>CM060902.1:895264715-897764715 GCA_030737815.1 Allium fistulosum
TTAAATAAATAAATTATTATTAAATTGATTAAATCACTTTTAATTTCAAATTTAATAACTAACCATTTTTATCATTTTTGATTACTTAGACATTTACAATAATTTAAGACAAATTTACATATCAATTCAGTGTTGAATATTACACTAATTACAGTGTTCAGTTTCAACTGTAAAAAAAATCCATTTATATATATATATATATTATTCCAATAAATTGATTTAATTTGATTTCAATCTTTTTTATTCAATCAATCATTACTCTATGGACATAATTAACATTGGTTTATATCTTATTATATTAATATTCTACAATTATCATCTTAATTTACATTAACGTAATATTTAATTACATTTAATTGCAATTGATTTCCAATTTAATTCAACGGATTAAATTAGTGAATTGATAACTAAGCCATTGTTACAACTTACCAATTCAAACTCATTTCCAATTGTTGACAAACAAAACACATAAATTCACATATTGATTGATTATTCAATATTAATCAATTTCAATTAATTACCTACAATTTCACCGTTTATTGCAACATTTGGTTCATTTACTTATTTACAATTTATAACCCAATTTAACTTTACAATCATTTTAATCAATTGAAATTGCATTAAAATAGTTGACAATTGCTTTAATTGAACATTACTAACCTTACATTCTAGTTATCTCTCATTATTAAATCTTATTTTTTTATTTTTCACAACATTAAATTCCCAAAACTCATTTAATTAATAAATTTAATTATCGAAAATTACAGGTCATTACAACCGTGAAGGGCGGTACCCCAATAGCCTAGTCATTGTATGGAATCCATTTCCCAATAAGTGCCTTCGGTCATAGTTGTATACCTATTATGCTGGAATTTAATTAATATAACAATTTCGGCTATGTGAATTATTTATTTGAAAACCCTAGACATTATGATAATATCACTGGATTTCTATATAAAGTGTTTTGGTTATTGTATGGTAAAAACCCATCTGAGTTTATGTGCGGCGTGGTTTTACGAGATACCTTTGATTTTCAAGGTGTTTTATAAAAGTAAAAATTAAGTTGTTTTAGTTTACTCACACCAGACCCATGTCTGACCCGGAGTTTTATTTTCCTAAAACTCTTGGATACTCAAATTTTTATGAGTAGCCAAGTGATCCAAATTTCTTACGAAAGCATCTTGAAGGAGCTGGAGTAGGTGGCTTCATCGTACCTAGTTATTATCTTATTCTGTTGTGTGTTTATGTATGATCCATGTATTTTGTATGGAAGGGTAGTTATAACTACCCAGTTGAAGTTGTAATGTAAAGACTCTGATGTATTATTATTATGGAATGACTATGTAATTCCTATGTTATCTATTATATGTTGGTCTGATTCGTGGTGAGAATATGTGATTATCTAGTTTCTTCTTATCTTTCCTTTTCTTCTACCCTTAATGGCTTGTCTTTCGGTTCAAGGAAGGCGGTCGTTACATTATGGTATCAGAGCCTAGGTTGAGCGAACACTTAGGCTTTGGGTTAGGGTCAACCTTGAGAGTGCTTATTTGTAATTTTCATTTGTGTGTGTGTGTGTGTGTGTATGTCTCTGATAGATAGATCAGCTTGATAGGTTTGATTAGTACCCTTCTGTCAAGATTTATCTTGTCCAAGTATTCTAAGAATTACCTTACTATGCCAGGTAGTAAGACATGAGTAACAGAGGCAGATGAGATAGGGGAGCAGGTAGCACTACAACTACAAATAGTCGAACCCCAAATCCTGGAGGAGTTCGGATTACTGATGTGGCAGCGCCAGAATAGCCAAGAGTGAATTTCGTAACCTTATGCAAGGATTACACTAACCTCGGAGGGAAACCATTTAAGGGGATGGAGTGTACTATGAAAGTGCAAGCATAGTTGCGCTCTTGCGAGAAGATTTTTAAAGGTCTTGGTTTGTCCGATGAATAGAAAAGGTTCTTAGCAGTATGGAAACTGCAAGAGGGAGCAGCGACTTGGTGGGACTCCCTTACTGCAAATGTTCCTGAGGAAGAATTCTCGTGGGCCCGATTTAAAGAAGTTTTTTAAGACCAATTCTGGCCGGCAACCGGAAGGACCCGGATGTACCGCAACTTTATGGATTTGAAGCAGGGGGATCTATCGGTAGTAGAGTATGAGACGAAGTTCAAAAAGTTATCTTGTTTTGGGCCAGAATTGATCATGACCCCATTGAAGAAGAATGAGATGTTTGTCTTAGGTATGAGGGAGGAGTACCATGAGAGGATGGTTGCTCATATTAAAGGTACTTTTGTGGACCTAATTGATATGGCTCTGAGGTACGAAGCCCTGGAGAAGAAGAAGCTTACTCCAGCAACACCCAGTGGAAATACCGGTGGAAATGTTTCTAACAAGAGGAAGTTCAATCCTAATTGGAAGAATCAAAGAAAAAAGAAACAGGGAGAAGGTCAAGGAGGCAAGTTTAGGAATATTAGTTGTTAAATTTGCAAGCAGAGAGGTCATATTTCAAGGTCCTATTCGAACCGTGAAGCTCTGAAGCAGCAAGATGGACACATCTCTCCAATGGTCCTGAATTCGCTTTGTTTTAGTTGTCATCAACCGGGCCATATGATTAAAGACTGCCCACTCATGAAGAAGGTGTAGTAGCCCAAGGTGTATGCCATTAAGAGTGAACCGTCTACTTCAACGGATGTGAAGGGGAAAGGCGTCCTTGAAGGTACCTTACTGAATACTAGTATTTTTGTTCGAGCATTATTTGACACTAGTGTCTCTCGTAGTTTTATCTCTTGCGAATCAGTAAATAAGTTTCAACTTATTCCTAGTATTGTAGATAACCCTACGTGTGTATCTAATCCCATAGGTGGCGTAACCCATTTAAATATGATTTGTCAGAATGTGCCAATTTCCTACCTTTCGCATCACTTTTCTTGTGACCCATATGCCTTGGACATTAAGAGATTTGACATTATTCTAGGTATGGACTGGTTATCGAAATATGGAGCTATTTTAGATTGTGCTGAAAGGACTGTATCATTAGAAACTCAGTTGGGAAGAGTTGCCAAAGTACCATGTAAGGAACCATGTATTAATATGTGAAATTTCTTGTATGCGTTGGAATCATCCAAGGACGAGTTAAGTTTTGTAGAAGTTGTTAAGAATTTTCCTGATCTGTTTGAAGAAGTCAATAGTTTACCCCCACACCGAGAGATAGAGTTCTGTATTGATTTGGTCCCTAGTGCTAGACCTATGGTTCAACCCAAGAAAAGGATGGTCCCGAAAGAGTGGAAAGAATTAGAAAAGTAAACCAATGACCTGTTAAGGAGAGGATTGATTAGACCAGTTCATTCAAGTTAGGGGTCTACTCTGGTGTTTGCGGCGAATTTGGATGGATATTTAAGATTGTGCGTAGATTACAGGGAGTCGAATAAGATGACCATTAGGAATAAGTATCCCTTACCCCACATCGATGATCTTTTTGATTAACCTCATAGAGCTACGATATTTTCTCGGATGGATCGAGCTACCTGATTCCATCAACTGAGGGTTACTATAGGTAGTATACCATTAACTGCTTTTAGAGGCCCTAGCTGTTTCTTTGAGTGGTTGGTTATGCCTTTCGAGCTAACCAATGCGCCGACATATTTTGTAGATCTCATCAACCGTGTTTTCCGAGATGTTCTTAATAAGTTTGTGTTAGTTTTCATTGATGACATCCTTATCTACTCCTAATCCGAGGAGGAGCATAAACATCATTTGGAAGTGGTGTTGGAGACATGTCTCGAAGGAGAAATTTTCTAAGTGCCACTTTTCGAAATCAGAAGTAAGATTCTTAGGACATATTATGACAGGAGAAGGTATTTAAGCAGATCCAGTGAAGGTGGAGGCTGTTCAGGAATGGAAGCAACCGCGAACTCCTACCGTGGTTCATAGTTTCTTAGAGTTGGCTGGATACTATTGGAGGTTTACTCAAGATTATTCCAAGGTTTCATCCCATTTGACTAAGCTTACTAAGAAGGAGGAGAAGTTTGTGTGGACCCCTAAGTGTGGGGAGGCATTTCTATAATTGAAGAAGAGATTGACCAGTGCACCAGTTTTGGCGGTTCCTGATTGAAATAGTGAGTTCACAGTTTACATAGATGCGTGTGGAGTGGGACTTGGTGCTGTTCTGGTGCAGCATGGTAGAGTGATTGCGTATGTAAGCAGGCACTTGAAGCCTCATCAGAGGAACTATTCTACGCATGACCTGGAGTTACTAGATATTGTCTTTGCATTGAAAATGTGGAGACACTACTTGTTGGGTGAAAAAATTGAGCTCTTCACGGATCATAAATCCTTGAAGTATCTTTTTACTCAGAAGGATCTGAACCTGAGGCAACAGAGATGGTTAGAGTTTCTGGTGGCTTATGATTTGAATATTCTGTATACGCCAGGGAAGACAAATATGGTGGCAGATGCCTTGAGTAGGAATGCTGTTTTGACTCTTTTGGGGGTTACCCCGACTCTACTAGAAAGGATAGCAAGCAAGCAAAGGATGGATAGAAGCTTAATGGCAATCATCAGGAATGTTGAGGAGGGGCAGTGTACAAGTTTTGAGATTGATAACCGAGAAGTTTTAAAGATGAATGGACGAATCTGTGTACCGAATGTCAATGGTCTTAGGCAGGAAGTTTTGTCAGAATGACATCGTTCCAAGATGAGTATCCATCCAGGTGTCTCAAAGATGCATAGGGATATGAAGCGTATGTTTTAGTGGAAGGGAAGGAAAAGAGATATCTCTATCTTTGTTAGCAGGTATTCATGCTGTCAAAAAACAAAGGGGATCATCAAAATATAGTCGGATTATTGCAACCTTTGGAAATACCCAATTTGAAATGGGAAATGATATAAATGGATTTTATTGATGGTTTTCCCAGGACTAGAAAAGGAAATGAAGGAGTATGGGTTATCGTAGATCGACTAACGAAGAGCGCCCATTGTATTCTGGTGAAACCAACAAGGACCGCTACTTCCTTAGCTAAATTTTTTATGAGGGAGATAGTCAGGTTGCATGGAGTTCCTATGAGTATTGTAAGTGATCGAGGTCCTATATTTACTATTCATTTTTGGGAAGCATTGCAAACAACCCTTGGAACAAGGTTAAGCTTAAGCACAACATATCACCCCCAAACCAATGGACAAACGGAGCGGGTGAATTGGATTCTAGAGGATCTCTTGTGGGCTTGTATTCTAGATTTTGGTGGATCATGGGAGGATCATTTGCATTTGGTTGAGTTCTCCTATAACAATAGCTTCCAAGCAAGCATCGAGATGGCACCTTATGAAGCCCTGGATGGAAGACAATGCAAGTCACTAGTATGTTGGGTTGAGATGGGAGATATATTAGTTCTTAGGCTGGACATGATCCGAGAGGCTACTGAGAAAGTTGCAGTGATTAAGAAAAGGATGAAGGAGGCCCAAGATCGCCAAAAGGGTTATGCGGATAAAAAGCAAAGGGATTTGGAATTTGTGGTTGGAGACTTGGTGTTCGTAAAGATTTCACCAATAAGTGGAGCTATTAGATTTGGAAAAGCTGGGAAGTTAGCTCCAAGGTATGTTGGACCCTTTCGTATTCTTGAGAGGATCGAATCTCTTGCTTATAAGGTCGAGTTGCCAGAGAGATTGGCGGTAGTTCATAATGTGTTCCACGTGTCTCATTTGAGGTAAAATGTTCATGACCCATCTTTAATTGTAGAGCCATTGGTTCAAGAGGAATTGGAAATAGAACCGAAAATGACAATGGTTGGACACCCAGTTTATGTTGTAGATTAGGATGAAAAGAGGTTGCGTAACAAGGTGGTGCGACTAGTTACGATTCAGTGGAGAAAGGATTCTAGAGACTGCACTTGGGAGACGGTGGATCATATGAGAGAAGGCCATCCCGAGTTGATGTTAGGATAGCTAGTCATAGGTTGTATGTATAGTGTATATTTGTCTGCTATGGATGCTAGTGTATATATTTGTATGTGTTTACGATATGAATATATGGCTTTTTGCATAGTTTGAATTATCTTCTTGATTGCTAACTTCGGGACGAAATTCTTTTAAGGGGGGAGAGTGTAAAGACCCGGAAATTAATCGCTATTTGAATGAATATTTAATTATATTTTAAATAATTAATAAATGGATGTTTATTAACAAATAAAAGTAATTTAAATAATAATAAATGATGATAAAATCATTTTCAAAATTTGTTTACCAATATATATAGTTCATAGAGAAATAGGAAATGTGACCAGAAATTTTTTTCCGAAGTATCAATTTTTCATTAGTTAAATGTTGTTTTAAATGTCATAACACTTTGTTAAACACAGATGCACACATTATAAACTATTTAAACATGTGTACATGTACACATATATTCATGTACATGTTTCTACTTAAGTCTATATATATAAGAATAAAAGAAAATATTTTATAAAGGAAAAAATATATATATACATATAAAAACACACCTTTTTCAACACAAGGACATAAGAGCATGACATGAATAGTGGAAAGCATGGGGAAGGGGTAGTATGGACGGTTTTGAGGGGAGGGAGGAGGTATGACATTGCATGCATACATATATTTTAATATAAATCACTTAGTATTATTTTAATCAAATCCGAAGCCTATATATACCCCTTTATCTTCATATTTTTCATTTTAAATTCTATACTTCTTAAATTCCTAAGGGCTTGGATAAACACTTTCATGGCTTCTCTTCATATCTTCCAATTTGAGAAATATTCACTTCTTTTTGCAAAAATTGCTTCTAAAGTTCACTAAAATGCTTCTACAGCCCATTCAACATCTCATCTTCTAAAATACAACACTCCACCACCCAAAACCACAAGGGCCGAGCCCAAATCTCCCAAGGTCGAACCCATTAGCCCAAGGCCGACCCTAAAAACCACTTGGCCAAGCCCAATTCAAGTGTTCGAGAGTACAAAAGCTTCAAATTTGGAACATTCTTAAGCGTTTTCGAGTTCCGGCAAAAGTTGCTTTGATTTAGAATTTTTTTTGGTGAGTATAACTTTTGTTTTTGGAAAAGAAATTAACATGATTATTTTGGATTATATGTTGTGAAAATATGGTGATTGTCATGTTGAATTATCGTGTCGTATTGATGGCATATGATGATATGTTTATGTTTGAACTTGGATTTGGTGATTGGTTGATATGTTGATATGTTTGAATATGTATATGGATATGGATATGTGATATTGGGTATGATATGATGGTAGTATGTTTATGAAACAAAACCATGTTTATATGATGCAAATATTCTGAAGTTTGCACCTTGAAAAGTCGCAAAGGACTTGAGATCCGATTTGAAAACGAAAGCTATTTTCTAGCTTTGGATTTTTGAAAGTGTTTTTTTAATTTTTACCTTTGTTTTAAGTTTTCAAAACTTTCCCATTTGAGTTTTCAAAGATTTAGTAGCTAGAGTTAAAGTGAAGATTTCACTTAGAAATCAATTCTAGCGAACTGGGTTTGTAGCGATAGTCGCCATGGATGCAGTTCGCGAAATTTCACGATTTCAAGTTTAAGTGTCTTCTTTTGGATTGTTTTTGAAAACCCATTTTGAATTCATTAAGTAAGTCAAAGTTTAATTTTTTAATTATTTAATAATTTATCAATTTAATTTAATTTGGGTAGTTGTTAATTAATTAAGTAATTAGGTTAAATAATTAGAGTTTAAGAAATTATTACCTAAGTTAATTATTTTAATTAAGCAAGTTTTAAATAATGATTAATTAAGATAAAAGGGAATTAATTTTATTTAATAAATTTTATTTTATTTTAATTAATTATTTAATTAGAGTTAATTATTTAGTTAATTATTATTTAATTAAAGGTTAGTTATCCACTTAACTAAGGTTAATTTTCTTAAATAAATGTTATTTAATTAAAGTACAATTAAGGTTTAATTATTAACAAAATTAGGATTGTTAATGATTTAATTTTGATTTAATTTTGATTTAATTAAAGACAAATTAAGGTTTAATTGGGTTTTAAACTTATGATTCAATTTAATATTTTTTATTTTATAGTTTCGTTTAAACCTCCATCGGTTATTTATTTTAACCACTTTTCTTGTTTAAATAGATTGTTTTAAAACCAAAGGATCTCTTGTCCCTATTATTAAGTAGCCAAATGAATTAAAGTAGTTGAAATAGAATGATGATGCGTTTTATTGAAAGTAATTCAACTTGCACTTATCCCAAATACCACACTTTGGGAACGTGATGAATACAAGGAGGTTAATTTGGATAAGCGTTTATGATAATCTAAGCATATTGAACATATGTTCATATGTAAATCTTCACACCTTGATAGTGGGATAGTCCACTATAAATAACTTGACCTTTTAAGATTATCGAAGGCTGGTTTGGAGAGACCGGGATCAGATATGAGTTGTTATCCAAAAACCACTTCGAACCAACGTAAACATTCGAATTGGAAATAGTAAAGGTAAGGTCCAAGATAAAGACTATGAAGTGCCTTCGGTTCGTTCATCTCCTGAACAACTTGTATGAATGAGTGCTAGCATTGTGTCAACGTCTGGAAGGCAATGTTAGCATTCCAAGTAGCAGTGCTATAGTAAAGGTAAACGTAGCCTCAGTCCTCATCAACCGAGAATGACTAAAACATTGGAGATGCAGCAAGGCTAGGTGGGTCGCTCCCATAAGGGTAAGGTTACCCCTATCTAGAGTCCCTACTATTAATTCATTTATGCTTCAGTACGGTTGCTGATACCTACCGAGGGGTGATCTTATTCGGTACTATTCAGTAAAGGATAGGTCGGTCTTGTGTTGGCAGGGTCGATAGGTTCGACCTTGGTGTTATTTTATCTAGAGATGCACCGTGATAGGTGGTACCCCAATAGCCCAGTCATTGTATGGAATCCATTTCCCAATAAGTGCATTCAGTCTTTGTTGTATACCTATTATGTTGGAATTTAATTAATGTAACAATTTGGGCTATGTGAGTTATTTATTTGTAAACCCTAGACATTATGATAATATCACTGGATTTATATATAAAGTGTTTCGGTTATCGTAAGGTAAAAACCCGTCCGTGTTTATGTGTGGCGTGGTCTTACGAGATACCTTTGATTTTCAAGATGTTTTATAAAAGTAAAAATTAAGTTGTTTTAGTTTACTCGCACCAGACCCATGTCTGACCCGGAGTTTTATTTGATTTTCCTAAAACTCTTGGGTACTCAAATTTTTATGAGTAGCCAAGTGATCCAGGTTTCTTACAGAAGTATCTTGAAGGAGCTGGAGCAGGTGGCTTCATCGTAGCTAGTTATTATCTTATTCCGTTGTGTGTTTATGTATGATTCATGTATTTTGTATGGACGGGTAGTTATAACTGCCCAGTTGAAGTTGTAATGTAAATACTCTAATGTATTATTATTATGGAATGAATATGTAATTCCTATGTTATCTATTATATGTTGCTCTGATTCGTGGTGAGATTCTGTGATTGTTTAGTTTCTTCTTATCTTTCCTTTTCTTCTACCCATAATGGCTCGTCTTTTGGTTCAAGAAAGGTGGTCGTTACATCTCCTTAGCACCATCACATGGCCAATTACTACTCATATTGTGGTCAAAATTTCTAGCCCCTTTCATGGGCTTTAAACCAATTTAATCCCAAAAAATACTTTGCATTTAAATCCAATTTAACGCATATCGACATCGCAT
The DNA here is from genome assembly GCA_030737815.1 of Allium fistulosum. Lineage (NCBI taxonomy): Eukaryota > Viridiplantae > Streptophyta > Magnoliopsida > Asparagales > Amaryllidaceae > Allium > Allium fistulosum. The sequence goes on from CM060902.1 coordinate 895,274,443, forward strand.
ATCGATTAATATAATAACTGTTATAAATATAGTTATTAAAAAGATACGCCCCATGTATAGTCGGACATCGATGATCATAAAAAGATACACCCCATGCCTAGTCGGACATCGATGCACCTAAAAAGATACACCCCATGCACCAACTTATCGAGCTGAATGCTTCACGAACGGTCCAAAGACCATAGGTCGCTAGCCCATAAAAATGAGATGAAGCTCAACAGAATGGGGTATAGTCCCCTACACGGACAAAGAGACATCGCACATCTCTAGTCTAAATCATAAAATGATCACCATTGATCAATAAGAAGTGTCAATTACACTAAGATAGTAAATAGATGAGTTTAGCTTCATGTCCCATAACCACTGGCTTAACTTAAATATTTACGAACAGATTGTAGATTTCCACTCGAAAATTGTCACAAGAGTTCAATCGAACAAGTCTAAGAATTAACCGACAAAGTAAACGCAAGCGTTTCATACCACTTGTTTTGCTAAGTCGTTTAATTGGATTTCTTGTACGAATGAGGTAAAGGTTTGTATATACTAATAGATTGGAAAATGGTTTTAAAACGAGCTTTGTATTTAAAAGTAGTGTTGGAATCATCTTTGTGAAAGAGTTTGAATATTTACTACTAGTATAGAAACTATTTTAAAGTGACAAATCACAAAAATGATTGTAAAAACAATCAATCACCAAAGATTCACATTCGAAGACATGAATCAAATCCATAGAAATCGATATCAAATCCATCAAATGGATATTCCCAAAAATCCAAAGAAAGAAGCCATCAAAGTCGATAAAAGTGATAACAACTAATCGGAGCAACTAAAATCGATTAACATTGGAAATTCCCTCAAAAACAGCCTAAACAGGCAAAAATGAATAGTTCCAGACGTCGAGGGATAAATCCAGACGTCTGTATTTGTTCTCTGGAAATAATCCAGGAGCCTACCAGATGTCTGAACCTTAATCCAGACATCTGGAAACTAACCAGACGTTTGGTAGGTTTGGACCAGACGTTTGGGCCGAGTTCTGTCTTTTTTTTATATTCTATGTGCTTATATTTTTCTCTCCAAGTCCAAACCAGACGTTTGGACTTGGTCACCAGACGTCTGGTCACCTGGTCTGGGCAACAATTTGCCTAGGCCAAAGTGGCCAAAACGTATCGGGAGCGATCAGATGAGCACGCCAAGCGACAACCTAGCCTTAAAGGCTCTTCGATAAACCCCAAATATCAATGTCCAAACATCCATAGTAGGATTTTCATAAAATTGGACCAAAACACCAAAATTTGGAAAATTCACCAAATCAATTCAAATCAAAAGCAAATGAACACAAATAAATGTTAGGAATTCATACCTAACAACAATGAGAGTTATAGACGTAGATGTGAGTTAAAGAACTCACCTTTAAACCCAAAAACAATGAACGAGAAGCTCTAAAGCAAAGGAAAGATCAACTACTCTTCAACTTCAACTCTAGAAGCTCCAATTTAAGATTATAAGCAAATATTTCCTAAATTAGGTTATAGGAAATTTCTGAAATTAGAGAGAGATTGGGATGGAGAAGATGAAGAAGATGCTTACCTAAGCTTCTCTTTGATTTTGGAGCAAGAACTTGTGTTTCCAAATCAAACTAGGGTTTGGAATTTCTATTTCCAATCTTTTTCCCCCATTTCTCTTGAGCTAGAGTGTTAGGAAAAGGAATGAGTGAATGAAGAGGAGTTGAGTGGAGTGTTAGGGTATTAGATGGGTTGGTGGGCTGAAACCCAAACCCAAAGCCCTAAATGAAAATATCAAAATTTCACTCAACTCCAAACATACCGATGTTTATACTCAAAAAGGTCACAAACACCATTTTGGACTCAATGGAAGTGGTCTCGAGTCCCAATTCGACTATTTGCAAAAAGTGACATTTTGGACTTAAATCCGACTAATGATGCTATATTTAAATAAAACATTTAAATATACAATCGTAAAATATGCGGGTGTTACAACTTGACCCTAGGGTAGAGAATTATATACGGACACCAGATTAGTTAAATTAAATGATTTTAAAATCCTTAATTTGCGAATTTAGTTAAATGATAATTTGAAATAAAATTGATTTATGTAAATTGAAGTACTATTGGAAAATCAAGTTTATGATGAATTGTGAAATGGTTTAAAAGGAATTGATTTAAGAAATAAAATTGGAAGTTTAGAGTTAAACTTTTAGGTATAAATGAAATTCTATCGAAATTAAGCTATTGAAGTTGTTTGGAAATACTTTGAAATATTTTGAAATTGGAGTAATCCGAATTGATTTTTGAACATGAATAGAAACGATATGAAATTCAATAGTTTATTGAAATGTTAAATTGAAAGGTTTGGAATTTGGTTTGTTGACTTGGAAATTGAAAATGGTCCAAATGCATTGAAATGAAATGAATAGTTTAATTTGATATATTCCAAATTCATGTTTTAATATAAACTGTTTTAAAAATATATTATTTCAAAATTTCTAATTATTAAGATTTCAAAGTATTAAACTATTTAACCTATATTAATTATATTAAATCATTTTAACTTGTTAGCGCCAAAATTGGTCACTAACTCCCAAATCCAGATGAAAGCACCAAATACCAATCACAGCTCAGAGATAGAATGTATGTAGAGAGTAATAATGTGAAGAACAGTTAAAACTGAAATGAAAGCAGTAAAGAACAACAGATTTTATAGTGGTTCGGCTAACTCCGGCCTACGTCCACTCCAGAAGTTTGCTTTTTATTGCTGTAATAATCGATTACAGTTACAAAATGGCAGAGTTGCCTTAGCCTTAGAAAAGAGAAAGTAAGAGAGCAGAAAGAAGATCCCCTTTTACTGTGCCCATGCCTCTCTATTTATAGACAAAGATGGGTTGGACTTCCCTGGTGGGCCTGGCAGCCGAGTACCTCAGCCCAAGTGGAGTGGTCTCCATATGCCAAACCATAGATGCCGAACGCTGAATGCCGAACAAGGTGTGAATGCCGAACGATCTCCTCATGCCGAACGTTGGGAGGTGCGAGGTACCGAGGTATCGAGGTACGGAGGTGCGAGGTACCGAGGTATGGAGGTGCGAGGTACCGAGGTATCGAGGTGCGAGGTACCGAGACATGGAGGTGCGAGGTACCGAGGTATCGAGGTGCGAGGTACCGAGACATGGAGGTGCGAGGTACCGAGACATGGAGGTGCGAGGTATGGAGGTGCGAGGTACCAAGATATGGAGGTGCGAGGTATGGAGGTATCGAGGTGCGAGGTACCGAGACATGGAGGTGCGAGGTACCAAGATATGGAGGTGCGAGGTATGGAGGTGCGAGGTGCAATGCCGAGCGAGGTGAGGTATGCTGAACGACCCATCCAATGCCGAACGCTCCTTGATGCCGAACGATCCATCCAATGCCGAACGTCTCCAGATGCCGAACGAGATTTATGCCGAGCGCTCCATCCAATGCTGAACGTCGATCTCTCTATTCCGAACGCTCGTCCAGTGCCGAACATTCCTCCATGCCGAACGATCCTTCTAATGCCGAGCACTCGTTCAGTGCCGAACGATTCCTCTATGTCGAACGACGATCTCTCTATGCCGAACAGCCTCCAACGCCGAACCATCCCAATGCCGAACCTCCATCAAGCCGAACCATTGATCAACCTTTATCCAACCATATTTCCATCTTCCAAGCATGTTGCGTCATCCATCCATCCAATCAACTGAATCCATCGTACTCTAGCCTCGACGAACATGCAGTTGATTAGGTTAAACCCGTCTGTCCGCGGCCTTGCCAAAAGGCGGGTTAACACTTGCACCCTAAAACATGCCTTGCTGTGAAAGGTGTGTTTTGAATAGCATCAAGTCCAATATCCCAAGTATGTATGTTATCCACATCCATACTTTCCGATTCATAATCCAATCTATTACCAAGCCATCTTATCTGAGTGCCACGTCCATATCGTGATCCATTTCCGCGACTGTTCCGAGTCAATGTCTGATTCTTATCCTGTGACCAAGTCCTTATCCAATTCCACATCCATCTGAACCCGACTACCGAGTTCCAATCCATCCATATCCAATAACCTATAACCATATTCGTGACCTCTCCGGGTCGATATCCAAATCTGGGACCGCTCCAGGTCCTTGTCCGAATCCTTAGCTATTCATAGCCAATATCCAAATCCGTAACCTCTCCGGGTTCTTGCCAAGCGCAACCCACACTTGACGACCTACGTTAAGTAATTCCATGGTGTTCATGGTTCAGTGTCCCTGAACGTCGAACAATGCCGTGGCTTAAGTCCTAAGCCGAATCCTGGTCACTCCGGACCCTTGCCGAGCATAGTCCATACTCGACGACCTAAAATAGTAACCGATAATATATAGCCTAAGTCCTAGGCCGAATCCTGGTCTCTTCGGACCCTTGCCGAGCATAGTCCATACTCGACGACCTTTTAGCCAAAATCCAGAGAAAATCCAATCAAAATCCGATCCGAAATCCAAATCCAAATAGAAAACCAGAAACCCATATCGAAAATCCATACCAAAAAACAAACATCCAAACCAGAATCCAAACCAGAAAACAAGCAAAACAGGGAGTTCAAACCAAACTCCAAAACCAAACCAGAAAAAGCAAATGTCCAAGTCAAAGGAAAAAACAGATTTCGCAAACTCGGGGGTCTCGGTAAGCCATCATCTCAGAGCATGCCTGAGGGTTATCTCCGACCCCGTACATGAGTAAGTGATTTAACTGTTTGCCCGGAGTTTGTTACTTATTCCAAACCATTAAAATTAGTTGATGACCAATCGGCCACCATTCCTGGGCCTCATGCCCTCGTCGCTCAAGGTAGGCGGTGGCTGCTCCTGTTCCACCGCCGCATTCCGAGTTCCGACATATTGTCGCAACTAACCATTCCTTATATGCTCCTCGATTATATCCTTTAGATGTCGCAGCTGTTAGTGTCATGCCCGTCCAGGTCATGAAAGAGACAGTGCCTTCCTGATGCCCTTTCACGTTCTGTGGGTTCCCTCCTCGATGGCCTTCGATAGGGAAGGCGATCTCGAGTATCTAAGAAAATCTGCTCCAACGTTGCGTTCAATCCTGTGTAAGTGGAGAACTTTGGTTCTCCCCAGCGCTTCCTTTTCCCTTTATCCTTGCCCCCACTTGAGCTTTCGCCGAGTAGTCCTCCATCCTCAGTCATGTTTACTTCCTTTGACCTCACATCCAAACATGCATCCTCTTGTTGAAGAAATCTTTCAGCTTCATGAAAGAATTCCCCAAGATCCAACGGTGGGTCCCGTACCAGTGATACATTGAAATCCAAGTTATCTCTGACTCCTGATACCGCAGCCATCAAAACCATTGATGGATCTGGCCGATCCACCGAAGCGACTGCTGCATTAAATCAAGTTAAGAATGTCCTGAGCGATTCATCTGCCCCCTGTTTGACTGACGTTAGCGTCATCACGTTCTTTGGCCTTTTTATGTGAACTCGAAACTGACTTAAGAACTTGTCCACCAGTTCTGTCCATGTTCCAATTGATCCATCCTCCAGCTGTCTAAACCACATAGCAGCAATTTCAGTCAAGTACAGGGGGAAACATCGGGCCATAACCTCCTCCGTTGCCCCCAGCACTTCCATATGCCTAGTGTACCTCATCAAGTGGTCGGTGGGATCCGTCTTCCTGTTGTATACTTCCAGAGTGGGTAGTTTGAAATCGGACGGATTCCTAGCTGTCCTAATGTTCCGGGTAAACGGACTTTTGTTAACTCCCTCTGAATCCCTATTTGTCAGACCTCCGCGAATAGTCCGCCTGATAATGTCAGCCAATCCAGTGTTTCCGACTAATCCAGACTTCCCCCCAAGTCCTCGAGGAAATTCTGGCACATATTCTTCATCACGTACTCCTGGTGGCGTGCCCCCGAGTCTAGGTCCATCTAGATTGTTAACTGTCTGTTGATTGGGAGCTGCCCCCTGCCGATTCACTCCATCTGTCCGTTGGTTGAGTTCCTCTGGTCCAGCTCCATGATCTTGAGCACCTGCAGTTCTTGGTTGTCCAAATAGCCTAAGAAGAGCCTGCATCATCTCCTCTTGCCGTTTCATCATCTGCTCTTGCATAGAATTCATCATCACTTGCATCTCATCCCGAGTTATGTAGATGGATGCATGACCCTCTCCAGCTCCAGAAGATGCCGCTTGACTTCCTTCCTGATTGCTCCTTTCCACTGCTTGCCTCTTCGTTGGTGGTCTTGCCATTGCTTTCTAAGATCCAAGTTTCTAACTCCAAAATTCCTATGTTCAATTCTCAGTGAAAGCACCAAAGTGTTAGCGCCAAAATTGGTCACTAACCCCCAAATCCAGATGAAAGCACCAAATACCAATCACAGCTCAGAGATAGAATGTATGTAGAGAGTAATAATGTGAAGAACAGTTAAAACTGAAATGAAAGCAGTAAAGAACAACAGATTTTATAGTGGTTCGGCTAACTTCGGCCTACGTCCACTCCAGAAGTTTGCTTTTTATTGCTGTAATAATCGATTACAGTTACAAAATGGCAGAGTTGCCTTAGCCTTAGAAAAGAGAAAGTAAGAGAGCAGAAAGAAGATCCCCTTTTACTGTGCCCATGCCTCTCTATTTATAGACAAAGATGGGTTGGACTTCCCTGGTGGGCCTGGCAGACGAGTACCTCAGCCTAAGTGGAGTGGTCTGCATATGCCGAACCATAGATGTCGAACGCTGAATGCCGAACAAGGTGTGAATGCCGAACGATCTCCTCATGCCGAACGTTGGGAGGTGCGAGGTACTGAGGTATCGAGGTACGGAGGTGCGAGGTACCGAGGTATGGAGGTGCGAGGTACCGAGGTATCGAGGTGCGAGGTACCGTGACATGGAGGTGCGAGGTACCGAGACATGGAGGTGCGAGGTATGGAGGTGCGAGGTACCAAGATATGGAGGTGCGAGGTATGGAGGTATCGAGGTGCGAGGTACCTAGACATGGAGGTGCGAGGTACCGAGACATGGAGGTGCGAGGTATGGAGGTGCGAGGTACCAAGATATGGAGGTGCGAGGTATGGAGGTGCGAGGTGCAATGCCGAGCGAGGTGAGGTATGCTGAACGACCCATCCAATGCCGAACGCTCCTTGATGCCGAACGATCCATCCAATGCCGAACGTCTCCAGATGCCGAACGAGATTTATGCCGAGCGCTCCATCCAATGCCGAACGTCGATCTCTCTATGCCGAACACTCGTCCAGTGCCGAACATTCCTCTATGCCGAACGATCCTTCTAATGCCGAGCACTTGTTCAGTGCCGAACGATCCCTCTATGTCGAACGACGATCTCTCTATGCCGAACAGCCTCCAACGCCGAACCATCCCAATGCCGAACCTCCATCAAGCCGAACCATTGATCAACCTTTATCCAACCATATTTCCATCTTCCAAGCATGTTGCGTCATCCATCCATCCAATCAACTGAATCCATCGTACTCTAGCCTCGACGAACATGCAGTTGATTAGGTTAAACCCGTCTGTCTGCGGCCTTGCCAAAAGGCGGGTTAACATAACCTATTTTAAACCTTTTAATTTATTTAAACTAATTAACCTGTTTAACTTATTTTAAATCTAATTAATCTATTTTAAAGCAATTTAATCTATATTAAATCTATATTAATTATGTATAACTATTTATAATTATTTTCTTCTAAATTCCAAACTAAGTAAAATGGATGGGTTTATATTCAACCTCCATCAAGCCGAACCATTGATCAACCTTTATCCAACCATATTTCCATCTTCCAAGCATGTTGCGTCATCCATCCATCAATCAACTGAATCCATCGTACTCTAGCCTCGACGAACATGCAGTTGATTAGGTTAAACCCGTCTGTCCGCGGCCTTGCCAAAAGGCGGGTTAACATAACCTATTTTAAACCATTTAATTTATTTAAACTAATTAACCTGTTTAACTTATTTTAAATCTAATTAATCTATTTTAAAGCTATTTAATCTATATTAATTATGTATAACTATTTATAATTATTTTCTTCTAAATTCCAAACTAAGTAAAATGGATGGGTTTATATTCAAATTCTCGATTTTTAAGTGAATATGGTTAATGATGTTATAACCTAAGTTGGGATTTTAAATAACATATTTGGTTTAATATGATATTTTGAAATGAGAGTTTAGCCTATTTTGGAAATATGACTTGGAAAGGAAATATAATTTCGAACTATGATTTCAAATGTGATATGATTTCTAAGGTGAATATGATTTCGAAACTAAGTAATGATTTCGAAAATGATATGATTTGAATTGAATATGATATTTTGATATCAATTATGAAATGATTTTGGAAATGTAAAAGAACCATCCGGTGTGTAATAAGCAATTGGTTGATAAAGAGACCGGGATCGAACATTGTCATACTCTCTGCCAATACCGAAAACCACTTTGAAAACTGTGTACGCGGTGGAGATTCCAGAATGAAGTAGGATGGTTAGCGACGATCCTAGATGAGGTATATATGTGGACCTGACTCCCATGAGTTAGCTTAAGGTGGATAAAACAGGAACAATTGACGGGCTAAGTGAGGTCATTCCTCTGATCGGGCACATTCCTTCGATACTATATTCTGACTTTGCGATTTATTTGGTGGCCACCCTTGATTTTTGATTTGGGAGTGTGTTCCGAGGTGGGCGGTAGTAGCTGCTATGCGTTACCACCAGTCCGGAAGTGTAATTGGTATATCTACCCTGGCATTGCCTAGTTGTGCCGTGTTACCTACCCTAGCGCGCCTTCTACGAGTTTGTTTTATGTCGTACCTATGTGGTATCCTCTGGCAGCCCCAGTTTACGGGGAGTTACGGTGCTGTATAGACTATTGGCATTATAAAAATGTGTTGAGGGGAAAATGTAATGCCTTAACGCTATTTTAATATTTTATCTTACTGTAGACATATGATAATAGCGTATTGTACTACATAGTAGATAGTTTAACGGATTCTTAGGAGATGTTAATCCCGAACATCTCTTAAGTTACTGCACTAACGTTAGACGCTGGATAAGAGATGTCAAACCCCGTAAACATCTCCGACGCCGTTTACATTCATATTTATTTACCATTGATTTAACTTACATAATATCTTTTAGTTTTGACTCGAGTGTTTTGTTTTTTCAATTCGGTCGGGTCAGCCTGAGCATTTCAGGATTTGAAGACCTTATTTCTGGAGGACGAAGACGAAGATTTGTACTACTATTATTTACTATATTTATTCCACTGCATTCATACTGTTCCGTTGCATTATTTTTTTATCTCTAATATGTGTAACTCTGATTTTGTATTGTATAACTATAATCAAATGTTTTGTATACAGCTTCAAGAACTTTTATTTGATTATATTTTGTCATTCCGCTGCGAGATTCTGTTTTGTTTTTTTCTTTCTCTGTTTTTCTTATTCACCCCAATAACAATCCACCCTTCTGTATGGTTTGAGTCGGCACGTGTGCCTGCTTAAAGCGTCCAAAAAGGCGGGATGTTACAAAGTTCTTATCGCAAAGAATTCTGACTCATATTCCATTCTACACATCCGTTTAACCTTTCTGGTCGCAAATCGCGAACTACTGAAACGCGACGGCTTATTTTTACTCCATTTTCCAAACTTTTTCAAAATTTGCCAAAATGAGTTTTAATGTTTATACAACTTATATAAGCCATTTTAAAACTATTTTAAAGAGGTTTAACAATGCCATATATACCATTTCATTTTATAAAGGAAAGTGATTCCTTGGTGTAAATTCGACGTTTATTATAACGTGAATCATTTTTACATCAAACAAACATATAGTAAACCTATCATCATCCAAACATATTATACAATCATATAAACAATCATTTTAGCATATGATCAAGGGTGTAACTTTAAGCAGTTAATGTTTATTATATCACCAATAGCAAGTAATATTTAAGTGCTTAATAAGAAATATTAATAAGTGATTATCAAGTGATTCAAAGTGGGACTAACTCACTTTTACCAAACCAAACTCTATCCTCTTCCTACCAACATTCAAGCACATATCATCACACTTTACACCATCACTTCCTTCTCCATCCCAAATTTTTCCGAAGCTTCTGCAAATAAAACCGTCGGTATTCTAACAGCACATTCTTCTCTTTTCTTTGCTCCGAAGCTTCCAGGATCTCCTCCTTCACCTATGAAAGCTCAGCCATGATGTTTGGGTGGTAGTGGCTTTGCCTTGAGTGGTGGAGCAAGGGTCACCATGTGTAACGTCCTGAAATTTTCATCCATTCGCATCCGCACATGTCGGACATGAATTGCTCCAAATCTCAGATTGTTAATTTATATTTGGCAAAACTCAATATACAGTAAATAAATAATCACTGAATCACAGACACAGAGTAATATAAAATAATGCAGCGGAAATGAAAGAATTGTAGTTCATGAAGCTACTATATATATATAATAGAGTTAAATAAGATACAACAGAGGTCTCGAATACATAGATATCTCAATACAATAGTCGAATACAAGATCTGAATACATCACTGGAATCAATTGAATAACTGAAAGCAGAATCGATATAGCTGGATCTCCAAGCGAAGCTCCAACTCCAAAGGTGAGTCTCGAATATCGGTACACTCAGTCTGACCCGAGCATAAAGAAAAACACAAAACACTCGAGTCGGGATTAACATTCTTATATCAATAAATCCAACTCAAGTGAAATATCAACTGAAATATAGTAACTTAAAGGATGTTTGGGATAACCATCCTCTAAGGATCCGTTAAACTATCTACTATGTAGTAATATACGCTATTATAATAATGTCTATAGTAAAGTATACTATTTAAAAATAGCGTTAAGGCTTTACATTTCCAGCTTAACACATTTTTAGGTGTGCTAATAGTCTATACAGTATCGTAATACTCCGTAAACTGGAGCTACCCGAGGATACTCCATAGGTACGGCCAAATCAAACTCATAGTAAAGCACGCTAGGGTAGGTGACACGGCATAAATAGGCAATGCCAGGGTAGATATACCAATTACGCATTGGGACTATTGGAAATGCAAAGCCGCAGTAATCGCCCAACTCGAGCCACACTCCCGAATCATGGGTGCGCACCAAATCAATCACAAGTAATAGAATGACATACGATGGAGTGTGTCCGATCAGATGAGCTACATCATTGGCCCGGAATCTCTCCTGTTTTAGCCACCTTCACGGGAGTCGGGTCCACGTATATACCTCATACAGGATTGTCGCCACCATCCTACTTCATTCTAGAATCTCCACCACGTACATAGTTATTAAAGTGGTTTTCAGTATCGACAGAGAGTATGCCCATATCCGATGATCCCGATTTCTTTAACAACCAAACGTTATTATAACACCGCGGTCATTTCAAAATAGTTTATACTTCAAAACCAAAATATCATTTCCATTTCAAAAACCAAATCAATACAATACCATTTCCATTTCAAATATAATCACTTCCAAAATCATAGTACTTTCAAAGTTATAACACTTTCGAAACCAAACACTTAAAATTATAACACTTTGGAAATTACACCATTTTGAAATCATAGCACTTTGGAAATCATAACACTTTGAAATCATAACATTTCCTTTAAACCGTTTAGGTATTAATAATAGTATATATAATAAAATAGTTTATATAAAATAGTTTTAAGTTAAATAGTTTATATTAAAATAATTAGCATATTAAAATAGTATATATTAAAATAGTTCATATTAAAATGATTAATATTAAAATAGTTATATAAAATAATTTATAAAGTAAAATATAAAATAGTTTTAAATAAAATTTAAAAAAATACTTTATATAATAAAATAGTTTTAAAAAAAATTTAAAAATACTTTATATAATAAAATAGTTTCCTCAAATTTCACAAATCGATTCAAATCAACTCGAATTCCAAATTCAACTTAATTCAATCTAAATTCATAAATTTCAACTCAATTCAGTTTCTCAATAAACCATTTCAAATTATATCGATTTCAAATACAGATTTGAACCACAAAATAAACCATTTAATTTCAATATATTTCAAAGCTTTAAATATTCCACATTTCCAAAACTAAATTTGATAATTCCATTTATATCTCAATTTAACTTCATTAACATTTAGTTTTGAAATATTTATTTAATCATTTCAATGACATTTAAATAAACTCCAAATTACAAATTTAAATAAATTAAATACCCCATCTCAATTGATATAAATTTGAGACTATTCATTTAAATCACTTTTAATCAAAATCAAGTTATAAAATCATAGCTTTAAAATCTCAAATTTAATAATTTCAAATGAAACTTATTTAAGTAAAATTCTTAAATAAATATAATTTCAAATCAATTTCAAATTTATCTTTCCAACCTAAATCATTATAAACTCTATATTTGATAATATATATTTTAAATAAATACTTAAACATATTATATATCAACTTTATTAAATCAACTTTAATAAATCTTTAAAATCAATATTTATTAAAACCATATATTTCTTTTCAAAACTGTAGAAATCATTTTCAAAATATTTATATATAGACCAACGGTGTCTGTATATAATTTTCTACCCTATGGTCAAGTGAAATGGATATTTATCATTTCAATCCGTAATTTAAATATATACGGGTATATATCATTTCAACCCGCAATCCCAAATTCAATTCAATTGAAAATCGCTTGGGTTTATCATTTCAACACATAATGATTTTCTCCTATTCTACAGATCGTTCGGGTATGTATCATTTCAACCCATAGCGAATTCTATACTAACAGGGAACTTGCAGAGTGACAACAGATATGATAATAATATAACAGGCATATATCATCGATATAAGTAACAGATAATGGTGTCAGATGTCACAGGTGAACAGATACAGATAATAGCATATATAATAATGTAAATAACTAACAACAGCATATTTCAATTGTCGTTTCAATTGAAATCAAATTTAATAAATATAAAAACGTTAATCGTGAGTGATTGCTCACCTTTTGAGGCTAGAGAGAATAAGAGATGACATGGATACGAACACAGATACGGACACTAAAATTGAGTTACAAATCCAAACACGAATTCGATGATCAAAGCTGATAACAAGGAATAGACGAATTCAAATCAGAACTGGATTGATGAAGATAAATGGTATAAGCAAACTTATATAACCATATATAACTATATATATATAATCATATTCTAAATTCAAACGTATATTAAATTAAATATATATATATATATTTCAATATCATTGTTTAAATTAAACACATATATAATATAATTTAAAAATCAAACTCAAATATACTTATGTGTAATATATATAAAATCAAACATTATAAACTAATAGTTTATATATATAAATTTATATAGTCATATATATATATAATACATATGTAAACAAATCTATACAACATACATATATGTCATCTTAATAATAAATGATTGAAAATTAAATAAAATCTAAATTTCATCATATAGTTAATATACATTTATCCATAATAACAGAGCCTATCCCATATAAACTGCAGATTATATATGTATATTCAAAACCAACCCAGTATATATATATTAATATATATATGCTATTATATACTGTAAAACTTAGAAGAATAGCTATACATATATTATACGTACAACTAAATATATAGTTATTTACCATTTGTGTACATGCAAACTATCAACAGGAAAGAAAAAAAATAAAACATATTATATATGCAGACTATATTTGTACATGTAAGCAAATGTATGCATGCTATCCAAATATATACATACAGACTGAAAATGTATGAACCATCATATATGTAGACTTACAAAACTCATAACTATTTATGTTTAAAACCAAAAGTAAAACAATACTGTAAACACATCATTTATATCACGTGCATAATATATAGCATACGTATTATATGAAAACATATGTAAGTAATATATATATATATAACAGTAACCTAAACGAAACTATAATATATAATATATGCATTTATACACAACCAGTAACACACACACACACACATATATATATATATATATATAATATATACCTATACCATAAACCAGAAAAATAAAAGTTTATATACTAGTATGTATAACACTTATATACAGTAATATAGCTTCAGACGAAATATATATAACAACAATATATAACTTGCATACTATAAATTTATATATATATATATATATATATATTACTGACCCATATATTCAAGAGCAAGTTCGGCCAGCTTTAACAATAACCAACAAAACAAACAATGATCTATACATATATATTTAAATCAATATTTTATAAAACAAAATAGTACTTACTATAACGACCTGTATTTTTACGGATCGAAACATCGTAAAACTGTTGTTATGAGATCAATAGTATTGTTAACTCGTTGAAGCTTAAGTCGTGTAGTAGCTTAGGTCGTAGTGTTGTTAAGTCGTCCAGGGTCTAAGTCGTTCAGAGTTTAGGTCGTGTAGGAGTCAGGGCCTAGGTGAGCGACTTAAGGAAGTGGAGCGACTTAAGGGAGTTGGCGACCTAAGGAAGTTGGTGGTCGTAGTTGGCGACTTAAGAATTGGCGACTTAAGGGAAGCGACGACTTAAGAGTTAGCAGTCTTAGGGAAGTTAAAGACCTAGGGGGTTAAGCGGGTTAACGACTTAAGGATTATAGGTCGTAAGCGACTTAAGGATAAGTCGTTGAGGGTTAGGTCGTCCAGACGACTTAGGTGTTAGGTCGTAAGACCCTGTGTGTGTAGTTAAATCGTGTAAGGACTTAAGCAGTTAAGTCGCGTGCGTGTGTGTTAGGTCGTATATACTAAGTCGTTGAGTCGTAAGTCATTAAGTCGTCCATACGACTTAAGTAGAAATGTGGCAGTGTGTTAAGTTGCTAAGTCGTATCTCGTTGAGTCGCGTAAGTTGATAAGTCGTTAGGTCGCGCATGTGGTTAAGTCGTTAAGCCGCATCTCAGTTAAGTCGTAGGGATGGTTAAGTCGTAGGTCGTGGATTTTCTTAAGTCATGGATGACTTAAAAGCGAGCAAACGACTTAAGGATTTGCCTATAAATACACGGTTGTTGCCTCACTTTTTGGGATCCGGATTTTGAAGCGACGAAGTGCTGCTATTTTGAGAGCTCGAGTTCTACACTTCTTCACTTCTTTTCTCCACTCTAATCTTGTGATTCCTTCCATCCAAATCGAAGATCAAATCGAAGATCCAAGAGCTTAGATTGAAGATCTACATCCATCAAAGAGAGATTTCACCGTTTGAAGCGGGATTTTGGAGAATCGAGTTAGATCCTTCGCTGTCCAGATCTGAAGTGTGTTGCTTTTGAAGTGTTTAGGTGATTCGGTGAGTGGTGGTTATCTCTCACACGGATCCAAAGGAGTATATCGGATTGTTGGCT
Organism: Allium fistulosum; assembly: GCA_030737815.1. Lineage (NCBI taxonomy): Eukaryota > Viridiplantae > Streptophyta > Magnoliopsida > Asparagales > Amaryllidaceae > Allium > Allium fistulosum. The sequence goes on from CM060902.1 coordinate 895,289,889, forward strand.
TGATTTGGTGTTAAAATAGTGATTTCCATGCATTTTCTTAAACTTAAGTAGAGATCTATTGTTCATGATGATTTGACATCCATTTTACTACATGTTAACCTATGTAAGTTCATTCATCAAGTTGTAGAGATATTGCTCATAATTCATGCTTGTTAGATTTGGACTCTTTAATTACAAGATTGCCATTATTGTTATAATTGTTTATTTGATCATGTTTGAATGCTTGATTACTTGGATTAATGATTGACTTGATTGATTGTTATAAATTAGTTGATTAATGATTTGATTTGGACAAGATGGTCGAAGATGATTCAAAAGCTAAGGGAAAGGCTCTTGAATTGGAAAAGCTGCTCGTTGCATATGTGGCGGATGATGAAGCCCATTTGGATAGATTTGATGATGTTGATGTTGAAATGAGGCTTTGCTATGATAAGATGAAGCGAGGCATGGTATGAGATAGCCTTGGTTTAACCCAGACGGGATCATTCCAAGCATGTTGATAACTCGGTGAAATGGTTCGGGTTTGAGGATAATGGTTTGCTCGAGAGGCGCTTGATCTAGTATGGAAATAGTCATCGAGGAGGATGACTAGAAGGCTGAGGTTTCATCGTTATTGAAGGTTCTAGCAGACTCAAAGCAAGAGTACGATGGGCAGATTCGATAGTCCCTAAATACTATGATTGTAGTCGAGTACTCTGGGCAAATTCGATAGTCCTAGGCACGGGCTGTGACGACGTGCGGAGTTCTGTCTAGAACTGGGGTTGCCATTAACCCTTGACGGACGGCTGAAAGAATATGTCGGCCATTCAATTAACGGTGGTATCGAAGCAAAGATAACAGTGATAGCCAGAGTCATGGATGTTTGGTTGTATCGTCATTCGGTCTCAAGAGCAATGTTTTCTGGGTGCTTATCTGATCTTGGTTTAGGCCTTGGGGGTTTGTACTTGGAAAATGTTGACCTTGACTCGAGTGATAATTGCTTTACTTTAAATGTCTGCTTTGCTATGTTTACTTCTGCTTAGTGTGTCTGGGGGCTATCACTGTAGAAAGAGGTAGAGTGGGAGGGTTGGATTCCTATTCCTTTTTCCTTTTTGCTCTTTTGGTATGTTGTTAGTTAATTTACCGCTCACTAAGACTGTTGTCTGACTCAAGGCTTTATGTTTAACTCTTATTGCCTTGGGCTGTTCATCCATTTTGGGATGGGCAGACTAGGTAGCAGGTGACTGGTGCTGTTCTTAGTTTCCGACGATGTTGATGATGAAAACGAGTTGGAGGCTTGCATATTATTTTCCTATTATATGTACTGGATGTTCCGCTGCTTGTATAATTCTCTGAGTGATATGTAGTGAGGCTTGATGTTTTGAATATTCAGATGTTTGTATTCAACTATTATGAAGCTTATATGATGAGATTCTATTTTGTAAAGCTTCAATATATATTCTTTATTGTATTTTATCCATGCTGTGAGTAATACGATAGATTCTGCTGCTTTAACTTAACCTTGGCAATCGTCCATGGCTGCCTGGCACACTTTACAGCGCACTATTTCTAGGTTTAGTGCAGGGGTCATGGGCGGTCGTCACATTTGGTATCAGAGCCTTGGTTAATCGATTTTACCCAACGCTCGCTGACGTAACTACGTATGAGAGACGTAATTGTATTTTGATGGATGATTACTATATATAATATAGTAGCTTAGAAAGATTTGAGTCCCTTATGCAGTTGTTCTTAAGGTATATTAATCATTCCTTTTTATAGATATTAAGAATGAGTCGAAGAGGGAGACCAGCTACTAGGGAAGGCCGTGCTATTGAGGGGGCTGCAGATTATGCTGCTATGTTCGAGGCTATGATGACCTCGATCATGAGAAGGATGCCAGCTCCGGGGCCATCAGTAGATGTTGTAGTTCAAGTTCAAACTCCAGAACCGGTGGATTTTGCTAAGTTGTGTAAAGGTTATACTTGTGACGACCGCCCATGACTCCTGCGCTAAACCTAGAAATAGTGCGCTGTAAAGTGTGCCAGGCAGCCATGGACGATTGCCAAGGTTAAGTTAAAACAGCAGAATCTATCGTATTACTCACAGCGCATGGATAAAATACAATAGAGAACATATATAGTGAAGCATCTCAAAATAGAATCTCATCAATTAAGCTTCATAATAGTTGAATACAAACATCTGAATAGTCAATACATCAAGCCTCACTACATATCACTCAGAGAATTATGCAAAGCAGCGGAACATCCAGTACATATAGTAAGAAAATAATACGAAAGCCTCCAGCTCGTCTTCGTCATCAGCATCGTTGGAAAGTAAGAACAGCACCTGTCACCTGCTACCTAGTCTGCCCATCCCAAAATGGATGAACAGCCCAAGGCAATAAGAGTTAAACATAAAGCCTTGAGTTAGACAACAGTCTTAGTGAGCGGTAAATTAACTAACAACATACCAAAAGAGCATAAAGGAAAAAGGAATAGGAATCCAACCCTCCCACTCCACCTCTTTCTACAGTGATAGCCCCCAGACACACTAAGCAGAAGTAAACATAGCAAAGAAAACATTTAAAGTAAAGTAATTATCACTCGAGTCAAGGGCGATGTTTTCCAAGTACAAACCCCCAAGGCCTAAACCAAGATCAGATAAGCACCCAGAAAATACCGCTCTTGAGACCGAATGACGATACAACCAAACATCCATGACTCTGGCTATCACTGTTATCATTGCTTTGATATCACCGTTAATTGAATGACCGGCACATTCTTTCAGCCGTCCGTCAAGGGCTAATGGAAACCCCGGTTCTAGACAGAACTCCGCACGTCGTCGCAGCCCGTGCCTAGGACTATCGAATCTGCCCAGAGTACTCGACTACCAATCAGTAGTCTTTTGGGACTATCGAATCTGCCCAGCTTACTCTTGCTTTGAGTCTGCTAGAACCTTCAACAACGATGAAATCGCAGCCTTCTAGTCATCCTCCTCGACGACTATTCTCATACTAGCTCAAGCGCCTCTCGAGCAAACCATTATCCTCAAACCCGAACCATTTCACCGAGTTATCAACATGCTTGGAATGATCCCGTCTGGATTAAACCAAGGCTATCTCATATCATGCCTCGCTTCATCTCATCATAGCAAAGCCTCATCTCGACATCATCATCATCAAATCTATCCATATGAGCTTCATTATCCGCCACATATGCCACGAGCAGCTTTTCCAATTCAAGAGCCTTTCCCTTAGCTTTTGAATCATCTTCAACCATCTTGTCCAAATCAAATCATCAATCAACTAATTTATAACAATCAATCAAGTCAATCATTAATCCAAGTAATCAAGCATTCAAACATGATCCAATAAACAATTATAACAATAATGGCAATCTTGTAAATAAAGAGTCCAAATCTAACAAGCATGAATTATGAGCAATATCTCCACAACTTGATAAATGAACTTACATAGGTTAACATGTAGTAAAATGGATGTCAAATCATCATGAACAATGGATCTATACTGAAGTTTAAGAAAATGCATGGAAATCACTATTTTAACACCAAATCAAGCCAACAATCCGATATACTCCTTTGGATCCGTGTGAGAGATAACCACCACTCACCGAATCACCTAAACACTTCAAAAGCAACACACTTCAGATCTGGACAGTGAAGGATCTAACTCGATTCTCCAAAATCCTGCTTCAAACGGTGAAATCTCTCTTCGATGGATGTAGATCTTCAATCTAAGCTCTTGGATCTTCGATTTGGATGGAAGGAAGCACAAGATTAAAGTGGAGAAAAGAAGTGAAGAAGTGTAGAACTCGAGTTCTCAAAACGGGAGCACTTCGTCGCTTCAAAATCCGGATCCCAAAAAGTGAGGCAAGGACGTGTATTTATAGGCTGGAAATTCCTTAGGTCGTCCATGACCTAACTCTTGCCGACCTACCCATCCACACGACCTACGACCTAACGCATATGCGCTTCCACGACCTACCGCCTATGCGCATCCGCGGTCTAAAAATGTCACGACCTAAGACTCAACACTAATGCGCGACCTACGACTTAACAATAGTCGCGACCTAACAATTGCGCGACTTAACACGTATGCGTGACCTAGCGACTTAACAACAGTCGCGACCTAACACTTGCGCGACTTAACACATATGTGCGACCTAACTACACCCAGCATACTATCATAGGTCGTCTACGACCTAACTAAACATGCCATAGCGACTCAACGACTTATCATAACTCATCCACGACCTAACTTCCTTAGGTCGTTAACTCACTCAACCCCTAGGTCACTAAATCCCTTAAGTCGCTCCATTTCTTAGGTCGCTAACCTTCTTAGGTCGCTCCATTCCTTAGGTCGCTAACTGCTACCACTAACTTCCTTAGGTCGCTCGACCGACCTAAACTATAACACGACCTAAGAAAACCCTACGACTTAACTGTCTCCGACCTAAGACTTAACGGTACAACATCCTAAGCCATAACACACGTGCGCGACTTACGACCTAACCTTAGCTCGCTCCTAAGTCGCTCACGACCTATCCTCCTTCACGACCTAAGCTCCAACACGACCAAACCCCTTAGGTCTCTTCTATCTCTTAAGTCGCTAACTCTTAAGTCGCCGCTTCCCTTAAGTCACCAATTCCTTAAGTCGTCTACTCCGACCTAACTACTATACGACCTAAGCCTTACCTCGTCCACGACTTAGACTCTGGACGACTTAACTCTGAACGACTTAGACTCTGGACGACTTATCAACATTGCGACCTAATGACAACTGTTTTACGATGTTTCGATCCGTAAAAATACGGGTCGTTACAATATTGCTCTTGGAGGAAAGGTTTTCTTGGGAACAAAGTCAACTAATGAAGTCCAGAGGTGGATAGATGCTTGTAGAAGAATCTTTGGTGATTTGGGAATCGAGGATGCAACCAAAAGGAAGCTAGCATCAAGACAGCTTCAAGGAAGAGCTTCTGATTGGTGGAACTCTATCACCATTGATACTCCGGAGGAAGAAATTACTTGGGTGCAATTCCAAGACAGATTTGAAGCTAAGTTCATTTCTACAGCTCAGAAGTCTGTTCTGTTCAAGAAGTTTGTGGAGCTCAAGCAAGGTGGAAGACCAGTTCTTGAGAATGTTTCTGAGTTTGAAGCTTTGTCCAAGTATGCCCGGTCGTATTTTGAATCTTCGTACCAGAAGAATGAGAAGTTTGTGACAGGCTTGGACAGTTATCTTGGGAGGTAGTTGGTGGATCATTTGGACGACCCATTTGAGAAGCTTGTAGAGAAGGCTCTCAGGCATGAGAATCTGTTTCCTAAAGAGGGATTTGTTGTTGCTGTAACCAGGGAAGAGTCTAAACCACAACAGGGTGGAAACAAGAAGAGGAAGCAGCAGCAGCAGTAGAAGGGTAAAGATGGCCAGAAGAAGCCGAAGGGCGAAGTGACCTGCTATAATTGTCAACAGAAGGGCCATTTCTCCAGAGATTGCAAGAATCCAAAGGTGCCGGTGAAGTGCCACAACTGTGACAAACCGGGGCATGTCAAGAGGAATTGTCCAGAACCGCTAAAGGACAAGCAGATTGTGCAAGCTTATGCTTTGGGGGCTGTTCCGTCATCTTCAAAAGCCTCTACCGCTGAAGAGAAAGGAAAGAGTGTGGTGGTTCAAGGTACTCTTTCCATATGTGGTGTTCCAGTTAGAGTGTTATTTGATACTGGAGCGTCGCATTCTTTTGTTTGTAATGAACTTGTTGGCCGGTTGGGTTTAGAACCGGATATTGTTGATAGGCCATTGGTTGTGACTAATCCAGTTGGGGGTTCGTCTTGTTTGTGTATGCTATGCCATGGTCTGATTGTATCGAGTCATGATTGCTCTTTTGTTTGTGATTGTTTTGTTCTGAACTTTGCAGGGTTCGGAATTATTTTGGGTATGGACTGGCTTAGGAAGTATGCGGCAAAGGTTGATTGTGAAAGGTTGGAGGTGACAATCGAGAATGTGGAGGGGCGAAAGGTTGTGATACGATGTAAGCATGAGGAAGGCGTCTTCATGAGCTTCATGTATTCGCTGGTTGTTCCACGGGATGGACTGTCATCGGTGCCAATCGCTAATGGATTTGAGGATGTCTTTGATGAGGTCAAAGGGTTACCGCCGCATAGAGAGATCGAGTTTCGTATCGATCTAGTTGAAGGAGCCAGACCTGTTGTGATGCCTCTTAGGCGGATAGCGCCTAGGGAACAGCAAGAGTTGAGGGTGCAAGTTGATGATCTTTTCCAAAAAGGATTCATTCGGCGTAGTGTGTCCGAATGGGGTGCACCAGTTGTGTTTGTAACCAAAGCGGATGGATCGTTGAGGTTGTGTGTGGATTATCGTGAGCTGAATAGAGTGACTAGGAAGAACAAGTATCCAATGCCGAGAATAGATGACTTGTTTGATCAGCTTCATGAAGCTAAGGTGTTTTATCAGATGGATTTGGCAACGGGATTTCACCAGTTAAGAGTGGCAAAGGATAGTGTGCAGAAGACTGCTTTTAGGACACCATCCGGTTTCTTTGAGTGGCTGGTAATGCCGTTTGGATTGACCAATGCACCAGCATATTTTGTGGATCTTATGAATAGAGTGTTCAGAGATCAGTTGAACAAGTTTGTACTAGTGTTCGTGGATGATATTTTGATTTATTCCAGAACTGAAGAAGAGCACAAAACGCACTTGCGTATTGTTTTGGAAATCTTACGGAAACATAAGCTGAAGGCTAAGTTTTCGAAGTGTCACTTCTGGAAGAGCGAAGTGAAGTTCTTAGGCCATATTATCTCTGGAAATGTAATAGCGGTTGATCCCGCTAAGGTGGCAGCAATCCAGGATTGGGTTAGACCTAAGAATGCATCTGATGTGAGAAGTTTTCTTGGATTAGCAGGATACTATCGTCAATTTATCAAATACTTTTCCAAGGTGGCTGCACCATTGATAGGATTGACGAAAAAGAACCAATTATTCAGATGGGATGCTAAGTGTGAGCAAGATTTCAGAATCCTGAAAGAGCGATTGACAAGTGCTCTTGTTTTGACTATTCCAAGTGGAAATGATGAGATGGTGATTTACACTGATGCATGTGGTACTGGACTTGGAGCAGTGCTGATGAAGAAAGGTAAAGTTGTTGCGTATGCAAGTCGACAACTGAAGCCACATGAAAGGAATTATCCGACTCATGATTTGGAGTTGGCAGCGATTGTTTTTTCTCTGAAGATGTGGAGACATTACCTATTGGGAGTTCGATTCGAGTTGTTTACAGATCATAAGTCGTTGAAGTATCTTTTCCCCCAAAAGGATTTGAATCTTCGGTATTAACGATGGCTAGAGTTTTTGGCATCATATGATTTTGGTATAGCCTATACTCTGGGAAAGGGTAACGCAGTGGCAGATGCGTTAAGTCGAAGACATGCAGGATTGGGAGCCATGTTTTCAGAATGGAAGAGTCTCGAGTATTTAGCTGGATTTGACTTCAGGCCCAGATGTGAATTAGAACCTGAGATGTTGGCAAACTTATCGATGAGACCGACTCTTGTGGAAAGAATTGGCAAGAGCCAAAAGCGAGACGATAAGCTTGCCAAGATTATCCGTGATTTGGAATCTGGATTGGACCCAGAAAAGGATAAAGGATTCGAGGTCGATCGAGAGGGTTGGCTTCGGAAGCAAGGACGACTAGTTATTCCCGATATAGATGAATTGAGAGATGAAATTCTGAAGGAAAGTAATCACTCGAAGCTGACAATTCATCCAGGTGGAAATAAGATGTATCGGGATATGAAGAGAACCTATTACTGGGAAGGTATGAAGAAGGATGTTGGAAATTTTATTTCCAAGTGCATGAACTACCAGTTGGTAAAAGCTGAGCAAAAGAAGCCAAGTGGATTGCTTCAGCCATTAGAAGTTCCTACATGGAAGTGGGAGCAAATATCGATGGATTTTATTGATGGGCTACCTAGAACAAGAACGGGAAATGAAGGGATTTGGGTCATCGTAGATCGTTTGACTAAGAGTGCAAGATTCATTCCTGTTCGATCGACTAGGACTGCATCAAAGTTGGCTGAGCTGTATGTTAAGTGGATAGTTCAATTCCATGGTATTCCAAAGAGTATAAGTGTGCGATCGAGACCCATTGTTCACTAGTGGATTTTGGAAGAGCTTCCAGGAAGTTTTGGGAACCGAGTTGTGTTTGAGTACAGCTTATCACCCTCAAACAGATGGTCAGACCGAGAGAGTCAACCGAGTTTTGGAAGATCTCCTCAGAGCTTGTGTTTTAGATTTCGGAGGATCATGGGAAGATCACCTTCATTTGGTGGAATTTTCGTATAATAATAGTTACCAGTCAAGCATTGGTATGGCACCGTATGAAGCATTGTATGGAAGACCGTGTAACTCTCCGACATGTTGGTTAGAAATAGGTGTAAAGCTGATACTTGGGCCAGAAATGATTCGACAGACTTCAAATTGCATAGAGATCATTCGGCAACGAATGAAGGCAGCCCAAGACCGACAGAAAAGTTATGCCGATAAGCGTCGTAAGGATTTGGAATTCGACGTTGGTGATATGGTTTTTGTGAAGATTTCTCCACTGAAGAATGTTATTCGATTCGGGAAGAAAGGAAAATTGACTCCAAGATTTGTTGGACCATTCCCGATCATCGAGCGAATTGGAAAGCTCGCCTATAAATTGGAGTTACTAGAGAAGATGTCGGGTGTGCACAATGTTTTCCATGTATCATATCTACGGAAGTATGTGCACGACTCGAATACAGTGGTTTCTACTGATAGCTGTGAAGATTTTGAGGTTGTCCAGTCGATAAGAGACCTCGAAAGCCGCTTCGTGTTGTGGAAACCGACACGAAACAGCTTAGGAGGAAGGTAGTTAGGTTGCTCAAGATACAATGGAGTGATGATGATGACGACTGTACATGGGAGGTGGAAGAGAGGATGAAGGCAGCTCATCCTGAACTCTTCAAGGTATGGCCATAAGGTGTCGTGTCATCTAACGACATTGTAACTTGTTCTAGTCTTAGAATTCTGCATGCTAGGCTAGTAATTGGATGCATGGTTTGTTGATTGCTATGGATGGTAGGCATGCAGAATAGTTTTTGATTGCGATTGTTTGTTTGGGAATTTCGGGGGCGAAATTCCTAAGGGGGAGAGAATGTAACGACCCGTATTTTTACGGATCGAAACATCGTAAAACTGTTGTCATGAGATCGATAGTATTGTTAACTCGTTGAAGCTTAAGTCGTGTAGTAGCTTAGGTCGTAGTGTTGTTAAGTCGTCCAGGGTCTAAGTCGTTCAGAGTTTAAGTCGTGTAGGAGTCTGGGCCTAGGTGAGCGACTTAAGGAAGTGGAGCGACTTAAGGGAGTTGGCGACCTAAGGAAGTTGGTGGTAGTAGTTGGCGACTTAAGAATTGGCGACTTAAGGGAAGCGGCGACTTAAGAGTTAGCAGGCTTAGGGAAGTTAAAGACCTAGGGGGTTAAGCGGGTTAACGACTTAAGGATTATAGGTCGTAAGCGACTTAAGGATAAGTCGTTGAGGGTTAGGTCGTCCAGACGACTTAGGTGTTAGGTCGTAAGACCCTGTGTGTGTAGTTAAATCGTGTAAGGACTTAAGCAGTTAAGTCGCGTGCGTGTGTGTTAGGTCGTATATACTAAGTCGTTGAGTCGTAAGTCATTAAGTCGTCCATACGACTTAAGTAGAAATGTGGCAGTGTGTTAAGTTGCTAAGTCGTATCTCGTTGAGTCGCGTAAGTTGATAAGTCGTTGGGTCGCGCATGTGGTTAAGTCGTTAAGCCGCATCTCAGTTAAGTCGTAGGGATGGTTAAGTCGTAGGTCGTGGATTTTCTTAAGTCGTGGACGACTTAAAAGCGAGCAAACGACTTAAGGATTTGCCTATAAATACACGGTTGTTGCCTCACTTTTTGGCATCCGGATTTTGAAGCGACGAACTGCTGCTATTTTGAGAGCTCGAGTTCTACACTTCTTCACTTCTTTTCTCCACTCTAATCTTGTGATTCCTTCCATCCAAATCGAAGATAAAATCGAAGATCCAAGAGCTTAGATTGAAGATCTACATCCATCGAAGAGAGATTTCACCGTTTGAAGCGGGATTTTGGAGAATCGAGTTAGATCCTTCGCTGTCTAGATCTGAAGTGTGTTGCTTTTGTAGTGTTTAGGTGATTCGCTGAGTGGTGGTTATCTCTCACACGGATCCAAAGGAGTATATCGGATTGTTGGCTTGATTTGGTGTTAAAATAGTGATTTCCATGCATTTTCTTAAACTTAAGTAGAGATCTATTGTTCATGATGATTTGACATCCATTTTACTACATGTTAACCTATGTAAGTTCATTCATCAAGTTGTAGAGATATTGCTCATAATTCATGCATGTTAGATTTGGACTCTTTAATTACAAGATTACCATTATTGTTATAATTGTTTATTTGATCATGTTTGAATGCTTGATTACTTGGATTAATGATTGTTATAAATTAGTTGATTGATGATTTGATTTGGATAAGATGGTCAAAGATGATTCAATAGCTAAGGGAAAGGCTCTTGAATTGGAAAACCTGCTCGTGGCATATGTGGCGGATGATGAAGCCCATATGGATAGATTTGATGATGTTGATGTTGAGATGAGGCTTTGCTATGATAAGATGAAGCGAGGCATGGTATGAGATAGCCATGGTTTAATCCGGACGGGATCATTCCAAGCATGTTGATAACTCGGTGAAATGGTTCGGGTTTGAGGATAATGGTTTGCTCGAGAGGCGCTTGAGCTAGTATGGAAATAGTCATCGAGGAGGATGACTAGAAGGCTGAGGTTTCATCGTTATTGAAGGTTCTAGCAGACTCAAAGCAAGAGTACGCTGGGCAGATTCGATAGTCCCTAAATACTATGATTGTAGTCGAGTACTCTGGGCAAATTCGATAGTCCTAGGCACGGGCTGTGACGACGTGCGGAGTTCTGTCTAGAACTGGGGTTGCCATTAACCCTTGACGGACGGCTGAAAGAATATGTCGGTCATTCAATTAACGGTGGTATCGAAGCAAAGATAACAGTGATAGCCAGAGTCATGGATGTTTGGTTGTATCGTCATTCGGTCTCAAGAGCAATGTTTTCTGGGTGCTTATCTGATCTTGGTTTAGGCCTTGGGGGTTTGTACTTGGAAAATGTTGACCTTGACTCGAGTGATAATTGCTTTACTTTAAATGTCTGCTTTGCTATGTTTACTTCTGCTTAGTGTGTCTGGGGGCTATCACTGTAGAAAGAGGTAGAGTGGGAGGGTTGGATTCCTATTCCTTTTTCCTTTTTGCTCTTTTGGTATGTTGTTAGTTAATTTACCGCTCACTAAGACTGTTGTCTGACTCAAGGCTTTATGTTTACCTCTTATTGCCTTGGGCTGTTCATCCATTTTGGGATGGGCAGACTAGGTAGCAGGTGACAGGTGCTGTTCTTAGTTTCCGACGATGCTGATGACGAAGACGAGCTGGAGGCTTGCATATTATTTTCCTATTATATGTACTGGATGTTCCGCTGCTTGTATAATTCTCTGAGTGATATGTAGTGAGGCTTGATGTATTGAATATTCAGATGTTTGTATTCAACTATTATGAAGCTTATATGATGAGATTCTATTTTGTAAAGCTTCACTATATATATTCTCTATTGTATTTTATCCATGCGCTGTGAGTAATACGATAGATTCTGCTGCTTTAACTTAACCTTGGCAATCGTCCATGGCTGCCTAGCACACTTTACAGCGCACTATTTCTAGGTTTAGTGCAGGGGTCATGGGCGGTCGTCACACTTACTATATATATACAGATCTATATATATATACACCATTTAATCATCACTATTAATAAATGTATATTATCTTTCAAAAATTCATGTAATTTCTGTAGTGAAAACAATGTGAATGCGGCTACTTAACAAAGCCTCTCTCTATATATATATAAACCGTAACAAGTGCAGACTATCAACAAAATGTATATATATGAGCTATTAAAATCATCCAAAATTTTATGTACATGCAGATAACATATGCAGGCTTCTTTCCCTAAACAGATGCCGACCATTATGTAACAATTTCATTTTATATTCTCTACTATAGAAATGTAGATTATTAAATATGTGTACACTACATATTACATTACTGTAAACAATAGGTTATATACGTCAACTATTATAACTTACAAAAATAAAACCCAACAGATCAAACATCTATTTATATATATACATACATACATATATATATATGTATATGTATATATATATATATTATAACACTTTGAACAAATTAAAATATACTTCATATATATACAAGTATGTATAACAAATATTGCAAATGTTTGAATATGACGAGCAGCAAATCCAGGAGGCATATATACACAGCAAAAGAATCATTACTTACATATCATATAAGAAGGAGATGAGGAGATGGAGTGGTGCTGCAAATGCTTAGACGTGTAGGATTGAATAGAATGTAGGCTTGGATAGGGCAGGGACGAAGGCCGTGTGAGGATATGGTGGCTGAGAATGGAAGATTAAGCTGGATCGGCGTGGTAGTGGGTCCGCGGCGGGGGAAGCAGGGTGGCCGAACTTGGTGAAGGGGACGGTGATGTGCGTGAGGCACAGATCTCGGGTGATGGATGGTGAAGGCCTTGCGTGGAGGGTGACTGTGTATTGGAGATGGAAGGGAATAAGAAGATGATGGGTTCGTAAAATATGCTCTGTCATTTCATTTATTATTATTATTATTATTATTATGGCCGAACAAATAAACGAAAAGATGAAATGTTAGAGAAAAGTGGAAATGGAGAATACAAAATGAAATGATGAGAATAGTGGAAGTCAGGGCATAATAATTCAGGAAGTAATAAAAGCAATTGCCCGTTGGCTTTCAACCGTTGGAAATTTGAATGGACACCAGAGTCAGAAGTTTAACGGATACTGATACAAAGTCGTTTCGCAGATTGTACCGCACACCGAACTCCAAAATTGACAATAGAATATACCGTAGAGATCAGCACGACGAGACGATCAAAACGATATACAGATATCAGTGGTACGATCATCCTATCAAAAGTCGATAATTAGTACCGAAAATGCTGCTAACTTGCCAGAAATAAGATAAACAAAGCAATAACAATCAAAATTTGGAGAAACGAAATATGATGTCTCACTCAGAAGACGATTTACAAATTTTCTATAGAAAAATATTCAGGTTTGGAAAACATTATATTACCATCTAATATTTAACTGATTTAAAAATAAATAAAATTACACAAGAAAATAAACTTCCAAATTATTTGATGAAAATTTACCAGTTGCTTTGTTTAAGAAGACGTATTCCAAATATCAAATTTTTATTTCAAAATTTTATTATTTAAAATTTCACAAAAATTCAGTTTATTACATTATTAAAACAGTTAAAATTTACGGGTCGTTACACTCTCCCCCACTCAAAACTTTTCATCCCCAAAAAGGAACGAGGTAGGAGAACGGAAACAACCAGAAAGAAAATAGATTTAAAACAAAATAAAACAATTAATTTAAACCATATAAATTTCAATTTAAATTAATTTATATTCAACAATTGATTTTAAATTCAAGGTATTTCATTAATTTGATTTCAATTTATTAATGTTTGTTACAAAATGGTTTCATACAAAACAAAATTTATCTCCTTTATTATTCAATTAACTTATTATTCTATTTATCTCTATTAACATTTTATAATTAAAATTCAAGTGTATAACATTTTTATAAACACTCAAATTTATTTATAAAACATTTTAGATTGTATATTATCCAATTACATATTCAACTTCTGAATCATTTAGGTAAGTTATATTAAAATGGAATTGGGTATTATACAATTAAATTTTTCCCAACTCAATTATTTCAAATTTAAATTATTTATTCAAAAATTTTAGATTTATTTATAATTAAAATCATCCTATAAGAAAATTTAAGAATTAAATTTCCGATTTTAATTCAAACCATTATAGATATAAGTATATTATATTTTCAAATCAAATTTATAAACATACACCTATATATACATTATAAATCAAACATACCCCAGAAATTCAAATCAATTTTATTTCAAAACAAAAGTGTAGCAAAGCTCCTGAATGGTCTCTCCACTCTGAAACTAGAAAATGAATGTCGATGATGCGGCCGCCATCACCGAAATTATTTTCCAGCGACAAAAGAGAAGAGCATTGATTTCAATATTTTGAAATTCTTTGAAATGATTTTTATTCGAAAATACTTTAAATAATATACATTTTAAAACTTTAAAACCAGAGTTTGAAATCACCGGAAATTAAATTCTCAAATTCCTGATTTTAAATTCATTTAAATTCCAAATCAAATTATAAATCATTTTTATATTTTCATTTATTTAATATGTGGTAATAGTCAATAGTTTACAAAATAATAAATGATAATCAAATGTTACCATTTAACAACCGATTCAGTTGACTATTTGATTTTAGAAAAATTATACTTACATATAATATAATCATACAAATCTATTTCATTTCGCAATTTGAAAATAATATTGTGTCAGTTTGCTATGTTCAAGTGTTTTGGAAATCCTATCGATATCGCTGATCAGATGAATCGATCGAAATCTCAAATCACATCAACAACTCAAACAACACACTATAAAACATTTTAATATTAATACAAATACAAAATATACTCCCTCACTCGATGATTCCAGAAAATGGATTTCAAAATACGGATAGAGATTCAAATTAGAGAGATTCTAATCAAAAGAATTCAAACTAGAAGATAGGCTCGATAGGGAGATAAATAAATTTCAAAGAGAGGAAAGAATGGATAGGCTTATATAAATCGCGGGCAACCTTAATCGGGTCAACCGTGACTTCAAAGTAAGATCGAGGTAGAATTCTGGAGCAAATCGACATTCGATCGCCAGAGGTAGAATTCGGGTATAGCAAAAGATAACAGCATCTAAACCGAGGATACTGAAATCTTCGGTGAATCAATGCCTGTTGTAAAGGAGTTTCTATCTTTTACAATTCGTTCGGTGGAGCTATGGGGTGCTCCGGAATTAAGGAAACACAAATAGGGAGAGACAAGAATGGATTTTGGAACCGAGGGGAACGTTCCAAAATTCAAAGGAAACCAAATCAAAGAGGAAGGGATTCAAGCTCGAAGGAAAGTGATTTCGTAATTAAATTTACTCTATATACTGAGTTTTGCCTAAAACCAGAGCTCTGATACCACATGTAACGTCCTGAAATTCACATGTCAAACTTGAAATGCTCAAAATCTCAGATTGTTAATTTATATTTGGCAAAACTCAACATATACAGTAAATAAGTAATCACAGAATCACTGACACAGAGTAATATAAAATAATGCAGTGAAAACAAAAGAATAGTAGTTCATGAAGCTACTATATATATAACAGAGTTAAATAAGATACAACATAGGTCTCAAATACATAGATATCTCAATACAATAGTCGAATACAAGATCTGAATACATCACTGAAGTCAATTGAATAACTGAAAGCAGAATCGATATAGTTGGATCTCCAAGCGAAGCTCCAACTCCAAAGGTGAGTCTCGAATACTGGTACACTCAGTCTGACCCGAGCGTAAAGCAAAACACAAAACACTCGAGTTAGAATTAACATTCTTATATCAATAAATCCAACTCAAGTGAAATATCAACTGAAATACAGTAACTTAAAGGATGTTTGGGATAACCATCCTCTAAGGATCCGTTAAACTATCTACTATGTAGTAATATACGCTATTATAATAATGTGTATAGTAAAGTATACTATTTAAAAATAGCGTTAAGGCTTTACATTTTCCACCTTAACACATTTTTAGGTGTGCTAATAGTCTATACAGTACCGTAATACTCCGTAAACTGGAGCTACCAGAGGATACTCCATAGGTACGAAACAAATCAAACTCGTAGTAAAGCATGCTAGGGTAGGTGACACGGCACAACTAGGCAATGCCAGGGTAGATATACTAATTACGCATCCGGACTGTTGGAAATGCAAAGCCGCAGCAATCGCCCAACTCGAGTCACGCTCCCGAATCAAGGGTGCGCACCAAATCAATCACAAGTAATAGAATAGCATACGATGGAGTGTGTCCGATCAGAGGAGCTACCTCATTGGCCCGGAATCTCTCCTGTTTTAGCCACCTTATGCCAACTCACGGGAGTCGGGTCCATGTATATACCTCATATAGGATCTTCGCCACCATCCTACTTCATTCTGGAATCTCCACCGCGTACATAGTTGTTAAAGTGGTTTTCGGTATCGACAGAGAGTAGGCCCATATCCGATCCCGGTCTCTTTAACAACCAAACATTATTATAACACCACGGTCATTTCAAAATAGTTTATACTTCAAAACCAAAATATCATTTCCATTTCAAAAACCAAATCAATACGATACCATTTCCATTTCAAATATATTCACTTCCAAAATCATAGTACTTTCAAAGTTATAACACTTTCGAAACCAAACACTTAAAATTATAACACTTTGGAAACCACAACAGTTTGAAATCATAGCCCCTTGGAAATCATAACACTTTGAAATCGTAACATTTCCTTTAAACCGTTTAGGTATTAATAATAGTATATATAATAAAATAGTTTATATAAAATAGTTTTAAGTTAAATAGTTTATATTAAAATAATTAGCATATTAAAATAGTATATATTAAAATAGTTCATATTAAAATTATTTATATTAAAATTGTTTATATAAAATAATTTATAAAGTAAAATATAAAATAGTTTTAAATAAAATAAAAAAATACTTTATATAATAAAATAGTTTTAAATAAAATTTAAAAATACTTTATATAATAAAATACTTTCCTCGAATTTCACAAATCGATTCGAATCAACTCGAATTCCAAATTCAACTTAATTCAATCTAAATTCATAAATTTCAACTCAATTCAGTTTCTCAATAAACCATTTCAAATTATATCGATTTCAAATACATATTTGAACTACTAAATAAACCATTTAATTTCAATATATTTCAAAGCTTTAAATATTCCACATTTCCAAAACTAAATTTGATAATTCCATTTATATCTCAATTTAACTTCATTAACATTTAGTTTTGAAATATTATGTAATCATTTCAATGACATTTAAATAAACTCCAAATTACAAATTTAAATAAACTAAATACCCCATCTCAATTTATGTAAATTTGAGACTATTCATTTAAATCACCTTTAATCCAAATCAAATTAAAATCATAGCTTTAAAACCTACAATTTAATAATTTCAAATAAAACTTATTTAAGTAAAATAAATATAATTTCAAATCAATTCCAAATTTATCTTTCCAACCTGAATAATTATAAACTCTATATTTGAAAATATATATTTTAAATAAATACTTAAACATATTATATATCAACTTTATTAAATCAACTTTAATAAATCTTTAAAATCAATATTTATTAAAACCATATATTTCTTTTCAAAACCATAGAAATCATTTTCAAAATATTTATATATAGACCAACGGTATGTGTATATAATTTTCTACACTTTGGTCAAGTGATACGAATATTTATCATTTAAATCCGTAATTTAAATATATATGGGTATATATCATTTCAACCCGCAATCCCAAATTCAATTCAATTGAAAATCGCTTGGGTTTATCATTTCAACCCATAACGATTTTCTCTTATTCTACAGATCGTTCGGGTATGTATCATTTCAACCCATAGTGAATTCTATACTAACAGGGAACTTGCAGAGTGATAATAGATATGATAATAATATAACATGCATATATCATCAATATAAGTAACAGATAATGGTGTCAGATGTCACAGGTGAACAGATACAGATAATAGAATAAATAACAATGTAAATAACTAACAATAGCATATTTCAATTGTCGTTTCAATTGAAATCAAATTTAATGAATATAAGAACGTTAATCGTGAGTGATTGCTCACCTTTCGAGGCTAGAGAGAACAGGAGATGACACAGATATGAACACAGATACGGACACTGAAATTGAGTTACGAATCCAAACACGAATTCGATGATCAAAGCTGATAACAAGGAATAGACGAATTCAAATCAGAACTGGATTGATGAAGATAAATGGTATAAGAAAACTTATATAACCATATATAACTATATATATATAAAATCATATTCTAAATTCAAACGTATAATAAATTAAATATATACATATATATTTCAAAATCATTGTTTAAATTAAACACATATATAATATAATTTAAATATTAAACTCAAGTATACTTATGTGTAATATATATAAAATAAAACATTATAAACTAACATTATATATATATATATATATTTATATAGTCATATATATATAATACATATGTAAACATATATATACAACATACATATATGTCATCTTAATAATAAATGTTTGAAAATAAATAAAATCTAAATTTCATCATATAGTTAATATACATTTATCCATAATAATAGAGCCTATCCCATATAAACTGCAGATTATATATGTATATTGAAAACCAACCCAGTATATATATAAACTAATATATATATGCTATTATATACTGTAAAACTTAGAAGAATAGCTATACATATATTATACGTACAACTAAATATATAGTTATTTACCATTTGTGTACATGCAAACTATCAACAGGAAAGAAAAAAATAAAACGTATTATATATGCAGACTATATCTGTACATGTAAGAAAATGTATGCATGCTATCCAAATATATACATACAGACTGAAAATGTATGAACCATCATATATGTAGACTTACAAATCACAAAACTATTTATGTTTAAGACCAAAAGTAAAACAATACTGTAAACACATCATTTATATCACGTGCAACTAATATATAGCATACGTATTATATGAAAATATATGTAAGTAATATATATATATAACAGTAATCTAAACGAAACTATAATATATAATATATGCATTTATACACAACCAGTAACATATATATATATATATAATATACTTATACCATAAACCAGAAAAATAAAAGTTTATATACTAGTATGTATAACACTTATATACAGTAATATAGCTTCAGACGAAATATATATAACAAGAATATATAACTTGCATACTATAAATAAATAAATATATATATATATATATTACTGACTCATATATTCAAGAGCAAGTTCGGTCAGCTTTAACAACAACCAACAAAACAAACAATAATCTATACATATATATTTAAATCAATATTTTATAAAACAAAATAGTACTTACTATATATTTATAGATCTATATATATATATACCATTTAATCATCACTATTAATAACTATATATTATCTTTCAAAAATTCATGTAATATCTGTAGTGAAAACAATGTGAATGCGGCTACTTAACAAAACCTCTTTATATATATATAAACTGTAACAAGTGCAGACTGTCAACAAAATGTATATATATGAGCTATTAAAATCATCCAAAATTTTATGTACATGCAGATAACATATGCATGCTTCTTTCCCCAAACACATGCCGACCATTATGCAACAATTTCACTTTATATTCTCTACTATAGAAATGTAGATTATTAAATATGTGTACACTACATATTACATTACTGTAAACAATAGGTTATATATGTCAACTATTATAACTTACAAAAATAAAACCCAACAGATCAAACATCTATTTATATATATATATATATTATAACACTTTGAACAAATTAATATACACTTCATATATATACAAGTATGTATAACAAATATTGCAAATGTTTGAATATGACGAGCAGCAAATCCAGGAGGCATATATACACAACAATAGAATCATTACTTACATATCATATAAGAAGGAGATGGAGAGATGGAGTGGTGATGTAATGCTCAGACATGTAGGATTGAACAAAAGTCAGGCTTGGATGGGAAGGGATGAAGGCCGCGTGAGGATCTGGTGGCTGAGAACGGAAGATTAGGCTGGATCGGCGTGGCAGTGGGTCCGCGGCGGGGAAGCAGCGTGGCCGAACTTGGGTGAAGGGAACGGTGATGCGCGAGAGGCACGGATCTCGGGTGATGGATGGTGAAGGCCTTGCGTGGAGGGTGACTGGGTATTGGTGATGGAAGGGAATAAGAAGATGATGGGTTCGTAAAATATGCTCTGTCATTTCTTCTTTTTATGGTCGAACAAATAAACGAAAAGATGAAATGTTAGAGAAAAGTGGAAATGGAGAATACAAAACGAAATGATGGGAATCGTGGAAGCCAGGGCACAATAATTCAGGAAGTAATAAAAGTAATTGCCCGTTGGCTTTCAACCGTTGGAAATTTGAATGGACAGCAGAGTCAGAAGTTAAACGGATACCGATACAAAGACGTTTCGTAGATTTTACCGCACGCCGAACTCCAAAATTGACAATTGAATATACCGTAGAGATCTGTAACAACCCGGGATTTTGTATTGATTTATAATCGTCATTAATCGATTAATGTGCTAGCATTACGATTTTATTTGACGATTGAATTGGCTGTAAATTGCTATTGGAATTTTATCGGGTTTATTTTGTGTTAAATGTTGTTTGGGCTTTAAAGAAAATTTTGGCCTATGTTCTTTTTGTTGCCGTGATAACCATGTAAACCCGTTTCTCCACTCGATAATTCCATTCGAAAACCCTAATCAGAAAAAAAAAGATAAAGTATGGCGGCTCGCTTTCGTTCGATCCTCCATCAAAATTTGGGCTTAATCGATTGGTGGCCACCCCGGCTTCTAATCCCCTTGCTAGAAAAGATGATCGTCTCTTGGGAGGCGCGCGGCTGCTCCTTCCACGTTCGTCCCTCTTTCAACAATTAGGGTTTCAATTCGTAGTTTGCTCTTCGGTGGCTAAGGTGAGTAATTGTTATTACTCACATCTAATTCAAGAACTTATACCTGTGATTTGTGATTCCCACTGCTTTGGATTCGTTGGTTTTTCGTTTGTATACGAATGTTTGAGTCGTTTTGATTTACCTTGACCATTCTAATTTGTTTGAATTTCTGGCTTTAATGACTTTTGATTTGAGTTTGACGATGTTGTTTTTTTGTTCGCCCTAGACTATCTCGCGACCACCACGGCTTTGGACTGTGGTTCGAAATCGCCTCTGTTTAGATTTCGCAATTCACTGTTTATTTATGTTGTGAGACTTCATATGTGTTCATACATACTGTTATATGTGTGTATACATGTAAAGTCGAATTTGCACTATAATCATCTTTGTTCAAAACTGATATTGTTGCTAGTATCTATTATGTTGTTTGTTGAACCAGTGAGTGATTTCTCACTCACATCTGTTACTCAATCTCGTTTAATTCGTGAATTCCGTTGCTTGATTTTTGGATACCACTACTTTGAATCCTTTGGCATTCGATTTGACTCTATTTGGCCTTCGACCCTATTTTTGAAACTCACTGCTTGATTATTTTGAAATTATTCATATGATGATGTTTATTTCAACTTAGTTATTTCGAGTGTTGTTGCCTCTGTCTATTTGACTCTGGTAACTTTGGTTATTGGTTATACTTCACTTGCTGGTTGTGTGTAGTTGGTTCATCAGGACCTCTAGTTGACGCTCGAATTTTGTTGATGATTGTGCACTGCTTCATTTTGTATCTGCAGTTGTTCACTTGATAATTTTGAAAATTGGACTTCGAATCAGTTTCTTATGACTTGGTTTAAACTTGTACATTTTGCTGTTTCGACTTTGGGTTTCTGTAGTCGAATTTGATTTTGACTCGGTTCAATTTCGCTGGGCATTAGGGTTTGATCGATTCCGATTTGATTCGTTCTGTGATTGGAACGATGATTTCATTTTGACTTTGGCTTTGTTAAAACTGTTATCTTGAAATTGCACTTCCTATATATGTGTATACATATGCATATACATATGTATATATTTATGTGGTAATTACATTGTTGTTTCTCTGTTTTACAAGTTATGGTTTGATTCTTTGTTTTAGATGGTTGCTTTTGCCTTGAGTACTTGTATACTCCTGCAGCTTTGTACATGCATTTACTGATGCATGTTATATCTGGTCTAGGTGTTGAGGCTGCTTAGCCCTTTTCCCTGACCTTGTATTTGTTTGGACAACACACTTTGTTTTTATGTAATTAGGATACCTCTTTGATGTCGAGGCTGCTGTACTATTTCCATTCTACTGCTGCATTGAGTTGTTTTCGTGAGTTTTGAACTTGTTGGAGTATTGGATGGTGTCTTCTTGAAATTGCAATCGTGTTGTACATGATTGTATTTGGAATCTGGGTAGCTTGTCACTGTGTTGCACTTGTTTGACCCAGTTTGATAGTTGCATACTTGCTCTTTTGTACCTGATTGTATTTTCATATCTGCGCTTGATCTTTTGAGTGTTTGCAGTAGTATTGACTTCATTTTGAAGTCTTACTCTTGTTTTGTTTGGAGTTCCACTGTGGTACTCTGGCTTTGTCTAATTTCTATGTGGTCACTGCCTTTGTTGGTTCAGGCCTATTGCGTACGTGTGCCATCCCTTGGTGCAGTCGCATATATTTTGTTATGTTCTATTTCCTGGCATCACCCTTAGTATAATTGAGCTTGTCGAACCGTTAAGTTTTGTAGAAACCTGGAATTGCTTCATTTTTATCACCGTCACCATGTATTTGATTCTGTGGTTGGGTAGCACTTCATGTTACCTTGATTACATTATCTTTATATCTAGTGCTGGCTGCAGTTTTTTGTTGCAGTCGTGCCCTTGTTGGTTTGCATGGCATTAATGCATTTGGATTTGTTCTCGAATTCACTTGAGTTGAATCCGACATTTTGGGTTTGACCGTGTGATCGTTTGTGAATTTTCAATGTGTACATACGTGCACATTATCCATATCTGTCTGCTTTGACCATTGAGTCTGTGGTATTGAGTTTTGAATCTTCATTTGATTTTTGTTTGTTGACCTTTTGTGTATTTCAGGTTGTAGTGGGAGGCAGTATACGCGTGCGTATACTGCAGCCCTACCAGAGTTGATGTTTTAAATTGATTATTTTGTTGTTAATTGCCGTTTAAGCAATTCTGATGTTTTTAAGATTATCTTCATTGATATTCTTTTCACTTATCTTTGCTGATGATTTAAATCTGCTGATTTGTTGTTTAACACTGCTTAGTGTTATATCTACCGTTATCCGACTCTCTTATCGAGAAGTTGGATATACGAGATTTCTGTTGATGTCGTCTATTTGATATTTGAGTATTATTGCTGCTGTGCATTAATAACTGAGTTTGAATTAGACTGACCCGTGTATTATTTTCTTTTGAATTTAATACTCAGGTCAGACCCGAGTTATTTCAGGTTGTAGATTTCCTGCTTTGAGTTGCTGTTTGAGCTATGAAGACTTTTCACATCTTTTGGAGTAGTCGTGTCTTAGTATAGGTTGATATGTATTCATGTACATTAGTTGATAATGTATTTGTATATATAACTTCCGGAGTCGACGGTTGTAGTTGTATCATATGTATTGTGTCAACTGTATTGTAAATGACATCAGTTATTATATATATGAGACTTTTTGTTACCTGTGTTCCGCATTCTTTTGTATCTGTGTTATTATTATATATATTGTCCTAAACTATTATGAACCATCGTAGTTCGTTTTATACTGGTAATTGGGTATGTCGATGGGAGTAAATAAATAAGAGATGAAAAATTAAAAGTATATACCACTCTTATCGAGGTAACCAATACTAGTGTAAGGCCAACTACGGATGGCCGCTCCTATCCAGCCTTATTCTTCGTAATAATAGACAGTATTTCTTTTAATACTCTTTGTTATTATGAGCATAGAGGTGGGGCGTCACAGTTGGTATCAGAGCTTGGGGTTTATGGACATAATATAAAACATAACTTAGATGGAACATGTGTTACAACTATTGGTCGATGTTTTATTTGTGTTTTGAGTCAAAACTGAAGTTTTGAAATTTTGATGAAATTTTTAAATATCTTTATTTAAAAATAAAAGTGAAACTGTGTTTTATTGATTGATAATTTTGTGTCATGTTTATCAGAGTGCGCAGCGGAAACAGTGAAACTGTCTTCGCTGAATACTGCTGATAATCTTTTTGATTTAAAAATCAATAGATGAAATTGAAATAGATTTCATTTGTGTTTAAATAACGGTGTTTATTTTGTTTCTTTGAAAATTTCGAATCCGATTTGAGGATTCGAAGCGATTGCAGTTATGTGATTTTTATTGAGATTTTGGCTGATTTTCTTTTATGCTAATCATATATTGATTAGATTTTTGCTGTTTTAAATTATCTTCATTGAAGATAATAGAGAAATTTCTTTGTTTATATTGTAGTGTGCGTACAAAAATGAATTGCACGTTACTGCATTAATTTCACGTTGAACCGATGCTTGGTTATGAAACGTATTTTGTTGCCGTTATTTTTATAACAGGATTTTTACATCGGTGCTAAATTTTTGAAGCACGGTGTTTTGTTAACATTTTAATGAATGAAAATTTACTAGTGTTACATTTTGATGTAAATCATTTTGATGAGATTTTGATGTTTAAAAATTACTGTCGCTTTGACTTCAGTAACAGTCAAATTTTAAAAGTGGAATTTTCAAGCGGGTATTCCGCAATACTGATTCTGAGGTTCGTTTTACGATGTTCTGGGGAAGTGAAATTTTCTTTTTGAAATTGCTACTGATGTTGTTTCTTTAATCACGTGATTGGAAAATCATTTTAAAATGAAATTTTTTTATAAATTTTTAACAGTTTGCGTTTTCAAAAGAATGAGGAAGCGACTTAAACGATTCAGCAAAATCGAGGATTATGACCCCTTTCTTTTACTGATTCGCTTAACTCCGGACTTGTTCAGTTGAGAGTGTGAATTGTTATTTTTATAAAATTAATAAAATTGTTTTCAGAAATTTTACAGTTTGCGCTTTCAAAAGAATGAGGAAGCGATTTAAACGTTTCAGCAAAATCGAGGACTATGACCCCTTTCTTTTACTGATTCGCTTAATTCCGGACTTGTCCGTTTGAGAATGTAAAATATATTTTTACAAAATACACAGATTTTGCACTTTCAAGGAAACGATGAAGAGAATTAAATGATTTAGTAAAACTCGTGGTTATGGGACATGTGCGTTTGCTATTTTGGTTAATTCCGGACTCGTTAATTGAAATATTTGATGATTTCGTGTGCTTTCGAGCCACTATGATGGACCTTCGGGTCATATGAGGACCTTCGGGTCATATAAGGACCTTCGGGTCAAATACCAGTACTAGACCTTCGGGTCACTCTACGGACCTTCGGGTCAATCTGATGGGCGCCAAAATTATGTTGAGTACTTGGTAGGCTTCGACCATTTGTTGATGCACGTGCGGCGAATTAAAAACTCGCCATCTGATGGGATCGATCCAGGCTTTTATGTTGATTTTCTAGTCTTCTTAATTGATTTCTAGATATTTGTTGTTTCTAATTATCTACAGGTAATTAGATATCTGATGTTATGAGATTTAATTATCGTATCGATAATTAAATATTTGAGAACTCTGATTATCGTTTTTGATAATCGGATATTTGTTGTTTCTAATTATCGCTTGTGATAATTAGATATTTGTTGATATGAGTTCTGATTATCGTTTTTGATAATCAGATATTTGTTGTTTCTGATTATTGTTTTTGATAATCGGATATTTGTTGTTTCTAATTATCGCTTGTGATAATTAGATATTTGTTGATATGAGTTCTGATTATCGTTTTTGATAATCGGATATTTGTTGTTTCTAATTATCGCTTGTGATAATTAGATATTTATTGATTCTGATTATTGTTTTTGATAATCGGATATTTGTTGCTTTTAATTATCGCTTTTGATAATTAAATATTTGCTGATTTGAGATTTAATTATCGCTTTTGATAATTAAATATTTGCTGATTGGAGATTTAATTATCACTTTGGATAATTAAATATTTGCTGATTTGAGATTTAATTATCGCTTTTGATAATTAAATATTTGCTGATTTAAGATTTAATTATCGCTTTTGATAATTAAATATTTGCTGATTGGAGATTTAATTATCACTTTGGATAATTAAATATTTGCTGATTTGAGATTTAATTATCACCTTGGATAATTAAATATTTGCTGATTTGAGATTTAATTATCGCTTTTGATAATTAAATATTTGCTGATTTAAGATTTAATTATCGCTTTTGATAATTAAATATTTGCTGATTGGAGATTTAATTATCACTTTGGATAATTAAATATTTGCTGATTTGAGATTTAATTATCACTTTGGATAATTAAATATTTGTTGATTGGAGATTTAATTATCGCTTTTGATAATTAAATATTTGCTGATTTGAGATTTAATTATCACTTTGGATAATTAAATATTTGCTGATTTGGGATTTAATTGTCGCTTTTGCTAATCGAATATTTGTTGAATGGAGATTTGATTATCGTTTTTGATAATCGAATATTTGTGATTGGAAATTTGATTATCGTTTTGATAATCGAATATTTGTTGATTTGAAATTTGATTATCGTTTTTGATAATCGAATATTTGTTGAATTGAAATTTGATTATCGTTTTTGATAATCGAATATTTGTTGAATTGAAATTTGATTATCGTTTTTGATAATCGAATATTTGTGATTGGAAATTTGATTATCGTTTCGATAATCGAATATTTGTTGATTTGAAATTTGATTATCGTTTTTGATAATCGAATATTTGTTGAATTGAAATTTGATTATCATTTTTGATAATCGAATATTTGTGATTTGAGATTTGATTATCGTTTTTGATAATCGAATATTTGTGATTGGAAATTTGATTATCGTTTTGATAATCGAATATTTGTTGATTTGAAATTTGATTATCATTTGTGGTAATTGAATATTTGCTGATTTGAGATTTCTGATTATCGTTTTTGATAATCAGATATTTGTTGTTTCTGATTATCTGATGTTTTCTAATATAGTTTTGTTAATTAGATAATTGTGTTTTCTGGTTGTCATTTTCGATAACTAGATATTTGCAGTTTGCGATATGTGGTTGTGTTCCAAAATTATCTTTGTTGATAATTGGATTTTTCTGTTTTCTAATTATCTATCGGATAATTAGATTTTGTTGAGAATTTGTGAATTTCTTTTATGAAGTTAAAAGATTTCTTTGGTGTTTGAATTCTCGACCTTTATTTTTCTAACTTAACCAGTTTATGTTAGAAAAATAATTGTTGGTGACGACCTTAATTATGAAAATTGCGGGGACGCAATTTTTATAAGGAGGGGAGTCTGTAACAACCCGGGATTTTGTATTGATTTATAATCGTCATTAATCGATTAATGTGCTAGCATTGCGATTTTATTTGACGATTGAATTGGCTATAAATTGCTATTGGGATTTTATCGGGTTTATTTTGTGTTAAATGTTGTTTGGGCTTTAAAGAAAATTTTGGCCTATGTTCTTTTTGTTGCCGTGATAACCATGTAAACCCGTTCCTCCACTCGATAATTCCATTCGAAAACCCTAATCATAAAAAAAAGATAA
This sequence comes from Allium fistulosum, assembly GCA_030737815.1. Taxonomy (NCBI): domain Eukaryota; kingdom Viridiplantae; phylum Streptophyta; class Magnoliopsida; order Asparagales; family Amaryllidaceae; genus Allium; species Allium fistulosum. The sequence goes on from CM060902.1 coordinate 895,317,518, forward strand.
AGTATGGCGGCTCGCTTTCGTTCGATCCTCCATCAAAATTTGGGCTTAATCGATTGGTGGCCACCCCGGCTTCCAATCCCCTTGCTAGAAAAGATGATCGTCTCTTGGGAGGCGCGCGGCTGCTCCTTCCACGTTCGTCCCTCTTTCAACAATTAGGGTTTCAATTCGTAGTTTGCTCTTCGGTGGCTAAGGTGAGTAATTGTTATTACTCACATCTAATTCAAGAACTTATACCTGTGATTTGTGATTCCCACTGCTTTGGATTCGTGGGTTTTTCGTTTGTATACGAATGTTTGAGTCGTTTTGATTTACCTTGACCATTCTAATTTGTTTGAATTTCTGGCTTTAATGACTTTTGATTTGAGTTTGACGATGTTGTTTTTTTGTTCGCCCTAGACTATCTCGCGACCACCACGGCTTTGGACTGTGGTTCGAAATCGCCTCTATTTAGATTTCACAATTCACTGTTTATTTATGTTGTGAGACTTCATATGTGTTCATACATACTGTTATATGTGTGTATACATGTAAAGTCGAATTTGCACTACAATCATCTTTGTTCAAAACTGATATTGTTGCCAGTATCTATTATGTTGTTTGTTGAACCAGTGAGTGATTTCTCACTCACATCTGTTACTCAATCTCGTTTAATTCGTGAATTCCGTTGCTTGATTTTTGGATACCACTGCTTTGAATCCTTTGGCATTCGATTTGACTCTATTTGGCCTTCGACCCTATTTTTGAAACTCATTGCTTGATTATTTTGAAATTATTCATATGATGATGTTTATTTCAACCTAGTTATTTCGAGTGCTGTTGCCTCTATCTATTTGACTCTGGTTACTTTGGTTATTGGTTATACTTCACTTGCTGGTTGTGTGTAGTTGGTTCATCAGGACCTCTAGTTGACGCTTGAATTTTGTTGATGATTGTGCATTGCTTCATTTTGTATCTGCAGTTGTTCACTTGATAATTTTGAAAATTGGACTTCGAATCGGTTTCTTATGACTTGGTTTAAACTTGTACATTTTGTTGTTTCGACTTTGGGTTTCTGCAGTCGAATTTGATTTTGACTCGGTTCAATTTCACTGGGCATTAGGGTTTGATCGATTCCGATTTGATTCGTTCTGTGATTGGAACGATGATTTCATTTTGACTTTGGCTTTGTTAAAACTGTTATCTTGAAATTGCACTTCCTATATATGTGTATACATATGCATATACATATGTATATATTTATATGGTAATTACATTGTTGTTTCTCTGTTTTACAAGTTATGGTTTGATTCTTTGTTTTAGATGGTTGCTTTTGCCTTGAGTATTTGTATACTCCTGCATCTTTGTACATGCATTTACTGATGCATGTTATATCTGGTCTAGGTGTTGAGGCTTCTTAGCCCTTTTCCCTGACCTTGTATTTGTTTGGACTGCACACTTTGTTTTTATGTAATTTGGATACCTCTTTGATGTCGAGGCTGCTGTACTATTTCCATTCTACTGCTGCATTGAGTTGTTTTCGTGAGTTTTGAACTTGTTGGAGTATTGGATGGTGTCTTCTTGAAATTGCAGTCGTGTTGTACATGATTGTATTTTGGAATCTGGGTAGCTTGTCACTGTGTTGCACTTGTTTGACCCAGTTTGATAGTTGCATACTTGCTCTTTTGTACCTGATTGTATTTTCATATCTGCACTTGATCTTTTGAGTGTTTGCAGTAGTATTGACTTCATTTTGAAGTCTTACTCTTGTTTTGTTTGGAGTTCCACTGTGGTACTCTTGGCTTTGTCTAATTTCTATGTGGTCACTGCCTTTGTTGGTTCAGGCCTGTTGCGTACGTGTGCCATCCCTTAGTGCAGTCGCATATATTTTGTTATTTTCTATTTCCTGGCATCACCCTTAGTATAATTGAGCTTGTCGAACCGTTAAGTTTTGTAGAAACCTGGAATTGCTTCATTTTTATCACCGTCACCATGTATTTGATTCTGTGGTTGGGTAGCACTTCATGTTACCTTGATTACACTATCTTTATATCTAGTGGTGGCTACAGTTTTTGGTTGCAGTCGTGCCCTTGTTGGTTTGCATGGCATTAATGCATTTGGATTTGTTCTCGAATTCACTTGAGTTGAATCCGGCATTTTGGGTTTGACCGTGTGATCGTTTGTGAATTTTCAATGTGTACATACGTGCACATTGTCCATATCTGTCTGCTGCAGTATTTCATTTGATTTTTGTTTTGAGTCCATATCTGTCCATATTGAGTCCGTGGTATTGAGTTTTGAATCTTCATTTGATTTTTGTTTGTTGACCTTTTCTGTATTTCAGGTTGTAGTGGTGAGGCAGTATACGCGTGCGTATACTGCAGCCCTACCAGAGTTGATGTTTTAAATTGATTATTTTGTTGTTAATTGCCGTTTAAGCAATTCTGATGTTTTTAAGATTATCTTCATTGATATTCTTTTCACTTATCTTTGCTGATGATTTAAATCTGCTGATTTGTTGTTTAACACTGCTTAGTGTTATATCTACCGTTATCCGACTCTCTTATCGAGAAGTTGGATATACGAGATTTCTGTTGATGTCGTCTATTTGATATTTGAGTATTATTGCTGCTGTGCATTAATAACTAAGTTTGAATTAGACTGACCCGTGTATTATTTTCTTTTGAATTTAATACTCAGGTCAGACCCGAGTTATTTCAGGTTGTAGATTTCCTGCTTTGAGTTGCTGTTTGAGCTATGAAGACTTTTCACATCTTTTGGAGTAGTCGTGTCTTAGTATAGGTTGATATGTATTCATGTACATTAGTTGATAATGTATTTGTATATATAACTTCCGGAGTCGACGGTTGTAGTTGTATCATATGTATTGTGTCAACTGTATTTAACTGACATCAGTTATTATATATATGAGACTTTTTGTTACCTGTGTTCCGCATTCTTTTGTATCTGTGTTATTATTATATATATTGTCCTAAACTATTATGAACCATCGTAGTTCATTTTATACTGGTAATTGGGTATTGTAACATCCCGTATTTTTAAGCTATTGAATTTAAACATTTAATTCATTTTAAATGTTTAATGTGGACCCTTAATTGATTTTGTAGTGGATGGATGCGGGTTCAATCATTAAAATAAATTATAAATTCAAATATAATTTGGATAATAATAATTAAATATTCGAAATTGGGATAAAAGGTGAATTTGGGATAAATGATTATAAAAATGGTGTTTACATGTATTTTTAAGTTCAATTGGTTATGAACAATAATGTTGGATTTTTAGATGAATTTAAAAGTTGACAAGTAATTAATTTGGAATTTTATATTAATTTAAAAATGAATTTAATATTATTAAAATGCAATTTAATCAGATTTTAGTCTGGAATGAGCCGGAATGATTTTAAATGTGGTTATACATTTTATATGATTTATTGTTAAGTTATTAAAATTTTAAAAGTGAAAATTTTAAGCGTTTCTGATAATTTCAGAAAATCGCCTGATTTAATAGACGAGTTAAAATAGCCTGCAGGGGCACAGTCTCAGAATTCGACGAAACCAGTTCCATTGGATCCGTAATAGATAGTTATTATCGGATTTCAATTTTCGTAGCGATCGGAGTTGTCGTGTGACCGTGGTGGCTCGAAACGCATCGAAATCGATTTAACCGATTTAATTTTAAATTGATCGTTTAATTCCGTATCTCGCGCATACGATCAAATTAGCTTACGAAACCTCTTCCATTGTGTCCGGAACGCTGAGAAACCTCAGGATAGCCTGTCGGAGCGTGTGGTTTGGAGTTCGTTTGCATAAGTTGTTAAATCGAGATATTTTATGAATTAAATAATATTAAACCAAATTATATATTCATTTAAATTTCTTCTAAACCCTAGAAACACTCAGGCCGCCGCATGCTACTTCAATGGCCGACATCTTTCGATTCGATTCCCCCTTTTCCCCTCAACCTATTCGTTTATTTCAAAAAAATTTAACTAGGAATTTGTCAAGCACCTCGAACTAGTCACATCTAACGGTCGAGATGACCTGTAGTTGGGCGATGGCGGAGCTATGGGGTCCCGAACGTCACTCGTTCGTACGTGGAAATCACGTCACTGTGACGCTCGAGTTTGACGTGGGCTAGGGCGAAGGTTGTGGCGATGGAGGGCTTCGAGATGGAGGTGAAATGATTGGAAATAGTGGAGATTTGGAAGGTGCGGCATATAGATGATTGTTGCGGTGATGGGTTTTCTTTACGTGATGAAGATGCTTCAGCTGGAACGAAGCTTTTGCGTGGAAGAACGCATGCGGGTTGGGCTGGTAGCTAGAGGTGCGGCCCATTATAAAAAAAAAGAAGAAGAATTTGTTTTAAATTCTTATTCAAACTTTAAAAAAACTCATAACTATTTCGTTCGTACTCAGATTCGAACGAAACTGGAAGCGATGGAATCGCAGAGACGAACACTACCAAATGGAGTAGACCCGGAGTCATTCCGGGCAAGTAGAAATTTGGATTAAATCGGACATCGTCCGGTTTAATTTAAATTTCGAACGCTCGCCGAACTCAAAGTGAGTTTTTCTCACTCACATCTGGATGCTAGGCATTTTAAATAGTTAATATTTAAATATCTGTGTGGATGGCTGAATATAATTGTTATTATCAGTCTGGATTGATATTTATATTGTGATGTGCTAATATTTGTGGATGCAGGGAGAAACAGGTTGGAGGGATCCAACTGGATTCCTCACAATTGTAGCAATTATTTTATAATTGTTAGTGAATACCTGTTTATATGTTGTGATTGATAAATCTGGAAATTTAATTGTGTTATGAAATTGTTGTATAAATCATAATTACAGAATTTAATTTATAAATGGACAAAATTGGGTTTTTACAAAATAAGTAAATTGTTAAATTAAGAATTTTTGAAAAATAGAATTTGAAATCTGGTTTGGAATGGGAAATGAAAAAAATTGGTAAAATTGGGATTTAATATTGTGGGAAAATTTATCAATCGATAAATATGAAATATAAATTTTCTGGAGATTAAATTTATGAAATTATAAATTGTTTAAAATAACGGTGTTTATTTTAATAATGACTAATGTTATCCGGAAATTAAAAATATGTTAAATGGAGTTTCCAACTATAAATTAACAAGTTCAAATGAAAAATAGAATGTTTTGAAATGCCGTATTTCATTGGAATTTAATTAAGTGAATTGGAAATTTGGCTTCCATTGGAAATTCACAAAAAAAATGTTTAATTTAAAATGTTTTAAACTATGATTTAAAAATGAATTTCCGGATATGGGAAATTGGGTATGAACTTCGGATGAAGTCATAGTTAAATATGGGATTTGGGATTTATGTTGTAAAACATAATTGACTTGAAATAAATCAGTGGATTTATATGAAAGAGTACTTTGGAATGTTTTGAAACGGGAAAGTGTTTCCTTGGGAAAACTAAGTAAATGTTTATAAAAAGATTTTATTTAACTAAGGTTAAGTTTTAAATCGTTTTAAAAGTATTTTTAAGAAATCGTTATTTTTAAAGAAATAAATTAATAATTTTTAATACCGTAATAATTTGGGAGTATATTAGCAATTATTTTACAAATGGATTTATTTAAAAGTTGGTTTTAGCTTAAGTTGTTAAAATTAGTATTTTTCTTCTTATAACGCTATTTTGAATTTAGTTAAACTAAACCCTTATCTTTAAATCAAAGTTTATGTGTTAATGACTAGTTTTCTTCACATATTTTAAATTTATATTTTGAGTAAATAAATAGAAGTAATTTTCATATTTTAAAGTATATTTCAGTATAAGTATTTTTAACTGTTTTAAATGCAAATTGTTTTATACTTGGTTATTCCCGATGGGAATAAAGGGTAAAGGATTTACCTTGTAAAGGAAGAGTTTTGGAAAATTGTTTTCAAACGAGTTTTGAAAATGTGAAAATATATCTTTGAAAGATATTAGAGGCAAATAAATAATATGGAGATTATTTATTGTGTGATGGATGTGTATGGATGTTTGTGAACATTAATTGATAGTTAAATCACCGACTATCAATATTGGCCAAATGCGCTGATCGTTTCGAAGAGACCGGGATCGAGTTTCCGTATACCGGGATTCTAGGTCTGGAGACTCGAAAACCACTTCGATTCGGTTTGTACGTTTCGTGTAACGTGTTCGGAGTCGAAGATGGAGCAGTGAAGAGCAAGGGCTAGTCGCTACTAATCCTGAGGATATTTCCAAAATGGATGTAGTAGGAGTAGTGCCTTCGGTTCCGTTCGGACCCGGGACGGACTTGTATGGACGAATGCTTTCGTGAAATCGTCAGGTGGACGATGGGCATTCTAAGGGATATGTTCTGAAAGGTATCGTTTAGCCTCAAGCCTCATCAACCGGGAATGACTGAAAATCAGGGGTTATGCAGCAAGGCTTCGTGGGTAGCCCCCACTTGAGAGTAAGGTCATCCCTGTCTAGATGTCCCTTTTATTTCGGCTTAGTGGTGCGGTTGCTGATCACAACCGTGGGGTGATTTTACTTGGAATTATCCAGTAAGGGATGATTCCGGCCTTGTGTTGCAGGGGAGCGGGCGTACTCCTCGGTACTGTGATCTAGGCCACGTACTGTGACAGGTGGTACCCCAGTGCCTAGTCATTCGTTGGAAATCCATTCTCCCTACGTGCCTTGTACGAGTTTTGTTTGTATTACCCACGTTGTGGCTAGTATGCCGGAATTTAATAGATGTAACAATTTCGGCTATTTTATAAGTATTTGTAAATAGACACTATTATAATATCAGAGGATTTTTATAAAAAGTGTTTTAGCTATCGTAAGGTAAAAACCCGACATGTTTATTTGTGGCGTGGTCTTACGAGATGCTTTTGTTTTCAAAGGATTTTTGAAACTTTAATAATCAGTTTGGATGTATTTATGATGCGCTGGTATTCCAGACTGACTCGGGTGTTATTTTATTATAATGCTCGGGTCAGACCGAGTATATTACAGGATAGGTTGCTATGGAGCTCAGGAGAGGAGCTGGAGTCCGAGACGTATTTCTCGTACTTGTATTATTCCGCTGCTGTGATTGTTGAGATTGTTTGACTGGTTATGGTTGGTTGTATTGATATACTCTGATGATGATGTATTGTATATAAACAGATATAGTTTTGATTTGTGTAAAGTTCTGTTCTATATATTATATTTTATTCCGCTGCGACTGTGAGGTTTTGATGTTGTTTAGTTCATTCTTCTTCTTCTACCTTCTTTCTTTTCCTACAATCTGTCTTTTCCGGCGTTCGATCGTCGGCATATTATACTGTTGAGTATTTTGTGTCGATTTTCGAGGGTCGAGAAGGGCGGGTCATCACACTTGGTATCAGAGCTTAGGTTGGCGACAACCTAGGCTTTGGTGGGAAATTTCTCATTTTAAATAGAGTCAATAGTACTCTATAATGAGTTGAGTGTAATAATAGCTATGAGTGCGTACTTGTTAGTGGATATAAAATTGTTTTTATACTGTGTTGACTTATCGGTTGAGTGTTTATGAATTCTGGTCGGTGCGGGAAGTACAACCGTATCGATAGGGGTTTCTAAACTCTTAAACAAGATAAACCGACATAGTATTGTTTTTAAAGTGGGTAAATGAAATAATTTTACCCAAAATTATATTTTGATATAAAGAGATAGTTTTCTAAATTATATATATTGGATGTTTGTTTGGTTGTTTCTTCTATAATCAAATAAGAAACTAAAAAATGGTTTAAAAATTCGAAATGATTTCTAAGCAAATAGGAATTTAAAATATTAAAATGGTTTATAACCAAATGGAATTGACTGGATATGGTTTAAATAAGAAAAGTAAAAATTAAAATTTGATTTAAACTAGAATTTTGACCCCGGAAATTTTGAAAGGGATTTCAAATGGAATTAAACAAAGTTTTGAGAGTTTGACTTTGTGGAAATGTTAGAAATGTTTTCAAAAGCATTTGTAAGAATGGAGTATATTATGGGGAAATATTTTTGAATAGAAATTGTTTTGAGGTGGATTTTGGAAGTGGAAAGCATTGAACTCACTTCAGTCGCTGGAAAATAATCCTGATGATGCTGGCCACATCATTAGAATTCATTTTCGAGTTTCTAAAGTGATGGATTGCTACCAAAATAGTTGGTTATGACATTGTTTGGACTTGTTTGGGAAACAAGTGATTTTGGAATTTTCAAAAGGAAAATTGTTTGGTAAAAGCAGATTGTTTTGGAATTTGGGAATTGATTTGTTATACCAAGAGGAAATGTGTTGATTTTTATTTCAAATTGGTTTTGAAATAAATCCGGGTAAATTGAATTCTGGAAATCCTGTTTAAATAAAAATGTGAAAGTTGAAATGATTCAACTATATAACTTATAAAGGAAAGTGGATTTAAAGAAGAATTGAGTATATATGGAATGTAAATTTACTTCGAATAAATGAAGGTGAATGGAATATATCTAGATTTAACTTATGATAAGTTAAATAAAAATTAAGAATTTGAAATTGAATTAAATCTAAATAAATTGGAATTAAAGGGAAGTTGATATAAAGGTGAAATGTAAATGCTTATGATTGTGCAAATGAATTCATATTCTTAAGCTATTAAGTGTTATAATTTGACACTGTGGTTATAAAAATGTAAATGAGTTGAAATGAGCAATACAAACTTATAAATAAGTTGAAGAACTTGAGAATGGGCAATTTGATTTTAAACTCAAGTAAAATGGAATTATAATCACAAATGGAAATAATAAATGGAATGGTGAATTCGAACTTAATTTTAAATGGAATGCAAAGTAAGGTGAAACAATTATAAAATATAAAAGAGGTAAGTGAACTGAAGTTAGTAAATAAGTTGAACTTGGATATGGAGAATTAAGATTAAATTGAATTTGGTTTAACTTCGACTAAGATGGAATTAAGCTGAATATTAAAATTTCTGTTGTGTTATGAATAAGAATGAATGTAATTAAATTCTTATTTAAAGTAGTAAAGGAAATGGTTTAAATTCAGGTGGGCTAAATAAAATTTAGATGAACTTGAATTAATTCTGGAAAGGAATTAAATTGAAAATGCATATATAATTTAGTTAACCTTGAATTAAAATGGGATAAGAATTTAGTTTAATGGAAATTTAATTTAGTTGAGGTGATGATGAATGAAGTAAATGTTTACTCAACTAAATCCAAAATGATTGTTTGGAAATAAATCTTGTGTAAGCTAAATTAAATGGAATTTGTATTGAAATAAATAGGATTTTGATAGTTGGTCAAAGTTTGAAAGGTAAATAAAATCTAGTTTTGGGATGGAATTTAAGTTTGGCAATAAATGTTGGAAGTGAGAATGAATAATGGAATTAGCTTATAATAGTGGTGGTTTGAATTGTAAGTAAAATTCAAATGAGAGAAATAATTTAAGTGGCCTCTTTGTTAATAAAATAAATTTGTACATGGATTGGATAAATAAACAAAGAGCATTAAAGTTGTAAAGGAATTGAAATTTGATTTGAATGAGAATCAAATGAAAATAAAATAAAATTGATATAAGAAGATGATGGAAATTTTGTGAAAGAACTTAAGTAACTTGGAAGAAAAACAAATGATTGTGAATGGGCTTATTTAAGTAATTCCGAATGAAATTTGTTAGGAAATAAACTGAAATGCAAGTGAAATGAGTTTTAAATTAATTAATGTGATGAGTTAAAAATATAAGAGTTGTAAATAACTCAGGAATGAATGATATTAATATAAACTTGAATTTGGTTAATGGAAATAAAGATGTAAGGAAAATGTAATTTAACAATTACATTGGAAAGAGAAAATATTTGGTTTGTGAACCTTGTAATGGAATAAAATTTATATGAATCCAAGTTGAAATTAATTTTGAATGGTGATAAGCTTAAGTGGCAATTATTTTTGCTTGAATGACATGGAAATTTGCATTGTATTTGCAATTGAGTGTTTAAAAGCAATTGGAATTGAATTGTGAATAAATTGATATGAATGGGAACCCATTTCAAAGAGTTTTGTATATGAATGCAAGTGAATTGGTTAAGAATAGCAAATGGAATGGATTTTAAATCAATAGGAATGAATTGATCTTTTTATGAGTAATGTTTGCATATGAATGAAAATGGATCATAAAAGAAATGCAAATGCTTCAAATTGAAAATAAGAATGGGTTGGTAAATCAAATTGGGAATGTAAGTTAAAATAAAGAAAATGTAAGTATATCAAATTTAAGAATAAGAATTTGATTGTGAATCAATTTGTAATTGAATTGAAGTAAATTGATGCAAGTGATACGCATGTAATCAAACTGATGTAAATATGAATTGAGAATATTAAACTTGAATGCAAGTCATTCAAGAGAAAAAGAATGAAGTTTGGACTTGAATAAGAAATTGGAAAGGTGATTTTAATCTTTGAATTGTTGGTAAATATGGTTAATATTGTTAAACTATGAAGTTTGGGTTTGTAAAGAGGCTTTAAAATGATGTCGGAATTGTGAAATTGATAATTAAGGTGGTTAACATTGTTAAATTATGAAGTTGCTTGGTTTGGTTATGAAATGGATTTGTTTGGCTTGCATTTACATTGGAAATGTTATTAAAATGCTCACATCTGTGAAACTGATGAGTTTGTTGAGTATAGTACAGGTGCGGGAGGCGTTCGAGAGAGTTGGAGCGTGTATATGTGAGATATTAGCCGCTTGCTTTTAAAAAATTTGCTAAGAGGTACGCCTACGCAAATATAATTGGGAAAATGATATATATTTTGTGATATTTTGGTTTCCGGCCGTGTGAGCCGATGTATATATATTTGTGTATCCTGCGATATCGCAGAAGCTCCTCCGTGCAAAGGAAACTCCGCCAAAATTTTCAGAAATTTTGGGAGTTAGAATTTTTTTGGGGTTTTTGGGAAAATTTATTAATAAGTAAAGTTATTTTGAAAGCGAGTGTTAAGATAAAGGCTTTAGAGTAAATAAAGCAAAGGGTTTTGAAATGGAGCTGAAACTTTTTGGGAAAGTGAATATAAGCTTTTAACTAAGCAAATTGGGTAAGTAAATGAGTTTGAGAGTATATTTTTACCTTAGCAAATTTCGAGGACGAAATTTTTATAAGGGGGAAGGAATGTAACATCCCGTATTTTTAAGCTATTGAATTTAAACATTTAATTCATTTTAAATGTTTAATGTGGACCCTTAATTGATTTTGTAGTGGATGGATGCGGGTTCAATCATTAAAATAAATTATAAATTCAAATATAATTTGGATAATAATAATTAAATATTCGAAATTGGGATAAAAGGTGAATTTGGGATAAATGATTATAAAAATGGTGTTTACATGTATTTTTAAGTTCAATTGGTTATGAACAATAATGTTGGATTTTTAGATGAATTTAAAAGTCGACAAGTAATTAATTTGGAATTTTATATTAATTTAAAAATGAATTTAATATTATTAAAATGCAATTTAATCAGATTTTAGTCTGGAATGAGCCGGAATGATTTTAAATGTGGTTATACATTTTATATGATTTATTGTTAAGTTATTAAAATTTTAAAAGTGAAAATTTTAAGCGTTTCTGATAATTTCAGAAAATCGCCTGATTTAATAGACGAGCTAAAATAGCCTGCCGGGGCACAGTCTCGGAATTCGACGAAACCAGTTCCATTGGATCCGTAATAGATAGTTATTATCGGATTTCAATTTTCGTAGCGATCGGAGTTGTCGTGTGACCGTGGTGGCTCGAAACGCATCGAAATCGATTTAACCGATTTAATTTTAAATTGATCGTTTAATTCCGTATCTCGCGCATACGATCAAATTAGCTTACGAAACCTCTTCCATTGTGTCCGGAACGCTGAGAAACATCAGGATAGCCTGTCGGAGCGTGTGGTTTGGAGTTCGTTTGCATAAGTTGTTAAATCGAGATATTTTATGAATTAAATAATATTAAACCAAATTATATATTCATTTAAATTTCTTCTAAACCCTAGAAACACTCAGGCCGCCGCATGCTACTTCAATGGCCGACATCTTTCGATTCGATTCCCCTTTTTCCCCTCAACCTATTCGTTTATTTCAAAAAATATTAACTAGGAATTTGTCAAGCACCTCGAACTAGTCACATCTAACGGTCGAGATGACCTGTAGTTGGGCGATGGCGGAGCTATGGGGTCCCGAACGTCACTCGTTCGTACGTGGAAATCACGTCACTGTGACGCTCGAGTTTGACGTGGGCTAGGGCGAAGGTTGTGGCGATGGAGGGCTTCGAGATGGAGGTGAAATGATTGGAAATAGTGGAGATTTGGAAGGTGCGGCATATAGATGATTGTTGCGGTGATGGGTTTTCTTTACGTGATGAAGATGCTTCAGCTGGAACGAAGCTTTTGCGTGGAAGAACGCATGCGGGTTGGGCTGGTAGCTAGAGGTGCGGCCCATTATAAAAAAAAAAAGAAGAATTTGTTTTAAATTCTTATTCAAACTTTAAAAAAACTCATAACTATTTCGTTCGTACTCAGATTCGAACGAAACTGGAAGCGATGGAATCGCAGAGACGAACACTACGAAATGGAGTAGATCCGGAGTCATTCCGGGCAGGTAGAAATTTGGATTAAATCGGACATCGTGCGGTTTAATTTAAATTTCGAACGCTCGCCGAACTCAAAGTGAGTTTTTCTCACTCACATCTGGATGCTAGGCATTTTAAATAGTTAATATTTAAATATCTGTGTGGATGGCTGAATATAATTGTTATTATCAGTCTGGATTGATATTTATATTGTGATGTGCTAATATTTGTGGATGCAGGGAGAAACAGGTTGGAGGGATCCAACTGGATTCCTCACAATTGTAGCAATTATTTTATAATTGTTAGTGAATACCTGTTTATATGTTGTGATTGATAAATCTGGAAATTTAATTGTGTTATGAAATTGTTGTATAAATCATAATTACAGAATTTAATTTATAAATGGACAAAATTGGGTTTTTACGAAATAAGTAAATTGTTAAATTAAGAATTTTTGAAAAATAGAATTTGAAATCTGGTTTGGAATGGGAAATGAAAAAAATTGGTAAAATTGGGATTTAATATTGTGGGAAAATTTATCAATCGATAAATATGAAATATAAATTTTCTGGAGATTAAATTTATGAAATTATAAATTGTTTAAAATAACGGTGTTTATTTTAATAATGACTAATGTTATCCGGAAATTAAAAATATGTTAAATGGAGTTTCCAACTATAAATTAACAAGTTCAAATGAAAAATAGAATGTTTTGAAATGCCGTATTTCATTGGAATTTAATTAAGTGAATTGGAAATTTGGCTTCCATTGGAAATTCACAAAAAAAATGTTTAATTTAAAATGTTTTAAACTATGATTTAAAAATGAATTTCCGGATATGGGAAATTGGGTATGAACTTCGGATGAAGTCATAGTTAAATATGGGATTTGGGATTTATGTTGTAAAACATAATTGACTTGAAATAAATCAGTGGATTTATATGAAAGAGTACTTTGGAATGTTTTGAAACGGGAAAGTGTTTCCTTGGGAAAACTAAGTAAATGTTTATAAAAAGATTTTATTTAACTAAGGTTAAGTTTTAAATCGTTTTAAAAGTATTTTTAAGAAATCGTTATTTTTAAAGAAATAAATTAATAATTTTTAATACCGTAATAATTTGGGAGTATATTAGCAATTATTTTACAAATGGATTTATTTAAAAGTTGGTTTTAGCTTAAGTTGTTAAAATTAGTATTTTTCTTCTTATAACGCTATTTTGAATTTAGTTAAACTAAACCCTTATCTTTAAATCAAAGTTTATGTGTTAATGACTAGTTTTCTTCACATATTTTAAATTTATATTTTGAGTAAATAAATAGAAGTAATTTTCATATTTTAAAGTATATTTCAGTATAAGTATTTTTAACTGTTTTAAATGCAAATTGTTTTATACTTGGTTATTCCCGATGGGAATAAAGGGTAAAGGATTTACCTTGTAAAGGAAGAGTTTTGGAAAATTGTTTTCAAACGAGTTTTGAAAATGTGAAAATATATCTTTGAAAGATATTAGAGGCAAATAAATAATATGGAGATTATTTATTGTGTGATGGATGTGTATGGATGTTTGTGAACATTAATTGATAGTTAAATCACCGACTATCAATATTGGCCAAATGCGCTGATCGTTTCGAAGAGACCGGGATCGAGTTTCCGTATACCGGGATTCTAGGTCTGGAGACTCGAAAACCACTTCGATTCGGTTTGTACGTTTCGTGTAACGTGTTCGGAGTCGAAGATGGAGCAGTGAAGAGCAAGGGCTAGTCGCTACTAATCCTGAGGATATTTCCAAAATGGATGTAGTAGGAGTAGTGCCTTCGGTTCCGTTCGGACCCGGGACGGACTTGTATGGACGAATGCTTTCGTGACATCGTCAGGTGGACGATGGGCATTCTAAGGGATATGTTCTGAAAGGTATCGTTTAGCCTCAAGCCTCATCAACCGGGAATGACTGAAAATCAGGGGTTATGCAGCAAGGCTTCGTGGGTAGCCCCCACTTGAGAGTAAGGTCATCCCTGTCTAGATGTCCCTTTTATTTCGGCTTAGTGGTGCGGTTGCTGATCACAACCGTGGGGTGATTTTACTTGGAATTATCCAGTAAGGGATGATTCCGGCCTTGTGTTGCAGGGGAGCGGGCGTACTCCTCGGTACTGTGATCTAGGCCACGTACTGTGACAGGTGGTACCCCAGTGCCTAGTCATTCGTTGGAAATCCATTCTCCCTACGTGCCTTGTACGAGTTTTGTTTGTATTACCCACGTTGTGGCTAGTATGCCGGAATTTAATAGATGTAACAATTTCGGCTATTTTATAAGTATTTGTAAATAGACACTATTATAATATCAGAGGATTTTTATAAAAAGTGTTTTAGCTATCGTAAGGTAAAAACCCGACATGTTTATTTGTGGCGTGGTCTTACGAGATGCTTTTGTTTTCAAAGGATTTTTGAAACTTTAATAATCAGTTTGGATGTATTTATGATGCGCTGGTATTCCAGACTGACTCGGGTGTTATTTTATTATAATGCTCGGGTCAGACCGAGTATATTACAGGATAGGTTGCTATGGAGCTCAGGAGAGGAGCTGGAGTCCGAGACGTATTTCTCGTACTTGTATTATTCCGCTGCTGTGATTGTTGAGATTGTTTGACTGGTTATGGTTGGTTGTATTGATATACTCTGATGATGATGTATTGTATATAAACAGATATAGTTCTGATTTGTGTAAAGTTCTGTTCTATATATTATATTTTATTCCGCTGCGACTGTGAGGTTTTGATGTTGTTTAGTTCATTCTTCTTCTTCTACCTTCTTTCTTTTCCTACAATCTGTCTTTTCCGGCGTTCGATCGTCGGCATATTATACTGTTGAGTATTTTGTGTCGATTTTCGAGGGTCGAGAAGGGCGGGTCGTCACAGGTATGTCGATGGGAGTAAATAAATAAGAGATGAAAAATTAAAAGTATATACCACTCTTATCGAGGTAAGCAATACTAGTGTAAGGCCAACTACGGATGGCCGCTCCTATCCAGCCTTATTCTTCGTAATAATAGACATTATTTCTTTTAATACTCTTTGTTATTATGAGCATAGAGGTGGCGCGTCAAAAGATCAGCACGACGATACGATCAAAACGATATACAGATATCAGTGGTATGATAATCCTATCAAAAGTCGATAATCGTTACCGAAAATGCTGCTAATTTGCCAGAAATAAGATAAACAAAGCAATAATAGTCAAAATTTAGAGAAACGAAATATGACGTCTCACTCAGAAGATGATTTATGTAATGACCCGAAATTTTCGATCCCGAAATTTCCAGATAGTTAGAAAAAAAAGAAGAAAAGAGAAAGAAGAAGAAACAGAAACAATCATAGAATCTCACATTCGCAGCGGATAAAATATAATATCAAATATAGCAATTATACAAAATAAAACTATATCTGTCAAATTTCATATAATACATCAGAGTTACAATATTCACACAGACATTGGATAGTTAAAATCACATGCCCAGAAAAACTACCATAATATATCACAACGGAGTAATACACTCCATACGTTCCTGCACTCCAGCTCGCCACCTGAGCTCCTGCACGTCCTCACCTGAAAATCTGTATTACTCGGTCTGACCCGAGCATTACATCAAAGTAACACCCGGGTAAGGCTGGAAACCAGCGTGAGTAAACCCATATAATATGAAATACCAAGCTATATAACTTAAGTGAATTACCAGGGTAACTCGAACTTTTCTACGAGTTCTGATCTTATTTAAGTCGATCATTTATCGCAAAAACAATATCCAAGAATCATTATCCAGTTTAAAACATCCATGACACTTAATTTATTTCATTCCAACCTGTTTGCTTCTAAACTCAAATTTATAAAGAATCGAAGTGGTTTCAGGTATTTACTGATACCCGAACCCGGTCTCTTCGAGTCCCATGTCATCTTAACCCAAGTTATTCAAACAATACAAACTTTAAATAGAGAATGTCACTTTATACAGCAATTCATCTCGATAGATAGCCACCTTATCACTGTTCAACCCAATCATATCACAAAACATTTCATATTAGAAATTCCAAATAACCCAAGGCATTCAATGTCATTCAATCGTTCATAAGCAAGATTAATTAGTCACACCATTCCAATTAATTTAAATAAATTAAATTAATTTCTCTAATCACTTTTTAATCCTGCTTACTTAACATTAATTAATTACAAACCATTAATTAATCATCCCTTAATTATCCTCTTTAATTACATTAAGTAATTAGCCTTTAATTAATAACACAAATTAATTAACCTTCACCCGTTCACATTATTACATTTATCCTTAATTAATTACATTAATTAATCATCCTCTAATTAATTAATTAACCATTAATTTCAAATTATCTTTAATTACTTACATTAAGTAATTAACCTCTAATCACTTGATTAATCAACTTTTGATCATTAATTAATTATCCTTAATTACTTTCATTAAGTAATTTCCTTTAAGTAATTAATTACCCTTAATTACTTACATTAATTAATTATTCTTTAATATAATTACACAAAGTAATTATCCCTTAATTACATTAAGTAATAACCTTTTATTAATTACATTAAGTAATCAATTTCATTAAGTAATTAACCTTTCAATAAATTACGTTGAATAATTATTCTTTTAATTACTTCCATTAATTAACTAATACATATAATTATTCAATATTCAAAACAATTTATCTTTAAAACATTAAACTTTTAAAATTTAACTTTGAAACTCGATTGAAATCTTGTTTAATAATCTCACTTTGGAAAATCTAGTTTACAATCTTTTGAAAACTTATTTATTTTAAACAACTTTAAAAACTAGATTCATTTAAATTTCTAAACTATCATTACCAACACCCGGGACCCAAACAATATTTTCCCGAGCTCAACCAAAAAAAACCCAAGCTAATACCCGAGTCTCCCCTCCTTCTTATTTTTAAAACTTTGTTTTGATTTAAAATTTAAAACCCTGTAACCTACTAAGCTAATGCAAACCAACTAGATACATTACTCGAGCCACAACCCAAACTTCCCGAGTACGACTTCGAGTCGAACCCGAGATAGCCTCTCCTTCCCAAATCCTTCAACCAGTATCAAATACAACTGATACCCTTGTGCATGTGCACGGAGGAATGACGATGTTCCGATCATTGCCGAGGGTGCCATCAAGCGACGTCGCCAACCTCTACCCTCCCGATCACCTAGATTCGTGAAAGACCCCACTAATCAAAATCGAGTGAACTGAAACCTATGAGGATGAAACCGATCATCTGAAACCGCCTCGCATCGCCACCACCGAACGACTGAACTAACGCCACCACGTCCTGAGTTTCCCCGATGACCCACGCAACGACCCCCCTTGGTGCGATCGCTTCTGATCCACCCTCGACCACGAAATCGATTCGATTTCAATGATGATTAAAAAGGTTCTTAAAACCCTATTTCACCGTTGACCAGCCACCTCGATCCACTACAAATCCATCCATCATTTTTCCTAAAACCCCTGACCTCTGAGCTAGCTGTGGCCATGATCTCGAGACCCACCTTCACTCCGACCACCAGAATTTAACGAAAATCCAAATTCTGATTAACTCGGAATATCTCTACATATAATAACCTAAAAATCCTGAAATGATTATCTAAAATCATCATTTTCTATCTCGAATTTGGTTATGAAATCAAAACATGAATTCATGAACATCGAATTTTAACTTATATTTGGTTTTTACTGTGAATTGTCATTTTTGAAATAGTTGCTTAATATAAATTCTCGAAATCATTTTTAAAAATGATGTTATAGTCTTACGATCAATTTTTATCTAAAGATCATGTCCTAAAGTTGAATGTATGCAGATGAAATGATTTTTTTTCTTTAGTTTGTTTTTAGCCTGTGAGTATAAAAACAGATGTACATGCCTGTACACAGACACGCATCACATATATGCATACACATGTAGACAAGTTTACATCCATACAAACAATTTCCACCACTTCACTTTTCAGAAACAAAGTATAACACAGATTTAAGCGTCGATGGGTTAGTTTGCTCACCTTATTAAAACAGAGGAAAAGAATTTGGAAAGAATACTGGAAACTGGAAACTGATGAGATGAAATTTGAATCCTGAATTGTTAGTTTGCTTTTGATCCTGAAGCCTTGTTTTAAGTTGAGTTGTTGTTTAAGCTTCAGAGATAAGATTATATTTTCTTTTCTGGTATGCTAAGTTTTAAAATGAACGAAAAGAGATAAGGAGATTGATATATAGAAAAGGGTTCAAGCTTTGTATTATTGGTATAAAATTTGGTCAGAGATTTTTCTTATCTTCCCAGGCAAGATTTTATAAAACTGAAATGATTTTTGAAAATTTCGAAATGACCTAATGTTGTGCTAGCATTAAATGCAAATGTCCTTCATGTTTACATCCTTATCCCATTTTATCTATGTACATATATGATTTTTCTTATGTTTGCATAGGCAATTGTTTTTCTATTTATTTTTTTTGTTCAAATTCCAGAAATTGAAACAACAAGCTTCTTTATTTTATTTTTATTTCCTGATGTTGCCTAACCTGACTTAAGTTTTGGAGGCTTGAAATGATATATTGTGTGCTACCATTTAATGCTTGTCTCTACTATTTCATGAATTTATATATGTATATGTATCTTTTGTATGTATGTATATATAGTTATATATTTTACCCATAATGTTGTTGTTAATATAAATATATGCTTGCATTTCACTATTTAATATGATCATATGTCTAAATATTATATTCATATGCCTTGTAATTCGTCATCTATGAAACCTGTACCCTTTTGTATATACACATGCTTCCATATACAATGTTTCTTAACATGTTCATTTACCCATCCGCTCTTGCATCTAACCATTATATATATATATATATTATATAGGACTCATCATATCTGGGAATTCATACTCCAACATTTAATATAGTTTTTAAATCAATTTATATATGTTCAGACATTTAAATATCAGAAATCTATTTGTTCGACTTAATAAATCAATATCTCAAAAATAATAAAAACAGTTAATTACCCAACTAATAGGTGTAAAAAAAATCCGGGTTGTCACGCTCCTTCCCCCTTTAGAACTTTTCGTCCACGAACGAAAAGGAACGAAGCCAAAATTATTAAAATGCTTAAAATCATATAAATATTTTTTTTCATTTTTAAAACAATTTTTAATATCTATATAATATTACTAAAATAGTTTTTATAAAAAGACTTTTATAACTCGATGTTTCGACAAGTCCATCCTTGTTCTCATAAAAATTCGGTCATACGTTGATCATGCGTAGGACTGAAAATCTATAAGTACTTGGTAAACTCGTTTCAAACACCCAGTGAAAATACTTTGGAAAATAATTTTATTGAAAATATAGAAAACAGTTTCGAAAATAGAGGAAATATCTTTGGTGAGAATGCTCTGGAAATCATCACCCCCATCCATGGTCGCAGTTAACCCGATGGTTACGTTGCCATCCCGGCAAAATCCATAGATAACTGTAGGCCTCCGCGCCCCTCGATTACGCCATGGAACCTGCTACATATCGCATTTATACCCGGGCCTTACGTTGCTATCACAGCAAAAAAACCCATATAACTGTAGGCATCAGCGCCACCGAATTTCGCTGCTAAAAGAATGAAACTCCTCCACTTGACCATAGATCGCAGCCTACCGATGTTACATTATCGTCCCGGCAAAATCAAGTGTAGACCGTTGGGACTCATCCTCCACACGATTTCTCTATGGTCCACACAGTAGATCGCATCGACATCGAGTTACACTGTCGTCACAGCATAACCCAAATGCCCCTGTAGGCATCAGCGCCCTCGACTTTCGCTACCCAATAATCCTCAGGAACTAGTTTTGTCCGGACTCCTCACAGGATCACTTTAGAGCCTTCCCCTCTGAGGCTCAAGGCAGTACAAACCTATGGTACTCCTGAGAAGTTCATTTCAAGGGAGCACCTTTTCCCCAGAGCCACTTCAAAACACTTTATACTATACACATATAGTATTTTTCAAATCATACACCGAGTATGAATTTCATATAAAGCTCCTTTACAAAATCGATTCCCAAAATCGATAATTCTCATATTAGGCTTTTCCAAATTCCAATATTGGTTTTACCCAAAAAAATCAAAAGCCTTTCCAAATGCCATAGGTTCCCAAAACCTTTCCTCAAAATCATTGTCACAAATCCTTTTTATATATACATATATATAATAACCTTGGAAAATCTTTGGTTCAATTCATACTTGTATAAATTCATTTTTATACTTCAAATACTTCCAAAACCCTTTTTTCCTGGCAATAGATTCATTAAGGGGAGTTTACCATATATAACAAAGATATATAAATTTGTTTATTCCAAATCAAATATTCAAATTTGATTACTCTTTTATAAAGTTATTAACCACATTACTTTCTTCATAAAGTGAATCTTAAATCATAGAAATTTCCAATTTCCATTTTACCTCATCATATATTTCACAAAATATACTTTTCATTTCAAAAACCATTTTACAATTCTTATCCATAAATTTTCAATATCAATTTCATTCAAACCCGTACGATGTACACATATCATCCGTACGCTATATCAATCTGATCGCTCACTCGATCACACAATTTTACTTCCGAACTAGTATTGTCCACCCGACTTCCTAGTGCGGATTTAGATCTTGTTTCTTGATCAGAAATCGTCATTCTCCTTGCATAGTCACAACTATGATAGAGAATATCCAGAACCAATCAAAAATCCATATCCAGGTTCGCCGTCGAAATCGAGTGAAAAATCCCAACTCGGATCGATAATACTATCTTGAAATTCTATGCTCGAATCAAGATCAAATCACTATGCGAATAGAATAATATACATACATCTTACGTATTTATCTTCATTGATTATCAGTTAAATCAACTTCCTTTCTATTCATCCTCACTTTGGATTTATTCACTTATTCACATTTGCCTTAATCCCCATTTGGATTATCACTCAATTCTTATCTCAATTGGGTATTTAATCATAAACAGTTTGTACTCTGACCAGCTTATATTTAGAAAACAGCTTGACAATTTTAAAAATAGATAAATAGTTGAAAAATAATTATTAGTTTGTAAAATAGCTGTAAAATAGTTAAGTAATCGTAAAATAATTGAAAAATAGTAAAATAATTACAAAATAGTTGTAAAATAGTAACTAGTTATAAGGTAGTTGGAAAGTAGTTAAATAGCTATAAAACAGTTGAAAAACAGTAATTAGTTTATAAATAGTTGTAAAATTGTTAAGTGGTTCCAAAAGTAGTTGTTAAATAAATATAAGGTAGTCTTGGAAAAGAAAAGTTGTATAGTAAATAGTTGGGAAAATAGATTTAAAACAGTTTATATCAAAATGATTTATTTAAAAATAGTCCAGAGCCAAACTGTTCAATTTCTCATCAATTCAATTTAAATTGACCCAATTCTAATTTGAATAACTTCAATTTCCCTTAAACTTGATTTATCCCCAATTCAAGTTGAATTAACCTCAACTTCTTTCCAAATTCAAATCAAATTCCATTTGATTTTAAACATATTCACTTTAATTACAATTTCAAATTATTCAAATTAATTTAGACTAATTTCAAATTGAATCCACTTCAATTTCAAATCATTTCAATTTCTATATGAATTAATCCCAATTCCCAATTGAATTTGTACTCATCCAATCTTCAACTTTATTTCAAATTAATCCAATTCAAATTTTCCATTTGAATTTTAAACCTATCCATCTTAAATCACAATTCCCATTAATTCAAATCAAATTCAGTTTGAACTAATTCAATTGAAATCTCAATTTTAAAACATCTCGAATTATATAAATTAGGGTTAAATTTTTAAATGTTGATTTAATCCCTTAAATCAATTAACCCTTATTTTAAAACCAATAATCCTAATCTTTAAACAATTTAATTCTGAGTCCAATTCTCAAAATTCCATTTAAATTATCTTTACTTAACTTATTTCAAAGTCCAAATAAGAGTTCAAAATAATTTTATCTTAAAAATTCAATTTCTTACCCAATTTTATCTTCCAGTTTTGAAACCAGTTCTTAAACACTTTTAATTTGCAAGTTCAATTATTCAAATTTTCAGTTCAAAGTAATTCCATATCCATAATTTCAAATTAAAGTTTAATTTCCCTTTTATATCAATAATGGATATATTACCACACTTCATTTCTTATTCATTTAAACAAATACAAATCACAATGTAAGGATTATTAATAACAATAGGATGATATCATCCAATTTATTTTAATACATCCACCCATTTCCAATTTCCAAATCTCAAACCCATTTTGAGATCACACAAACTCCTAATTCAAATTAATCATTTAACTCCCCAAGTTAAATCTCAATTTCATCTTGAAATTTCCAATTCAGGTTGCTTGTTAACTCATTTAACTTTCCCAAAGTTAAATTCAATTTAATTAATCCAGCCAATCTTACCCAATTTGTATTCCCATTTCAAATTTTAAACTTCACATTAAACATCTTATAAGTCCAAAAACTTATCACCTTGGGTATCACATCTCATTCCAAATTTAAAACTCAAAATTTAGAGTTTATTTCAAACCATCTTTGATATTATGAATATTCCTCATATGTATAGACAAGGTTCTTTCCTTTGTACACCTTAAAATTTTAAACCACTTTTGGTTTTAAATCAAAACAGTTTCCTTTAAAGCCTTCAACAACTCTTATTTGAAATAGGACCCTTTTCAATCAAATACATTAAATAATATTATTTATTGTTTCTTTATCACTTTGAAACAAATTTCAAATTCTGCGCTCAGATTTAAAACTTCACAATCTAGATCATTTTTCAGTTCCAACTTATAAGTCATACTTATCTAAAACATTTCATTTTGCTTACTCATTAATACACATCTTATTATTAAACACAACAATCAGTTATGATAATAACCAAGATTATCATATTAGGAAACCAATACATTATTATCTTATTCTAGAACTCTTTTCCAAATTCAAGATTTAATTTCAGTTTGAATCCATTTTAAACTTACCTTTATTTAATTTCAATTTGATTGTATTTCTATTACCTCTTAATTTAATTCCAAAAATTTAACAACCAATTACCTTAACATTTATTGGTTAAGGAATATTGCTTTATATATATCAAAATATATTCTTATATAAAATCATTTAAAATCTTTATATAAGAAAATAACATGTACGCTCTCTCATATATATATACACTCAACTCATTCCAGGGTACTATTGACCCTTCCTTATGAGTACACCAACCAGAGCCAAGGTTCTCGCTTAACCTTTGCTCTGATACCAAATGTAACGACCCGAAATTTTCGATCCCGAAATTTCCAGATAGTTAGAAAAAAAGAAGAAAAGAGAAAGAAGAAGAAACAAAAACAATCACATAATCTTACATTCGCAGCGGATAAAATATAATATCAAATATAGCAATTATACAAAATAAAACTGTATCTATCAAATTTCATATAATACATCAGAGTTACAAGATTCACACAAACATTGGATAGTTAAAATCACATGCCCAGATAAACTACCATAATATATCACAATGGAGTAATACACTCCATACGTTCCTGCACTCCAGCTCGCCACCTGAGCTCCAGAACGACCTCACCTGAAAATCTGTAATACTCGGTCTGACCCGAGCATTACATCAAAGTAACACCCGGGTCAGGCTGGAAACCAACGTGAGTAAACCCATATAATATGAAATACCAAGATATATAACTTAAGTGAATTACCAGGGTAACTCGAACTTTTCTACGAGTTCTGATCTTATTTAAGTCGATCATTTATCACAAAAACAATATCCAAGAATCGTTATCCAGTTTAAAACATCCATGACACTTAATTTATTTCATTCCAACATGTTTGCTTCTAAACTCAAATTTATAAAGAATCGAAGTGGTTTCAGGTATTTACTAATACCGGAACCCGGTCTCTTCGAGTCCCATGTCATCTTAACCCAAGTTATTCAAATACAATACAAACTTTAAATAGAGGATGTCACTTTATACAACATTTCATCTCGATAGATAACCACATTATCACTCTTCAACCCAATCATATCACAAAACATTTCATATTAGAAACATCAAATAATCCAAGGCATTCAATGTCATTCAATCGTTCATAAGCAAGATTAATTAGTCACACCATTCCAATTAATTTAAATAAATTAAATTAATTTCTCTAATCACTTTTTAATCCTGCTTACTTAACATTAATTAATTACAAACCATTAATTAATCATCCCTTAATTATCCTCTTTAATTACATTAAGTAATTAGCCTTTAATTAATAACACAAATTAATTAACCTTCACCTGTTCACATTAATTACATTTATCATTAATTAATTACATTAATTAATCATCCTCTAATTAATTAATTAACCTTTAATTTCAAATTATCTTTAATTACTTACATTAATTAATTAACCTCTAATCACTTGATTAATCAACTTCTTATCATTAATTAATTATCCTCAATTACTTTCATTAAGTAATTTCCTTTAAGTAATTAATTACCCTTAATTTCTTACATTAATTAATCTTGATTAATTAATTATTCTTTAATATAATTACACAAAGTAATTATCCCTTAATTACATTAAGTAATAACCTTTTATTAATTACATTAAGTAATCAATTTCATTAAGTAATTAACCTTTCAATAAATTACATTGAATAATTATTCTTTTAATTACTTCCATTAATTAACTAATACATATAATTATTCAATATTCAAAACAATTTATCTTTAAAACATTAAACTTTTAAAATTTAACTTTGAAACTCGATTGAAATCTTGTTTAATAATCTCACTTTGGAAAATCTAGTTTACAATCTTTTGAAAACTTATTTATTTTAAACAACTTTAAAAACTTGATTCATTTAAATTTCTAAACTATCATTACCAACACCCGGGACCCAAACAATATTTTCCCGAGCTCAACCAACAAAAACCCGAGCTAATACCCGAGTCTCCCCTCCTTCTTATTTTTAAAACTTTGTTTTGATTTAAAATTTAAAACCCTGTAACCTACTAAGCTAATGCAAACCAACTCGATACATTACTCGAGCCACAACCCAAACTTCCCGAGTACAACTTCGAGTCGAACCCGAGATAGCCTCTTCTTCCCAAATCCTTCAACCAGTATCAAATACAACTGATACCCTTGTGCATGTGCATGGAGGAACGATGATATTCCGATCATCGCCGAGGGTGCCATCAAGTCAACGTCGCCACCTTCTACCCTCCCGATCACCCAGATTCACGAAAGACCGCACTAATCAAAATCGAGTGAATTGAAACCTATCTGGATGAAACCGATCATCTGAAACCGCCTCGCATCGCCACTACCGACCGACTGAACTCACGCAACCACGTCCAGAGTTTCTCTGATGACCCACGAAATGACACCCCCTGGTGCGATCGCTTTTGATCCACCCTCGACCACTGTAACGACCCGATATTTTGGACCATTCGCATCCATTATAAGTGTATAGGAAGACACTCATGCCGGAGTTGAATTGCTCAAAATACCGCGTTGTTAATTTAAATTTGGCAAAACTGAGCATATACAGTAAATAAATAATCACAGACACAGAGTAATAAGTGCAGCGGAATTAAAAGAGATAGTAGTTCATGAAGCTACTATATGAATATATAAAATACATCAGAGTTTACAACAGAAGAATAATACGATACATCAGATACAAATCAGAATACATCACTGGAATCATCGAATACTGAAAGCAGAATAGATGGCTGGATCTTCAAGCAAAGCTCCAACTCCAAAGGTGAGCCCCGAAAGCTGAACTACTCAGTCTGACCCGAGCGTAAAGCAAAAACACAAGACACTCGAGTCAGGATTAACATTCTTATATTAATAAATCCAACTCAAGTGAAATAGCAATTGAAATACAAGTAACTCAAAGGATGTTTGGAA
Organism: Allium fistulosum; assembly: GCA_030737815.1. Classification (NCBI taxonomy): domain Eukaryota; kingdom Viridiplantae; phylum Streptophyta; class Magnoliopsida; order Asparagales; family Amaryllidaceae; genus Allium; species Allium fistulosum. The sequence continues at coordinate 895,344,207 of CM060902.1, forward strand.
TAACCATCCTTTAAGGATCCGTTAAACTATCTACTATGTAGTAGTGTACGATAAGTAGATAACGTCTATCAGTAATATAAAGATATCAAAATAGCGTTAAGTCATGGCCCATTCCACCCTTAACACATTTTTATTCCCAAAAGCATATACAAGACCGTAGTTTCCCCAAAACCGGAAGTCACCAGAGGGCAATCCATATACTAAAGGTACAAATCAAAATCGTAGTGGTCGCGCATAAATGGAATACAAGTATGACAAGGCACATAAGGCAATACCCAAGGTAATGATACTACCGTTCGCCTGATCCAGACTGGTGAGAACGCAACGCCGCAGCGCCCGCAACACCGTGAAACAACACTCCCAAAATCAAGGGTGCACCAATCGACAACAAGTATAAGTAGTTCGAAGAAGTGTGTCCACTTGAGGTAGCTAATCCTCCATTGGCCCGGCACAGCTCCTGTTTTAGTCATTTCCAATTTGACACAAGTGTCAAGGCTATCCATTATCGTTCTCTTTCTTCAGTCATCACGTACATCATTCCAACCACTTCATTCTGTATCATCACTCCGTGTATAGTTATTAAAGTGGTTTCGGTTTAGATAGAGAGTATATCCATTACCGATCCCGGTCTCTTTAATAACTTTCGTAATTATTACACCGATTGGTCGTTTATATATTTCAAAAACCAAATCAATTCAATTTCAAATAGAATTCGTAAATCAACATTTCATTTGTCTTTCTAAACCAATTTCCATAATTTACGTTTCAAAACTTCCAAATTACCATTTCAAAATCTTATAGTACAATTTCAATCTCTATTTAAAACAATTCAAAAATTGATTCAAGTTCGTATATCAGTTTCATTTCGAAATCATTTAAATTAACATTCCAAATCAGTTTAACTTCATTTATCGATTTCATTCAATATTCGTTAAGTTACTTTATCATTCAAAACAATTTCTATTAAATTTCCAATTCATTAAATCCATTATTTAAATTCAACTTCCTTATATCAAAACTTACAAATTGAATTAAATTAAATTCATCAAATCAAATTCTTTAACTTTCAAGCCTTACATTAATTTCAATAAATCACATTTTTTTCTTGTTAAAGAAATTCAATTTCACTTATTTAATTACTTAAATAATTTTCCAAAACTTAATTAATAAAGAAACTCAATTTCAATTATTTACGAAGAAAAATTTACTTATTCAAAGGTTCAATTTTTCTTATTAAAGAATTCAATTCAATTTAATCATTAAATAATCTAATCTTATTTAAGTATTAAATAATTCAAAACTTAATTATTCAATAATTTCAAACTCAATTATAATTTCAAACTTAATTATTAAATTATTTCAAAGTTTAATAATTTCAAACTTAATTATAATTCAAACTTGATAATTAAATCATTTCAAACTTAATTCAATCATTTCTCAAATTAAACAATATTCTTCATCAATTACATTGTTAATATTTTGTTTCAGATTATTAAATATTAACATTTTCCTTTCATAAAAATTTAAATTTCAACTTCATTTCAAAACCGTATTTTTATTCAAATAAAATCTTCAATTTATTTTCAAATCAAATTATTGACCAATCGGGTTTTTATTTAATTCTCTATATCCAAGGTCAAAGTTTTAATTTTGGGTATTTATCATTTCAACCCGATTCCAATTCAATTCAAAATCAAAGCATAGCAAAGGGAACTTGCAGTGTGATAACTGGGATGGTGTCAAAGTAAATAAACAATCAATAACAACAATCAATAACAATCCAATAATCAATTTAAATAATCCCGAGATAATCGTATTAATTCGCATTGTTATTTGTACGAATTAATATAATTATTTCTAGAATCTACACTATCATTTCATGTAGATTAAAGATTATTACATTACAGTTTTTCACTTGTCATTTATTTACAATTTCATACATCATCAATTTAACAACATACATTCAGTGGTTCAAAGTGTAATTAAACAAATCCTACGTGTCAATAAATTTAACAGTTAAAGGGGTCATATTATACAAATGTCATTAAATCAAATTTAACACATATATCAAATCTAGCTATCCTACATCAATTTCAATTTCAAATTATTTATCACTTACATCATTAACAATTTAGCGTCCGATATAAACATCAAATTAACAATCAATCATTTAACAACCAAACTGGATTATCATTGCATATATAACAGATAATGGTGTTAGATGTCACAGGTGAACTGATACAGGTAATAGCATATATAACAGTGTAATTAACTAACAACGGCATATTTCAATTGTCGTTTCAATTTAAATCAGATTTAATAAATAAAAGAACGTTAATCGTGAGTGATTGCTCACCTTTCGAGGCTAGAGAGGATAGACTGAGTTACGAATCCAAACACGAATTCCAAATCAAAGTGAGATGGGCACGAATTTGATGAACAAAGCTGATCAATAGGAATAGACGAAATCAAATCAGAATTGGATCGATGAATATAATTGATATAAGTGAACTTTTTTATATATATATATATATAACTATATGTGACCATATATATAAAGAAGTCATATTTTAAATTCAAAGACATTTTAAATACAACTATATATATATATATGTATGTAGAAATCGTTGTTTTAAATTAACCTCACATATACTAAAATCAAATATGTATACATACTATATCTTGAAATGAAACTTATACAATATAACTCAATATTAACTTTATATAAGCTATTGTACAATAACTCAGCAAATCACCATCTTGTAAAACGTATACACATAAACAAACAGTTCCTATAAATCTTATATAAATTATATACAGCTAAATATATATGTACCGAAATTTATAAAAGAGCAAATATCTCAACATTTCCAACTTATATATATTATGCTATATACAAAAAGTTTACAGCAAAATCAAAACATATGTACGAAAACGAACATATCTTATATACAAGAAAAAAAATCTATATACTGTCAGACACAAATTTACATACATATTACTCATATAATATCAAAGCAGGTTTCGACAAAGTATATTTCTTTAATATAAAATAGACTTTAGGCAACATTACCTAAATATTACACTTCAACCACAACAAAAGTTCGAAAACCAACATACAAAACACATACAAACACTTTTCAATGATTATCAATGTACAACATCTTCAAAACTATTATAACCTGGCAAATCACTTACTTAGATGAACTAATATATATACATATACACATGCTAACCGATAATATATTATATAACATACAATCTCACTATTTATATACCTTCACAGTAAGATTCTATAGTGTGTACTTTCATTTAAGCAAAATATATATATTTGTAACTTATATATATATAGGAACAGATTAGAAAACTTACACATACATATATATACTCGAACATATAAGCATATACACGTAAAATATATAACTACTTACTATATATATAGACTCCACACTTACTTAGGGATCTCGACAAGCCAAAGGTGGCTTCGGCTGGGAGAGAGAAAGCATGCAGGTCGTGGGAGAGAGGAGAATGGGTTTTGAGTTGCTGTGAAGGGCGAGTCGGGGAGAGGTTATGACAGGCTTCGCCGTTGAAGCCATGCGTCGAGGACGGGAACAGCTTGTGGCCTTGGCGTTGAGAAGGGGATGGGCGAGGAAGGTTGGGTGACGGGCTGCTCTAAAGGGTGGTCGTGAGTGCGGGGCTGACGCGGTGATGTGGCGGCATGCTCGGCGAAGTAAGTTGGAGGCGGAGGGTTTGCAATTGTGTGGCGTGGCAGATGGCTTCAGTAGTGCTTGGCTGTCACAGCATGGAGGAGGCAAAGGTTGCTGTGGATGGACTGCTGGGATGGTCGGGTTACGGATCTTGGGCAAGTCATGGCAGCTGAGATGGGTGGTGGCTTCATTCGGGTAGTGGGTTGAAGAGATGGGAGTGGAGGCGGATCTGGGGTTGTTAGGGTTCGGTTGATGGCTGCATGTGAATGGCGGAGGGGTTTGTCGTGACTTGCAGGTTGTTCAGGCGCTGTCAGGTGATGGTTGAAAGGGGCGGGGCGCTACAGGTGGAGTAAAGGTGGTGGGAAGGTGGGTTGAAGGTTGGAAGGCAGGTGGTGGACGTGGCGATGTGGTGGCGAACTTGATGGGACGTGGCAGTTCATAGAACGAGGGAGGCGAGTTAGGTGGAGCATGGCGTGGCAGCAAGGGGAGAAGAGGAATGAGAGAGAGAGGAGCTACCAGTCTGTTTCTTTCGGTTGGGTAAGTGGGGAGGTAGAGCAACCGAGAAGAAGGAGAGCAGGCAACATACTTTGTGAAAAAATGACTTTGTAATTTTGTTTTAGATATAACGAAATGAAAAGATAGACCGGAAGCCAAATGGGCAGATTATAATTACCAGTGGATACCAAAATTAAAATGCTGAATTCAAGAAATAAATGCTAACGACCATTGAAATTTACACGGTGGAAATTGAATAGCCAAAAGGTACGAATCCGGTACCGATACGGTAACCGTTTTTTTTTGGATTGCGATGCGAACCGGGCTTCAAAACACAGAATTAAATATACCGTAAAAATCAGCACGTTGAGGCGATCAAAACGGTATACAGATACCCGTGGTACGATTGAATTATAAAAATTCGAATTTTCTATTAGCGGAAAATGCAAGAAAAACGCTGAAAAATAAGATCGACGGAGCCAAAAATGTCCGAATTTGGAAAAACGACAAACTGACATCTTGCTCAGAAGATGTTTTAGAATTTTTCTATGTAAAAATATTTTGGTTTCGAAAATGTTTTATTTTCATCGCTTTTTAACTGATTAAATCGAAGTGAATTTACGCGCGAAATAACTTTCATATTTTCGGACGAAAATTTACCAGTTGCTATGTTTAACTAAACGCATTCCAAATATCAAATTTAAGTTTTAAAATTTTATCATTTAAAATTTTACAAAATTTTAGGTAATTACGTTATTAAAACAGTTGAAATTTACGGGTCGTTACACTCTCCCCCACTCAAAACTTTTCGTCCCCGAAAAGGAACGAGGTAGGAGAATAGAAACAACCAGAAAGAAAAACAGATTTTGAAATACAAATAACAACTAATTTAAACCATATAAATTCAAATTTAAATTAATTGATATTCGATAATTGATTTAATCCATTTGATTTCACTAAAATCAATCTCACTATTTCTAAATTCATTATCTTATTATCCAATTATCCTCAATTTACAATTTCTAAAACCATAAATTTGAATAGTCTTTTAATATAATCATATTTTCTTCAACAATTTTAAATTCTTCTTTATTCCAAATTACTGTTAAATTTATTCTACTTAATATATCTAATCACATATATTTAACCCATATAAATTAATTTAATCCATAAAAGTTTCGATTTCAATTAATTTATATTTACTAATTGCTTTCAAATTCAAGGTATTTTCATAAGTTGATCAAATTTCAATTTATTAATTCTTTCAAAACAAATTTATTTCATTATTAACTGAGTTTACTTATTATCCTATCTAACTCTATTAACATCTTTATATAATCACAATTCAGTGTATAACATTTATTATAAGCACTCAAATTTTATTTATAAATTCAATTTATCTTATATATTATCCAATTACATATTCAACCTCTGAATGATTTAGGTAAGTTGTATTAGAATGTAGTTGAACAATATACAAATAAAATTTTCCCAATTCAATTATTCAAGTTTAAATATTTATTCCAAATTTTGGTTTTATTTATAATTAAAATCATCCTTTAACAAAATTTAAGAATTAGATTTCCGATTAACTTTAAACAATTTAGAGATATATATAATATATTTATATCAAATCAAATTAAATTTTAAAACAAGATACTTATATATATATATATATAAATCAAATTATACTGAAGAAATTTAAATTAAAATATTTTCAAAACAAAACCGTAGCAAAGCTACAGAATGGTATCTCCACTTCGAAACTCGAAAATGAATGTTGTCATGGCCCGTAAATCCGTACCTCTTGATTAACCACTAATCTCCATTGATTAACTCAAAATGAACGGGAATACGAACTATGATGGTTTAAGAAGAAGAAAACGGTAGAAGAAGAAGATAGAAGAAAAAGAAAGAAGAACAACAACAGGACAAGAGCAGAAACAGAAACAGAAAACAATATCAGAATCTTACACATCGCAGCGGAACAATATATAATAGATAAACACTAGTCTTTTAAAACAAAGAACTATATCAGTTTATACATACATCAATCATCAGAGTCAATATACAACAATGGACAGTTATATAAACTTGTCCTCATACAGAATACACAGCGGAATAAATACTATCAGATACAAATACTACGTCTCGCCATCCAGCTTATCTCCAAAGCTCCAGAATATCCAGAATATCCTGATAATATAACTCTAGGCTGCCCGTGTGGAAATTGGTGGGCACCCAGAGTTTAGAAGGGAACAATAAACTCCGTGTCAGTCATGGTGACTGGTGTGAGATCGTAAAACAGTTATTCTTTAAAATAAACAACAGGAAAACTTTAATGTCAATTCGCAATGCTTTTGGAAAATGAAACTACCATAAGACCTCCCACCACACACACAATGCAAACGCAGACTTGGAGGAGATTTCTTCTTATGATAGTCAAAGATGCTTACTACGCAAAATCAAATTCTTTTTGATATTATTATTAGTGCATAGTGGAAAACATTTTGAAAGTATAATATAAATCTTAGCCAGCATAGGTACCATTATAGTATGCTTGCTATAGCTACCATATTAAATGGCAGGTTCTACAACTAAAACCGTACAAAGCTCGTATTGTTTCTTTGGATTTCCGACAAATGGTCAGGCTAAGGAACTTCCTATCCACGATGGGTACGTCCCTGGAATAGACGACCCGAGAAATAACCTAACATTACGGTTAGATCTCTGCCAACACAAGGCCGGGTTACCTCTGCAAAAATAGGTAACTACTGACACGCGTATGTCATCCCCCGATCGTCACCGATCTTCCCGAGGATCCCCGATTTCCAACAAACCACATAGATAATAATAATGCAGTAACCACAGAGGTTAAGTATCTGGTCTCCATACCATGATACCACCTTTATCCAGAAGGAATGACATACACTAAGGGGCGCTACTCCCTAGAACCTTGCCGCATTCTTCCTGTTTCGACCATTTCCGGGGTGTGAGGCTCGACGAAGTCTCGTCCACAAAGCTACGCTTTCTCAAAAAGCCCTGCTTCGGGTCAAACAAAATGATCAACCTATGATCACAAAGATATAAGATCAAACAAATGATCATATCACAAATGATCAAACACTGATCATTTCACAGCAACACTCAGTATGCCACGTTACCAAATTGGGATATATCGCTGATGAATTTCAACTACATAACCTCTGAGCTCGTACGTCTCAGAGAAGGGTGTTAAGCTAAGAGAATAAATTCTCCGCCACCAACAGAAATGTATTTGAAAGAAATCAGCTTTATATCTCAAATTGTAACGTCAGACACACAATCCATACAAGTCTGTTCCGGGATCGAACAGAACCGAAGGCACTTCTCACGAAGCCCTTGCATTTCCGGATAAATTTCTATTCACGTCCGGACTTCCCGTCACTAAGGGTGATAAAACCTCTAAATCGGAGATCAGCCGATGTAGAGTAACTCGACGGTAATCCTTCCATTTTCAAAAATATCCGGTCTTCAACACCGGTCTTCGAATGCAATTCATAACGACGTATCACATATTCGGAATGGGTTATACGACCCCATGGTCCTTTCCCGGCTAACCCGAATAGTGAGCGATTATTCAAAAATAAGTGTGGCATTCAAATTCATCCAATTCACAACAGATACCTATCTAAAGGTAATTATTGATAGTCGGTTATTTAACTATCAATAAAGATGCGCAACATCATCAGATTCCAAATAATTTTCCCAAATTATTTATTTTCCAAAAATATCTTTACTAGATATAAAATTTCCACACTTCAAAATTAAATCAATATTTATTTTTTCTAAACAGTTTCCCTTTCCTTTTATAAATTCCATAGTGAATTTATGTTTCAAAAATATCTACTGATATACGATTTCCAAATCGATTCCAATATTCATTTTCAATTTATCTTTAAGAAGATAAAATCTCAAAACGTTTCATTTCATTTTGGAAAAGCATTTCCATACTTATTTAATAATAAGTATTTCATAAATCATTTATTTTCAACACTTGAAAATATTCGATATACTTAAATCAATATTAAGTATACATTCATTCTTTAAGGAAATCATAAATTTTAACATCTATTTGAGTCAAAACGAATGTTGCGTAAAACATCGTTACGATGACTCAAAATTACTAGTATAGGGATTCGAATTTAGATAGATATATAAATCCCAATACTACATTAAAAACATTTCCTTTCGGAAATCATTTACTATAACAACAGTGTTATAGTCCACCATTTCCTTATTTTTCGAAAACGTCTATTTCAACAATAAAAATGTTGAAATCTATGGTTTCGATATTTAACACGTTTTAAAACATCTTTTAAAACAATTAACTTCATTTCAAATATCACTTTTTCCAAAACCATATCCATTTTACTTAACAATATATTCACTGTCCAAAATCGTGAATATACTTCACTAATTACATTTCACTATTTTCTACACATTTTTATTTCAATAATTATCCACTATCCAAAATCGCGGATATATCTCCTTTATTTAACTTCTATGTTTAACTTATCAATTTCAATTGGTTTTGGATTTATAAAACAACGTTTAGAAATCACGTTCATACTTCATAACAATTTCAACTTGAAAAATCATTTTTATTAGCCAATTCTATTCATATTACATCTAAGTGCAACACTCTAATTTATAAGTTTATCACTTATAAATCTTTTATTCTACACATCTATTCAATTTATACTTCATAATTTATAAATTTCATTCACTCACGAATTTTTATTTTATCTTGTTCTAACACTTACAAAGCTCGTTTAAAATTCAAATGTTTTAGATTTATAAATATCGACTTTTAAATCCTTTAAATAGACCGTTTATAATACTGTGAAAAACTCAATGTAAACCATTTTATAAATAAATCAACTATTTATTTCAAAAACGACACTTCGGTTATATTTCACTAAAAATTATAACTTTTATAACTTTAAAATTTTACGTTTATAAATCGATTCCAAAAATTCCATAAAACGTATATTTTCAAAAATCACTTTAAAAATCCTTTTAAAGTAAAAGTCGTTATTTTTAAACTTCAAAATTTTGAATCCGATGATGCAACAACACCAATTAGTCAATCACAACATTCAATATCATATATCATCATATGATAACAGGATATATCACAATATCTGTAAATAAATAAATACAGTTGAGGAATCCAGTTGGATCCCTCCAACCTGTTTCCCTGCATCCACAGACGTTAGCACAATACCAATTCCGCTCCAGTACGGAATTATCGCGGTATATAGGTTTTATAAAAATCCGCTTACTAACGGCGCAATAGGGTCTCATCCGCTATACGAGGCGGGAAATCATCAATCCAATATATACATATGCCAATATGTATATATTGTTATATATAGATATATATATCCTACTATATCTAATATCACATCCAAACAGTCAATCATCAATCAATAACTGTAAAAATTCCACATTCAATTTGAGTGAGAAGATCTCACCTTGGGTTTTCGACGAGCGTTCAAATTTAAATTAAATCGAACGACGTTCGATTTAACCTAAATTTTTCGCTTGCTCAGAATAATTTCGGAACTGCATCACTGCGTAGTATTTCTCGCTGTGGTTCTGATGCCGCAAATTTCGTTGAATTCTGACAAGGTATGCAACAGTTACAGAGTTTTAAAGATTGAACAAATTAAAACGTAAATTAATTAACATTTCTTTTATATTTTACAACCCATATCCATCATCACCGTTCGTTTCAAGCTTCATAAATCTGGGCCGCTTGAAGATTCTTCTTCCCTATCGCGTAAAACACGTATGCCCAAACCCATCTTGGCCGCCTCCATCGTGCAATTTTCGCACCGCCTACGATGACTTCGCCAACGATCAGGCACCACGGTTCGACTCGCCTATCCAAGCCCTACCCACGACCAGAGCCTTGTCGAGCTCGGTCGTGTCTCCACGTTGGAAAACGTGCGCGAATGTCATGACTTCTCACGCGAATTGCCAATGATTCGCTCGACTATAAACGATCATAGCCGTATGGATCTCAAGATCTCGCGTAGCTCTACGTTTTTGTAGTTGGAAGCTTTTGAAATTAACTTGTGGATTGGAAAGAAAATGAAGAAGAAGGATCGAATTTTTGTGGCCATTGAAAAACATTAGTGGCGGCCGGCTCCTGAAACCCTAGGGCTTGATTATTTTGCAAAAGTGAATATTAAAGGTGCTTTTATAGAAAATTTCACGATTTACTATTCATCGAATTTTTCCGAACTCCGATTCGAGCGTGCCGGCTGACGTTTCTAGGGTTTAACCCGCGTTCCGAACGCAATGGAATAGGTTTCGAAAGCTAATTCGATCGTATGTGTGAGATATGACAATAAACGATCAATTTAAATTAAACCGATTTAAATTGATTTCGAGGCGTTTTAATTTGTACCGGACAAATGGTAAATCCAAAAATTACGAAATTTGAAATCTTACAATAATATCACATTACGGATCCGATGAAACTGGTTTCGTCGAAATCCGAGACCGTTTGAAAAATGACTATTTTAACTCGCCGAATTAAAATTAAAACGATATCGATGCGTTTCGAGCTGCCACGGTCAAACGATAACTCCGATTGATATGAAAATTGAAATTCGATAATAACTAACTATTACGGATCCAATTGAACTGGTCTCGTTCAATTCTGAGACTGTTCAGAAATTGGCTATTTTTCAGTCGATAATGAAATATTAAAATATTCGATTTTCACAAATTAACTCCAAATTCAATTTTAAAAGTTCTATAACCTTTCTATAACTCCAGTATGATTTAATATAACTTTATAAATCATTTCCAGCACATTAAACCCATACTTCAATTATTTCTGGAATTTCAATCATTAAATTATCGATTTAATTGACCAAATTAAATCCAATATTCGAATAATAAATTATTCGACTTCTAAATTCCATTTATTAATATTTAAAATCAATTAAATATTCGAATTTTAATTATCAAAAATTCTAGGTCGTTACAAATGTCGATGATGCGGCCGTCATCACCGAAATTATTTTCCAGCGACAAAGAGAAGAGCACTGATTTCAACATTTTAAAATTCTTTGAAACGATTTCTATTCGAAAATACTTCCAATAATATATACTTTAAAATTTTAAAACCAAAGTTCGAAATCACCGGAAACTAAATTCTCAAATTTCTGAATTAAATTCATTTTAAATTCCAAATTAATTTATAAGCCGTATTTATAAATTTATTTAGAACAATAAATGATAATCAAATATTATCATTTCAAACAACAATTTAATTAACTTACTAAATTCCAGAAAATTTTAACTTATATTTTTACAATATAATCAACAAATTTATTTTATTTTCCAAATTTGAAAATAATATTGTGTCAGTTTGCTCTGTTCAAGTGTTTTGAAAATCCTATCGATTGCGTTGATTAGACGAATCGATCGGAAACCCAAATCAACATCAACAACTCAAACAACACAATATATAAAACATTTTTATATAAATTTACAAATACACTTCCTCGCTCAACTATATAAGAATAGATTCAAAGCAAGGATAGAGATTTAAATTTGATGGACTCAAATCAAAGAGAATTCTGATTCGAAGACAAATTCGAAAGAAAAGATAAGATAATTATATTAACAGAATCGGGAGACGGATAAACTTATTTAATTTACGGGCAACCTTAACCGGATCGACCGTGACTTCAAGAATAAGATCAGTGTAGAATTCCGAGGTAAATCGACATTCGATCTCAAGAAATAGAATTCAGGTATAGCAGGAGATAGATAGCATCGTAAACCGAGGATACAGAAATCTTCGGTAAATCAATGCCTATTGTAAAGGAGTTTTGCTCCTTTACGAATCATTCGAAGATTGGCGAGACCGCCGATCTATTATAGATATCATTCAAAATGGAGTTATGGTGTGCTCCAGAATTTGAAAGAAGACGAATAGTGAAGGACACGAATGAATTTTGGAACCGTAGGAAACGTTCCAAAATTTAAAGGAATCGAGTCAAAAGAAGAGATTGAAACCCGAATGAAAGTGATTCTGTAAATACATTTACCCTATATGTTAAGTTTTGCCTAGAGCTACCAAAGCTCTGATACCAACTGCAACGACCCGATATTTTGGACCATTCGCATCCATTATAAGTGTATAGGAAGACACTCATGCCGGAGTTGAATTGCTCAAAATACCGCGTTGTTAATTTAAATTTGGCAAAACTGAGCATATACAGTAAATAAATAATCACAGATCACAGACATAGAGTAATAAGTGCAGCGGAATTAAAAGAGATAGTAGTTCATGAAGCTACTATATGAATATATAAAATACATCAGAGTTTACAACAGAAGAATAATACGATACATCAGATACAAATCAGAATACATCACTGGAATCATCGAATACTGAAAGCAGAATAGATGGCTGGATCTTCAAGCAAAGCTCCAACTCCAAAGGTGAGCCCCGAAAGCTGAACTACTCAGTCTGACCCGAGCGTAAAGCAAAAACACAAGACACTCGAGTCAGGATTAACATTCTTATATTAATAAATCCAACTCAAGTGAAATAGCAATTGAAATACAAGTAACTCAAAGGATGTTTGGAATAACCATCCTTTAAGGATCCGTTAAACTATCTACTATGTAGTAGTGTACAATAAGTAGATAATGTCTATCAGTAATATAAAGATATCAAAATAGCGTTAAGTCATGGCCCATTCCACCCTTAACACATTTTTATTCCCAAAAGCATATACAAGACCGTAGTTTCCCCAAAACCGAAAGTCACCAAAGGGAAATCCATATACTAAAGGTACAAATCAAAATCGTAGTGGTCGGGCATAAATGGAATACAAGTATGACAAGGCACATGAGGCAATACCCAAGGTAGTGATACTACCGTTCACCTGATCCGGACTGGTGAGAACGCAACGCCGCAGCGCCCGCAACACCGTGAAACAACACTCCCAAAATCAAGGGTGCACCAATCGACAACAAGTATAAGTAGTTCGAAGAAGTGTGTCCACTTGAGGTAGCTAATCCTCCATTGGCTCGGCACAGCTCCTGTTTTAGTCATTTCCAATTTGACACAAGTGTCAAGGCTATCCATTATCGTTCTCTTTCTTCAGTCATCACATACATCATTCCAACCACTTCATTCTGGATCATCACTCCGCGTATAGTTATTAAAGTGGTTTCGGTTTAGATAGAGAGTATATCCATTACCGATCCCGGTCTCTTTAATAACTTTCGTAATTATTACACCGATTGGTCGTTTATATATTTCAAAAACCAAATCAATTCAATTTCAAATAGAATTCGTAAATCAACATTTCATTTGTCTTTCTAAACCAATTTCCATAATTTACGTTTCAAAACTTCCAAATTACCATTTCAAAATCTTATAGTACAATTTCAATCTCTATTTAAAACAATTCAAAAATTGATTCAAGTTCGTATATCAGTTTCATTTCGAAATCATTTAAATTAACATTCCAAATCAGTTTAACTTCATTTATCGATTTCATTCAATATTCGTTAAGTTACTTTATCATTCAAAACAATTTCTATTAAATTTCCAATTCATTAAATCCATTATTTAAATTCAACTTCCTTATATCAAAACTTACAAATTGAATTAAATTAAATTCATCAAATTGAATTCTTTAACTTTCAAGCCTTACATTAATTTCAATAAATCACATTTTTTTTCTTGTTAAAGAAATTCAATTTCACTTATTTAATTACTTAAATAATTTTCCAAAACTTAATTAATAAAGAAACTCAATTTCAATTATTTACGAAGAAAAATTTACTTATTCAAAGGTTCAATTTTTCTTATTAAAGAATTCAATTCAATTTAATCATTAAATAATCTAATCTTATTTAAGTATTAAATAATTCAAAACTTAATTATTCAATAATTTCAAACTCAATTATAATTTCAAACTTAATTATTAAATTATTTCAAAGTTTAATAATTTCAAACTTAATTATAATTCAAACTTGATAATTAAATCATTTCAAACTTAATTCAATCATTTCTCAAATTAAACAATATTCTTCATCAATTACATTGTTAATATTTTGTTTCAGATTATTAAATATTAACATTTTCCTTTCATAAAAATTTAAATTTCAACTTCATTTCAAAACCGTATTTTTATTCAAATAAACTCTTCAATTTATTTTCAAATCAAATTATTGACCAATCGGGTTTTTATTTAATTCTCTATATCCAAGGTCAAAGTTTTAATTTTGGGTATTTATCATTTCAACCCGATTCCAATTCAATTCAAAATCAAAGCATAGCAAAGGGAACTTGCAGTGTGATAACTGGGATGGTGTCAAAATAAATAAACAATCAATAACAACAATCCAATAATCAATTTAAATAATCCCGAGATAATCGTATTAATTCGCATTGTTATTTGTACGAATTAATATAATTATTTCTAGAATCTACACTATCATTTCATGTAGATTAAAGATTATTACATTACAGTTTTTCACTTGTCATCTATTTACAATTTCATACATCAGCAATTTAACAACATACATTCAGTGGTTCAAAGTGTAATTAAACAAATCCTACGTGTCAATAAATTTAACAGTTAAAGGGGTCATATTATACAAATGTCATTAAATCAAATTTAACACATATATCAAATCTAACTATCCTACATCAATTTCAATTTCAAATTATTTATCACTTACATCATTAACAATTTAGCGTCCGATATAAACATCAAATTAACAATCAATCATTTAACAACCAAACTGGATTATCATTGCATATATAACAGATAATGGTGTCAGATGTCACAGGTGAACTGATACAGGTAATAGCATATATAACAGTGTAATTAACTAACAGCAGCATGTTTCAATTGTCGTTTCAATTGAAATCAGATTTAATAAATAAAAGAACATTAATCGTGAGTGATTGCTCACCTTTCGAGGCTAGAGAGGATAGACTGAGTTACGAATCCAAACACGAATTCCAAATCAAAGTGGGATGGGCACGAATTTGACGAACAAAGCTGATCAATAGGAATAGACGAAATCAAATCAGAATTGGATCGATGAATATAATTGATATAAGTGAACTTTTATATATATATATATAACTATATGTGACCATATATATAAAGAAGTCATATTTTAAATTCAAAGACATTTTAAATACAACTATATATATATATATATATATATATGTATGTAGAAATCATTGTTTTAAATTAACCTCACATATACTAAAATCAAATATGTATACATACTATATCTTGAAATGAAACTTATACAATATAACTCAATATTAACTTTATATAAGCTATTGTACAATAACTCAGCAAATCACCATCTTGTAAAACGTATACACATAAACAAACAGTTCCTATAAATCTCATATAAATTATATACAGTTAAATATATATGTACCGAAATTTATAAAAGAGCAAATATCTCAACATTTCCAACTTATATATATTATGCTATATACAAAAAGTTTACAGCAAAATCAAAACATATGTACGAAAACGAACATATCTTATATACAAGAAAAAAAATCTATATACTGTCAGACACAAATTTACATACATATTACTCATATAATATCAAAACAGGTTTCGACAAAGTATATTTCTTTAATATAAAATAGACTTCAGGCAACATTACCTAAATATTATACTTCAACCACAACAAAAGTTCGAAAACCAACATACAAAACACATACAAACACTTTTCAATGATTATCAATGTACAACATCTTCAAAACTATTATAACCTGGCAAATCACTTACTTAGATGAACTAATATATATACGTATACACATGCTAACCGATAATATATTATATAACATACAATCTCACTATTTATATACCTTCACAGTAAGATTCTATAGTGTGTACTTTCATTTAAGCAAAATATATATATTTGTAACTTATATATATATAGGAACAGATTAGAAAACTTACACATACATATATATACTCGAACATATAAGCATATACACGTAAAATATATAACTACTTACTATATATATAGACTCCACACTTACTTAGGGATCTCGACAAGCCAAAGGTGGCTTCGGCTGGGAGAGAGAAAGCATGCAGGTCGTGGGAGAGAGGAGAATGGGTTTTGAGTTGCTGTGAAGGGCGAGTCGGGGAGAGGTTATGACAGGCTTCGCCGTTGAAGCCACGAGTCGAGGAAGGGAACAGCTTGTGGCCTTGGCGTTGAGAAGGGGATGGGCGAGGAAGGTTGGGTGACGGGCTGCTCTAAAGGGTGGTCGTGAGTGCGGGGCTGACGCGGTGATGTGGCGGCATACTCGGCGAAGTAAGTTGGAGGCGGAGGGTTTGCAATTGTGTGGCGTGGCGGATGGCTTCAGTAGTGCTTGGCTGTCACAGCATGGAGGAGGCAAAGGTTGCTGTGGACGGACTGCTGGGATGGTCGGGTTACGGATCTTGGGCAAGTCATGGCAGCTGAGATGGGTGGTGGCTTCATTCGGGTAGTGGGTTGAAGAGATGGGAGTGGAGGCGGATCTGGGGTTGTTAGGGTTCGGTTGATGGCTGCATGTGAATGGCGGAGGGGTTTGTCGTGACTTGCAGGTTGTTCAGGCGCTGTCAGGTGATGGTTGAAAGGGGCGGGGCGCTACAGGTGGAGTAAAGGTGGTGGGAAGGTGGGTTGAAGGTTGGAAGGCAGGTGGTGGACGTGGCGGTGTGGTGGCGAACTTGAGGGGACGTGGCAGTTCATAGAACGAGGGAGGCGAGTTTGGTGGAGCATGGCGTGGCAGCAAGGGGAGAAGAGGAATGAGAGAGAGAGGAGCTACCAGTCTGTTTCTTTCGGTTGGGTAAGTGGGGAGGTAGAGCAACCGAGAAGAAGGAGAGCATGCAACATACTTTGTGAAAAAATGACTTTGTAATTTTGTTTTAGATATAACGAAATGAAAAGATAGACCGGAAGCCAAACGGGCAGATTATAATTACCAGTGGAATACCAAAATTAAAATGCTGAATTCAAGAAATAAATGCTAACGACCGTTGAAATTTACACGGTGGAAATTGAATAGCCAAAAGGTACGAATCCGGTACTGATACGGTAACCGTTTTTTTTGGATTCCGATGCGAACCGGGCTTCAAAACACAGAATTAAATATACCGTAAAAATCAGCATGATGAGGCGATCAAAATGGTATACAGATACCTGTGGTACGATTGAATTATAAAAATTCGAATTTTCTAATAGCGGAAAATGCAAGAAAAACGCTGAAAAATAAGATCGACGGAGCCAAAGATGTCCGAATTTGGAAAAATGATAAACTGACATCTTGCTCAGAAGATGGTTTAGAATTTTTTTGTGTAAAAATATTTTGGTTTCGAAAATGTTTTATTTTCAACGCTTTTTAACTGATTAAATCGAAGTGAATTTACGCGCGAAATAACTTTCATATTTTCGGACGAAAATTTACCAGTTGCTATGTTTAACTAAACGCATTCCAAATATCAAATTTAAGTTTTAAAATTTTATCATTTAAAATTTTACAAAATTTTAGCTAATTACGTTATTAAAACAATTGAAATTTACGGGTCGTTACAACCACGAAATCGATTCGATTTCAATGATGATTAAAAAGGTTCTTAAAACCCTATTTCACCGTTGACCAGCCACCTCGATCCACTACAAATCCATCCATCATTTTTCCTAAAACCCCTGACCTCTGAGCTAGCTGTGGCCATGATCTCGAGACCCACCTTCACTCCGACCACCAGAATTTAACGAAAATCCAAATTCTTATTAACTCGGAATATCTCAACATATAATAACCTAAAAATCCTGAAATGATTATCTAAAATCATCATTTTCTATCTCAAATTTGGTTATGAAATCAAAATATGAATTCATAAACATCGAATTTTAATTTATATTTGGTTTTTACTGTGAATTGTCATTTTTGAAATAGTTGCTTGATATAAATTCTCGAAATCATTTTTTAAAATGATGTTATAGTCTTACGATCAATTTTTATCTAAAGATCATATCCTAAAGTTGAATGTATGCAGATGAAATGATTTTTTTATGTAGTTTGTTTTTAGCCTGTGAGTATAAAAACAGGTATACATGCCTGTGCACAGACACGCATCACATAAATGCATACACATGTAGAAAAGTTTACATCCATACATACAATTTCCACGACTTCACTTTTCAGAAACAAAGTACAACACAGATTGAAGCGTCGAAGGGTTAGTTTGCTCACCTTATTAAAACAGAGGCCTAGAATCTGGAAAGAATACTGGAAATTGGAAACTGCTGAGATGAAATTTGAATCCTGAATTGTTAGTTTGCTTTTGATCCTGAAGCCTTATTTTAAGTTGAGTTGTTGTTTAAGCTTCAGAGATAAGATTATATTTTCTTTTCTGGTATGCTAAGTTTTAAAATGAACGTAAAGAGATAAGGAGATTGATATATAGAAAAGGGTTCAGGCTTTGTATTACTAGTACAAATTTTGGTCAGAGATTTTTCTTATCTTCCCAGGCAAGATTTTATAAAACTAAAATGATTTTTGAACATTTCGAAATGATCTAATGTTGTGCTAGCATTAAATGCAAATGTCCTTCATGTTTACATCCTTATCCCATTTTATCTATGTACATATATGATTTTTCTTATGTTTGCAAAGGCAATTGTTTTTCTATTTATTTTTTTTATTCGAATTCCAGAAATTTAAACAGCAAGCTTCTTTATTTTATTTTTATTTCCTGATGTTGCCTAACCTGACTTAAGTTTTAGAGGCTTGAAATGATATATTGTGTGCTACCATTTAATGCTTGTCTCTACTATTTCATGAATTTATATATGTATATGTATCTTTTGTATGTATGTATATATAGTTATATATTTTACCCATAATGCTGTTGTTAATATAAATATATGCTTCCATTTCACTATTTAATATGAACATATGTCTAAATATTATATTCATATGCCTTGTAATTCTTCATCTATGAAACCTGTACCCTTTTGTATATACACATGCTTCCATATACAATGTTTCTTAACATGTTCATTTACCTATCCTCTCTTGCATCTAACCATTATATATATATATATATTATATAGGACTCATCATATCCGGGAATTCATACTCCAACATTTAATATAGTTTTTAAATCAATTTATATATGTTCGGACATTTAAATATCAGAAATCTATTTGTTCGACTTAATAAATCAATATCTCAAAAATAATAAAAACAGTTAATTACCCAACTAATAGGTGTAAAAAAAATCTGGGTTGTCACAATTTACAAATTTTCTATAGAAAATATTCAGGTTTGGAAAACATTCTATTACCATCTAATATTTAACTGATTTAAATTGAAATAAAATTACACAAGAAAATAAACTTCCAAATTATTTGATGAAAATTTAGTAGTTGCTATGTTTAAGAAGACGTATTCCAAATATCAAATTTTTATTTTCAAAATTTTATTATTTAAAATTTCACAAAAATTCAGTTTATTACATTATTAAAACAGTTAAAATTTAAGGGTCGTTACACCGTGGGTTTATAATAGGAAGCGGTTGAGTTTGGCACTCTTTTTTAAGATAAGTGGTATATTTTGTTTATATAAATAATTTATGATGTTTTCTCAAGAGGAAAGGCTCATTGGGAAGCCATTAGAGTGTAAGGAAGAAGAAGATGAAAGCTTGAAGCTTGGATGATAAAATGTGAAGGGTATGGGTGCTCTTATATAGGCTTCATCCAAGGCTAATGACACAAACACCCTCCTCCACTCTCATGCATACACATGCCCCCCTCCCCCTTTACCAACAAAGGTCACTTCATGTGACAGAGAAATTGTAACAACCCGCTTTTTGACCATCGAAAGTTGACACCGAATACTACCATTGCCTTTAAATGTCAAACATCCAATCGACAAAAGGGCAGATTGTTAGGGTAAATAAAAAGAAAAGAACTGAGAAAAGAGAAAATCAGAATCTCACAGCGGAATCGACAACATATAATATAACAAGGATAGTAAAAACTGTCACTTCGAAAATACAGAGTATATCAGAGTTATAAACAAACCTTATCAACTAGATAGTTATAAAATCCTGACCTTACAATTGCTAAAAGGGATGCTATATAATACAGTGGAAAATAAAACATTATGATAGGTGAACCTCCAGCTCCTCTCCATGATCTCCATGACACCAAAGCCAACCTAAGAAAATATTCGGTCTGACCCGAGCATTATAATAAAATAACATCTAGATCAGTCTGGAATTACCAACGTGAGAAAACTCAAATAATGGGGAACATATATAAGTTCTGTGAGACCACGACGCTAACGCGGAATGGGTTTTTACCTCACAAGAATAACATCCATACAGGAAAGGGTCAAGATAAACAACATGAAACAAATCGAAATAAGAATGGGCATAAATAGTATTAAACACCAGAGTTGAAAGAATGAAATTAATCCGAGAAAAATACAAACTGGGCAGAATGGATAAAACAAGATAATAGTCCAAACTTGGTAGAATGGACAAAACTATTAATTAAACACCGCAAAGAGTGGTTGACTCTTCCCGTTGCAGTTGAAAAAAAAACATATTCAAAGGTTCAAATCAAATAAGGAAAGGAAAATTTCCAACAAATGACTAGGAGGGGTGCATCCCCCTAAAAGAAGTATACCTTTAGAAATATATTTGAAAACCTAGGAACTCCAAGCCGGACCCCACCGAACCTTCCGAGAATTCGAATATTTCACATCTAAATCATAACCGTTTTAAGGTGACGGTGCACCAAAATCTGTTTGAGATCTGAAAATACCCTAATGGGAGAAACCTCACATAACTTGGCCCCCAAAAACACACGCTTTGGTTTAGTCATTCTGACAAAGGATAACAAAGCTAAAAGAGCAGCAAAAAGTTTTTAAGGTGAAGATACACCATGAAGAAAGATGAATCGAACTTTACTTTTTAAAACTGAACTTGTGCTTGATTTCCATATTACTACATTGGTAAAAACACTTTGGAAATACTCTTTAAAAATATTCTTTTAAAAGACAAACTTGTATACTAAATGTATTAAAACAAGGGTCAAAAATAAATGTCATTAAAATATTGTTTACTATAACCCAAACAATCTACACTTAACTTTATTTATAAATAATTTTTTTAAAGGATTTAATTCTCATTTAAAATCATCATTTGTAAATTTAAAACAATATTTATTATCCTAAAAAAACAATTTAAATACCTTTATAAATTTAAAATAATATTAATTGTCCCGAAAGATAATTAATCACATTTATAATCCCTTTTAAATAAACAAACCTGTTATCTTTAATAAAATAGTTAATTATTTCCAAACACATTTATATCTTTAGTAAATTAACTTTAAAACCTTTATTAAATCAGTTTATTAACCTATAAGCACTTTCATTACATTAGCTAATTTACTTTAATCACTTTTATTAAATTAATTTATTTACTTTAAACATCATTAATTAAAAATATTTATTAAATTAAAATAATCATTAATTAAAATGAATAATTAATCTCAAACACCATTAATTTAAATGATTAATAAATTTTAAATGCCATTAATTAAAACATTTAATTAAATTCAAATAATCATTAATTAAAATGAATAATTAATCTCAAACATCATTAATTAAAATGATTAATAAATTTTAAAGGCCATTAATTAAAACAATTAATTAAGTTCAAATAATCATTAATTAATAGGAATAATTAATTTCAAACATCATTAGTTAAAACAATTAATTAATTTTAATAACCATTAATTAAAATGTTAATTGATTTAAAATATCATTAATTAATATGATTAATGAATTTTTTAAATTTTATTTAGTGAAAACACAAGCTCCAGTTCAAAACATACACAACAGAGTTTTGGGGATAAAAATCAATAATTGACGTATAGTGAAAAGCGCTATAATGACACTTAAACAATATAAATGGAATATCAATATTTATTTCAGTTAAATATCAATATAAAATCATAAGGATGTAAATAAATAATTATTGGCAAGAAACCCCTCGGGGCTTCTCCACAAATGTTCCCTATAAAACAATGGTTATGGATTATATATATATATATATATATATATATAATCATATGGGTTTATAACGTTCAAATTAATATGTCATCTATTTTCTAAATGGAAATTCAACCAAACAAATAATCAAATAATTGAACTACATACAAGCCATTAATAATAGTTTATAGCATCGTAGATATGATATAGTGAAATTGAATTTGAGAGTTAAACTGACATTGATTCCAGTTTTCGTCGAAGCATTCCGTTTTAGACTAAAATCGAATAGGCGTTTGATTTTAGCCAAAAATTCCATTAGCACCAAATCTAACCAAACCAACTCCATATGGCAATTCCTCTCTAACCACTCGACGAAACTTCGAACTAACGATACTGTTGCTCCTCTCTACGCGAGCTCCTCCTGAACAACCAAACCAATCATGGCACGACCTCTCCTACAATACCCAACTTCAGCCTCCTCCAGTTGACCCCCTTAGGTCGCACGACCAAACTCCTCGCCGATCTCCTCTAATTTCAGCGACGATGGTATTCGACTAAACAAACCAAATACAACATCCAAATCCCAAATCGATGACTAATACAACTAAAATCTCAAAACCTAGTTCACTTAGCCTAAGACACTTAATTTCGATTGTAACATCCCGCTACTATTTTAAAATATAGCACTAAATTTAGTTTTAAAAAAAAGTAATAAATAAATAAAATAAAAATCGTTATGGATATAAAATAAAATTTGGAGTAAAACACCAGAGCGGAATTGTAATCGGAGAACAAATTGCGGTAGGGCAATATCGCAGTTAAGGGTATGAAGATTTAATATATATATAAGCACTGCATCTCATTATTATACAACGAAAGCAAACCCACACTCTCTTTCCATTTTCATACTGCACAAATCAAGGTGAGTTTAATCTCTTCTTTTCTCCTAAAACTTAGCAAGCTCCTAAACATTGTCACTGCTTTGCTTCATTCATATATTGCGTGAAAACCTAAGAAACCCCATCAACTAGATTATCATCTTCAGCAAAATAGTGAGTATACTTTATTTTTATTTTACTGTATACGAGTACTATTGTTTTATTTAAATTATTATTAGCATCTTCTATTCATATCAATATCAGCGCATATATATCCCAGCGTTTCACTCCACTTCAGTGCAAAAGATTTTGCTTGACTTAATTAAAAATAGTTAAGTGTACGATGTTCTTTTGTTGTATAGACGATGAGTATTCACACTAAACATTAACTTTTGTTTTGTTGTATAGATTGTGAGTATTCACGCTAAACATGTTTTATTTATATTTTGATTATTCACGTTAGTCATGTTCATGTATGTTTTAGATAGTTTGACAACACTAAAAAAAAGTAAATAGTGGGATGGAAGCTGTGGACATGCCTAGAGAAGTTGAAAGGATTTTGAGGTACTAAAGGAATTAGTTGGATCCACGTCATAATGTTTAATGGTTCAATTTGTTCAATTTTAGACTATGCAGCAGTATCTTTATTATTACATGTATATGCAAATTGTTTGAAATAATTAGTTTTACCTAAAGATAGAGACGTTGGGCTTTGTGTTTTTACTTAAAAGTTTTTATGTATGCTACTGGTCTTCATTTAGCAACACCCATTACAATGAATTAAATTCATTCTTCTATTAAAATGAAAAAGAAAACTCTACCTAGTATGCATGTTTTATAACTAACGTACATGCAGACTTTGGTACATGCAAATTTATGTCATAATGCAGACTTTGGTTCATGCAAATTTATGTTATAATGCATGCTTTATAAAAATTTAGTGCATGCTTTGAAATGTAATGAACAGAACTTTACGTGAATACTTGTAAAATGGTGCATGCTTTTTGACAAATAATGAACATAAAGGGGACATATGCATGCTTTAAAAAAATTATTATAAAAAGCATCCATGCAAACTAGTTTAACTTGATAACATTTTTGTTTCAAAACTTTAAATATTAATAACTCAAAATCTATGATGAATTTGAGCATGCAACCAAAAGGAGATATTTAGGGGGAAGTGAGACGAACAAATCGACTAGCTTTCGCCGGACCGACGGACCTCGTGGTGATCAAAAATGACACCGTTAAGTTCCGCGACCGTATGATGAACGAAAGCGTTACGGCCAAAATGGAAGGTACCAGCAGGACCGTATTGCGTAGCGCATCACGACGATGGTCTCGGTTCACTCGTCGGAGGTGTGTAGATGGGTGAACAAAACCAAAAAGTTTTAGAGCACAACTCTACGCAATATTCCGTTCGCGTACGGACCGCGAATAATTGAAATAAAAATACGATCGCGTGCGACAACGTTACGCGATCACAAAACAGCAATAAAATAAAACGGTTAACTTATTTTGTAAAACTTCAAAAGAACCGGCGTTTGACGCAAAACGCGTCTACTGAAAATATTTTATTTTATAAATTAAAAATTATGGAAAAATTATATAAATTAAATTAAAATGACTTCATCAAAAATCAAGCCAAAATTTGAAAAAAATATTTTATTATAATTTAAATTCAAATCCGATGAAGTTCTCCCAAATTGTGTTTACATGTTATGTTTATGAATGTTCATGATGCCATATACTACAAGTTAATGCTATGTTGCACGAACACGACATTTATATGTGACATAAAATAGAAAACGATACCATTTTGGGGATAAATGGTATATTAGGAAGTTATATACAAAAGAATTTGAATGAATTTAACCGATGAAGTAAACGAGACGAGGTGAGACTACTTGACGCTAGAATCCATCCTAGCGGACAGATTCGGGTTCACTCCCTGAATCGTGACGACCTGGTCCCTCGTCACTTATTTTCCAAACGATATGTTGCACGGACACAACCACGGTGACATGCATAGTGCAAACGGGAAACGAGAAAGAATCGAGAGTAATCTCATTGATGGATATGTGGTGAAACAAAGATGAAGATTACAGCACAACGGGGTGAGCGCCAACGATGAACATGAGAAGATAGTGCAACTAATAGATCGTGTGGGGGAACCCACAATTTTTTATCAAAAGATATACGGAAGAAAAAGGTCGTAATATCGATTCGATACAGAGTCTAGTAAGAGTGAATAATGAATAGGATTCATTAGTAATTCCATACCTCGTAAATGAATGACTTGACAGTGGTATGTCTATTGAATAATGAATGCAACTTATAAATGAATAGGATGTGATATCCCGGTTGATTAGAGTTGCAGCTGTGATTCACTTTAAATAGTGCCACGACACGTGTATTTGAACTAAAATAATTTAATGGAATGTGGGCGGGTATAGATTATGGAGTGTGTGACATATTTCTTTTAATATCACATATATAACCCGACTCCACACATTTATATGAATCATTGTTACACTATTATTCTCATAGCTAGATATATAGCCTAACTCAAGGTTTTGTTTTGTGACAACTCCTCGGGTCAGACCAAGGCTTTTCAGGATGATTACCTTTTCACGTTTTGAGGTGATTTCATACGACATTGAGATAGACGACAACTGGCATACAGTGTATAAGTTTAAGGTGGTTGTAGATTTAGAGCTTCACGGACATACGCTTGTTACATGTCTCAAAGGAACTATTAGAGTCATCTGGAGGAGAAATGTTAGAGAGATACATTTAGAGTCCGTTGAACTATGCTAAGTTGATTTTATATAGTCATGTCGTATGTCCTTTGTATATATTTGTGTATGTATGTATTAGGACGTCATTTTTAGGGCAGTTATGTATAGTTGTAGATATATGGTACTAGTCTGATGTCTGTTTGTACCTATGTATATGTATATATAACTATCTTTTTGGTCCGCTATTCTGTGAAGCCATTATATATTGTGTTCTGCTATGTGATTTAGATACAAATTCTCTGAACTCGTGTATACTACATTGTGTCGAGATGAGATACATATCATTTTAGAAATGTTCAGATATTTAAAACGTATCCATGTTGATCTCTTTAGTGCCCACTTATCCGAGCTATCGGACGGTAAACTTCCTCTGATATTTTGGTCACTGGAGCCGGGGCGTCATAGTGTGGTATTAGAGCGAGAATTCAAAAGAATTTGTATAAGTCAGTAATTAGAACACAATTGATCATAAGGGAGTCAGACTTAGTTTGTTACCCTGTCAGTAAAACCCATGGGAATTGGGATTAACTCGTATAGGTGATAGGCGAGTTCTAATAAATGTTTTAAAGGGAAAACATTGGGATAATACTTGATACGTATTTGTATTACATACATAATTGTTAGTGAAATTTTATTATATAATAAAATGACATATGTTCTTTATCAGAAAATGGTAGGACCAGGTAGACCCAGAACAGGCTCGACGGTTGAGTCACCAAATGGTCAATCAAGCAATCCAAATGTACTTTTAACTATAGATCAATGGGTCAAAGTCATAAAGCGTGTTCAGGATATGGGCATGCTCAGAGACAATAATCAAAATCCTGGATCAGAGTTTACCAAGCTCTGCAAAGACTACTCAAGTGTAGGTGGTAAACCATTCTTGGGAAATGAAGGCATAATGGGAGTTCATGCATGGCTGAGAACATGCGAAAGAATCTTCGGAGATCTAAATCTCTCTGATTAGGACAAGAGAAGGTTAGCATCTCGATAGTTACAAGGAGGTGCTTTAGATTAGTATGAAGCCATAACTGCTGCAACTCTAGAGGAAGACATCTCTTGGCAAGAATTCAAAGATATTTTCAAAGCTCATTTTCTGCCTGAAGTAGAGAGAGCAGTTGTAACAACCCGCATATTTTACGATTGTATATTTAAATGTTTTATTTAAATATAGCATCGTTAGTCGGATTTAAGTCTGAAATGTCACTTTTTGCAAACAGTCGAATTAGGACTCGAGACCACTTCCATTGAGTTCAAAATGGCGTTTGCGACCTTTTTGAGTATAAACATCAATATTTTTGGAGTTGAGTAAAATTTTGATATTTTCATTTAGGGCTTTGGGTTTGGGTTTCAGCCCACCAACCTAGCAAATAACCCAACTCCACTCCTCTTCATTCATTCCACTCCTCATTTCCAAACACTCTCAAGCTAAAGTAAAAATGGGGGAGAGAAGAGGAAATTAAAATTCCTAAACTCTAGCTTTGATTAGGAAACTCAAATTCAAGTCCAAAATCCAAGAGAAGCTTAGGTAAGCATCCTCTTCATCTTATCCATCTCAATCCCTCTTCAATTTTCAGAAATTCCTATAACCTAACTTAGGAAAAACTTCACCTTTGATAATAGGTTGAAGATTCTAGAGGTGTTGTTGAAGAGAAATCAAACTTTGCTTGTTCTAGAGCTTCTCATTTGTTGTTTTGAGTTTAAAAGGTGAGTTTTTGAACTCATATCTATGTCTATACCTTTGATAGTTGTTAGGTAGGAATTCCTAACACCTAATGCTTGTCCATTTGCCTTTGAATTGAATTGGTTTGATGAATATTCCAATTTTTGGTGTTTTGAAGTCAAAAATCTTTAAAAATCCTATCTTTGATGTTTGAACATGTTTTTTGGGGTGTATCGAAGAGCCTACAAGGCTGGGTTGTCGCTTGGCATAAATCCCTAGTCTCTGTTGCTCGTCTGATCGCTTCCGGTTAGGTTTTTTGCCCTTCATGGGGCTAGACTGATTTTACTGCAAATTACAGTTCAGCCGATTGAACTGTATAGTCAGTCGACTGAACCTGGAAACAGAATGTTTCTGGGTATCAGATAAGTCGACTGACAATACAGTTCAGTCGACTGAAACTGGGAACAGAAAGTTCCTGTCCCTGTATCAGTCGACTGAACTGTATAGTCAGTCGATTGAACCAGGAAACCGAGAGTTTCTAGGCTTGTATCAGTCGACTGACCATACAGTCCAGTCGACTGAATCTGGGAAATGTGCATTTTGGCCTATTTTAGGCAGTTCTGAAGTGGGTTTTTGATTTTTAATCGATTCTTGATGATTCGATTTGTTGTTATCATTTATCGACTTTGATGACTTCTTTCTCGGGATTTTTTTTGGAATATCCATTTTGATGGATTTGGTATCGATTTCTATGGATTTAATTCACATTGTCGTATGTGAATTTTTGGTGATTGATTGTTTTTACAATCAATTTTGTGATTTGTCACTTTAAAATACAAAGGTTTCTATACTAGTAGTAACTATTCAAACTCTTTCACAAAGATGATTTCAACTCTATTTTTAATACAAAACTCGTTTATAAAACAGTTTTCCAACCTATTAGTATATACAAACCTTTACCTCATTCGTATAAGAAATCTAATTAAACGGCTTAGCAAAAGAAGTGGTATGAAACGCTTGCGTTTACTTCGTCGGTTAATTCTTGGACTTTTTCGATTGAACTCTTGTGACAATTTTCGAGTGGAAATCTACAATTTGTTCGTAAATATTTAAGTTAAGCCAGTGGTTATGGGACATGAAGCTAAACTCTTATATTTACTAGCTTAGTGAGATTCACACTTTTTATTGATCGATGATGATCATTTTGTGATTTCGACTAGCGATGTGCGACGTCTCTTTGTTTGTGTGGGGGTTAAACCCAGTTTGTGGAGTTTCAACTCAAAATTGGTGGGGTAGCAACCCATGGTCTTCGGACCGTTTGTGGAGCTTCATCTCAAAATTGATGGTTAGCGACCATGGAATAGCATTCCATTTGTAATGCACGTGTTGGTGAGTTTTCATGCTCCCGTTTGTGATAGGCCTCCCCCCTTTTGTGATTTCTGGATTTCTGGTTGTTGATTTCTAGAATTTGTGTTTCACCAATTTTGATGATATGCATTGATAATCTCTATCAATATTTGTGTTTTGGTGAATAATTTAAAGAATGTGACATTCTTTTTTGTGTTTGAGAATATTTGAGATATTGTATGATTTTTGTTGTTACCTTATGTAAACTTGTCACAGTATGGCATTTTTGTTATAATATATTTTTGTCATATCTCTTATCCTATATCATTCTATATGATATTTATAGCTAGACTAACCCATTATTTATTTTCTTCTTAAATAATACTCGGGTCAGACCGAGGTATTTCAGGTGCTTCTGCTTGACTTCTTATCAGGGTTCATCATCTGATTTTTGGCTAACTACTTTAGATTAGTAGATTTTGTTATTATACATTCGAGATAGAGACTCCTTGATGTATATATATCCTTTTGTCTAGCACTTGTACCTATTCTTTTGTGATGTAGTGGATCTTATATGACCACTATTTTGATGTACACTTTTATGTGATATATTCATATCTGATTACGCCTTTGCGATATGAATATCTGTGACTGATTTGTGTTATGCTTATTTCTATATTTGTTTCCGAAGTCCACATATCCACTGTGTGGTAGCTTTGACTTTGAATTTGATATGTCGGATATCCTCTTGAAATGAAATTTAAGTTATATTATCTGACATATCGGTACTCGCACAAAGCAATTACACAGATGGTCGCTCCTCAACAGCCTTATTCTTCGTGCTAGTCGACGGCAATACCCCGTAGTGTCCTTGGCTATTGTGAGTATAGAGGTGGGGCGTCACAGCTTGGTATCAGAGCCAAACTTTGAAACAATGTAGAATAATCTAGCAAGGATTATTGTCCTAAGTCTTTCTTATGAGTCGTGCCATAGGATTTAATTCGAGTCTTCGTACCGTACTATCCTTTTTTTTTATGATGCCTTGTTTTATCAATCAAGTTTGTTTGATATTCATTCTAAGAATAACCTTTTTTTCCTCTTCTTTCTTTCTAAAAGAAGAGAAATAGTTAGACCTGGTCGTCCTAGCGCCGGTCAATCCAGTGCTACTCCTAAGGACGGAGTATTTATGTCTGCTCAGCAACTTCTAGATCTTGTAAAGAATGCTCAAGCAGCCGGACCTATTCCAGAGCCTACTCATTCTAAATCTGCGTTTGCATGCTTGTGTGGTGATTATACCAATTTGGGAGGAAGGCCATTCAAAGGTTCTGAAAGCGTTATATAAGTCCAAGCTTGGCTTAGATCATGCAATCGCGTCTTCTCCCGCATGAATCTTATTGATCTGCATCGAGTCCAAGTGGCTTCTAGCATGCTCCAAGAGAGAGCATTAGATTGGTATAAGCTTCTGATTTCGGAAATTATTGAAGTAGATCTTACTTAGGAGAAATTCTGGGAAAGGTTCGAGTTAAAGTTTGTGCCGGAAGCTGAAAAAGTATCTCTAGCTCGACGCTTTATTGACCTTGTTCAAGGTGAATCTTCTATGACGGATTACGTCGCATCTTTTGAATCTCTATCTAAATATGGGGTCGAGTTTATTAATGCCCCATTTAAGAAAAATCAGAGATTTTTCTATGGGTTGAATAAGGACCTCAAAAAGCCATTACTTCTGAAACTAGAAGTTTCTTTCGATCAGCTTGTTGATATCGCTCTTCTGCTTGAAGAGGCAGATAAAGAAAGTGATGTTGAAGTTTTGGGTGCCAAACCGAACTTCAACAATAACAAGAAGAGGCCTATTAAGTTCAAAGGCTCTTATCCCAACAAGAAAGGGAAGCAAGCAACTTCTGTAGCAAAGACTCCTACCTCTAGTAGTGGAGGATGCTACAATTGTGGTTCTAAGGACCATTATGCAAATAGGTGCCCAAAACCTCTTTATTGTCGCTATTGCAAAAGTTCAGGTCATCTTTTATCTTCATGCCCCAAACTTCAAAGCAAGAAAGAGGGAAAACTAAATGTGGTGCAAGCCCTTAGTACACTTCTCGTGGTAAAGGTATTTCTCATTCTATCCTTGATGGCATTATTTTATTTTGTGATCTTCCTATTCGAGTTCTCTTTGATACATGTGCATCTCACTCATTTATATCGAAAGAACATGTTAATACATTGTCTTTGATTGTTATTGGCTTGATGACTTCATTGAGAATTGTGAATCCGGTTGGTGGATCCACAACACTTAGTTTACTTTGTAAAGATGTCAAAATTATTTTATATGATTATGCTTTTCGAGCCGATTTGCATGTTATGCGTTACCTTGGTTTCGGAATGATTTTAGGGATAGATTGGCTTAACCGATATGAAGCCCATATCCTATGTCCTGAGCGGACTATATATCTTCGACATCTTCAATCTGTTAAGCAGATTTCTCTTGTTCTTAAAGATTCAGATTCCAATTTGGGAGCATCCTTGTATTCTCTAAATCCTCATGATGACGATAATGATGATGAGGAAGATGTTATTTCTCTCATTCACATTGTTCGTGAATTTCCTGACATATTTGAGCACGTAATAGGATTACCACCTAAGCGAGCAACTGAGTTCAGAATTAATCTAATCCCTGGAGCTCTACCTATCACTCGTCCTCCTTATCGTATGTCCAATAAGGAAAATGAGGAGATGCGTAAACAATTATCCGAATTGGAAGAAAAACAGTTTATTCATTCTAGTTCCTCTCCATGGGGAGCTTCAGCTATTTTTGTGAAGAAATCCGATGGTACACTTAGGCTTTGCATTGACTACCGCAAGCTTAATGATCTCACCATCAAGAAAAAATATCCCTTACATCGGATTGATGATCTATTCGATCAACTTAGTGGTGCTAAAATCTTTTCACAGTTAGACTTAGCAATCGGTTTTCATCAGCTCCATATTGCAGAGGATAGCATTCCTTTGACATCGTTCCATACTTATTATGGATCTTATGAATGACTTGTTATGCCATTTAGTTTAACAAACGCTCCTGCTTATTTCGTTGACCTTATGAATCGAGTTTTCAAAGACTTCCTCGATCGGTTTGTTCTCATCTTTATAGATGATATTCTTGTTTATTCTAAAACCAAGGAAGAGCATGAAGAACATCTTCGGATTGTGTTGGAAACTCTTAAGAGAAATCAATTGAAAGCAAAATTTTCTAAGTGCCACTTTTTTCAATCTCATGTGAAATTTTTAGGACACATCATTTCTGAATCCGGAATTTCTGTGGATCCTTCAAAAATTGAAGCGATTCAAAATTGGAAGAGACCGGAGAGTGTGACGGAAATTCATAGCTTCCTTGGATTGGCGGGCTATTACTGTCAGTTCATAAAGACTTTTCTAAAATTTCCGTGCCTCTTACTAGTTTGACGAAGAAGGGAGTAAAATACATTTGGTCAGACAAATGTGAAACTGATTTTCAAAAATTAAAAGAACTCCTTTCCGATGCTCCTATTCTTGTGATTCCCGAAGGGAACCAAGACTTTATTGTTTATACCGATGCTAGTCGTGTTGGTTTGGGTGTCGTTCTCATGCAAGGGGAACGTGTTATCGCTTATGCTTCTAGGCAATTAAAGCCTGCCTAGACTAGATATGCCACTCATGATTTAGAGCTCGCGGCTATTGTTTTCGCCCTTAGAATTTGGCTTCATTATCTTTTTGAAGAGAAATTTGTTCTCTACACCGATCATAAATCTTTGAAGTATTTATTTTCTCAAAAGGAACTTAATTTGCGTCAACAAAATTGGCTCGAGTTCCTTGCATCTTATGATCTTGATATTCTCTATACTCCTGGAAAGGGAAATCGAGTTGTCGATGCCCTTAGTCGTAAGCAACAAGCGGTTGTTTCCATGATGATATTCGAATGGAATGATCTCGAGACTTTGTCTACTTGTGAGATTCGAGATCATGAATCCAATTCATGTTCGTCTCTTGTTTTATGTAGCTTTGAGGCTCATCCTACTCTTTTAGACCGCATTCTTGAAGCTCAAAAGCATGATCTTGAATTGGTTCTTCTTAGCCAAAGTTGTAGGGATAAAATTGATATTGAAGGTTTGAAAGACTTTGATATTGATGCTCGTGGTGGTATTCGAAAATTTGGTAGACTTATTTTGCCAAATAGTTTTGATCTTCGTAAAGACATCGTTCTAAATTTACCATTCATCCCGGTAGTAGTAAAATGTACGCGGACATGAAGTGACTTTATTATTGGGATGGAATGAAATCTGATATTGCTAACTTTATTTAGCGTTGCATGACTTTCCAACTCATAAAGGCTGAACATCAAAGGCCCGGTGGGTTATTGCAACCTTTGGACATTCCAATTTAGAGGTGGGATCAAATTTCCATGGACTTTATTGACGGTCTTCCCCGTTCTCATTCGGGTCATGATAGCCTATGGGTGATAGTAGATAGACTTAAAAAATCCGCCCATTTTCTTCCCGTTCGGTCCAATCAGACCATACCTCTTTTGGCCAAACTCTATGTTAAAGAAATTGTTAAATTACATGGAGTTCCTATTTCTATTATTAGTGATCGTGATCCATTATTTACGAGTAGATTTTGGAAAGGTATTCAAAAATCTTTGGGAAAAAAGTTTAATTTTAGCACCGCTTATCATCCTCAGTCCGATGGACAAACCGAGCGTGTGAATCAAACTCTTGAAGATCTTCTTCGTGCATGTGTTCTTGATTTTGGTGGAAGTTGGGAGGATCATATCTCTCTTGTTGATTTTTCTTATAATAATAGCTTCCAATCTAGTATTGGTATGGCACCTTTTGAGGCGCTCTATGGAAGGCCATGCCAATCTCCTTCGTGTTGGCTTGAAGCCGGTGAGAAGCTGGTTTTAGGTCCAGATTTTATTCGTGATGCCATAGAAAAGATTGACCTTATTCGTCATAGTATGAAAGAAGCTCAAAGTAGAGACAAATCCTATGCCGATAATCGAAGAAGGAAATTAGAATTTTCTGTGGGAGATTTTGTGTTTATTCGCGTTTCACCTATGAAGGGTGTTGTGCGTTTCAGTCGATCGGGAAAATTAGCACCTCGATATATTGGCCCATTTCCCATCACCAAACGCATTGGTTCCGTGGCTTATCGCCTTTTCTTAAAGGCTCGATTTTCTGCTATTCATGACGTATTCCACGTCTCTCAATTACGGAAATGCCTTCGAGATTCCGATTTAATTCCTGAGCCCGGTGTTATTGAAGAAATTAAAGTTTCGCCTAATTTGACTTATGAGCAACATCTTATTCGTATCATTGCTACGGAGGTTAAACGCCTTCGAAATAAAGATGTTCCTCTTGTGAAAGTTCAATGGTCCACAAATCCTAAGGATTTCTCTTGGGAATCCAGAGAATTCATCGAGCGAACACATCCGGACTTACTCTCTCGTGCTCCTTAGGTGAACTTCTCATTTCTAAATTTCTTCTTTTTGTGTTGTTATGCCTTTGTATGGTTGTTACTTTTTATTTCTATTTCTTAAGTATTACGAGGACGCAATTTTTTTAAGGAGGGGAATCTGTAACAACCCGCATATTTTACGGTTGTATATTTAAATGTTTTATTTAAATATAGCATCGTTAGTCGGATTTAAGTCCGAAATATCACTTTTTGCAAACAGTCGAATTAGGACTCGAGACCACTTCCATTGAGTCCAAAATGGTGTTTGCGACCTTTTTGAGTATAAACATCGATATGTTTGGAGTTGAGTAAAATTTTGATATTTTCATTTAGGGCTTTGGATTTGGGTTTCAGCCCACCAACCTAGCAAATAACCCAACTCCACTCCTCTTCATTCATTCCACTCCTCATTTCCTAACACTCTCAAGATAAAGTAAAAATGGGGAGAGAAGAGGAAATTAGAATTCCTAAACCCTAGCTTTGATTATGAAACTCAAATTCAAGTCCAAAATTCAAGAGAAGCTTAGGTAAGCATCCTCTTCATCTTCTCCATCTCAATCCCTCTTCAATTTTTACAAATTCCTATAACCTAACTTAGGAAAAACTTCACCTTTGATAATAGGTTGAAGATTCTAGAGGTGTTGTTGAAGAGAAATCAATCTTTGCTTGTTCTAGAGCTTCTCATTTGTTGTTTTCGGTTTATAAGGTGAGTTTTTGAACTCACATCTATGTCTATACCTTTGATAGTGTTAGGTAGGAATTCCTAACACCTAATGCTTGTCCATTTGCCCTTGAATTGAATTGGTTTGATGAATATTCCAATTTTTGGTGTTTTGAAGTCAAAAATCTTTAAAAATCCTATCTTTGATGTTTGAACACGTTTTTTTAGGGTGTATCGAAGAGCCTACAAGGCTGGGTTGTCGCTTGGCATAAATTTCTAGTCTCTGTTGCTCGTCCAATCGCTTTCGGTTAGGATTTTTACCCTTCGGGAGGCTAGACTGATTTTACTGCAAATTACAGTTTAGTCGACTGAACTGTATAGTCAGTCGACTGAACATAGAAACAGAATGTTTCGAGGTATTAGATCAGTAGACTGACTATTTAGTTCAGTCGACTTAAACTAGGAATAAAAAGTTCCTGTCCCTGTATCAGTCGACTGGACTGTATAATCAGTCGACTGAACCAGGAAACCGAGAGTTTCTAGGCATGTATCAGTCGACTGACCATACAGTCCAGTCGACTGAATCTGGGAAATACTCATTTTGGCCTATTTTAGGCAGTTTTGTGTGGGTTTTCGATTTTTAATCGATTCTTGATGATCCGATTTGTTGTTATTATTTATCGACTTTGATGACTTCTTTCTCGGGAATTTTTTTGGAATATCCATTTTGATGGATTTGGTATCGATTTCTATGGATTAAATTCACATTGTCATATGTGAATTTTTGGTGATTGATTGTTTTTACAATCAATTTTGTGATTTGTCACTTTAAAATACAAAGGTTTCTATACTAGTAGTACTATTCAAACTCTTTCACAAAGATGATTTCAACTCTATTTTTAATACAAATCTCGTTTATAAAACTGTTTTCCAACCTATTAGTATATACAAACCTTTACCTCATTCGTATGAGAAATCTAATTAAACGGCTTA
Organism: Allium fistulosum; assembly: GCA_030737815.1. Lineage (NCBI taxonomy): Eukaryota > Viridiplantae > Streptophyta > Magnoliopsida > Asparagales > Amaryllidaceae > Allium > Allium fistulosum. Next base: position 895,380,363 of record CM060902.1, read on the forward strand.
GCAAAACAAGTGGTATGAAACGCTTGCGTTTACTTCGTCGGTTAATTCTTGGACTTGTTCGATTGAACTCTTGTGACAATTTTCGAGTGGAAATCTACAATTTATTCGTAAATATTTAAGTTAAGCCAGTGGTTATGGGACATGAAGCTAAACTCTTATATGTACTAGCTTAGTGAGATTCACACTTTTTATTGATCGATGATGATCATTTTGTGATTTAGATTAGCGATGTGCGACGTCTCATTGTTTGTGTGGGGGTTAAACCCCGTTTGTGGAGTTTCAACTCAAATTTGGTGGGGTAGCAACCCATGGTCTTCGGACCGTTTGTGGAGCTTCAGCTCAAAATTGATGGTTAGCGACCATGGAATAGCATTCCATTTGTAATGCACGTGTTGGTGAGTTTTCATGCTCCCGTTTGTGATATGCCTCCCCCATTTTGTGATTTTTGGATTTCTGGTTGTTGATTTCTAGAATTTGTGTTTCACCAATTTTGATGGTATGCATTGATAAGCTCTATCAATATTTGTGTTTTGGTGAATAATTTAAAGAATATGTCATTCTTTTTGGTGTTTGAGAATATTTGAGATATTGTATGATTTTTGTTGTTACCTTATGTAAACTTGTCACAGTATGGCATTTTTGTTATTATACGTTTTTGTCATATCTCTTATCCTATCTCATTTTATATGATATTTATATCTAGATTGATCCTTTTATTATTTTCTTCTTAAATAATACTCGGGTCAGACCGAGGTATTTCAGGTGCTTCTGCTTGACTTCTTATCAGGGTTCATCATCTGAATTTTGGCTAACTACTTTAGATTAGTAGTTTTTGTTATTATACATTCGAGATAGAGTCTCCTTGTTATATACATATTCTTTTGTCTGGCACTTGTACATATTCTTTTATGATGTAGTGGATCTTATATGACCACTATTTTGATGTACACTTTTATGTGATATATTCATATCCGATTCCGCCTTTGTGATATGAATATCTATAACTGATTTGTGTTATGCTTATTTCTATATTTGTTTTCGAAGTCCACATAGCCACTGTGTGGTAGCTTTGAGTTTGAATCTGATATGTCGGATTTCCTCTTGAAATGAAATTTAAGTTATATTATCTAACATATCGGTACTCGCACAAAGCAATTACACAGATGGTCGCTCCTCAACAGCCTTATTCTTCATGCTAGTCGAAGGTATTACCCCATAGTGTCCTTGGCTAGTGTGAGTATAGAGGTGGGGCGTCGCAGCAGCACTACTTCGAAAATTTATTTACCTTACTCAGAAAAATTTATTTGTGACTGAGTATGTCAATGAGTTTGATGCACTATCGAAGTATGGACCAACACTCATTAGCACCCCATTGGAAAGAATGAGAAGGTTGTGCTTGGTCTAAATAATGAACTGAGAGATAAATTACTTACTCAACTTCGATTTCCATTTGAGGAGATTGTGGATATGGCCTTAAGATTTGAAAAGGTACGAGAGAGAGATTCGATTTATGAAAGTCAACCTACTCAGAAAAGACAGCAACAAAGGAAGAGGCCATTCTTCTCGAAGAAGAATGCCAAATTTCGAAAGAATAAGCGACCATTCCAATGTAAGCAAGAGGACCAGAAGAGGCAACAAGCTAAAGCACAAGTAGAATGTTACTCGTGTGGAACGAAGGGTCATTTTGCCAATGAATGTAGAAACACAGGTCAAGGTCCTATGAAGAAATGCTACAATTGCAATGAAATGGGACATATAGCGAGACAGTGCACAAAGCCGAAGAAGTAGACTCAAGGAAAAATGTTCGCACTAGATGGTCCCAGTTTAATGAAACCAGATGAGGGAAAACAAGCTTCGGTCCTAGAAGGTACAATTTTATGGCATGGATTATATATTAGAATTCTTTTCGATACAGGTGCATCACATTCATTTATATCGAAAGTGATAGTAGAAAAGTTAAAATTGGATGTTTCTTCTCTTAATAATTCTCTTAGGGTGGCCAATCCTGTCGGAAGATGCATAACCCTGGAGATGAAATGTAGTGGAGTCGTAATTTGCTTATTTGGGTATTCTTTCTCATGTGATTTGTTTATTATGGATTCGTTGAGTTATGGAGTTATTTTGGGAATGGACTCGCTCGAGCACTATCAAGCTCAATTATACTGTTCGGAATGAGTAATCACTCTCCAACATCCCTAGTACCCCAAGCGAATCCCTATAGCCCTAGAAAGAGCAAAAGCTAGTTCAAGTTATTCTTTATTTGCTTTTAAAAATAAAGAAGATGAAATAGGACACATTCCAATAGTTAGAGATTTTTCTGATATCTTTGAACCAGTTACTGGTCTACCACCACATCGAGCAGTTGAATTCAGGATAGATTTGAAACTTGGAACTCAACCTTTTAGTAGACCACCAAATCGAATGTGCCCTAGTGAGATGGAAGAATTAAGATCTCAAATAGAGGACCTTAAGCAAAATAATTTCATTATAACGAGTAGTTCTCCTTTGGGGGCATCGACTTTATTTTTTTAAAAAGCAGATGGATCACTTCGACTCTGTACAGATTACAGAAAATTGAATGACTATACTATCAAGAATAAATATCCACTGCCAAGGATTGATGATCTATTCGATCAACTGAGTGGTGCAAAGGTCTTTTCACAACTAGATCTAGCCACAGGTTTTCATCAACTAAGAGTTGCTGAGGACAGTATTCCACTGACAGCATTTCGAACTAGATACGGTTCCTACAAATGGTTAGTTATGCCATTCGGATTAACGAATGCCCTATCTTATTTTGTTGATTTGATGAATAGAGTTTTCAGATGCTATTTGGACAAGCTTGTTCTAGTTTTTATTGATGATATCCTCATCTACTCAAAGACAGAAGAAGAGCATGTGATTCATTTAAAACTGGTGTTAGAAACTTCAAGAGAACACCAACTTAAAGAGAAATTTTCAAAATGTCACTTCTGGCAGAAGAAAGTAAATTTTTTGGAACATATAGTCTCAGAGAAAGGAATTTCAGTTGATCCAGCTAAGGTCGAAGCTATTCAAAAGTGGAAGCAACCCAAATCAATAACCGAAATCAAAAGTTTCTTGGGTTCAGCGGGATATTATAGAAGATTTATAAAATATTTTTCCAAGATTTCTGCTCCACTAACTAATTTAACGAAGAAAGGAGTTAAATTTATCTGGTTAGATAAATGTGAAGGGGCTTACCAGAAGTTGAAAGAATTACTTTCTAACGCTCCAATATTAATAGTTCCAGAAGGAAATTAGGATCTGGTAGTATACACATATGCCTGTGGAACAGGGCTGGTTGCAGTATTAATGCAACAAGACAGAGTTGTAGCCTATGCGTCTAGACAACTCAGGCCTCACGAAGTAAAGTATGCAACTCTTGATCTTGAGTTAGCAGCCATGGTATTTGCCTTGAAACTTTGGCGGCATTATTTATTGGGAGAAAGGTCTGTTTTATACACAAACCACAAATCGTTAAAATATTTATTCTCTCAAAAAGACTTGAATATGCGACATCAACGATGGTTAGAATTTCTAGCCGCGTATGATCTAGAAATTTTGTATACGCTAGGTAAGGGCAATAAGGTGGCAGATGCTCTCAGCCAAAAACACCAGGCTGTAGTATCAATGATGTTGGTAGAATGGAAAGAATTAGAAGTGTTATCTTCTTGTAACCTCCAGTTCAGAAGAGTGGAAGAAACAACAGCCATGTTGGCAAGTTTGGATATTCAACCGAGTTTACTCGATCGAATTCAAGCTAACCAAATAAATGACCTAATCGTGGTAGATCAAATTAATAAATTGAAGAATGGAAATGCATCAGAAGAATTTAGCAAGTTCGAGTTAGACTTGAAAGGGAACTTGAAATTTAAAGGAAGACTGTGTGTTCTTAACACAGCCGATTTGAGAAAAGAAGTTCTAGACGAATGTCATCGATCTTTATTTTCTATACATCCTGGTGGTACAAAAATGTACAATGATATGAAGCGGATGTACTATTGGGAAGGCATAAAGAAAGGCATCGGTGAATATGTGAAACGATGTATTACGTGCCAGTTAGTTAAGGGAGATCATCAAAAGCCCAGTGGACTTTTGTTACCTCTCGAAGTTCCTCAATGGAAATGGGAACAGATTTCTATGGATTTCATTAATGGACTTCCCAGATCAAGATCATGAAATAAAAGTATATGGGTGATAGTTGATAGACTCACTAAAAGTGCCCATTTCATTCCTGTTAAAATGAATAGAACCGCAGAAAGTTTAGCCAAACTATTCCTCAAACATATTGTACGATTTCACGGAATTCCAAAGAATATAGTATGTGATCGTGATCCGATATTTACCAGTAAATTCTGGCAAAGCTTGCATTTAGTCTTAGGTGTACAACTCAATCTAAGCACAACATACCATCCTCAGACGGATGGACAAACTGAAAGAATAAATCGAGTTATAGAAGATCTACTTAGGATATGTATCTTAGAGTTCAGGGGTTCATAGGAAGAATATCTTCATTTGGTTGAATTCTCCTACAATAATAGTTTCCAATCTAGTATTGGTATGGTACCATTTGAAGCTTTGTATGGAAGACCATGTCGTTCTCCAGCCTGTTGGTTAGAGACTGGAGATAGACTTATACTAGGACCAGATATGGTCCGAGAAACAACTGAGAAAATCGAGCTTATTAGAGATCGTATGAATATTGCTCAGTCTCGACATAAGAGCTACGCTGACCAACGTAGAAGGGACATGGAATTTGGAATTGGAGATTACGTTTTTATAAAGGTATGTCCAATGAAAGGAGTTGTAAGGTTCAGAAAAGCAGGAAAATTAGCTCCAAGGTATATTGGACATTATCCAATTATGGAACGTATTGGAAGCCTTGCTTACTGAGTTGAATTACCAGTTTATCTATCCGGAGTTCATAATGTGTTCCACATATCCCAATTAAGGAAATGTCTACGGGATTCCAATATTATTAGAACCAAAGCAGCTAGAGGAACTAGAAATTGAACCGAATTTGACTTTCACCGTTGAGCCAGCTAGAATATTGGACTCAAAGATGAAGCAGTTAAGAAACAAGCAAGTTCCACTAGTCAAAGTTCAATGGTCAGATAATCCCAAAGACTGCACTTAGGAAACTGCGGAGCAAATTAGGAAATCACATCCTGAGTTAATTGAAACCCATTAGGTACGTATTTATATATTCATCGAGTCATGGATGTTAGGACTTTATTAGTTGATAGGACGATTTTTAGTAAACGAATATCATACAATACTCTCTATTAAATTGCAAGGACGCAATTTCTTTAAGGGGGGAAGTCTGTAACATCCAGCTACTGTTTTAAAATGTAGCACTAAATTTAGTTTAAAAAAAGTAATAAATAAATAAAATAAACATCGTTATGGATATAAAATAAAATTTGGAGTAAAACGCCAGAGCGGAATTGTAATCGGAGAACAAATTGCAGTAGGGCAATATCGTGGTTAAGGGTATGAAGATTTATTTGATGGGTATAAAATTATTTACTGAAAAATAAAATAAATAACTTTATTTTCATTCGACCGATGTTTGCATACTTATCCTTTTCATAATTTTCTTTTAACCTATCTGTCTACTTAAGCCTAAAGTTTCAGAATATAATATATATAAGCACTGCATCTCATTATTATCCAACAAAAGAAAACCAACACTCTCTTTCCATTTTCATACTGCATAAATCAAGGTGATTTTAATCTCTTCTTTTCTCCTAAAACTTAGCAAGCTCCTAAACATTGTCACTGCCTTGCTTCATTCACATATTGTGTGAAACCTTAAGAAACCCCATCAACTAGATTATCATCTTCAGCAAAATAGTGAGTATACTTTATTTTTATTTTACTGTATACGAGTACTATTGTTTTATTTAAATTAATATTATCATCTTATGTTCATATCAATCTCAGCGCATATATATCCCAACGTTTCACTTCACTTCAGTGCAAAAGATTTTGCTTGACTTAATTAACAATAGTTAAGTGTACGATGTTCTTTTGCTGTATAGACTATGAGTACTCACACTAAACATTAACTTTTGCTGTATAGATTGTGAGTATTCACGCTAAACATGTTTTATTCATATTTTGATTATTCACGTAGTCATGTTCATGTATGTTTTAGATAGTTTGACAACACTAAAAAAAAGTAAATAGTGGGATGGAAGCTGTGGACGTGCCTAGAGAAGTTGAAAGGATTTTAAGGTACTAAAGGAATTAGTTGGATCCACGTCATAATGTTTAATGGTTCAATTTGTTCAATTTCAGACTATGCAGCAGTACCTTTATTATTACGTGTATAAGCAAATTGTTTGAAATAATTAGTTTTACCTAAAGATAGAGACGTTGGGCTTTGTGTTTTTACTTAAAAGTTTTTATGTATGCTACTAGTCTTCATTTAGCAACACCCATTACAACGAATTAAATTCATTCTTCTATTAAAATGAAAAGGAAAAATCTACCTAGTATGCATGTTTTCTAACTAACGTACATGCAGACTTTGGTACTTGCAAATTTACGTCATAATGCAGACTTTGGTACATGCAAATTTATGTCATAATGCAGACTTTGGTTCATGCAAATTTATGTTATAATGCATGCTTTATAAAAATTTAGTGCATTCTTTGAAATGTAATGAACAGCACTTTACATACATACTTGTAAAATGATGCATGCTTCTTTACAAAATAATGAACATAAAAAGATGACATATGCATGCTTTAAAAAAAATTATTATAAAAAGTATCCATGCAAACTAGTTTAACTAGATAACATTTTTGTTTCAAAACTTTAAATATTAATAACTCAAAATCTATGATGAATTTGAGCATGCAACCAAAAGGAGATATGTAGGGGGAAGTGAGACGAACAAATCGACTAGCTTTCGCCTGACCGACGGACCCCGTGGTGATCAGAAATGACACCGTTAAGTTCCGCGACTGTATGATGAACGAAAGCGTTACGACCAAAATGAAAGGTACCAGCAGGACCGTATTGCATAGCGCATCACGACGATGGTCTCGGTTCACTCGTCAGAGGTGTGTAGATGGGTGAACAAAACCAAAAAGTTTTAGAGTACAACGCTACGCAATATTCCGTTCGCGTATGGACCGCGAACAATTGAAATAAAAATACGATCGCACGCGACAACATTACGCGATCACAAAACAACAATAAAATAAATCGGTTAACTATTTTGTAAAACTTCAAAAGAACCGTCGTTTGACGCAAAACGCGTCAACTGAAAATATTTTATTTTCTAAATTAAAAATTATGGAAAAATTCTGTAAATTAAATTAAAATGACGTCATCAAAAATCAAGCTTAAATTTGAAACGTATATTTTATTATAATTTAAATTCAAATCCGATAAAGTTCTCCCAAATTGTGTTTACATGTTATGTTTATGAATGTTCATGATGCCATATACTGCAAGTTAATGCTATGTTGCACGAACACGACATTTATATGTGATATAAAATAGAAAACGATACCATTTTAGAGATAAATGGTATATTGGGAAGTCATATACAAAAGAATTTGAATGAATTTAACCGATGAAGTAAACGAGACGAGGTGAGACTACTAGACGCTAGAATCCATCCTAGCGGACAGATTCAGGGTCGCTCCCTGAATCGTGACGACCTTGTCCCTCGTCTCTTATTGTCCAAAAGATCTGTTGCACGGACACAACCACGACGATAGGCGCAGTGCAAATGGGAAACGAGAAAGAATCGAGAGTAATCTTATTGATGGATATGTGGTGAAACAAAGATGAAGATTATAGCATAACGGGGTGAGCGCCAACGATGAACATGAGAAGATAGTGCAACTAATAGATCATGTGGGGGCACCCACAATTTCTGATCGAAAGATATACCAAAGAAAAAGGTCGTAATATCGGTTCGATACAGAGTCTAGTAAGAGTGAATAATGAATAGGATTCACTAGTAATTCCATACCTCGTAAATGAATGACTTGACAGTGGTATGTCTATTGAATAATGAATGCAACTTATAAATGAATAGGATGTGATATCCCGGTTGATTAGAGTTGCAGCTGTGATTCACTTTAAATAGTGTCACGACACGTGTATTTGAACTAAACTAATTTAATGGGATGTGGGCGGGTATAGATTATGGAGTGTGTGACATATTTCTTTTAATATCACATATATAACCCGACTCCACACATTTATATGAATCATTGTTACACTATTATGCTCATAGCTAGATATATAGCCTAACTCAAGGTTTTGTTTTGTGACAACTCCTCGGGTCAGACCGAGGCTTTTCAGGATGATTACCTTTTCACGTTTTGAGGTGATTTCATACGACATTGAGATAGACGACAACTGGCATACAGTGTATAAGTTTAAGGTAGTTGTAGATTTAGAGCTTCACGGACATACGCTTGCTACATGTCTCAAAGGAACTGTTAGAGTCATCTGGAGGAGAAATGTTAGAGAGATACATTTAGAGTCCGTTGAACTATGCTAAGTTGATTTTGTGTAGTCATGTCGTATGTCCTTTGTTTATATTTGTGTATGTATGTATTAGGACGTCATTTTTGGGGCAGTTATGTATAGTTGTAGATATATGGTACTAGTCTGATGTTTGTTTGTACCTATGTATATGTATATATAACTATCTTTTTTGTCCGCTGTTCTGTGAAGCCATTATATATTGTGTCTGCTATGTGATTTAGATACAAATTCTCCGAACTCGTGTATACTACATTGTGTCGAGATGAGATACATATCATTTCAGAAATGTTCAGATATTTCAAACGTATCCATGTTGATCCAAAGTAGTGTAAACGATAGATCGCTCCTTTAGTGCCCACTGATCCGAGCTATCGGACGGTAAACTCCCTCTAATATTTCGGTCACTGGAGCCGGGGCGTCACATCGATGTTCCACGAACAGTGCCGTGAATAATGAAATGGCCAGGGAATACTAGAACTCGGCGATGCAAACCCATAGCAATGATTTTCATGTTATAGTTAACCCATTAATTTGATTTTGATTTTTGAAATTTTTGAAAGCTCTCTTTCTCATGTACAGGCAAGAATAAATAGGGAGAGGAGGTAAGGCAGCACGCATATGGGGTATAGGCTAAAACGTGACTGGGTAAGGGCTTGAATTGATTTGAATATATTATTATATTTGATAATATATGGCACCGAACACACCCAAAATCTCGAACTCCAATCGACGTGTGCCGACTGGGTTCTATACTAAATACCCTTATTCTGAACTAAATGAAACTAGTTTCGAGTCCTAATTCCAAATTATACAGATTTAGCTTTTTAAATCAAATTATAGTTTAATTAATCGCTATGCATTTTGAGCTCGCACGACCATGAAGTACGTCTGATCGTTACGAAACTCGACAGCGTACAACAATTTATTATTTAGGATCAAATGGCACTGGTTTCATAAAAATCTGAGACAGTGCCCTGGAATGTTAATTTCACAAATTTAAATATCGTTTTATAGTTTCGATCCAATTATCGATATTTATCAGATCTATTTATGTAACGACCCGTAATTTTCGATAATTAAATTTAATTAATTAAATAAATTTTGGAATTTAATGTTGTGAAAAATTAAAAATTTAAGATTTATTAAGGAAAAGAATGACTAGAATGTAATGTTAGTAATTTTAATTTAAGGCAATTGACAACTATTTTAATGCAATTTCAATTGATTAAAATGATTGTAAAGTTAAATTTGGTTATACATTGTAAATAAGTAAATAAACAAAATGTTGTAATAAACGGTGAAATTGTATGTAATTAATTGAACTTGATTAGTATAAACTAATTAATCAATATGTGAATTTATTTGTTTTTTTGCAAACAATAAACTTGGAAATGTGTTTGAATTGGTATCTTGTAACAATGAATTAATTATCAATTCACTAATTAATTTGTTGAAATTAAATTTGAAGTCAATTGCAATTAATATATTTAAATATTGCAGTTAATGTGAGTTATGATGGTCATTGTAGAATATTGAGGAAATAAATGGTAAACCAATGTTAATTATACCCATTAGATAATGATTGATTGAATAAAAAGATTAAAATCAAATTAAATCAATCTATTTGAATTTAATTTATTTTTTGAGAAAAATGTGTGATCCTCTATAAATAGAGGAGAGCACACATGCGAATATATATATAACTTGAATATAAAGTGCTGCCAACATGCCTGGCAGGTTACAAAAATCAAATACAAATATATCAAATCTCAGGTACTCCTAAGATGAGTTCCGGTAATGCCACCGCCCATCACACCCCAATATCGAGCTCCGGCATGGCCACCGCCCGATATTAAGGTGTTAGAAGTACCTGAATAACTACAGAAAAATGACCCAGACTAAAGAGGAAGCTCCAACCAACTGAATCAGGAGAGGTGAATAAGCATCTGCTCTGAAGTGGAACTGCTGAAAAAAGGAACCGGTCTAAAGCCTCTGATCAAGGAAATGGGGAACCTAACTGAAGAAAACGTCCTCCTGAAAAAAGTACTCCATAATGAAGATAGCAGAATCCTAGTAGTCCTGGATGAAGATACTCTGCACTGCTGATCTATCTACCATCTAGTATCCAGCAATATGAAGATATGGAAACCTGCAAAATGAAACTGATATCCTATCCCCCCATACCTGTAACTGAAAAATGACTAAAGAAAATATTAGAATGATACATATATATGTATATTTATATAATAAATATACATATATATGTATATATAAAGAAGGAAATAAAAACCTAATTTAGACTAACTGGACAGTAACAGTATAAATAAAAAATTAAAAACCAAAACCAAACAGAGACCAGTACAAATATAGAGACGGATCAAATTTATGAACCTTTAATCCTAAGTAAGTTATGATTAGAAGAGAAATCATCATCTAAACTAGAGTAAATATTAATAATACTATTATTAATGTTAAAAAAATTATTGTTGTGTTTAAAAAAATTAATATTATGATTAACCTTGTTAAGATACCTTTTGAAAAGGATATTTTTGGCTAAATTATATTTGGGGTTAGAGATCCAATAAAAACAAAATGAAGAAATTGTAAAAATCAATTTGTTAAAATGACAATTATTATTATTGAAAATTCTTTGATTTCTTTCAAACCAAATAAACCAACTAATAATAATGAATAAAGTGTCTAGCAAAAATCTAATATTCTTTCTGAACTTGAATCTATAATTATTCCAGTAAAATTCACAATCCGAAATTTTAGTTGTTATATTAAAGTTAAAAATTTTAAGAGTATTGATTAGAATGTAATTAGAATCCATGCAATTATAGTATAAATGATTAATGTCCTCAAGATACAGATTACAAAAATAACATTTATTATTATTTTGAATATTTTTTATTTTTAAAAATTCAATTGTATTAAGTTTTCCATGAAGAATTAACCACATGTGAATTTTGGATTTGGGAGGAGCATTAGATTTCCACATAAATTTAAATGAATTATTTATTGTACCCGAAAAATTAATGAATCTATAGAAAGAATTAGAAGTATATTTCTTACTTTTATCCCAATCCCAACTAATAAAATCATTATCATTGTCGATATTATAAAGATTTAATCTAGCATAAAGCAAAGAAAGTTGTCTAAAAGTTGAATCAACTAATGGGTTTATTGCAATTGAAATTAGACATTGTAATTAGTGCAATAATCAACATTGAATTTGACATGGGAAATTGGATTTAAAAAGATTGTTAATTTCTGTGTAATTAGAAATGATGAAATTTGTTAATTATAAAATTTGAATTGAAAAAGTGATTTAATTAACTTAATAATAATTTATTTAATTAACGTGAAAATAGCCATTTTGGCCACTGTCTCGGATTTCGACGAAACTAGTTTCATCGGATCCGTAACGGTGAATTATTGTAGGATTTCAAGTTTCGTAGTGATCAGACTTGTCGTTTGATTGTGCGGACTCGAAACGTGTAGGAATCAATTTGGTTGGATCTAATTGAAATAAGCTGATTTTAAAAGCTAACTTCTTCATACAATGGAATTCGAACTTGAAACATTTTCCACTGAGTTTAAAAATATTAAAAACATCTATTTTGATATATGGGATGACCCACTTTCGTTTCGGAAGCGAAACGAGCTTTTCGGGTCGTTATTGTCGTTTGTACCAATTCGATACATGTTCATTTTCTTATCGGGCTTTGTTTATATAAATAGATCTTTCTAAACCCTAGCAGCCTTTTATTTCTTATCTCAGTACGTACAATTCCATCTGCTTCTCTCTTCCCAGTGGCAGAAACCAATTCAGACTACAAACCCTAACTTCAATTTCCAAATTAATTTCAAAATCAAACTTCTCAAAACCCTATCATATTATATACTGATTCGAAGCTCTTGACGAGCGCATTCTAGTTTTGCAGTTTGTTTTTCGATTTGGGTCTCTGTTTGTCCAGAATTTGGGAAACAAATCTCGACCGTTCATTGGGGTTTGATCAACTTTGACGGATCGCCGATTCGAAGATACAGTTTTGTAGAGGTCGTCGAGGGGATTGCATCCATGTAGTTTGTTTGGTGAAGTGATGGTTGGATGTGGCTAGATAATTCGGTTAGGGTTTTAAAGGGAGTGGCGGTGCTGGGCTATTGGAGACGTCGATCGTGATTGGGGGTCGTTCGTTGAAGTCGTAGGTCATAGGGAGGTGGTCGCGACTGACTCGGAGGGCGGCGCGGTGAACTGCACGTGGCGATGGCGGGCTCTGCATATCGCGTGTGTGGGTTCTATGTTGAGTAGGTTTCGAACAGGGTCGCGTGGAAGAAAGGTTACAGAGCAGGTGACGTGTAGAGTAGAGGAGATTGTTTTGTATTATCTTATTTAATTTAAATTTTATTTTTCAAATGTTCTGATCAACATAACTTTTACATACATGCTCAGATTTGCACGCGGTTTGTTCCGCTGGGATCGTACCGGAATTTCGGACGTTTTGGCACTAGTTTGGATGAATTCCGAGATTGTTGAATTTTGGTAATTATTTTGGATTTCAAATCAATTTGAAATCAAAGGTGAGTGTTTTCACCCACTCGCAACTACTAGATTATCTTATGTTAGTTAAATTGAATTTATGATGTGATTAGAAATTGATTGGTTGACGTTTGGTATATTTAAATTGTCATTCTAGTTAAATTTGATTTTTATTGAATTTAGTGGCTATTTAATTTAATTTTGAATTTTAAATTGCCTGTTAATACTTGTTATTGATGATCAGTCAACTGTTGTTATTTATTTGTTGATCTGAATGATGATTGTGATGGATGTTTGATTGTTGATATTGGATGACTGGATGTTATGTTTATATTGTTATAACACTGCAAGTTCCCTTAGCTTATTGTTAGAAAATCCCTATGGGTTGAAATGATATATACCCGAATGATCTATAGATTAGGGAAAAATTGTTATGGGTTGAAATGATAAACCCGAGTGATTTTATAGATTTTATTTTTAATTCGGGATTGCGGGTTGAAATGATAAATACCCGTAAATTTAAATTATTGCGGATTGAAATGACATACATCTGTATCACTTGACCATAGGGTATAAAATTATATACGGACACCGAATTGGTTAAATTAAATGATTTTAAATTCTCAAAATTTGAATTCAGTTAAATGATATTTTGAAATAAAATTTCATTTATATAAACTGAATTATTTTCGAAAATCCAAGCTTTAAATGTTGAAATTGGAATTGGTTTAAATGAATTGTTTAAAGAATTGAAATTGAAATTTTAAAGTTGGATTTGAAGTATAAAAGAAATCTATCGAGATTGAATTATTGAAATATTTGAATATTTAAAACTTTGGAATCTACAAAATTTGAGATAGTTTAAATTTATAGTTCGAAAATGGATTTTAAATCGATATTGATTAAATGTTTTAAATGAGAATCTGAATTGAAAGACCAATTTTAGTTAGTTGATTTGAAAGCTGGATATGGTCCAGATGTGTTGAAATGAAAGAAATAGCTTGATTTGAAATCACCACAGTATATTCATTCGTGTGTTTCGGAGTTCGGGACACGACGAAGCGGTAAACCGATCAGTCGTATCGGTTCCGTATTTGGACCTTTTTGTTGCCTCTGTCCTTTCATTTACCCAACCGTATAATACTAGTAGCTACTTGCTATTAATATTTTCTAAAATAAATGTACGACCTTTTGTTATTCCATCTCACTTTATTTAAGGGTGCATCAATGCTCTTTCATTTCCTCTCTTCATCTTCGTTCCTATTCACGGATCTGAGAAAGAAAAAAAGGAATATATAATAATATTTATATAATACATAGCTTTATATATGTTGCTCTGCCACTTGTTTGGCCATCCACATTCCTTCTTCTCTCTAAAACTACCTACGTCCTCTTCCTAATCGCCAATACTTCCTTCGGCTGCCACACAAAACCTTCCATCCACGCACAGCCCATGTCGCAACCAGCCTCACCGTGATGACCTACCACCTCCACCTTTTGCCTCACCGAAACTTTATGCCACTTCATTCTCCCTTCTCACCTCTCCATGCAGTGCTGCCCCCTCAGGCAGCCGCAAGTCCCCTCTTCCTCCACTTTATGGACGAGCACAGCCACCATGATGGCAGCCCAAGCACCACCACCCCTGCGTGAACCGGCCGCAACTCTCCACCTCCTCTTTCCACCTAGCATTCCCCCTCCAACCGAGCTCAGGTTCCATAGCAGCAGTCTCTCCTGCATTTTTTAGCCTTGCCTAGCCAAGCTAGCGTGCAACTTTTGTTTATAAAAGATATATATATATATATATATATATATATATATATATATATATTTGTTTATTATAAAGGTAGTTCGCATATTTTGAAAGTGCAGCAGCCCCATTTCTTCCTTAAGTATTAATTTCGACTTTTATATTGATATGAATACTGTGTTTTATATATAGTATATATTATATTTCGATTTTTTTAGTATAATATATAATAATTTGGTAAAATGTGTTTTAAACCGAATGTTGATTTTTAAATAAATAATATATATGTTCTGTATATATTGATATGAGTTATATGTTATATATATTATTAGTTTATGGCATGTAGGTTTATTTCAGTTCTCATATATATGTTTATATTGGCTTAAAAACTTAGTTTATATGTTTATATATATTAGTCATATATTACAGTATGATATATATGTCTGCCTGCATGCTTTTATATTGAAGTATATGTTTGGTGTTTATTATATATAGTATAAACTTACTGAGAATGTGGGATTGTAATGGTAGTTTTGAAATTTGGTTTTGAAAGCAAGTATGGATGTTGATTCAAAGAAAAAAAATTGGTTTTAATATATGTATACACAGGAAGTTTAGTTTGGATATATGGTTTCCATTTAATATTGTATGTGTTTAAAGTAGATATGTATATATATAGGTTATGTTAATATTTTGAAATATATTATGTATATATGTTTGATTTTTAATATATGTTTTAATATCAATTTTAAAAATATAATATGTATGTGAGTTGTATATGTTTATATATTAATTTATATATAGATGTGTATACAAGTGTTTGGGTTTTTATTAAATATATAGAGATTTTATTTATAGGTATTTAGATTTAGTATTTATTTGAAAATGTGTGTATATATATATATTATTTTAAACATGAGTTCCAAGTTTAATATTGGTTTAAGAAAATAATATAATAAAATAATATATACTTCGTTTCAGTCTATATCAAGCAGATTCTGATTTATTTCGTCAATTCCTTATCTATCAGCTTGTCTGTCGAATTCATGCCAATCTTGCTTTGCTTTGGAATTCGTGCTTGGATTCGTAACTCATTTCATTGTCGAATCTCTCTAGCCTCGAAAGGTGAGAAATCACTCACGATTAACATTCTTATATTTATTAAATTTGATTTCATTTGAAACAACAATTGAAATATGCTGCTAAATTTAACTGTTAATTATATAATTGCTACATATGATATGCCATTATCTGTAACTGTTCACCTGTGATATATGACACCATTATTCTATTGTATTTATTTAATTTAATTGTTACTAATGATATATGCCTGTTGTTAATATGTTATATTATTATCATACCTGTTCTCACTCTACAAGTTCCGTGTTAGTTTAGAATTCCCTATGGATTGAAATGATACATACCCGAACGATCTTGTAGAATAGGAGAAAATCGTTATGGGTTAAATAATAAACCCAAGTGATTTTCATTGAATTGAATTTTTGGGATTGCGGGTTGAAATGATATATACCAGTAAATATTTAAATTGTGGATTGAAATGATAAATATCTGTATCACTTGACTATAGGATAGAAAATTATATACGGACACCGTTGGTCTATATTTTGAAAATGATTTCCAAAGTTTAAAAAAGGAAATATATGGTTTTAATAAATATTGATTTTTAAATATAATATATAAATGTTATTTTATATATGTCTAAATTTTAGATTTTTAAAATCATATGTTTTGGAAATTTTAGGCCCCGTTTGGTTTGCTATTTTTAGTTTTGTGTTTTCGTCTAAAAAAAATTCGCATTTATTATCTATTGTTGAAAAACACACAATTTTGAAAAATGAAACTAACATAGAAAATAGAAAACAAGTTTATTTGATTTTTCGTGTTTTGAGACAACAAAAGAATGGAAAACAATTCATCTCCTCTGTTTCCCGTCCATCGTCGCGATGGCTAAGAATTGTAAAAAATTTCCCACATTTTTTTGTATTTTGTAGTGTATGTTGAAAACACAAAACACAAAACTCAAAACGAAACCAAACGGGGCCTTAAATTTATAAGTTAGTTTGAAAATTAAGTTTTAAGATTTTACTTATAATTTTACTATTTTAAATATATATATAATTTAAGATTTAATACATAATACATTTAATAATAATACTTATTTAAATTTATATTAATAATAATTCAAAATAGATTTTTAACTTTAATAATAAAGGTAGGAAAGATAAATTAATGTTGACTTGGAATTTAATTTGGGCAATAATTGAATTTATTTAATAATTGAATTTAAATAAGAATTTATTTGAACTTATTAATTTTTTTTAGATTTTGGAATAATATGATTTATAACGTGATTTGATAAAAAGTGATTTAAACGAATATTCTCAATTTTAAGTAAAACTAAGATTGAATATCTAATATTGATTTAAATTCATAAAGTGGGATTTTAATAAATTGTTATTAAAATGATTAAGTGAATATTTTCCAATTTGAATAAAAATTGGAATTAAATGTTGAAATATAAATGAAATTTATATTGTAAATGTTTGAATATTTAAACTTGAATCTTTGAACTTTAAATTGAAATGATTGAACTGGAATGTATTTAAACTGAAATTTTGAAATTTAAGATGATTTGAATCGATTTGTGAAACTGGAGGAAACTATTTTTATCATATAAAGTATTTTTAATATATGAACTATTTTAATATATAAATTATTTTAATATAAACTATTTTAAAATTATAACTACTTTAATATATATACTATTTTCAATATCTAAACTATTAAGTTGGAAGTGTTATGATTTCGAAAGTGTTATCATTCCAAAAGTGTTATGAATTCAAAAGTGTTATGATTTCCAAAGTGTTATGATTTCAAAAGTGCTATGATTTCGAAAGTGATAATTTTTGAAAGTGTTACGATTTTGGAAATGAATATTATTTAAAGTGAATATGATATCGAATTAATATGGTTTTTTTCCGAAATGAATATGATATTTTGATATGAAGTATAAACTATTTGAAATGAAATGACCACGGTGTGAAATAAACGTTTGGTTGTTAAAGAGACCGGGAACGGATATTGTCGTACTCTCTGCCAATACCGAAAACCACTTTAACAACTGTGTACGTGGTGGAGATTCCAGAATGAAGTAGGATGGTTTGGTGACAATTTTATATGGTATTTACGTAGACTTGACTCCCGTGAGTCAGCTTGATGTGGCTAAAACAAGAGCTATACCGGGCCAAGTGAGGTCATTCTTTCGATCGGACGCATTTCTTCGATACTATTCTATTGCTTTTGCGATTTGATTGGGCGCACCATTTGATTTGGGAGTGTGTCATGAGGTGGGAGGTAGTAGTTGCTATGTGTTACCACCAGTCCGGGAGTGCAAATGGTATATCTACCCTAGCATTGCCTCGAGTGCCGTGTCACATGCCCTATCGCGCCTTCTACGAGTTTGTTTTGTGTCGTACCTATGGAGTGCTCCCTGATAGCCCACCCGCGGTGGAGTTTATAGTATCTGTATAGACTACGACATTATATAAAATGTGTTAAGTGGGATATGGGTAACACTTTAAAGCTATTTTAATACTTTACCTTGCTATAGACATTATTATACTAGCGTATATTACTACATAGTAGATAGTTTCACAGATCCTTGGGGGATGGAAATCCCCAACATCCTCTGAGTTACTTGTATTTCTGTTGATATTTCATTTGAGTTGAATTTATTAATATGAGAATGTTAATCCTGACTCGAGTGTTTTGTGTTTTGCTTTATGCTCGGGTCAGACTGAGTGTCACAGCATTTAAGACTCACCTTTGGAGTTTGGAGTTTGGAGCTTCGCTTGGAGATCCATCTATATCTATTCAGCTTTCAGCTATCCAGTTGTTTTTTTCAGACTTGCCATCTGTTTGTATTCGAGACTACATTGTATTAGAAATATTCTATAGTACTTTATTTCAAACTTTGTTGTTTATATTGTAGCTTCATGAACTACTATTTATCTTTTCTGCTGCTTATGTTTGTATTACTCTGTGTTTGTGATTCTGTGATTGATTATTTACTTTATATGCTGAGTTTTGCCTAATATAACAAATAAACAATCTGTTGTTTTGAGCAATTCAAGTCCGACATGTGCGGATGCGAATGGGTCGAAATACCGGGTCGTTACAATGGTGCATCCCCCTAAAAGAAGTATACCTCTAGAAATATACTTAAAAACTTGGGAACTCCAAGCCAGACCCCACCAAACCTTACCAAGAATCTGAGTATTTCACTTCTAAATCATAACCGTTTTAAGGTGACGGTACACCAAAATATTGATGAGATGTGAAAATACCCTAATGCGAGCAACCCCATGTAACTTGGCCCCCGAAAACACGTGCTTTGGTTTAGTCATTTTGATAAAGGATAACAAAGCTTAAAGAGAAGCAAATCATTTTTAAGGTGACAACAAACCATGAAGAAAGCTGAATTCGATAATTAATAAATCAACTATCGGGGATAATTAAAATGATCGTATATAAAAATTAAATTTCATATATTTACCACTACTCGTCGGTTCCAAACAAGTGTAATCCATCGATTGAAAATGAAGCCATGCAAGTTGAGATAGTGTTACCTCCAGGCATCACTTTGACGGCATTTTTAACCTTCGAGATAGAAACGAGTCCAAACTTCAACGTTTAGCGTTAAAAGTATGACTAGATCCTTTCCATATAAGTGACATCGTTTACGGAATTACTTTTCCATAACCAAATCGAACTTTACTTTTAAAAAACCGAACTTGTGCTTGATTTCCATACTACAATATTGGTAAAAACGCTTTGGAAATATTCTTTTAAAAGACAAACTTATAATACTAAGTGTATTAAAACAAGGGTCAAAACAAATGTCATTAAACATTGTTTATTATAACCCAAACAATTTACATATAGCTTTATTTATAAATAACTCTTTCTAAAGGATTTTCTCATTTAAAACCATCATTTGTAAATTTAAAACAATATTTATTATCCTAAAAACAATTTGAATACCTTTATAAATTTAAATTTTTTAATTATCTCGGAAGATATTAATCACATTTATAATCTATTTTAAATAAATAAATCTGTTATCTTTAATAAAATAGTTAATTATTTCCAACCATTTTTATATCATTAGCAAATGGACTTTAAAACCTTTATTAACCTTAAAACGCTTTCATTCAATAAGTTAATTTACTTTAATCAATTTTATTAAATTAGTTCATTTACTATAAATTCCATTAATTAAAAAGATATATTAAATTCAAGTAATCATTAATTAAAATGAATAATTAATCTCCAACATCATTAATTAAACTGATTAATAAATTTTAAATGCAATTAATTAAAACAATTAGTTAAGTTCGAATAATCATTAACTAAAATGAATAATTAATCTCAAACATCATTAATTAAAATGATTAATAAATTTTAAAAGCCATTAATTAAAACAATTAATTAAGTTCAAATGTTCATTAATTAATTGGATTAATTAAATTCAAACATCATTAGTTAAAACAGTTAATTAATTTAAATAACCAATAATTAAAATGGTTAATTAGTTTAATATTAAAATGAATAATTAGTCTCAAACATCATTAATTAAAATGATTAATAAATTTTAAAAGCCATTAATTAAAACAATTAATTAAGTTCATATAATCAATAATTAATTGGATTAATTGAATTCAAACATCATTAGTTAAAACGGTTAATTAATTTAAATAACCATTAAATAAAATGGTTAGTTAATTTAAAATATCATTAATTAATATGATTAATGAATTTTTAAAATTCTATTTAGTGAAAACTCTAGCTCAAGTTCAAAACACAGACGATAGAGTTTTGGGTATGAAAATTAATAAATGATGGTATAGTGGTAACCACTTTAACGACACTTAAACAATTTAAATGAAATATCAAGATTTATTTCAATTAAATGTCATTATAATAGCATAAGGATGAAATAAATTATTATTGGCGAAAAACCCCTAAGGGCCTCTCTACAAATGTTCTTGGAAAACAATGGTTATGGATTATATATATATATATATATATATATAATCATATGGGTTCATAACGATCAAATTAATATGTCATCCATTTTGCAAACCGAAATTCAACCAAACAAGCAATCAAACAATTAACTTACATCCAAGTAATCAATTAGTTTATAGAATCATAAATATGATAATAAAATTGAATGTAAGTTAAACTCACATTGGTTCCAGTTTTCGCCGAAGCGTTCCGGTTTGGACTGAAATCGAACGGACGTTTGATTTTAGCCAAAAATTCCACTAGCTCTAAATTCAACCAAACCAACCCCATTGCGTAGCTATCATCGCTATGAGTCCAATGCAAAAGATGGCGTTCGAATATGACATCGTATGCAAAAGTTATTGAATTTATAAGTTATTGAATTTAAATAATTAAATTAATTTATTAATCACACACTTAACTTATAATTACCCAAATAAAACAACTATTCCTCCCCTCCCCAAACTCTTCTTCTTCCCACCTAATAGCCTGAATAAGAATAAACAACATGGCCGCTACTTCATATGGTTATTCCTCTCCAACCACTCGACGAAACATCAAACCGACGAGACTGTTGCTCCTCTCTATGCGAGCTCCTCCCGAACCACCCAACCAATCATGGCATGGCCTCCTCCTGCAAAACCTGACTCAGCCTCCTCTAGTTGACCCCATAAGGTCGCACGACCAAACTCCACGTCGATCTCCTCCAACTTCGGCGACAAGATGGTATTCGACTAAACAAACTCAAATCCAACATCCAAATCCCAAATCGATGACTAATACTACTAAAATCCCAAACCCTAGTTCACTTAGCCTAAGACCCTTACTATTGATGCTCCACAAACACTGCTATGAATAGTGAAACAGTCAAGGAATACTAGCTCTCAACGATACAAACCAATAGCAACGATTTTCATGAATTTCAGTTAACCCATTAATTTGATTTTGATTTAAAAAAATTTAAAGCTCTCTTTCTCATGTACAAGAAAAAATAAATAGAGAGAGGAGGTAAGGCAGCACGCATATAGGGTATGGGCTAAAATGTGACTTGGTAAGAGCTTGAATTGATATTAATGTATTATTATATTCGTTAATATATGGCACCGAACACACCCAAAATCTCAAACTCCAATTGACCTGTGCCGACTGTCGTTCTATACTAAATACCCTTATTTCGAACTAAATGAAACTAGTTTCGAGACCTAATTCCAAAGTATACAGAAGTTAGCTTTTTAAATCAAATTATACCTAAAATTAATCGCTATGTGTTATGAGTTCGCACGACCATACAGTACATCTGATCATTATGAAACTCAATAGGGTACAATAATTTATTATTCCAGATCTAATGATTCTAGTTTCATTAAAATTCGAGACAGTGCCCTGGAATGTTAATTTCAAAAATTTGAATACCGTTTTATAGTTTTGATCCAATTATCGATATTTATCAGATTTATTTGTATTTGTAAATAAATTTACAAATTGAATTCAGCAATATTATTTCTTAATTAAAAGGAGTTAAACAAAATTATTAAATCCATTTAATTGATATTTAATTTACAATTCAAATATTTAAAAGATTAATCATATTTGAATTTAAATTATTAAATTCCAAAAATCCTATAATTTAAATATTTAAAATTAATTAAACAATTAAATCAAATAACCAAAATTTTGGGCTGTTACAACCATGCTCTTAAATAATGGTCATGGTACAAGTCCACGTGCTAGCTTTTATGAGATAGGAAGTGTTTACCAAAATATCTTAGATATATTGTGATATTTATATATGTATATGTATGTATGTGTTTGGTATATATACATCTTTATATGTATATGCTAGGACATGCATGTATGTTACATATGTGCAAAAGACATATAAAGAATGTTGCAATCATTTTGAACAACTTCCTGTTCGTTAAACCGTTGAAAATCTAAAAACCGATTCCCAATCACATTTTCACTTATTAATTAAATTACATATAAATATAAACAAAAATTAAAAACTAATTTCTCATCATTATTAATTAATTAAAATGGTCACATTTGAATTATAAAACCATATAAATCAATATTAACAAGCGTTTACAAAAAGTGTTGTTATATCGATAAAGTGTTATGAATTTTCTTATATTTTCAAATCAAGTATCTATTTTTATAAAACTATTATAAATGATTTATTATCACTATATTAATAATTAAAATGAATTATTATATTTTTAAAACAATTTTTAAATTATTTAAACTCAATTTAAATTCAAAAATCAATTATTTAAAAATGATGACACCATTGATGATGTCATAAAGGCATTTTATTTCCAAAAATAAAATAACTAATTTTTATTTCGTATTATGCTTAAATGGATAAATAAGTTCATGTATCCAAAAATAAAATAACTAATTTTTATTTCATATTATGATTAAATGGATAAATAAGTGTATGTATCCAGTTCGTGCACGCTAATATTGAGAAAATCTCAATTTTCCAGAAAACTGATTTTCGTCGTTTTTCTGATGAAAACCACAAATATCTATATTTGTTAATATACCCTTAAAACTAGTTTACCATCATTATTTCGGTTAAAAACATTATAATTTATGTTATAAAATCTTGTATTTGAATATTTTAAATATAAATATAATTTATCGAAGTGATAATTTGTGGGTTGTTACAGACTTCCCCCTTAAAAGAATTTCATCCTCGAAATTACACCTAACCAAAAAATCGGTAAAAACATTATTTTAAATTTCAAATACAGACCCGTGTTATGCTCATGAATTATTTGTATGCACTATCTAATTCAATCTTTAATTCGAATATGCCCAAATCATCCGTACACAATATCGAATTTGATCTTCTACTAAAAAACACAACTTTATTTTCGAACTAGTATTGATCCTTCGATCCTCTGGTGCGGACTCTGATCATGCTTCTTAATCAAAAACTTTTGTTTTCCTTACATACTCTCAACTGTGATAGAAAATGCAAGTACCCAACCACAAACCCTCACCAATATTCACCATCAAGAATCTAGTAATAAATCCTTTTTCGGATCAGTGTAAACACCTCAAAGTCCTGCACTCGAATCTTAGGTCAAAATTATGCAACGAAATGATCTATGTACCTCATACGTACTTATTAACCTTCCCAAAAATTTTATAAAAAAAATTCATAAAATTTTAATTCAATTTTTTTATAAAGACACTTCTTTATATATAATTACTTCAAAAAATTTATTCAGCAAAAATTTCTGTTTTCTTTCCAGAGAAATCATTTCAATTCCAACACTTAGAAAATACCCCTATATACTTAAATTCGTAAAAATATTTTGAGGAAAGCATCATATTTTCCAAAACACATTTTATTGGGTCAAAACAAATGTTGCGTAAAACATCATTACAACAACCCAAAAACACTAATTTAGGGATCTGATTAATTATACTTAGTATTAATTTTCGATGTCGAACTTAAACTATTATTAGTTAATAATAAAGCCGATCAAGTTGGGTATCATTACCTCTCAGACCTTGAATGGACATCACTCTTTACTTTGAAATAGATGTAAGTTACCCACCCCGAATCTTTACATCAAATATGGATATGAATTGTAACGACCCGTATTTTTACGGATCGAAAGATCGTAAAAACTGTTGTCATTAGGTCGTGAGTATTGTTAGAACGTCCAGAGTTAGATCGTTCAGAGTTTAAGTCGACCAGAGCTTGAATCATCCAGGGTTAAGTTGTGTAGAAGTTAGGTCGTCCGGAAGTTGGGTCGAGTGGTAGTTAGGTCGGGTGAACGAACTAAGAGGATGGAGCGACCTAAGGTAGATAAGTCGGTTGAGCGACCTAAGGAAGATATGTCGGCTGAGCGACCTAAGGAAGTTGGTAGTAGCAGTTGGCGACTTAAGGAATTGACCGACCTAAGAAGGTTAACGACCTAAGGAATGGAGCGACTTAAGGGGTTTAGCGACCTAGGGGTTGAGTGAGTTAACGACCTAAGGAAGTAAGGTCGTGGACGAGTTAAGGATAGGCCGTTGAGACCCTGTGTAAAGTGTTAGGTCGTTGAATCGCTATGCTTTAGTTAGGTCGTAGACGACCTATGTTAGTATGCTGGGTGTAGTTAGGTCGTGGGACGACCTAGTTAGGTCGCATATAGGCTAAGTTGTTAGGTCGCGTGAAGGTGTGTGTTAGATTGTTAGGTCGTGTAGCGTTAAGTCGCTAAGCCGCTTATGAGTGTTAGGTCGTAGGTCACGTGAGGGCTTATGAAGTTAAGTCATAGTATTTGCTAACTCGTTAGGTCGTGGATGCGCATAGGCTTGAGTCGTTAGGTCGTAGGTCGGGGATAGTTAGGACGTGGACGACCTAAGGAGCAGACGACCTTAGGATTGCCTATAAATACACGTCCTTGCCTCACTTTTTGGGATCCGGATTTTGAAGCGACGAAGTCCTGCCATTTTGAGAGCTTGAGTGCTGCACTTCTTCACTTCTTTTCTCCACTTTAATCTTGTGATTCCTTCCATCCAAATTGAAGATCAAATCGAAGATCTAAGAGCTTAGATTGAAGATCTACATCCATCGAAGAGGAATTTCGTCGTTTGAAACGGAATTTTGGTGGATCAAGCTAGATCCTTTGCTGTCCAGATCTGAAGTGTGTTGCTTTTGAGGTGTTTGGGTGATTCGGTGAGTGGTGGTTATCTCTCACACGGATCCAAAGGAGTATATCGGATTGGTGGCTTGATTTTGTGTTAAAATATTGATTTCCATGCATTTTCGTAAACTTAAGTATAGATCCATTGTTCATGATGATTTGACATCCATTTTACTACATGATAATCTATGCAAGTTCATTCATCAAGTTGTAGAGATATTGCTCATGTTTCATACTTGTTAGATTTGGACTCTTTATTTACAAAATTTCCATTTTAGTTATAATTGCTTTTAGATCTTATTTGCATGTTGATTACTTGGATTAATGATTGATTTGATTGGTTGTTATAAATTAGTTGATTAGTTGTTGGATTCCTATTCTTTTTTTCCTTTATGCTCTTTTGGGATGTTGTTAGTTAATTTACCACTCACTAAGACTGTTGTCTAACTCAAGGTTTTATGTTCAACTCTTATTACCTTGGGCTGTTCATCCATTTTGGGATGGGCAGACTAGGTAGCAGGTGACAGGTGCTGTTCTTAGTTTCCAACGATGCTGATGACGAAGACGAGCTGGAGGCTTGCATATTATTTTCTTATTATATGTACTGGATGTTCCGCTGCTTGTATATTCTCTAAGTGATATGTAGTGAGGCTGGATGTATTGACTATTCAGATTTTTGTATCAAACTACTATGAGGCTTATTTGATGCGATTCTGCTCTGTGTAGCTTCACTATGTATATTTTTCTCTATTGTATTTTATCCATGCGATGTGAGTAATACGATAAATTCTGTTGTTTTTAACTTACCTTGACGATCATCCATGGCGGCCTGGCACACTTTACAGTGCACTATTCCCTTGTTTGGTGCAGGGGTCATGGGCGGTCGTCACATTTGGTATCGGAGCAATGATAACAGTGATAGCCAGAGTCATGGATGTTTGAATGTATCGTCATTCGGTCTCAAGAGCGGTATTTTCTGGGTGCTTATCTGATCTTGGTTTAGGCCATGGGGGTTTGTACTTGGAAAACATCGACCTTGACTCGAGTGATAATTTCTTTACTTTAATTGTCTTATTTGCTATGTTTGCTTCTACTTAGTGGGTCTGGGGGCTATCACTGTAGAAAGAGGTAGAGTGGGAGGGTTGGATTCCTATTCTTTTTTTCCTTTATGCTCTTTTGGTATGTTGTTAGTTAATTTACCGCTCACTAAGACTGTTGTCTGACTCAAGGTTTTATGTTCAACTCTTATTACCTTGGGCTGTTCATCCATTTTGGGATGGGCAGACTAGGTAGCAGGTGACAGGTGATGTTCTTAGTTTCCAACGATGCTGATGACGAAGACGAGCTGGAGGCTTGCATATTATTTTCTTATTATATGTACTGGATGTTCCGCTACTTGTATATTCTCTGAGTGATATGTAGTGAGGCTGGATGTATTGACTATTCATATTTTTGTATCAAACTACTATGAGGCTTATTTGATGCGATTCTGCTCTGTGTAGCTTCACTATGTATATTTTTCTCTATTGTATTTTATCCATGCGCTGTGAGTAATACGATAGATTCTGCTGTTTTTAACTTACCTTGACGATCATCCATGGCGGCCTGGCACACTTTACAGCGCACTATTCCCTTGTTTGGTGCAGGGGTCATGGGCGGTCGTCACATTTGGTATCAGAGCCAGGTTAATCGATTTTACCCAAAGCTCGCT
Organism: Allium fistulosum; assembly: GCA_030737815.1. NCBI lineage: Eukaryota > Viridiplantae > Streptophyta > Magnoliopsida > Asparagales > Amaryllidaceae > Allium > Allium fistulosum. The sequence goes on from CM060902.1 coordinate 895,407,644, forward strand.
GACGTAACTACGTATGAGAGACGTAATTGTATTTTGCTGGATGATTACTATATATAATATAGTAGCTTAGAAGGATTTGAGTCCTTTATGCAATTGTTTCTCAAGGTGTGCTGATCATCTCTTTTATAGATATTAAGAATGAGTCGAAGAGGGAGACCAGCTGCTAGGGAAGGCCGTGCTGCTAAGGGGGCTGCTGATTATGCTGCTATGTTCGAGGCTATGATGACTTCGATCATGAGAAGGATGCCAGCTCCGGGGCCATCAGTAGATGTTGGAGTTCAAGTTCAAGCTCCAAAACCTGTGGATTTTGCTAAGCTGTGTAAAGATTATACTGCTCTTGGAGGAAAGGATTTCATGGGAACAGAGTCAACTATTGAGGTCCAGAGATGGATAGATGCTTGTAGAAGGATCTTTGGTGACTTGGGAATCGAGGATGCAACCAAAAGGAAGCTCGCGTCAAGACAGCTTCAAGGGAGAGCTTCTGACTGGTGGAACTCTATCATCATTGATACTCCGAAGGAAGAAATTACTTGGGTGCAATTCCAAGCCAGATTTGAAGCTAAGTTCATTTCTATAGCTCAGAAATCTGTTCTGTTCAAGACGTTTGTGGAGCTCAAGCAAGGTGGAAGACCAGTTCTTGAGTATGTTTCTGAGTTTGAAGCCTTGTCTAAGTATGCCCGATCGTATATTTAATCTTCGTACCAGAAGAATAAGAAGTTTGTGACAGGCTTGGACAATTATCTTGGGAGGCAGTTGGTGGATCATTTGGACGATCCATTTGAGAAGCTTTTGGAGAAAGCTCTCAGGCACGAGAATCTGTTTCCTAAAGAGGGATCTGTTGTTACTGTAACCAAGGAAGAGTCTAAAACATAGCAGGGTGGAAACAAGAAGAGGAAGCAGCAGCAGCAGAAGGGTAAGGATGGCCAGAAGAAGCCGAAGGGCGAAGTGACCTGCTTTAATTGTCAGCAGAAGGGCCATTTCTCCAGAGATTGCAAGAATCCAAAGGTGCCGGTGAAGTGCCACAATTGTGACAAGCCGGGGCATGTCAAGAGGAATTGTCCAGAACCGCGAAAGGACAAGCAGATTGTGCAAGCTTATGTTTTGGGGGCTGTTCCATCATCTTCAAAAGCTCCTACCGTTGAAGAGAAAGGAAAGAGTGTGGTGGTTCAAGGTACTCTTTCCATATGTGGTGTTCCAGTTAGAGTGTTATTCGATACTGGGGCGTCGCATTCTTTTTTTTGTAATGAACTTGTAGGCCGGTTGGGTTTAGAACCGGATATCGTTGATAGACCATTGGTTGTGACTAATCCATTTGGGGGTTCGTCCTGTCTGTGTATGCTATGCCGTGGTTTAGTTGTATCGAGTCATGATTGCTCTTTTGTTTGTGATTGTTTTGTTCTGAACTTTGCGGGGTTCGGAATTATTTTGGGTATGGACTGGCTTAGGAAGTATGCGGCAAAGGTTGATTGTGAAAGGTTGGAGGTGACAGTCGAGAATGTGGAAGGGCAAAAGGTTGTGATACGATGTAAGCATGAGGAAGGCGTCTTCATGAGCTTCATGTATTCGCTGGTTGTTCCACGGGATGGACTGTCATCGGTGCCAATCGCTAATGGATTTGAGGATGTCTTTGATGAGGTCAAAGGGTTACCGCCGCATAGAGAGATCAAGTTTCGTTTCGATCTAGTTGAAGGAGCCAGACCTGTTGTGATGCCTCTTAAGCGGATGGTGCCTAGGGAACAACAAGAGTTGAAGGTGCAGGTTGATGATCTTTTACGAAAAGGATTCATTCGGCGTAGTGTGTCTGAATGGGGTGCACCAGTTGTGTTTCTAACCAAAGCGGATGGATCGTTGAGGTTGTGTGTGGATTATCGTGAGCTGAATAAAGTGACTAAGAAGAACAAGTATCCATTGCTAAGAATAGATGACTTGTTTGATCAGCTTCACGAAGCAAAGGTGTTTTCTCAGATGGATTTGGCAACGGGATTTCACCAGCTAAGAGTGGCTAAGGACAATGGGCCAAAGACTGCTTTCAGGACACCATCCGGTTTCTTTGAGTGGCTGGTAATGCCGTTTGGATTGACCAATGCACCAGCATATTTTGTGGATCTTATGAATAGAGTGTTCAGAGATCAGTTGAACAAGTTCGTAATGGTGTTCGTGGATGATATTTTGATTTATTCCAGAACTGAAGAAGTGCACAAGACGCACTTGCGTATTGTTTTGGAAATCTTACGGAAACATCAGCTGAAGGCTGAGTTTTCGAAGTGTCACTTCTGGAAGGGTGAAGTGAGGTTCTTAGGCCATATTATCTCTGGAAATGGAATAGCGGTTGATCCCGCCAAGATAGCAGCAATCCAAGATTGGGGTAGACCTAAGAATGCATCTGACGTGAGAAGTTTTCTTGGATTAGCAGGATACTATCGTCGATTTATCAAAGACTTTTCCAAGGTGGCTGCACCATTAACAGGATTGACGAAAAAGAACCAAGTATTCAGATGGGATGCTAAGTGTGAGCAAGCTTTCAGACTCCTGAAAGAGCGATTGACGAGTGCTCCTGTTTTGACTATTCCAAGTGGAAATGATGAGATGGTGGTTTACACCGATGCATGTGGTACTGGACTTGGAGCAGTGCTGATGCAAAAGGGTAAAGTTGTTGTGTATGCAAGTCGACAACTGAAGCCGCATGAAAGGAATTATCCGACTCATGATTTGGACTTAGCGGCGATTGTATTTGCTTTGAAGATGTGGAGAAATTACCTATTGGGAGTTCGATTCGAGTTGTTTACAGATCATAAGTCGTTGAAGTATCTTTTCTCCCAAAAGGATTTGAATCTTAGGCAGCAACGATGGCTAGAGTTTTTGGCATCATATGGTTTTGGTATAGCCTATACTCCGGGAAAGGGTAACGCAGTGGCAGATGCGTTAAGTCGAAGACATGCAGGATTGGGAGCCATGTTTTCAGAATGGAAGAGTCTCGACAGCTGGATTTGACTTCAGGCCCAGATATGAATTGGAACCTGAGATGTTGGCAAATTATCGATAAGACCGACTCTTGTGGAAAGAATTGGCGAGAGCCAAAAGCGAGACAATAAGCTTGTCAAGATTATCCGTGATTGGGAATCTGGATTGGACCCAGAAAAGGATAAAGGATTCGAGGTCGATCGAGAGGGTTGGCTTCGGAAGCAAGGACGACTAGCCGTTCCCGATATAAATGAATTGAGAAATGAAGTTCTGAAGGAAAGTCATCACTCGAAGCTGACAATTCATCCAGGTGGAAATAAGATGTATCGGGATATGAAGAGAACCTATTACTGGGAAGGTATGAAGAAGGATGTCGGAAATTTTATTTCCAAGTGCATGAACTGCCAGTTGGTAAAAGCCGAACAAAAGAAGCCGAGTGGATTGCTTCAGCCGTTAGAAGTTCCTACATGGAAGTGGGAGCAAATATCGATGGATTTTACCGATGGACTACCTAGAACAAGAGCGGGAAATGAAGGGATTTGGGTCATCGTAGATCGTTTGACTAAGAGTGCAAGATTCATTCCTGTTCGATCAACTAGGACTGCATCAAAGTTGGCTGAGCTGTATGTTAAGTGGATAGTTCGATTCCATGGTATTCCGAAAAGTATAGTGAGCGATCGAGACCCATTGTTCACTAGTAGATTTTGGAAGAGCTTCCAGGAAGTTTTGGGAACCGAGTTGTGTTTGAGTACAGCTTATCACCCTCAAACAGATGGTTAGACCGAGAGAGTCAACCGAGTTTTGGAAGATCTCCTCGGAGCATGTGTTTTGGACTTCGGAGGATCATGGGAAGATTTCGTATAATAACAGTTACCAGTCAAGCATTGGTATGGCACCGTATGAAGCACTGTATGGAAGACCGTGTAACTCTCCGACATGTTGGTTGGAAACAGGAGAAAAGTGGATACTTGGGCCAGAAATGATTCGACAGACTTCGGATTGCATAGAGATCATTCGGCAACGAATGATGGCAGCCCAGGACCTTCAGAAAAGTTACGCTGATAAGCGTCGTAAGGATTTGGAATTCGACGTAGGTGATATGGTTTTTGTGAAAATTTCTCCACTAAAGAATGTTATTCGATTCGGGAAGAAATGAAAATTGACTCCGAGATTTGTTGGACCATTCCCGATCATCGAGCGAATTGGAAAGCTCGCCTATAAATTGGAGTTACCAGAAAAGATGTCGGGTGTGCACAATGTTTTTCATGTATCATATCTACGGAGGTATGTGCACGACTCGAATACTGTGGTTTCTGCTGATAGCTGTGAAGATTTTGAAGTTGACCTAGTTAATAAGAGACCCCGTAAGCCGCTTCGTGTTGTGGAAACTGACACGAAACAGCTTAGGAGGAAGGTAGTTAGGTTGCTCAAGATACAATGGAGTGATGATGATAACGACTGTACATGGGAAGTGGAAGAAAGGATGAAGGCAGCTCATCCTGAACTCTTCAAGGTATGGCCATAAGGTGTTGTGTCATCTCATGACATTGTAACTTGTTCTAGTCTTAGAATTCTGCATGGTAGGCTAGTAATTGGATGCATGGTTTGTTGATTGCTATGGATGGTAGGCATGTAGAATAGTTTTTGATTGCTCTTGTTTGTTTGTTTGGAATTTCGGGGGCGAAATTCCTATGGGGGAGAGAATGTAACGACCCGTATTTTTACGGATCGAAAGATCGTAAAAACTGTTGTCATTAGGTCGTGAGTATTGTTAGAACGTCCAGAGTTAGATCGTTCAGAGTTTAAGTCGACCAGAGCTTGAATCGTCCAGGGTTAAGTTGTGTAGAAGTTAGGTCATCCGGAAGTTGGGTCGAGTGGTAGTTAGGTCGGGTGAACGACCTAAGAGGATGGAGCGACCTAAGGTAGATAAGTCGGCTGAGCGACCTAAGGAAGATAAGTCGGCTGAGCGACCTAAGGAAGTCGGTAGTAGCAGTTGGCGACTTAAGGAATTGACCGACCTAAGAAGGTTAACGACCTAAGAAATGGAGCGACTTAAGGGGTTTAGCGACCTAGGGGTTGAGTGAGTTAACGACCTAAGGAAGTCAGGTCGTGGACGAGTTAAGGATAGGTCGTTGAGACCCTGTGTAAAGTGTTAGGTCGTTGAGTCGCTATGTTGTGTTTAGTTAGGTCGTAGACGACCTATGTTAGTATGCTGGGTGTAGTTAGGTCATGGGACAACCTTGTTAGGTCGCGTATAGGCTAAGTTGTTAGGTCGCGTGAAGGTGTGTGTTAGATCGTTAGGTCGGCTATGCGTTAGATCGTTAGGTCGTGTAGCGTTAAGTCGCTAAGCTGCTTATGAGTGTTAGGTCGTAGGTCGCGTGAGGGCTTATGAAGTTAAGTCGTAGTATTTGCTAACTCGTTAGGTCATGGATGCGCATAGGCTTGAGTCGTTAGGTCGTAGGTTGGGGATAGTTAGGTCGTGGATGACCTAAGGAGCGGACGACCTAAGGATTGCCTATAAATACACGTCCTTGCCTCACTTTTTGGGATCCGGATTTTGAAGCGACGAAGTCCTGCCATTTTGAGAGCTCGAGTGCTGCACTTCTTCACTTCTTTTCTCCACTTTAATCTTGTGATTCCTTCCATCCAAATTGAAGATCAAATCGAAGATCTAAGAGCTTAGATTGAAGATCTACATCCATCGAAGAGGAATTTCGTCGTTTGAAACGGAATTTTGGCGGATCAAGCTAGATCCTTTGCTGTCCAGATCTGAAGTGTGTTGCTTTTGAGGTGTTTGGGTGATTCGGTGAGTGGTGGTTATCTCTCACACGGATCCAAAGGAGTATATCGGATTGGTGGCTTGATTTTGTGTTAAAATAGTGATTTCCATGCATTTTCGTAAACTTAAGTATAGATCCGTTGTTCATGATGATTTGACATCCATTTTACTACATGATAATCTATGCAAGTTCATTCATCAAGTTGTAGAGATATTGCTCATGTTTCATACTTGTTAGATTTGGACTCTTTATTTACAAAATTGCCATTTTAGTTATAATTACTTTTAGATCTTATTTGCATGATTGATTACTTGGATTAATGATTGATTTGATTGGTTGTTATAAATTAGTTGATTAGTTGTTGGATTCCTATTCTTTTTTTCTTTTATGCTCTTTTGGTATGTTGTTAGTTAATTTACCGCTTACTAATACTGTTGTCTGACTCAAGGTTTTATGTTCAACTCTTATTACCTTGGGTTGTTCATCCATTTTGGGATGGGCAGACTAGGTAGCAGGTGACAGGTGTTGTTCTTAGTTTCCAACGATGCTGATGACAAAGACGAGCTGGAGGATTGCATATTATTTTCTTATTATATGTACTGGATGTTCCGCTGCTTGTATATTCTCTGAGTGATATGTAGTGAGGCTGGATGTATTGACTATTCATATTTTTGTATCAAACTACTATGAGGCTTATTTGATGCGATTCTGCTCTGTGTAGCTTCACTATGTATATTTTTCTCTATTGTATTTTATCCATGCGCTGTGAGTAATACGATAGATTCTGCTGTTTTTAACTTACCTTGACGATCATCCATGGCGGCCTGGCACGCTTTACAGCGCACTATTCCCTTGTTTGGTGCAGGGGTCATGGGCGGTCGTCACATGAATAAAACACGTATACTATATAAAACATATTCTTTTGGAAATCACTTACTATAACAATAGTGTTATACTTTATGTCTTCCTCGTTTTCTCGAGAACATTTATTACAAAAATAATGTTGAAATCTATGTCTTCCTATCACTTAATACATTTTAAATCACTTTAAAACCAAATGTATCTCCCTTTTTAAAAACCATCCTCTACTTATCAAGATAAACCCTTTTATATTTATTAAACCATGTTTTATAACTTCCTTTTCATAAAACCCTTTTTAAAATTCCATTTATGAATCTATTCCTTTCTAAATGTCCTTTATTTATAAAATCTCTTTTATAAATTCTATTTATAAAATATCAATTACAAATCCATATTTAATATTTATAAAACACTGTTTATAAATCTATTACTTTATTTATGAAATATTACTTTTATAAATCTTTTATACTGTAACGACCTGCCTTTTTGGACATTTTAAGCAGACACACACATCAGACTCAAACCATTCAAAAGGGCAGATTGTTATGGGGTAAATAAGAAAAAAAGAGAAAGAAAGAAAACAAATACAAAATCTCACAGCAGAATGACAAAGTATAATAATCAAATAAACAGTTCATGAAGCTGTTTACAAATAACATTGATTATTCTTTTATAATACAGATCAGAGTTATATACAACAAAATAATGATAAATAAATAAATGCAGCGTAACAACATAATGTAGTGGAATAAATATACCAAATAATAATAGGACAAAATCTTCGTCTTCATCCTCCAGAAAGAAGTCTTCGATAAACTGAAAAGCTCAGACTGACCCGAGCGAATTGAAAAGACAAAATACTCGAGTCAGAACTAAAAGATTTTATGTAAGTCAAATCAACAATGAAAATTATGAGTGTAATGGCGTCGGAAATGTTTACGGGGTTTGATATCTCCTATCCAGTGTCTAATGTGAGTGCAATAACTTAAGAGATGTTCGGGGTTTCCATCTCCTAAGGATCCGTTAAACTATCTACTATGTAGTACAATTCGCTATTATAATAGTGTCTACAATAAAGTAAAGTATTAAAATAGCGTTAAGGCATTACCCATATCCCCCTTAACACATTTCAAATATTCCTGTAGTCTACACAATGCCGTAAGCTCCACCAAACTGGTGGTTTACCCAGAGGACACCCCATAGGTAGGTAAAAAAAACTCGTAGAAGGCGCTCTAGGGCATGTGAACATGGCACTCGAGGCAATGCCAGGGTAGATTTACCAATTGCAGAACCGGGCTGGTGGTAACGCATAGCAGCTACTACCGCCCACCTCGGAACACACTACCATAATCAAAATCAAGGGGTGGCCACCAAATCATCACAGAGTCATAATATGGTATCGAAGAAGCATGTTTGATTGCAGGAATGACCTCACTTGGCCCAAGTATAGCTCCTGTTTTAGTCACATCTAAGCTGACGCACGGGAGTCGGTGTCATGTAAATACCTTATACAAAATCGTTTGCCAAATCATCCTACTTCATTTTTGGAATCTCCACCATGTACAAGTTATTAAAGTTGTTTTCGGTATTGGCAGAGTGTATGACAATATCTGATCCCGGTCTCTTTAACAACCAAACGATTATTTCACACCGGATGGTTCTTTTACATTTCAAGAAGATCAATTCACAATTTATATCAAAATATCATATTCGATTTCAAATCATATCTCTTTCGAAATCATATTCACTTTCAAAACTATATTCACTTTAAAATCCGTATTTACTTCCAAAATCATATTCACTTTTGAATTTATCAATGAGATGGGTTAATTAAATTCTAGTTCCAAAATCATCGTATTTACTCAAATATGTCATTTCATAAAAGGGTATCAATTCCAAATTCCAACTTAGGTTGTATCATCATCAAGGATTTAAATATAAATACTTCAACTTTACACAGTCTGAAATTTCAGAAAATAGTTTAGATAGTCATATATAGTTTTAATAGTTTGAAAATAATTTAAAATAGATTAAAAATAGTTTTAAAATAGTAAAATAGTTTAAATAGATTTAAATTTGATTTATTAGATTTTAAAATGATTTTAGATTTAAGTTATATTAAGTATATTTTAAATAGATTAAATAAATTTAAAATATATTAAATAGATTTAAATTATATTAAATATTTTTAAAATAGATTAAATAAAATTAATTAGTTTAAAAATAGGTGAAATAGATTAAATTGGATTAAATAGGTTATAATAGATTAAAATAAATTAAAAATAGTTTTAAATTGATTAAAATAGTTTGTAACGACCTGTAAATTTTAAAGGTTTTAATAACATAATTAACTGAATTTTTGTGAACTTTAAATAATTAAATTTTGAAATAAAAATTTGATATTTGGAATACGTCTACTTAAACATAGCAAATGGTAAATTTTCACCAGATAATATGGAAGTTTATTTTCTTGTGTAATTCTATTATAATTCAAATCAGTTAATATTTGATGATCATAAAATGTTTTCCAAAACTGAATATTTTTAAACAATGAATTTGTAAATTTTCTTCTGAGTCAGACGTCATATTTCGTTTCATCAAATTTGGACTTCTATTGCTCCGTTTATCTTATTTATGACAAATTGGCAGCATTTTTCAGTATCGATTATCGGCTTTTGATACGATGGTCGTACCACTGATATCTGTATACCGTTTTGGCCGTCTCGTCGTGCCGATCTCTGAGGTATATTCACTTCTGTGTTTTGAAGTCCGGTACGCAGCGGAATCCACGGTAACGGTGGTCGTACCGGTATCGAATTCCAACTTTTAATTTCCAACATCTCTTTCATATTCCAGGGATAAATTTCAATAGCCGGAAGCCTTTTCAATTCTCAAAAATTCAAATTGTAACCATTCGTTGTTTAATAATGATTTTGGGTATGCCTCTTCATTTACTTACTTCTGTTCTACAAAAAAACTTGTTTCATTTATTTGTTTTTCTTTTACTGTTCGTATTCCTGAAGCTATTCTCCCCCTCTCTCTCGCATCTTCCATTGCCGATCCTCCCTTCCTCCTTCGACCACCCTCCACCTCTTCACCACCAGACCGAAGCCTATTGTCCCCTTTCCGCCTCCATTTGTCAACCGAGCCTAGCCTCTTCTCTGAAAAAAATGTTGCTTATATAATTTGCCTGTGAAACTTGAAACCTGGCAGCCGAGATTTCCTACTACCCACTTCCGACCCACCAAGTAAATCACTACTTCGCCAGAAACTTGTCGACCCTACTCCGCACAACAGCAACCGTGTCAGCCATGAATAGCTTCTCCGCCAAGAACCGCCTGACCATAGCCAAGCACCCACGTGACGGTGCCATGCCACATCCGACTCCTATCATTTTTTTTTGAAACTCCAAGCTTCCATGGCCTTCACGAGGCCAGTCATTTCCACCAAGCAACACAACCATCGCAGCGCCTAGCTGTAGCCATCTAGCCCCGTCATCCGGGCACTTTCTCTTTGTTGATCATACCCTGCCGCTTCTCGGGTATATAAGTGGTGTAGATAACTTGTGTTGTATAGGTGAGTCTGCTATATATATTTTATAGTTTATATATCTTAAAGTTTTATCTATTATCTATTTTATAGATTTTATTTTATATGTTAGTTTGAGTATATATATTTATAGTTGCATACGTTTTTTTCTTTTGCCTGTTTTCTAAGTCTGCATATAATTGTATAAAATATGATGACCTTTATAGTTTATACAGTTATATATTATAAGTATATAGAGTTATAAAAGTTTATATATGTATACTTGAGTTTGAGTATATATTATTATTTTAATAAGGTTAGTTATGTGCATATGTGGGCAATATAGATTTTGAAGGTAGCATGCATAAGTACTTTGCATTTTTTTGTATAATATGTCTGTTGAATTCTGGTATATATATATTTCGGCTCTGTTTAAGGTGTATGTTATCTAAGTTGTAATATATATATATATATATATATATATATTAGTCGATATACGTCTTTGTTTTGCTGCATACGGTAAGTATAATATGTTTCGGTTTTGTTTATATAGATATTAGGTATATATGTATCATGTTTTGATTAGCATCTTGAATTTTGTTTACTGCTAGCTATATTAGCATTATATACCTTATCTATTTGTATAGTTTTATATTAGTATTATATATACCTAATATGTTCATATAAGTTCGGATTTGTTTTATTTTAACATCTATTTTTAAAGATAAATTAATAGGTAAGTTGTATGCAATTATATATATGTACTATAAAGTTGTTTTAGTCTATTCCATAAATATATGTATTAACAAATGAAGTTATATAAGGGATGTCGCTTGTTCTGGGTATTAAGGGTTGCGTGTTCTCCTGCTTTATTATATATATATATATTCTATGCCAAGTCTTGTCTTCTTCGAAAAAAAAGAGAACAAGCTATATTTATATTTTTGTAAGTATGAAGTATTTGTGTGTGCATTATACCTGCTATCGGCTTTGTTCTGTTTTTCCTGTATATTATTATTAAATTTTGTAAACAAGGTGTGTATATATAGTATAAGTATTTTTATTAATGGGTCGGATTATAATATGTTTTGAATAGTATACAACTTGTTCAAAGATATGTGTGTGTATATATATATATTTGAAATATTCACTTAGATTTGGTTAATATCTCTAAAATAGATTTTGTGTGATAGCTTTAATATAGATTATATTTTAATATCGATTTGGAATTTTATTTCTTTTTGTAATATATGTGTTTCAGTCAATATCGTTTAAAATACATATGAGCTTTCATATATTAGTCCACTTATATAATTGATCTTCATCAAATCCAGTTTCATCGTACCTTGCCCTCGTCTCGCCGATATCCAAGTTTATCGCAGCAGCTTTTCGTTTCGCTCGTGTTCGTATCCGTGCCCATGCACCTCATCCTTGTATTTCTCTAGCCTTGGAAGGTGAGCAATCACTCACGATTAACGTTCTTATATTTATTAAATTTGATTTCAATTGAAACGACAATTGAAATATGCTGCTGTTAGTTATTTACACTGCTTTATATATGCTATTACCTGTATTTGTTCACCTGTGACATCCGACACCATTATCCGTTATTTATATTGATGATATATGCATGTTACTGATTATTATATTATTATCATTACTGTTATCACTCTGCAAGTTCCTTGTTAGTATAGAATTCACTATGGGTTGAAATGATACATACCCGAACGATCTGTAGAATAGGAGAAAATCGTTATGGGTTGAAATGATAAACCCAAGCGATTTTCATTTGAGTTGAATTTGGGATTGCGGGTTGAAAAGATATATACTTGTATATATTTAAATTGTGGATTGAAATGATAAATATCTGTATCACTTGACCATAGGGTAAAAAATTATATATAGACACCGTTGGTCTATATATAAATATAAAAAAATGATTTCTATGGGTTAGAAAAGAAATATATGGTTTTAAATAAATATTGATTTTAAAGATTTATTAAAGTTGATTTAATAAAGTTGATATATAATATGTTTAAGTGTTTATCTAATATATATATTTTCAAATATAGAGTTTATAATAATTTTAAATAAATTAAGGTTGGAAGGATAGATTTGAAATTGATTTGAAATGGTATTTAATTAAGAATTTATTTAATTAAATCGATTTGAAACTTATTGAATTTTGAGGTTTAAAGAATATGATTTTATAACTTGATCTTAATTTAGAGTGATTTAAATGAATATTTCAAGTTTAAATAAATTGAAGGAAATATTTAGTTTATTTTAATTTGGGGTTTGTTTTAAATGACATTGGATTTATTAAGTGAATATTTCAAAACTAAATAATAGTAAAGTGAATTTGATATATATATATATATGAAATTATCGAATTTAGTTTTGAAATGTTGAATATTTAAAGCTTTGAAAAATATTGAAATTGAAATGGCTTATTTTATGGTTCAAATATGTATTTGAAATCGATATAATTTGAAATGATTTATTGTGAAATTGAATTGAGTTGAAATTTTATGAACTGAGATTGAATTAAGTGAATTTGGAAGTCGAGTTGATTTGAGTCGATTTGTGAAATTTGAGGAAGCTATTTTATTATATAAAGTATTTTTAAAATTATATCTAAAACTATTTATATTTTTACTTTATAAATTATTTTAATATAAATCATTTGCAATATAAATTATTTTAATATAAACTATTTTAATATAAATCATTTTCAATATAAATTATTTTATTATAAACTAGTTTAACTTATAACTATTTTATATAAACTATTTTTATTTTATAAACTATTTTATTAATATACTAATTTTAATATCTAAATTATTTAAGAGGAAAGTGTTATGGATTCCAAAATGCTATGATTTCAAGGCTATGATTTTAAAGGGTTATGAATTTCAAGGTTTTGATTTCCAAAGTGTTTTGATTTTTAAAGACTATGATTTCGAAAGCATTATAACTTTGGAAAGTGATATGCTCTTTTGAAATGAATATTATTATAAGTGAGAAATGATATTGTATTGATATGGTTTTGAAATGGATATGATATTCTGGTTTTGAAGTATGATATTTTTAAATGACCATGGTGTTATAATAACATTTGGTTGTTAATAATGTACATTACTACATAGTAGATTGTTTAACGGATCCTTAGAGGATGGTTATCCCAAACATCCTTTGAATTACTTATATTTCGGGTTATATTTCACTTGAGTTGGATTTATTGATATAAGAATGTTAATCCTGACTCGAGTGTTTTGTGTTTTGCTTTACGCTCGGGTCAGACTGAGTAGCATAGTGTTCGAGACTCGCCTTTGGAGTAGGAGCTTTGCTTGGAGATCCAGCTATATCTATTCAGCTTCCTGTTATTCAGTTGACTCCAGTGATGTATTCAGATTTTGTTATTCGACTAGCGTACCGAGACTTCTATGTATTCGAGACTTCTGTTGTATCTTGTTTAACTTTGTTGTATATATATGGTAGCTTCATGAACTACTATTCATTTGTTTCCGCTGCTTATTGTTATATTACTCTGTGTATGTGATTCTGTGATCATTTATTTACTGTATATGTTGAGTTTTGCCAAATAAAAATTAACAATCTGATATTTTGAGCAATTCGAGTCCGACATATGTGTCTGCCTATGCACTTGGCAGGTGCAGCATGATAAGGGGTTCTTGCATATGGTTTGGTAGCGAGCAGATGACTCTTACTCCTACATGTCCCTACGGGGTTGGTGCAGTCGAGAGGCTGGCTGTAAAGGCAGAACTCATGTACCAATGTATGCTACGATGGGCGTTACCCCACTTCCATGCAGGATGTTACATGTGGTATCAGAGCTCTGGTTTTAGGCAAAACTTAGCATATAGAGTAAATATAATTATAGAATTACTTTCATTCGAGCTTGAATCCCTTCCTCTTTGACTCGGATCTCCTTTGAATTCCGGGACTCCCCTTTTGTTCTGGAATCCATCTTTGTCTTCTTATTCGTGTTCTTTTGATTTTGGAGTATCCCATAACTCCACTCATATTGACCTCTATAATGAATAGACGGTCCCGCCAATCTTAGAATTATTTGTAAAGTGGCGAAAATCCTTTACAATAGGCATCGATTCATCGAAGATTTCTGTATCCTCGGTTTAGATGCTACTTTCTCCTGCTATGCCTGAATTCTATTTTCTGCATCGATCTTATTCTTGAATTCACGGTTGACCCGGTTAAGGTCACCCGCGATTAATATAAGGCTATCCATCTTCATCGTTTGTGATTTAATTATCATATCTTCCTCCCGAGTCTGTTTTCCTAATTTGAGTTCTCTTCGATTTGGACTCCTCTAATTTTGAATCTTATATGGCTTTTCATACAACGAAATTGATTTTGGAATTGTTTTTCTTGTATAAGACGGACTTTATATAAGTATAAGATGATTTTTCAAAACTGTTGATTTTGGAAGGTATTCGATCTGAAGAGATAAATCTTATATATATATGGAATTTATATAAGAATGATTTGATATATTCGAAATTATTGATTTTGGAAAGTACTTTGTCAAAAATGAAATCTTATATATAATGGAATTTTTATAAGTTTGTTATTAGAAGCTATGATTTGAAAGGGTACTATATATGGTATATTATATTTTGATGTAAGTGGTATGGGGAAGTACCCTCCGCGAAGAAGTATAGTATGATATGCTTCGACCCAGATGGACTTGGGGAATCCAGGAATGGATTCGACCGATAAACCCTAATATACTTGGGTGAATTCAGTAATGGATTCGAACCGATATGGTTGTCCGGACTTAAAGTCATGAGTTCCTCGATTTTTTCTGGGTAGATGGTTCTTTAGTTTACCCAATGGAGGCGCTTTTGATCCTGGGATCTGTTGTTTATGGATCTTCTAGGAAGGAAGTGCATCCATTGCATAAATTGTAACATCCCACCTTTTTGTACGCTTAAGCAGACACATGTGCCAACTTAAACCATACAGAATGGCGGATTGTTATGCGGTAAATAAGAAAAAGTGGAGAAATAAAAGAAACAAAATAGAATCTTGCAGCGGAATGATAAAATATAATAATCAAATAACAGTTCATGAAGCTGTTTTACAAAACATTTGATTATACTTATACAATACATATCAGAGTTACACATACCAGAGAATGATAATAAATGCAGCGGAATACAATGGTGTAGTGTAATATAATAAATAGTAGTAATAAAATCTTCGTCTTCGTCCTCCAGAAATAGGGCCATCAAATCCTGAAATGCTCAGGCTGACCTGAGCGAATTGAAAAGACAAAACACTCGAGTCAGAACTAAAAGATCTTATGTAAGTTAAATCAATGAAATAAATATGTGTGTAAACGGCGTCAGAGATGTTTACGGGGTTTGACATCTCCTATCCAGTGTCTAACGCGAGTGCAGTAACTTAAGAAATGTTCGGGATTCACACCTCTTAAGGATCCGTTAAATTATCTACTATGTAGTAATATTCGCTATTATAATAATGTCTAATCAGTAAAGTATAATCATATAGAAAATAGCGTTAAGGGGATGGTGAACCTTAACGCGGTCGGATCTTTAAACCAAACTCATAGTGGGTTCGATATGGTAGGTGACACGGCACACAATGCAATGTCAGGGTAGATATACCAATTACACATCCGGACTGGTGGTGACGCATAGCAGCCACTACCGCCCACCTCGAACAACACTCCTAAATCAAGGGTGGCCACCAAATCAATCACAAGTAATAGAATGGTATCGAAGAAGTGTGTCCGATCAGAGGTGCTACCTCCTTGGCCCGTCGATCGCTCCTGTGTTAACCACCTTATGCCAACTCACGGGAGTTGGGTCCACGTATATACCTTAGGATCGTCGCCACCATCCTACTTCATTCTGGAAACTCCACCGCGTACACAGTTGTCAAAGTGGTTTTTGGTATCGATAGAGAGTATGTCCATATCTGATCCCGGTCTCTTTAACAACCAAACGTTATTATAACACCGTGGTCATTTTAAAAATATATATACTTTTAAAAACACAATCATTGCCCTTTCAAAACATATTCTTTATTTCAAAATAGTATATACATCAAAAACCAAAATATTATTGTCATTTCAAACCATATCATTTACTTCAAAATAGTATATACTTTAAAACCAAATTCAATAATATATCTTTTAAATAAAATCCAAATTTTCAATCACTATTCTTACTTTTAATTATAAAACTTGAAATATTCTTTAAAACCATCTTAAACCCAAATCACATAATGCAGTCATATTCTTAATCTCAAAATTTCAATCGGTTTCAAATCAATATATTTAAAGATAATTCTTAAATAAATTCTATTTCAAATAAATTCATTTTCAAACCATATTACTTTCAAAGTTATAACAATTTCGAAAACCAATACTTTGAAAACAATAATACCTTAATTTCAATAAAACATTTCAATTTTGATATATTTCAAATCTTTAAATATTCCAAAATTCCCAACCAAATATGATAATCTTATATATACCTTAATTCAATTTACTATTAATTAGTTTAGAAATATTTATTTAATAAATTCAATATCACTTAAATAAAGCTCAAACTTGAAATATTCGTAAATCAAACTTAAAACATCATCAAGTTATACATAGCTTAAATTTTAGAATTTAACCATATATAAAATAATATTTATATAATATCAAAATTTAATATTTATTAAACTGTATATTTCTTTCCAAACCATAGAAAATCCCTTAAAATATTTTATATATAGACCACGGTGCCTGTATATAATTTTCTATCCTATGGTCAAGTGATACAGATATTTATCATTTCAATCCGTAATTTAAAAATAAAAGTTTACGGTTATATATATCATTTCAAACCGCAATCCCGAATGAAATGAAAATGCATAATACTTGCAGTTTATATAATATAAAATATAGCATCCATTCATCCAAATATCAATAAACAACCATTCATTACAATCATCATCCAATTTAAACAAAACATCAATATAAAGCATATAAAATATAACAGGCATCAACGAATAGTTTATATTCAATAAAAATTAATAACTATTCAACTGACAGTTTATATGCAATAATAAATAAATTAACTGGCAAATTATATGCAATAATAAAATTAAATAACAATTTAATTTAACTAAATGCTATCTAACTGAGATGATGATTAAATATATGCCCAAACAATCATAGATAAATTTTAAATCACATCAAAATTTAATTTAACAAACATAAGAAATCTTAGAAGTTGTGAGTGGGTTAAAACACTCACCTTTTGAATTTAAATTGAATTCAAATCCAATTTAAACCCAAAAATTTGACCGTCTCATAATTTGTCCAAACCAACGTCATCAAGTCCGGAATTTTATTACGATCCTAACAAAAAAACCGCACGTGAAACAGAGTTCGTATGCGAGAGTTATAGCGAAAATTGTGATTGAAATTAAATTTAAATAGAAACAAAAAGAGAACACATTTACCGCCACGTCGCTAGATCACACGTCACTGCCTTCTTCTTTTCATTCTCTACAACAACGCACGCAATTATCTCTAGGAAAATTGACGCGCACGAGACAACACCATTGAATTACGCTCGTCGAGAGCTTCAACATATATAATTTTGAGATGTTTTTGAGGACTTTGAATTTTTGACTTTGATTTTGAAATGGATCTGGATCTGAGATTTTTGTCTGCCATTGAGGAGAAGAAGGAGCTGATGAAATTTTACGCGCAGACAAATGAGAATAGGCAGAGGCTAGGGTTTACCGGGGTATTTATAGATGAAGTTGAAATAGACAGATGGATCCGAATTTTAATGAATTCACAATTTGTCAATTTAAATTCCAATAATCCATTTATTTGATTTCTAGATCTTATTATGAATAAATGGTCAACTTACCATTTCTATCATTTTTGATTGCAATTAGCTTCAAATTTATTAACCAAACCTCCATATCAAATAAGGATTTATTGCAAAAAAAATAGTGTTTACCTTTAATTAAAGTAAATTCAATAAATTATAAAATCTTATTTCAATGAAATTTTATACCATTCGTATTCAATTCTCTTTATTAAATCAATCATCCTCTTATGTATATATATTTAACATTAGTATATATCCAATTACCCAAATTGATTTATAGCCTAACATAACATTTGAATTTTATTCTCAATTCATAAATTACTACCTTAACTAAAATTTAACGTTTCCCCTTTAATTTACATTTTCACCTTACGTTACTACGCTAATTATCCTTAAAGTAACGTTTATTATTAATAACAATATTATAATTACTTACATTTTAAATGAACTTTATTTACAATAAATTCATTGACCAATTAATTAGGTAATTTATATAGTTGCTATCCTATCCTTAAATTTATTTCATAAATTAATCCATTTCATCTAAATTCTTATCTATGTAATATTTCAACATTTAGTTTCATCAAATGTAATTGTTTTCCAATACGTTAATAACTTTATTTCCAAGTCTTATATTACAACAAACTATCCAATACGAAAGTCTTAATATTTTTTTACAAATACTACTTTAATTAACATTAACGCAATACTCAATTTAAATTATTGTAACTGATTTCGAAATTGTAAATTAACAAGCTACCAAAATAGGCAACATACAATAATCGTACTCTAACCTTTAGTCACATTAATACGCTTTTATTTCTCAAAAATCAAAGTTCCCATTTAACTAAATCTCCATAAATGAATTTGACATTATTTTCAAAAATTACTTTATATTAACATTAACGTAAAAATATGTTTATATCTATTGCAATCGATTTACCAGTTATACTTTAATATACTAAAAAAATGGTTAACCAAATTTTTTTACCATTTAGCATTCACTTCCACTTACAAGCTACTATTAACCCAAATGTTGTCATTGACTTAGCTCTAATTAAGTAAATTAGATGAATGAGCAAATTTTAATAATTATCACTAAATGCCAAATTCTACTCACGTTCATAATTAAATATCAACTACAATTTATTAAAATTACTTACATATCCTTATTAAATCAAATTGCAATCTATTTAGTACTATCTTCTCAATTAACATAACATTTAGATGTTAGATTTCATTTAATTCCAATTTATTGACCCACTTAAATTTTATTTTTTTCATTCAATATCAATTGTCCATTCTATTAGTAAAATTAACATTAGATTCATACTCATATAATAGCTTCAAATTCATCTAATAAATATTTACAAAATCTTTAAATACTAAAACCATTTAATTGCAATTAATCCCTTTGATTACAAATTAACTTAACAACCTAATAAAATAAGTAACGTACAATCAATATTGTCATTAACTCCTAATTACACTTTTAGAGGTTCACTATTTACACCCGAATATTGTAATTACTTACACTGGTTTTACTCAATTAACATTTATTACAAACTATTCCAAAATTTATTGAATATTTATTAGTTTTCTTATATTATATTTATAACCAAGTGTAACTTTTAACTTGAATTGGTTGGATTTCCTTTCAAGTTATTAATAATTAACTTATACTAACATATTCCTTAATTTATTCCAATTACCGTTACAATGTTTTTATTACATAGTCAATTAATTACTTTCCTTTCTCGTATTAAATTATACACCTGTATAATCCTTTCCACTATTCATTCATTAGCATTCTATGTAAATTTCAATCTCTTGTAATAACTCATTTATTATACTTTTGCATATCAATAAACAAGGTTTCAAATAAATGGGGTTTATTAAATTCAATCTTTATACTTAAGTTTATTACAACCAATGTAATATTTTCATAGGTTAATTATTAACATTTATTTCGTTACCACATTATAACCATTATATTTCTTTATAATTAAATTCCAAAAATCTTATAAATAGGCCAATTTAATTTACGAAATTTATGGGTCGTTACATAAATCATTGAATCAGCAGTTACCACTGCAACAGGGGTCGATGGTCCCTTGTTTACGAAATGACTACGATTTTTTTCTGGAATCCAGATGGTGGAAGGATCTTCTGGAAAGTTTTGTGCCCATTGCATAAATACTGGATCAGCAGCGGGCCACTGCTATCGTATCATCATTGTTTAACATTAGATTTTGAGCGGTACTTCTCATACCTGTTTTTAAGTATTTTCACTGGGTGTTGAAACATGTCTACTAAGTACTTGGAGATTTCTAATCTTATGCCTAATCAACGTACGACCAAAGTCTGCAAGAACGAGGATAAACTTGTTAAGACATCGAGTTATAAAAGTATTTTGATAAAGTATTATATAAAGGATATTTTGATCATTTTTCCTTCTAAATAATTTAAAATGTTTAAAAATTATTTATTTATATACTACATGGTTTAATATTTAATTATTAGTGTTGTAAATATTTTAAAAGTTATTAATTAAATAAAACATATTTAAAGTAAACGATTATTGATTTATTAATAATGTTTGAAAAGTATCTTGAGATAAAATAAATAAATTTATGAACTATGGATTTCATGTTTTCAATAGCTTCTTTGTAAAAATAAATAATGATGTAAATAATTGTTTTCAAATAGTTTACATATATTTATAAAGGTCTTATTTAAATATTTAAATGGTATTTATAAATGAAGCTTTCAAATGAATATGTCAAGTAAAATTTACATAAGTTTCTTTGAATGTATAATTTAAAGATATTATATAAATGGAAGAAAAAAAAATTTGATTTGCGAATTTTATTTATAGTAATGTACTTGACAAATAAATTTGAATCTCTATTTTGGAAGTATAGTTTGGAATATTTACTTGATTTCGAAGTACTAATAGTAAATTTATTGGTTTATTTACTATTTGAAATTTTGTATTGAACCATAATAAATGTTTTTCCATGATTTGAGTATTCATTTTTAAACAAGTGTGTAAAATTAGTTATGAAGATATGAAATTTTATACTTTGATTTACAAGTTTAATGTAAGATTTGAAATATACTATTAGTTTCAGTTTAATAATCTTGAGTTTATACTTATAAAAAAAAATTTATAACGAGTCTAATAAATTATCAGATTTAAGGAATTTTATTTTAAAGCTTATTATAATGTTTTGATATAAATTTCTAACATTGTTTTAGACTTTTGAAAAATCTTTGCATAATGCTATGAGGATGTTTTGATATATCTTATATTTTACTAAGTGAATGAGGTTAAATGTTTTAATGGAATTTTTTTAGATATATATTGAAATATTTCTTCTCTCTTCAAGGGCGAATACCAAAAACTTAAATTTTATTTCAATAACCAAATTGGGTTATAAACTTAAGTAAGGCAATAGAAGCTTGAGTAATATTTTATAAAATGACTCATTTGTAACGACCCGTATTTTCACGGATCGGAAAGTTCGTCAAATCTGGAGTTTTAGCATTTTGAGCCATTTCAGGTTTTAGGCAAATTTTGCCTAAGTCCTAAGTCGTTCACGACTTAGCATGAGTCGTGAGTCGTATACGACTTAGGAGGTAGGAGTGACCCAGGACTTGGAGTTAAGCCATTTGAACGACTTAAGAGTTGGAATGTTTGGAGCCTAGGTCGTGTAGGAAGTAAGTCGTGGGATGACTTAAATTGACTGACCGACTTAAGGAAAGTGCGACCTAAGGGGATAAGTCGTAGCTGGGCTAAGTCAGTAGGTCGAAGTTAACTCGGCAAGTGTTAAGTCGTAGGTTGTAAGTCGTTGCCGAGTTAAGGGATAGACAACCTAAGGAAGTGACCGACTTATGTTATTGTAGACGACCTAAGGTTTTGAGTTATGTGTTGAGTCGTGGCCGAGTCAAGGTGATGAGTCGTATCCCAAGTTATCTGATGAGTCGTATCCCTGTTGTTTGATAAGTCGTAGAATGGGTTATCTCGTCTAACCAGTTAAGTCGTGGAAGAGTTAAGGGATGAGTCGTAGCCGAGTTAACTGTTAAGTCGTAAGGGATCTGGGTTTTGTTGAATCGTAGGCACACGCTATGAGTCGGAGACGACTTAGGAGATAGCTGTTAAATCTTGAGTCGTAGGGGGGGTCTGTGTTGAGTCGGAGTTAGGCTTAAGTCGGAAGACCGTTGAGTCGTGGTGTTCTGATGAGTCGTAGACGACTCATGGAGGCAGACGAGTCATGGATTTCAGCTATAAATAGGAGAGTTTCTCTTCATTTTTGGGATCCGGATTTTGAAGCGACGAAGTGCTGCCATTTTGAGAGCTCGACTTCTACACTTCTTCACTTCTTTTCTCCACTCTAATCTAGTGCTTCAATCCATCCAAGTTGAAGATCAAATTGAAGATTCAAGAGCTTAGATTGAAGATCTTCATCTCTTGAAGTGAGATTTCTTCGTTTGAAGCGGATTCGTGATAGATCAAGCTTCATCCTTCGCTGTCCAGATCTGAAGCGTGTTGATTTGGGTTTGTTTAGGTGATTTGGTGAGTGGTGATTATCTCTCACACGGATCCAAAGGAGTATATCGGATTGTTGGCTCGATTTGGTGTTAAAATAGAGATTTCCATGCATTTTCATCATCCTATGTGTAGATCCATATAGATCCATTGTTCATGATGATGTTACATCCATTTTATCATATGTTAACCTATGCAAGTTCATTCATCAAGTTTGTAGAGATATAATCCATGTTTTCATGCTTATTGGACTTTCAACTCTTTAATTACGAAAATGCCATTATTGTTATAATTGTCTACTTAGATCATTTTAGAATGCTTGATTGCTTGGATTGATGTTTGATTTGATTGATTGTTATGAACTAGATGATTGATGATTAGATTTAGACCGAAGACGATTCAAAAGCTAAGGGAAAGGCTCTTGAATTGGGAAAGCTGCTCGTGGCATATGTAGTGGGATGATGAAGCTCTTATGCATAGATTTGATGATGTGATGATGAGATGAGGCTTTGCGAGGATGTAATGAAGCGAGGCAATCATGTGATGAAGACTTGGTCTAATCCAGACGGGATCATTCCAAGCATGTTGATAACTCGGTGATATGATTCGAGTTGAGGATAATGAATGGATATGAGAATAGTCGTCGAGGAGGATGACTAGGAGGCTTGGATAGCATCGTTGTTGAAGGTTCTAGCATGCTCTAAGCAATAGTACGTTTGGGTAGATTCGATAGTCCCAACGGCCAACTGTTGATGGTCGAGTACTCTGGGCAGATTCGATAGTCCTAGGCACGGGTTGCGACGACGTGCGGGAGTTATGTCTAGAACCGAGGTTTCCATTAGCCCTTGACGGACGGCTGAAAGAATGTGCCGGTCATTCAATTAACGGTGATATCGAAGCAATGATAACAGTGATAGCCAGAGTCATGGATGTTTGGTTGTATCGTCATTCGGACTCAAGAGCGGTATTTTCTGGGTGCTTATCTGATTTAGGCCTTGGTACTTGGAAAACATCGCCCTTGACTCGAGTGATAGTAGTTTTACTTTAAATTGTATGCTCTGCTATGTTTGCTTCTGCTTAGTGTGTGTTTGGGGGCTATCACTGTAGAATGAGGTTGGAGTGGGAGGGTTGTATTCCTATTCCTTTTTCCTTTATGCTCTGTTGGTATGTTGTTAGTTAATTTACTGCTCACTAAGATTGTTGTCTGTCTCAAGGCTTTATGTTTTAATTCTTATTGCCTTGGGCTGTTCGTCCATTTTGGGACGGGCAGACTAGGTAGCAGGTGACAGGTGCTGTTCTCTTCTCACGATGTTGATATCGAAGACGAGCTAGAGGGTTGCATATTATCTTCTTATATGTACTGGATATTCCGCTGTCTTGTATTCTCTAAGAGATATGTAGTGAGGCTTGATGTATTGACTATTTGGATGCTTGTATTCAACTATTATGAAGTTTTATATGATGTCATTTTGTTCTGTAAAGCTTCATTATGCATATGTTCTATTGTATTTTGTCCATGCGCTGTGAGTAATACGATAGATTCTGTTGTTTTAAATCTTACCTTGACAATCGTCCATGGTCGCCTGGCACACTTTACAGCGCACTCTCTAGATTCGGTGCAGGGGTCATGGGCGGTCGTCACATTTGGTATCAGAGCGAGGTTAATCGATTTTACCCAACGCTCGCCGTTGTAACTACGTATGAGAGACGTAATTGTATTTTGATGGATGAATACTATATATAATATAGTAGTTTAGTTAAGTTTGAGTCCTTTATGTAGTTGTTTCTCTAGATGTTCTAATCATTCCTTTTTATAGATATTGAGAATGAGTCGAAGAGGGAGACCAGCTGCTAGGGAAGGCCGTGCTACTGAAGAGACTGCTGATTATGCAGCCATGTTCGAAGCTATGATGACTTCGATCATGAGAAGGATACCAGTTCCGGGGGCAGCAGTTGATGTTGGAGTTCAAGTACAAACTCCTAAACCAGTGGATTTTGCTAAGTTGTGCAAGGATTATACTGCTCTTGGAGGGAAGGTTTTCTTGGGAACAGAATCAACTATCGAAGTTCAGAGATGGATAGATGCTTGTAGAAGGATCTTTGGTGATTTGGGAATTGATGATGCAACTAAGAGGAAGTTGGCATCAAGGCAGCTTCAAGGGAGAGCCTCTGATTGGTGGAACTCTATTACCATCAATACTGCGGAGGAAGAGATTACTTGGGAGCAATTCCAAGCTAGATTTGAAGCCAAGTTCATTTCTACAGCTCAGAAGTCTGTTCTGTTCAAGAGGTTTGTGGAGCTCAAGCAAGGTGGAAGATCAGTTCTTGAGTATGTTTCTGAGTTCGAAGCTTTGTCCAAGTATGCCCGGTCGTATATTGAGTCTGCTTATCAGAAGAATGAGAAGTTTGTGACAGGCTTGGACAGTTATCTTGGGAGGCAGTTGGTGGATCATTTGGACGATTCATTTGAGAAGCTTGTAGAGAAAGCTCTTAGGCATGAGAGTCTGTTTCCTAAGGAAGGACCTGTTGTTGCTGTTACCAAGGGAGAATCTAAACCACAGCAGGGTGGAAACCAGAAGAGGAAGCAGCAGCAGCAGAAGGGTAAGGATGGCCAGAAGAAGCCGAAAGGTGAAGTGACTTGCTACAATTGTCAGCAGAAGGGCCATTTCTCGAAGGATTGTAAGAATCCGAAGGTGCCGATGAAGTGTCACAACTGTGACAAGCCGGGGCATTTCAGGAAGAATTGTCCAGAACCAAGGAAGGACAGGCAGATTGTGCAAGCCTATGCTTTAGGAGCTGTTCCGTCGTCTTCGAAAGCTCCTACTGCTGAAGAGAAGGGAAAGAGTGTGGTTGTTCAAGGTACTCTTTTCCTATGTGGTGTTCCAGTTAGAGTTCTGTTTGATACTGGAGCGTCGCATTCGTTTGTTTGTAATGAACTCGTAGGCCGGTTAGGTTTGGCACCGGATATTGTTGATAGGCCATTGGTTGTGACTAATCCTGTTGGGGGTTCGTCTTGTTTGTGTATGTTATGCCGTGGTCTAGTTGTATCGAGTCATGGTTGCTCTTTTGTTTGTGATTGCTTTGTTCTGAACTTTGCGGGGTTCGGAATTATTTTGGGTATGGACTGGCTTAGGAAGTATGCGGCAAAGGTTGATTGCGAAAGGTTGGAAGTGACAGTCGAGAATGTGGAGGGGCGAAAGGTTGTGATACGATGTAAGCATGAAGAAGGCGTCTTCATGAGCTTCATGTATTCGCTAGTTGTTCCACGGGATGGACTGTCATCAGTGCCGATCGCTAACAGATTCGAGGATGTCTTTGACGAAGTCAAAGGGTTGCCGCCGCATAGAGAGATCGAGTTTCGAATAGATCTAGTTGAAGGAGCCAGACCTGTTGTGATGCCTCTTAGGCGAATGGCGCCTAGGGAACAACAGGAGTTGAGGGTGCAAGTTGATGATCTTTTGCAGAAAGGATTCATTCGGCATAGTGTGTCCGAGTGGGGTGCACCAGTTGTGTTTGCAACCAAGGCAGATGGGTCGTTGAGATTGTGTGTGGATTATCGTGAGCTGAATAAGGTGACTAAGAAGAACAAGTATCCATTGCCGAGAATAGATGACTTGTTTGATCAGCTTCACGAAGCTAAGGTGTTTTCTCAGATGGATTTGGCAACGGGATTTCACCAGTTGAGAGTGGCTAAAGATAGTGTGCCGAAGACTGCTTTTCGGACACCATCGGGTTTCTTTGAGTGGCTGGTAATGCCGTTTGGATTGACTAACGCGCCAGCATATTTTGTGGATCTTATGAATAGAGTGTTCAGAGATCAGTTGAACAAGTTCGTACTTGTGTTCGTGGATGATATTCTGATTTATTCCAGAACTGAAGAAGAGCACAAGATGCACTTGCGGATTGTTTTGGAAATCTTACGGAAACATCAGCTGAAGGCTAAGTTTTCGAAGTGTCACTTCTGGAAGAGTGAAGTGAGGTTCTTAGGCCATGTGATTTCTGGAAATGGAATAGCGGTTGATCCCGCTAAGGTGGCAGCAGTCCAGGATTGGGTTAGACCTAAGAATGCATCTGATGTGAGAAGTTTTCTTGGATTAGCAGGATATTATCGACGGTTTATCAAAGACTTCTCCAAGGTAGCTGCACCGTTAACAGGATTGACGAAAAAGAACCAAGTGTTCAGTTGGGATGCTAAGTGTGAGCAAGCTTTCGGAATCCTGAAAGAGAGATTGACGAGTGCTCCTGTTTTGACTATTCCTAGTGGGAATGAGGAGATGGTGGTTTACACCGACGCATGTGGTACTGGACTTGGAGCAGTACTGATGCAGAAGGATAAAGTTGTTGCGTATGCCAGTCGACAACTGAAGCCGCATGAAAGGAATTACCCAACTCATGATTTGGAATTGGCGGCGATTGTATTTGCTCTGAAGATGTGGAGACATTATCTGTTGGGAGTTCGATTCGAGTTGTTTACGGATCACAAGACACTGAAGTATCTTTTCTCCCAAAAGAATTTGAATCTTCGGCAGCAACGTTGGCTAGAGTTTTTAGCATCATATGATTTTGGTATAGCTTATACTACGGGAAAAGGTAACGCAGTGGCAGATGCGTTAAGTCGAAGACATGCAGGATTGGGAGCCATGTTTTCAGAATGGAAGAGTCTCGAGTATTTAGCTGGATTTGACTTCAGGCCTAGATGTGAATTGGAACCTGAGATGTTGGCAAACTTATCTATAAGACCGACTCTTGTGGAAAGGATTGGCGAGAGTCAGAAGCGAGACGATAAGCTTGTTAGGATTATCCGTGATTTGGAATCTGGATTGGATCCAGAAAAGGATAAAGGATTCGAGGTTGATCGAGAGGGTTGGCTTCGAAAGCAGGGACGACTAGTTGTTCCCGATATAGATGAATTGAGGAGTGAAGTTCTGAAGGAAAGTCATCACTCGAAGTTGACAATTCATCCAGGTGGAAATAAGATGTATCGGGATATGAAGAGAACCTACTATTGGGAAGGTATGAAGAAGGATGTTGGAAATTTTATTTCCAAGTGTATGAACTACCAGTTGGT
This sequence comes from Allium fistulosum, assembly GCA_030737815.1. Taxonomy (NCBI): domain Eukaryota; kingdom Viridiplantae; phylum Streptophyta; class Magnoliopsida; order Asparagales; family Amaryllidaceae; genus Allium; species Allium fistulosum. Next base: position 895,435,301 of record CM060902.1, read on the forward strand.
AAAAGCCGAACAGAAGAAGCCAAGCGGATTGCTTCAACCATTAGAAGTTCCTACATGGAAGTGGGAGCAGATATCGATGGATTTTATTGATGGACTACCTAGAACAAGAACGGGAAATGAAGGGATTTGGGTCATTGTGGATCGTCTGACCAAGAGTGCGAGATTCATTCCTATTCGATCGACTAGGACTGCGTCGAAGTTGGCTGAGTTGTATGTTAAGTGGATAGTTCGTTTCCATGGTATTCCGAAGAGTATAGTGAGCGATCGAGACCCATTGTTCACTAGTGGATTTTGGAAGAGCTTCCAGGAAGTCTTGGGAACCGAGTTGTGTTTAAGTACAGCTTATCATCCCCAAACGGATGGTCAGACCGAGAGAGTCAACCGAGTTTTGGAAGATCTTCTTAGAGCTTGTGTTTTGGATTTCGGAGGATCATGGGAAGATCACCTTCATTTGGTGGAGTTTGCATACAACAACAGTTACCAGTCAAGTATTGGTATGGCACCGTATGAGGCATTGTATGGAAGACCGTGTAATTCTCCGACATGTTGGTTAGAGACTGGAGAAAAGTTGATACTTGGGCCAGAGATGATTCGACAGACTTCGGATTGCATAGAGATCATTCGGCAACGAATGAAGGCAGCCCAAGACCGTCAAAAGAGTTATGCCGATAAGCGTCGAAAAGATTTGGAATTCGACGTAGGAGATATGGTTTTTGTGAAGATTTCTCCTTTGAAGAATGTTATTCGATTCGGGAAGAAAGGAAAATTGACTCCGAGATTTGTTGGACCATTCCCGATCATCGAGCGAATTGGAAAGCTCGCCTACAGATTGGAGTTACCAGAGAAAATGTCGAGTGTGCACAATGTTTTTCATGTATCATATCTACGGAAGTATGTGCACGACTCGAATACAGTTGTTTCTGCTGATAGCTGTGAAGACTTCGAAGTTGATCCAGTTGATAGAAGACCTCGTAAGCCGCTTCGTGTTGTTGAAACCGACACGAAATAGCTTAGGAGGAAGGTAGTCAAGTTGCTCAAGATATAATGGAGTGACGATGATAACGATTGTACGTGGGAGGTGGAAGAGAGGATGAAGGCAGCTCATCCTGAACTCTTCAAGGTATGGCCCTAAGGTGTCGTATCATCTAACAACATTGTAACTTGTTCTAAGTCTTAGAATTCTGTACGCTAAGCTAGAATTGGATGCATGGTTTGCTGGTTGTTATGGTTGGTAGGCGTACAGAATAGTCTTTGATTGCTTTGTTTGTTCAGAATTTCGGGGGAGAAATTCCTAAGGCGGAGAGAATGTAACGACCCGTATTTTCACGGATCGAAAAGTTCGTCAAATCTGGAGTTTTAGCATTTTGAGCCATTTCAGGTTTTAGGCAAATTTTGCCTAAGTCCTAAGTCGTTCACGACTTAGCATGAGTCGTGAGTCGTATACGACTTAGGAGGTAGGAGTGACCCAAGACTTGGAGTTAAGCCATTTGAACGACTTAAGAGTTGGAATGTTTGGAGCCTAGGTCGTGTAGGAAGTAAGTCGTGGGATGACTTAAATTGACTGACCGACTTAAGGAAAGTGCGACCTAAGGGGATAAGTCGTAGCTGGGCTAAGTCAGTAGGTCGAAGTTAACTCGGCAAGTGTTAAGTCGTAGGTTGTAAGTCGTTGCCGAGTTAAGGGATAGACAACCTAAGGAAGTGACCGACTTATGTTATTGTAGACGACCTAAGGTTTTGAGTTATGTGTTGAGTCGTGGCCGAGTCAAGGTGATGAGTCGTATCCCAAGTTATCTGATGAGTCGTATCCCTGTTGTTTGATAAGTCGTAGAATGGGTTATCTCGTCTAACCAGTTAAGTCGTGGAAGAGTTAAGGGATGAGTCGTAGCCGAGTTAACTGTTAAGTCGTAAGGGATCTGGGTTTTGTTGAATCGTAGGCACACGCTATGAGTCGGAGACGACTTAGGAGATAGCTGTTAAATCTTGAGTCGTAGGGGGGGTCTGTGTTGAGTCGGAGTTAGGCTTAAGTCGGAAGACCGTTGAGTCGTGGTGTTCTGATGAGTCGTAGACGACTCATGGAGGCAGACGAGTCATGGATTTCAGCTATAAATAGGAGAGCTTCTCTTCATTTTTGGGATCCGGATTTTGAAGCGACGAAGTGCTGCCATTTTGAGAGCTCGACTTCTACACTTCTTCACTTCTTTTCTCCACTCTAATCTAGTGCTTCAATCCATCCAAGTTGAAGATCAAATTGAAGATTCAAGAGCTTAGATTGAAGATCTTCATCTCTTGAAGTGAGATTTCTTCGTTTGAAGCGGATTCGTGATAGATCAAGCTTCATCCTTCGCTGTCCAGATCTGAAGCGTGTTGATTTGGGTTTGTTTAGGTGATTTGGTGAGTGGTGATTATCTCTCACACGGATCCAAAAGAGTATATCGGATTGTTGGCTCGATTTGGTGTTAAAATAGAGATTTCCATGCATTTTCATCATCCTATGTGTAGATCCATATAGATCCATTGTTCATGATGATGTTACATCCATTTTATCATATGTTAACCTATGCAAGTTCATTCATCAAGTTTGTAGAGATATAATCCATGTTTTCATGCTTATTGGACTTTCAACTCTTTAATTACGAAAATGCCATTATTGTTATAATTGTCTACTTAGATCATTTTAGAATGCTTGATTGCTTGGATTGATGTTTGATTTGATTGATTGTTATGAACTAAATGATTGATGATTAGATTTAGACCGAAGACGATTCAAAAGCTAAGGGAAAGGCTCTTGAATTGGGAAAGCTGCTCGTGGCATATGTAGCGGGATGATGAAGCTCTTATGCATAGATTTGATGATGTGATGATGAGATGAGGCTTTGCGAGGATGTAATGAAGCGAGGCAATCATGTGATGAAGACTTGGTCTAATCCAGACGGGATCATTCCAAGCATGTTGATAACTCGGTGATATGATTCGAGTTGAGGATAATGAATGGATATGAGAATAGTCGTCGAGGAGGATGACTAGGAGGCTTGGATAGCATCGTTGTTGAAGGTTCTAGCATGCTCTAAGCAAGAGTACGTTTGGGCAGATTCGATAGTCCCAACGGCCAACTGTTTATGGTCGAGTACTCTGGGCAGATTCGATAGTCCTAGGCACGGGTTGCGACGACGTGCAGGAGTTATGTCTAGAACCGGGGTTTCCATTAGCCCTTGACGGACGGCTGAAAGAATGTGCCGGTCATTCAATTAACGGTGATATCGAAGCAATGATAACAGTGATAGCCAGAGTCATGGATGTTTGGTTGTATCGTCATTCGGACTCAAGAGCGGTATTTTCTGGGTGCTTATCTGATTTAGGCCTTGGTACTTGGAAAACATCGCCCTTGACTCGAGTGATAGTAGTTTTACTTTAAATTGTATGCTCTGCTATGTTTGCTTCTGCTTAGTGTGTGTTTGGGGGCTATCACTGTAGAATGAGGTTGGAGTGGGAGGGTTGTATTCCTATTCCTTTTTCCTTTATGCTCTGTTGGTATGTTGTTAGTTAATTTACTGCTCACTAAGACTGTTGTCTGACTCAAGGCTTTATGTTTTAATTCTTATTGCCTTGGGCTGTTCGTCCATTTTGGGACGGGCAGACTAGGTAGCAGGTGACAGGTGTTGTTCTCTTCTCATGATGCTGATATCGAAGACGAGCTAGAGGGTTGCATATTATCTTCTTATATGTACTGGATATTCCGCTGTCTTGTATTCTCTGAGAGATATGTAGTGAGGCTTGATGTATTGACTATTTGGATGCTTGTATTCAACTATTATGAAGTTTTATATGATGTCATTTTGTTCTGTAAAGCTTCACTATGCATATGTTCTATTGTATTTTGTCCATGCGCTGTGAGTAATACGATAGATTCTGTTGTTTTAAATCTTACCTTGACAATCGTCCATGGTCGCCTGGCACACTTTACAGCGCACTCTCTAGATTCGGTGCAGGGGTCATGGGCGGTCGTCACATCATTAATAACTTAAATCTTTAATGGAAAATAAATTATGTAAGTGATTGATCTTTATATAAATAAGTGAATGGAAATCAATTTAAAACTAAATGAAATTTTATGATCTGAATTTACATTTGAACTAACAAATTTTGTAACATCCCACTATTTTGGACCATTCAAATTGACAATAAATCCACACATGTCGGACTTGAATACTTCAAAATAGTGGATCGTCAAGAAATTTGGAGCAAATAAATCGAATACATAATCACAGACATAGAATATCAGAATAACTCACAGCGGAAATAAAATACCATAGTAGTTCATAAAGCTACTATATACAAACTCTCAAAACATATACAAAATCTCATAGTCAAAATAGATACAATAGAAGTTAGGATACATAAATCAATAATACAGAGACAATACTGAATAGGAAATAACTGGAATAGAAGTCGATGAACCGATAGACAAATAAGCACCAATAATCTCTAGCTCCAGAAGGTGAATCCAAAGCTGTGATTCTCAGGCTGACCCGAGCGTAAAGTAAAACACAAAACACTTGAGTCAGGACATACATACTTATACAATGTAAACCAACTCAAGTGAACTGTAATATAAATGCATAATAACTTAAAGGATGCTTGGGATTGCCCATCCTTTAAGGATCCATTTCCATTTATTACGCAGTCATAACACTATCATAGAAATATCCATATTAAAGTAAGTCAATACAAATAACAGTGTTAATGTGACTATGGTAGCGCAGAGCTGCAGTAATCGCTTACCTCTAGCCACACTCTTAAATCAAAGGTGTGCATCCAAATAAATCACAAGGAAATAAAATAGCATACAAAGAAGTGTTCCCGTGGTTATAGATTTCAAAATGGTTTATAATTTCGAATTAAAATCATTCATTTAAACCATTAAAAGTAAAGTCATTATACTTACAAATCAAATATTAAATTCTCAAAATTTAACCTTTTCTGAGCTCATTTAAATACTTTAAACATTTAAATTTCAGCTTCCACAGCATTTAGAAAGTGCTGCGGTAAGTTATATTTGAAAACAATTCATTTCAGCAAAGACAGCATTTAAAAACTGCTGTAATAGTTCAGGGTTTAATTTAAAAGATTTAAATTCAATTCAGCAAAGACAGCATTTACAAAACTGTTGTATTAGTTCAATTATATTCAAAAAACCCATTTCAGCCAACTGCAGCACTTAACAAGTGCTACAATAGCTCTTTCATTAATTTCAGGTTCAAGTTTAGTTTCAGCACTATAGCACTTACAAAGTGTTGTAATAGCCCTTAGTTCATTTTAGCCTTTTAGTTCATTTCTGCAACTATAGCACTTACAAAGTGCTATAGATTCACTTTAGTTTAGATTTTAGTTATTATTCAGAAACGATAGCATTTCTGAAGTGCTACTAATTAAATTTCCAAATTTGCACTAAAATTTCAGAAACAATTAAACTTCAATTTAATCCATTTTAATTGTATAAAAATCATATTTTTCCACTTTAAAATGGTCATTTAAATACCCTTTAACTTATGATTTTTATAAAGTAAATTTCACAAATAAATATCAAATTTTCATTACTTCGCTTATTAAATTCAAGTGTACAATTTTCCTATTCTTTGCATTCACTTAACACTTTAATTTAATTTATCATTTCACAAATAAAACTAAATTTCCATTTTTATTTTCCTTTACTTAAACTTCCATTTTTAAAACCAAATCTCATAAATTCCAAGTCAAGTTAAATTCCAAATTACCATTTTAAGCATTCATTTGTTTAACATTTTATATTCATAGAAAATTCAATAACACTTTAATAATCATTTTATATTCCAATTAAATCAAAATGTCATCATTTACATTTTTAAAATACATAAAAATATCCAGAGAAATATATAAAATAACCACGGGTCTGTATACTATTTTCTAACCTGTCAAGTGATACAGATAATATATCATTTCAATCCGCAATTTAAAAAGAAAAATCTGGGTTCTATCATTTCAAACCCGCAATCCCAAGTTAATAAAAAAAATCACTCGAGCCTATCATTTCAGCCCATAATGATTTTTCCTATTCTAAAGTCCGGTCGGGTATGTATCATTTCAAACCAAAGTGATTCTATTCTACAGGGAACTTGCAGTGTAAGAAATAGAAATAAATAAACAATATAACATAATAGAATATAACAAATGATGTGACAAGTTAATAACAGGGTTTAACATCATATAAATGATATCACAGGAATGTATAACATAATATAAAAGTTTCTACACATTCACTTGGTGTCACTTCACAATTATATAGGCATATATGTCATGTGTGAATTACTCGCCTCTTTAAAGCTGGAGTTCGCAAACTACACACACAAAAGAGAATCCGGAAAGCACGATAGCACGATTTGATTCAAGTGGGAAGAGAGCCAAGATGTATATCTTGTATATAACAATAAACAAAGCCATATAAAAATATATATACAATACCAAAATTTATTTTGAAACAAATTGAAATAGAGATAAACAAAGACATCACCAAGTATCAAACAAGTTTTGCTTGCTCTTGACTCAACATTTGCTCGGCCTTAAGGCTAAATTGGTTCAGCCATGACATGTTTCAGGTGGGTAAAGGTCAGTGTAACGACCCCGAATTTTATATGAATTTAAATTGATAATTTATTGAATTTTTGAATTAAAATTTTGAAATGTATCGATAAATTGAAGCGAGTTTCCCCGAGTTCAAATAAAATGTGTTAAATTATTTGAATTTAAAATCTTAAATATAAATGGTTTGAAAATTAATTTTAAAGTATATACATTAACACAAGTATAAAATAAATAAATAAGTGAAATTTTAATTTATTATTGATGGTTAATATATAGAAAACATACAAAATTATAAATATTTGAGTTAGAGATTGAAATAGAAATGTATACAAGATAAATTATATAGTTTGTAAAATAGAAAATAAACATATTAACTAAAGATCTAACAACTTATAAGAATGAAGCACGGCAAGGAAAAAAATGTATTGAGTTGGAAAAAAAAAGTGAACAAAAACAAATATGTATACATTAGCTTGTAGTAGAAGATACTAGCATATAGATAAATAAACATATATTTGTACAAAGGCAATTAATGCCATTATCTCTAGTACGCCACCAAAACAACATTTCAGCCACCGCATATGCATTGTACAGCTGAAATGAAGAAAACAAATTATATTCAAGTATTCAAACAAAGGAAAGGCAAGTATGAAACAAGTAAAGTAATAAAACAAAGCAAAATGAAGAAACATAAAGGATATAAGCATTTAATACAGCAGACCAAAGTTAATTCGAAATCTTACAAAGTTCATTTCAGCCACCATATGAAGAGGAAAATCTCTGATCAAAACATTAACAAACAATTTCCAGTACAAAGAAATATCACCCTGTACAAAACCAATAACATACCCTGTAAAACTCATTTCATTTCCTATATACATTCATCTCTTCTTCATTCTAGTTCGTTCCATTCTTAGCTAAGTAAAACTTAAACTAAAAGCCTGGAAATTTAGCCTGTAAGTAGATTTTCAAAACTGGAAAAAAAGAAAGAAGAAGAATACAAATCAATTTGCAAACCTGGAAGCAAGCTAATCAACTCAACTTCATTCAACAAGGCAAAACAGATTTTCAAGGACAATCAACAAAACTGTAGCTTTTCAACAACCTTGTTTTTGTTTCAACATAAAAGAAACTCTGCTCTGTTCTTCTTCTCAGACTAATGTGAGTAAACTTGCTTTGTTTTAAAATTGAAAACTGAGTATTTAGTCCATAGGAAATTTGCTGTAGTTGCATATGGAAGAAATTAATTCTGTAAGTTCTATGAGATTCAGGAAAATTGCTTTATAACCTGTTCTCCCTATTTTGGTCCTCAGAGTAAAGTAAGTTAGAAAGAAATCAAATGAACCTTCATTACAAACATGTTAAGATTGGGATTCTTAAACAAAATAAGTTGTTTAACTTTAACTCACAGTTTACAATTTTGTTTAAGTTTGATCATGAAGTGTTCGACCATGTAAACTTGGCTTTACAGTTAAAACAAATAAAAAAAATTTGTGATAATTTTCAACTATTTTAAGTCATTGATTTGATTTCATATTTTGAATAAACATATGAAAATAGGATTTTTAAAACAATAGTGATGATTTTTAGTTGAGTAATTCGAGGGCAGTTCGAGATTGAACAAAATTGGCACTTTGATAAATCCCCGGAAATCAAAGAAATATTGGGTGTTGTAACTTCGTGTGGAGCTAGATTTGAACTAAATAATGTTAGGAAAAATGCTAGAAAAATTATTTAATGCGAGAATTTTTGAGTCGAGAGCAGTTTAGGGTTTAACAGCCTGTTTTATCGCCAAGTTTTCAAATGGGTTTCACGACGTCATGACGCAATCGGGGTCGATCGCGATTGGTGTCGTGGCTGCTAAAAGGTGGTGCGTAGCTTCAGGAACGATGGCGAGGTGCCTGGTGGTCGCAGGCGGCGGCACGAGGCGTTTCTAGTTGATCATATTGGTTCCAGTTTTAGTTCGAATATCTTGATTTCGAAACGCGGCGAACTTGAGGGTGTTAGTTGGTCGGTGTGGTCGAGAGGGTCACCAGTGACTTGTCGACGGTCTTTGCGATGATTGGAGTCGCTCCGATGTGGTGTACACGTGCACGTGGATTATGATATGTCTGGGTTGTAGTATTGAATGGAGGAAGGAGAAGAAGAAGAAGGCTCGGGTTGGTCTTGAAGAATTTGTGAAAATACTCGGGGGAGATGGTGGTTGGCTTCAGGGAGGAACTCGCGTTCGCGAGTGTGCTTCCTGTTGCCTAGTTTGAACAATTTAAGTTAAAAAAAAGAGTTTTCAAATAGGCTCGGGTTTGTTTAACTTCTTACTAGATTTCAAATTTTAAACAAGCTTTAAAATAAGATTTTAAGAAATATAAATTAAGTTTTCAAAGGTAAAATAGGCAAGTTTTATGGATTTAAATTTTAAAAGTTTAATTGTTTTAAAACTTGTTTGGTTTATATAATTTGGTATTAAGTTAATTATCCTATTAAATTTTGATTGTTTTCAAATACAATTAAATGAAATTTCTTGATGTATTAAAGAATGGATAATTAAGATTAATTGTCAAGGGATTAATACTTGATTACTTAAAGACTTAATTAATGTGATAAATTAAGTGATCAATTATGGGATAAATTAAAGATTACTTGAGGTGATTAATTTATAGTAATTAATGGTTAAAATTGATCAAGTGGTTAGGGATGATCACTTATTGGAATTTTATTAAAGTAAATGGTAATTAATCAATTAAGGGTTGAATTATTAATTAAAAATAATTAATGAAATGGTGAATTAAATTATTAAAGGTTAATTATTTAAAAATTTAAGGTTGATGAATAATAATTAAAGGTTAATTAATTTATCATTAATGATTAATTAATAAATGATTAAAGAATAATTAATCAAAATGATTTGTAAAATTTTTTATGTTAATTTACCAGGATTAGAAATTCATAAGAAATTAATCTGATTTGAATTAATCAGACAATTAACTGACCTTACTTATGAATGTTTGGATTCTAGTGAATGTTGAATTGTTTGATATCCCTGATATATGATGCTTTGTGATACATCCTGATTTGTGTTGTGATCTGTAATTTATTTATTTGTGATATATATATATATATCTGTGATTTCTGTTTCTGTGATATATTACTATGTGAAAATGAAACCCTTGGCCCGTAAAACGACACTTGAATTTCGATGCGATAGGGAGTCGGATTCCAGTTGGTTATCCGAAACCCACATCGAATTGTAATAGTGAATCTTTGTGACTGATAAATTTATTTTATCTATGAATCTGTGAATGAAGATAAGCGTTGTAAATTATACCGCTTATCGATATTGATATATCTGTGATGATTGATGATATTGCACTATTGTGTGTAAAACCCCTGGACCACACTTATACACACACAAATATGGATTTCACGTGGAAATCGGTTAAGTCGCAGATGATTTAAATTCAATGTTTTTGAAATTGAAATTTTAATTCCAATTGATTTTGAAATTGGAAATGGGGGTTTAATGTGAAAAGCTTTTGAAAAGGGATTTTTGAAGATAAAAGTTATTTTGAATAACTTAATCGAGTTTTGAAAATTTAAATAATTTGATTTAAATTTGAATTCAAGTTTGAAATTGAATTCTATGATTTGAAACTATGGATTAAAGATGTTGTACAAGTTATATATGGGTTAAACCATTTTAAAGATATTGATTTGGGAATTTGAATTTAATTCAAGGGTTTTAACTCGTGTAAATATAACTGGATTTTTCTGAAACGAAACTATTTATTTTCAAATAGTAAAAGCTTTCACATAAGTAATGAACTTCCAATTTGTGTTGGAAGAATTTCAAGTTTGAAGTAAAATTGAAATGTTTTGAAACTATGAAATGAGTCTTTGATTCAAAGACCGGATGAGTTAATCCAACTTGAAATAGAATTGTTTTGAAAGGCTATGAATGAATCTTTGGGAACGAGTTTTGAAAGCTATAAGTTAAATCTTGACTTAAAGATTTAACGAGTTAATTCAATTAAAATGGAAATTGTTTTGAAATCCATGAATGAATCTTTGTGAACGGGGTAAACTTTGTGAATTGAATCTTTTTGGTTAAAAGATTAAAAGTGTTGAAATTGTTTAAACCATTGAAGGTTTTTGAAATGAATCTTTTTGTTTAAAAGATTGGAAATGCTAATTTGTTTTAACCATTCGAATAAAAAGTTTTGGGCTTTAAGCTGTGATTTAACTGAGACCCCAGTATCCATATGATTTTTAATTGCGCTCGTTATTCGAGTTAGTCGGGAAAAGACCTTTGTGTCATATAACCCATTCCGAATAAGTGATACAACGATATGGATAGCATTTGAAGACCGGTGGTGAAGACCGGGTATTTGCGAGAGCGATAGGATGACCTATCGATTGTCTCTGCACTGAGTAGCTACGGTATAGAGATTCCCTAAGTGATGGGAAGTCCGATCGGGATTGTGAATACCCGGATTGCAAGGGCTTCTTCGGAAGTGCCTTCGGTTCTGTTCGGACCCAGAACAGACTTGTATGGATGTGTGTCTGACGTTACACTTTGAGATGTAAAGCTGGTTTCTATCAAATACATTTCTGTTGGTGGCGGAGAATTTATTCTCTTAGCTTAACACCCTTCTCTGAGACGTACGAGCTCAGAGGTTATGTAGTTGATGGTTACTAGTGATACATTCCCAATTTGGTAATGTGGCATATGAAGTGCTATTCATCATTGTTGGTCAAAGCGTGGCTTTGTGAAAAAGAGTGGCTTTGTGAAAAAGCGTGGCTTTGTGGACGAGACTTCGTCGAGCCTCACAACCCGGTAATGGTCGAAACAGGAATGTTGCGACACAGGTTTGTAGGGGTAGCGCCCCTAGGGTATGTCATTTCCTTCTGGATAAAAGGTGATATCATGGTATGGAGCCCAGATATTTTACCTATGTTGACGCTGCACAGTTATTATACTTTGTGGTTTTTGCTTTATGATCGAGACGTCTCGGATAAAGATCGGTGACGATCGGGGGATGACATGACTCGTGTGTTAGTTACCTAGTTACAGCTTGGTTAAAGCGTGAGGTAGCGTCGGCCTTGTGTTTGCAGAGATCCGGTTAGGTTCTCGGGGCGTCTTTCCAGAGGCGTTTCCATTTCGGTAAGGAAGTTCCTTAACCTGATCATTTGTTGGAAATCCAAAGAAATAATACGAACCTTGTACGGTTTTAGTTGTATTACCTGCTATGGAACGTGGCGGTAACCTGCTATTGAACATCGTAGCTATAGTAGGCATACAATAATGGTTGTATGCTGGCTAATATTAATATTGTATTTTCGAAATGTTTTTTTCACTATGCACTAATAGTAATAATCCAATGATTTTGCGTAGTAAGCATATTTGACTATCATAAGAAGAAATCTCCTTCAAGTCTGCGATTGCATTGTGTGTGTGGCGGGAGGTCTTATGGTAGTTTCATTTTCCAATAGCATTGCGGATTTCAATGTTTAAAAGCCTTTTGTGTTTGCTTAAAGGTAAACTGTTTTTGTTTGCTCATACCAGTCCCATGACTGATCCGGAGTTTATTGTTCCCTTCCTAAACTCTGGGTGCCCACAATTTTCCACACGGACAGTCTAGAGTTGGGTTTCTTTTCAGATATTCAGGGTTAGTAGATTATCTGGAGCTAGTTCAGTTCTTGGAGTTCATGGACTGACGTTGCTTATCTTGGAGCATTCTATTGGAGACATTCTATCCGCTGCTGGTGTTATCTATTTTCTTTCCGCTGCTATTTCTTGTATCATATCTCTGATGTACATTGATACCTGTTGTATCATTCTGTTGTATCATATTGTATCTGTCATTGTATCAATGTTATATATATTGATATATTCTTTCTCTTCCGCTGTGTTGTTATACTTAATGGTGTTATAAGCTCTGGTGAACCAGATTCGGCGTTTGAATCTACGACATTCGAGTACAAGTAAAGTACAGGTGTCGATTTTTGAAGGCCGATTGAAGGGTTGTCACATTTGGTATCAGAGCTGAAGGTTGAACTTTTGCTCAGGAGTATAACACATTAAGTAGCTCATTAGAGATGGGGTAAAGTATACCCTAGAATGAGTATTCCTCAGATATCCATTTGAATGCATCAGTAAATTCTCTTGCTATTCACTGATGGTAAGTATGAGTGCAAGAAGAGGATGAGATAGGGGACATGGGAATACGACTATAAATGGTCAATACTCTGTAACAACAAGGAAACAATCTTTTCTCTATCAATCTCTTTTGTTCGTCATCTTTTCTCGATTCTTCGATAATTTCTGGTAGATCCAGGAAGGAGATTCGATATATTAATATAGGACATTAACTCCGGATGGACCAAAATTGTTTGTTTGGATGAATTGTTTGCTTTGTTTGTTATGATTGATAGGTATACTTTAATTCTAAACTAAAAGCTTTGGAAATTGTATCCGTATATCTGTCTATTTTTGGATCCGGATATATTCTACGAATGGTTTGTTATCCCTTCGAACTAACCGATGCCACTGCATACTTCGTAGATCTGGATAACCCGAGTATCTTGTGAAGTGTCAAACAGATTCGTTCTTGTATCTGTTATTGATATTCTGATTTGGTAAGCCAAATGCAGAATAAATATTCAGTTTGATTTGATGGAATGTACTTCATCTATCTTTGTGTCTCCCTGGCAAATTTCGAGGACGAAATTCTTTTAAAGGGGGAAGTCTGTAACGACCCCGAATTTTATATGAATTTAAATTAATAATTTATTGAATTTTTGAATTAAAATTTTGACATGTATCGATGAATTGAAGCGAGTTTCCCCGAGTTCAAATAAAATGTGTTAAATTATTTGAATTTAAAATCTTAAATATAAATGGTTTGAAAATAAATTTTAAAGTATATACATTGACACAAGTATAAAATAAATAAATAAGTGAATTTTTAATTTATTATTGATGGTTAATATATAGAAAACATACAAAATTATAAATATTTGAGTTAGAGATTGAAATAGAAATGTATACAAGATAAATTATATAGTTTGTAAAATAGAAAATAAACATATTAACTAAAGATCTAACAACACATAAGAATGAAGCACAACAAGGAAAAAAATGTATTGAGTTGGAAAACAAAAGTGAACAAAAACAAATATGTATACATTAGCTTGTAGTAGAAGATACTAGCATATAGATAAATAAACATATATTTGTACAAAGGCAATTAATGCCATTATCTCTAGTACGCCACCAAAACAACATTTCAGCCACCACATATGCATTGTACAGCTGAAATGAAGAAAACAAATTATATTTAAGTATTCAAACAAAGGAAAGGCAAGTATGAAACAAGTAAAGTAATAAAACAAAGCAAAATGAAGAAACATAAAGGACATAAGCATTTAATACAGCAGACCAAAGTCAATTCGAAATCTTACAAAGTTCATTTCAGCCACTATATGAAGAGGAAAATCTCTAATCAAAACATTAACAAACAATTTCCAGTACAAAGAAATATCACCCAGTACAAAACCAATAACATACCCTGTAAAATTCATTTCATTTCCTATATACATCCATCTCTTCTTCATTCCAGTTCGTTCCATTCTTAGCTAAGTAAAACTTAAACCAAAAGCCTGGAAATTTAGCCTGTAACTAGATTTTCAAAACTGGAAAAAAAGAAAGAAGAAGAATACAAATCAATTTGCAAACCTGGAAGCAAGCTAATCAACTCAACTTCATTCAACAAGGCAAAACAGATTTTCAGGGACAATCAACAAAACTGTAGCTTTTCAACAACCTTATTTCTGTTTCAACATAAAAGAAACTCTGCTCTGTTCTTCTTCTCAGACTAATGTGAGTAAACTTGCTTTGTTTTAAAATTGAAAACTGAGTATTTAGTCCATAGGAAATTTGCTGTAGTTGCATATGGAAGAAATTAATTCTGTAAGTTCTATGCGATTCAGGAAAATTGCTTTATAACATGTTCTCCCTGTTTTGGTCCTCAGAGTAAAGTAAGTTAGAAAGAAATCAAATGAACCTTCATTACAAACATGTTAAGATTGGGATTCTTAAACAAAATAAGTTGTTTGACTTTAACTCATAGTTTACAATTTTGTTCAAGTTTGATCATGAAGTGTTCGACCATGTAAACTTGGCTTTACAGTTAAAACAAATAAAAAAAATTGTGATAATTTTCAACTATTTTAAGTCATTGATTTGATTTCATATTTTGTATAAACATATGAAAATAGGATTTTTAAAACAATAGTGATGATTTTTAGTTGAGTAATTCGAGGGCAGTTCGAGATTGAACAAAATTGGCACTTTGATAAATCCCCGGAAATCAAAGAAATATTGGGTGTTGTAACTTCGCGTGGAGCTAGATTTGAACTAAATAATGTTAGGAAAAATGCTAGAAAAATTATTTAATGCGAGAATTTTTGAGTCGAGAGCAGTTTAGGGTTTAACAGCCTGTTTTATCGCCGAGTTTTCAAATAGGTTTCACGACGTCGTGACGCAATCGGGGTCGATCGCGATTGGTGCCTTGGTTGCTAGAAGGTGCGGCATAGCTTCTGGAACGATGGCGAGGTGCCTGGTGGTTGCAGGCGGTGGCACGAGGCGTTTCTAGTTGATCAGATTGGTTCCAGTTTTAGTTCGAATATCTCGATTTCGAAACACGGTGAACTTGAGGGTGTTAGTTGGTCGATGTGGTCGAGAGGGTCACCAGTGACTTGTCGACGGTCTTTGCGATGATCGGAGTTGCTTCGATGTGGTGTACACGTGCACGTGGATTCTGATATGTCTAGGTTGTAGTATTGAATGGAGGAAGGAGAAGAAGAAGAAGGCTCGGGTTCGTCTCGAATAATTTGTGAAAATACTCGGGGAGATGGTTCTTGGCTTCGGGGAGGAACTCGCGTTCGCGAGTGTGCTTCCTGTTGCCTAGTTTGAACAATTTAAGTTAAAAAAAGAGTTTTAAAATAGGCTCGGTTTTGTTTAACTTCTTACCAGATTTCAAATTTTAAACAAGCTTTAAAATAAGATTTTAAGAAATATAAATTAAGTTTTCAAAGGTAAAATAGGCAAGTTTTATGGATTTAAATTTTAAAAGTTTAATTGTTTTAAAACTTGTTTGGTTTATATAATTTGGTATTAAGTTAATTATCCTATTAAATTTTGATTGTTTTCAAATACAATTAAATGAAATTTCTTGATGTATTAAAGAATGGATAATTAAGATTAATTGTCAAGGGATTAATATTTGATTACTTAAAGACTTAATTAATGTGATAAAATAAGTGATCAATTATGGGATAAATTAAAGATTACTTGAGGTGATTAATTTATAGTAATTAATGGTTAAAATTGATCAAGTGGTTAGGGATGATCACTTATTGGAATTTTATTAAAGTAAATGGTAATTAATCAATTAAGGTTTGAATTATTAATTAAAAATAATTAATTAAATGGTGAATTAAATAATTAAAGGTTAATTATTTAAAAATTTACGGTTGATGAATAATAATTATAGGTTAATTAATTTATCATTAATGATTAATTAATAAATGATTAAAGAATAATTAATCAGAATGATTTGTAAAATTTTTGATGTTAATTTACCAGGATTAGAAATTCATAAGAAATTAATCTGATTTGAATTAATCAGACAATTAACTGACCTTACTTATGAATGTTTGGATTCTAGTGAATGTTGAATTGTTTGATATCCCTGATATATGATGCTTTGTGATACATCCTGATTTGTGTTGTGATCTGTAATTTATTTATTTGTGATATATATATCTGTGATTTCTGTTTCTGTGATATATTACTCTGTGAATATGAAACCCTTGGCCCGTAAAACGGCACTTGAATTTCGATGCGACAGGGAGTCGGATTCCAGTTGGTTATCCGAAACCCACATCGAATTGTAATAGTGAATCTTTGTGACTGATAAATTTATTTTATCTATGAATCTGTGAATGAAGATAAGCGTTGTGGATTATACCGCTTATCGATATTGATATATCTGTGATGATTGATGATATTGCACTATTGTGTGTAAAACCCCTGGACCACACTTATACACACACAAATATGGATTTCACGTGGAAATCGGTTAAGTCGTAGATGATTTAAATTCAATGTTTTTGAAATTGAAATTTTAATTCCAATTGATTTTGAAATTGGAAATTGGGGTTTAATGTGAAAAGCTTTTGAAAAGGGGTTTTTGAAGATAAAAGTTATTTTGAATAACTTAATCGAGTTTTGAAAATTTAAATAATTTGATTTAAATTTGAATTCAAGTTTGAAATTGAATTCTATGATTTGAAACTAGGGATTAAAGATGTTGTACAAGTTATATATGGGTTAAACCATTTTAAAGATATTGATTTGGGAATTTGAATTTAATTCAAGGGTTTTAACTCGTGTAAATATAACTGGATTTTTCTGAAACGAAACTATTTATTTTCAAATAGTAAAAGCTTTCACATAAGTAATGAACTTCCAATTTGTGTTGGAAGAATTTCAAGTTTGAAGTAAAATTGAAATGTTTTGAAACTATGAAATGAGTCTTTGATTCAAAGACCGGATGAGTTAATCCAACTTGAAATAGAATTGTTTTGAAAGGCTATGAATGAATCTTTGGGAACGAGTTTTGAAAGCTATAAGTTAAATCTTGACTTAAAGATTTAACGAGTTAATTCAATTAAAATGGAAATTGTTTTGAAATCCATGAATGAATCTTTGTGAACGGGGTAAACTTTGTGAATTGAATCTTTTTGGTTAAAAGATTAAAAGTGTGGAAATTGTTTAAACCATTGAAGGTTTTTGAAATGAATCTTTTTGTTCAAAAGATTGGAAATGGTAATTTGTTTTAACCATTCGAATAAAAAGTTTTGGGCTTTAAGCTGTGATTTAACTGAGACCCCAGTATCCATATGATTTTTAATTGCGCTCGTTATTCGGGTTAGCCGGGAAAAGACCTTTGTGTCATATAACCCATTTCGAATAAGTGATACGACGATATGGATAGCATTTGAAGACCGGTGGTGAAGACCGGGTATTTGTGAGAGCGATAGGATGACATATCGATTGTCTCTGCACTGAGTAGCTACGGTATAGAGATTCCCTAAGTGATGGGAAGTCCGATCGGGATTGTGAATACCCGGATTGCAAGGGCTTCTTCGGAAGTGCCTTCGGTTCTGTTCGGACCTAGAACAGACTTGTATGGATGTGTGTCTGACGTTACACTTTGAGATGTAAAGCTGGTTTCTATCAAATACATTTCTGTTGGTGGCAGTGAATTTATTCTCTTAGCTTAACACCCTTCTCTGAGACGTACGAGCTCAGAGGTTACACTACAACAAAACAACCATATTACAACCTTTCATTTACAACCAGCACAAACTGACAGTTGTAATATGTATTTTTTAACAACTGTTTATTATAGCAGTTGTAAAAAATGTACTTTTAACAACTTTTATTTTTGCAGCAGTTGTAACATATTTCTGTAACAACTGCTTACTTGTGCCCCTTGTAAATATCTATTTATAACAACTGTTTTTGTTAATGGTCCCCTAAGTTATTTTTCTGCTTACCGAAAATTTCAACTTCCCTCCCTACATTTCTTCGGCCGCTCAATTTATTAAAAACCTAGCAACCAAAATTTCCTAAAAATAAACCCTAACCCCTTCGTGTTTTGCTTTCTACCTGGCCATTGATGGCGCTAAACCCCATCGCGCTCGCTGCCATTTCAATTAACGGTGAAACTCCCTTGCAAACCCTAACCTACTACTCTCCACCAAAACACCTCACTGTCGTTGCTGTCGACGAAACCTTCTTACAGACGCTAATCCGCTATTCTCCGCCACCTGCTTTGCTTGCATCCGTTGCTGCTGATTACAGGTATCGGATCATTCAGTTACTATGTTGAATGTTTCTACAAATATCCTAATTTTGTAAGTGCTTTTGGTTTTCCTTTTCTCTTCCTTTCTTTCTTTTGGGTTGCAGATACCTTTAATTATCTGATTTATCTTGTTCATATTATAAACATTCTTGTCTGAGATATTTTTTTTAACTTTTGGATATGAAATCATTGTTACTAGTACCTGTTCTGTTCCATTGATGCTTATTCAGCTACTATTGACTTGGAGTATGTTGTCTTTGTCTTGTAAAATCAATAGTTTTGCGTGTATAGATTAAGGTATTTTATGATATGAGATTGGTAATATTTGTAGGAATATATCAAATTGAGTCATTGACATTACATTGGATATATCAGATATATTTGGTGCTTAGCAGACTAGTTGGTTATTACAGTTATGGACAGCTTAAGATTTGATATAAAGTAAATGGTTGGATGGATTAGTTTTGTGAAAGTTGGGTCTTTGGATTTGATTTATTTGGACTGTTGATTCTAGAATCTAAGTAGCAAGTAGTGATAGCATAAGAATTATCAAATTAGGTAATAAATTGATGCAATTTAGTTTTTATATTTGATTGCTAGTAAGATGTTTTTTAATGTACTATTATTTTTCAGTACCCTTAAAACTTATTTTATGAGCTTAAGTTGAAGCAATTGTTCAAAGATATACAAAACAAATCTTTTGAAACTTTGAACATGTGTTCGGTGACCTTTGCCAATAAGTCAAACATAGGTCTATGAAGATAAAGACATAAAGACAAGACAACATTATATTCAGATGTTTGAAAACTGAACTTAAAAACACCAAAAAAAACTAATCATTGTTCTTGAATTTCGAATTCTGATTTGAAGGTTTCTTTGTTATCTTATATGACCAAAAGTCTAATAGTAGTATTGAATAGCAAGTAGCAACCATGAACATGTTTTGAATTTGTTCTGAGACTAATAGGTACAGATATATGCAAACATTTACAGAACTAAAACATAAAATTTTCTAATCCTAATGCATATCTATCGGTTACAAGTTCATCATCTTCATTCTTATATATATCAGGTGTAAAATGCTTGAAAATGCGCGTACCAATGTATTTGTTTTACAAAATATACATGCTTTTTTATAGTCATGTAAAATTTGATTTTCAGTAGGTATGAATTCTAGGTTGAGTTTGTATGAACCATATACTAGTTTAATCTAAGAGATTTTGAGAGTCAAAGGTTTCATTAGTTTATGAATTTTGCTTGATATTATTTGAATATCATCCAATATTTTGATTATCTATCTAGTAAATTTGCATTCCATGCAAGTTCCTTTTTATAAAGTATAGTGCGAGTTCCTTTTTATTTACATGTAACTAAATGATAAACTCATGAACAAATTTCTCTTCAGATAAAAAGGATACAACTTATCAAATCACATACTGATTTACTTGAGTTTTTAATAAAAGTTGATCAAAGCAATTTTACATCTTATCGTACATGATTGTTTACATATTTGTTTGATATTATACATAACCGTTTCATATCAAAACAATCTTATAATTAGTACGATGTTCTAATTCTTTACATATAATGATTTTTTTTCCAGGTTGATTACTTAATAAAAGAAGCTTGAACTTGTTGCACCCATGGGTAAAAACGAGCAACATTAAGCAGAGGTAAACATCTTCAACTTTGTATATTATGGCATTTTCACTATGTTAAGGACCATTGATTTTTGTACCTAAAAGCTTACAAAGTTTGATTATTAATATTGATGTATGAGAGCCATTGGTCTAATCCCTTTGCAAAATTATTCTAATCATCTACATCTACCATAGAAACCTATATTGTATTGTAATATTATAGGGGTGAATGGCAATGCATAGGAGTTGATAGTTAAAGGTCTGTGGTCATAGATTATATTTTTCTACTAGACATACATCTTTTGTGATAAATAAATGTTTCGGCAATCATTTTCTCCATCTGTAGCA
Organism: Allium fistulosum; assembly: GCA_030737815.1. Lineage (NCBI taxonomy): Eukaryota > Viridiplantae > Streptophyta > Magnoliopsida > Asparagales > Amaryllidaceae > Allium > Allium fistulosum. The sequence continues at coordinate 895,455,834 of CM060902.1, forward strand.
CATCTAAAGTTACAAATGAAGTACTATATTTTTTTGATTATATACATAGCCATCTTATCTTAACAGAAGGCTGAAATTTATTTCAGAGTTTCATAACTTTTATACTAAACTAATTTTCAAATGGCAAAGCTCGGCTTGTTACCATGTATAAAATTCTAAACTAATTTTGGCCTAACTTTCATACTCATTTTTTAAGTCAAGGGTATTCTTATCACTTAAAACACGCACGTGTAACAATATATGCTGGGGATCACCATTCCGATTTTCCAGAAGAAACCCCACTAAACTTTTACAACTTCAAAAATTAAGAACAAATTATAAAAATTATTATAAATTCTCAAATTCAGGTATGTGGTTTACTGTGTCATTTAACGTTTTTAGCACAAATTGGGTTAGTCGCAGAGCTGTGGTGGGTAGCGTGCAATGTGCATGTAGAAAAGTTGGAATGCAGAAAGGGTAACTTAGTTTTAGGTTAATAAACACTAACTTATTTATGTCTAAAAGTTATAATCTTTGAATTTTATATGCTTGTGTTGTGATGTTGGTTTTTGAACTTGTTATCTGTGCTACGTTTATGCCACCTTTAGTCTTACGGCATGAGAAATCAAAGATGACAGCAGCAATCTTTTTGCCTCATATTTAGCATGCCTCTGTCATTTGAAAGAAAAAAATATTATGCCATCAGCCTTATGCCAACCCCCCAGTAGAATAGGATATTAAATTCGATTTGCTGCTTTTATTTTATGTTACATGTGTGTGACAGTTTCAAGCAGTGCTGCAGGTGATTCTCTGCGTGTAGATGTGTGTGCAGAGTGCGGCTGTTTGTTTGGGTGTATGTATGTGGTGTTGAATGTGTATAGGCTTGAATACAAGAACAAGTGTGTGTGTGTGTGTATAAAACATACTGTTGTTAGCCTTAGAACATGACCTGTCCTTACTTTTTGAGGTATTTCATGTTTTAACCTCCTTTCTCTAGTCATCTTGCTATTGTATTCTATACGTATACTGGACAATATATATGTATATGTATATATACATATATGTGTGTGCTAGTTGTTAATGACCATGGTCTTCAACCAATTTAGATATGACTAATCCAACTCATCTTATAGTTGAAAGTACTTCTCCTATTAATTTTAATGGTCCTCATCTGTATGGTATTGTTGCCCTCATTGTTCATGCTGATATTTCAAATTTAATATATAATAACTATGCATGTATTGCATGTGTTGTGCTAGTACTACTTTCATAGTTTCCGATTTCTTGAACTCCTATTTGCAATTGCATATCTTTTGAAAATTCATTTTATGGTACTATTCAGTACTTGATACCTTTAAGGTCCAAAATCAATGATGTCCTAATGTTTAGTGTTTGATTTAGATAGAATACAATTGATGATAAAGGAACTGTACGTTGTCATGCCCTGACACGAAAATTATGTCTGGTATTCTAATGTTTAGTGTTTGACTTAGAATACAATTGATCAAACATGTTATAGTTAATAACTCACCACTTAATAGAAGTTGAGGGAAATTGATGAAACTGAAAGTAATCAGCTAACTTCTGTTGGTACAGTGGCTTCAATGTTATAGAGAAAAGAGGTGATTTAGAACTTGAAGAAGAACTTAAGCAATGAGTCATTTCTCGATAAATATAATTTTGTAGGCTATGATACATCTTTAAATATGATTATCTTATCTTCACTCATATATCATTCTTTTTTATGAATTTCATATTTGAATAGCATAGTTTGAGAAGCAAATGGCAACAGATGAATAGAAAGTGTGGAAGAATTCGTTAACAGGTAACCTCCTAGTTTACAGGTATTGCTCTCTCTTTTCAATTTATTTATTAGAGTTCAATGTTACTTAAGTTTTATATCCTTTTAATTAAGAGGATTTTCACTGGCAGTGCCTCGCCGCCTAATTGAAAAGGTCCACAACATTTGTAAAACAGAGTGTCAGTGAATATGAAAATGTTGATTTACATAATCTATAGAAAATGACCCTTTTTTCCTCTAAGGCCATAATTGCCATATAAATGATGGCGTTAATGAGAAAATAAATCTAATTCAAAGCTCATCAAAATTCTTACAGCTGATAGCTTATCATGAATATTTATTCACATTTTTTATCTTGACTCATCTTCCATATTGGATTAGTTTTTCTATTCAGTAAACGATGAACTCTGTTATAACTTTTGAAACAATACTAATATTTGAAACAACCACAATAAGCCAATATTATATACCGAACTCTATGTAATATTTAAAAGTTTTATTATGTGCTTCAAACAAATATTATATGTTGAAGAAAATGAAATGTAAGAACAAACCTATTGACCTATAATCAAAGAAATTAAGAACTTATATGCAACAAAAATGAAATTTTATTTTCTGAAACTCAAAATGCAAATAATTGAGGCTAAAGCATTTATAAACTTTTGGTTAAACTCATTATTATTTGCTTGTCCTGATGTCTGTTGGGCAATACAATTAGGCAATCCATACTTTGAATCTCGTGATATCTGTTGGGCAGTCCATATTTTGAATCTCTGGATATCTGTTTGGCAGCCCATATTTTGAATCGCATAAATCTAAATTCCTTCAATTGTGTAATATTTCTATGTCCGTAAACAGTAAGATGTATCAAAGCAATTTTACATCGTATCACATATGTTTGTCATCATAATTTTTTTTGATACTATACATAGTCGTTACATATCAAAAAAGTCCTATACTGATAGGTATAATGTTAACTTTTTACATATTATGATTTTTTTCCAGGTTGATCACTTGGAGAAAGAAGCTTGAACTTATTGCGTCTATAGGAAAGAGCGAGAAGATACTTGGAAAGTTTGGGTTGATGCGGTGATGGATCCTTAAGCTCTTCTATTTAGGCCTACTTCAGATATCTATATGATTGGACAAACGGTTGGGACGCCTATCGCTTGGCAGAAAGAATTCATCTCTTTTGATTAGTACGTATATGTACTTTTATTGATTTATGTTATGGATTTAGTTATGTTTTGGAACGGAGTTATGAATTCATAAATGGTGTAAACTTGAATTGTTTTTGAATGTTAATGGATCGTGTTGTTTCAAGTATTTGAATGATTGTGGTTATTATTAATGAAATATTGGTTTTAATTATAATATCATGAAATTTATGCTTAATACTAATTGTGAAAAGATGAATTATAGTAGATTGTACCAGTTGTAAAAATGTTGTTGCAAATGTCAGAACTAGCAGTAGTAGATCCTACTACAACTATTACAAACTGTTGTAAAATGTTAATGCAACAGGCGGAAAAAGTTGTTAAATATTTATTTCAACTGTCGTAAGCAGTTGTAAATAAGTCTTTTACAACTGCGAAAAGCAGTAGTAAAAGATTCTATTATAACAGCCGCTGACAGTTGCAAAAGAGTCTTATAACAACTGCCGAAAGCAGTTGTAAATAACTCTTTTACAACTGCTATTTGCAGTTGTAAAAAGATTTTTTACAACTGCTTATGCAACTGTACGTACCCGTTGTAAAATAATCCCGCTCTATTACAACTGCGGATATAAGGACTGGCGGGTGCCAGTTGTAATAGACCTATTACAACTGTTTTTGGCAGTTGTGAAAGGGTATTTTTGTTGTAGTGTTATGTAGTTGATGGTTACTAGTGATACATTCCCAATTTGGTAATGTGGCATATGAAGTGCTATTCATCATTGTTGGTCAAAGCGTGGCTTTGTGAAAAAGAGTGGCTTTGTGAAAAAGCGTGGCTTTGTGGACGAGACTTCGTCGAGCCTCACAACCCGGTAATGGTCGAAACAGGAATGTTGCGACACAGGTTTGTAGGGGTAGCGCCCCTAGGGTATGTCATTTCCTTCTGGATAAAAGGTGATATCATGGTATGGAGCCCAGATATTTTACCTATGTTGACGCTGCACAGTTATTATACTTTGTGGTTTTTGCTTTATGATCGAGACGTCTCGGATAAAGATCGGTGACGATTGGGGGATGACATGACTCGTGTGTTAGTTACCTAGTTACAGCTTGGTTAAAGCGTGAGGTAGCGTCGGCCTTGTGTTTGCAGAGATCCGGTTAGGTTCTCGGGGCGTCTTTCCAGAGGCGTTTCCATTTCGGTAAGGAAGTTCCTTAGCCTGATCATTTGTTGGAAATCCAAAGAAACAATACGAACCTTGTACGGTTTTAGTTGTATTACCTGCTATGGAATGTGGCGGTAACCTGCTATTGAACATCGTAGCTATAGTAGGCATACAATAATGGTTGTATGCTGGGTAAGATTAATATTGTATTTTCGAAATGTTTTTTTCACTATGCACTAATAATAAATATCCAATGATTTTGCGTAGTAAGCATATTTGACTATCATAAGAAGAAATCTCCTCCAAGTCTGCGATTGCATTGTGTGTGTGGCGGGAGGTCTTATGGTAGTTTCATTTTCCAAAAGCATTGCGGATTTCAATGTTTAAAAGCCTTTTGTGTTTGCTTAAAGATAAACTGTTTTTGTTTGCTCATACCAGTCCCATGACTGATCCAGAGTTTAGTGTTCCCTTCCTAAACTCTGGGTGCCCACAATTTTCCACACGGGCAGTCTAGATTTGGGTTTCTTTTCAGATATTCAGGGTTAGTAGATTATCTGGAGCTAGTTCAGTTCTTGGAGTTCATGGACTGACGTTGCTTATCTTGGAGCATTCTATTGGAGACATTCTATCCGCTGCTGGTGCTATCTATTTTCTTTCCGCTGCTATTTCTTGTATCATATCTCTGATGTATATTGATACCTGTTGTATCATTCTGTTGTATCATATTGTATCAAATTTTGTATCTGTCATTGTATCAATGTTATATATATTGATATATTCTTTCTCTTCCGCTGTGTTGTTATACTTAATGGTGTTATAAGCTCCGGTGAACCAGATTCGGCGTTTGAATCTACGACATTCGAGTACAAGTAAAGTACGGGTGTCGATTTTCGAAGGCCGATTTCAGGGTCATCACAGGTCAGGTTTGGATCTGAAAATAACAAGGCTTGGTCAAGAATGCAAAGGAATAGGAAGTGGTTTGTAAGTTACAAAGTGGGAAGATCAAAAGGCAAGGTAAAAGAGCGGTTTGCATCATCTTTTTGGGCTCGGTCTTGGCACATTTGGGCTCGGCCAGGGCTGCTACAGGTCTGGTCAGAGGAGAGGGGGATGTTCAGAGGTGGTAAACAAGCTGGTGGTGGTGGCTAAGGGGGTGGCCGTAGTCAAAGATGAAGGGTATGTGAACTACAAGGCTCGGCTATGTAGTTGTTTTGGAATGTTTGCATTGTTTTGTAAAGTTTTGTTCAAGGGGAGGTCATGGCACTTTCAAGTCAGAGGAGAATGATAGTTAGGCCATGGATTATGTGGGAAAGAGGTGGTGGTGGTTGGTGGAGGAGATGGTGAGGTTATGGGCCGAGCAACATAGGTGAAGATCAGGGCAAAATCAAGTGAAAAACAATGGAAAACAAGGGAAAAAGTGAAGAAGAAATGGAAGAAGCCATTACCAATTTTTTTCAGAAATGATGTGGCTGAGAATTTGCTAAAATGAGAAACTTCTCACATGAAAATGAGATAAAACTCACGGCCAAACGTTTAAGTTTTGAACGGCCAAAGAAAATGAAGAGTCAAGGAATTGAAAAGTCATAGTTTTAAAGCCTTTAGTCTCTTAGAATTTCCACTTTCTTTTTTATACAAAATAAAAATAAATAAATAATGATAAAAGACAACAAAAATAAAGTGAAAAATAAAATAAATAATTAGTCTTAGGAAAAATAGGAAAATAAATAAAGAAAATAGTTTATTTTATTGAAACTAGTATTAAAATTGTAAACAAAAATACAACTAGTAAAGGAAAATTTCAACTACACTTTTAAAATGTTTCAAAAAATATATAAATACATAACATGTCAGGTTACACATGTAAACATAAATTAGAACATGACATGACTAACAAAATATCATTTATGTAAATTAAAATAAACAATTTTGTTAAATAACGAATTTACATACAATAGTGTAAAAAGCATAACTTTCACAATATAAATCAGATTCCAACGAAACGAAATGCAGTATTCTTAAAAATTTATTTACTTTCATAAAATAAAGATAAATTTCAAAAGTTCAAAATTTAAATTTTTAAAATTAAAAGTCAAAGTTTGACCACATTGACAAAATTCACATTTCTGGAAAATATCCTATTTATTCATGTTTGGAATTATAATTCACATACAAATCAAAATTTATATTTAAAGTAACAAAAATTAAATAAAATAAAGTTTTTAAATCAGGAAATTCAATTTAAAAAAAATAATTACAAAATACATGGTTGTTACAAATTTGAATCGAATGATTATTTATGGATATAATAGATGGGTTTAACCAAATTGTTGAATAATAATTTTAAATTTATATGGTTTAAATTAATTATTTATTTTGTTTTCAATCTATTTGTCTTTCTAGTTGTTTCTATTCTCCTACCTCCTTCCTTTTCGGGGACGAAAAGTTTTGAGTGGGGGAGAGTGTAACGACCCGTAAATTTTAAAGGTTTTAATAACGTAATTAACTGAATTTTTGTGAAATTTTAAATAATTAAATTTTCAAATAAAAATTCGATATTTGTAATACGTCTACTTAAACATAGAAAATGGTTAATTTTCACCAGATAATATGGAAGTTTATTTTCTTGTGTAATTCTATTTTAATTCAAATCAGTTAATATTTGATGATCATAAAATGTTTTCCAAACCTGAATATTTTTATACAATGATTTTTTAAATTTTCTTCTAAGTGAGACGTCATATTTCGTTTCATCAAATTCGGACTTCTATTGCTCCGTTTATCTTATCTCTGACAAATTGGCAGCAGTTTTCGGTACCGATTATCAGCTTTTGATACGATGGTCGTACCATTGATATCTGTATACCGTTTTGACCGTCTCATCGTGCCGATCTCTGAGGCATATTCCCTTCTGTGTTTGGAAGTCCGGTACGCAGTGGAATCCATGGAGACGGTGATCGTACCGGTATCGAATTCCAACTTTTAATTTCCAACATCTCTTTCATATTCCACGGGTAAATTTCAATAGCCGGAAGCCTTTTCAATTCTCAAAAATTCAAATTCTGACCATTCGTTGTTTAATAATGATTTTGGGTATGCCTCTTCATTTACTTACTTCTGTTCTAAAAAAACTTGTTTCATTTATTTGTTTTTCTTTTACTGTTCGTATTCCTGAAGCTATTCTCCCCCTCTCTCTCTTGCATCTTCCATTGTTGATCCTCCCTTCCTCCTTCGGTCACCCTCCACCTCTTCACCACCAGATCGAAGCCAATTATCCCCTTTCCGCCTCCATTTGTCAACCGAGCCTAGTCTCCATTTGAAACCTGGCAGCCGAGATTTCCTATTACCCACTTCCGACCCACCAAGTTAATCACTACTTCGCCAGAAACTTATTGACCCTACTCCGCACAACAGCAACCGCGTCAGCCATGAATAGCTTCTCCGCCAAGAACCGCCTGACCATAGCCAAGCACCCATGTAACGACCCCGAATTTTAATTAAATTTAAATTGATAATTAATTGAATTTTTGAATTAAAATTATAAAATTAATTTGTAAATCGATTGAGTTTTTCCGGATTCAAATAAAAATGTGTTAAATCATTTGAATTTAAATTTCAAGTAAATGGTTTATAAAATAAATATATAGAGAAATACAATATAATTAGTATTAAAGTAAAAATAATAATAAATATTTAAACTAGAAATAGAAATAAATAAAGGATAAATAATAAAAATATAAAGTAAAATAAAAATAGAAGTTCGCTTATTTTATAAAGTAATAATTAATACTTAAGCTATGAATAAAAACAAAAACATTGATATATAAGATGAATTATAGGGTTGTAAAATATAAAGAAACCAATAGATAAAATCTAATAACATATTAAAATTTACATTATAAAGTAATGAGACAAGTCAAAAGGAAACAAAACCATATCCTCAAATATGAACAAACAAATAATACAAAGGCTCACAATAGAAAACACTAGTACACTCAAGAATGAAACCAGACAACACAAAGGAATGTAAATATCTATGTACAAGAAAGAAAAGAAAGACAAAGCAATTAATGCCATATCTATGCGTACACAAGAAAAATTATATCAGCCACCAAATCAACATATCAGCCACCAAAGGAAAATAGGCTAGTCAACAAGCAAAGCAAAATATCTGTCCTATATTTGTACTAAAAGAAATATCACCTGTACAAAATAAATTATCACCCAGTGAACCTTCTTTTCTATATCCATCATCTTCATTTCAGTATCATTCATTCTAGGCTGTGCAAATCTGAAGTAAATAACATCATTTAAACTTAAAAAAAATACAACCTAAACAACAACCCAGATCAATCAGAGAATCAAAGAAGGAAGATTTCAACTTGCATTTTCTTAAAGCCTGTTTCAACATAGAGGAAGCTCTGTCACTTTGCTAAAACACTGTGAGTAACATCACTTTAAAATAATTAAAAAAAGTATAACCTGTTGCTTATATATCTGTGAATAAGTATGATTGTGTGAATATATATAAGTGAGTTTCTGTGTATATATCTATGGGTGTATAAATGTGTGAGCATGTTTGTTCCTGTGACATCTCTGTTCCCAGTTTCAGGCTTAAGTTTTGATGTATAAAATTGTGTATCTCTTAATCTAGTCACTGTTATGATTTAAGTTATAAAAAAAAATTGTTTGTTTTATCATAACTTAAGGTTTAAAAATTTAATTGAGTTAAAATAAATTCAAACTTGCTCTGGAAACTAAAATGGACAGGAAAGTTTGGGTTTTGAGTAAATTTCAAACATTCAAATTAAATGTTTCAGGCATATAATCTGAAACCATATCCAGAAACATGAATTTTAAAAATGAAATCAAGATTTTAAATGATGAGTTGAGGGAGCACTTGACAGATGAACGAGAAATGGATTTTTATAAACTCTGATGATCGACGCATGTTTGGGTGTCGAGACTTTTTTCAGAGATCCTGGAATGATAGTTGAATTCGAGAAAAATATGAGATGACTTTATATTTCATCATGGTAGGTGATTGAAGTTGATTTAGGGTTTAACAACCCAGTATGGTCGATAATGTTTTAAAAGGAAGTTCGTCATCATCGAGGCGATTCAGGCGATCGCAGGTGGGGGAACGTGGCGAGGAGGCCGTGATGTATCCCTGATATGGATGGCGAGTTCTCCGGTGGCCTAGTTCGTCGTCGGCGAAGTGATTGTGATCGAGTGTTTGTTCCAAACTTTCGATCAGGTATCGATATTTCGAATTGCTCTCGAATTTTGATTTCTGGGTTGCGATGTTAGCTCTCGAGGTCTAGGTCGATTTGATGATGACCGTAGAGATGGTCGAAGGGGCAGGTCGGTGTCGTGCATGTGCACGGTACACATTTGGTTGGTGGAGTTGTTGTAGTTTGGGAAGAAGATGGAGCCTCGAGTTCAAGCACGTGAAAACGTGGGATCGACTCGAACCAACAGAGGGAGGCGAGAAACTCGAAGCAAGGCTCGAGTTTAACTCAAATTAGCTCGGGTCAGAAAATTTTGTTTCAGGTTTTGAACCAGAAACCTGTTTTCTGAATTTTAAAACTAAATATAATTTTAATCAAGTTTTTAAAACTGAGTTTAAATCAAAAATGTAAATATAGATTCTAGTTTGAATTGAAATTTAGTTTGAAGATAAATAAAGTTTTAAATTCAATTTGTTTTATCTTTACTACTAATAATGAGAATTCCTTGAATAGAAATTCAACCGTGTCTTTTTGAAATACCAAAAATACCCCTCATTATAATAATGGAAATCGTTCACTCTATCTTTATCTTTACTACTAATAAAGAGAATTCATTGAATAGATTTACTCAGTGTCTTTTTGAAATTCCAAATATACCCTTTTACATCTTATCTTATAGAGAAATAGTATTCAAGTATGGGAATATAGCCTGTTATTTTCTAAGTACAACTGTCAGTCCCCATGGAGAACTACAGTGTACGTTCACAAGATGAAGTATCCGAGTTTTTCATATTGTCCGTAATTTAGGTGGGAGTTAATCGGTCGAAGTCTCGCCGGATTCCGAGTTAGTATGAAGAAAATATTGCAGTCTGAACAAAAAAAATAGCGGCTTCTGCACTAGGCAGAGTTCAAATATGGGGATGTGGTAGCCTCTTATTTTCTAAGTACAACTGTCAGTCCCCATGGAGAACTACCGTGTGCGTTCGTAAGATGAAGTATCTGAGTGTTCCATATTGTGCGTAATTTAGGTGGGAGTTAATCGGTCGAAGTCTCGCCGGATTCCGAGTTAATATGAAGAAAATATTGCAGTCTGAACAAAAAAAATAGCGGCTTCTGCACTAGGCGGAGTTCAAATATGGGGATGTGGTAGCCTCTTATTTTCTAAGTACAACCGTCAGTCCCCATGGAGAACTACAGTGTGCGTTCACAAGATGAAGTATCCGAGTGTTCCATATTGTCCGTAATTTAGGTGGGAGTTAATTGGTCGAAGTTTCACTGGATTCTGAATTAGTATGAAGAAGTTATTGCAGTTTGAACAAAAAAAATAGCGGCTTCTGCACTAGGCGGAGTTCAAATATGGGGATGTGGTCGCTTAATATTTTCTAAGTACAACTGTCAGTCCCCATGGATTGTTATGTCAACATCACATCTTTATCTTTATCTTTACTATCTTTACTACTAATAATGAGAATTCCTTGAATAGAAATTCAACCGTGTCTTTTGGAAATACCAAAAATACCCCTCATTATAATAATGGAAATCGTTCACTCTATCTTTATCTTTACTACTAATAAAGAGAATTCATTGAATAGATTTACTCAGTGTCTTTTTGAAATTCCAAATATACCCTTTTACATATTATCTTATAGAGAAATAGTATTCAAATATGGGAATATAGCCTGTTATTTTCTAAGTACAACTGTCAGTCCCCAAGGAGAACTACAGTGTACATTCACAAGATGAAGTATCCGAGTGTTTCATATTGTCCGTAATTTAGGTGGGAGTTAATCGGTCGAAGTCTCGCCGGATTCCGAGTTAGTATGAAGAAAATATTGCAGTCTGAACAAAAAAAATAGCGGCTTCTGCACTAGGCAAAGTTCAAATATGGGGATGTGGTAGCCTCTTATTTTCTAAGTACAACTGTCAGTCCTCATGGATAACTACAGTGTACGTTCACAAGATGAAGTATCCGAGTGTTTCATATTGTCCGTAATTTAGGTGGGAGTTAATTGATCGAAGTTTCGCCGGATTTCGAGTTAGTATGAAGAAAATATTGCAGTCTGAACAAAAAAATAGCGGCTTCTGCACTAAGCAGAGTTCAAAAATGGGGATGTGGTATCCTGTTATTTTCTAAGTACAACTGTCAGTCCCCTTGGAGAACTACAGTGTGCGTTCACAAGATGAAGTATCCGAGTGTACCATATTGTCTGTAATTTAGGTAGGAATTCATCGGTCGAAGTTTTGCCTGATTCTGATTTAGTATGAAGAAGTTATTGTAGTCAGAACAAAAAAAATAGCGGTTTCTGCCTAGGCAGCGTTCAAATGTGGGGATGCTACTATCAAATCTACTTTCACAGGTACAAATAAAAATGCATGCATATTGTGGTTAAATGCAGGCCCACCTGGGCGTGCATATGTACTCGTTGATATAAAAGCAATTAAATGTATGGGAGAATTTTAATTTAAAATGAATTTGAAATTTGTAAATGAAAATTTGAAATGAATGGTTTCAACCATTTTTTATAAGTGATAATTAAATCATAAATAAAAAAGATGAGTTTATCTTAAGTAAATGAAGATTTAATGAATTGTAATTCATTTATTAAGTTAATTAATCATGATAATTAATGATTTGTATTAATCAGTGATTATAAGTTTTAAATGTATTAATTAAGGTTTAAGTTAATAAATGATTGATAATAAATTAATTTTTAATCAAGAAATAATTAATTCACAATTAACATTTAATTAATTAAATAATTTGAATTAATGAGTTATTAATGGTTAATCAAATTATAATCAATAATGATTAATATAAGTAAATTTCTTTAGAAAAGTGATTAAAGAATTTTTAAATTGTTAACGAAGGTCATTAACTAAGATTATTTAAATAATTAATTAATGTGATTAATTGTAACAATCAATTGGATTGAATTAATTAATGATTTAATGTTTTGAAATTGTGTAAGTGTAATTACTTTATGGAAGTAATTAAGAAATTAATTGTTCATTGAAATCAATTAAGAATAATTAATTAAGGATTAATTATCAATTAAGGGTTAATTTATGATTAATTAAAAGATAATTCATTAAATGGTTCGTAATTAATTGATTATTAATTTACCATAACTAGTAAATTTATTCGTAGAAATAATTCTAATTTAAATTAATCAGATAATTAAATTAATTTTACTCATGAATATTTGGATTCTATTGGATGATTTGATTGTTTGATATCTTTTATCTGTAATGCTGTGTGATATATTCTGATTTGTGTGTGATCTGTACTATAGTTTATTTATCTGTAATTTATATATCTGTGATCTGTGAATAAAAGATAAGCGTTATAGTTATACCGCTTATCAACTATATTTCTATATTCTGATCTGTGACGATTGAATGATGTTGCACTACTGTGTGAAACCCCTGGACCACACTTTTACACACACAAATATGGATTTCACGTGGAAATCGGTCAAGTCACAGATGATTTAAATTTAATATTTTTGAAGTTGAAATTTTAATTTCAATTGATTTTGGAAATGGATTTGGGTTAAATGTTAAAGCTTTTGAAAAGGAGTTTTTAAGATAAAAATTATTTTGGATAACTTGGTAAAGTTTTTCAATTTAAATAATTTAATTTGAATTTGAATTCAAAATTTGGAATTGAATTTCATGTTTGGAAATTATGGTTAAAGATGTTATAAATGTGTTTATATGAATTTAAACCATTTTGAAAATATGGTTTTGAGAATTTGAATTTAACCTAAGGACTTTAACTCGTATAAATGAATCAGATTTTCCGAAATGAAACTATTTGTTTTCAAATAATAGAAGCTTTCATATAAGGAATGAATTTCCAATTTGTGTTAAAAGAATTTCAAGTTTGAATTGAAAATGGTTTCCCAAGTTACGAATAAAACTTTGGAATTGTTTTTGTAAGCTATGAATTAAATCTTGATTTAAAGATTAAATGAGTTAATCCAATTGAAAGGGAAATCGATTTGAAAATCTATGAATGGATCTTTGTGAAACTGGGTGAACTTTGTGAATTGAATCTTTTTGTGTAAAATATTAAAATGGTAATGTGCTTAAACCATTTGAAGAAAAGTTTTGGGTAATAAGTTGTGACTTAACTGAAATCCCAATATCCATATGTTTTAAAATAGTGCGCTCACTATTCGGTTTAGCCGGGAGAGGACTTTGTGTCATATAACCCATTCCGAATAGTGATACGTCGTATATGGATAGCATTTGAAGACCGGTGTTGAAGACCGGGTATTTGTGAGAACGATAGGATGACCTATCGATTGTCTCTACACTGAGTTGCGCCGGTATAGAGATTTCCTAAGTGATAGGAAATTCGATCGGGATTGTGAATACCCGGATTGCAAGGGCTTCTTTAGAAGTGCCTTCGGTTATGTTCGAACCCAGAACAGACTTGTATGGTTGTATGTCTGACGCTACACTTTGAGATATAAAGCTAATTTCTTCCAAATACATTTATGTTGGTGGCAGATAATTTATTCTCTTAGCTTAACACCCTTCTCTAAGACGTACGAGCTCAGAGGTTATGTAGTTGAAGGTTATCAGTGATATACTCCCAATTTGGTAGTGTGGCATGCTGAGTGTTGCTGTGTGTTGATGGTCATTTGTTGATCAAAGCATGACTTTGTGAAAAAGCGTAGCTTTGTGGACGAGACTGCATCAGGACCTCACAAACCGGAAATGGTCGAAACAGGAAAGATGCGACAGGGTTATGAGGGGCGCGCCCTTTAGGGTATGTCATTTCCTTCTGGAAAAGGTGATATTATGGTATGGAGCCCTGATATTTACCTGTGTGGTTTCTCCAATCTCATTTACTGTGTGATTGTTGTAGTGTGATCGAGGGCCCTCGGATAAAGGTCCCAAAGGACCGGGGGGTGGCATATTCGTGTAGTAGTTACCTAGTGTAAGGGGTAACCCGGCCTTGTGTTGGCAGAGAGCTAGTTAGTTCTCGGGGCATCCCGCCAGAGGCGTACCCATGTGGCAGTAGGAAGTTCCTTAGCCTGACCATTTGTTGGAAATCCAAAGAAACAATACGAGCCCTTTACGATTGCAGTTGTATAACCTGTCTCCTCAGGCGGCATCTATAGCAGGCATAATATAATGGTACCTATGTTGGCTAAGATTAATATTGTATTTTCGAAATGATTTTGTACACTATGCACTAGTAATAATATCAAAAGAGTTTTCTTTTGCATAGTAAGCATGTTTGACTATCATAAGAAGAAATCTCCTCCAAGTCTGCGATTGCATTGTGTGTGTGGTGGGAGGTCTTATGGTAGTTTCATTTTTCAAAAGCATTGCGGATTTCAATGTTTAAAATTCTCTTATGTTTGTTTTAAAGATAAACTGTTTTTGTTACTCACACCAGTCTCATGACTGACTCGGAGTTTATTGTTCCCTTCCTAAACTCTGGGTGCCCATAATTTTCCACACGGGCAGTCTAGAGTTGGGTTTTTCAGATAGTCAGGTTTAGTAGACTAGTTGGAGCTAGTTCAGTTTTGGAGTTCAATGATGACTGACGTTGCTTATGTTGGTGCAATGTGATGGTGGTTCGAGTTGATGTTGGAGTTGTTGGACTCATTCTCTTTTGAGGATCATTTGGAGTTATCACTTCTGTTTTTCCGCTGTATCATTATTATTTTGTCTCTGATATTGTTGTATCATATTAATGTCATTGTTGTATATCATTATGGATATTGTATTCATTGGAGTTGTATATGATATCATTCATTTCTTATTCCTTTATGTTGTTATACTTACTTTGTTATAAGCTCCGGTGAGCCAGATTCGGCGTTTGAATCTACGGCATTTTAAGTACAAGTGAAGTACGGGTGCCGATTTTCGAAGGCCGAGTTCAGGATCACTACATTTGGTATCAGAGCTAAGATTGAACTTTAGCTATGGAGTATAACACATTAAGTAGCTCATTAGAGATAGGGTGAAGTATACCCTAGAATGAGTATTCCTCATATATCTGTCCGTATGCCTCAGTAAATTCTCTTACTATCCACTGATAGTAAGTATGAGTGCAAGCAGAGGATGAGATAGGGAACAGGGGAATACGACTATAAATGGTCAATACCCTGTAACAACAAGGAAACAATTTTTTCTCTATCAATCTCTTTTGTTCGTCATCTTTTCTATTCTTTGATAGTTTCTGGTTGATCCAGAAAGAAGATTTGATATATTAATATGGGACATAAACTCCGGATGGACCAAAATTGTTTGTTTGGATGTATTGGTTGTTTCGTTTGCTTTGGTTGCTATGATTGATAGGTATACTTTAGTTCTAAACTAAAAGATTTGGAAATTGTATCCATATATCTGTCTATTTTTGGGTCCGGATATGTTCTACGAATGGTTAGTTATCCCTTTGAACTAACCGATGCCACTGTATATTTCATAGATCTGGATAACCCGAGTATCTTGTGAAATATTAAAAAGATTCGTTCTTGTATCTATTATTGATATTCTGATATGGTGAGCCAAATGCAGAATAGATGTTCAGTTAATTAGATAAAATATTCTTCATCTATCTTTTTGTCTCCTTGGCAAATTTCGAGGACGAAATTCTTTTAAGGGGGGAAGTCTGTAACGACCCCGAATTTTAATTAAATTTAAATTGATAATTAATTGAATATTTGAATTAAAATTGTAAAATTAATTGTAAATCGATTGAGTTTCTCCGGATTCAAATAAAAATGTGTTAAATCATTTGAATTTAAATTTCAAGTTAATGGTTTATAAAATAAATATATAGAGAAATACAATATAATTAGTATTAAAGTAAAAATAATAATAAATATTTAAACTAGAAATAGAAATAAATAAAGGATAAATAATAAAAATATAAAGTAAAATAAAAATAGAAGTTCACTTATTTTATAAAGTAATAATAATACTTAAGCTATGAATAAAAATAAAAACATTGATCTATAAGATGAATTATAGGGTTGTAAAATATAAAGTAACCCATAGATAAAATCTAATAACATATTAAAATTTACATTATAAAGTAATGAGACAAGTCAAAAGGAAACAAAACCATATCCTCAAATATGAACAAACAAATAATACAAAGGCTCACAATAGAAAACACTAGTACACTCAAGAATGAAACCAGACAACACAAAGGAATGTAAATATCTATGTACAAGAAAGAAAAGAAAGACAAAGCAATTAATGCCATATCTATGCGTATACAAGAAAAATTATATCAGCCACCAAATCAACATATCATCCACCAAAGGAAAATAGGCTAGTCAACAAGCAAAGCAAAATATATGTCCTATATTTGTACTAAAAGAAATATCACATGTACAAAATAAATTATCACCCAGTGAACCTTCTTTTCTATATCCATCATCTTCATTTCAGTCTCGTTCATTCTAGGCTGTGCAAATCTGAAGTAAATAACATCATTTAAACTTAAACAAAATACAACCTAAACAACAACCCAGATCAACTTGCATTTTCTTAAAGCCTGTTTCAACATAGACGAAGCTCTATCACTTTGCTAAAACACTATGAGTAACATCACTTTAAAATAATTTAAAAAAGTATAACCTGATGCTTATATATCTGTGAATAAGTATGATTGTGTGAATATATATAAGTGAGTTTTTGTGTATATATCTATGGATGTATAAATGTGTGAGCATGTTTGTTGCCTGTGACATCTCTGTTCCCAGTTTCAGGCTCAAGTTTTGATTTAAAAAATTGTGTATCTCTTAATCTAGTCACTGTTATGATTTAAGTTATAAACAAAAATTGTTTGTTTTATCATAACTTAAGGTTTAAAAATTTAATTGAGTTAAAATAAATTCAAACATGCTCTGGAAACCAAAATGGACAGGAAAGTTTGGGTTTTGAGTAAATTTCAAACATTCAAATTAAATGTTTCGGGCATATAATCTGACACCATATCCAGAAACATGAATTTTAAAAATGAAATCAAGATTTTAAATGATGAGTTGAGGGAGCACTTGTCAGATGAACGGGAAATGGATTTTTATAAAAATCTGATGATCGACGCATGTTTGGGTGTCGAAACTTTTTTCAGAGATCATGGAATGATGGTTGAATTCGAGAAAAATACGAGATGATTTTATATTTCATCATGGTAGGTGATTGAAGTTGATTTAGGGTTTAACAACCCGGTATGGTCGATAACATTTTAAAAGGAAGTTCGTCATTATCGAGGCGATTCAGGCGATCGCAGGTGGGGAAACGTGGCGAGGAGGCCGTGATGTATCTCTGGTATGGATGGTGAGTTCTCCGGTGGCCTAGTTCGTCGTCGGCGAAGTGATTGTGATCGAGTGTTTGTTCCAAACTTTCGATCAGGTATAGATATTTCGAATTGCTCTCGAATTTTGATTTCTGGGTTGCGATGTTAGCTCTCGAGGTCGAGGTCGATTTGCTGATGACCGTAGAGATGGTCGAAGGGGCAGGTCGGTGCCGTGCATGTGCACGGTGCACATTTGGTTGGTGGAGTTGTTGTAGTTTGGGAAGAAGATGGAGCTTCGAGTTCAAGCACGTGAAAACGTGGGTTCGACTCGAACCAACAGAGGGAGGCGAGAAACTCGAAGCAAGGCTCGAGTTTAACTCAAATTAGCTCGGGTCAGAAAATTTTGTTCCAGGTTTTGAACCAGAAACCTGTTTTCTGAATTTTAAAACTAAATTTAATTTTTAATCAAGTTTTTAAAACTGAGTTTAAATTAAAATTGTAAATATAGATTCTAGTTTGAATTGAAATTTAGTTTGAAGATAAATAAAGTTTTAAATTCAATTTGTTTTGTTGATATAAAAGCAATTAATTGTATGGAAGAATTTGAATTTAAAATGAATTTGAAATTTGTAAATGAAAATTTGAAATGAATGGTTTCAACCATTTTTTATAAGTGATAATTAAATCATAAATAAAAAAGATGTGTTTGTCTTAAGTAAATGAAGATTTAATGAATTGTAATTCATTTATTAAGTTAATTAATCATGATAATTAATTATTTGTATTAATTAGTGATTATAAGTTTTAAATATATTAATTAAGGTTTAAGTTAATAAATGATTGATAATAAATTAATTTGTAATCAAGAACTAATTAATTCACAATTAACATTTAATTATTTAAATAATTTGAATTAATGAGTTATTAATGGTTAATCAAATTATAATCAATAACGATTAATATAAGTAAATTTCTTTAGAAAAGTGATTAAAGAATTTTTAAATTGTTAACGAAGGTCATTAACTAAGATTATTTAAATAATTAATTAATGTGATTAATTGTAACAATCAATTGGATTGAATTAATTAATGATTTAATTTTTTGAAATTGTGTAAGTGTAATTACTTTATGGAAGTAATTAAGAAATTAATTGTTCATTGAAATCAATTAAGAATAATTAATTAAGGATTAATTATCAATTAAGGGTTAATTTATGGTTAATTAAAAGATAATTCATTAAATGGTTCGTAATTAATTGATTATTAATTTACCATAACTAGTAAATTTATTCATAGAAATAAATCTGTGACGACCGCCCATGACTCCTGCACTAAACATAGAAATAGTGCGCTGAAAAGTGTGCCAGGCAGCCATGGATGATCGTCAGAGGTAAGTTAAAACAGCAGAATCTATCGTATTACTCACAGCGCATGGATAAAATACAATAGAGAAAAATATACATAGTGAAGCTACACAGAACAGAATCGCATCAAATAAGCCTCATAGTAGTTTGATACAAAAATCTGAATAGCCAATACATCCAACCTCACTACATATCACTCAGAGAATATACAAGCGACGGAACATCCAGTACATATAATGAGAAAATAATATGCAAGCCTCCAGCTCGTCTTCGTCATCAGCATTGTTGGAAACTAAGAACAGCACCTGTCACCTGCTACCTAGTCTGCCCATCCCAAAATGGATGAACAGCCCAAGGTCATAAGAGTTGAACATAAAACCTTGAGTCAGACAACAGTCTTAGTGAGCGTTAAATTAACTAACAACATACCAAAAGAGCATAAAGGTAAAAGGAATAGGAACCCAACCCTCCCACTCCACCTCTTTCTACAGTGATAGCCCCCAGACACACTAAGCAGAAGTAAACATAGCAAAGCAAACATTTAAAGTAAAGCAATTATCATTCGAGTCAAGGTCGATGTTTTCCAAGTACAACCCCCCAAGGCCTAAACCAAGATCAGATAAGCACCCAGAAAATATTGCTCTTGAGACCGAATGATGATACAACCAAACATCCATGACTCTGGCTATCACTGTTATCATTGCTTCGATACCACCGTTAATTGAATGACCGGCACATTCTTTCAGCCGTCCGTCAAGGGCTAATGGTAACCTCGGTTCTAGACAGAACTCCGCACGTCGTCACAGCCTGTGCCTAGGACTATCGAATCTACCCAAAGTACTTGACTATCAACTGTAGTCTTTTGGGACTATCGAATCTGCCCAACGTACTCTTGCTTTGAGTCTTCTAGATCCTTCAACAACGATGAAACCTCAGCCTTCTAGTCATCCTCCTCGACGACTATTCTCATACTAGCTCAAACCCCTCTCGAGCCAACCATTATCAACGAACTCGAACCATCCCTCGAGTTATCAACATGCTTGGAATGATCCCGTCTGGATTATACCAAGGCTATATCACATCATAGCAAAGCCTCATCTCATCATCATCATCAAATCTATCCATATGAGCTTCATCATCCGCCACATATGCCACGAGCAGCTTTTCCAATTCAAGAGCCTTTCCCTTAGCTTTTGAATCATCCTCGACCATCTTGTCTAAATCCAACAACTAATAAACTAATTTATAACAACCAATCAAATCAATCATTAATCCAAGTAATCAATCATGCAAACAAGATCTAAAAGCAATTATAACTAAAATGGCAATTTTGTAAATAAAGAGTCCAAATCTAACAAGCATGAAACATGAGCAATATCTCTACAACTTGATG
The DNA here is from genome assembly GCA_030737815.1 of Allium fistulosum. Lineage (NCBI taxonomy): Eukaryota > Viridiplantae > Streptophyta > Magnoliopsida > Asparagales > Amaryllidaceae > Allium > Allium fistulosum. The sequence continues at coordinate 895,476,187 of CM060902.1, forward strand.
AATGAACTTGCATAGATTAACATGTAGTAAAATGGATGTCAAATCATCATGAACAATGGATCTATACTTAAGTTTACGAAAATGCATGAAATCACTATTTTTAACATATAATCAAGCCACCAATCCGATATACTCCTTTGGATCCGTGTGAGAGATAACCACCACTCACCAAATCACCTAAACACTTCAAAAGCAACACACTTCAGATCTGAACAGCGAAGGATCTAATTTGATCTGTCAAAATTCCGCTTCAAACGATGAAATCACTCTTCGAAGAATGTAGATCTTCAACTTTAGCTCTTGGATCTTCGATTTGGATGGAAGGAATCACAAGATTAAAGTGGAGAAAAGAAGTGAAGAAGTGCAGCACTCGAGCTCTCAAAATGGTAGGGCTTCGCCGCTTCAAAAATCCCGCTCCCAAAAAGTGAAGATATCCCGCGTATTTATAGGCAGTTTCTTAGGTCGTTCGCCCTTAGGTCGTCCACGACCTAAAAATTTCCGACCTAATAGTTGCCGATCTAAAAACCCCGACCTAACGACTCAAGCCTATACGCGCGACCTAACTACACTCACGATCTAACGACTTAGTGACTTAGCAGAAGTCACGACCTAACACACCCGCAAGTGCGTGACCTAACTGAGATGCCGACCTAACGACTTAACAGGAGTACCGACCTAACACTTACACCTTTACGCGACCTAACAACTTAGCCTTTACGCGACCTAACTAGCATATAGCAACTTGATATAGGTCGCTCACGACCTAACTAAATCATAGGTCGCTCACGACCCAACTATACACAAAATCTACCTTAGGTCGCATATGACCTAACTTCAACATAGGTCGCTTACGACCTAAACTACAACAACTGAAATCCTTAAGTCGCTCGAACGACCTACCTCCCTTAGGTCGCTAACCTGCTTATGCCGCTAACTCCTATGCCGCTTATCTTGTTAAGTCGCTATCCCCCTTAAGTCGCTCACTAATGCTACCAACTTCCTTAGGTCGCTCGACCGACCTAAACTTTAACACATCCTAACTATCACACGACCTAACTCCTTAGGTCGTTCCAATACTTAGGTCGCTCCTCTTCACTAAGTCGCTCAACCGACCCAGACTTCTACACGACCTAAGCTACTACACGACTTAACTCTGGACGACTTAAGCTTTGGTTGACTTAAACTCTGGACAACTTATCAACACTAACGACCTAAAAATAACTGTTTTACGATCTTTCAATCCGTAAAAATACGGGTCGTTACATTCTCTCCCCCTTAGGAATTTTGCCCCCGAAATTCCAAACAAACAAGGGCAATCAAAAACTTATTCTACATGCCTACCATCCATAGCAATCAACAAACCATGCGTCCAATTACTAGCCTAACATGCAGAATTCCAAAACTAGAACAAGTTACAATGTCGTGAGATGACACGACACCTTATGGCCATACCTCGAAGAGTTCAGGATGAGCTGCCTTCATCCTCTCTTCCACCTCCCATGTACAGTCGTTAACATCATTACTCCATTGTATCTTGAGCAACCTAACTACCTTCCTCCTAATTAAGCTGTTTCGTGTCAGTTTCCACAACACGAAGCGGCTTACGGGGTCTCTTATCAACTAGGTCAACTTCAAAATCTTCACAGCTATCAGCAGAAACCACAGTATTCGAGTCGCGCACATACTTCCGTAGATATGATATGTGAAAAACATTGTGCACACCCACCATCTTTTCTGGTAACTCCAATTTATAGGCGAGCTTTCCAATTCGCTCGATGATCGGGAATGGTCCAACAAATCTCGAAGTCAATTTTCCTTTCTTCCCGAATCGAATAACATTCTTCAGTGGAGAAATCTTCACAAAAACCATATCACCTACGTCGAATTCCAAATCCTTACGACGCTTATCGGCATAACTTTTCTGTCGGTCTTGGGCTGCCTTCATTCGTTGCCGAATGATCTCTATGCAATCCGAAGTTTGTCGAATCATTTCCAGCCCAAGTATCAACTTTTGTCCTGTTTCTAACCAACATGTCGGAGAGTTACACGGTCTTCCATACAATGCTTCATATGGTGCCATACCAATGCTTGACTGGTAACTGTTATTATACGAAAATTCTACCAAATGAAGGTGATCTTCCCATGATCCTCCGAAATCTAAAACAAAAGCTCTAAGGAGATCTTCCAAAACTCGATTGACTCTCTCGGTCTGACCATCTGTTTGGGGGTGATAAGCTGTACTCAAACACAGTTCAGTTCCCAAAACTTCCTGGAAGCTCTTCCAAAATCCACTAGTGAACAATGGGTCTCGATCACTCACTATACTTTTCGGAATACCATGGAATCGAACTATCCACTTAACATACATCTCAGCCAACTTTGATGCAGTCCTGGTCGATCGAACAAGAATGAATCTTGCACTCTTAGTCAGACGATCTACGATGACCCAAATTCCTCCCGTTCTTGTTCTAGGTAGCCCATCAATAAAATCCATCGATATTTGCTCCCACTTCCATGTAGGAACTTCTAATGGCTGAAGCAATCCACTGGGCTTCTTTTGCTCAGCTTTTACCAACTGGCAGTTCATGCATTTGGAAATAAAATTTCATACATCCTTCTTCATACCTTCCCAGGAATAGGTTCTCTTCATATCCCGATACATCTTATTTCTACCTGGATGAATTGTCAGCTTCGAGTGATGACTTTCCTTCAGAACTTCATTTCTTAATTCATCTATATCGGGAACAACTAGTCGTCCTTGCTTCCGAAGCCAACCCTCTCGATCGACCTCGAATCCTTTATCCTTTTCTGGGTCCAATCCAGATTCCAAATCACGGATAATCTTGACAAGCTTATCGTCTCGCTTCTGGCTCTCGCCAATTCTTTCCACAAGAGTCGGTCTTATTGATAAGTTTGCCAACATCTTAGGTTCCAATTCACATCCGGGCCTGAAGTCAAATCCAGCTAAATACTCGATATTTTTCCATTCTGAAAACATGGCTCCCAATCCTGCATGTCTTCGACGTAACGCATCTGCTACAGCGTTACCCTTTCCCGGAGTATAGGCTATACCAAAATCTTATGATGCCAAAAACTCTAGCCATCGTTGCTGCCGAAGATTCAAATCCTTTTGGGAGAAAAGATACTTCAACGACTTATGATCTGTAAACAACTCGAATCGAACTCCCAATAGGTAATGTCTCCACATCTTCAGAGCAAATACAATCGCTGCCAACTCCAAATCATGAGTCGGATAATTCCTTTCATGTGGCTTCAGTTGTCAACTTGCATATGCAACAACTTTACCCTTCTGCATCAGCACTGCTCCAAGTCCAGTACCACATGCATCGGTGTAAACCACCATCTCATCATTTCCACTTGGAATAGTCAAAACAGGAGCACTTGTCAATCGCTCTTTCAGGATTTTGAAAGCTTGCTCACACTTAGCATCCCATCTGAATACTTGGTTCTTTTTTCGTCAATCCTGTTAATGGTGCAGCTATCTTGGAAAAGTATTTGATAAATCGGCGATAATATCCTGCTAATCCAAGAAAATTTCTCACATCAGATGTATTCTTAGGTCTAACCCAATCCTGGATTGCTGCCACCTTAGCGGGATCAACCGCTATTCCATTTCCAGAGATAATATGGCCTAAGAACCTCACTTCATTCTTCCAGAATTGACACTTCAAAAACTTAGCCTTCAGCTGATGTTTCCATAAGATTTCCAAAACAATACACAAGTGCGTCATGTGCTCTTCTTCAGTTCTGGAATAAATCAAAATATCATCCACGAACACTAGTACAAACTTGTTCAACTGATCTCTAAACACTCTATTCATAAGATCCACAAAATATGCTAGCGCATTGGTCAATCCAAACGGCATTACCAGCCACTCAAAGAAACCGGATGGTGTCCTGAAAGCAGTCTTCGGCACACTATCCTAAGCCACTCTTAACTGGTGAAATCCCGTTGCCAAATCCATCTGAGAAAACACCTTAGCTTCGTGAAGTTGATCGAATAATTCATCTATTCTTGGCAATGGATACCTGTTCTTCTTAGTCACTTTATTCAGCTCACGATAATCCACACACAACCTCAATGATCCATCTGCTTTGGTTGCAAACACAACTGGTGCACCCCATTCAGACACACTACGCCGAATGAATCCTTTCTGTAAAAAATCATCAACCTGCACCTTCAACTCCTGCTGTTCCCTAGGCGCCATCCGCCTAAGAGGCATCACAATAGGTCTAGCTCCTTCAACTAGATCGATACGAAACTCGATCTCTCTATGCAGCGGTAACCCTTTGACCTCATCAAAAACATCCTCAAATCCATTAGCGATTGGCACCGATGACAGTCCATCTCGTGGAACAACCAGCGAATACATGAAGCTTATGAAGACGCCTTCCTCATGCTAACATCGTATCACAACCTTTCGCCCTTCCACATTCTCGACCGTCACCTCCAACCTTTCACAATCAACCTTTGCTGCATACTTCCTAAGCCAGTCCATACCCAAAATAATTCCGAACCCCGCAAAGTTCAGAACAAAACAATCACAAACAAAAGAGCAATCATGACTCGATACAACCAAACCACGGCATAGCATACACAGACAGGACGAACCCCCAACTGGATTAGTCACAATCAATGGTCTATCAACAATACCCGATTTTAAACCCAACCGGCATACAAGTTCATTACAAACAAAAGAATGCGACGCCCCAGTATCGAATAACACTCTAACTGGAACACCACAAATGGAAAGAGTACCTTGAACCACCACACTCTTTCCTTTCTCTTCAGCGGTAGGAGCTTTTGAAGATGATGGAACTGCCCCCAAAGCATAAGCTTGCACAATCTGCTTGTCCTTCCGTAGTTCTGGACAATTCTTCTTAATATGCCCCAGCTTGTCACAGTTGTGGCACTTCATCGGCACCTTTGGATTCTTGCAATCTTTGGAGAAATGGCCCTTCTGCTGACAATTGTAGCAGGTCACTTCACCCTTCGGCTTCTTCTGGCCATCCTTACCCTTCTGCTGATGCTGCTTCCTCTTCTTGTTTCCACCCTGCTGTGGTTTAGACTCTTCTTTGGTCACAGCAACAACAAATCCTTCTTTAGGAAACAGATTTTCGTGCCTAAGAGCTTTCTCCACAAGCTTCTCAAATGGATTGTCCAGATGATCCACCAACTACCTCCCAAGATAAATGTCCAAGCCTGTCACAAACTTCTCGTTCTTCTGATAAGGACATTCAATATACGACCGGGCATACTTGGACAAAGCTTCAAACTCAGAAACATACTCAAGAACTGGTCTTCCATCTTGCTTGAGCTCTACAAACTTCTTAAACAGAACAGATTTCTGAGCTGTAGAAATGAACTTAGCTTCAAATCTGGCTTGGAATTGCTCCCAAGTAATTTCTTCCTCCGGAGTATCAATGGTGGTAGAGTTCCACCAGTCAGAAGCTCTCCCTTGAAGCTGTCTTGATGCGAGCTTCCTTCTAGTTGCATCCTCGATTCCCAAATCACCAAAGATTCTTCTACAAGCATCTATCCATCTCTGGACTTCAATGGTTGACTCTGTTCCCAAGAAAATCTTCCCTCCAAGAGTAGTATAGTCTTTACACAGCTTAGCAAAATCCATCGGTCTTGGAGCTTGAACTTGAATTCCAACATCAACTGCTGACCCCGGAGCTGGCATCCTTCTCATGATCGAAGTCATCATAGCCTCGAACATTGCAGCATAATCAGCAGCCCCCTCAGCAGCACGGCCTTCCCTAGCAGTTGGTCTCCCTCTTCGACTCATTCTTAATATCTATAAAAGAAATGATCAGCACACCTTGAGAAACAACTGCAAAAAGGACTCAAATCCTTCTAAGCTACTATATTATATATAATCATCCATCAAAATACAATTACGTCTCTCATACGTAGTTACGTCAGCGAGCGTTGGGTAAAATCGATTAACCAATGCTTTGATACCAAATGTGACGACCGCCCATGACTCCTGCACTAAACATAGAAATAGTGCGCTGAAAAGTGTGCCAGGCAGCCATGGATGGTCGTCAGAGGTAAGTTAAAATAGCAGAATCTATCGTATTATTCACAGCGCATGGATAAAATACAATAGAGAAAAATATACATAGTGAAGCTACACAGAACAGAATCGCATCAAATAAGCCTCATAGTAGTTTGATACAAAAATCTGAATAGCCAACACATCCAGCCTCACTACATATCACTCAGAGAATATACAAGCAGCGGAACATCCAGTACATATAATGAGAAAATAATATGCAAGCCTCCAGCTCGTCTTCGTCATCAGCATCGTTGGAAACTAAGAACAGCACCTGTCACCTGCTACCTAGTCTGCCCATCCCAAAATGGATGAACAGCCCAAGGTCATAAGAGTTGAACATAAAACCTTGAGTCAGACAACAGTCTTAGTGAGCGGTAAATTAACTAACAACATACCAAAAGAGCATAAAGGTAAAAGGAATAGGAACCCAACCCTCCCACTCCACCTCTTTCTACAGTGATAGCCCCCAGACACACTAAGCAGAAGTAAACATACCAAAGAAAACATTTAAAGTAAAGCAATTATCACTCGAGTCAAGGTCGATGTTTTCCAAGTACAAACCCCCAAGGCCTAAACCAAGATCAGATAAGCACCCAGAAAATATTGCTCTTGAGACCGAATGACGATACAACCAAACATCCATGACTCTGGCTATCACTGTTATCATTGCTTCGATACCACCATTAATTGAATGACTGGCACATTCTTTCAGCCGTCCGTCAAGGGCTAATAGTAACCCCGGTTCTAGACAGAACTCTACACGTCGTCGCAGCCCGTGCCTAGGACTATCGAATCTGCCCAGAGTACTTGACTATCAACTATAGTCTTTTGGGACTATCGAATCTGCCCAGCGTACTCTTGCTTTGAGTCTGCTAGATCCTTCAACAACGATGAAACCTCAGCCTTCTAGTCATCCTCCTCGACGACTATTCTCATACTAGCTCAAACCCCTCTCGAGCCAACCATTATCAACGAACTCGAACCATCCCTCGAGTTATCAACATGCTTGGAATGATCCCGTCTGGATTATAATAAGGCTATATCACATCATAGCAAAGCCTCATCTCATCATCATCATCAAATCTATCCATATGAGCTTCATCATCCGCCACATATGCCACGAGCAGCTTTTCCAATTCAAGAGCCTTTCCCTTAGCTTTTGAATCATCCTCGACCATCTTGTCTAAATCCAACAACTAATAAACTAATTTATAACAACCAATCAAATCAATCATTAATCCAAGTAATCAATCATGCAAACAAGATCTAAAAGCAATTATAACTAAAATGGCAATTTTGTAAATAAAGAGTCCAAATCTAACAAGCATGAAACATGAGCAATATCTCTACAACTTGATGAATGAACTTGCATAGATTAACATGTAGTAAAATGGATGTCAAATCATCATGAACAATGGATCTATACTTAAGTTTACGAAAATGCATGAAATCACTATTTTTAACACATAATCAAGCCACCGATTTGATATACTCCTTTGGATCCGTGTGAGAGATAACCACCACTCACCAAATCACCTAAACACTTCAAAAGCAACACACTTTAGATCTGAACAGCGAAGGATCTAATTTGATCTGTCAAAATTCCGCTTCAAACGATGAAATCTCTCTTCGAAGAATGTAGATCTTCAACTTTAGCTCTTGGATCTTCGATTTGGATGGAAGGAATCACAAGATTAAAGTGGAGAAAAGAAGTGAAGAAGAGCAGCACTCGAGCTCTCAAAATGGCAGGGCTTCGCCGCTTCAAAAATCCCACTCCCAAAAAGTGAAGATATCACGCGTATTTATAGGCAGTTTCTTAGGTCGTTCGCCCTTAGGTCGTCCACGACCTAAAAATTGCCGACCTAACAGTTTTCGATCTAAAAACCCCGACCTAACGACTCAAGCCTATACGCGCGACCTAACTACACTCACGATCTAACGACTTAGTGACTTAGCAGAAGTCACGACCTAACACACACGCAAGTGCGCGACCTAACTGAGATGCCGACCTAACGACCTAACAGGAGTACCGACCTAACACTTACACCTTTACGCGACCTAACAACTTAGCCTTTACACGACCTAACTAGCATATAGCAACCTGATATAGGTCGCTCACGACCTAACTAAATCATAGGTCGCTCACGACCCAACTATACACAAAATCTACCTTAGGTCGCATACGACCTAACTTCAACATAGGTCGCTTACGACCTAAACTACAACAACTGAAATCCTTAAGTCGCTCGAACGACCTACCTCCCTTAGGTCGCTAACCTGCTTATGCCGCTAACTCCTATGCCGCTTATCTTGTTAAGTCGATATCCCCCTTAAGTCGCTCACTAATGCTACCAACTTCCATAGGTCGCTCGACCGACCTAAACTTTAACACGTCCTAACTATCACACGACCTAACTCCTTAGGTCGTTCCAATCCTTAGGTCGCTCCTCTTCACTAAGTCGCTCAACCGACCCAGACTTCTACACGACCTAAGCTACTACACGACTTAACTCTGGACGACTTAAGCTTTGGTTGACTTAAACTCTGGACAACTTATCAACACTAACGACCTAAAAATAACTGTTTTACGATCTTTCAATCCGTAAAAATACGGGTCGTTACAAAATCTGATTTAAATTAATCAGATAATTAAATTAATTTTACTTATGAATATTTGGATTCTATTAGATGATTTGATTGTTTGATATCTCTGATCTGTAATGCTGTGTGATATATTCTGATTTGTGTGTGATCTGTACTGTTGTTTATTTATCTGTAATTTATATATCTGTGATCTGTGAATAAAAGATAAGCTTTATAGTTATACCGCTTATTAACTATATTTCTGTATTCTGATCTGTGATGATTGAATGATGTTGCACTACTGTGTGAAACCCCTGGACCACACTTTTACACACACAAATATGGATTTCACGTGAAAATCGGTTAAGTCACAGATGATTTAAATTTAATATTTTTGAAATTGAAATTTTAATTTCATTTGATTTTGGAAATGGATTTGGGTTAAATGTTAAAGCTTTTGAAAAGGAGTTTTTAAGATAAAAATTATTTTGGATAACTTGGTAAAGTTTTTAAATTTAAATAATTTAATTTGAATTTGAATTCAAAATTTGGAATTGAATTTCATGTTTGGAAATTATGGTTAAAGATGTTATAAATGTGTTTATATGAATTTAAACCATTTTGAAAGTATGGTTTTGAGAATTTGAATTTAACCCAAGGACTTTAACTCGTGTAAATGAATCAGATTTTCCGAAATGAAAACTATTTGTTTTCAAATAATAGAAGCTTTCATATAAGGAATGAATTTCCAATTTGTGTTAAAAGAATTTCAAGTCTGAATTGAAAATGGTTTCCCAAGTTACGAATAAAACTTTGGAATTGTTTTTGAAAGTTATGAATTAAATCTTGATTTAAAGATTAAATGAGTTAATCCAATTGAAATGGAAATCGATTTGAAAATCTGTGAATGGATCTTTGTGAAACTGGGTGAACTTTGTGAATTGAATCTTTTTATGTAAAAGATTAAAATGGTAATGTGTTTAAACCATTTGAAGAAAATTTTTGGGTAATAAGTTGTGACTTAACTATAATCCCAATATCCATATGTTTTAAAATATTGTGCTCACTATTCGGTTTAGCCTGGAGAGGACTTTGTGTCATATAACCCATTCCTAATAGTGATACGTCGTATATGGATAGCATTTGAAGACCGGTGTTGAAGACCGGGTATTTGTGAGAATGATAGGATGACCTATCGATTGTCTCTGCACTGAGTCACGCCGGTATAGAGATTTCCTAAGTGATAGGAAATTCGATCGGGATTGTGAATACCTGGATTGCAAGGGCTTCTTTAGAAGTGCCTTCGGTTCTGTTCGAACCCCGAACAGACTTGTATGGTTGTATGTCTGACGCTACACTTTGAGATATAAAGCTGATTTCTTTCAAATACATTTCTATTAGTGGCGGAGAATTTATTCTCTTAGCTTAACACCCTTCTTTGAGACGTACGAGCTCAGAGGTTATGTAGTTGAAGGTTATTAGTGATATACTCCCAATTTGGTAGTGTGGCATGCTGAGTGTTGCTGTGTGTTGATGGTCATTTGTTGATCATTTGTTGATCAAAGCATGGCTTTGTGAAAAAGCGTAGCTTTGTGGATGAGACTGCATCAGGACCTCACAAACCGGAAATGGCCGAAACAGGAAAGATGCGGCAAGGTTATGAGGGTCGCGTCCTTTAGGGTATGTCATTTCCTTCTGGAAAAAGGTGATATTATGGTATGGAGCCCTGATATTTATCTGTGTGGTTGCTCCAATCTCATTTACTGTGTGATTGTTGCTGTGTGATCGGGGACACTCGAATAAAGATCCCAAAGGACCCGGGGGTGGCATATTCGTGTAGTAGTTACCTAGTGTAAGGGGTAACCCGGCCTTGTGTTGGTAGAGAGCTAGTTAGTTCTCGGGGCGTCCCGCCAGAGGCGTACCCATGTGGTAGTAGGAAGTTTCTTAGCCTGACCATTTGTTGGAAATCCAAAGAAACAATACGAGCCCTTTACGATTGCAGTTGTATAACCTGTCTCCTCAGGCGGCAGCTATAGCAAGCATAATATAATGGTACCTATGCTGGCTAAGATTAATATTGTATTTTCGAAATGATTTTGTACACTATGCACTAGTAATAATATCAAAAGAGTTTTCTTTTGCGTAGTAAGCATGTTTGACTATCATAAGAAGAAATCTCCTCCAAGTCTGCGATTGCATTGTGTGTGTGGTGGGAGGTCTTATGATAGTTTCATTTTCCAAAAGCATTGCGGATTTCAATGTTTAAAATTCTCTTGTGTTTGTTTTAAAGATAAACTATTTTTGTTACTCACACCAGTCCCATGACTGACTCGGAGTTTATTGTTCCCTTCCTAAACTCTGGGTGCCCATAGTTTTCCACACGGGCAGTCTAGAGTTTGGTTTTTCAGATAGTCAGGTTTAGTAGACTAGTTGGAGCTAGTTCAGTTTTGGAGTTCAATGATGACTGACGTTGCTTATGTTGGTGCAACGTGATGGTGGTTCGAGCTGATGTTGGAGTTGTTGGACTCATTCTCTTTTGAGGATCATTTGGAGTTATCACTTCTGTTTTTCCGCTGTATCATTATTATTTTGTCTCTGATATTGTTGTATCATATAATGTCATTGTTGTATATCATTCTGGATATTGTATTCATTGGAGTTGTATATGATATCATTCATTTCTTATTCCGCTGTGTTGTTATACTTACTGTGTTATAAGCTCCGGTGAGCCAGATTCGGCGTTTGAATCTGCGGCATTTTAAGTACAAGTGAAGTACGGGTGCCGATTTTCGAAGGCCGAGTTCAGGATCACTACAACCCACGTGACGGTGCCATGCCACATCCGGCCCTTGTCATTTTTTTTCGAAACTCCAAGCTTCCATGGCCTTCACGAGGCCAGTCTTCTCCACTAAGCAGCACAACCATTGCAGCGCCTAGCTGCAGCCATCTGGCCTCGTCACCCGGGCACTTTCTCTTTGCCGATCATATCATGCCACTTCTCGGGTATATAAGTGGTGTTGATAACTTGTGTTGTATATGTAAGTCTACTATATATATTTTATAGTTTATATATCTTAAAGTTTTATCTATTATCTGTTTTATAGATTTTATTTTATATGTTAGTTTGAGTATATATATTTATAGTTGCATACGTTTTTTTTCTTTTGCCTGTTTTCTAAGTCTGCATATAATTGTATAACATATGATGATCTTTACCGTTTATACAGATATATATTATAAGTATATAGAGTTATAAAAGTTTATATATGTATACTTGAGTTTGAGTATATATTATTATTTTAATAAGGTCAGTTATATGCATATGTGGGCAATATAGATTTTGAAGGTAGCATGCATAAGTACTTTGCATTTTTTTTGTATAATATGTCTGTTGAATTCCGGTATATATATATTTCAGCTTTGTTTAAGGTGTATTTTATCTAAGTTGTTATATATATTAGTCGATATATGTCTTTGTTTTGCTGCATACAGTAAGTATAATATGTTTCAGATTTTTTTATATAGATATTAGGTATATATATATCATGTTTTGATTAGCATCTTGAATTTTGTTTACGGCTTGCTATATTAGCATTATATACCTTATCTATTTGTATAGTTTTATATTAGTATTATATATACCTAATCTATTCATATACGTTCGGATTTGTTTTATTTTAACATCTATTTTTAAAGAAAATTAATAGGTAAGTTGTATGCAGTTATATATATATATATATATATATACTATAAAGTTGTTTTAGTCTATTCCATAAATATATGTATTAACAAATGAAGTTATATAAGGGATGTCGCTTGTTCTGGGTATTAAGGGTTGCGTGTTCTCCTGCTTGATTATAAATATATATATATATATAGATTTCTATGCCAAGTCTTGTCTTCTTCGAAAAAAAGGGAGAACAAGCTATGTTTATATTTTTGAAAGTATGAAGTATTTATGTTCGCATTATACCTGCTATCGGCTTTGTTCTGTTTTTCTTGTATATTATTATTAAATTTTATAAACAAGGTGTGTATATATAGTATAAGTATTTTTATTAATGGGTCGGATGTATAATATGTTTTGAATAGTATACAACTTGTTCAAAGATATGTATACAATTTTATTTTATTTTTGAAATATTTACTTAGATTTGGTTAATATCTCTAAAATAGATTTTGTGTAATAGCTTTAATATAGATTATATTTAAATATCGATTTGGAACTTTATTTCTTTTTGTAATATATGTGTTTCAGTCAATATCGTTTAAAATACATATGTAGCTTTCATATATTAGTCCACTTATATAATTGATCTTCATTAAATCCAGTTTCATCGGACCTTGCCCTCGTCTCGCCGATATCCAAGTTTATCGTAGCAGCTTTTCGTTTCGCTCGTGTTCGTATCCGTGCCCGTGCACCTCATCCTTGTATTTCTCTAGCCTTCGAAGGTGAGCAATCACTCACGATTAACGTTCTTATATTTATTAAATTTGATTTCAATTGAAACGACAACTGAAATATGCTTCTGTTAGTTATTTACACTGCTTTATATATGCTATTACCTGTATTTGTTCACTTGTGACATCTGACACCATTATCTGTTATTTATATTGATGATATATGCCTGTTACTGATTATTATATTATTATCATTACTGTTATCACTCTGCAAGTTCCCTGTTAGTATAGAATTCACTATGGGTTGAAATGATACATACCCGAACGATCTGTAGAATAGGAGAAAATCGTTATGGGTTGAAATGATAAACCCAAGTGATTTTCATTTGAATTGAATTTAGGATTGCGGGTTGAAAAGATATATACTCGTATATATTTAAATTGCTGATTGAAATGATATATATCTGTATCACTTGACCATAGGGTAGGAAATTATATACAGACACCGTTGGTCTATATATAAACTAGTGTGAACCCGTGCTACGCACACGGATTGCAGTTATATGTATTATGTAATGAAATTTGATTAAAATGAACTCACAAATATAGTCATTTATCTGGAGTAATTTAGATATTTGAAAGTGAGAGTAAATTACTTCATGAAAACATCTATAAATCGGTGTTATTTGATACGTACATCGAAATTTGGATTTCGACAACGATCTAAGCATACACCAAATATCTTTAAAAAATAGTATCAAGTAGATGATTTCGTTTACATGACAACATGGAATTAAAAAGTTTTGATATAAGTGGCATTTTATGCAGAAAGGTATGCATGTTGAGGATTAAAATTGACCTAAAACCACATGCAGTCGTGTATGTATGTTACTCATCATAATAAAAATATTACAATCGATTGCATACTTTAAATTACCTTTCGGGATTGAATTAGCTTTAGCAAATACTATACAACTGCTGACTCAATCTAGTTCATTGATAATAGCTTGAAATTTTTAAAGTTGAAGACCAAAATCTTGTCAAAAACAATTTCCATATAGCAATTTTAATACTTTGGACCTATCAATAACAATAGCATAGCAATTTTCATCTTGTTTTCTCATTTTTCAACTCCTTGCTAAGAGTCGACTCGACATGCATGGACAGCTTCACCATTGGAATAACCCTAATTGATCATCAGTCCCTAAATCCCCAAGATCACGAATGATATAATATATAATATATATAAATGAGTATGTCAACAATGTAGGATGATATCATATATAATATATATAACTCAATATATAAAAATGAATATACAACACATCATAAATCAATTAAATATATGTTCAATAAGATACCTAAGTTATACGCAAATTACCTTCCCAAAGTAATAACTTCACTCTTTAAAAAATGGACCAAAGCGTTTTTCTTTTCTTTTGAAATCTCATCAAAATATCTAACAAAAACTTTTTTTTATCCCCAAACGTTTTAAGATCGTAGACAATATTGCCTTAAAAATTCTCTTATTTTCTCGCGTTAAAACAGATCGTGGCGCCATAATTTTTTTTTGTTATTTACTCATTAACATATAGAACGTTGCGTCTTGAAAATATATTTACGTTAGCTCATTAAAATATAAACGATCGCTAGTTATAAATTTACTCGGTTATCACGTGTAAAAAATAATGATCGTTGGAGATTTTAACCAATACTCGTCCCACGCCAATAATCTTATAGTCAACTTATAAAAAAATAGAGATCACCGCTTATAAAATAGGCCAAAGTTTTCGTGTGAAATTCCTTCACATGCATTTGCTAAAACTTTGCGTGCATTCGCTTAAACCAACATTCGCGATTCAATGTTAATTATTTTTGCTTTTGTGATGGATAAATGTTTCGTGTGCCACATAATTAAATTCATGACATATCGTGTATATAGTGTGCTGTCCATTTTTCTAACTTGCTGAAGCATATATTATATTGCCTTGTATTTGGGTTTGGGGCCACGTCCATATATATTTCATACTATTCAAACATTACACTATCAACTCACGTGCCTACTTGTCCACTTGCAGCACAGCACCTCATCTTTATATATTTTATGAGCCAATAGCCATCCTATACTTTATATAATATGAAATGTACATCTTGCTTTTGCGCATGAGTAATATACCTCTTCTCTTCGTTGTATCATATTCAATGAGTAATTTTTCAAATTCTATGGTAAATTTTTATATTTTTTACATGAGGCTATAAACGTATGCTATTTTATACATTTTTCTTTCAGTAGTTGTGGAGTTGAGTTCTCATTCAGCTGCACAAATTCCCCTTGCTTTTCTATGATTATGTTGACCATAAGGCAAACTTTCTAATCAAAATCAATGTAAAAGCACTCCATTTCTAACAGGGTGCAATAAGGTTAGGTTTTAGATTTAAGATACCAACTTCTTAGGATCAATGAAATGTTTGTGAAATGTCCAAGTCAGAAAATAACAACCAACTAAAATTATATCCTTAAGGAGCAAGTATTTTTGCAGTTGGTGTTGTAAATGAGTGAAACCTTTAGGTTTTGTTCTCTAATTTTATATTCAGTTGTGTTTTCCATTATGCCTTAAAGGTGTACTATACTACAATACAAAAGACATTCAACTGTGGAACGCTAATTATGCATATACAAACACATATAGAAAAGATTGGCATTTCATCTTTTCATATCCTCGATTTATGCTTAACTTTATTTGTATAATGTATGATTATCGAAAATTAATAAGTTTTTAGCCATATAGTCTACTTATCTTAACACAGACTTTTAGTCCAGAACATGAAGAATACATGAAGAATAGAGAAAGAAGATCATGCCCACAAATTACATCTCAATTTGGTGGTTAAAATATATTTTCTATAATGTTGCTGATAAACACCGCATATTCACCAAATTTTGCTTCACATTGGAATTTTTATCATAAAAAGACAGAAATATTTGAGGTATAGTATTGTTGCTACTTGATAATATTTTTATTTGTACTTCATAAAGGGTTGCTAGTCTCGTATTTTTGCGACTCAGATATGCCCAAATAATGAAAGCTCTATTTTTTTTGCAATAGTCCGCATTGATTCCATGCTCGGATCTTTATATAAAATTTGTTTAATTCCTATTATTTGGGTACATCTAAAGACATAATTTAACAACAGTTGAATTCATCCCCATTTTAACAAAAAAGTACATCATGAGCTACATTGTACATAATAAAATAAGAATGACAAAGAACATGCACCAACTTACATAGAAGAGAGTAAAAAAATCGTAAATAGTATTATACATAGAAAACTATACTTGAAAATTGAAGAATGTAATACCATAGTTACTTGCAGCTCGTGAATGCTGTAGCATCTTGAATTATATATTTTGGAAGCAATCTCATGTTTGAATACGTAATCAGTTGACCACAATTTTCCATATCATCATGTCCTACCAAATCCCTTTCATCTGAACATCTCAAAATTCCAACATCTTAAATTAACACCTGAAGGTATAGTGGCTTCTAGTATAACAAAACGTATTGATTAAAAACCAATTTTTTATTGATGGGTCAATTTGCATTTGGAATAACCGTTTTGTTCCATTATTTTCTATTTTTGTAGCTCTTCTCTTTCTCTCTTCCATATTCTTACATATGATGACCAAAGTATTTCCTCAGCCATAAATATATTCATATGCATTACAATGCATTATTGCAATAGTATTGCAGTACATAGCCAGCGTTGCTTTAAATGACATATACTTGTGCAGCACAAAAGTAGGTATACACAAAAAACATGTTTTGAGTCAGAATTATCAAACACTTTAATTTTTTCCACTTGTATGTTTTATGTTTATTGCATTCAGTTGTATTCAACTTCGAACTGAATCATTTTCTTCATAAAAATAAGAAAGTAATTCATGTAAGTTTTAAAACTGAATAGATATTATAAATGGCTGAAAGTACCATAATATTTGATTTCAGACACAATTTTGTATGTACAAAACAACAGGTTGTATCATGAATTTACAGTACGAATCATGAAGAGAGTAAAAAAGAAGATATAGAAATTCAGTAAAACAAAGTTCTATTGCCATCATAATCTACTATGCAAATCAAAATCAAAAATCCCAAATTCTCCCAAACTGCACATTTGATATTTTAGCCAATAAAGACATTCTGACATCAATCAACCCTCTGTACAAATCCCCAATTCTCTAATCAATCTTCTCAACCCCACTCTCCAACTCCACCACTCTCATCCTTAACTCCCTCACCAAATCCCTAATTTCACCACCACCCTCCTCGTTCAGTGATCTTCTCAACCTCTGTGCAGCTTCAACCACCCATCTCAACTCCTCCAAGACAGCTCCATCCTTCCTCAATTAATGTATCTATCCAATCCAATTGATAAAGAGAACTATATCAACTCAATCTATATACGATTTATTTCTGAGTATGCATTATAGTTGTAATATAGTAACATTTATGAATGTATTAATAGCAGAATAGTACTACTTACTTGTATAATGGTATTGACATATACATCATTCCCTATTTCTAAATGCAAGAAATAAACAACGTCTTCCCATATTATTTGAATTTCAATTAAGCACCACTTTTTTATGGATAGTCATGAAACTATATGTGGATAACAAATAACATTTCTAATACTTTGGTAAATTTAAATTTGTATGTCACCCAATGTCTCTGTGCATGATACTCTAGCTTGATAAGGACTTTTATGGGTTTCGCAATGAGTGTAATTATATAATATGAACAAATTGAATGAAAAAAATAGAAAGATAAAAATATACAACTCATAATATATTTTATCACTTACAAATATAAAGAAAAAGCTTATGTTACATAAAATGGAAAATAAAAAGCAACACCTACTACTTGCCCTGAACAATAATCACTGCATGAATTGCCTATAAATACCTTTAGCTATTGCTTGGGTCTCTTACACTAAGCAAGGTTTCATTACGTCAACTAAATACACATTCATGTTCTGAAATGAATCATTGAATTACGCAGAAAAAATGTGGTGCATAACCGTAAATTCTAAATTTTCAATGTAGCTTCTTTAGCTTACTATGATGCAAATGCAAATTTTGCATGATTCCAAATCCTAACAAAATTAACAAAGTAATGAAAATAGTAACTTCAATGTTACTGCACTATATCATCATGCACTCATATTTTATGGTCACATTATTTTAATTTTTTTACACCTTTAGCATGAATAATCATGTTGTTTCTTTACTGTATTAATATCAGTGCTATTCAGCTCAGCTAAATAAGATTGCAGCCAAATATTCCCTTGTGAACTAAAAGGACAAAACAAAAATGATGCTGGTTTAGTATAATAAGTTTTCCATGTATATTACACTCATTTCAATATGAACAGAATAATTTATAACCATGGTTCAGTAGTGCTATAGTTGACACGCAAGCTAATATATCATAGTATAAGGTAATAGTCACTAATTAACATCTTAAACATATTACAAAGCAGTTAGAAACACCAACAAATGGTCTGTGGTGTTGGCAGTTTGCAATTGTGTTTATACACCTAAATAGTTGTAACCTAAAAGGCTAAAACGTAACTTTTGGTCCAATTGGACAAATAGACTTGCTTTATTTTAATTTATGAGTAAACCAAAAGCATAAATACATTTTATTATACTTATTTATAACATGAACGTAATGATGTTTTCTAAAAAAACACATATACATTTATTAGAATGAAATATTGAGGAAAAGGGTTTGAAATTTTAATGAAATACTCTGGAAGATGAAAAGAAAAAAGGGACAACAAATGAAAAGATTCAAAAAAAAAGACTTAACTGAAGAATATGTGATCAACTCAACATACTAAAAGTACTTTCAAAATAAAAAAGAGGGATTAAAATTTAAATATGAAAAAAAAGACAATTGAACTGGAAACCATTTATTTAAAAATTGACTTGTGTTTTGATATCCCATATGGGACAGTGGTTTGTCTTTAGATTGTCTATCGAGAGATGGCGGGATCAAATTCACACACGGCTAAACGAATATTATGTCTTACTGAAACTTTAATCATATTAATAATTAATTGTTTGACCTTCCTCCTAATGAACAAAATGAACACAGTTCAAAGATGTCGTTCACCCTTACCATGTCACCATGATCATGTTAACCTCAAGATAAAATACGTTTTAACTCAAACTGTAAATGGTAAGAAAAGTGACGATGGTTAAACATAGTATCATTTGATTTATTTTAGTGTTCTTATTTTGACAACCTTTGGTGTGCGTACCCAGTTTGAGCTTAAGGCATGTAACATACAGTTACCTACATCTAACACAAAACTTGTTCATCTATTAACAAATCAGGTGGGAATAAGTATATATCATATAACTATATGGATAATCCACACATCTCACCACAATATAACTGAACAATAATATTTATCCGATTATAGTAAATGTATACATAGAATTAAAATGTATGGCTAAGATCCTTAAAAAATTACCAACACAGACATCTATTAACACTTTTGGATGCTCTACGAACATGAATTTTAACAACATAATATAGACATTGGTGAAAAAGATACGTATTTCTTAAACATATATTGCAATTTGAATGAATGAACAAAAGCAATCAAGTAAAAAGTGCAACAACTTATTCATAGTATATATGAATTATGGTATATATGTTGCAACTTGTTGATTTTTAGAAAAAATTATGTATTGCAGTTGACTAACAATAAAACAGTTGGAAAAAAGATCACCTGACAAAAGAGTTGGAAAAATCATATTTTGATGTGGTTTTGATTAAATGAATTTATAATTAAAAATGGATAAAATGCAAAAGAACAGTTAATTATATAATGTAAGCATGTCTGATATTGTTTCAGTTGAC
Organism: Allium fistulosum; assembly: GCA_030737815.1. NCBI lineage: Eukaryota > Viridiplantae > Streptophyta > Magnoliopsida > Asparagales > Amaryllidaceae > Allium > Allium fistulosum. The sequence continues at coordinate 895,496,195 of CM060902.1, forward strand.
TAACAATAAAACAGTTTAAAGAGCAGTTCACTTACACATACATGATTAATATATTACCACTGACCAATTCATTTAACCTTTATTTATGCTGAATGTTAAATTTCAGTTAGAAACTATCATTTTTTGAAAGTTTTCCATAGATGTAGAATGTAGGTGCCTAAGCTTTGAAGTTAGAGACTAAAAAGATCAAAATAAAGTAACAAAAATTACATTCACGTAATTTATAAAGATTTGAAACTAAGTTAGTGAATTAAAAAATTGAATCATGATACACCCCAGGTTAGACCATGTCGTCATGATAAACATACCCGTAGGCATAACCTGAGTTAGATCAATTTTTTTTTAAAGTAAATCACAAAATCTCAAATTCAATTACCTTTGCAATTCATTCAATCAAAAATTTTGATGGTGCTCCTTGGCTACAAAAGTACAACTCTAAAACCATCAGGATCTATAATACATATATAAACATTTTAGGTGTATGACAGAATTTAAGGCAGGGTCAGAAAAATTGGGATCGGTAGGAAAAAGTGGTCCTTACATTAGGGGAAGAGGTGGCACGATGGAATACAACCCGTAGTTTAGGCGTAGTTGAATCTATTTAAATCAACAAACTTTATTCAGATTTATTTATTTTCAAGTATACAAAATGTGACCAATACTAAAATGGTACCAACCTATTGCTTCTCTTTCAAATACTATCCTGCCATTACTTACAGCAAGTAATGAACATTTTTAGGTAATTTTTTAGGACAGCAATTTTCCACTGATATCGATGAGGGCCTAATTAAATATACAACATTAATAAATAAATAAAATCGGAAAAACTGAAGAAGAAAAAATTTAAAAGAAAGATTCAGATATATATTTAAAAAGAACTAACCCAATTGTGTGATTGCTTTTGGCATCCCTAAGCAAGAGTTGAGAAGCAGCAAATGAGTTTGCATCTTTAACCAAAAGTCTTCTAAGCGATGAACTTTTTGCATATCTTCAGCTTTAGATCTACCTGATAATCCCAAAAACGGAAAAATAAAATGCAATAAGAAGCCAAATACCTTGATAAATTAGCAATTAATATTCAAATCAAACAGTTACCTGTTTCAAATTACAGAAGCCTTTATACATAGCTAACATGGATTCTAAATCATTATCAATAGAGTACCTATCTACGTCATAACGAACACAGTCAAAAAAAGCTAAAATCTGCAAAAAGAATAGATTTTGTGGGGAAATTTTCAAAATACCTGACGCATAATTTAACGAACAGAAAAGGAAGTAGAGGTGCAGCCGATTGTCATTCTTTCTGGAGTTGATTCCGTGCTGAAGTTGCTGCAGCGGTAGTTGGAGGAGAGCAGAATGATGACGAAAATGGAGAATGTTCAATTGGAGGGGGCTATACTTTTTTCGGTTATAGGAAGAGACACGAAGAAGAGAAGGAATTCGTAGAAGGGACGTTACTATCTAGGGTTTGAAGGATGAGGCAGAAATGGAAAGTTGGGAATGTTTGGAGGATGAGGCAGAAATGGAAAGTTGGGAACGAATATAAGAAAATGAAATATGCGACTGTTAGGTTTCCAAAATATCACGGAGGCTTGTGTGCTCTAGAAACCAAACTCACTATTTATAATATAGTATAGATATAAAAAAAATGATTTCTATGGTTTTGAAAAGAAATATTTGGTTTTAAATAAATATTGATTTTAAAGATTTATTAAAGTTGATTTAATAAAGTTGATATATAATATGTTTAAGTGTTTATCTAATATATATATTTTCAAATATAGAGTTTATAATAATTTTAAATAAATTAAGGTTAGAAGGATAGATTTGAAATTGATATGAAATGGTATTTAATTAAGAATTTATTTAATTAAATCGATTTGAAACTTATTGAATTTTGAGGTTTAAAGAATATGATTTTATAACATGATCTTGATTTAGAGTGATTTAAATGAATATTTCAAGTTTAAATAAATTGAAGGTAATATTTAGTTTATTATAATTTGGGGTTTGTTTTAAATGACATTGGATTTATTAAGTGAATATTTCAAAACTAAATAATAGTAAAGTGAATTTGATATATATATGTGAAATTATCGAATTTAGTTTTGAAATATTGAATATTTAAAGCTTTGAAAAATATTGAAATTGAAATGGCTTATTTTATGGTTCAAATATGTATTCGAAATCGATATAATTTGAAATTATTTATTGAGAAACTGAATTGAGTTGAAATTTTATGAATTGAGATTGAATTAAGTGAATTTGGAAGTTGAGTTGATTTGAGTCGTGTGGTGAAATTTCAGGAAGCTATTTTATTATATAAAGTATTTTTAAAACTATATCTAAAAATATTTATATTTTTACTTTATAAATTATTTTAATATAAACTATTTTAATATATATCATTTTCAATATAAATTATTTTAATATAAACTATTTTAATATAAATCATTTTCAATATAAATTATTTTATTATAAACTAGTTTAACTTATAACTATTTTATATAAACTATTTTTATTTTATAAATTATTTTATTTATATACTAATTTTAATATCTAAACTGTTTAAGAGGAAAGTGTTATGGATTCCAAAATGCTATGATTTCAAGGCTATGATTTCAAAGGGTTATGAATTTTAAGGTTTTGATTTCCAAAGTGTTTTGATTTTTAAAGACTATGATTTCGAAAGCGTTATAACTTTGGAAAGTGATATGATCTTTTGAAATGAATATTATTTTAAGTGAGAAATGATATCATATTGATATGGTTTTGAAATGGATATGATATTCTGGTTTTGAAGTACGATATTTTTAAATGACCACGGTGTTATAATAACTGTAACGACCCGTAAATTTTAATAATTTTATTTGTTTCAATAATATATTTAATTGAAATTTTGTGAAATTTTAAACAATAAAATTTTGAAATAAAAATTTAACATTTGGAATACGTCTTCTTAAACATAGCAACTGGTAAATTTTCATCAGATAATATTGAATTTTATTTTATTGTGTAATTATATTTCACTTTAAATCAGTTAATATTTGATGGTAATAAACTATTTTCCAAACCTGAATATTTTTATACAGAAAATTTGTAAATCATCTTCTAAGTGAGACGTCATATTTTGTTTCTTCAAATTTGGACTGCTATTGCTCCGTTTATCTTATTTCTGGCAAATTAGCAGCATTTTAGGTACCGATTATCGACTTTTCATAGGATGATCTACCATTGATATCTGTATACCGTTTTGATCGTTTCGTTGTGCCGATCTCTAAGGTATATTCAATTATATGCTTTGAAGTCCGGTTCGCTGCAGAATCAATAAAATGATTTCATATCGATACTGATTTTTGACTCTTTTGGTTTCCATCGATCTACCTGTTCAAAATTTATCAGCCACTTGATATTTATTTCCCTAAATCTAATATACGTTTGTGAATTCTATCCTTTCAATTTATACATGTCGGTTCATATTTTATATTCGTTCCCTACGTTTTATTTTAGAAGCAATAGACGTAATTTGTTCATCTGCCTCCTATTAAATCAAGACTCTTCCTTTTCGATTCCTCATTATTTCCGAATCCTCACTCCCCTGGCATGCTTTCCCTTCCCTCCTCCACCGATTTTTTTCTTCCACCATCGGCTAAGTCGCGCAACCGAGGCAGCACCTTCACCGTGGGGAAAAAACACCCCATCGTGCATGTTCAGCCTTCCTCCTTCTATTTCGGCCTCACCTAACCATCAACTCAGCTCGCAACACTCGGCGTGGCCGAAGTCGTTCCTCCCTAGCTCAGCTCCGCCGATCTCTTCCATTCTCCGGCCTCTACCCAGCGCCGACTTCACTTCAATCCTCAGTTGTGCTCCTCTCTTGCTTTTCTATGTAAGTTATCATACATAGTATGATAATATCATTAGTTATATACATATGTATATGTATACGTGAGAAATTCTCGAGATATATATATATATATATTGTATGTTATGGTTGCTATATAAATATATATGTTTCTATAATTCTATTTTTTCACATGAAGTACAATTTATATATATAGGTGACAGTGTTGTCTATATAAAGTATATATATATTATACGTATATAACTTGTATGATTGATATAAGAGATATTCATATTGGGTTTTCAAGTATTATATACATTAAAGTTTTGGCCTGCTGTTATTCGCATATACACTGTTATATGTTTATAATTACTAGCATATGCACATATATGTTCGGCCTGTGCATGTATATACGATCTACAGTTACAGTTTGGATTAAAATTGTTATATGCATTTGATAACGTGAGTTTATATATATATACATTTCAAAATAAATTTGCAGAGGGTTATATATATGTGCTTCAAATTTCATCTTGACTTAATTTTTGATATACATCGGTTTCAATATAAAGTAGGTGCTTTTATATATTATAACCTGTTAGTTATATGAGGTACTAGTGTTGTTGTTATAAATTTTATTATATAAAGATATGTTGATACTTGATATCTTATGTATTGCGTTATATTACGTGTATATGGGTTATGTGCAAGTTTGTATATATATTACTATACGCTATTTAGATATTATTGTATATTTTTATATGCAGATTTTTTTAAGAAATGTCTATTCGTATATGTTAGTATTAATATATTTTAATTACATATATTTTAATTATAAATATAGATCAGTATCTATTTTATGTTTAAAAGTATATACATATGTGAGTTGTATATATATGTTTGTTTTTTTTATGTGTATTTTAAATTGAAACAATAATTTTGAACTATATATATATATATTTAATTTAATATATGTGTGAATTTAAAATATGATTTTATATATATATAGTTTTATATAATTATATATATGTGTTCACTTATACTAATTTTCTTCATCGATTCAGTTCTGATTTGATTTCGTCTATTCATATTTATCAGCTCTGTTCGTCGAATTCATGCCAACTTTGCTTTGCTTTGGAATTCGTAGGTTTTCCTGTTGTCTATTCTCTCTAGCCTCGAAAGGTAAGCAATCACTCACGATTAACATTCTTATATTTATTAAATTTGATTTCAATTGAAACGACAATTGAAATACCCAACTGTTAGTTATTTACATTGTTATATATGCTATTATCTGTATCTATTCACCTGTGACATCTGACACCATTATTTGTTATTTATATTGATGATATATGCCTGTTATGTTATTATTATCATATCTGTTATCACTCTACAAGTTCCTGTTAGTATAGAATTCACTATGGGTTGAAATGATACATACCCGAACGATCTGTAGAATAGGAGAAAATCGTTATGGGTTGAAATGATAAACCCAAGCGATTTTCATTTGAATTGAATTTGGGATTGTGGGTTGAAATGATATATATCCGTATATATTTTAAATTGCGGATTGAAATGATAAATATCCGTATCACTTGACCACATGATAGAAAATTATATAAGACACCGTTGGTCTATATATAAATATTTTAAAAATGATTTCTATGGTTTTGAAAAGAAATATATGCCTTTAATAAATATTGATTTTAAAGATTTATTAAAGTTGTTTTAATAAAGTTTATATATAATATGTTTAAGTATTTATTTAAAAATATATATTTTTAAATATAGAGTTTGTTATGATTCAGGTTGGAAAGTTAAATTTGAAATTTGATTTGAAATTTATATTTATTTAATAATTTTACTTAAATAAGTTTGATTTGAAATTTATTGAATTTGAAATTTTAAAGATATGTTTTATAACTTGAATTTGATTAAAAGTGATTTAAATGAATATTTCAAACTTATATAAATTTAAATGGGATATTTTATTTATTTAAATTTGTAAATTGAAGTTGTATAGATGTTACTGAAATGATTAAGTTAATATTTTCAAAACTAAATAATTGTAAAGGGAATTTGATATATATATATATATATGAAATTATCGAATTTAGTTTTGAAATGTTGAATATTTAAAGCTTTGAAATATATTGAAATTGAAATGGTTTATTTCTGGTTCAAATATGTATTTGAAATCGATAATTTGAAATGGTTTATTGAGAAACTAAATTGAATTGAAATTGATGATTTGAGATTTGATTAAATTTGAATTTTGGAAATCGAGTTGATTTTGAATCGATTTGTGAAATTTGAGGAAGCTATTTTATTGTGTAAATTATTTTTAAACCATATCTAAAACTATTTATATTTTACTTTATAAATTATTTTAATATAAACTATTTTAATATAAATCATTTTCAATATAAATTATTTTATTATAAACTATTTTAACTTATAACTATTTTATATAAACTATTTTATTATATATACTATTTTTAATGTAACAACCCATATTTTTAATAAATATTTTTAATTACATTTATTTGAAACTTTGATTTTAAAACCATTTTTAAATTGAAATTTTGGAATTTAACTGTGAGATTTTGGATTTTGTTTGTAATTTATTTTCCAAATATAATAAAACAATTATTTTCTGGAAATATTATATTCTGGTCAACTTTGGTCAAACTTTGAATTTCAGTTGAAATTTTAATTTGAATTTTAAATTTCCAATCTTTTCTTTGAAACTGCATTTGATTCTGATGTTCGTTCTACTTTTCGTTTCATCAAATTTTGTTTTGTACTTTTTAAATTTGATAAAATACAGCATTTTATACGCAATTATTTTCTGTATTTTTATTTTCTATTTCCTATGTTCAATTCTATACTTTTATTTTCTATTTTATTTTATTTTATTCTGATTTGCACTGTGATTATTTAATTTGATTTTATTTGGAATATATGGTTGGAAAATTCAAAGGACTTTGGTTTCTCTTTCTTTAACTTGTGCCTTTTCCTTTTCCCTTGCCTTTTCATTTTTTAGCCGTCCACTTTATGCTTAGCCGTTCATTTCATTTGCAACTCACATACACTTCATTTTTCATCTCCTCATTTCATTTGCGTGAAGAAAAAATAGCTAGCTCTAATTCCATGGCTTCTCTTTCTTTTCTCTTTTCATTTTCTTTTGTTTTGCTACAAGCTATGCTCGGCCATCACATGCCCATGCTTTTGCCGACCATTTTGCTCCACCTCCACTACCTCCTGACCGGTCACCATCACCTTATCACCTTCCCTATGCCTTGCCGTGAGCCTTAGATTCAAAGTCCACCACCAAAACATGTTACAAACCTAAGCCGGCCTTCACATATTCACCATCATCCCTTTATTAGCCTCGGCCACCCTTGTTCTACCACCCCCTACATGCCATGCCATGACCAAACACCCCTTGCCATGACCTGTTGACCAAGATCCAACCCAGGCCGAGCCCCTTTGAACCATGGCTGAACCAATAAAGCACAAGTGCTTGACCTTTTGCCTTCCTATTGTTTGTAACTTGTCACCTCTTCACATTCTTGTGCCATAGCCGTACCTTTTGCCTTCATAGCCAAGCATACATGCCTTTAACCCATTATGTCTGAGCATACTTTGAAGTGGTCTATCCCAATAGTGATGTGGTCGAGCCACTTGTGTTGGGTAAAGCTAGTTATGTCATTTTAAATTCTTATTTTTCATTATGTTAATTTCTAATCTTTTATATTGAATCATACACGTATAATTGTTGTAGTTGTTTGTGTACAAGATTTGGATCTTGACTCTTCATCCATTCAAATATATTCGTGCTTTGTCGTTGTAACGACCCGTATTTTTACGGATCGAAAGATCGTAAAACTGTTATTTTTAGGTCGTGAGTATTGTTGATTCTTTCAGAGTTAGATCGTCCATAAGTTAGACCGTTCAGAGTTTAAGACGTCTAGAGCTTAAGTCGTGTAGAAGTTAGGTCGTCTGGAGGTTAAGCCGTGTTGTAGCTTAGGTCGGGTGGTAGTTAGGTCGGGTGAACGACCTAAGAGGTTGATCGACCTAAGGATTGGAGCGACTTAAGGAAAGACAGCGACCTAAGTTAGTGAGCGACCTATGGAAGTTAGTAGTGGAAGTGAACGACTTAAGGAAGCTAGGTCGTTCGAGCGACTTAAGGATTATAGGTCGTAAGTTGTTGAAGACCCTGTGTTGGAGTTAGGTCGTAAGTCATTGAGTCGTAAGTCATTAAGTCATCCAAACGACTTAAGTAGAAATGTGGCAGTGTGTTAAGTCGCTAAGTCGTATCTCGTTGAGTCTTAGGTCGTGCCTAAGTGTTAGATCGTGTGTATGTGTTAAGCCGCGCACGTGTTAGGACGGCAATGCTGTTAAGTCGTAGGTCGAAGGGGATGGTTAAGTCGTAGGTCGGGATGTTTGTTAAGTCGTAGGTCGAAGGGGATGGTTAAGTCGTAGGTCGGGGATTTTTAAGTCGTGACCGACTTAAGGGGGCGGTCGACTTAAGGAATTGTCTATAAATACACGTCCTTGCCTCACTTTTTGGGATCCGGATTTTGAAGTGACGAAGTGCTGCCATTTTGAGAGCTCGAGTTCTACACTTCTTCACTTCTTTTCTCCACTTTAATTTTGTGCTTCCTTCCATCCAAATCAAAGATCAAATCGAAGATCCAAGAGCTTAGATTGAAGATCTACATCCATCGAAGAGAGATTTCATCGTTTGAAGCGGAATTTTGGAGAATCGAGTTAGATCCTTTGCTGTCCAGATCTGAAGTGTGTTGCTTTTGAGGTGTTTAGGTGATTCGGTGAGTGGTGGTTAGCTCTCACACGGATCCAAAGGAGTATAATGGATTGGTGGCTTGATTTTGTGTTAAAATAGTGATTTCCATGCATTTTCTTAAACTTAAGTATAGATCTATTGTTCATGATGATTTGACATCCATTTTACTACATGTTAACCTATGCAAGTTCATTCATCAAGTTGTAGAGATATTGCTCATGATTCATGCTTGTTAGATTTGGACTCTTTATTTACAAGACTGCCATTATTGTTATAATTGTTTATTAGATCATGTTTGAATGCTTGATTACTTGGATTAATGATTGACTTGATTGATTGTTATAAATTAGTTGATTGATAATTTGATTTGGACAAGTTGGTCGAAGATGATTCAAAAGCTAAGGGAAAGGCTCTTGAATAAGAAAAGCTGCTCGTGGCTTATGACCTGGATGATAAAGCTCATATGGATAGATTTGGTGGTGATGTTGAGATGAGGCTTTGCTATGATGAGATGAAGCGAGGCATGATGTGAGATAGCCTTGGTTTAATCCAGACGAGATCATTCCAAGCATGTTGATAACTCGGTGAAATGGTTCGGGTTTGAGGATAATGGTTGGCTCGAGAGGCGCTTGAGCTAGTATGAGAATAGTCGTCGAGGAGGAGGACTAGAAGGCTGAGATTTCATCGTTGTTGAAGGTTCTAGCAGGCTTAAAGCAAGAGTACGCTGGGCAGATTCGATAGTCCCAAAAGACTACAGTTGGTAGTCGAGTACTCTGGGCAGATTCGATAGTCCAAGGTACGGGCTGCGACGACGTGCGGAGTTCTGTCTAGAATCAGGGTTACCATTAGCCCTTGACGGACGGCTGAAAGAATGTGCCGGTCATTCAATTAACGGTGGTATCGAAGCAATGATAACAGTGATAGCCAGAGTCATGGATGTTTGAATGTATCGTCATTCGGTCTCAAGAGCGGTATTTTCTAGGTGCTTATCTGATCTTGGTTTAGGCTTTAAGGTTTTGTACTTGGAAAACATCGACCTTGACTCGAGTGATAATTGCTTTACTTTAATTGTCTGATTTGCTATGTTTGCTTCTACTTAGTGTGTCTGGGGGCTATCACCGTAGAAAGAGGTGGAGTGGGAGGGTTGGATTCCTATTCCTTTTTCCTTTATGCTCTTTTGGTATGTTGTTAGTTAATTTACCGCTCACTAGGACTTTTGTCTGACTCAAGGTTTTATGTTCAACTCTTATTACCTTGGGTTGTTCATCCATTTTGGGATGGGCAGACTAGGTAGCAGGTGGCAGGTGCTGTTCTTGGTAACCGACGATGCTGATGACGAAGACGAGTTGGAGGCTTACATATTATTTTCTTCTATATGTACTGGATATTCCGCTGCTTGTATAATTCTCTGAGTGATATGTAGTGAGGCTTGATGTATTGACTATTCAGATGTTTGTATTCAACGATTATGAAGCTTAATTGATGAGATTCTATTTTGTGAAGCTTCACTATATATATTCTCTATTGTATTTTATCCATGCGCTATGAGTAATACGATAGATTCTGCTATTTTAACTTACCTTGGCGATCATCCATGGCGGCCTGGCACAGTTTACAGCGCACTATTTCCTTGTTCGGTGTAGGGGTCATGGGCGGTCGTCACATTTGGTATCTGAGCATTGGTTAATCGATTTTAGCCAACGCTCGCTGATGTAACTATGTATGAGAGACGTAATTGTATTTTGATGGATGATTACTATATATAATATAGTAGCTTAGAAAGATTTGAGTCCTTTATGCAGTTGTTTCTTTAGGTGTACTGATCATTTCTTTTATAGATATTAAGAATGAGTCGAAGAGGGAGATCAGCTGCTAAGGAAGGCCGTGCTACTGAGGGGGCTGCTGATTATGCTGCTATGTTCGAGGCTATGATGACTTCGATCATGAGAAGGATGCCAGCTCCGGGGCCATCAATAGATGTTGGTTTTCTTCCATCGTTCCCGCCCCCCCCCCCTTTTTGTTGGTTTTAATGTGGTTGCTAGTTTTGTAGTACAGGTGGCTTCGGCTATCTTGTTTCTACCGGGTTTCTTTGTCTGGCTGCATCTGGTTCTGTGCTACTGCTTCGGTGGAGGCTCCTTTCTCCTATCTTTGGTACTGCCTTGGTTGTTGGGATGGTTGAGGGATATCCGACTGTTCTTTTCCGCATTGACTTCTTCTTGAGGCGCTTGGGTTTTCTTCTTTAGATGTTTGGCTTTGCCTGTGATCGATGAGGTTTTCGTCTTTGTTGGTGAGCCGATGTTTTACCAGATTTCCATCTTTATTCGGATTTTGCTGTGAGTCTCGTCTCAGTTACTATGGTTTGGATTGGAGGTCTGGCCTACTCTTCTGAGTTCAGGCGGGTTGGTGGGTTGCTTGTTGGTGGTTGTATCTGGTTCTCCCTGGCTTACTGTCTTTTTTTTACTGCTGGCTTTTTCCTTTTTGTTGATCTTTGTACTGTTGTTCGGTTTTACTGTCTGGGAGGTATATGGTCTTCATATGCTTCGCCTATTTTTGTGAGCCACCGGAGAAAGGCGTTTTTTCTCCTTTTATTTATTTATATTCTTTTTGGAAAAAAAAAGTAAAGATTATACTGCTCTTGGAGGAAAGGTTTTCATGGGAACAGAGTCAACCATTGAAGTCCAGAGATGGATAGATGCTTGTAGAAGAATCTTTGGTGATTTGGGAATCGAGGATGCAACTAGAAGGAAGCTCGCATCAAGACAGCTTCAAGGAAGGGCTTCTGACTGGTGGAACTCTATCACCATTGATACTCCGGAGGAAGAAATTACTTGGGAGCAATTCCAAGCCAGATTTGAAGCTAAGTTCATTTCTACAGCTCAGAAGTCTGTTCTGTTTAAGAAGTTTGTAGATCTCAAGCAAGATGGAAGACCAGTTCTTGAGTATGTTTCTGAGTTTGAAGCTTTGTCCAAGTATGCCCGGTCGTATATTGAATCTCCTTATCAGAAGAACGAGAAGTTTGTGACAGGCTTGGACATTTATCTTGGGAGGCAGTTGGTGGATCATCTGGACGATCCATTTGAGAAGCTTGTGGAGAAAGCGCTCAGGCACGAAAATCTATTTCCTAAAGAGGGATCTGTTGTTGTTGTAACCAAGGAAGAGTCTAAACCACAACAGGGTGGAAACAAGAAGAGGAAGCAGCAGCAGCAGAATGGTAAGGATGGCCAGAAGAAGCCGAAGGGCGAAGTGACCTACTACAATTGTCAGCAGAAGGGCCATTTCTCTAGAGATTGCAAGAATCTAAAGGTGCCGGTGAAGTGCCACAACTGTGACAAGCCGGGGCATGTCAAGAGAAATTGTCCATAACCGCGAAAGGACAAGCAGATTGTGCAAGCTTATGCTTTGGGGGCTGTTCCATCATCTTCAAAAGCTCCTACCGTTGAAGAGAAAGGAAAGAGTGTGGTGGTTCAAGGTACTCTTTCCATATGTGGTGTTCCAGTTAGAGTGTTATTCGATACTGGGGCGTCGCATTCTTTTGTTTGTAATGAACTTGTAGGCCGGTTGGGTTTAGAACCGGATATCGTTGATAGACCATTGGTTGTGACTAATCCAGTTGGGGGTTCGTCCTGCCTGTGTATGCTATGCCGTGGTTTAGTTGTATCGAGTCATGATTGCTCTTTTGTTTGTGATTGTTTTGTTCTAAACTTTGCGGGGTTCGGAATTATTTTGGGTATGGACTGGCTTAGGAAGTATGCGGCAAAGGTTGATTGTGAAAGGTTGGAGGTGACAGTCGAGAATGTGGAAGGGCGAAAGGTTGTGATACGATGTAAGCATGAGGAAGGCGTCTTCATGAGCTTTATGTATTCGCTGGTTGTTCCACGGGATGGACTGTCATCGGTGCCAATCGCTAATGGATTTGAGGATGTCTTTGATGAGGTCAAAGGGTTACCGCCGCATAGAGAGATCCAGTTTCGTATCGATCTAGTTGAAGGAGCCAGACCTGTTGTGATGCCTCTTAGGCGGATGGCGCCTAGGGAACAGCAGGAGTTGAAGGTGCAGGTTGATGATCTTTTACGAAAAGGATTCATTCGGCGTAGTGTGTCTGAATGGGGTGCACCAGTTGTGTTTGCAACCAAAACAGATGGATCGTTGAGGTTGTGTGTGGATTATCGTGAGCTGAATAAGGTGACTAAGAAGAACAGGTATCCATTACCGAGAATAGATGACTTGTTTGATCAGCTTCACGAAGCTAAGGTGTTTTCTCAGATGGATTTAGCTACGGGATTTCACCAATTAAGAGTGGCAAAGGATAGTGTGCCGAAGACTGCTTTCAGAACACCATCCGATTTCTTTGAGTGGCTGGTAATGCTGTTTGGATTGACCAATGCGCCAGCATATTTTGTGGATCTTATGAATAGAGTGTTCAGTGATCAGTTGAACAAGTTCGTACTAGTGTTCGTGGATGATATTTTGATTTATTCCAGAACTGAAGAAGAACACAAGACACACTTGCATATTGTTTTGGAAATCTTACGGAAACATCAGCTGAAGGCTAAGTTTTCGAAGTGTCACTTCTGGAAGAGTGAAGTGAGGTTCTTAAGCCATATTATCTCTGGAAATGGAATAGCGGTTGATCCCGCCAAGATAGCAGCAATCCAGGATTGGGGTAGACCTAAGAATGCATCTGATGTGAGAAGTTTTCTTGGATTAGCAGGATACTATCGTCGATTTATCAAAGACTTTTCCAAGATGGCTACACCATTAACAGGATTGACGAAAAAGAACCAAGTATTCAGATGGGATGCTAAGTGTGAGCAAGATTTCAGACTCCTGAAAGAGCGATTGACGAGTGCTCCTGTTTTGACTATTCCAAGTGGAAATGATGAGATGGTGGTTTACACCGATGCATGTGGTACTGGACTTGGAGCAGTGCCGATGCAGAAGGGTAAAGTTGTTGCATATGCAAGTCGACAACTGAAGCCGCATGAAAGGAATTACCCGACTCATGATTTGGAGTTAGCGGCGATTGTATTTGCTCTGAAAATGTGGAGACATTACCTATTGGGAGTTCGATTCGAGTTGTTTACAGATCATAAGTCGTTGAAGTATCTTTTCTCCCAAAAGGATTTGAATCTTCGGCAGCAACGATGGCTAGAGTTTTTGGCATCATATGATTTTGGTATAGCCTATACTCCGGGAAAGGGTAATGCAGTGGCAGATGCGTTAAGTCGAAGACATGCAGGATTGGGAGCCATGTTTTCAGAATGGAAGAATCTCGAGTATTTAGCTAGATTTGACTTCAGGCCCAGATGTGAATTAGAACCTGAGATGTTGGCAAACGTATCGATAAGACCGACTCTTGTGGAAAGAATTGGCGAGAGCCAAAAGCGAGACGATAAGCTTGTCAAGATTATCCGTGATTTGGAATCTAGATTGGACCCAGAAAAGGATAAAGGATTCGAGGTCGATCGAGAGGGTTGGCTTCGAAAGCAAGGACGACTAGCTGTTCCCGATATAGATGAATTAAGAAATGAAGTTCTGAAGGAAAGTCATCGCTCGAAGCTGACAATTCATCCAGGTGGAAATAAGATGTATCGGGAGATGAAGAGAACCTATTATTGGGAAGGTATGAAGAAGGATGTTGGAAATTTTATTTCCAAGTGCATGAACTGCCAGTTGGTAAAAGCTGAGCAAAAGAAGCCCGGTGGATTGCTTCAGCCATTTGAAGTTCCTACATGGAAGTGGGAGCAAATATCGATGGATTTTATTGATGGGCTACCTAGAACAAGAACGGGAAATGAAGGGATTTGGGTCATCGTAGATCGTTTGACTAAGAGTGCAAGATTCATTCCTGTACGATCAACTAGGATTACATCAAAGTTGGCTGAGCTATATGTTAAGTGGATAGTTCGATTCCATGGTATTCCGAAGAGTATAGTGAGCGATCGAGACCCATTGTTCACTAGTGGATTTTGGAAGAGCTTTCAGGAAGTTCTGGGAACTGAGTTGTGTTTGAGTACAGCTTATCATCCCCAAACAGATGGTCAGACTGAGAGAGTCAACCGAGTTTTGGAAGATCTCCTTAGAGCATGCGTTTTAGATTTCGGAGGATCATGGGAAGATCACCTTCATTTGGTGGAATTTTCGTATAATAACAGTTACCAGTCAAGCATTGGTATGGCACCGTATGAAGCATTGTATGGAAGACCGTGTAACTCTCCGACATGTTGGTTAGAAACAGGGGAACAGCTGATACTTGGGCCGGAAATGATTCGACAGACTTCGGATTGTATAGAGATCATTCGGCAATGAATGAAGGCAGCCCAAGACCGTCAGAAAAGTTATGCCGATAAGCGTCGTAAGGATTTGGAATTCGACGTAGGTGATATGGTTTTTGTGAAGATTTCTCCACTGAAGAATGTTATTCGATTCGGGAAGAAAGGAAAATTGACTCCGAGATTTGTTGGACCATTCCCGATCATCGAGCGAATTGGAAAGCTCGCCTATAAATTGGAGTTACCAGAAAAGATGTCGGGTGTGCACAATGCTTTTCATGTATCGTATCTACGGAAGTATGTACACGACTCGAATATAGTAGTTTCTGCAGGTAGTTGTGAAGATTTTGAGATTGATCCAGTTGATAAGAGACCTCGTAAGCCGCTTCGTGTTGTGGAAACTGACACGAAATAGCTTAGGAGGAAGGTAGTTAGGTTGCTCAAGATACAATGGAGTGATGATGATAACGACTGTACATGGGAGGTGGAAGAGAGGATGAAGGCAGCTCATCCTGAACTCTTCGAGGTATGGCCATAAGGTGTCGTGTCATCTCACGACACTGTAACTTGTTCTAGGTTTAGAATTCTGCATGCTAGGCTAGTAATTGGACGCATGGTTTGTTGATTGCTATGGATGGTAGGCATGCAGAATAGTTTTTGATTGCTCTTGTTTGTTTGGAATTTCGAGGGCGAAATTCCTAAGGGGAGAGAATGTAACGACCCGTATTTTTACGGATCAAAAGATCGTAGAACTGTTATTTTTAGGTCGTGAGTGTTGTTGATTCGTTCAGAGTTAGATCGTCCATAAGTTAGACCATTCAGAGTTTAAGACGTCTAGAGCTTAAGTCGTGTAGAAGTTAGGTCGTCTGGAGGTTAAGCCGTGTTGTAGCTTAGGTCGGGTGGTAGTTAGGTCGGGTGAACGACCTAAGAGGTTGAGCGACCTAAGGATTGGAGCAACTTAAGGAAAGACAATGACCTAAGTTAGTGAGCGACCTATGGAAGTTAGTAGTGGAAGTGAACGACTTAAGGAAGCTAGGTCGTTCGAGCGACTTAAGGATTATATGTCGTAAGTTGTTGAAGACCCTGTGTTGGAGTTAGGTCGTAAGTCGTTGAGTCGTAAGTCATTAAGTCGTCCAAACGACTTAAGTAGAAATGTGGCAGTGTGTTAAGTCGCTAAGTCGTATCTCGTTGAGTCTTAGGTCGTGCCTAAGTGTTAGATCGTGCATATGTGTTAAGCCGCGCACGTGTTAGGACGGCAATGTTGTTAAGTCGTAGGTCGAAGGGGATGGTTAAGTCGTAGGTCGGGAGGTTTGTTAAGTCGTAGGTCGAAGGGGATGGTTAAGTCGTAGGTCGGGGATTTTTAAGTTGTGACCGACTTAAGGGGGCGGGCGACTTAAGGAATTGTCTATAAATACACGTCCTTGCCTCACTTTTTGGGATCCGGATTTTGAAGCGACGAAGTGCTACCATTTTGAGAGCTCGAGTTCTACACTTCTTCACTTCTTTTCTCCACTTTAATTTTGTGCTTCCTTCCATCCAAATCGAAGATCAAATCGAAGATCCAAGAGCTTAGATTGAAGATCTACATCCATCGAATAGAGATTTCATCGTTTGAAGCGGAATTTTGGAGAATTGAGTTAGATCCTTCGCTGTCCAGATCTAAAGTGTGTTGCTTTTGAGGTGTTTAGGTGATTCGGTGAGTGGTGGTTATCTCTCACACGGATCCAAAGGAGTATATCGGATTGGTGGGTTGATTTTGTGTTAAAATAGTGATTTCCATGCATTTTCTTAAACTTAAGTATAGATCTATTGTTCATGATGATTTGACATCCAGTTTACTACATGTTAACCTATGCAAGTTCATTCATCAATTTGTAGAGATATTGCTCATGATTCATGCTTGTTAGATTTGGACTCTTTATTTACAAGACTGCCATTATTGTTATAATTGTTTATTAGATCATGTTTGAATGCTTGATTACTTGGATTAATGATTGACTTGATTGATTGTTATAAATTAGTTGATTGATAATTTGATTTGGACAAGTTGGTCGAAGATGATTCAAAAGCTAAGGGAAAGGCTCTTGAATAAGAAAAGCTGCTCGTGGCTTATGACCTGGATGATAAAGCTCATATGGATAGATTTGGTGGTGATGTTGAGATGAGGCTTTGCTATGATGAGATGAAGCGAGGCATGATGTGAGATAGCCTTGGTTTAATCCAGACGAGATCATTCCAAGCATGTTGATAACTCGGTGAAATGGTTCGGGTTTGAGGATAATGGTTGGCTCGAGAGGCGCTTGAGCTAGTATGAGAATAGTCGTCGAGGAGGAGGACTAGAAGGCTGAGATTTCATCGTTGTTGAAGGTTCTAGCAGGCTTAAAGCAAGAGTACGCTGGGCAGATTCGATAGTCCCAAAAGACTACAGTTGGTAGTCGAGTACTCTGGGTAGATTTGATAGTCCTAGGCACAGGCTGCGATGACGTGCGGAGTTCTGTCTAGAACCGGGGTTACCATTAGCCCTTGACGGACGGCTGAAAGAATGTGCCGGTCATTCAATTAACGGTGGTATCGAAGCAATGATAACAGTGATAGCCAGAGTCATGGATGTTTGAATGTATCGTCATTCGGTCTCAAGAGCGGTATTTTCTGGGTGCTTATCTGATCTTGGTTTAGGCCTTGGGGGTTTGTACTTGGAAAACATCGACCTTGACTCGTGTGATAATTGCTTTACTTTAATTGTCTGATTTACTATGTTTGCTTCTACTTAGTGTGTCTGGGGGCTATCACTGTAGAAAGAGGTGGAGTGGGAGGGTTGGATTCCTATTCCTTTTTCCTTTATGCTCTTTTGGTATGTTGTTAGTTAATTTACCGCTCACTAGGACTTTTGTCTGACTCAAGGTTTTATGTTCAACTCTTATTACCTTGGGCTGTTCATCCATTTTGGGATGGGCAGACTAGGTAGCAGGTGGCAGGTGCTGTTCTTAGTAACCGACGATGCTGATGACGAAAATGAGCTGGAGGCTTACATATTATTTTCTTCTATATGTACTGGATGTTCCGCTGCTTGTATAATTCTCTGAGTGATATGTAGTGAGGCTTGATGTATTGACTATTCAGATGTTTGTATTCAACGATTATGAAGCTTAATTGATGAGATTCTATTTTGTGAAGCTTCACTATATATATTCTCTATTGTATTTTATCCATGCGCTGTGAGTAATACGATAGATTCTGCTGTTTTAACTTACCTTGGTGATCATTCATGGCGGCCTGGCACACTTTACAGCGCACTATTTCCTTGTTTGGTGCAGGGGTCATGGGCGGTCGTCACAGTCGTGCTTTTCGGAGTATAGTTGTGTATTTCAAATTGTCATCTCTAACTCTAAAAGGTGAGTTCATCACTCTCGACATTCGTATTTATATAATTGTGAAACAATGACATGTGAATTGTAGAAATTAGTATGATATGTTCATATATGCATGTGATATGATTATATGATGTTATATACTGCTTATATATTTGTTACATCACCTGATATGATATTATATGCTCTACTATTATTTTATTTTCTGTATCTCACACTGCAAGTTCCCTTTTCACTATGGGTTGAAATGATACATACCTTAACGAACTTTAGAATAAGGAAATATCATTATGAGCTGAAATGATAGGCTCGAGTGATTTTATTTATTTATTTTATTGGACTTGGGATTGCAGTTTTGAAATGATAGAACCCGGATTTTTCTTTTTAAATTACGGATTGAAATGATACATATCTGTATCACTTGACCTAGGTTAGAAAATATTATATAGACCCATGGATAATTTTTAAATAATATTTTCCTAAAGATTATTAAGTATTTTGAATTTTATTTTATGAAATTTTAACTTAAATTAACACTACAACAAAAATACCCTATTACAACGCCCTTTTTACAACGGGCATTGGTTGGCCGTTGTAATAGAAGGCTATTCAACGGTCAATTCAGACCCTTTGTAAAAGATGCCATATACAACCCTTTTTTTATAACAGGCATTGGTTGTCCGTTGTAATAGAATGCTATTACAATGGTCCATTCAGGTCCGTTGTAATAGATGCCAACTTTACAACGGTCACAAATTGCCCGTTGTAAGAGGTGCCAAATTACAACGCTCACAAATTACCTTATTTACAAATTACAACGGTCACAAAGCCTTTATTAAAAAAAGCCGGCCCTTTTATTTCGTTCCTGCTCGTTCCTCTTTGCTCGCAATTAAGGTTTTGGGAAAAATTGAAGCTGCCGTCTTCAATTGCTCGATCGAATCACGGCTTCTCCAATTTGGATCGAGGTCGTCTACAGTGGTATGTGAATTATTCCTTTTGCTTTACTGGTTGATATGTTGAACTCGATTCTGATTCGAGTCGAAAGATTATTCCTTTTTCGCTTGTACTCGAATGCATAATTTTGCCGATGATGTTCGTTTGTTTGGAAGATATGGCTTGCAATGATATATAATGAAATCATTTCGTCTGGAATTATCATTTTCTCTTATGCACTGTTTGATCAAATAAATATGTTGATGTTACTGTATGCTATAATTTGACTTCATGTTGGGTTTGGTTTAAATGCCCCGGATCTGACTTGTTTTATTTTTTGTTGTTACGAAAAATTATATTGCTTCTGGATGCTGTTTGGGTTCGAACAGGAATCAATAATAACAATATCGATTGAATGAAAGTTAAAAAACTTTTAAGTGGAGATACAGTTGTTTTTTAAAAAAAAATTAAACTAATTTTGTCAAATAGAAAATGTAAAGTACATATTAAATTATTGGCAAAATTGCATAAAGTTGTACGGCATGAAATGGTATTTGGTTTCGAGTACAGTTCATAATCATATGTCAGTAATCACTGTTTTTTTCCTTTTTCGAGTACAAAGAAAATGGTGATCGTCATTCGTCACTGTAATAAAAAGATATCGGATATAGCAAATTTAATAAGTTATTTGAAATACTAAGGATGTTGATACGCATGAGTTTTGCCCACTTAGAGCATTCTCAACGAAGGTCGGTCACCATTGCCAAGTTGGCAATTTTTGAATGACTGACTCCATAATGATCTTATCCGGCATTATAAATGCTAGATAAATTAATATAGAATAGCCAACCTTTTTCTTCGTTCGGCCATTCTTCAAAACATTGCATTTTTTCACTGTTTCAATTTTCTATTTGGGGTCGGCGAATTTCAGAGGAGTCGATGTTGTTGTGATTGGGGGTTTTGGTGACTGGTCGTCTGCGATGATGGTTTGAAGTGGTTTGTAGACAGCAATGGCTGGTCAGGTGAATGATGTTTGCACTGTGATATGGCAAAGTTGAAGTAGAGATAGAAGAAGACCGCGGTGGTGATGAGGAAGGTTGAAGAGGTATGAGCAAGTTCAGTTGAAGGTGGTGACAGTACTGTCGCTTATGGTGATTTTGGAGTCGAAGTCTGGTATAACAGTGATGTGCAGCTGCTTGTTAATGGTCTGGGTGGTTTTATTTTCCGCGAATGGCTGTTGATGATGTATTCAATGCAGAGCAATTTTGTATGATGGATGGTTATAGGCAGAGAAGTAATGCTATGGGTTGTAGCAAGCTGTGGTGGGATGTAGTTGAGATACAGACATGTGGAATAGCTGATATGTGTGTGGTTGAAGGTTGTGGTATGAATGGCCAGGGTGCAGGGGGTTATTTGCTGGTGGAGATGGGTGGATTCAAAGCTGTTGATTGAAGAGAGGAACGTGCAGTGTGTTCTGGCAGTTATAAGTGGTAGAGTTGTGTGATGTTGCTGTCAGTGGTATGGGTGCAGTGTTTTGGAGATGAAGTTTGGTGATGTTGTCTAGGAGTTGAGGTGGCTATTTGGCAACACTGTGTAGCAGTGAACAGAGAATGCAACAGAAAATTGAAATGGCAGAAGCCAAATGAGAAGCAATATTTAACTGAATCAGATTGTTTCAAGTAAAGATTGAAATTGTGGTTCAATTCAACTCCAAAGAAATTGGTTACAGAAGCCAAATGAGAAGCTGATACGAAGTTGATCATTCATATGGAGTGGAATTAATCGATGTTACGATACTGTATTGAAAGTCTTGTTACTTGTTCCCATTAGTATTACTGTATGATGTAGAAGTAAGGCCAAATTGTATTTGTCTGTTGTTTGCAGCGATATAATACACTGTTTGAGAGGAACGCCAAGAGCGGAAGCTTTTATCTCCAATCAAAGGTTCACAGAGCAAAAGAAGCTTTAGAATCTGCATATGGAAAAGAAGAGCCCAACACAGAGCCTAAACAATAATCACATACACCATCTTCTTATCCATGAGCAATCATGTATGAAAAATAAATGTAATCGTGCACATAGTAATCCAATTTAACTGAAATCAGAAATTTAAATCTCTAAATTAAAGATGATATTGGACGATATGCTCCTTTATTTCAGTTCATATAACTGCTTTTGGGATGTTAATTAAGTCAAGAATAAGCAATTCGATGAGTTAGTTTACTTTTCTAAAAGTGAAAGGCAACTTTCACCGAACGACTTTTACATGATATGTCTGATCTACTATTGGAACGTTGATTTGCTTGTGTTGTCAGCTAATTTAAACACGAAATAAACCTCTCTCAACCAACTTGCTTGTAAATAAAGAAACACTTCTGTTTCGGGTGTCTCATTCCAAAGTAGTACGATATGTGAGGGATTAGGTGAGAGTTCATAATGCTTACATGTTAAGGTTGGTGGTCACTTTCATTTGTGTGACATGATGTAATTAATTGTTTATAAAGTAAAGAACTGTAATCTGAACGAATAATCTTGACTCAGGACCCTTTTTTAATACATTGATTGTATGTCGATTTTGTTTCATTTTTTATGAGCTTCCGAAAAATTTCTGTTGTGATTGTTAAAGGTTTTACTGGGTCCGGAAAAAAATGGGTCTACATATTTTTTTTGTTTTGTTTAAGATTTATTTCCGTTCTTACTATGACATCTATTAAAAAAGAAAAGAATATTTAAACTCGAAGTTGATGTATGAATTACGAAATAACGTTAACAATTTTAAACGTGTAAATTGAAACAGTGAAAAAATGCGATGTAAACAGTGAAACAGTGAAAATTGAAACATTACTACATAGTTTTCATTGGGAGGTAATTGCGCAATTCCGTCATGAGAAAAACTCATATTTTTGTTGGCATAACGTCTTTTCAGTAGGTTCTAACATCAAAGGATTATCAAGATGGACAAAGCATGGATCCACCTACCAAGGATTTGTCAATTTTGATTATTAGTTTTATACTTGTAATTATTACGGTTGATTATTGATCCCTTTATGTGTCATAGAATGACTGAAGAATACAGGCAAGCTGTTCGAAAATTTGTATATGAGTATGCAGAAAGGAAGGGAAATCCAAAAAAATTCATTTTCCCTTGTTCAAAATGTAGGAATCTTATCTGCCATCCATCAAGGGAAGTTGTATCACACTTGGTTTGTTTTGGAATTGATCCAACGTATGATGTATGGATTTTTCACGGGGAAGCACGCCCTTCAGAAAATGAAGGCGATGAAGTGACAAATACATATAGAATGTACTTAGACACACAAATATGTAATGACGAGGTGGAAGATCATTATAATGTAAGACATGAGGTACATGGGGTAGAGATTAAGGAGATGATAGAAAATTTTGAAATTCCTTTGTACCCTGGTTGTGCAAGCCACACAAAGTTGTCAGCTACAATACTTCTTTACAAGCACAAGGCTCGAAATGGTGTATCTGACACAACATTTACGGAACTTCTTAAACTTCTCAAAGATATGCTGCCTATGGAAAACACGCTTCCTGATTCGACGTATGCAACAAAAAAGCTACTTAAATCATTTGGTTTAGGCTATAGACAAATACATGCATGTGTAAATGATTGTTGTCTTTTTAGGAAAGAGCTTGCTGATAGTGATTTTTGTCCAAAATGTGGAAAATCTCGTTGGAAAAAAAACAAGACGAAGGAAGATGGAAAGCAGACCAAAGTACCTGCAAAGGTCTTGAGATACTTTCCAATAGTACCAAGACTGAAAAGAATGTTTATGTCCGCAGAAACATCAAAGCAATTAAGATGGCATAACAATCATAAGAGTGAAGATGGTAAATTACGTCATCCAGTAAATTCTTCTCAATGGGCTACAATTGATAGGATGTATCCTTCATTTGCATCTGATCCATGAAATTTAAGGCTTGGTCTTGCAAGTGATGGCTTTAATCCCTTTGGGGATTGGAACTCTGCCTATAGTTGTTGGCCAGTATTGCTTGTTGCGTACAACTTTGCTCCGTGGCTTTGTATGCACAAAGATAATATGATGTTATCATTATTAATTCCTGGACCACGACAACCAGGGAATGATATTGATGTGTATCTACAACAACTTATTGAAGATTTGAAAAAATTATGGGATAAAGGGGTGAAGGCGTATGATGCATACACTCACAATGAATTTAGATTAAATGTAGTTTTAATGTGGACGATAAATGATTTTCCAGCTTATGGAAATTTAGCAGGTTGCACCGTAAAGGGTAAGAGGGCATGTCCTGTTTGTGGCGTTAATACATGTTCAATATGGTTACCATTTAGTAAAAAGTGTGCATATTTAGGCCATAGGCGATTCCTTGATCCTAATCATGACTATCGCCAACGAAAAAACTTGTTTGATGGAACCAAAGAGACTAGGCAAAGACCTCCAATACAAACCGGTGCTCAAGTCTTTGATATTGTTAAAAATATTTGCAATGATTGGGGGAAAAAATCAAAGGAGGAAGAGAAAGAAAAAGGAAATCAAATGTGGAAGAAGAAGTCTATTTTCTTTGATTTGCCTTATTAACAGGTAAAGTTTAATCAGAAACAAAATTGCTTCTTCTTTTCTATCTACGTAATCAATACTTTATTATTAATTAGTTATAGTCTATTTTTGATTTTCTTAGGTACTTCCATTACGTCACAATCTAGATGTAATGCATGTTGAAAAAAATATCGGTGAAAGTATTCTTAGGACGTTACTTGATATTAAAGGAAAATCAAAAGATGGCATTAATTCATGTAAAGATCTAGAAGTACTGGGTATTAGGAAAAAGTTACATCCTATAGACATGGGAAGCAAAGCATTACTTCCAGCTGCCCCATGCACCTTAACTGATCCAGAAAAGGAGATCCGTTGGGTGAATTCTCACCACCGGTCCAAAGCTAGACAAACCAAATCACCTCTGCCGAACCAACTCATCTCCAACCTCTGCCGAACCAACCAGCCTCCAAGCTTCACCGAACCAACTCATCTCCAACCTTTGCCGAACCAACTCATCTCCAACCTCTGCCGAACCAACCACCCTCCAAGCTTCACCGAATCAACCACCCTCCAAGCTTCACCGAACCAACTCATCTCCAACCTCTGCCGAACCAACTCATCTCCAACCTCTGCCGAATCAACCACCCTCCAAGCTTTACCGGACCACTCATCTCCTACCAAAGAAAACCGGACCAGATCCACCAGGCCAGATTACGTCAGCCCAGGCCCTCCAGCTGCTATATACCTCCAAGACCCCTACCCCCAGCCTCACTCTATAAATAGAGGGGCAGGGGTACAACAACGGGGGACAAGTTTGAGAGCTCAAGCACGAAGAGAACTTTCAAACAACTTTCTTTTACTTGTATCAAAGCTTTGTACTTGTAATCTAAACAAGAGAAGAGAAATAACATATAAAGTGGACGTAGGCACATTCTGGCTGAACCACTATAAATCTGCGTGTCTTTTTACAGTTTAGCCCCTGCTTTTCATATATTTGCATAAATCACCCAAATCACTAAGAACAACATAAGATCTACTAAATCATACGACTTTGAGGTGTTTGTCCATTTTTTGTGCAAACATTTTTGGTGCTTTCACTGAGAACTAGAAGCTCGAAGCTTCAGCTTCTTCCACTTAACCTTTTTCCTAACAGCATCATCCACCGTTCGGAAAACATGCCTCCCAAGTAGAAGAAAGATGTTAACAAAGGAAAAAACATCGCTTCCAGCAGTCTTCCAGATCCAGCGATCACGGATCAAGTAAATAGTCCTCCTCTAGCGGCAGTACCGAATGGAGGACAGGCTAATCCGACCACTCCTACCGTAGAACAGCCCGCAGCAATTACTAGGGCAGATCTAGACAGGGTTGTGGTTGAAGTAACTAATCGCTTCACGTCCCAGCAGGAAGCCTTGGTGGACCATCTCATGTCACGCTTAAGGGATGCTGAAGAGTCCAACCGCAACACTGAATCATGGGGCGAGTCCCAGTCTGGAGGGTCTCGGAGACAACAAAGATCTTCCTTCTTCGAAGAAGCTAACGGCAGAAGCAGCCATGGTAGGAGTCGAGATCGAGCACAGCCCGAAGTTAGGCCTGAAGAAACGCTTGGAACCGAACCCCACGGGGGAGGTACAGGGCGAAGGTCAACTGTAGCTGAGCCTGTCATACTGCCTAACCACGGAAACGCCAGTGAACGGGGCTGAGCTAGAGTCCAGCCCGAAGTTGGACCCGAGGAAGTGCTTAGATCAGAACCCAGCAGGGGAAGATCAAGGCAAGGGCCAACTATGGCTGACCCTAGCATGCTCCCAGAAGACCAAAGGCAGCCACCGGAAAATACGAGGAATGATAGACGATACCATCCCTACAGATCATCTGGATGGGATCAATCCCACAGGACAGAGCCAAATTCGTTTCTATCTGCTCCAAATTTTGATGAAAGGATGGCACGCTTATTCAGAGAGTGCGTCCAACGGGAGCAAAGAGATCGAGGGATAGGCGCTAGGGTAACCAGCCCTTTCGCCCGCAACATCGAAATTGCTATCACCCCCCGAGAATGGAAGATGCCAACAATGGAACCTTACAAAGGAACCTCCGACCCCGTTGTACACTTGCAGAGATACACACAACATATGCTCATGAGTGGAGCGACAGAGGGAGTACTGTGCAAATGCTTTCCACTCTTCTTAGCAGATCTCGCTACCTCCTGGTTCTGTCATCTACCTCAGGGATCCATCAGCTCGTGGGAAATGTTGAAAGAAAAGTTTATCAGTCAGTTCCGCATTCATGTGGAACAACCCAAGGACGCTTATTCCTTATCCAGCATCAAACAGAAACCTGGAGAGAAACTGCAGCAATACCTAACCCGATTCAATGCCGCAGCGGCTGCAGTCCAAGATGCCGATGAAAAGCTTATCCTAATGGCCCTCTGTAGTGGCGTGCATCCGGACACTAAGTTTGCTAGAAGATTGACAAAAGAGAAACCAGCTACTTTACCCGATTTCTTCCATGAAGCCGGGAAATATATGAGGCTTGAGGATGCGCCGTTGAGGGGCAGTTAGGACAGCAAAATAAGGCAACTCACAGCAACGCCCCTGTTGTGGCAAGGGACGTTCGAAGAAATGATTCCAGAGACAATGCTGGGGGCAAGAAGGGAGAAAAGCGCCTATATCGGCCTGGACCGAGATTCGACACTTACACTCCTTTGAACGAGACCGTCGAAAATATCTTCCTTGCCACCCAATGCGAAGTTAGATACAAACGCCCACCATACAAGAAGGAATCAGATAACGCGCAGAAGTCTGGGAAGTTCTGCCGCTTCCACGAATCTCATGGGCATGATACCAATGAATGCCATCATCTCCGGGACTTGATTGAAGAACACATTAGAAGGAAGAAACTGGAACGCTATGTAAAAGGTCAGGACAGGATTCCAGCTCCTTCCAATGAGAACCCAAGGCTACCCTCACCGGAGACCGGCAGAGGAAACCGCAACACTAGCGGCTCTAGTCAAGAGAAGATAGTGGTCCATACCATCTCAGGAGGACCGCACGTCGCAGGCAAAAGCCGGAAAGAGATGGAAAGATATGGAAAGTCGCTTAGAGACAATAAAGACTGCGTCAATTCGGTTATAGAAGAACGCCACCCGAAACGGAAAGGAAGTGATGACATCACATTCGTTAGGCGTGACCTAGAAGGAAGGCAATACCCTCACATGGATCCCATGGTTATCTCTGCCCGGCTCGGACCCGCCGAAGTTTACCGAATTCTAGTAGACACTAGAAGCTCAGTAAATATCCTGTTCAAACATGCATTCGACAAAATGAGACTATCAATGAAGGATGTATCTCCCTGCGATAAACCACTACACGGTTTCACTGGGGACGCAAAGATGCTCCTCAGGCAACTGGACCTCTTTGTTGAAATTGGAAGCCATCCCCGCTCCTTTGTACGGAAACAGACGTTTATGCTAATAGAAAACCATTCGGCCTACAACGCCTTCTTAGGAAGGCCAACCTTGTCTGACTTCCAAATTGTCCTAGCCCCATGGTGCCTGAAGATGAAATTTCCAACGGACAACGGAGTAGGGGAAGTGGAAGGAGACCAGGACGTTGCTCGAGACTGCTATGTGACTGAACTTCGCAACAACCACAGGAAGGATAAAGGGAAGGGTGTAGAGGTTGCCCTCTGCACAAAAAGTCTAGAAGCATAGCAATTAAAGAAGGCCCCTCCTCTTCGATATACCAGCGACCCTTTCAATGAATTAGACCCTAGGGACAAAGAGGAGGAGGCCACCGCCGAGCCTGCAGAGGCTATGGAGTTTGTATCTGTAGACAAGCACGACTCGAGTAGACTATTGAAGATTGGGTCCCAACTAAAAGCAGAGTTGAAGGAGCAACTCATCGACTTTCTCCACCACAACTTGGATGTATTCGCATGGTCACACGCTGACATGACCGGAATCTCCCCCGACGTAGCATGCCACGTACTAAACATTGATCCTACCAAGGCGCCCGTAAAACAAAGAAAGAGAAGTATGGGGGCAGAGTGATCAACAGCCCTCGATGAAGAAGTAAAGAATCTACTTGCCAATGACTTCATACGAGAAGCCATCTACCCGGAATGGATCGCTAACCCGGTACTGGTAAAGAAGGCTAATGGGAAGTGGCGGACATGCATTGACTTCTCCAACCTAAATGACGCCTGCCCAAAGGATTGCTTCCCACTTCCCCGAATCGACCAACTTGTAGACAGCACAGCCGGGCACGAACTCCTATCTTTTATGGGCGCATACTCAGGATATAACCAAATTTCTATGCATGCTCCCGACCAAGACCACACTAGTTTCATCACTGACCGGGGTTTATACTGCTATAAGGTGATGCCTTTCGGACTTAAAAATGCAGGAGCCACCTACCAGCGCCTCGTCAACAAGATGTTTGCAGGGCTAATAGGGCAAACTATGGAAGTATACGTGGATGACATGCTGGTAAAGTCAAGGAAAGCCGACGATCACGTAAGCCACCTAGGCAAGATGTTTCAAGTACTTCGCCAGTATGGAATGAAGTTGAATCCTCTAAAATGCTCCTTCGGAGTGTCATCAGGAAAGTTCTTAGGATTCATCGTCCATGCCAGAGGGATTGAAGCAAACCCTGAACAAGTCCGAGCACTAAGGGATATCAAGATACCTTCCACTCGAAAGGAAATGCAAAGCCTGAATGGAAAAGTGGCCGCCCTAAGCCGATTCATCTCCAAAGCAACGGACAAGTGCGTCCCCTTTTTCGAAGCTCTAAAGAAAGACAAAGGAAAGTTCGAATGGACTGACGAATGCTTGACCGCTTTCCTTAACTTAATCGAACACCTCCAGAAACCACCCGTACTCTCGACTCCAAGCGAAGGCGAAAAATTATACCTATACCTTGCTGTGTCATCTCACGCCCTAAGAGCTGCCTTGGTAAGGGAAGACAACCGCACGCAGCGGCCAGTTTACTTCGTCAGTAAGAGGTTTACGGGGGCAGAAGTCAGATATCCTAAACTTGAGAAGCTAGCATACTGTTTACTAATCACATCACGGAAACTACGTCACTACTTCCAGTCCCATTCCATCAAAGTTCTGACCGATCAGCCACTAAGGCAGGTACTCCATCGCCCCGACACTTCTGGGCGACTACTTAAATGGTGCATTGAACTAAGTCAGTATGATATCACCTATCACCCTCGCACCGCTATCAAGGGACAAGCCATGGCTGATTTCATTGCGGAATTCACTACCAACGAAGATAAGGAGCAATTGGAA
Source organism: Allium fistulosum (assembly GCA_030737815.1). NCBI lineage: Eukaryota > Viridiplantae > Streptophyta > Magnoliopsida > Asparagales > Amaryllidaceae > Allium > Allium fistulosum. Next base: position 895,525,256 of record CM060902.1, read on the forward strand.
ATAGCAGAAGACATCAAGTGGAATCTCTTTGTGGATGGTGCATCAAACGAACAAGGCTCGGGGGCAGGTGTGGTAATAATCACTCCCAGAGGTTACCCTGCCTCCAAGTACGAAAGTACATATCCTGGAGCATCCCCTCCATCAGCTCCTCGTTCTCTTCAAACTCCCTCGCCCGGGCCTCGGAATCCGACAACCTTACGACGGCAGCATCTCTCTCCAATCGGTATCTCGAGCAGTCAGCCTGAAGGGATTTCCACATTGCCTCCATCTCCTCCCTCAACTTGGCTTGAGGAAGCTCTGCAGCCTCAAGCTTCCCAGACAACTCCTCTATCTGCTCAAGATCCGCTTTCCGAACCTCGTCCACCGTGGCAATGGCCATATCGATCCGTTCCTTGCAAGTAGCCTCCATTTTCCGCAGTTCGGCCCGACTGGCCTCTTCCATAGTTTTCTTTAGACGTCCGGAGGCGGCCTCGTGCTGAGAGATCTGGATGGCCTGATCAGCGAGTTGCTTGGCCTGGTCGGAAACCACTAACCGCAGCCTTATGTTGGCACTCCCAATCTCCTCCCCGGCCTTGACCAGTCGGGCATGATGCCCCATCAACTTCCTGGTCTCCTCAGCAACCCGGTCGATATTTGCTTTAGCTTCGTTCCCCATAGCGACAACCCGAGTAGTGAGCAAATTAAGGTCCAGAGATTTGGCCTTATCAAGCACCTTTACCATAGGGTTGTGAGGAAGAAGGTGCTCACCGGTAACCTCGTCGAAGGAAATATCATGAGAACTTGGATCCAGATCAGGATGACCCGCAAATGGATTACGAGCCAAGCCAGGACGATCAATTTGAGTAACGGTAGGGTTTTCAGACGGGTGCGGAGAGGGTGTGAATTCAGTATCCTCCTCCGTAATATCATGAAGAGGCTGAATTGGGGTCTGAGGACCAGGTGACGATTCGGATAAGGAATGACTCCTCCTTCTCTTTTGAGTACCCTCTTCAATAACCCCGAGAAGAGGACGGTAGCCGACTACATCCCCGGAACGGTGGGTCGAAGGCTTCGGCTTGGCGAAAGCTTTGGAGAGCTTGTATTGTTCAAGCCTGTGCCGAAGGTCTGAGGCCTTGGCTGTTTTACCTGCTCCTGATAAGAAAACCAAGTGTCACCAACATGTGTTGAGCCATCATTCAAGAATTAAAAGAGTAAAGTGAAATTCACCTTGAACCGCCGAAGTTGCTTTGGTAGAAGCGCTCCCGGAAGATCGATCGACGCCGGTCCCAACGCTATCGGCTTTCTTAGACTTCTCCGTCCCCTCCAAACCTTCGAAGGCTTGGCGAAAAGCGTCATCCGTCCACTCTTGCATTTCGCCTACTTGCCCGGAAGACAAAGCCCTGGAGCCACCACCACCCTGTCCATCGCCACCATCATCACCATGACGATCACCGTCACTTCCGCCCTCAGCCTCACCTTCTTCGTCCTCACCTTTCCCCTCCTCCTAAACATCCGGGTGTGTGCTGGGAGAGGGACCGTCGGACCTTTTGGGCTTCTTCCCCCCAGCAACCGGATGTTTCGAAAAGGGCCTCCTTTTACTGCTCTTCAACGCGGCCCCTTCTTTAGCTTGGGCAGTCTTCTCTTCAGCCGTGTCCCTCTGCTTGACCACGGACTGCTGTGGAAGGATCAAGTTGTACTCCAAGAGTGTGGCGTTCCTGATCAGGTAGGCAGCCGACCTATCTTTCCCAGTAATAGCTTCTATCTCTGCTGCCGTCTGAACCAAGCGATCATTCTCCACGACCGCAAAACCACCTGTCGCTAGCAAAAAATAAAAACACATAAGAAAAAGCACTGCAACCATAATGGAAGCTGTAGATAAAGCTTCAACTTACATCCGGAGGTGAAGCGTCGGATAGAAACAGAGTCATCCCTGACAAAAAACCACTCCTTTTTGAACATGCTATACTTAGAATATAAGTCCAGGACAGGCTTAAAGGATACGGCAGATTCCAAGCTGATGTAGGGAGATCCCTTCTTGTAGCCCCTCAAGTTGTACAAATACCGGATCTCCCGGTTGGAAGGAGGATGCCCATATCTCCTCTGGAAGATGACGAAGAGACTCACCAGAATGGCATAAGAGTTGGGCTGAAGCTGGAATGGAGCTACCTTTAGATATGTAAGAAAGCTGACTACCCAGGCGTTGAGAGGCGGGATGGCACCACACATACAATGGTATCTGCTGTAGGCAAAATATCCTTCAGGAGGATCATACGGCATCGCTCCCGCAGCCGGTAATAACATGCACACGCGACCGATCCCGAAAGGGCGAGATATAACATCAAGTTGCTCGCCCTTGAGTGAGCTAGGGAAGCAATCAGGAGGCAAGTTGAGAAGCTCCTGAGGACCGTACCCGTCCACTAACGATCTCGGAGTGGGCCCACGTCGTTCTGGATTCAGCTGAGTTGGGGGCACGGCGGAGGACCCTCCTTCGCCCTCGGATTTCTTTTTGTCTGATCGAGTTTCTGCTTTGCAAGACATTATCTACAACACCGGAAAAATATATTGTTAGAACAAAGGATGTAAACAAATAAGTGTATAACATGAAATTTCACTCATAAAATCAAAATGCTCAAACTCCCCTTGTCATTCGGTAAAGTGAATGTAAAATTTCATTCGGTATTCGGAGTCTAGAATTTCATTCGGCATTCCCCGTATAGGGTTCATTTGGTGATCCAAATGAAAATGCTCGTTCGGTACTCAGGATCCACGAACTCATCCGGTAATCCAAGAACGACAGTTCATTCGGCACTCGAAATACCCGGATTCGTTCGGTTGTCTAAAAAGGCTATTCGGCGAGAGAAAGCTATATCACCTGATTCGATTCGGTATGAATGTCTGGTTCGGCTGCCTTGGATTGGAAGGGAATAATGAAAGTATACAGCCCCTACTTATAGGCAAATATAGGATGCTGGACCAGTTGGATCGGCACTCAGCGATCGAATGGAAGGAAACAAAGTAGGCCATATGCCGGCATATACCCCACTTTGGGGGGCAAATGTTGGGTGAATTCTCACCACCGGTCCAAAGCTAGACAAACCAAATCACCTCTGCCGAACCAACTCATCTCCAACCTCTGCCGAACCAACCAGCCTCCAAGCTTCACCAAACCAACTCATCTCCAACCTCTGCCGAACCAACTCATCTCCAACCTCTGCCGAACCAACCACCCTCCAAGCTTCACCGAACCAACCACCCTCTAAGCTTCACCGAACCAACTCATCTCCAACCTCTGCCGAACCAACTCATCTCCAACCTCTACCGAATCAACCACCCTCCAAGCTTCACCGGACCACTCATCTCCTACCAAAGAAAACCGGACCAGATCCACCAGGCCAGATTACGTCAGCCCAGGCCCGCCAGCTGCTATATACCTCCAAGACCCCTACCCCCAGCCTCACTCTATAAATAGAGGGGCAGGGGTACAACAATGGGGGACAAGTTTGAGAGCTCAAGCACGAAGAGAACTTTCAAACAACTTTCTTTTACTTGTATCAAAGCTTTGTACTTGTAATCTAAACAAGAGAAGAGAAATAACATATAAAGTGGACGTAGGCACATTCTGGCTGAACCACTATAAATCTACGTGTCTTTTTACAGTTTAGCCCCTGCTTTTCATATATTTGCATAAATCACCCAAATCACTAAGAACAACATAAGATCTACTAAATCATACGACTTTGAGGTGTTTGTCCATTTTTTGTGCAAACAAGATCTTTTACAATAGAATGAGGAATTTGAAAGTACCCGATGGGTATAGCTCAAATATTGAAAAATGTTTTGCAAAACAAAACAAAATTTCAAGTCTGAAGTCCCATGATTATCATGTTTTGATGCAACAACTATTATCTGTATCACTGAGAGGACTTCTACCTAAAGGGACAAGGAATGCATTACTACGACTATGTTCTTTTTACAATGACATTTGCCAAAGAGTGCTTGATAAAGATAAATTAGAATCCATCGAGAATCAGGTCGCATTGACACTATGCGATCTTGAGAGATTTTTTCCTCTTTTTTTGACATTATGATTCATTTGACAATACATTTAGCGAGAGAAGCATGAATTTGCGGGCCAGTACAATATCGTTGGATGTATCTATTTGAGAGGTAAAATTCGGCATTAGTACTTATAGTAGTTAATAATACACGTGCTTATGAAAATATTTTACTTATGCATCTTGATTATAGATATATGAGAACACTGAAGGGGTATGTTAAAAATCAAGAACGGCCTGAAGGGTGCATAGTTGAGCGCTATTATGCTGATGAATGCATGAAGTATTGTGCTGGATATATTAATGGTGCATTATAAATTGGACAAAGGAAAAATAGAAATGAAGTGGAACAAAGTGATTCCATACTTGAAAGGCGTCCTGTTTCCAAAGGAAAACCTAAGGTAGTCACTAAGTAGGTGATTGATGCCGCTCATCGATATGTGTTGTTTAATACCGAGGAAGTGGAGCCTTATATAAAGTAAGCATAAGTTCAGTTCAATTATTTTGTGTGAAATAAATTAGTTTTTGACTTGTATGTTTACGTATATAGGATGCATAATGAGGAATTGAAACGTTTGCATCCCCGGCTTTCACGAGATGATTTGGAACTTTCAAAGCTGCATTCAGAGACTTTTAGTCATTGGTTTAAAAAAATGGTTGACAATGTTATATCTTTTAAAATGGATAAGTTCGACATAGAAGTATATGTTATTGTGATTAGTCTTTATATATAACATTATGCTTTTCCAAGTTAAAGATGATAGAAATACATCTGATGTTAGTGAACTAATAAATTGGCTTTCATATGCACCTCGCCATCAAGTAATTTCTTATACTGGTTAAATAATTAATGGTCGTCGTTTTCATACTAAAGACAATGATAAATCTACACAAAATAGTGGTGTTTCCATTGAGGCAAGTACTTTTCGCATAGATGGATCCGTTGAGAAAGTAATATATTATGGTGTTTTGCGTGAGATTTTGTTGTTTGACTACCGCCAGTTTCAAATTGCCTTATTTAAGTGTGATTGGGGAAATATTGATCATGAAGTTAAGGTCGAAGATGGATTTACGTTAGTCAATTTACATCAGTTCCAAAATCAATTTGCAAGCGACCCTTTCATCTTGGCAACGCAAGCCATACAAGTGTTTTTTTGTAGAGAAAGTAGTTTTTCAAATTGGTATGTTGTGCTAAGAGCACCCCTAGAGGTTTTCATGAGTCGGAAAGCTATGATGAGGAGGATGAGTCAACTAGCAAATCGGTAGATGAGTCGCTACTTGATGATAGAGATGTCGATGATGGGGATGAAAGTTATATAAGGAAGGATTATGACGGTATTTTGGTATGATATAAGCATCTTTTATTGATATTTGTGTTACACGTAGTTATACTCGTAAAGAGTGTAATTATACATAGTTTTATGCATAGTTATATTAATTAATCATGAATTATCAACCATGAATTTTGATTTTTAAATTTGGAAAAAAAAGTTTCTTTTGCAAAGTATTGCTATTGTATATTAGGATTTTCATACTTTACAATAATGATTAATTAGTGTGATGTTCTAATTATTTATATATATATTATGTTTTTTTCTAGGTTCCTCTCTTAACGGAAGATAGTTGAACTTGAAGCATCAATGGGTAAAATGGAGCAAGGTCAAGGAGAGGTAAAATATTAAAATTTTAATATGCACTTCTATTTTTTTAAACTGACATTTCTTATATCATGACTGTGTATGCTAATTTCAGATGTCAAAGGTAGCAACAAGATATTCAAAGAGGCAATCTCTAGCTGTAGTTGCAGCTTTACGTGCAAAAGATAAGACTGCTGGTGTGAAAACCAATGAAACAAGCCGTGTTGATGTAGCTCATCCTCTTCAAAGTTTAAACAGCAATGCTAGAAGATCCCCTCGGAAGCGTACTAAAATGCAGCCTCCACTCGTTCAAGTCCAGTCTTCAAATCTCAATCCTGGCCCTAATTCAACCAAATCTCCAAATATCACTCCCATAAACACAGACCCACTCAACGCCATGGATGCCTTGAACAACCCATATTATAATGATGGTATTCAACAAGAGACGTCAAGGAAAAAAAGAGGGAAGACGATGATGAAAACGTTTTCTTGTATGCTTAATGAAAAGGCCGAAATTGAATTCAACGATCGAGGTCAACCAATAAGCTCCAACTCTAAGCACTTATCATCCTATCTCGGTACCTTAGCAAGGGAGATGGTACCTTTGACCATTTCAGAGTGGAAAAAAGTTGACGCAAATTTAAAGAAAGATTTATGGACTTGTATTCAGGTATGAAATAAGCTGTAAACTCGAATACAATTTTTGGACATCCTTTATTTATATGTAAACTTTGCTGGAAATTAGTAGGGTACAAACATCCTTGACATTATTACCTTTGCACCGAAACATAAGTCGAATGCGTATGATCGGGCAGAGAATGACTAACATTTGTATGTCTATTAGCAGCACAATTTGTTTATTTGTGTAAAAACGAAACAAAAGTAACTACCAAACTAAAAAAAACTTATAGGATATAATCGCGAGCAAAACAATAGTCATAGAACCAAAAATTTGAAAAAAAAAATCGGAGACTGCAAAAAGTGTAGAGTTAGACAGGCAATGAGGTGCAGCAATTGTTTTGTTGAAGGCAGGTTATGGTGATGGAGGTTGATTGATCAGATGGGCAGGGGATGGAGTGCAATGCAATGGGGTATGGTGACAAGCTCGTTGGGTCAGTGCAGGTAGGCAAGTTGGTGGCAGTGATGAGTGATGGTAAGATGAAGGGGCAAACGATGTTAGAAGTGGCAGGGTGGGTTGTATTGATTATAGTGGAGGGTTGTAGAGGAGTTTCAGTGTAACAGTTGATGGGGCAGTGGAGGTGGAGGTAGACAGTTTTGTTTGGGGAGTTGTTGTGGACTGTGGAAGGTGACCGAAAGGAAGAAGTTGCCAAGTATGGATTTGTATATTCAATAAGGATGTATGTGATATGAAGTGTGAGTGGTGAATGTATCTGTGGTATGGAGAGGCTTATGCAGTGGGTTGACATGAAGTTTTGTAGAGCAGTGGTATATGTGCACTGGTGCGTGGAAGTTATGTAGGTAGTTTAGTGGTTGTTTGCGCGCTGTTATGTTGCTGATGAATGTAGAACGGTGGGAAGTTAAAAGCAGGGAAGTTTGTATGTTATATGTGCTGTGATGATGGTTGTTGAAGTGAGGAAGTGATGAATTCAAATGCAATGCAGTGGGGTGTTGGGGGCTGGTGAATGAAGAAGTGTCAAAGGAATGCAGTGGCAAATAATATGTGTTGTCAGGGCGATGGTTTAATTATGATGCAGTGGCAATCGAGTGCGATGTAAATGGTTTAGCAGGTTGTAGCACTGTTATGTGTTGGGGATGTGGAAGTAATTACTGAACTTGAAGGAGGAGTTGTATAATTGTTTTTGGATGGTGGACTGCGGTGGGTGGACAGTGTTGTGGCAGTGAATGGCAGAGATCTGTTGTAGGTGGTTTGTTGATGAATATGATGCAGGGTTGTCGAGGGGGTTGCAGTAGGCAATGTAGAAATGGTATTAAGATAGTGATGTGATATGGTTGAGGAAGTAATGTCGAAATGCAGGGTAGAAGTGGATGACTGGAGTGGTTGAAGTTTGTTGAAGACGATGGTTAGTTGGAATAGTGGAGAAGTTTGAATGTTGGCAGTGGTTTGGTTTTCTGAGTTGTATTTAGATGAGGTGAAGTACTATGAATAGAAAATTAAAATCAAACACACAATAAAAATCAAACGACAGATAATTCGAAGAATAGAAAATTAAAATCAAATAAATTCGTCGACAATGGCGTCAAAGACTTGTTTAACATTTATCTAGCACACGAATAGGATTAAGAGAATACAAAAAAAACAAAAATAAGAAATGCAACAATAGTTGACAAAAAGTGCCAAAACAGGAAAGGTATACATCAATATATAGAGTACTACTGTGATTCATGAAAACAGGGAATGCAACCCTCACCGACATAAGGAGATTTTTTTTAAATCGGAAGCAAAAGAACTTGAACTGAAACAACGAAAATAAAGTTTCTGTCTTTCGGGGTTGCTGTGGGTTAATTTAAAATCTTAAACCTTATTCTGAAATTACATTGCGCATAAAAATAAAAATAAAAAAATAAAAAAATAGAAACCTTAGTTCAAATACTTTTACTGTGCTTTTTACTATTATATTGAACAAATAGGAGAGATCATACAAACAAGTACTGCGTAGAGTACTAACTTGAGCACCAAGTAGTCTAAGCAACCAACACCCAAATCAGCTAACTGTAAATACTTTTTATAATCTTTCAGCCAAGACAATTTTAAAGATTTAATATTTCAGCTAAGAATCATCAGTAAGCATTCTTTTAACGATAATCTAATTACAGACACTTAGAACATTAACAAAACCTTGAATATGTAAAATTTGGTTCATTAATATGTAAAATGGATTTAAATGTGACAGTTTTCAGCTCAAAAACCCATTTAGAACACAAAATTGGGGTTGCCTTTACATTTTCAAGTATTTACCCGATTACTGTCAAAAACCCATTAAGAACACAAAATTTGGTTGCCTTTGCATTTTCAGGTGTTTACCCGATTGCTGTCAAAAATCGTTTCCTTCAACGGTGGTGAGAGAAAATATTAACAGTTTTAGCCATTAACTCTCCCCTCTTTCCCAGTAAGATAAGCAGCCATCAATTCTTTGTTTTAGATTTCCTTTGCTCAGAATACTGTCGCACTTTAAAATTGAATTTATTAAGCTAAGTATGGTGTTGGTGGGATGATTGGTATATCAAAGAAGTGGCTGCGGTTATATAACTGGGTAAATGGTGATAGTGTGCAACAGGGGTGTGATGGTGGCACTGACCGTGTATATCGGATGTATGAATGGTATGTATGTATGATGTTGTGTGGATGTTTGTGAAGATTGGTATGCAGGGATGATGAAGTAGTAAGTGATGTAAAAGATGGTGTAGTTTGTGGGGACTGTGGACGGTATGGTTGACTGACAGAGTATGTGGAGGTAGCAACAAAGATATTTGATGATCTGTAGAGTTGATTAAGTGGTTATGATGGATAGACTGGTTGCAGTATTGAAGGTATGGAGGGGTGGTAGCAGCAAAGCACTGTTTGATGGTTGCACTATGACTATGGATGAAATAATGTTTGAGTGGATGGGTGACTATGACGTTTGTGTTAATTTGAAGAGAAAATTTAAAATTGAATTCATTTTGTGTTAATTTGAAGAGCAAATTTAAGATTCATTTATGAAAAAGTGCATGACAACTATTTAGTCTCACCATGTATATTCATGTATGCCTAGCTCATTCTTGGTGATGATTATTTCAAATCAATTAATTACTGCAATTCAAGTATTCATAGAACAACTTCCATTCATAGAATTAAAATTGAACTAAGTGGGTTAGAAGTATTTCAAGTACTTTTCAAACATGATTTGATTTTTGTAACTCGGATCTTATGAAATGAATCACTTGTCACATATCTAGAGAACTTTAAAATGCAAATAGTCAGTTCATAATTGGAAAAGAAAGTTATTTTAGCAACAGAGACATATTTTTGTGGAGTTGAGCATAGTGGCACCCTTGAATTATATAAACCATAGTCATATGCAATTATATGGGATGTTGAGCGTGTGTTTGTTTATATATGTGTGTTCATGTTCTTGTTTGTATTGATTAGGAAATGATTTTTGTTGTGCAGTCAAGATTCATGGTGGATGAAGCATAGAAGGGTTTATTGCTTAAGATGTTAGAAGTACGATGGAGAGAGGCAAAGTCAAGATTAGTTTCAGCTATTAAAGTAGCTTCTACTTGCCCTGACGCTTCCTCTAGATTAGCGATGCTAAAACCGGATACTATAAAAAATGTTCAAGAGTGGAACGACTTTGTTAAGGAAAAGTTGTCGGAGAAATTTGAGGTAATAAGTTGTATTTTATTCAGTATAAATTAAAAGGTAAATAATAGTTTATTAATGAATTTCTCCTATGTAGGAAACTAGCAAAAAATTCAAAGCACTGAGAGATAAAAATAAACTTCTACATACAATGAGCAGAAAGGGTTATGCGAGATTAGCTGAAGATATGGTAAGAAATGCATGTACATTTACATCAATAATATTTTTTTTCTTTGGTTCGTCTTCTTACTATTATTATTTGCAGAAAAAGGAAACTGTAATATCAAATATTAGCAGAGACGAGCTATGGTGCAAAGCCCATACAAAGAAAAATGGAGACCCACTGAATTCCGTTGTTGTCGATTGCATCGTAAGTTTTTTTTATTCTTTTGAGATATGAGTGTAGATATTTATTGAAAACTCATATGTACTTGACATTGAGGGATCAATATTTCTGTGATTCAGTCATATATCAGCTCATATATATTTTCTGCGATCAATATTTCACTACAAATATTAAATACATTGAACTGAACATTGAGGGATGATAGTTTATTCATATTTCATTTTTCTTGAAATGGTCTATTTTGATTTGTAGGCTAAGATAAAAGAGCACAGTAGTGCTCAGAGCTCTCATGGAACAACATCGGTAAGTGAAGATGGGGTGTCACATGTTTTTGGAAATGAACATAGGGGAAGGGTGAGAGGACTGGGTTTTGGTGTAGTACCATCTCAGATGAGTGTTTATTCAACTAATTCAAAAAAGGTGATTGCATTGGAAAATAAAGTAACTCATTTGGCGGCTAGAGTAGAGGAGTTGACTAATTTCGTCATGGCAGTAAGTTTATATTTAATTAGCTATTGTTAATAAATATGTGATATGTGCTTATGAATTACCAAGTCATCTCTTGTACTTTACAGAGAAGAAATGATAATGTGGCGGATTTGGAGATCACTGAGGCTCATACATCTCAGGTTAGAATATATAAATAATCCTAAATTAGTATATGAAATTTTGGTTTTTTTGCTCTGAGAAATTGTTGTTCATTAATCATGGTAGTAGTTCAATTAGTTTAATTAGTTCACATTTCATTTGATTTTAGAAAAAAAGGAAAAAAAAACCTTTAGGTGACACCGCGACAGTAAGTTCCATACTTACCTTTTGAATCTCAGTATTTTTATATAACCTTGTTCCATGGTTTTTTGCTTGTAGTCACACCGCGAGAGTAACAATATGCAGGTTCAAGATCAGCTTACCGTGGATGGTTTGGTGAAAAAAAAGTGCAAGCTATTGGGTTGGCAGAAGAACGTAGTTGCAGAGGGAACGATAGCAAGCACTGATCCTGATGCTTCAGTACATTTTTTAAAGCTTGGAGCAAATGCTTGGAAAGTATGGGTTAATGTAGCGGTGGAACCAGAAGCCTTTTTATTTAGGCCAAATTCAGAGATGCGGACTATCAAAGAGGCCGTTGGATCAACCGTCGCGTTGCATAAAGACTTCATCTCTGTGGTATAGTATGATTGTACTTAGAACGTGATATTTGTAGCGGACTGTTATGTGTTAATGCTTTATGTATTTGGCATGTAAACTTATCTAACCTTTTGGAGTGTTAGAATTCTATGACTCTAGCTTTTAGTCTTTTCGTATGTGATTTTAATTATTTTACGACAATATTTAGTATTTGTATGGATAAAATGCATGGATGCTGCTATAATTTTTTTTTAAATTTGCATTTATTTTGCAACGGGCAATGTGCGTTGTTATATGAGCTTATTACAACAGTCAACAAACGTTGTTAAATAGGTATTTTACAACGGTCAATACATGTTGTGAAATAGACTATGCAATTTGTATGGTTAGTCTATTGCAACGGGTTACGGCCGTTGTATTATAGTTTATTGCAACGGGCAACACAAGTTGTTAAATATGCTTTTTACAATGGTCAATGCATGTTGTGAAAAAGGCTATGCAACTAGTATGGTTAGTCTATTGCAACGGGTTATAGCCATTGTATTATAGTCTATTACAACGGTCATAACCCGTTGTAAAAAGGTATACTGCAACAGTTTTTACAACGTGCTTCTCCCGTTGTAAAATGTGGTGGATCTATTACAACGAGGCCTATTACAATGGACACGTGCCCGTTGCGAAAACCATATTACAACGGGCATTGCCCGTTGTAAAAATACTGTTTTGTTGTAGTGATTATGGTTTAATGATTTACAATATAAAGATACATTGGTGTTCTATAAGTTAAAATTTTATAAATCAATAAGTAGTTTTACTTGAATTTTAAAGATATATTGGTTTTAAATTGAATTTAAAGATCTTCAGTGATGGTAAATAATTTAATAATTAATTTTTTTTTGATATGGAATTTTAAATCTAACCTAGTGATTTTAATAGATTTTATTTATGAAATGGATATGTTTTGTAAAATAAATAATTTTATGTATGAAATGGATATGTTTTGTAAAAAAATAATTTTATGTATGAAATGGATTTGTTTTGCAAGATAAATAATTATGATTTTAAAATGGTAAATGTATCTTAAATTATTACTTGACCTGATAATTGAAAATTTGGTTCAACTGGAAATGTGAAGTTTGACTTATTAAAAGAATATTTTGTTTATGAAATGGGTATTTTAAATAAAATGTTAATTTATTTGTTAAAAATAAAAAGTTAAGTAAATAGTGTACTTTTGACTTAATAAATGAATTATAGTTAATTTGGATATTTTAATTATAAAAAGTTATTTTATTTAAATCATAAGTTAAATGACATCCAAATGAATATTTTTGAAATGTAAGATATGGTCTTATAAGTTAAAAATGGTTAAAATTGGAATTTTAATGTTTCTGAAATGTTATAATAAAAATCTGAAATTTTATTGGTAGCATTTACTTAATGCTATGGTTAGAGATAGTATTTGCTAAATGCTATCAATTCTGAAATATAACTAAGTTCTGAAATAAGTAAACACCTATTACAGCACTTTATAAGTGCTGCTGTTTTTGAAACTGAACTATTTTGCAACACTAATATAACTACAGCACTTTATAAGTGCTGTTGTTTCTGAAATTGAACTGTTTTGAAATTCTAATACTTATTGAAGCACTTTATAAGTGCTGCTGTTTTGAATTTGACAATGTTTTTGAAAACAGGAGCATACTCTCTGTCGATACCGAAAACCACTTTGACAACCGTGTACGCGGTGGAGATTCCAGAATGAAGTAGGATGGTGGCGACGATCCTATTGAGGTATATACATGGACCCGACTCCCGTGAGTTGGCATAAGGTGGCTAAAACAGGAGCGATCGACGGGCCAATGAGGTAGCACCTATGATAGGACACATTTCTACGATACCATTCTATTACTTTGTGATTGATTTGGTGGCCACCCTTCGATTTTTGATTTGGGAGTGTGTTCCGAGGTGGGCGGTAGTGGTTGCTATGCGTTACCACCAGTCCGGATGCGTAATTGGTATATCTACCCTCGCATTGCCTAGTTGTGCCGTGTCACCTACCACAGCGAGCTTTACTACAAGTTTGGTTTTGTGCCGTAGCCTGTGGAGTATTTAGGGTAGCCTCCCGATCTGGAGGTATGCTGATAATGGATAAACTACTGGGACTATTATGTGTTAGAGGGGATATGGGTAACTTCTTAATGCTATTTAAAAGTAATTTTATTTTACTATTAGTCATTATTATAATAGCGAATATTACTACATAGTAAATTGTACCAACCCGATATTTTCAACTATTCGCATCCGCACATGTCGGACTTGAATTGCTCAAAATACCACGTTGTAAATAAAAATTTGGCAAACTCATCATTTATAGTAAATAAATAATCACAGATCACAGACATAGAGTAATATAATGCAGCAGAAGTAAAGAAATAGTAGTTCATGAAGCTACTATATACATACATCAGAGTTAAGTAAGATACAACAGGAATACCAAGGTACAACAGGAGTAACAATATGATAATCAGGTACAACTCAGAATATAACTGGAATCAACTGGATAACAAAATGAATAGATATCTGGATCTTCAAAGCAAAACTCCAGCTCCAAAGGTGAGTCTCAAATGCTGTATCACTCAGTCTGACCCGAGCGTAAAGCAAGACACAAAACACTCGAGTCAGGACATACATACTTATACAATGTAAACTAACTCAAGTGAACTATAATAAAGGTGCAAGTAACTTAAAGAATGCCTGGGATCGCCCATTTTTTAAGGATCCGTTAAACTATCTACTATGTAGTAATATTCGCAATTATAATAATGTCTAATATAAAATAAACATACTTTTAAATAGCATTAAGGAGTGACCCAACATTCCCCTTAACACGTAATAGTCCCAGTAGTCTATCCAGTATTAGCATACTCCCAAAATAGGGGCTACCCTCGATACTCTACAGGCTATGGGAGAAATCACAACTCGTAGTAAAGCTCGATATGGTAGGTGACACGGCACAAAAGGCAATGCCAGGGTAGATATACCAATTACGCATCCGGACTGGTGGTGACGCATAGCAGCCACTACCGCCCACCTCGAACAACACTCCCAAATCAAGGGGTGCACCCAATCAATCACAAAGTAATAGAATGGTATCGAGGAAGTGTGTAACAACCCTGTATTTTTCAATTATTTTTAAATTGATATTTCCAGATTTAAAAGCTTTATTTATGAAAAAGAATAAATTTTGTTATTTTAAATATAAATTTGAATTTTGATGTCAATTAGAATTCCAAACATAAATAAATTGATTATTTCCAGAATATGAATTTTTGTCAATATAGTCAAACCTTGACTTTTAAATTTAAATTTTTAAATATTTGAAAATTTAAATTTTATCTTTTATTATGAAAATAGATTAAATATCATGAATACTGCTTTTTGTTTCGTTGAAATTGGATTTAAATTGTGAAAGTTATACTTTTTACAATATTGTGTGTATATTGATTTATTTAACAATATTGTTTATTTTAACCTATATAGATAATATTTTATTGGTCATATCTTATTCTAATTTGTATACATATGCCATATTATATATATTTTGTCTTTTAAATATTTTTAAAGTGATAATAAGATTTTTCCAAAGTGTATTGAATTTATTTCTAATTTTTAAAGCCTAGTTTGCATTTTTAAGTTATTTTCTTATTTTAAATTCTATTTAATTAAAATTTAATTATTTATTTCACTTTGAAAATGTTTTAAAAGTCATTTTTATTTCAAATTTTGTTTTAGAATATTTTTAAAATAAAGTTAATAATTTTCCAAAGTCAATGGTGATTTATTTGTAATTTCTGGACATTGTTTTGTATTTTAAGCAATTTCTTTTATTATTTTTTCTAATTTCTTTAAATTTTATTATTTATTTTCTTATATCTTTACTTAGTTTCGGTTTGTATAGTATTTTTCTGAAATATTTTGTTTATATAAAGATTTATAAGGAAAGAAATGTGAAAGGTTGTGTAACGCTTTGAAACGGAAGCCCTTTTATTTACCAAATCCTTTAATTCCTTTAACTCTTCAAAATTAATTGCCTAGCCTTGTAAAACCCTAGTGTAGCCGTCATCTCATTTGGCATTCACGTGAAAAAATATCCCATCTTCAATTGTTTCTCACGGCTAGAGAAAATTAGGTAATGGCCTCCATCTCTTTCTTCCGACTTTTCTTCTTTTTCTATGCTATTTTGCTTGCCTTCTTCCCTGATTGAGATCGGCCTCTACCCCTATTCCAGTGCCACCACCTCCTTCCATCTCTTCCCGACCACCACCAGCCCCCACTCCACTAGATCTGACCATAGCCGAACCATTTTGATGGTAAAAACCCCCAAATTTCAACCTAGATGCCTAAAAACCATGTTTATTGACCTCTACATGCTCACCCACCTCAACCACCACCCAAACCACCACCATAGCCACCACCACCTCCCTGACCTGACCACAACACACCCCTCCCCACCTCTGTCCAGTCATAACTCACCCCAGGCCGAGCACAATTCCCAAGGCCAAACCTTGTTTTGGCACAAAAATCACCTAATTGCCTTCAAAAATCACATCACCTCCTCATGTACAAACCCCACCTTGTCTTGCCTTGAACCCGAGCTATGTTAGCCCAAACCTGACCCAAAACTTGACCACATCTGAACCACATCAGACCCAAAGCCATACCAAACAATAGAGAAGGACAAGCAAAAGACTGCGTAGTCGTATCTCCTTTTATTTCAATGTTATTGCATTTTAAAGTCGTATTGAATTTTGCTGTTTTGATTGTTTGTTTTGGGTTGTACACAAGAGTTGTAGATTGGATTCGCTCTCCACTCAAGTCCGTAGTCTTTTCATCGTGCTTTTGTTTCCATTGTGTCATTGGTTTTGATATCTCCAGCACAAACAAGTGAGTTATTCTCACCAGACAATATGTACCTATATAACTAGTAAATTGACACCCTGCGAATCTGTAGAAATATATTATCATGTTATATATGCTTATATTATAATCATATGATGTTCACACCTGTTATTACACCTGTTATATCATATGTTACTGTTATTTAATGTTATTCTGTTATTTATATCTGTTATCACCATTGCAAGTTCCCTGTAGACTAGAATCACTATGGGTTGAAATGATACATACCCGAACGGACTTTAGAATAGGGAAAAATCGTTATGGGCTGAAATGATAGGCCTGAATGGTTTTTATTTAATTTATTTTAACTTGGGATTGCAGGTTTGAAATGATAGAACCCGGATTTTTCTTTTTTAACTGCGGATTGAAATGATACATATCCGTATCACTTGACCTAGGTTAGAAAATTATATACAGGCCCGTGGTTATTTTATAAAGTGTTTTGGATATTTTTAAGTATTTTAAAAATTATAAATTTATGAAATTTGATTTAAATAGATTTTGAAATGTTTTGAATTAAAGAAATTATGATTTTTCTATGTGTTAAAAATGTAATTAATGAATGGTTTAACCGGATTTTTGAAATATAACTTAAGTTGGAAATTTGGAATTTTGGTTAAAAATGATATTTAAGTTATATAAATAAAATGGATATTAAATTTTATTTGGAAATGGTAAATATGATAATTTGATTAAATTTGAATTTAAGTGATTTATTAAAGTATTATCGATTTTTCTATGAATTTAAGTGGTTAAATAAATGAATGTTTAAAAGTGATCTTTTAAAATATAACTTGACTAGGAAATGTGAAATTTGGTTTTAATTAAAGGTTTAAGTTAATTAAATAAAATTGGAAATTTTGTTAAATTGTGAAATGGTAATTTAAATTTGAAGTGTTAAGTCTATTTGTTGAAATGTGAAGAATTGGAACTTTTACACTTAAACTTATTAAGTAAATTGTTGAAAATTGGATTAAATTATAAGAAATTTATTGTGAAAAAGATATATGTTAAATGATATGTAAATGAACATTTTAAACGTTAAAATATGATTTTTAAAATGTTTATGTGTTTTAAATTGAAGTTATTTAATTGCTAGAAATACACTAACACCTGAAATCTACATTTAATAGCATTCAGAAATGATAAAATTGTGTAAAAAGAGCTATTATAGCATTTCTGAAATGCTGTAGTTGCTGTAGTGGAACTTATAGGCTAATATTGAACTCATGCCTATTATAGCATTCTCTGGAAATGCTATAATGGTCTGTAGTCTTTGCTGAAATCAAAATTAACCCTTGTTTTTAAATCTGAACTACCGCAGCACTTCTGAAATGCTGTCTTTTCTGTTTTGAACTATAATTCAACTAAAACTGAGTTTTAACAGCAGTTTTAAGTGCTGTCTTTGCTGAATTAAAAATGTTTTCAAATATAACTTATAGCGGTTGTTTTTAAATGTTGTGAAATGCTGAAATTTTAATAATTAGGGTTTTTGACTTAGTAAACGAACTCAGAATGGTTTGAAACTTTGGAAATTGAATACTTGATTTGAAAATATAATAATTACACTTTTAAAAGGTTTAAATGAATTATTTGATTGGAATATAAACTATTTAAAAGGTGACTTGAAATGATAATAAATGAAGTATACCTTTAAATTTAAAAGGTATTTAAAGTTGAATATTTAGATTTGAACTCAAATGATATTTGGAATATTAAAATGATTTGAAATGAAGTTTTGAAATAATATGATATTTTAAAAATATGGAAATGGTTTGGAATTGATTTAATCTTTATTTTGATAAAGATTTGGATTTGAAATGATATTCTATTTTGAATTATAAACTGTTTTTAAACTTATAACCACGGGTTATAATAACGTTGGGTTGTTAAAGAGACCGGGATCGGATATGGACATACTCTCTGTCTTACCGAAAACCACTTTGGCAACTATGTACGTGGTGGAGATTCTAGAATGAAGTAGGATGGTGGCGACGTTCTTAAGGTATGTTACGTGGACCCAACTCCCGTGAGTTGGCATAAGGTGGCTAAAACAGGAGCGATCTCGGACCAGTGAGGTAGCACCTCTTCTCGGACACATTTCTTCGATATTATACTCTTACTTGTGATTGATTAGATGGCCATCCTCCGATTTGGGAGTGTTGTTCGAGGTGGAACGGTAGTGGCTGCTATGCATATCCATCAGTCCGTGTGCGTAATTGGTATATCTACCCTGGCATTACCTAGTTGTGCCATGTCACCTACCATATCGAGCTTTACTACGATTATGATTTTAAGATCCGACCGCGTTAAGGTTCTCCATCCCCTTAATGTTATTTTCTATATGATTATACTTTACTTATTTAGACACTATTATAATAGCAAATATTACTACATAGTAGATATTTTAACGGATCCTTAGAGGATGGGCGGTCCCAAGCATCTTCTAAGTTACTTGTACCCTTATTACAGTTCGCTTGAGTTGGTTTACATTATATAAGTATATATTGTCCTGACTCGAGTGTTTTGTGTTTTTCTTTACGCTCGGGTCAGCCTGAGTTATTCACAGATTTGGATTTCCACTCGCTTGGAGATTTGAATCGCTGGAGATTATCTGCTTGTCTTGTCCTATCTATTTCAGTTCCGTTGTTCTACTCAGCTTGTACTTGGTTATTTTATTGAGACTTTGGTTGTACTCTATTTCTTCTGTTGTATCTTATGTAACTCTGACATATTTAGATAGTAGCTTCATGAACTACTATTTCTTTTACTTCCGCTGCATTATTTTACTCTATGCCTGTGATTTGTGATTTTATTTATTTACTGTATATTCTGAGATTTGCCAAATTTTAATTACAACGCGGTTTTTTGAGCAATTCAACTCTGGCATGTGTGTCTGCCTATGCACTTAGAGGGTGCAGCATGATAGGGGGTTCTCGCATTTAGTTTGGTAGCGAGCGGATGACTCTTACTCCTACATGTCCCTGCGGGGTTGGTATAGTCGAGAGGCTGGCTGTAAAGGCAGAACACAGGTACAGCTGTATGCTACGGTGGGCGTTACCCCACTGACGCGGTCCGTTATAGTTGGTATCAGAGCTTTGGCTTTGAGGCAAAACTCAGCATATGGAGTAGATTTATTTACAGAATCACTTTCGTTCGAGTTTGAATCTTTTCCTCTTGATTCGAATTTCCTTTGAATATTTGGAACGTTTCCTGCGGTTCCAAAATTCATTCGTGTCCCTCACTATTCATCATCTTTTGATTCTGGAGTATCCCATGACTACTCTTCCAATATCTTTATAGTGAATTGGCGGTCTCGCCAATATTCTAATTTTCTTGTAAAAGGGTGAAAATCCTTTATAATCAGCATCGATTCACTAGAGATTTATATTTATCCTTGGTTAGATGCTAATATCTTTTATTATTCCAAACTCTATCTCTTGAGATCGAAGGTAGATTTACCCCAGAAAATCCACATGTGATCTTATCCATCAAGTCACGGTTGACCCGGTTAAGGTTGTCCGCGATTTATCTAAGCTTACCCATCTCTCTACTCTGTTTAATCATCTTGTCTTTTGTTCCAATCTATCTTCCAAACATTTTGAACTGTTCTTGTAAATTAATGTTTTGTTTTATATTGTGTTGTTTGAGTTGTTGATGTTGATTTGGGTTTCCGATCGATTCGTCTGATCAACGCTATCGATAGGATTTCTAAAACACTTTGACAGAACAACCTGACACAATATTATTTTAAAATTTGGTTAATGAAATAAATTTGGATATATAATTTTATGGAACTTAATAAATTGATTTAAATTGTTAATTTGAAATGATAATACTTGATTTATCATTTATTGTTCTACAAATGAATCTATAAATAGTTGTTTGTAAATTTATTTGGGAACTGAAATGAATTTAAAACAAGAAATTTAAAGAATTTAATTTCCGATGGATTTCAAACCTTGTGTTTAAAATTTTTAAAAGGATATTATTTAAAGTATTTTTGAATAAAAATTTGTCTCTAAAGGATTTTAAAGTTTAAAAATTAAGTGCTCTTCTCTTTGTCGCTGGAAAATAATTTCGGTGATGACTGCAGCATCATCGACGTTCATTTTCGAGTTTTGAACTGAAGAGACCGTTCTGTAGTCTTACTACAGCTTTGTTTTGAAAGATTTAATTTATTTGAATTTCTAAATATGATTTGATTTATAATATATATAGATATATGATTTAAATTGATTTGACATATTATGTACATATATTTATTTATCTCTAACTGGTTTGAAGGAAACTAGAAAATTAATTATTAAATTTCATCTTAAAGAATAATTTCAGTTATAAAAGATTAACAGAGGTAAATAGTGAAAAAGGGATTTAAAGAGATTTTATTTAAATAACTTAATAATCAAATTTGATTTAATATGGAACCTTAAGTCTAACCTAGGAATTTAATAAAAGTTATTTCCTAAAATGAATATGTTGTATAATAAATAATGTATCTTTGAATAGATAAAATAAAATACATTTGAATTAGACATTTTGTAATAAAGTTTATTTAACTTGAATTCATAGTTTAATTGATGTCTAAATGAATAAATGTGTAAAGAAATTTGATTGTTATATTTGCTATATAAATATTTTATTTATGAAATAGATATGTCTTGAAAAATGAATGATTATGATTTAAATAGTTAAAATGTATTTTAACATCACTAAAAATTGATAATTGATAATTTGGTTTTCAAATGGAATTTTAAGTGTAACTTATTAAAGGAATATCTATTTGTGAAATGGGTATTTTAAATAAAGTGTTAGGTTATGTGTTAAATTAAGAGTTAAGTAAAATAGTGAACTTTTGACTTAATAAACGAAGTATAGTTTGATTTGGATATTCCATTCATAAAGGTTTG
Source organism: Allium fistulosum (assembly GCA_030737815.1). Classification (NCBI taxonomy): domain Eukaryota; kingdom Viridiplantae; phylum Streptophyta; class Magnoliopsida; order Asparagales; family Amaryllidaceae; genus Allium; species Allium fistulosum. The sequence continues at coordinate 895,546,594 of CM060902.1, forward strand.
TTTTAATAAATCATAAGTTAAAAGATATCCAAATGAATATTTCTGAAATTGAACTGATTTGAAATACTAATATATCTACTGTAGCATTTTATAAGTGCTACTATTTTGAAAATACAATGTTTTGGAAATTTTTATAATTGAATGAACTTAGAAATGTTACAACTTTAAAATGAATATTATTTGACCTTGAATTAAAATGGTTTAATAAAAGATTATTTTTAAAAAGGTGTTATGATTTTCTAAGTATTATGTTTTTTTAAGAATAACGTTTCCAAAGTGTTATGATTTTAGTAGTATGATTTCCAAATGATAAACATCCCTAAATTGTTATGATTTAAAAGCATTATGGTTTCAAATTTATTTTCTTATTTGGTTTTTTTTTTCTTTCCAAACTATCTTTTGGTTGTCCTTATTTCTCTTATCTTGTTACAGAATGGGAAGGCTATTGCTTATACCAGTCTATTTAGAAATCTTTCTGTAATCTTTGAAAATCTTTGTTACTCATCTGGATCTGAACACTGTTTTTCCATTCATAGACCGTCGGTCAAGTGAAAGGGGTGATTCAGACTCTAGAGGATCTTTTTCGTGCTTGTATTCTTGATTTGATCACCTCCATTTTGTTAAACTTACCTATAACAATAATTATCAGGTATAATTCCAATCTTCTTATCATCTTGTCTTAATTCTATTTCATTCTATCTTTTTCTGTGCTTTCCCGTACCTCGTTCATTTTCGGGGACGAAAATTTTTGAGTGAGGGAGAGTGTAACAACCCTGTATTTTTCAATTATTTTTAAATTGATATTTCCAGATTTAAAAGCTTTATTTATGAAAAAGAATAAATTTTGTTATTTTAAATATAAATTTGAATTTTGATGTCAATTAGAATTCCAAACATAAATAAATTGATTATTTCCAGAAAATATGAATTTTTGTCAATATAGTCAAACCTTGACTTTTAAATTTAAATTTTTAAATATTTGAAAATTTAAATTTTATCTTTTATTACGAAAATAGATTAAATATCATGAATACTGCTTTTCGTTTCGTTGAAATTGGATTTAAATTGTGAAAGTTATACTTTTTACAATATTGTGTGTATATTGATTTATTTAACAATATTGTTTATTTTAACCTATATAGATAATATTTTATTGGTCATATCTTATTCTAATTTGTATACATATGCCATATTATATATATTTTGTCTTTTAAATATTTTTAAAGTGATAATAAGATTTTTCCAAAGTGTATTGAATTTATTTCTAATTTTTAAAGCCTAGTTTGCATTTTTAAGTTATTTTCTTATTTTAAATTCTATTTAATTAAAATTTAATTATTTATTTCACTTTGAAAATGTTTTAAAAGTCATTTTTATTTCAAATTTTATTTCAGAATATTTTTAAAATAAAGTTAATAATTTTCCACAGTCATTGGTGATTTATTTGTAATTTCTGGACACTGTTTGTATTTTAAGCAATTTCTTTTATTATTTTTTCTAATTTCTTTAAATTTTATTATTTATTTTCTTATATCTTTACTTAGTTTCGGTTTGTATAGTATTTTTCTGAAATATTTTGTTTATATAAAGATTTATAAGGAAAGAAATGTGAAAGGTTGTGTAACGCTTTGAAACAGAAGCCCTTTTATTTACCAAATCCTTTAATTCCTTTAACTCCTCAAAATTAATTGCCTAGCCTTGTAAAACCCTAGTGTAGCCGTCATCTCATTTGGAATTCACGTGAAAAAATATCCCATCTTCAATTGTTTCTCACGGCTAGAGAAAATTAGGTAATGGCCTCTCTTTCTTCCTACTTTTCTTCTTTTTCTATGCTATTTTGCTTGCCTTCTTCCCTGATTGAGATCGGCCTCTACCCCTATTCCAGTGCCACCACCTCCTTCCATCTCTTCCCGACCACCACCAGCCCCCACTCCACCAGATCGGACCATAGCCGAACCATTTTGATGGTAAAACCCCCCAAATTTCAACCTAGATGCCTAAAAACCATGTTTATTGACCTCTACATGCTCACCCACCTCAACCACCACCCAAACCACCACCATAGCCACCACCACCCCCTGACGTGACCACAACACACCCCTCCCCACCTCTGTCCAGTCATAACTCACCCCAGGCCGAGCACAATTCCCAAGGCCAAACCTTGTTTTGGCACAAAAATCACCTAATTGCCTTCAAAAATCACATCACCTCCTCATGTACAAACCCCACCTTGTCTTGCCTTGAACCCGAGCTATGTTAGCCCAAACCTGACCCAAAACTTGACCACATCTGAACCACATCAGACCCCAAAGCCATACCAAACAAAAGAGAAGGCAAAGCAAAAGACTGCGTAGTCGTATCTCCTTTTATTTCAATGTTATTGCATTTTAAAGTCGTATTGAATTTTGCTGTTTTGATTGTTTGTTTTGGGTTGTACACAAGAGTTGTAGATTGGATTCGCTCTCCACTCAAGTCCGTAGTCTTTTCATCGTGATTTTGTTTCCATTGTGTCATTGGTTTTGATATCTCCAGCACAAACAAGTGAGTTATTCTCACCAGACAATATGTACCTATATAACTAGTAAATTGAAACCCTGCGAATCTGTAGAAATATATTATCATGTTATATATGCTTATATTATTATCATATGATGTTCACACCTTTTATTACACCTGTTATATCATATGTTATTGTTATTTAATGTTATTCTGTTATTTATATCTGTTATCACCATTGCAAGTTCCCTGTAGACTAGAATCACTATGGGTTGAAATGATACATACCCGAACGGACTTTAGAATAGGGAAAAATCGATATGGGCTGAAATGATAGGCCTGAATGGTTTTTATTTAATTTATTTTAACTTGGGATTGCGGGTTTGAAATGATAGAACCCGGATTTTTCTTTTTTAACTGCGGATTGAAATGATACATATATGTATCACTTGACCTAGGTTAGAAAATTAAATACAGGCCCGTGGTTATTTTATAAAGTGTTTTGGATATTTTTAAGTATTTTAAAAATTATAAATTTATGAAATTTGATTTAAATAGATTTTGAAATGTTTTGAATTAAAGAAATTATGATTTTTCTATGTGTTAAAAATGTAATTAATGAATGGTTTAACCGGATTTTTGAAATATAACTTAAGTTGGAAATTTGGAATTTTGGTTAAAAATGATATTTAAGTTATATAAATAAAATGGATATTAAATTTTATTTGGAAATGGTAAATATGATAATTTGATTAAATTTGAATTTAAGTGATTTATTAAAGTATTATTGATTTTTCTATGAATTTAAGTGGTTAAATAAATGAATGTTTAAAAGTGATCTTTTAAAATATAACTTGACTAGGAAATGTGAAATTTGGTTTTAATTAAAGGTTTAAGTTAATTAAATAAAATTGGAAATTTTGTTAAATTGTGAAATGGTAATTTAAATTTGAAGTGTTAAGTCTATTTGTTGAAATGTGAAGAATTGAAACTTTTACACTTAAACTTATTAAGTAAATTGTTGAAAATTGGATTAAATTATAAGAAATTTATTGTGAAAAAGAAATATGTTAAATGATATGTAAATGAACATTTTAAACGTTAAAATATGATTTTTAAAATGTTTATGTGTTTTAAATTGAAGTTATTTAATTGCTGGAAATACACTAACACCTGAAATCTACTTTTAATAGCATTCATAAATGCTATAGATTCTGTTTTGAACTAAAATTGTGTAAAAAGAGCTATTACAGCATTTCTGAAATGCTGTAGTTGCTGTAGTGGAACTTATAGGCTAATATTGAACTCAGGCCTATTATAGCATTCTCTGGAAATGATATAATGGTCTGCAGTCTTTGCTGAAATCAAATTTAACCCTTGTTTTGAAATCTGAACTACAGCAGCACTTCTGAAATGCTGTCTTTTCTGTTTTGAACTATAATTCAACTAAAACTGAGTTTTAACAGCAGTTTTAAGTGTTGTCTTTGCTGAATTAAAAATGTTTTCAAATATAACTTATAGCAGTTGTTTTTAAATGCTGTGAAATGCTGAAATTTTAATAATTAGGGTTTTTGACTTAGTAAACGAACTCAGAATGGTTTGAAACTTTGGAAATTGAATACTTGATTTGAAAATATAATAATTACACTTTTAAAAGGTTTAAATGAATTATTTGATTGGAATATAAACTATTTAAAAGGTGACTTGAAATGATAATAAATGAAGTATACCTTTAAATTTAAAAGGTATTTAAAGTTGAATATTTAGATTTGAACTCAAATGATATTTGGAATATTAAAATGGTTTGAAATGAAGTTTTGAAATGATATGATATTTTAAAAATATGGAAATGGTTTGGAATTGATTTAATCTTTATTTTGATAAAGATTTGGATTTGAAATGATATTCTATTTTGAATTATAAACTGTTTTTAAACTTATAACCACGGGTTATAATAACGTTGGGTTGTTAAAGAGACCGGGATCGGATATGGACATACTCTCTGTCTTATCGAAAACCACTTTGGCAACTATGTACGCGGTGGAGATTCCAGAATGAAGTAGGATGGTGGCGACGTTTTTAAGGTATGTTACGTGGACCCAACTCCCGTGAGTTGGCATAAGGTGGCTAAAACAGGAGCGATCTCGGACCAGTGAGGTAGCACCTCTTCTCGGACACATTTCTTCGATATTATACTCTTACTTGTGATTGATTAGATGGCCATCCTCCGATTTGGGAGTGTTGTTCGAGGTGGAACGGTAGTGGCTGCTATGCGTATCCATCAGTCCGTGTGCGTAATTGGTATATCTACTCTGGCATTGCCTAGTTGTGCCGTGTGACCTACCATATCGAGCTTTACTACGATTATGATTTTAAGATCCGACCGCGTTAAGGTTCTCCATCCCCTTAACGCTATTTTCTATATGATTATACTTTACTTATTTAGACACTATTATAATAGCGAATATTACTACATAGTAGATATTTTAACGGATCCTTAGAGGATGGGCGGTCCCAAGCATCTTCTAAGTTACTTGTACCCTTATTACAGTTCGCTTGAGTTGGTTTACATTATATAAGTATATATTGTCCTGACTCGAGTGTTTTGTGTTTTGCTTTACGCTCGGGTCAGCCTGAGTTATTCACAGATTTGGATTTCCACTCGCTTGGAGATTTAAATCGCTGGAGATTATTTGCTTGTCTTGTCCTATCTATTTCAGTTCCGTTGTTCTACTCAGCTTGTACTTGGTTATTTTATTGAGACTTTTGTTGTACTCTATTTCTTCTGTTGTATCTTATGTAACTTTGACATATTAAGATAGTAGCTTCATGAACTACTATTTCTTTTACTTTCGCTGCATTATTTTACTCTATGTCTGTGATCTGTGATTTTATTTATTTACTGTATATTCTGAGATTTGCCAAATTTTAATTACAACGCGGTATTTTGAGCAATTCAACTCTGGCATGAGTGTCTACCTATACACTTATAATGGATGCGAATGGTTGAAAATATCGGGTCGTTATAAAGTGTGTCCGATCGGAGGTGCTACCTCATTGGCCCGTCGATCGCTCCTGTTTTAGCCACCTTATGCCAACTCACGGGAGTTGGGTCCATGCATTTAGCTTAGGATCGTCGCCACCATCCTACTTCATTCTGGAAACTCCACCACGTACACAGTTGTTAAAGTGGTTTTCGATATCGACAAAGAGTATGTCCATATCTGATCCCGGTCTCTTTAACAACCAATCGTTATTATAACCCATGGTTATAAATTTCAAAGTAGTTTAGGTTTCAAATCAAAATACATCCTTTAAACCATTTCAAAATCATATCATTTATTTCAAAATAATACATACTTTCAAACCCAAAACATATCCATTTCAAAACCAATTCAAAAATATATCATTTCCATTTCAAAAATCAAAGCATTAATATCTCATTTAAATTTCAAAAACCAAATAAATATATCATCTATATTTCAAAAATCAAAGCAATAATATATCATTTAAATTCCAAAACCAAATCAGTATATCATTTATTTAGACCCAAATTTCTAAATCACTGAAAGTTTCTTTCAATTTATTAAACTTGAAATATTCTTTTAAATCATCTTAAGTCAAACCACCTTATAAAGTCATATCCTTAAATCTTTAATTTCAACAAGTTTTAAATTAATATATATTTAAAGACAATTCTTAATTAAATACAATTCCAATTAATTTCATTTCCAACCATAGTACTTTCAAAGTCATAACAATCTGAAACCAAACTTTTTGAAACCAAAATACTTGGAAATCATAACACTAGAAATATTGTCATTAGGACCTCATAATACTTCTAAATTAATATTCATTACCAAAGTTATAACACTTTTAGTTCATTCATTCAATTATACCAATTTCAAACATTGTATTAACTCATAAATTTCAAAGTGGTTTATATTCAAATCAAAATAATTCATTTACACCATTTAAATATGAAGTCGTTATACTTACAAATCAAATATTCAATTCCCAAAATTTTAGCCTTTTCTGAGCTCATTTATTCACTTAAATACTTCAAACAATTTAAATTTTAGCTTTCGCAGCACTTAGAGAATGCTACGGTAAGTTACATTTAAAACAATTCAATTCAGCAAAGGCAACATTTAAAAACTGCTGTAATGGTTCAGTTTTAGTTGAAAAATAGTTTAATTCAGCAAAGACAGCATTTACAAAACTGCTGTAATAGTTCAGGGTTTAAATTAAAAGGTTTAATTCAATTCAGCAAAGACAGCTTTTAAAAACTGCTGTAATAGTTCAATTATATTCAAAAATCACATTTCAGCCAATTGCAGCACTTAACAAGTGCTACCATAGCCCTTAGTTAAATTTTAGCCTTAAAGTTCACTTCTGCAACTACAGCACTTACAAAGTGCTGCAGATTCTATTTAGTTTAGTTTTTAGTTCATTTTCAGAAACGATAGCATTTCTGAAGTGCTACTAAAAGAATTTCCAGATTTACAATAGAATTTCAGCAACCATTTAACTTCAATTTAAATCATTTTAACTTATAAAATTTCATATTTTCCACATTTAAAATGGTCATTTAATTACCCTCTAATTTATAATTTTATAAAGGAAAATTCTGCAATAATTATCAACTTTTGAACAATTCATTTATTTAATTCAAGTGAAATTTTTTCCTATTCTTTACATTTTTCCTTTACACTTAAATTTAATTTACCAGTTCATAAATTAAACTTAATTTCCATTTTTATTTTCTTTACTTAAAATTCCATTTTAAACCAAATCACAAATTTCCAAATTAGGTTATATTTCAAATCACAAATTTTCCATTCATTTATTTAACATTTTTAATACATAGAAAAATCATTAACACTTAATTAAATCATTTTAAATTCAATTTAAATCAAAATATCATATTTTTCATTTAAAAAATACTTAAAACTTTCCAGAAAAATATATAAAATAACCACGCGTCTGTATAATATTTTCTAGCCTAAGTCAAGTGATACAGATAATATATCATTTCAATCCGTAATTTACAAAGAAAAATCCGGGTTTTATCATTTCAAACCCGCAATCCCAAGTAAATAAAAATAAATAAAAATCGCTCAGGCTTATCATTTCAGCCCATAACGATCTTTCCCTATTCTAAAGTCTGTTCGGGTATGTATCATTTCAACCCATAGTGATTCTATTCTACAGGGAACTTGCAGTGTGATAAACAGAATAGAATAACAGTAAATTAAAAATATAGCATAACAAATGATATGACAAGGTTATAAACAAGGTTAACATCATGTAATTTATAACATAGGCAGGTATAACATGATATAATAATTTCTACACTTTCACTTGCTATCAATTCACAGTTATATAAGTATGAATGTCAGGTATGATTACTCACCTTTTTATGCTGGAGTTATCAAATCAAATGACACAAACGAATTCCAGAAGGCACGATGACAAGACTATAGATTCAGGTGGAAGAGAACCAAGCTAAAGATCTTGTCACAACCCATAAACAAAACCAAATATTAATATAAATTCAATACAACATTAAATTGGATTAACTTTGAAATAAAAAGCAACAATGAACACCATTGCTTTGGCTATGCTTTCAACACTCATGTGCTCGGCCAAGGGGGTCCTTATGGTTCGGCTAAGACATGGTATGGTTCAGGTTTGGACTCATGAAGGCACGACTACAAGGAATAAGAAATGGTAGAGGTTACATAACATGAATACAAAGGGGCAAGCATAAGAGGAAGGTTTTGGTTCATCACTTTGGCTCGGCTACATGGGTCTATGGGCTCGGCCATTCATGCTACAGATCTGGACAGAGGTAAGGCTAAGATTAAATGGTCATATCATGGTGGTGGTGGAGCATGGGGAGGTGGCCAAGGCAATCTAAGGTGATGGTGATGAAGACTAGGCTTAGTTAGGCATGTTTTAAGGAGTTTGCAACATTTTTGTGGAGTTTTTGGTCATGGGAAAGGTATGGCCAGATCTGGTCCGAGGAAGAGAAGGTGATAGGCGGTGGATGGTGAAAAGGAGGAGGCGGTGGAGGCTATAGCCGAGGCATATATATGAAGAGCATGGCAAAAACAATGTAAAATCAAAAGAAAACAATGGAAAAAGTGAAGAGAAAAAGTAGAAAAGAGGAGAGAAGCCATTACCTATTTTCAGATCTGAAATGATTGCTGCAAATTTGTGAATGAGAAAGTGTTGTCATGTGAAAAAAAGAATAAAAACTCACGGCTAAAGTTTAGGAAAGGAACGGCCAAAATTGTGGAGAAGTTATGGTAGGAAATCAAAAGGGGTGGAAAGATATAAAGGCAAAAATCAAACGTAACGTATGCCTATAATTAAAATAGGTAACGTATCTTAATTGATACGTTTCCCATCTAATAAAGAAAGATGTATACAAGAAGCCTCCTACCAAATAAATGCAAGAAACGTTTAAATAAATACATTTAAAAGATATGCCTTTTAAAGCAATAACATATATATATTGAAACTACACTTAAAATTTCAAACAAAATGCAATTAACTTTTGGAAAATTATAACAACAATTCTAAACAAAAAAAAGTCAAGTGAATAAGAAAAATGCTGAACAAAATAAAGTGGAAATGAAAATAAAATAAGGTTTTAAGAAAATATAAAAATAAATAAAGAATTACTTTAATTAATTGAAACTAGAAATTAAAAATTGTAAACAAAATACAACTGACATTAGAAAATTTCAATTACACTTTTTAAAATGTTTTAAAACTAAAATATACATACATAACATCATGTTACACATGTAAACATAAATTATAACATGACATGACAAACAAAATATTATTTATATAAATTAAAATAAACAATTTTGTTAAATAAAACAATTTACATACAATAGTGTAAAAAGCATAACTTTCACAATATTAATCAGATTTTAGCGAAATGAAAAGCAGTATACTTGAAATTTTATTTAATTTCATAATAAAAGATGAAATTCAAAAATTCAAACTTTTAAATTTTTAAATTAAAAGTCAAAGTTTGACCACATTGACAAAATTTCATATTTCAGGAAAATACTCTATTCATTTATGGTTGGAATTATAATTCACATACAAATCAAAATTTATATTTAAAATAACAAACTTTTATCTAATTTAATAAATAAAATAAAGTTATTAGCTCAGGAAATTCAATTTAAATAATTATAAAATACAGGGTTGTTACACTCTCACCAACTCAAAACTTTTCGTCCCCGAAAAGGAATGAGTACGGGAAAACACAGAAAAAGATAGAATGAAATAGGATTAAGACAAGATGACAAGAAGATTGAAATTATACCTGATAACTTTTGTTATAGTCAAGTTTTAACAAGGTGGAGATGATCTTCCCAAGATCCTCTAGAATCAAGAACACGAGCACGAAAAAGATCATCGAGAATCTGATTCACCCTTTCTGTTTGACCATCGGTCTGTGGATGGTAAGCAGTGCTCAGATTCAGAATAGGGAGAAGTAAGAACCACAGAAGAGATAGAAAAGTTAAATGATGAAGGAAAAATAGAAAGAAAGAAAGACTAGAACAAACTTATTAAGCACAATACGAAAAACACGATTCATCAAATCAACAAAAAGAGCAAGAGCATTAGTCAAACCAAAAGGCATGACTAACTATTCATAGAAAAACCATTCTCGGTATGGAAAGCGGTCTCGGGAATACTTTCCTCAGCAACCCTGAGTTGGTGAAAATCAGAGGCAAGATCAAGTTGAAAAGAACAGTAGCTCCAAGGCTAACCAATGCGAATTGGATTTCCTACTTAGAATGTAGGAAAATGGAAACAACCAGAAAGAAAATAGATTGGAAAACAGAATAAGATAATAAATTTAAAACCATGAAAAGTTCAACTTCCATTAATAATTAATTTCATTCATTATATTTCACTTAAGTTAAATAAATGTTAATTATTTTTAAATCTCATTATCTCATCATCAAATCAACAATTTATAGAGTCATGGATTTGAACAATCATTTATTGTATTCATCTTTATTCATTAAATTCCATTCTTCTTTATTCCAATTTTATTCTTAAATTTATTCCACTTAATATATCAAATCCTATATATGTTAAGTTTATTTCACTTATTATAACTATTTTAATTTATTTATAATTTCCTTTAAATATCATTATATTGTAAACTATTCAATTAACCCTTCTATTTACCTCTATTGATCCTTTATAACTAAACTTTTAGTGTATAACATTTATTATAATCACTCCAATTTTATTTATAAAATCCTTTTTATATTGTATATTATCCCATTACATTGTTAACCTCTAATAATTAAGGTAAGTTATATTGGAATGTAATAGAATATTATACAAATAAATTCTTCCATTTCAATTATTCAAGCTTAAATATTTATTCGAGATTTGATTCCTTTTTATAATTGAAATTATCCTTTAAGATAAAATTTAAGAATTAGATTTTTGATTAACTTCAAACTATTTTAGAGATAATTAAATATACAAAATATATATCAAATCAACTCTTAAATCACATATATTATAAATCAAGTCACATTCAGAAAGCCAAATCAATTTAAAACAATTCAATTCAGCAAATACAGCATTTAAACCTGCTGTAATAGTTCAGTTTTAGTTGAAAAATAGTTCAATTCAGAAAAGACAGCATTTACAAAACTGCTGTAATAGTTCAGGGTTCTATTTAAAGATTTTTAGTTCAATTCAGCAAAGACAGCACTTGCAAATTGTTGTGATAGCCCTTAGTTTAATTTCCTTTTAGTTTACTTCTGTAACTATAACACTTACAAACTGTTGCAGATTCATTTAGTTCAGATTTTAGTTCATTTCCAGAAACGATAGCATTTCTGAAGTGCTACTAAATGAATTTCCAGATTTTAAATAGAATTCCAGTCATAAATAAACTTCAATTTAAATCATTTAAACTTACAAAAATCATATTTTTTCCACATCAAAATGTTCATTTAAATACCTCTAACTTATGCTTTTATAAAGTGAATTTTTACAATAAAATCCAATTTTACAAAAATTAATTCAAGTGTACCATTTCCTTATTTCTTTCAATTTTAACAAATTCTCTTTACACTTAAATTTTAAAATTTCATTTCATAAACAAAACTTAATTTCAATTTTATTTAATTAACTTAAACTTTCATTAAAAATCAAATCACAAATTTCCAAATTAAGTTATGTTGAAAATCACAGTTTTTCCATTCATTTATTTAACATATTTAACACATAGAAAAATCATTTTCAAACCCAAATTTAAATCAAAATATCAAAATTTCATTTTTAAAATACTTAAAACTTCCAGAAAAATATATGAAATAACCACGAGTCTGTATAATATTTTCTAACCTAGGTCAAGTGATACGGATAATATATCATTTCAATTCGTAATTTACAAAGAAAAATCCGGGTTCTATCATTTCAAACATGCAATCCCAAGTTAAATAAAAATAAATAAAAATCACTCAGGCCTATCATTTCAGCCCATAATGATTTTCCCTTATTCTAAAGTCCGTTCGGGTATGTATCATTTCAACCCATAGTGATTCTATTCTACAGGGAACTTGCAGTGTGATTAACAGAAATAAATAAACAATAAAATAAAATATAACAGATGATGTGATAAGTTAATAACGGGGTTTAACATCATATAATAAACATCACAGGCAGGTATAACATAATATAATTATTTCTACACTTTCACTAGCTATCAATTCACAGTTATATAAGTATGAATGTCAGGTGTGATTACTCACCTCTATAAAGCTGGAGTTCGCAAACAAAACACACAAACAAAAATCCGGAAAGCACGAAAGCATGATTTTTGATTTGAGTGGAGACATCCAAGATATTAATCTTGTATTCACAAAATAAACAAAGCAAGATATAAATATGAATACAATACAAAAGAATATATTGAAACAAATTGAAATAGAAATAGACAATTGACTACACAAAGCTTTTAAACCATTTTTTCTTGATCTCCACTCAACTTTGCTCAACCATAAGGCTTTATAGGTTCAGCCACAGCATGGTTTAGGTTCAGGTTTGGACCTAAAAAGGCATGGCTACAAGGAATAGGAAGTGGTAGAGGTTACATAACATGAATACAAAGGGGCAAGCATAAGAGGAAGGTTTTGGTTCATCACTTTGGCTCGGCTACATGGGTCAATGGGCTCGGCCATTCATGCTACAGATCTGGACAGAGGTAAGGCTGAGAGTAAATGGTCATATCATGGTGGTGGTGGAGCATGGGGAGGTGGCCAAGGCAATCTAAGGTGATGGTGATGAAGACTAGGCTCAGTTAGACATGTTTTAAGGAGTTTGCAACATTTTTGTGGAGTTTTTGGTCATGGGAAAGGTATGGCCAGATCTGGTCAGAGGAAGAGGAGGTGATAGGCGGTGTATGGTGAAGAGGAGGAGGTGGTGGAGGTCATGGCCGTGGCAAACAAGGTGGTGGTCGAACACAAATGAGAAGAAATCAAGGCAAAACATAAGAAAATCAATAGGAAAAGAAGAAGAAAACATAAAAGGGAGAAGAGGCCATTGCTTACTCTTTTTTTCAGATCTGAAGTGCCTTAAAAAATGAAGATGGGAAGATATTTTTCACGTGATATAGGCGGCTAGGAATCAAGGAAATAAACGGCAGCAACTATTGAGGAGTTATGGTATGAAATCAATGGATGGAAGCTAAAGAGGTAATAAATCAAAACGTAACGTATGCCTCCACTTAAAAATAGATAACGTATCCTAATTGATGTGTTACCTATATATTAAAGAAGGGTGTATACAAGAAGCTTTCACAAACCAATAAATACAAGAAACGTTTAAATAAATACATTTAAAAGATATCCTTTTTAAAGCAATAACATATATATATATTGAAACTAGACTTAAAATTTCAAACAAAATGCAATTAACTTTGGAAAATTATAACAACCCTTCTAAACAAATAAAAAGTCAAGTAAATAAAATAAATGCTGAACAAAATAAAGTGGAAATGAAAATAAAATAGGTTTTAGGAAAATAGAAAAATAAATAAAGAATTACTTTAATTAATTGAAACTAGAAATTAAAAATTGTAAACAAAATACAACTGACATTAGAAAATTTCAATTACACTTTTCAAAATGTTTTAAAACTAAAATATATATACATATCATCATGATACACATGTAAACATAAATTAGAATATGACATGACAACAAAATATTATTTATATAAAATTAAAATAACAATTTTGTTAAATACAACAAATTACATCCAATAGTGTAAAAGGCATAACTTTAACAATATTAATCGGATTTCAACGAAACGAAAAGCAGTATACTTGAAATTTTATTTACTTTCATAATAAAAGATAAAATTAAAAAATTCAAACTTTTAAATTAAAAGTCAAAGTTTGAACATATTGACCAAAATTCACAGTTCTGGAAAATACTCTATTTATTCATGTTTGGGATTATAATTGACATACAAATCATAATTAATAATTAAAATAGCAAAATTTTCCATTTAATAAATAAAATAAAGTTTTTAAGTTAGGAAATTCAATTTAAAAATAATTACAAAATACAGGGTTGTTACATAAATAGTTTAACGGATCCTTAGAGGATGGGCGGTCCCAAGCATCCTTTAAGTTACTTATGCATTTTATTACAGTTCACTTGAGTTGGTTTAAATTGTATTAGTATGTATGTCCTGACTCGAGTGTTTTGTGTTTTGCTTTACGCTCGAGTCAGACTGAGTTGTACCAGTATTCGAAACTCACCTTTGGAGTTGCAGCTTCGCTTGGATCCATCCATTGATTCTGCTTTCAGTCATTCAGTTGATTCCAGTGATGTATTCTGATCTTGTATTTGACTATTGTATTGAGACACCTATGTATTCGTGATTTCTGTTGTATCTTGTTGAACTATGTTAATATATATATATAGTAGCTTCATGAACTACAATTTCTTTGCTTCCGCTGCATTGTTATGTTACTCTATGTCTGTGATATGTGATTTATTTACTGTATATTCTGAGTTTTGCCAAATTTTATTTACAATCTGTTGTTTGAATTATTCAAGTCCAACATGTGTGGATTTATTGTCGATTTGAATGGTCCAAAATAGTGGGTCATTACATTTGGTATCAGAGCTTTGGCTCTAGGCAAAACTTAGCATATATGGTAAATTTATTTGCAGAATCACTTTCGTTCGAGCTTGAATCTCTTCCTTTTGACTCGATTTCTTTTGAATTTTGGAACATTCCCTGCGGTTCCAAATCCATTCTTGTCTCTCCCTATTTGTCTTCTTTTGATTCTGGAGTATCCCATAACTCCACATCGAATGATCTTTATAGCGAATAGGCGGTCTCGCCAATCTTCGAATGATTGTAAAGGGGTGAAACTCCTTTACAAGAAGCATTGATTCACCAAAGATTTCTGCATCCTCGGTTTACGATGCTATCAATCCCTTGTTATCCTGAATTATATCTCTTGAGATCGGATGTACGTTTGTCCCAGAACTCTACATTGATCTTATTCTTGAAGTCATGGTCGACCCGGTTAAGGTTGGCAGTGATTTATATAAGCTTATTCATTCCTTTATTCTGTTATTTAATCATCTTGTCTTTTGTTTCCAACTTATCTTCAAATCATTCTTGAAGTGTATTTGTAAACTAATATTTAAATTGTTTTAGTATATATTGTGCTATTTGAGTTGTTGATGTTGATTTGGGTTTCCGATCGATTCGTCCAATCAACGCTATCGATAGGATCTCCAAAACACTTGAACAGAGCAAACTGACACCATATTGTTTTCAAACTTGGTAAATGGATGAAATTTGTATAATTATATTCTATATATGTAAAAAATTTGAAATTTTATAGTTAATTGAATTGGATGTTAAGAAATAATATTTGACTTTGTATATATCTTGTAATCATTGGCTTTTGTTTCATATATAAATAATTAAACTATAAAATATGGTTATAAATTAATTGGGAAATTTAAATGAATTTAAACCAAGAATTTGAGAATTTAATTTTCGATGATTTCGAACTTTGGTTTTAAGGTTTTAAAAAAGATATGTTATTTAAAATATTTTCGAATAGAAATTGTTTCTAAAGAATTTTAAAGTTTTAAATCAGTGCTCTTCTCTTTGTCGCTGGAAAATAATTTCGGTGATGACTGCAGAATCATCGACCTTCATTTTCGCGTTTCGAAGTGAAGAGACCATTCTGTAGCTTTGCTACAGTTTTGCTTTGAAGGATTAAATTGATTTGAATTTCTAAAAAAAATATGACTTGATTTATAATATATATATTGATGTATGGTTTAAAATTTGATTTAATATATATATTGTATATATATTTATTTATCTCCAGAATAGTTTGAAGTTAACCGGAAATTTAATTCTTAAATTTTATCTTAAAGGATGATTTCAATTATAAAATGAAGCCAAAATTTGAATAAATATTTAAGCTTGATTAATTAAATTGGTAAAATTTTATTTTTATAATATTCTATTGCATTTCAATATAACTTACCTTAATTATTTAGAAGTTAACAGTGTAATTGGATAATGTACAATATAAAAGGATTTTATAAATAAAATTTGAGTGGTTATAATAAATGTTATACACTTAAATTTTAGTTATAAAGAGATTTATAGAGGTAAACAGAATAAAAAGTTAATTGAATAATGTACAATATAAAATGGTGTTAAAGGAATTTACAAATAAATTGGAGCAGTTATAATAAGTGTAAATATACTTAATATAATATGATTAGATATATTAAGTGGAATAAATTTAATAATAATTTTTGAAATAAAGAAGAATGAAATTTAGTGAATAAATTATGAGTATAATAAATGATTTTCAAATTCATGACTTTGGAAAATTGTTAATTTAAGATAATTGTATGATGAGATAATGAGACTAAAAATAGTTAAGATTTATTTAACTCAAGTGAAATCAAATGGATGAAATTAATTATTAATGTAAGTTGAAATTTTCATGGTTTTGAATTTATTATCTTATTCTATTTTCCAATCTATTTTCTTGCTGGTTGTTTCCATTCTCCTACCTTCTAAGTGGGAAATCGAATTTCAAATTGGTCAGCCCATGGCGCTACTATTTTCTCTCAGCTTGATCTTGCCACTGATTTTCACCAGCTCAGTGTTGCTGAGGAAAATATTCCCAAGACTGCTTTCTGTACTGAGAATGGTTTTTCTATGAATGGTTAGTTATGCCTTTTGGTTTGACTAATGCCCTTGCTTCCTTTGTTGATTGATGAATCGTGTTTCCGTGTTGTGCTTACCAAGTTTGTTTTAGTCTTTGTTGATGATATCCTTGTCTTCTCCAAGTCAAGGAAAGAACAGGAGTCACATTCGAAATCTGTCCTGGAGACTCTTAGGAATCATCAGTTGAAGGCTAAAATTTTGAAATACCATTTCTGGAAGGATGAAGTCCGATTTCTCGGACATATTGTTTCCAGTAATGGAATTTATGTTGATCCAGTTAAGATCGTTGCGATCAATGTAAGTCTTTCTTCTCATCTTTCTTTGTGATTTCATATCATAACTATATCATTTCGGTTGTCCTTAATTCTCACTATCTTGTTAGAGAATGGAAGGGTATTGCTTGTACCAGTCTGTTTTGGAAACTTTTCAAGAATCTTTGGTACTCATCTGAATCTGAGCACTGCTTACCAACCATAGACCGACGGTCAAACGGAAAGAGTGAATCAGATTCTAGAGGATCTTCTTCGGGCTTGTGTTCTTGATTATGGAAGATCTTGGGATGATCATCTCCATCTTGTCAAATTTACCTATAACAATAGTTATCAGGTATAATTTCAATCTTCTTTTTATCTTGTCTTAATCCTTTATCTATCTTATTTACCTTTTGTATCCAGGCTAGTATTGCAATGTCTCCGTTTGTTGCCCGTACGGATGACCTTGTAGATCTCCATTGTAACGACCCGTATTTTTACGGATCGAAACATTGTAAAACATTTGTCAATTGGTCGCATTGTTGATAAGTTGTCCAGAGTCTAAGTCTTAGGTCGTATGAGAGTTTGGAGCGACCTAAGGAAGTTGGCGAGTTAAGGAGTAGACGACTTAGTGAAGTGGAGCGACCTAAGAAGTTAGGTCGTGTGATAGTTAGGTCGTATGATAGTTAGGTCGTGTGATAGATAGGTCGTGTGATAGTTTAGGTCGGTCGAGCGACCTAAGTAGTAGACGACCTAAGGAGTTTACGACCTAAGGGTTAGTAAGAGTTGGCGACCTATAGGAGTTAACGACCTATAGGAGTTAGCGACCTAGTGGTAAGCGACCTAGTGGTGAGCGAGTTAGCGTAGTTAGGTCGTTAGACGACCTAAGGAGTTAGGTCGTGAGCTTCTGTGTTGAGTTAGGTCGTAGGTCGCGAGGATGCGCGTGTGTGTTAGGTCGTAGAAGTGCGCTGATGCGCTAAGTTGTTAGGTCGTAGGTCGCATGGATGCGCTAAGTCGTTAGGTCGTAGGTCGCGTAGAAGCGCTTGTGCTGTTAGGTCGTAGAAGCGCTTATCTGTTAGGTCGTAGGTTGGAGCTGTTAGATTTTAGGTCGTAGGGTTCTTAGGTCGTGGACGACCTAACTCCGAGCGAACGACCTAAGGAGAATTCAGCCTATAAATAGGAGGGTTCTTCTTCATTTTTGGGATCCGGATTTTGAAGCGACGAAGTGCTGCCATTTTGAGAGCTCGAGTTCTACATTTCTTCACTTCTTTTCTCCACTTTGATTTAGTACTTCCTTCCATCCAAGATCGAAGATCCAAGAGCTAAAGTCGAATATCTACATCCATCGAAGAGAGATTTCATCGTTGGTAGCGGATTTGTGATAGATCGAGTTAGATCCTTCGCTGTCAAGATCTGAAGTGGGTTGTTTTTGAGGTGTTTAGGTGATTTGGTGAGTGGTGATTATCTCTCACACGGATCCAAAGGATTATATCGGATCGTTGGCTTGATTTTGTGTAAAGTAGTGATTTTCATGCATCTTTGTAAACTTAAGTGTAGATCTATTGTTCATTATGACTTGACATCCATTTTACTACATGTTAACCTATGCAAGTTCATTCCTCAAGATTATAGAGATATTGCTCATGTTTTCATGCTTGTTAGACTTTAGACTCTTTATTTACGAAATTGCCATTATTGTTATAATTGTTCATTAGATCATATTTGAATGCTTGATTACTTGGATTAATGTTTGACTTGATTGATTGCTATTAATTAGATGATTGATGATTTGATTTAGACAAGATGGTCAAAGATGATTCAAAAGCTAAGGGAAAGGCTCTTGAATTGGAAAAGCTGCTCGTGGCATATGTAGCGAATGATGAAGCTCATATGGATAGGTTTGATGATGATGTTGAGACGAGGCTTTGCTATGATGGGATGAGGCGAAGCATAGTATGAGATAGTCTTGGTGTAATCCAGACGGGATCATTCCAAGCATGTTGACAACTCGGTGAAATGGTTCGAGTTTGAGGATAATGGTTTGCTCGAGAGGCGCTTGAGCTAGTATGGAAATAGTCGTCGAGGAGGATGACTAGAAGGCTGAGATCTCATCGTTGTTGAAGGTTCTAGCATGCTCAAAGCAAGAGTACGTTGGGCAGATTCGATAGTCCCTGAAGGCTACTGATTGGTAGTCGAGTACTCTAGGCAGATTCGATAGTCCTAGGCACGGGTCACGACGACGTGCAGAGTTATGTCTTGAACCGGGGTTTCCATTAGCCCTTGACGGACGGATGAAAGAATGAGCCGGTCATTCAATTAACGATGATATCGAAGCAATGCTAACAGTGATAGCCAGAGTCATGGATGTTTGGTTGTATCGTCATTCGGTCTCAAGAGCGGTATTTTCTGGGTGCTTATCTGATCTTGGTTTAGGCCTTGGGGGTTTGTACTTGGAAAACATCACCCTTGACTCGAGTGATAATTGCTTTACTTTAATTGTATGATTTGCTATGTTTGCTCTGCTTAGTGTGTGTCCGGGGGCTATCACTGTAGAAAGAGGTGGAGTGGGAGGGTTGTATTCCTATTCCTTTTCCTTTGTGCTCTTTTGGTATGTTGTTAGTTAATTTACCGCTCACTAAGACTGTTGTCTGACTCAAGGCTTTATGTTTTAACTCTTATTGCCTTGGGCTGTTCGTCCATTTTGGGACGGGCAGACTAGGTAGCAGGTGACAGGTGCTGTTCTTGCTTTCTACGATGCTGATGATGAAGACGAGCTGGAGGATTGCATATTGTTTTCTTACTATATGTATTGAATGTTCCGCTGCTTGTATATTCTCTGAGTGATATGTTGTGAGGCTTGATGTATTGACTATTCAGATGTTTGTATTCAACTATTATGAAGTTTTATCGATGTGATTCTATTCTGTGAAGCTTCACTATATATATATATATATATTCTATTGTATTTTGTCCATGCGCTGTGAGTAATACGATAGATTCTGTTGTTTTAACTTTACCTTGACAATCGTCCATGGCTGCCTGGCACGCTTTACAGCGCACTATGTCTAGGTTCAGTGCAAGGGTCATGGGCGGTCGTCACATTTGGTATCAGAGCATTGGTTAATCGATTTTACCCAACGCTCGCTGACGTAACTACGTAAGAGAGATGTAATTGTATTTTGATGGATGATTACTATATATAATATAGTAGCTTAGAAAAGTTTGAGTCCTTTATGCAGTTGTTTCTCAAGGTGTGCTAATCATTCCTTTTTATAGATATTAAGGATGAGTCGAAGAGGGAGACCAGCTGCTAGGGAAGGCCGTGCTGCTGAGGGGACTGCTGATTATGCAGCTATGTTCGAAGCTATGATGACTTCGATCATGAGAAGGATAACAGTTCCGGGGACAGCAGTTGATGTTGGAGTTCAAGTTCAGGCTCCAAGACCAGTGGATTTTGCTAAGTTGTGTAAAGACTATACTGCTCTTGGAGGGAAGGTTTTCTTGGGAACAGAACCAACCATTGAAGTCCAGAGATGGATAGATGCTTGTAGAAGGATCTTTAGTGATTTGGGAATTGAGGATGCAACTAAGAGGAAGTTAGCATCAAGACAGCTTCAAGGAAGAGCTTCTGATTGGTGGAACTCTATCACCATTGATACTCCGGAGGAAGAAATTACTTGGGTGCAATTCCAAGCCAGATTTGAAGCTAAGTTCATTTCTACAGCCCAGAAGTCTGTTCTGTTCAAGAAGTTTGTGGAGCTCAAGCAAGGTGGAAGACCAGTTCTTGAGTATGTTTCTGAGTTTGAAGCTTTGTCCAAGTATGCCCGGTCGTATATTGAATCTTCGTATCAGAAGAATGAGAGTTTGTGACAGGCTTGGACAGTTATCTTGGGAGGCAGTTGGTGGATCATTTGGAAGATCCATTTGAGAAGCTTGTAGAGAAAGCTCTGAGGCACGAGAATCCGTTTCCTAAGGAAGGATCTGTTGTTGCTGTGTCCAAGGAGGAGTCTAGACCACAGCAGGGTGGAAACAAGAAGAGGAAGCAGCAGCAGCAAAAGGGTAAGGATGGCCAGAAGATGCCAAAGGGAGAAGTGACCTGCTACAATTGTCAGCAGAAGGGCCATTTCTCCAGGGATTGCAAGAATCCGAAGGTGCCGGTGAAGTGCCACAACTGTGACAAGCTGGGGCATGTTAGGAGGAATTGTCCAGAACCGCGGAAGGACAAGCAGATTGTGCAAGCTTATGCTTTGGGGGCTGTTCCATCATCTTCAAAAGCTCCTACCGCTGAAGAGAAGGGAAAGAGTGTGGTGGTTCAGGGTACTCTCTCCATTTGTGGTGTTCCAGTTAGAGTGTTATTTGATACTGGGGCGTCGCATTCTTTTGTTTGTAATGAACTTATAGGCCGGTTGGGTTTAGAACCAGATATTGTTGATAGGCCATTGGTTATGACTAATCCAGTTGGGGGTTCGTCTTGTTTGTGTATGCTATGCCGTGGTCTGATTGTATCGAGTCATGATTGCTCTTTTGTTTGTGATTGTTTTGTTCTGAACTTTGCGGGGTTCGGAATTATCTTGGGTATGGACTGGCTTAGGAAGTATGCGACAAAGGTTGATTGTGAAAGGTTGGAGGTGACAGTCGAGAATGTGGAGGGGCGAAAGATTGTGATACGATGTAAGCATGAAGAAGGCGTCTTCATGAGCTTCATGTATTCGCTGGTTGTTCCACGGGATGGACTCTCATCGTTGCCAATCGCTAATGGATTTGAGGATGTCTTTGACGAGGTCAAAGGGTTACCGCCGCATAGAGAGATCAAGTTTCGTATAGATCTAGTGGAAGGAGCTAGACCTGTTGTGATGCCTCTTAGGCGGATGGCGCCTAGGGAACGGCAGGAGTTGAAGGTGCAGGTTGATGATCTTTTGCAGAAAGGATTCATTCGGCGTAGTGTGTCCGAATGGGGTGCACCAGTTGTGTTTGCAACCAAAGCGGATGGATCGTTGAGGTTGTGTGTGGATTATCGTGAGCTGAATAAAGTGACTAAGAAGAACAAGTATCCATTGCCGAGAATAGATGACTTGTTTGATCAGCTTCACGAAGCTAAGGTGTTTTCTCAGAAGGATTTGGCAACGGGATTTCACCAGTTAAGAGTGGCTAAGGATAGTGTACCGAAGACTGCTTTTAGGACACCATCCGGTTTCTTTGAGTGGCTGGTAATGCCGTTTGGATTGACTAATGCGCCAGCATATTTTGTGGATCTTATGAATAGAGTGTTCAGAGATCAGTTAAACAAGTTCGTGCTAGTGTTCGTGGATGATATTTTGATTTATTCCAGAACTGAAGAAGAGCACAAGACGCATTTGCGTATTATTTTGGAAATCTTGCGGAAACATCAGCTGAGGGCTAAGTTTTCGAAGTGTCACTTCTGGAAGAGTGAAGTGAGGTTCTTAGGCCTTGTTATCTCTGGAAATGGAATAGCGGTTGATCCCGCCAAGGTAGCAGCAATCCAGGATTGGGTTAGACCTAAGAATGCATCGGATGTGAGAAGTTTTCTTGGATTAGCAGGATATTATCGTCGATTTATCAAAGACTTCTCCAAGGTGGCTGCACCATTGACAGGATTGACGAAGAAGAACCAAGTGTTCAGATGGGATGATAAGTGTGAGCAAGCTTTCGGAATCTTGAAAGAGCGACTGACAAGTGCTCCTGTTTTGACTATTCCAAGTGGGGATGATGAGATGGTGGTTTACACCGACGCATGTGGTACTGGACTTGGAGCAGTACTGATGCAGAGGGATAAAGTTATTGCGTATGCAAGTCGACAACTGAAGCCGCATGAAAGGAATTACCCGACCTATGATTTGGAGTTGGCGGCGATTGTTTTTGCTCTGAAGATATGGAGACATTATCTATTGGGAGTTCGATTCGAGTTGTTTACAGATCATAAGTCGTTAAAGTATCTTTTCTCCCAAAAGGATTTGAATCTTCGGCAGCAGCGATGGCTAGAGTTTTTGGCATCATATGATTTTGGTATAGCTTATACTCCGGGAAAGGGTAACGCAGTGGCAGATGCGTTAAGTCGAAGACATGCAGGATTGGGAGCCATGTTTTCAGAATGGAAGAATCTCGAGTATTTAGCTGGATTTGACTTCAGGCCCAGATGTGAATTGGAACTTGAGATGTTGGCAAAATTATCGATAAGACCGACTCTTGTGGAAAGAATTGGCGAGAGCCAAAAACGAGACGATAAGCTTGTCAAGATTATCCGTGATTTGGAATCTGGTTTGGACCCAGAAAAGGATAAAGGATTCGAGGTCGATCAAGAGGGTTGGCTTCGGAAGCAAGGACGACTAGTTGTTCCCGATATAGATGAATTGAGAAATGAAGTTTTGAAGGAAAGTCATCACTCAAAGTTAGCAAATCATCCAGGTGGAAATAAGATGTATCGGGATATGAAGAGAACCTACTATTGGGAAGGCATGAAGAAAGATGTTGGAAATTTTATTTCCAAGTGCATGAACTGCCAGTTGGTAAAAGATGAACAGAAGAAGCCAAGTGGATTGCTTCAGCCATTAGAAGTTCCTACATGGAAGTGGGAGCAAATATCGATGGATTTTATTGATGGGCTACCTAGAACAAGAACGGGAAATGAAGGGATTTGAGTCATTGTAGATCGTTTGACTAAGAGTGCAAGATTCTTTCTTGTTCGATCGACTAGGACTGCATCAAAGTTGGCTGAGTTATATGTTAAGTGGATAGTTCGATTCCATGGTATTCCGAAGAGTATAGTGAGCGATCGAGACCCATTGTTCACTAGTGGATTTTGGAAGAGCTTTCAGGAAGTTTTGGGAACCGAGTTGTGTTTGAGTACAGCTTATCACCCCCAAACAGATGGTCAGACCGAGAGAGTCAACCGAGTTTTGGAAGATCTCCTCAGAGCTTGTGTTTTAGATTTCGGAGGATCATGGGAAGATCACCTTCATTTGGTGGAATTTTCATATAATAACAGTTACCAGTCAAGCATTGGTATGGCACCGTATGAGGCATTGTATGGAAGACCGTGTAACTCTCCGACATGTTGGTTAGAGACAGGAGAAAAGCTGATGCTTGGGCTAGAGATGATTCGACAGACTTCGGATTGCATAGAGATCATTCGGCAACGAATGAAGGCAGCCCAAGACCGACAGAAAAGTTATGCTGATAAGCGTCGTAAGGATTTGGAATTCGACGTAGGTGATATGGTTTTTGTGAAGATTTCTCCTCTGAAGAATGTTATTCGATTCAGGAAGAAAGGAAAATTGGCTCCGAGATTTGTTGGACCATTCCCGATCATCGAGCGAATTGGAAAGCTCGCCTATAGATTGGAGTTACCAAAAAGGATGTCGGGTGTGCACAATGTTTTTCATGTATCATATCTACGGAAGTATGTGCACGACTCTAATACAGTGGTTTCTGCTGATAGCTGTGAAGATTTAGAAGTCGATCCGATTGTTGAGAGACCTCGGAAGCCGCTTCGTGTTGTGGGAACCGACACGAAACAGCTTAGGAGGAAGGTAGTTAAGTTGCTCAAGATACAATGGAGTGATGATGATAACGACTGTACATGGGAGGTGGAAGAGAGGATGAAGGCGGCTCATCCTGAACTCTTCAAGGTATGGCCCTAAGGTGTCGTGTCATCTAACGACATTGTAACTTGTTCTAGTTTTAGAATTCTGCATGATAAGCTAGAATTGGATGCATGGTTTGTTGATTGCTATGGATGGTAGGCATGCAGAATAGTCTTTGATTGCTCTGTTTGTTTGGAATTTCGGGGGCGAAATTCCTAAGGGGGAGAGAATGTAACGACCCGTATTTTTACGGATAGAAACATCGTAAAACAGTTGTCAATTGGTCGCATTGTTGATAAGTTGTCCAGAGTCTAAG
Source organism: Allium fistulosum (assembly GCA_030737815.1). Taxonomy (NCBI): domain Eukaryota; kingdom Viridiplantae; phylum Streptophyta; class Magnoliopsida; order Asparagales; family Amaryllidaceae; genus Allium; species Allium fistulosum. Next base: position 895,571,553 of record CM060902.1, read on the forward strand.
TCTTAGGTCGTATGAGAGTTTGGAGCGACCTAAGGAAGTTGGCGAGTTAAGGAGTAGACGACTTAGTGAAGTGGAGCGACCTAAGAAGTTAGGTCGTGTGATAGTTAGGTCGTATGATAGTTAGGTCGTGTGATAGATAGGTCGTGTGATAGTTTAGGTCGGTCGAGCGACCTAAGTAGTAGACGACCTAAGGAGTTTACGACCTAAGGGTTAGTAAGAGTTGGCGACCTATGGGAGTTAGCGACCTATAGGAGTTAGCGACCTAGTGGTAAGCGACTTAGTGGTGAGCGAGTTAGCGTAGTTAGGTCGTTAGACGACCTAAGGAGTTAGGTCATGAGCTTCTGTGTTGAGTTAGGTCGTAGGTCGCGAGGATGCGTGTGTGTGTTAGGTCGTAGAAGTGCGCTGATGCGCTAAGTTGTTAGGTCATAGGTCGCATGGATGCGCTGATGCGCTAAGTCGTTAGGTCGTAGGTCGCGTAGAAGCGCTTGTGCTGTTAGGTCGTAGAAGCGCTTATCTGTTAGGTCGTAGGTTGGAGCTGTTAGATTTTAGGTCGTTGGGTTTTAGGTCGTAGGGTTCTTAGGTTGTGGACGACCTAACTCCGAGCGAACGACCTAAGGAGAATTCAGCCTATAAATAAAAGGGTTCTTCTTCATTTTTGGGATCCGGATTTTGAAGCGACGAAGTGCTGCCATTTTGAGAGCTCGAGTTCTACACTTCTTCACTTCTTTTCTCCACTTTGATTTAGTACTTCCTTCCATCCAAGATCAAAGATCCAAGAGCTAAAGTCGAAGATCTACATCCATCGAAGAGAGATTTCATCGTTTGTAGCGGATTTGTGATAGATCGAGTTAGATCCTTCGCTGTCCAGATCTGAAGTGGGTTGTTTTTGAGGTGTTTAGGTGATTTGGTGAGTGGTGATTATCTCTCACACGGATCCAAAGGATTATATCGGATCGTTGGCTTGATTTTGTGTAAAGTAGTGATTTTCATGCATCTTTGTAAACTTAAGTGTAGATCTATTGTTCATTATGACTTGACATCCATTTTACTACATGTTAACCTATGCAAGTTCATTCCTCAAGATTATAGAGATATTGCTCATGTTTTCATGCTTGTTAGACTTTAGATTCTTTATTTACGAAATTGCCATTATTGTTATAATTGTTCATTAGATCATATTTGAATGCTTGATTACTTGGATTAATGTTTGACTTGATTGATTGCTATGAATTAGATGATTGATGATTTGATTTAGACAAGATGGTCAAAGATGATTCAAAAGCTAAGGGAAAGGCTCTTGAATTGGAAAAGCTGCTCGTGGCATATGTAGCGGATGATGAAGCTCATATGGATAGATTTGATGATGATGTTGAGACGAGGCTTTGCTATGATGGGATGAGGCGAAGCATAGTATGAGATAGTCTTGGTGTAATCCAGACGGGATCATTCCAAGCATGTTGACAACTCGGTGAAATGGTTCGAGTTTGAGGATAATGGTTTGCTCGAGAGGCGCTTGAGCTAGTATGGAAATAGTCATCGAGGAGGATGACTAGAAGGCTGAGATCTCATCGTTGTTGAAGGTTCTAGCATGCTCAAAGCAAGAGTACGTTGGGCAGATTCGATAGTCCCTGAAGGCTACTGATTGGTAGTCGAGTACTCTGGGCAGATTCGATAGTCCTAGGCACGGGTCACGACGACGTGCAGAGTTATGTCTAGAACCGGGGTTTCCATTAGCCCTTGACGGACGGATGAAAGAATGAGCCGGTCATTCAATTAACGATGATATCGAAGCAATGCTAACAGTGATAGCCAGAGTCATGGATGTTTGGTTGTATCGTCATTCGGTCTCAAGAGCGGTATTTTCTGGGTGCTTATCTGATCTTGGTTTAGGCCTTGGGGGTTTGTACTTGGAAAACATCGCCCTTGACTCGAGTGATAATTGCTTTACTTTAATTGTATGCTTTGCTATGTTTGCTCTGCTTAGTGTGTGTCCGGGGGCTATCACTATAGAAAGAGGTGGAGTGGGAGGGTTGTATTCCTATTCCTTTTCCTTTGTGCTCTTTTGGTATGTTGTTAGTTAATTTACCGCTCACTAAGACTATTGTCTGACTCAAGCCTTTATGTTTTAACTCTTATTGCCTTGGGCTGTTCGTCCATTTTGGGACAGGCAGACTAGGTAGCAGGTGACAGGTGCTGTTCTTGCTTTCTACGATGCTGATGACGAAGACGAGCTGGAGGATTGCATATTGTTTTCTTACTATATGTATTGGATGTTCCGCTGCTTGTATATTCTCTGAGTGATATGTAGTGAGGCTTGATGTATTGACTATTCAGATGTTTGTATTCAACTATTATGAAGTTTTATCGATGTGATTCTATTCTGTGAAGCTTCACTATATATATATATATTCTATTGTATTCTGTCCATGCGCTGTGAGTAATACGATAAATTCTGTTGTTTTAACTTTACCTTAACAATCGTCCATGGCTGCCTGGCACGCTTTACAGTGCACTATGTCTAGGTTCAGTGCAGGGGTCATGGGCGGTCGTCACATCCATCTTGCTGGATTGAATTCGGTAATCTTTTGGTTCGTTGGTCCTTTCCGCATCTTAGAAAGGATTGATTCTTTAGCTTATCGCCTGGATTTGCCTGAGAAGTCTGTTGGAGTGCATATGTATTCCATTGTTCGCATCTTTGTCGGTATCTTCATGATCCATCTATGATTGTTTTGCCTTCTGCTCTCGAGAGTTTGGATTTTTAATCAAACCTAACTGTCAAGAGGAAGCCACTTCGTATTGTCAATCGAGGTACGAAGCAGCTGAGAAGGAAACCTATCATCCTGGTCTTACTACAGTATTGTACCTGGAGACGGAGGAAAGCATACGTGCTTCGAATCCGGAATTGTTTGTTTCAGGTATTATTCTCTGTCCTATCTTATCTTTCCTTGTTTTCCCTGTCTCGTTCCTTTTCGGGGATGAAAAGTTTTGAGTGGGAGAGAGTGTAACAACCATATTTTTAATCAATATTTTTAATTACATTTATTTGAAACTTTGATTTTTAAACCATTTTTAAATTGAAATTTTGGAATTTAACTGTGAAATTTTGGATTTTGTTTGTAATTTATTTTCCAAATACAATAAAACAATTATTTTCTGGAAATTTTATATTTTGGTCAACTTTGGTCAAACTTTGACTTTAAGTTGAAAATTTTAATTTGAATTTTAAATTTCCAATCTTTTTCTTTGAAACTGCATTTGATTCTGATGTTGTTCTGCTTTTCATTTCATCAAATTATGTTTTGTACTTTTTAAATTTGATAAAATACAGCATTTTATATGCAATTATTTTCTGTATTTTTATTTTATATTTCCTACGTTCATTTCTATACTTTTATTTTCTATTTTTATTTTATTTTATTCTGATTTGACTTTGATTAATTAATTGGATTTTATTTGGAATATAGGGTTGGAAAATTCAAAGGACTTCGGTTTCTCTTTCTTTAACTTGTGCCTTTTCCTTTTCCCTTGCCTTTTCATTTTTTAGCCGTCCACTTTATGCTTAGTCGTTCATTTCATTTGCAACTCACGTACACTTCATTTTCATCTCCTCATTTCATTTGCGTGAAGAAAAAATAGCTAGCTCTAATTCCATGGCTTCTCTTCTCTTTTCATTTTCTTTTGTTTTGCTACAAGCTATGCTCGGCCATCACATGCCCATGCTTTTGCCGACCATTTTCCTCCACCTCCACCACCTCCTGACCAGCCACCATCACCTTATCACCTTCCTTATGCCTTGCCGTGAGCCTTAGATTCAAAATCCACCACCAAAACATGTTACAAACCCAAGACGGCCTTCACATATTCACCATCATCCCTTTATTAGCCTCAGCCACCCTTGTTCCACCACCCTCTACATGCCATGCCATGACCAAACACCCCTTGCCGTGACCTGTTGACCAAGATCCAACCCAGGCCGAGCCCCTTTGAACCATGGCTGAATCAATAAAGCACAAGTGCTTGACCTTTTGCCTTCCTATTGTTTGTAACTTGTCAACTCTTCACATTCTTGTGCCATAGCCGTACCTTTTGCCTTCATAGCCAAGCATACATGCCTTTAACCCATCATGGCCGAGCATACTTTGAAGTGGTCTAGCCCAATAGTGATGTGGTCGAGCCACTTGTGTTGGGTAAAGCAAGTTATGTCATTTTAAATTCTTATTTTTCATTATTTTAATTTCTAATCTTTTATATTGAATCATACACTTATAATTGTTGTAATTGTTTGTGTACAAGATTTGGATCTTGACTCTTCATCCATTCAAATCTATTCGTGCTTTGTGGTGCTTCTCGGAGTATAGTTGTGTGTTTCAAATTGTCATCTCGAACTCTAAAAGGCGAGTTCATCACTCTCGATATTCATATTTATATAATTGTGAAACAATGACATGTGAATTGTAGAAATTAGTATGCTATGTTCATATATGCCTGTGATATGATTATATGATGTTATATAGTGCTTATATATTTGTTACATCACCTGATATGATATTATATGCTCTATTGTTATTTTATTTTATGTATCTCACACAACAAGTTCCTTTTCACTATGGGTTGAAATGATACATACCCGAACGGACTTTAGAATATGGAAAAATCATTATGAGCTGAAATGATAGGCTCGAGTGATTTTATTTGTTTATTTTATTGGATTTGGGATTGCGGGTTTGAAATGATAGAACCTAAATTTTTCTTTTTAAATTACGGATTGAAATGATACATATCTGTATCACTTGACCTAGGTTAGAAAATATTATACAGACCCATGGATAATTTTTAAATAATATTTTCCTAAAGATTATTAAGTATTTTGAATTTTATTTTATGAAACTTTAACTTAAATTGTGGTTTAATGATTTACAATATAAAGATACATTAGTTTTCTATAAGTTAAAATTTTATAAGTCAATAAGTGGTTTTACTTGAATTTTAAAGATATATTTGTTCTAAATTGAATTTAAAGATCTTCAGCGATGATAAATAATTTAATAATTAAATTTGATTTGATATGGAATTTTAAATCTAACCTAGTGTTTTTAATAGATTTTATTTATGAAATGGATATGTTTTGTAAAATAAATAATTTTATGTATGAAATGGATATGTTTGTAAAAGAAATAATTTTATGTATGAAATGGATTTGTTTTGCAAGGTAAATAATTATGATTTTAAAATGGTAAATGTATCTTAAATTATTACTTGACCTGATAATTGAAAATATGGTTCAATTAGAAATGTGAAGTTTGACTTATTAAAAGAATATTTTGTTTATGAAATGGGTATTTTAAATAAAATGTTAAGTTATTTGTTAAAAATAAAAAGTTAAGTAAATAGTGTACTTTTGACTTAATAAATGAATTATAATTAATTTGGATATTTTAGTTATAAAATGTTATTTTATTTAAATCATAAGTTAAATGATATCCAAATGAATATGTTTGAAATGTAAGATATGGTCTTATAAGTTAAAAATGGTTAAAATTGGAATTTTAATGTTTCTGAAATGTTATAATAAAAATCTGAAATTTTATTGGTAGCATTTACTAAATGTCGTGGTTAAAGATAGTATTTGCTAAATGCTATCAATTCTGAAATATAATTAATTTCTAAAATAAGTAAACACCTATTATAACACTTTATAAGTGCTGCTGTTTTTGAAACTGAACTGTTTTGCAAGACTAATATATCTACAACACTTTATAAGTGCTGCTGTTTCTAAAATTGAACTGTTTTGAAATTCTAATACCAACTATAGCACTTTATAAGTGCTGCTATTTTGAATTTGACAATGTTTTTGAAATGTTAATATATTTACCGGAACACTTTATAAGTGATGTTGTTGCTGAAATTTCAATAAACTTTGGAAATGAATATTATTTTGGAAGATTTTGACATTGAATTTAAATGGTTTAAATGAATATGTTTTGAGGTGAAATATACCATTTTTGAAATTTATAAGTTAATACAATGTTTTCGAAATTGGTATAATTGAACGAATGAACTTAAAAATGCTATAACTTTGGTAATGAATATTATTTTTAAGTGTGTTATGATTTTTCTAAATATTATGATTTCCAAATGATAACATTTTAAATTGATATGGTTTTAAAGTATTATGGTTTCAAAGTGTTTGGTTGCAAAGGTGTTATAACTTGGAAGGTACTATGATTTTGGAAATGAATTTATTTGAAATAGTATTTAATTAAGAATTTTCTTTGAATATATTGATTTGCATTTGAAGATTTAAGAATATGACTTTATAAAGTGGTTTTGGTTTAAGATGATTTAAAAAGGAATATTTCAAATTTAAATAAATTGAAAGAAATATTCAGTGATTGGAAATTTGGGTTTATTCAAATGATATTTTGGTTTTTAAGTATAAACTAGTTGAATATGATATTTTGGTTTTGAAGTATAAACTAGTTTTCAAATGGATATGATATTTTGTTTTGAGGTATAAATTATTCCGAAATAAATATCCATGGGTTATAATAACGATTGGTTGGCAAAGAGACCGGGATCGGATATGGGCATACTCTCTGTCGATACCGAAAACCACTTTGACAACTATGTACGCAGTGGAGATTCCAGAATGAAGTTGGATGGTGGCGACAATCCTATTGAGGTATATACGTGGACCCGACTCCTGTGAGTTGGCATAAGGTGGCTAAAACAGAAGCGATCGACGGGCCAATGAGGTAGCACCTCTGATCGGACACATTTCTTCGATACCATTCTATTACTTTGTGATTGATTTGGTGGCCACCCTTCGATTTTAGATTTGGGAGTGTGTTCCGAGGTGGGCGGTAGTGGCTGCTATGCGTTACCACCATTCCGGATGTGTAATTGGTATATCTACCCTGGCATTGCCTAGTTGTGTCGTGTCACCTACCATAGCGAGCTTTACTACGAGTTTGGTTTTGTGCCGTAGCCTGTGGAGTATTTAGGGTAGCCTCCCGATCTGGAGATATGCTGATACCGGATAGACTACTGGTACTATTATGTGTTAAGGGGGATATGGGTAACTCCTTAATGCTATTTAAAAGTAAGTTTATTTTACTATTAGACATTATTATAATAGCGAATATTACTACATAGTAAATAGTTTAACGGATCCTTAGAGGATGGGCGGTCCCAAGTATCCTTTAAGTTACTTATGCATTTTATTACAGTTCACTTGAGTTGGTTTACATTGTATAAGTATGTATGTCCTGACTCGAGTGTTTTGTGTTTTGCTTTATGCTCGGGTCAGACTGAGTTGTACCAGTATTCGAGACTCACCTTTGGAGTTGAAGCTTCGCTTGGATCCATCCATTGATTCTGCTTTCATTCATTCAGTTGATTCCACTGATGTATTCAGATTTTGTATTTGACTATTGTATTGAGTCACCTATGTATTCGTGATTTCTGTTGTATCTTGTTGAACTCTATTAATATATATATAGTAGCTTCATGAACTACTATTTCTTTGCTTCCGCTGCATTGTTATGTTACTCTGTGTCTGTGATCTGTGATTTATTTACTGTATATTCTGAGTTTTGCCAAATTTTATTTACAATCTATTGTTTGAATTATTCAAGTCCGACATGTGTGGATTTATTGTCAATTTGAATGGTCTAAAATAGTGGGTCGTTACATTTAATATCTAAACTATTTAAGAGGAAGTGTTAAGGATTCCAAAATGTTATGATTTCAAAGCTATGATTTCAAAGTGTTTCATGGTTGTGATTTCCAAAATGTTTTGATTTTTAAAAGACTTATTATTTCGAAAGCGTTATAACTTTGGAAAGTGATATGATTTTTGGAAGTGAATATATATTTGAAGTGAAAATGATACCGTATTGATTTGGTTTTTGAAATGGAAATGATATTTTGGTTTTGAAGTATAAAACTATTATGAAATGACCGCTGTGTTATAATAATGTTTGGTTGTTAAATAGACCGGGATCGGATATAGGCATACTCTCTGTTGATACCGAAAACCACTTTAACAACTGTGTATGCGGTGGAGATTCCAGAATGAAGTAGGATGGTGGCGACGATCCTATATGAGGTATATATGTGGACCTAACTCCCGTGAGTTAGCATAAGGTGGCTAAAACAGGAGCAATTGACGGGCTAATGAGGTAGCAGCTCTGATCGGACACACTCCATCGTATGCCATTCTATTACTTTGTGATTGATTTGGTGCGCACCTTTGGATTTTGGGAGTGTGGCTTGAGGTGGGCGGTAGTGGCTGCTATGCGTTACCATCGGCCCGGAAGTGTAATTGGTATATCTACCCTGGCATTGCCTAGTTGTGCCGTGTAACCTACCCTAACGCGCCTTCTACGAGTTTGTTTTGTACCATACTTATGGAGTGCCCTCTGACGACGCCCATTACGGGGGAGATTACGGTACTGTATAGACTATGGGAATATATAAAATGTGTTAAGGGGGATATGGGTAACGCCTTAACGCTATTTTAATAGTTTACTTTACTATAGACATTATTATAATAGCGTATATTACTACATAGTAGATAGTTTAACGGATCCTTAGAGGATGGTTATCCCTGACATCCTTTGAGTTACTTGTATTTCAGTTGTTATTTCACTTGAGTTGGATTTATTGACATAAGAATGTTAATCCTGACTCGAGTGTTTTGTGTTTTGCTTTACGCTCGGGTCAGACTGAGTGATTTAGTGTTCGAGACTCACCTTTGGAGTTGGAGCTTCGCTTGGACATCCAGCTATCTATCCAGCTTTAAGTTATTCAGTTGATTCCAGTAATGTATTCAGATCTGGTATTTGACTATTGTGTTGAGACATCTATGTATTCGAGACTTCTGTTGTATCTTGTTTAACTTTGATATATATATATATAGCAGCTTCATGAACTACTATTCTTTGTTTCCGCTGCATTATTTTATATTACTCTGTGTCTGTGATTCTGTGATTATTTATTTACTGTATATGCTGAGTTTTGCCAAATTTAAATTAAAAATCTGATATTTTGAGCAATTCAAATCCGACATGTATGGATGCGAATGGTTGAAAATTTCGGGATGTTACATGTGGTATCAGAGCTCTGGTTTTAGGCAAACTTAGCATATGTAGTAAATTTGATTACAGAATCACTTTCATTCGAGCTTGAATCTCTTCCTCTTTGACTCGGTTTCCTTTGAATTTTGGAACGTTCCCCTCGGTTCAAAAATCCTTTCTTGTCTCCTTCTACTCGTGTTTCCAGATTCTGGAGTATCCCATAACTCCATTTTGGTTGATCTCTAAAATGAATCGGCAGTCCCATCAATCCTAGAATGATTTGTAAAAGGGTGAAACTCCTTTACAATAGGCAGTGCTTCGCTGGAGATTTTGTATCATTGGTTTAGATGCTGTCATCTCTTGATATACCCGAACCGTTCTCTAGTAGACGACCAGGATAATTTACCTTGCGATCAGATGTCGATTTGCCGTAGAATTCTGCATCGATCTGATTCTTGAAGTCACGGTTGATCCGGTTAAGGTCGTCCACGATTAATAACTGTACTCCATCTTCCTATTTTGCAATTTGATTGTTTATTCACTTTTCGAGCCTATCTTCTAGTTGAATTCTTTTGGTTAGGATCCCTTTATATTTGGATCTCTATCCTTGTTTTGAAACCCATTCTGGAATCATCGAGTGAGGGAGTGTATTTGTAATTTAATGTTAAAAATGTTTATAATGTGTTGTTTGAGTGGTTGATGTTGATTTGGGTTTTCGATCGATTCGTCTGATCAACGATATCGATAAGGTTTCCAAAACACTTGAACAGAGCAAACCGTCACAATATTATTTTCAAATTTGGTAGATGAAATAATTTTGTATAATTATATTATATAATTTTCCTAAAATTAAAAGATAACTAAATTGGTTGTTTAAATATTTGATTATCATTTATTGTTCTATAAATGAATTTATAAACATGGTTTATATTTTGATTTGGAATTGAAATGAATTTAAATTAAGAATTTGAAGATTTAAATTATCGGTGATTTCAAACTTTTATTTTAAAGTGTATATTATTTAAAGTATTTTCAAATAGAAATCGTTTCAAAGAATTTTAAATCATGAAATCAGTTCTCTCCTCTTTGTAGCGGGAAAATAATTTCGGTGATGGCGGCCGCATCATCGACCTTCATTTTCGAGTTTCAGAGTGGAGAAACCATTCTGTGGCTTTGCTACGGTTTTGTTTTGGAAAATAAATTGATTTGAATTTCTAAAGTATGACTTGATTTATAATATATAAGTATATGATTATAGATTTGATTTGATATATAGTATATATATTTATCTCTATTTGAAGTTAATCGAAAATTTAATCCTTAAATCTATGTTAAAGGTGATTTTAATTATAAAATAAAGTTAAAATTTTGAATAAATAATTAAACTTGAAATAAGTTGAATGGGAAAATTTTACTTGTATAATACTCAATTGCATTTCAATATAACTTACCTAAATTATTTAGAAGTTAAAAATGTAATTGGATAATATACATAAAATGACTTTATAAGGAAAGATTTGAGTGTTATAATAAATGTTATACAGTTAAATTTTATTATAAAGATGTTAATTGAGATAAACAGAGTAATAAGTTAATTGAATAATATATGAGACAAATAAATTTGTTCTGAAGGAATTAATAAATTGAAATTAGATCAACTTATGGAAATACCTTGAATTTAAAATCAATTATTGAATATGAATTAATTTAAATTGTAATTTATATGGTTTAAATTAATTTATATGGTTTAAATATATGTAATAAGATATATTAAGTGGAATAAACTTAATAATAATTTGGAATAAAAGAATTAAATTGGTTGAATAAAATATGAGTATAATAAATGATTATACAAATTGATGATTTAGAAATTGTTAATTGAGGATGACTAGATAGTAAGATATTGAATTTAGAAATAGATAGATTGAATTAACTTAAGTGAACTCAAATGGATTAAACCAAAATGTTGAATATTAATTAGTTTAATTTGAAATTTATATGATTTTAAATTTATTGTTTATTTTGAATTTCAAATCTATTCTTTCTTTCCAGTAGTTTTATTCTCCTACCTTCTTCCTTTTCGGGAACGAAAAGTTTTGAGTGGGGGAGAGTGTAACGACCTGTAAATTTTAGTAATTTTATTTGTTTATTAATATATTTAATTGAAATTTTGTGAAATTTCAAACAATAAAATTTTGAAATAAAAATTTAATATTTGGAATACGTTATCTTAAACATAGCAACTGGTAAATTTTCATCAGATAATATTGAAGTTTATTTTATTGTGTAATTCTATTTCACTTTAAATCAGTTAATAATTGATGTCAATAAACTATTTTCCAAACCTAAATATTTTTATACAGAAAATTTGTAAATCATCTTCTGAGTGAGACGTCATATTTAGTTTCTTCAAATTTGGACTGCTATTGCTCCGTTTATCTTATTTCTGGCAAATTAGCAGCATTTTCGTTACCGATTATCGACTTTTGATAGGATGATCGTACCACTGATATCTGTATACCGTTTTGATCGTTTCGCTGTGTCGATCTCTAAGGTATATTCAATTCTGTGCTTTGAAGTCCGGTTCGCTACAGAATCGATAAAATGATTTCGTATCGATACCTATGTAACGCCCCACTCCAAGACCCTCATTAGCAAAGAGAATCATAGAGGTGATTCCGTCTGCTAATGCGGAGAATAGAGTATAATAGGAGCGACCAAATGTAACTATGCTATAACTATCTACCGAATACGTCGAAAGGTGGAATCTATATAAATTTTTTTTTTCAATTAGGTGGTTCGACACATTCGATAAATACTTATAACAAAATTACAAATGGCTAAAGATCTATCAGAACAAAGCATAATAACATAATGAAATAGCATCACAGAACAGTATCACATAACAGCACAGAGTCTCAGAACAATACATCGTCAATACAGATCCAAATATATCATAAGGCGGGTACAAAGCCACCACTCACACAAGTGAGTCAAAAATATGTACATAAGAGACTGAATAATCAGAGTATCAAAACAATGGACAAATATAAAGAGCTATCTATCTATCAGCAAAGCAGATAATGTCCAAGCGGAAGCACAGAAAGCTAAGTCCAGAGACCTAACCTGAAACAACTCGGTCTGACCCGAGCGAAAAACACTCGGGTCAGGCTAACTAAACAATCAGTTAATAAACTGAGATAAACATGATAGATAATGAGGCGATATATAACATAGTACTATAGACCACAAACTCTCACATAGAGAAGAAATAAACATCTAAGTAGAGATGTATAGCAAGCCTTGTATCATGGGCATAACATAGTCACAAATATCAAAACAAAACATCTAAGTAGAGATGTATAATAAGCCTCATATCATCGGCATAACGTAAGCACAAATGCCAAAAACAAAAAAATCTAAGTAGAGATGTATAATAAGCCTCATATCATCGGCATAACGTAAGCACAAATGCCAAAACAAAAACATCTAAGTAGAGATGTCAAAAAAATCGTTACATCTAAGTAGAGATGTATAACAGGCCATCTAAGTAGAGATGTATAACAGGCCATCTAAGTAGAGATGCCAAAAACGATACATCTATGTAGAGATGTATAACGGCCATCTAAGTAGAGATGCCAAAAACGATACATCTATGTAGAGATGTATAATGGCCATCTAAGTAGAGATGCCAAAACGATACCTCTAAGGGAGACAGTCGGAAGACACTATCCCAAAGGTAATACAAGGAGTGTGTCATGAACTTTTAGCAAGGAACCCGTAAAGTGTTAACGTGAGTCCCATACCCCATGTTCGCACTAAATGGTTTACTAATCAATCGTAAGCTTCCACACTGAAAAACAATACAAAGTTCACCTCATGTCATCGGTAAACTAGGCCGAAAGGCCAAAACGATCAATCGAATAGGTCGGGGTTTAACCGGAAAGGAAATACACACGGTTTCATAGGCCGGAGTTTTTCCCAACCGTTTAAGCACCTTTCCACATCGCTCGAAGTGCTAAAGTATGAGTGTGGGATTTTATTATAGAAAATAATTACGGAAAACGGATTTATAATTGGTTTGAAATCACTTTAAAACGGCCTTTGAAAACTCTCCTATTATGGAGTGATTAATTTAATAATTCAAAATAATATTATATAATAATTTCGAAAGCCATTTTGGAGCGAAAAATCCTTTTAAAACCTTTTTATAAGGTCCGTGTACAAAATCCAGAGACAAATCTCAAAGAAATCGATAAAACCAGAAAATCACTGAAAATATTCTAAGTGTTGGAAAATAGTCCAAAACTGATGCGAACCCAAGTTCGGAAAATTATTGGGACCAGCAGACTGAATCCGAATGGCATGAAAATTGGTAGGAACGTAGCTCGACATTCCTACTTCAGAACGCAAAAAGAATTACTCGATTCCGACTTGAAACGAAGGCGTAGCGACGTTCCAAAGTCGGACTCAGAAACATGAAATGCACTGTTTTACACATCGATCTGGGTTCAACTCTGATAGGAATTTGAAGGGTCTAATGAACTCAGCTGATGACCAAACTTTTCAGATATGGAGTTCGTAACTTCATCTTTCCAATGAGACCAAAATCGTCAAATTCCGACTAGCGGCTCAAAAGTTATGACCAAAATAGTTTCAGTTTCATCCACAGAGCTAATATGTGTATCGCTCTCGGGAAGATAGTAGAAAAATAAATTTTTGACCTAGTTAGCCTCAAAATTACATAAAACTCACTGAACAAAAATTGTAGCATATTTTTAGGCTTTCCGGAACATCCAAAATTATCTAATTCGGATCAAAAACGAGAGAGATACAGGTAAAACAATATCAGATTGAAACTCAGGATAACTTGTTAAAGACAGAATTGGTCTTCTGTCTTTGAACGCATTTCAGGTCATTTAAATGGTAAAATTACAGAATAATCACTAAACAAAAATTGTAGCATATGTTTTAAGCTTTCCGGAACATCCAAAATTATCTAATTCGGATCAAAAACGAGAGAGATACAGGCAAAAAAATATCAGATTGAAACTCAAGATAACTTGTTAAAGACAGAATTGGTCTTCTGTCTTTGAACGCATTTCAAGTCATCTAAATTGCAAAATTACAGAAAACTCACTGAACAAAAAGTGTTCCTTATTGAATCTAGTTTGCAGCACAAAAAATTTGACCAAAAACGGATGAGAAATGAAGAAGTTATGCCTGATTTCGTTTCAGCTACAATTCCAAAATGAAAATTATAGAAGCATCAAGTAAAAAAAGGATTTAGCTAGCAATTTTACCTCAACCAATGCAAGAAAAATATGCACAAACACTTGGCGTGCACTCCAAAAGCTAGAGAGAGGAGATCAATAGGCTTCATAACAAAAGTAAACCAAAAACAATGTATTAAAAATTAATTTCAGAAATTAGAATGAAGATTAGAGAGTGATTAGAGAAGGATTGCTTTACCTTTTAGCTTGTATTAACCTAGATTAGCTATGTGGAGAGGAAAATGGATCTTCTACCTAATGGAGGCCATTAATTAGGTTTTTATGAGGTGTTTAGGTTTGAGGAAATTGTGAAGAGGAGGGTTAGGGTTTAGGGTGGGTTTAAGATAATATATAGAGGTAGGTAATGGGTTTGGTTTCACTAATTGACCCAATAAGAGAAGTGGCATCCTAATGTTCACTAAAACTATTTAATGCTTCATTAGCCAACTAAAACCCACCATTATAAAACCACCCTTTTTTTCAAATAACTTTATTTTAAAGAAATTAGCCTATCCAAAAAAAATCCATTTTTAGCTCCATTTGAATTAAAATCATAATTTTAATTTATTATTCGGTAATTGCAATCCCGGGTTGTTACAGACTCCCCCCTTAAGAAAATTGCGTCCCCGCAATTCCTTAAATATGGAAGTCGTCTGTAACCTCTAATCCACCGAAGAAACAACAGAAGATAAATATAGATGCTCACCCGTACCCGAAGATGAAAGAAAACCAGGATAAGTACGCTCGATAAATTCTCTGGTCTCCCAAGTGCAGTCCTTAGGATTGGGTGACCATTGAATTTTCACAAGCGGAACCTCTTTGTTTCGAAGGCGTCTGACCTCCGAATCAAGCACACGGAGTGGTTGCTGCTCCCAAGATAGATCGGGTGAGATCTCCAAATCTGGCACAATATGCGGCTCGATAATAGAATCAGGATCACACACACACTTGCGAAGTTGAGAGACATGGAATACATCATGTATTCCAGAGAAATGAGCAGGTAGAGCCACATGATAAGCAATAGGGCCAATGCGTTCTGTGATAGGAAATGGTCCAACATAGCGAGGAGCCAATTTCCCTGTAGAGCTGAAACGTACAACCCCCTTCATGGGAGAAATCCGAATAAAGACAAAATCACCAATGGAGAACTCAAGAGGATTCCTACGATTGTCCGCGTAGGGTTTCTGGTGGTCCTGTGCCTCTCTCATTCTCTGACGGATAAGAACAATCTTCTCAGAAGATTCCCGAACTGAATCTGGACTAAGAATGAGCTTCTCGCCAGATTCTAACCAACAAGCAGGAGAGCGACATGGCCTTCTGTATAGAGCCTCGAAAGGTGGCATGCCAATACTAGACTGATAGCTGTTGTTGTAGGAGAACTCTATGAGAGGTAAGTGATCCTCCCAACTACCCCCGAAATCCAGAATACAACAGCGCAAAAGATCCTCCAAAACACGATTCACCCTCTCAGTCTGACCGTCAGTCTGAGGGTGATAAGCAGTAGAGAGATTCAGCTTTGTGCCCAAAGCTGACTGTAGGCACTTCCAGAAGTGACTAGTGAAAATGGTGTCTCGATCACACACGATAGAGCTAGGAATGCCATTAAGTCGTACGACTTCCTTCACATAGAACTTGGCCAACCGAGGTGCAGTCCGAGTGGACTTAATCGGAATGAAATGAGCCGATTTGGTCAAGCGATCAACAATAACCCAGATAGAAGTATGGCCTGACCTCGATCGAGGCAGACCGTCAATGAAATCCATGGATATCTGATCCCATTTCCATAATGGAATCTCTAGAGGCTGAAGAAGACCAGATGGACGTTGATGCTCGGCCTTGATCTGTTGACAAGTCATGCAACCGCTCACATAACTTGCAACATCTCTCTTCAAAACCTCCCAATAATATAGCCGACACATATCGGCATACATCTTACTCGAACCGAGATGTATAGTGTACTTAGTGTGATGGCACTCGTCCAAGATGTCATGCCTAAGTGATAAATCAGATGGTACAACAATACGGTTCCTCCTACGAAGACACCGATGAAAATCAAGAGAATAATCCAGCAATGTCTCATTACTGGATCCCGACTCGAGAAGATAAATAAGATGCAATAAGTCTGGATCCTGCCGCTGAGCATGGGCAATGCGATCCAATAAGATAGGACGAGCTTCCAAGTTGAATAATAAGACCGAAGAATCAGAAGATGGAGCTCGATCTCTAATATCATACAAAGATATGGTCTTAAGAATATCCCACTCGACAATCATCATAGAAACTACCGCCGAGTGCTTGCGACTGAGCGCATCTGCAACACGATTACCCTTGCCAGGGGTATACTGAATATCTAAATCATATGAGGCGAGAAACTCAAGCCATCGCTGCTGCCTCATATTGAGATCCCTCTGACTGAATAGATACTTCAGCGACTTGTGATCGGTGTACAGAATGAAGCGTTCGCCTAATAGAAAGTGACGCCAAGTCTTCAAGGCAAAGACGATAGCTGCTAACTCAAGATCATGAGTAGGATAGCGAACCTCATTCGGACGCAGTTGCCTGGAAGCATAAGCAACTACCCGATCCTTCTGCATAAGCACAACACCTAGCCCGCTACCACAAGCATCGGTGTAAACAACAAGATCATGGTTACTCTCTGGAGCCACTAGAATAGGAGCATGAGTGAGAAGTTCCTTCAGTCGCTGAAAGGAAGCTTCACACTTATCAGACCAAATAAAGCGAACACCCTTACGAGTCAGCGTCGTAAGGGGAAGTGCAACTTGAGAGAAATCCTTGATAAACCGACGGTAATAACCCGCCAGACCAAGGAAGCTGCGAATATCATGAACGTTCTCGGGCTGCTTCTAATTCTGAATAGCTTCGATCTTGGCAGGATCGACAGAAATTCCCTCAAATGATACAATATGGCCCAAGAACTTGACCTTGCTCTCCCAAAAATGACACTTGGAGAGCTTGGCCTTAAGCTGATGCTGACGAAGAGTATCCAAGACGATCTGCAAATGATGAGCATGCTCTGCCTCGGATCTAGAATAAATAAGAATATCGTCGATGAAAACCAGAACGAATCTATCGATGTATTCCCGGAATACTCGATTCATAAGATCGACAAAGAAAGCCGGTGCATTCGTCAAGCCGAATGGCATGACCAACCACTCAAAAGAACCATAACGAGTGCGGAAAGCGGTAAGAGGAATGCTATCTTCCGCAACTCAGAGCTGATGAAATCCGGTGGCAAGGTCGAGCTGGGAAAAGACCTTCGCACCGCTCAACTGATCAAACATATCGTCTATCCGTGGCAATGGATAACGATTTCTGATGGTCAACTCATTAAGCTTGCGATAGTCAATGCAAAGCCTAAGAGAGCCATCGGGCTTCTTAACGAAGACCACAGCAGCACCCCATGGCGAAGAACTGGACCGAATGAACTGCTTCGCCTCAAGCTCTACTAACTGCTTCCTGAGTTCCTCATTCTCTTTAGTAGACATCCTCGTGGGAGGACGCCCAACTGGGTGGGAGCCTGGAATGAGATCGATGCGGAACTCAATGGCCCGCTTTGGCGGCAGGCCTGATACTGGCTCGAATATATCGGGGAAATCCCGAACAACAGGAATACGGGATATGTCCACATTCTCATCTCGTGAATCAAGAGCAAATAAAGTAATATCAGAAATCCCAACATCCTGAAGAGCAATAGCTAACGGAGCGGACGAGTCAGGATGACGAAGAAATAATATCCGCTCCGAACAAATGATTTTGGCGTCTTACTGAGCGAGCCAATCCATGCCAAGAATCATGTCAAAGCCCAAATACTCCATAACATGCAGATTCGCATGGAAAGAAAATCCACAAAGATCGATATCTATATCCTCACAAAGCAAGCTAAGGGTCGTGGATCCGCCGATGAGATTCACAATCCTTAGTGAAGAAACCAAACAAGTAACATCCAAAGATAAAGTATCAACTAGTTCCTTTGATACGAATGAGTGAGAGGCACCCGTATCAAAGAGAACTCTACAAGATCTACCATGCAATAAAATAGAACCTTCGAGAACGGAAGGATGCGTACCTTGAGGCTGAGCTAAAGATGTAGGAGCCTTGGCAGCATTAAGCTTGCCAGATCTAGAAGGTGTAGTGGGACAAGTGGAATTAAGATGACCCTTCTTCTTACAATAGCGGCAGAAAAGAGGCTTGGGACACACTTTAACCATACTGAAAGATAAGGTAAGATTTAGTTAAGCATGATTCAAAGATAGATAATTCATTAAGGAATATTACGGAATATAATAAAATCCTACACATATTCCTAACTTATTTATCTAAAGGTGGATATGTTCAATTTGGATCGTATTATAACGTATTGTACTACGTGTCTGTTCTGTGTTTGTTATGCTTAATTCTGAACCTGGCTTTGATACCAAGATGTAACGCCCCACTCCAAGACCCTCATTAGCAAAGAGAATCACGGAGGTGATTCAGTCTGCTAATGCAGAGAATAGAGTATAATAGGAGCGACCAAACGTAACTATGCTATCACTATTTACCGAATACGTCGAAAGGTGGAATCTATTTAATTTTTTTTTCCAATCAAGTGGTTCGACATATTCGATAAATACTTATAACGAAATTACAAATGGCTAAAGATCTATCAGAACAAAGCATAATAACATAATGAAATAGCATCACAGAACAGTATCACATAACAGCACAGAGTCTTAGAACAATACATCGTCAATACAGATCCAAATATATCATAAGGCAGGTACAAAGCCACCACTCACACAAGTGAGTCAAAAATATGTACATAAGAGACTGAATAATCAGAGTATCAAAATAGTGGACAAATATAAAGAGCTATCTATCAGCAAAGCATATAATGTCCAAGCGGAAGCACAGAAAGCTAAGTCCAGAGACCTAACCTAAAACAACTCGGTCTGACCCGAGCGAAAAACACTCGGGTCAGGCTAACTAAACAATCGGTTAATAAACTGAGATAAACATGATAGATAATGAGGCGATATATAACATAGTACTATAGACCACAAACTCTCACATAGAGAAGAAATAAACATCTAAGTAGAGATGTATAGCAAGCCTTGTATCATGGGCATAACATAGTCACAAATATCAAAACAAAACATCTAAGTAGAGATGTATAATAAGCCTCATATCATCGGCATAACGTAAGCACAAATGTCAAAAACAAAAACATCTAAGTAGAGATGTATAATAAGCCTCATATCATCGGCATAACGTAAGCACAAATGCCAAAACAAAAACATCTAAGTAGAGATGTCAAAAAAACGATACATCTAAGTAGAGATGTATAACATGCCATCTAAGTAGAGATGCCAAAAACGATACATCTATGTAGAGATGTATAACGGCCATCTAAGTAGAGATGCCAAAAACGATACATCTATGTAGAGATGTATAACCGCCATCTAAGTAGAGATGCCAAAACGATACCTCTAAGGGAGACAGTCGGAAGACACTATCCTAAAGGTAATACAAGGAGTGTGTCACGAACTTTTAGCAAGGAACCCGTAAAGTGTTAACGTGAGTCCCATACCCCACGTTCGCACTAAACGGTTTACTAATCAATCGTAAGCTTCCACACTTAAAACAATACAAATTTCACCTCATGTCATCGGTAAACTAGGCCGAAAGGCCAAAACGATCAATCAAATAGGTCGGGGATTAACCGGAAAGGAAATACACACGGTTTCATAGGCCGGAGTTTTTCCCAACCGTTTAAGCACCTTTCCACATCGCTCGAAGTGCTAAAGTATGAGTGTGAAATTTTATTATAGAAAATAATTACGGAAAACAGATTTATAATTGGTT
Organism: Allium fistulosum; assembly: GCA_030737815.1. Classification (NCBI taxonomy): domain Eukaryota; kingdom Viridiplantae; phylum Streptophyta; class Magnoliopsida; order Asparagales; family Amaryllidaceae; genus Allium; species Allium fistulosum. The sequence continues at coordinate 895,591,771 of CM060902.1, forward strand.
TGAAATCACTTTAAAACGGCCTTTGAAAACTCTTCTATTATGGAGTGATTAATTTAATAATTAAAAATAATATTATATAATAATTTCGAAAGCCATTTCAGAACGAAAAATCCTTTTAAAACCTTTTTATAAGGCCCGTGTACAAAATCCAGAGACAAATCTCAAAGAAATTGATAAAACCAGAAAATCACTGAAAATATTCTAAGTGTTGGAAAATAGTACAAAATTGACGCGAACCTAAGTTCGGAAAATTATTCGGACCAGCAGACTGAATCCGAATGGAATGAAAATTGGTAGGAACATAGTCCGACATTCCTAATTCAGAACGCAAAAAGAATTACTTGATTCCGACTTGAAACGAAGGCGTAGCGACGTTCCAAAGTCGGACTCAGAAACATGAAATGCACTGTTTTGCACAGCGATCTGGGTTCAACTCTGACAGGAAATTCGAAGGGTCTAATGAACTCAGTTGATGACCAAACTTTCCAGATATGGAGTTCGTAACTCCATCTTTCCAACGAGACCAAAGTCGTCAAATTCCGACTAGCGGCTCAAAAGTTATGACCAAAATAGTTTCAGTTTCATCCATAGAGCTAATATGTGTATCGCTCTCGGGAAGATAGTAGAAAAATAAATTTTTGACCTAGTTAGCCTCAAAATTACAGAAAACTCACTGAACAAAAATTCTAGCATATGTTTTACCCTTTCCGGAACATCCAAAATTATCTAATTCGGATCAAAAACGAGAGAGATACAGGCAAAACAATATCAGATTGAAACTCAGGATACCTTGTTAAAGACAGAATTGGTCTTATGTCTTTGAACGCATTTCAGGTCATCTAAATGGCAAAATTACAGAAAACTCACTGAACAAAAATTGTAGCATATATTTTATGCTTTCCGGAACATCCAAAATTATCTAATTCGGATCAAAAATGAGAGAGATACAGGCAAAACAATATCAGATTGAAACTCAAGATAACTTGTTAAAGATAGAATTGGTCTTCTGTCTTTGAATGCATTTCAGGTCAACTAGATGGCAAAATTACATAAAACTCACTGAACAAAAAGTGTTCCTTATTGAATCTAGTTTCCAGGACAAAAAACCTGACCAAAAACGGATGAGAAATGAAGAAGTTATGCCTTATTTCGTTTAAGCTACAATTCCAAAACGAAAATTATAGAAGCATCAAGTAAAAAAAGGATTTAGCTAGCAATTTTACCTCAACCAATGCAAGAAAAATATGCACAAACACTTGGCGTGCACTCCAAAAGCTAGAGAGAGGAGATCAATAGGCTTCATAACAAAAATAAACCAAAAACCATGTATTAAAAATTAATTTCAGAAATTAGAATGAAGATTAGAGAGTGATTAGAGAAGGATTGCTTTACCTTTTAGCTTGTATTAACCTAGATTAGCTATGTGGAGAGGAAAATTGATCTTCTACCAAATGGAGGCCATTAATTAGGTTTTTATGAGGTGTTTAGGTTTGAGGAAATTATGAAGAGGAGGGTTAGGGTTTAGGGTTGGTTTAAGATAATATATAGAGGTGGGTAATGGGTTTGGTTTCACTAATTGACCCAATAAGAGAAGTGGCATCCTAATGTTCACTAAAACTATTTAATGCTTCATTCGCCAACTAAAACCCACCATTATAAAACCACCCTTTTTTTTTCAAATAACTTTATTTTAAAGAAATTAGCCTATCCAAAAAAATCCATTTTTAGCACCATTTGAATTAAAATCCTAATTTTAATTTATTATTCGGTAATTGCAATCCCGGGTTGTTACAACCTATTTTTGACTCTTTTGGTTTCCATCGACCTACCTGTTTAAAATTTATCAGCCACTTGATATTTATTTCCCTAAATCTAATATACGTTTGTGAATTCTATCCTTTCAATTTATACATGTCGGTTCATATTTTATATTCGTTCCCTACGTTTTATTTCGGAAGTAATAGGCGTAATCTGTTCATTTGCCTCCAGTTAAATCAAGACTCTTCCTCTTCGATTCCTCATTATTTTCGAATCCTCCCTCCCCTGGCATGCTTTCCCTTCCCTCCTTCACCGATTTTTTTCTTCCACCATCAGCTAAGTCGCGCAACCGAGGCAGCACCTTCACCGTGGGGCAGCAACACCCCATCGTGCATGTTCAGCCTTCCTCCTTCTATTTCGACCTCACCTAACCATCAACTCAGCTCGCAACACTCGGCGTGGCCGAAGTCGTTCCTCCCTAGCACAGCTCCGCCGATCTCTTCCATTCTCCGGCCTCCACCCAGCGCCGACTTCACATCAATCCTCAGCCGTACCCCTCTCTTGCTTTTCTATGTAAGTTATCATATATAGTATGATAATATCATTAGTTATATACATATATATATGTATACGTGAGAAATTCTCAAGATATATATATATATATATTTTTTGTATGTTATGATTACTGTATATATATATATATGTTTTCTATAATTCTATTTTTTCACATGAAGTACAGTTTATATATATAGGTGGCAGTGTTGTCTATATAAAGTATATATATAGTATACGTATATAACTTGTATGATTGATATAAGAGATATTCATATTGGGTTTTCAAGTATTATATACGTTAAAGTTTTGGCCTGCTGTTATTCGCATATACACTGTTATATGTTTATAATTACTAGTATATGCACATATATGTTCGGCCTGTGCATGTATATACGATCTACAGTTTACGGTTTGGATTAAATTGTTATATGCATTTGATAACGTGAGTTTATATATATATATATATACATTTCAAATAAATTTGCAGAGGGTTATATATATGTGCTTCAACTTTCATCTTGACTTAATTTTTGATATACATCGGTTTTAATATAAAGTAGGTGCTTTTATATATTATAACCTTTTAGTTATATGAGGTACTAGTGTTGCTGTTATAAATTTTATTATATAAAGATATGTTGATACTTGATATCTTATGTATTGCGTTATATTCCGTGTATATGGGTTATGTGCAAGTTTGTATATATGTTATTATAGGCTGTTTAGATATTATTGTATATTTTTATATGCAGATTTTTTTTTAGAAATGTCTATTCGTATATGTTAGTATTAATATATTTTAATGACACATATTTTCAGTATAAATATAGATCAGTATCTATTTTATGTTTAAAAGTATATACATATGTGAGTTGTATATATATGTTTGTTTTTTATGTGTATTTTAAATCGAAACAATAATTTTGAACTATATACATATATGTAATTTAATATATGTGTGAATTTAAAATATGATTATATATATATAGTTTTATATAATTATATATATGTGTTCACTTATACCAATTTTCTTCATCGATTCAGTTCTGATTGGATTTCGTCTATTCCTGTGACGCCCCACCTCTACACTCACGCTAGCCAAGGACACTACTTGGTAATGCCGTCGACTAGCACGAAGAATAAGGCTGTTGAGGAGCGACCATCTGTGCAATTGCTTTGTGCGAGTACCGATATGTCAGAAAATATAACTTACATTTCGTTTCAAGAGGAAATCCGAGATATCAAATACAAACTCAAAGCTACCACACGGTGGCTAAGTGGCATTCGGAAACAAGTATAGAAATAAACATAACACAAATCAGTCACAAACATTCATATCACAAAGGTGGAATCAGATATGAATATATCACATAAAAGTGTACATCAAAGTAGTGGTCAATCTAGATCCACTACATCACAAAAGAATAGATACAAGTGCTAGACAAAAGAATAATTATACATCAAGGAGTCTCTATCTCTAATGTATAATAACAAAAACTACAAAATCGTGTAGTTAGACAAAAGTCAGAAGATGGTCCCAAATAAGGAGTCAAGCAGAAGCACCTGTAACATCTTAGTCTGACCCGAGTATTATTTAATAAGAAAATAATAAACGGATCAGTCTAGCTATAACTATCATATATAAAATGAGATATAAGAAGAGATATAACAAAAACGTATGATAACCAAAATGTCAAACTGTGACAAATATACTTTAGACAACAACAAAATCATACAATATCTTAAGGATCTCAAAGCACCAAAAAGAATGTCATATTCTTTATTTTATTCACCAAACCCCAAATATTGACAAACATATCATTGCCAATCACAAAAAGAGGTGAAACACAAATTCTAGAAATCATCAACTAGAAATCCAGAAATCACAAAGGGGGAGGCCTATCACAAACGGGAGCATGAAAACTCACCAACACGTGTATCACAAACGAAACGCTATTCCATGGTTGCTAACCATAAATTTTGAGCCGAAGACCACGGGTCGCTGCCCCGCCAAATTTGAGCCGAAGCTCCACAAACGGGGTTTTTAATCCCCACACAAACAAATAGACATCGCACATCGCTAGTCTAAATCACAAAATGATCATCATCGATCAATAAAAGTGTGAATTACACTAAGCCAGTAAATATAAGAGTTTAGCTTCATGTCCCATAACCACAAGCTTAACTTAAATATTTACGAACAAATTGTAGATTTCCACTCGAAAATTGTCACAAGAGTTCAGTCGAACAAGTCCAAGAATTAACCGACGAAGTAAACGCAAGCGTTTCATACCACTTGTTTTAATAAGACGTTTAATTAGATTTCTCATACGAATGAGGTAAAGGTTTGTATATACTAATAGATTGGAAAATGGTTTTATAAACGAGATTTGTTATTAAAATAGAGTTGAAATCGTTTTGATGAAAGAGTTTGAGAATTTACTACTAGTATTGAAACCTTTGCATTTTAAATTGACAAATCAAAGAAATGATTGTAGAAACAATCAATCACCGAAATCCACATTCAACGACGTGAATTAACACCATAAAAATCGATACCGAATCCATTAAAATGGATATTCCCAAAAATCTCGAAAAAGAAGTCATCAAAGTTGATATAAAAGATAACAACAAATCAGATCAAAACGAATCGATTAAAATTGGAAACCCACATAAAAATAGGCAAATTGGGCCAAGACAAGCAGATTCAGACGTCTGAAATGAATAATTCAGACGTCTGAACCTGAAGCTCTGGGCAATATTTTGCCTAGGCCAATAATGGCCAAATCATATCGGAAGCGATCAGATGAGTGACAATTGCTAGGGGTTGACGCCAAACGACTACCCAACCCTAAAGACTCACCAATACTCTCCGACCAACATGTCCAAACATCCATATAAGGATTTTCATAGATTTTGATTTCAAAACACCAAAATTGGAATATTCATCAAACCAATTCAATTCAAAAGAAAATGGACAATAATTGGATGTTAGGAATTATTACCTAACACTATCAAAGATATAGACGTAGATGTGAGTTGAAAAAACTCAACTTTTAAACCCAAACACAAATGATAAGCTCTAGAACAAACAATAGGTTAATCTCTCTTCAACAATCCCTCAAGAACTTCAATCTATAATCAAAGATGAAGTTTTCTCTAAGTTAAGATATTAGGAATTTCTGAGAATTTGAAGAGGGATTGAGATGGAGAAGATGAAGAGGATGCTTACCTATGCTTTTCCTTGATTTCTAGCTTGAAGTTGATAATTCCTTAACGAATTAGGGCTTAGGAATTTCTAATTTCTTTTATTTTCCCCCATTTTTCTTTTAGCTTGAGTGTTAGGAAATAATAGAGTGAATGAAGAAGAGTTGGATGAAGGGTTAGGTTATTAGAAGGTTGATGGGCTGAAACCCAAACCTAAAGCTTGAAAACTTCGAAATTTTATCCCACTCAAAATATATCGATGTTTATACTCAAAATGGTCGCAAACACCATTTCGGACTCAATGGAAGTGGCCTTGAGTCCAAATTGTTGGATCTCAATTTCAATCTTCATTCAGACGTCTTAAATTTCCAATTCAGACGTCTGAATCTGGAAAAACAGATGTTGTAACAACCCTAGATTTTTGTATATTATTTAAATTTGACTTTATTTTATTTTAAATTATTTTAGACTTATTTTATTTCAAACATTTCATTTTTAAATATAAATGTTGATTATTATGTGATTTATAGTTCAAACTAGTATAATTTGAATATTTTACTGTAAAGTGAATTTCTGGTCAAACTGTTCAAACTTTGACTTTTAAACTTCAAATTAAAATTATTTTAAATCTTAAATATTATCTTTTATTACGAAAATAGATGAAATAACTTGAACACTGCTTTTTGTTTCGTTGAAAACGGAGTTAAACTGCAAAAGATATGTACATTTCAATTTTGAGTATAAATTGTTTATTTTGTAATTTTGTTATTTTAAATTGTATAAATTATATTTTCTTTGTCATATTTTATTTTAATATGTTTAATATGTTATATTATGTATATTTTGACTTTTAAATATTTTTAAATTGATAATAGATTTTTTCCAATGTTTACTGTGTTGATTTCCTATTTTTAAAGGCTGTTTTCTTATTTTCTGCTATTTTCTTCATTTAAAATTATATTTAAATTAAATTTTATATATTTATTTTGTGAATGTATTTTTATTTTATGTTAATATTTATGTTTAAAAATATATTACAAGCTCATATGAATTTTCTAAAGTTTATACCATTTATTTTCAATTTTTCTAGCCTAGTTGACAATTTTTGCTATTTTCTTGATTTAATTATTTATAATTAATATTTATTTATTTATATTTTTTTTATTTGTTACATTTTCGAATTTTAACTGAAATTTTATTTATTTTCAGATATTTAAACTTATTAAAAAGAAACAGAGGAAATTTGAAAAGTTTTAAACTCTTGAAACTCCTAAGGCTTTCCATCTCCCGACCTTTCATTTTCCCAACTCTTCTCTTAATTGTTTTGGGCGTGTAATCTACTCATTTCAGCTGCATTTTTTTTTCACTTTCACGAAATTCATTTCTCCTCCTCTGACAAAAATATCACGGCTATTCTCCTTGTGAAGCTTAGGTAAAAAAAATTCTATCTTCTTCTTGTCTTTTTATGATTTTCTACTTGAATTTGCACATGCTCTCCACCTTCATAGCTGTATTCCCCTTCCTCCAAGCTGTGGCTGACCACCACCACCACTTTTCTCTGACCATCACACAGCCTAACACCTCTCCTCCTCAGGCCAAGCCAAGCCATGATGAAGATCATCACAAAAATCCATCTAAACTAGCACTAGCCATCACCTATGCACTCAAGCTGACCTAGTTTTGGTACCATCACCTTCCACCACCCATGGCCGCCACCAACACCACCTCCACCTTCTCCAGCACCACCTAGACCCTCTTCCACGTCATCACCTTGGACCCCACTCCTCTGGCCGTGCCCCATGAGCCTTGGCCGAGCCATGAATTGCCTTGAATCCATGTTAAAGTGACATTGTTTTGCCTTGTTGTGTTGTTTCATGCATACTCACCTTTTGCTATCCTCTAAACATGTTTGGCCGACCCTTAGGCAACCAAAACCTGATCCAAATCTTGCCTTAGACCTGTAGTACACCATATGGCTGAACCTGAAGGTTGTTGGAAGAAAGTGCAAAGCAATTCTACTTTGATTCGTGCAGTTGATTCTATATTATTCTATCGTATTGTGCATTTGAAAACTTATATTGTTTGTATTGTTTTGTCTTATGTATTCAAGGAAGTTAACCTTGGCTCTCCCACACTCATCATCATCATGGCTGAGAAAATGAACCCCTTGTTCGAGCTTTTGAATGGTTTGAGCATGGTCAAGTAATCTATTCCGTTGTTGCTTCTTATCTTCATTGTCTCAACATTGTTTGCGTTGAATATTTATGTGTATATTGTCTTGTTTGGTTATTGTTTACAAGATAAATATTAAGGCTCTCCATTCATTCAAATCAAAAGTCATGCTATATCGTGCTTGTTGTGCTTTCTGGAATCTATTCTATGTGTTTTGAACGCTAATCTCCAGCTTTAAAAGGTGAGTTATTCTCACCAGACAATATGTACCTATATAACTGATAAACCGACACCATTTGAATCTGTAATGTATATTATCATGTTATATATGCTTATATCATTATCATATGATGTTCACACCTGTCATTACACCTGTTATATCATATGTTACTGTTGTTTTATGTTATTCTGTTTATTTATATCAGTTTATCACATTGCAAGTTCCCTGTAGACTAGAATCACTATGGGTTGAAATGATACATACCCGAACGGACTTTAGAATAGGGAAAAATCATTATGGGCTGAAATGATAGGCCTGAATGGTTTTTTATCTATTTTATTTAACTTGGGATTGCGAGTTTGAAATGATAGAACTCGGATTTTTCTTTTTAAACTGCGGATGGAAATGATACATATCCGTATCACTTGACCTAGGTTAGAAAACTATATACAGGCCCGTGGTTATTTTATAAAGTGTTTTGGATATTTTTATGTATTTTAAAAATTATAAATTTATGAAATTTGATTTAAATAGATTTTGAAATTTTTTAAAATAAAGAAATTATGATTTTTCTATGTGTTAAAAATGTAATTAATGAATGGTTTAACTGGATTTTTGAAATATAACTTAAGTTTTGGAAATTTGGAATTTTGGTTAAAAATGATATTTAAGTTATATAAATAAAATGGAAATTTAATTATATTTGGAAAATGGTAAAATATGATAATTTGATTAAATTTGAATTGAAGTGATTTATTAAAGTATTATTGATTTTTCTATGAATTTAAGTGGTTAAATAAATGAATGTTTAAAAGTGATCTTTTAAAATATAACTTGACTTGGAAATGTGAAATTTGGTTTTAATTAAAGGTTTAAGTTAATTAAATAAAATTGGAAATTTAGTTAAATTTGTGAAATGGTAATTTAAATTTGAAGTGTAAAGTTTATTTGTTGAAATGTGAAGAATTGGAAACTTTTACACTTAAATTTATTAAGTAAATTGTTGAAAATTGGATTTAATTATAAGAAATTTATTGTGAAAAAGATATATGTTAAACGATATGTAAATGAACATTTTAAATGTTAAAATATGATTTTTAAAATGTTTATATGTTTTAAATTGAAGTTATTTAATTGCTGGAAATACACTAACACCTGAAATCTACTTTTAATAGCATTCAGAAATGCTATAGATTCTGTTTTGAACTAAAATTGTGTAAAAAGAGCTATTACAGCATTTCTGAAATGCTGTAGTTGCTGTAGTTGAACTAATAGGCAAAAACTTAACTCAGGTCTATTATAGCATTCTCTGGAAATGCTGTAGTAGTCTGCAGTCTTTGTTAAAATCAAACAAAACCTTTGTTTTGAAATCTGAGTTACCGCAGCACTTCTGAAATGCTGTCTTTTCTGTTTTGAACCATAATTTAACTAAAAACTGAGTTTTAACAGCAGTTTTAAATGCTGTCTTTGCTGAATTAAAAATGTTTTCAAATATAACTTATAGCAGTTGTTTTTAAATGCTGTGAAATGTTGAAATTTTAATAATTAGGGTTTTTGACTTAGTAAACGAACTCAGAATGGTTTGAAACTTTGGAAATTGAATACTTTATTTGAAAGTATAATAATTACACTTTTAAAAGGTTTAAATGAATTATTTTGATTGGAATATAAACTATTTAAAAGTGATTTGAAATGATAGTAAATGAATGATATCTTTGAATTTAAAAGGTATTTAAAGTTGAATATTTGGATTTGAACTGATATGATATTTTATTTTATTAAAATGGTTTGAAATGAAGTTTGGAAAGATATAATATTTTGATATATTAAAATGATTTGAAATGAAGTTTGGAAAGATATGATATGTTAATATATTGAAATGGTTTGGAATTGATTTAATCTTTATTTTGATAAAGATTTGGATTTGAAATGATATTCTATTTTGAAGTATAAAATATTATTTTAAAATTATAACCACGGGTTATAATAACGTTTGGTTGTTAAAGAGACCGGGATCGGATATGGACATACTCTCTGTCGATACCGAAAACCACTTTGACAACTGTGTACACGGTGGAGTTTCCAGAATGAAGAAGGATGGTGGCGACGATCCTAAGGTATATACGTGGACCCAACTCCCATGAGTTGGCATAAGGTGACTAAAACAGGAGCGATCTCGGGCCAGTGAGGTAGCACCTCGTATCGGACACACTTCTTCGATACCATTCTATTACTTTGTGATTTTGGTGGCCACCCTTGATTTGGGAGTGTTGTTCGAGGTGGAACGGTATTGGCTGCTATGCGTATCCATCAGTCCGTGTGCGTAATTGGTATATCTACTCTGGCATTGCCTTGTGTGCCGTGTCACCTACCATATCAAGCTTTACTACGATTTTGATTTTAAGATCCGACCGCATTAAGTTTCTCCATCCCCTTAACGCTATTTTCTATATGATTATACTTTACTAATTAGACACTACTGTATATATCGTATATTACTACATAGCAAATAGTTTAACGGATCCTTAAAGAATGGGCGATCCCAAGTATTCTTTAAGTTACTTGTACCTTTATTACAGTTCACCTGAGTTGGTTTACATTATATAAGTATATATTGTCCTGACTCGAGTGTTTTGTGTTTTTCTTTACGTTCGGGTCAGCTTGAGTTATTCACAGATTTGGATTTCCACAATCTTGGAGATTTGAATCGCTGGAGATGATCTGCTTGTCTTGTGCTATCTATTTCAGTTCGGTTGTTCAACTCAGCTTGTACTTGGTTATTATATTGAGACTTTTGTTGTATTCTATTTCTTCTGTTGTATCTAAATTAACTCTGATGTATTTATATAGTAGCTTCATGAACTACTATCTCTTTTATTTCCACTGCATTATATTACTTTGTGTCTGTGATCTGAGATTTTATTTACTGTATATGATGAATTTGCCAAATTTTTATTTACAACGCGATATTTTGAGCAATTCAATTCCGGCATGAGTGTCTACCTATACACTTATAATGGATGCGAATGGTTGAAAATATCGGGTCGTTACATGTGGTATCAGAGCTCTGGTTTTAGGCAAACTCAGCATATAGAGTAAATTTAATTACAGAATCACTTTCATTCGAACATGAATTCCTTCTTCTTCGATTCGGTCTCCTTTGAATTTTGGAACGTTCCATACGGTTCCAAAATCCATTCTTGTCCCTCACTATTCATCTTCTTTTGATTCTGGAGTATCCCATAACTCCACTTCGAATGGTCTTTATAGTAAATTGGCGGTCTCGCCAATATTCTAATTTTCTTGTAAAAGGGTGAAAATCCTTTACAATCAGCATCGATTCACCAGAGATTTATATTTATCCTTGGTTTAGATGCTAATATCTTTTATTTTTCCAAACTCTATCTCTTGAGATCGAACGTAGATTTGTCCCAGGAAAATCCACATCGATCTTATTCTTTAACTCACGGTTAACCCGGTTAAGGTTGGCCGTGGTTATCTAAGCTTACCCATCTCCCTACTTTGTTATTTAACCATCTTGTCTTTTGTTTCCAACCTACCTTCAAAACATTTTGAATTGTATTTGTAAATCTGTAATTAATATTTTGTTTTATAGTGTGTTGTTTGAGTTATTGATGTTGATTTGGGTTTCCGATCGATTCGTCTGATCAACGCTATCGATAGGATTTCTAAAACACTTTGGCAGAACAAACTGACACAATATTATAAAAAAAAATTGGTTAATGAAATAAATTTTGATATATAATTTTTGGAACTTAATAAATTGATTTAAATTGATAATTTGAAGTGATAATACTTGATTTATCATTTATTGTTCTACAAATGAATTTATAAATAGTTGTTTATAAATTTATTTGGGAACTGAAATGAATTTAAAACAAGAAATTTAAAGAATTTAATTTCCGATGGTTTCAAACCTTGTGTTTAAAATTTTTAAAAGGATATTATTTAAAGTATTTTGAATAAAAATTTGTCTCTAAAGGATTTTAAAGTTTAAAAATTAAGTGCTCTTCTCTTTGTCGCTGGAAAATAATTTCGGTGATGACTGCAGCATCATCGACGTTCATTTTCGAGTTTCGAAGTGAAGAGACCGTGTAACGACCCGTATTTTTCACGGATCGAAACATCGTAGAAGAGTTGACCTTTGGTTGCATTTCTATTAAGTTTCAGAATTTTGGCAGAATTTTGGTTAAGTCCTAAGTCGTAGCCGACTTATGAGTTCTGGACGAGTTAGTGATGAGTCTGGGCGAGTTAAGGACTTAAGGGGTAAGTCGGCGACGACCTAAGGAAGATGGGTTGAGTCGGTTGACAGGTTGGAGCGTCTTAAGGATAGAGTTAGGTCGTAGTGACCGACTTAAAGATATAGTAGACGACTTAAGGTTTTGACCGAGTTAAGAAATAGGTCGTATTGTCTTAAGTCGTATGGTGGTTTAGGTCGTGGGTTAGTTGGAGCGACCTATAGAATTATGCAACCTAAGTTTTTGTTAAGTGTTAAGTCGGCTGGGAAAGTTAGCGACCTAGTGGTTCCGGGTTAGCGACTTAGTAATTAAGTTGTTAGGTCGGTTGGGACGACCTATAGAAGTTAGCGACCTATAGGAGTTAGCGACCTATAGGGTTGAGCGACTTAAGAGGTTAGCGAGTTAGTGTAGTTAGGTCAGCATCGACCTGAGTAGTAGTAAGCGACTTAAGGAGTTAAGTCGTAAGTCTGGGTAGAGTTAGGTCGCATCCCAGTTGTTCGCGACTTATGTTAGGTCGCGTGGAAGCTTAAGGAATTAGGTCGTAACCTGTTAAGTCGTAGGTCGCTGGGTTTTGGTTTGGTGTTAGGTCGTAGCCTGTGTGTTAAGTCGCGAGCGACCTAGGAGTTAAGTTGTATCTCGTTGAGACCTGGTGCGTTAAGTCGCGTGAGGGCTTATCAGTTAGGTCGTAAGGTTTGGATAGGTCGAGAGTTTTAGGTCGGAGGCTCTGATAGGTCGGAGGCTCTGTTAAGTCGTGGGGGTTTTTAGGTCGGCAAAGCCTTAGGTCGTAGGTCGGCATAGTGTTAAGTCGGCAGCGACTTAAGAAGGCAGCCGAGTTAAGGATTTCAGCTATAAATAGGAGGGCTTTGTTCCATTTTTGGGATCCGGATTTCGAAGCGACGAAGTGCTGCCATTTTGAGAGCTCGACTTCTACACTTCTTCACTTCTTTTCTCCACTCTAATCTAGTGCTTACATCCATCCAAGTTGAAGATCAAGATTGAAGATTCAAGAGCTTAGATTGAAGATCTTCATCTTTTCAAGAGAGATTTCTTCGTTTGAAGCGGATTCGTGATAGATCAAGCTTGATCCTTTGCTGTCCAGATCTGAAGCGTGTTGATTTGGGTTTGTTTAGGTGATTTGGTGAGTGGTGATTATCTCTCACACGGATCCAAAGGAGTATATCGGATTGTTGGCTCGAATTGGTGTTAAAATAGTGATTTCCATGCATTTTCTTCATCCTAAGTGTAGATCCATATAGATCCATTGTTCATGATGACGTTACATCCATTTTATCATATGTTAACCTATGCAAGTTCATTCATCAAGTTTGTAGGGATATAATTCATGTTTTCATGCTTATTGGACTTTCAACTCTTTAATTACGAAAATGCCATTATTGTGATAATTGTCTACTTAGATCTTATTTGAATGCTTGATTGTTTGGATTAATGTTTGATTTGATTGATTGTTATGAATTAGATGGTTGATGGTTTGATTTTGACCGAAGACGATTCAGAAGCCAAGGGAAAGGCTCTTGAATTGGGAAAGCTGCTCGTGGCATATGTAGCGGGATGATGAAGCTCTTATGCATAGATTTGATGATGTGATGTTGAGATGAGGCTTTGCGAGGATGTAATGAAGCGAGGCATCATGTGATGAAGACTTGGTCTAATCCAGACGGGATCATTCCAAGCATGTTGATAACTCGGTGATATGATTCGAGTTGAGGATAATGAACGGATATGAGAATAGTCGTCGAGGAGGATGACTAGGAGGCTTGGATAGCATCGTTGTTGAAGGTTCTAGCATGCTCTAAGCAAGAGTACGTTTGGGCAGATTCGATAGTCCCAACGGCCAACTGTTGACGGTCGAGTACTCTGGGCAGATTCGATAGTCCTAGGCACGGGTTGCGACGACGTGTAGGAGTTATGTCTAGAACCGGGGTTTCCATTAGCCCTTGACGGACGGCTGAAAGAATGTGCCGGTCATTCAATTAACGGTGATATCGAAGAAATGATAACAGTGATAGCCAGAGTCATGGATGTTTGATTGTATCGTCATTCGGACTCAAGAGCGGTATTTTCTGGGTGCTTATCTGATTTAGGCCTTGGTACTTGGAAAACATCGCCCTTGACTCGAATGATTATTACTTTACTTTAAATTGTATGCTCTGCTATGTTTGCTTCTGCTTAGTGTGTGTCTGGGGGCTATCACTGTAAAATGAGGTTGGAGTGGGAGGGTTGTATTCCTATTCCTTTTCCTTTATGCTCTTTTGGTATGTTGTTAGTTAATTTACTGCTCACTAAGACTGTTGTCTGACTCAAGGCTTTATGTTTTTAATTCTTATTGCCTTGGGCTGTTCGTCCATTTTGGGACGGGCAGACTAGGTAGCAGGTGACAGGTGCTGTTCTCTTCTCACGATGCTTATATCGAAGACGAGCTAGAGGGTTGCATATTATCTTCTTATATGTACTGGATATTCCGCTGTTTTGTATTCTCTGAGAGATATGTAGTGAGGCTTGATGTATTGACTATTTGGATGTTTGTATTCAACTATTATGGAGTTTTATATGATGGCATTTTGTTCTGTAAAGCTTCACTATACATATGCTCTATTGTATTTTGTCCATGCGCTGTGAGTAATACGATAGATTCTGTTGTTTTAATTCACCTTGACAATCGTCCATGGTCGCCTGGCACACTTTACAGCGCACTTTCTCTAGATTCGGTGCAGGGGTCATGGGCGGTCGTCACATTTGGTATCAGAGCATTGGTTAATCGATTTTGCCCAACGCTCGCTAACGTAACTACGTATGAGAGACGTAATTGTATTTTGATGGATGAATACTATATATAATATAGTAGCTTAGTAGAGTTTGAGTCCTTTATGCAGTTGTTTCTCTAGATGTTCTAATCATTCCTTTTTATAGATATTGAGAATGAGTCGAAGAGGGAGACCAGCTGCTAGGGAAGGCCGTGCTACTGAAGAGACTGCTGATTATGCAGCTATGTTCGAAGCTATGATGACTTCGATCATGAGAAGGATACCAGTTCCGGGGGCAGCAGTAGATGTTGGAGTTCAAGTCCAAGCTCCGAAACCAGTGGATTTTGCTAAGTTGTGCAAGGACTATACTGCTCTTGGAGGAAAGGTTTTCTTGGGAATAGAATCAACTATCGAAGTCCAGAGGTGGATTGATGCTTGTAAAAGGATCTTTGGTGATTTGGGAATTGATGATGCAACTAAGAGGAAGTTGGCATCAAGACAGCTTCAAGGGAGAGCTTCTGATTGGTGGAACTCTATTACCATCAATACTCCGGAGGAAGAGATTACTTGGGAGCAATTCCAAGTCAGATTTGAAGCTAAGTTCATTTCTACAGCTCAGAAGTCAGTTCTTTTCAAGAGGTTTGTGGATCTCAAGCAAGGTGGGAGACCAGTTCTTGAGTATGTTTCTGAGTTCGAAGCTTTGTCCAAGTATGCCCGGTCATATATTGAATCTGCTTATCAGAAGAATGAGAAGTTTGTGACAGGCTTGGACAGTTATCTTGGGAGACAATTGGTGGATCATTTGGACGATTCATTTGAGAAGCTTGTGGAGAAAGCTCTCAGGCATGAGAGTCTGTTTCCTAAGGAAGGATCTATTGTTGCTATGACCAAGGGAGAGTCTAAACCACAGCAGGGTGGAAACAAGAAGAGGAAGCAGCAGCAGTATCAGAAGGGTAAGGATGGCCAGAAGAAGCCGAAAGGCGAGGTGACTTGCTACAATTGTCAGCAGAAGGGCCATTTCTCGAAGGATTGTAAGAATCCGAAGGCACCGATGAAGTGTCAAATTTGATTTACTATGGAACCTTAAGTCTAACCTAGGAATTTTAATAAAGGTTATTTCCTAAAATGAATATGTTGTATAATAAATAATATATCTTTGAATAGATAAAATAAAATACATTTGAATTAGACATTTTGTAATAAAGTTTATTTAACTTGAATTCTAGTTTAATTGATGTCTAAATGAATAAATGTGTAAAGAAATTTGATTGTTATATTTGCTATATAAATATTTTATTTATGAAATAGATATGTCTTGAAAAATGAATGATTATGATTTAAATAGTTAAAATGTATTTTAACATCACTAAAAATTGATAATTGATAATTTGGTTTTCAAATGGAATTTTAAGTGTAACTTATTAAAGGAATATCTATTTGTGAAATGGGTATTTTAAATAAAGTGTTTGGTTATGTGTTAAATTAAGAGCTAACTAAAATAGTGAACTTTTAACTTAATAAATGAAGTATAGTTTGATTTGAATATTCCATTCATAAAAGTTTGTTTTAATAAGTCATAAGTTAAATGATATCCAAGTGAATATTTCTGATATTAAACTGATTTGAAATATTAATATATCTACTGTAGCATTTTATAAGTGCTGCTGTTTTGAAAATACAGTGTTTTGGAAATTTTATAATTGAATGAACTTAGAAATGTTACAACTTTAAAATGAATATTATTTGACCTTGAATTAAAATGGTTTAAATGAAGATTTTTTTTAAAGGTGTTTTGATTTTCTAAGTGTTATGTTTTTTTAAGAATAACATTTCCAAAGTGTTATGATTTTAGTAGTGTGATTTCCAAATGATAAACATCCCTAAATCATTATGATTTCAAAGCATTATGGTTTCAAATTATTATCTTATTTTGTTTTTCAAACTACCTTTTGGTTGTCCTAATTTCCCTTATCTTGTTATAGAATGGGAAGGCTGTTGCTTATACCAGTCTGTTTAGAAATCTTTCTATAATCTTTGATAATTTTGGTACTCATTTTGAATCTAAGCACTGCTTTCCATCCACAGACCGGCGGTCAAGCGGAAAGAGTGAATCAGATTCTAGAGGATCTTTTCGTGCTTGTGTTCCTGATTCTAGAGAATCTTGGGAAGATCACCTCCACCTGGTTAAACTTACCTATAGAAATTGTCATCAGGTATAATTTTAATCTAATTGTCATCTTGTCTAAAATCTATTTCACTCTATCTTTTTCTGTGCTTTCCCATACCTCATTCCTTTTCGGGGACGAAAAGTTTTGAGTGGGGGAGAGTGTAACAACCCTAGATTTTTGTATATTATTTAAATTTGACTTTATTTTATTTTAAATTATTTTAGACTTATTTTATTTCAAACATTTCATTTTTAAATATAAATGTTGATTATTATGTGATTTATAGTTCAAACTAGTATAATTTGAATATTTTACTGTAAAGTGAATTTCTGGTCAAACTGTTCAAACTTTGACTTTTAAGCTTCAAATTCAAATTAATTTAAATCTTAAATATTATCTTCTATTATGAAAATAGATGAAATAACTTGAACACTGCTTTTTGTTTCGTTGAAAACGGAGTTAAACTGCAAAAGATATGTACATTTCAATTTTGAGTATAAATTGTTTATTTTGCAATTTTGTTATTTTAAATTGTATAAATTATATTTTCTTTGTCATATTTTATTTTAATATGTTTAATATGTTATATTATGTATATTTTTAATTTTAAATATTTTTAAATTGATAATAGAATTTTTCCAATGTTTACTGTGTTGATTTCTTATTTTTAAAGGCTATTTTCTTATTTTCTGCTATTTTCTTCATTTAAAATTATATTTAAATTAAATTTTATATATTTATTTTTTGAAAGTATTTTTATTTTATGTTATTATTTATGTTTAAAAATATATTACAAGCTCATATGAATTTTCTAAAGTTTATACCATTTATTTTCAATTTTTCTAGCCTAGTTGACAATTTTTGCTATTTTCTTGATGTAATTATTTATAATTAATATTTATTTATTTATATTTTTTTTATTTGTTACATTTTCGAATTTTAACTGAAATTATATTTATTTTCAGATATTTAAACTTATTAAAAAGAAATAGAGGAAATTTGAAAAGTTTTAAACTCTTGAAACTCCTAAGGCTTTCTATCTCCCGACCTTTCATTTTCCCAACTCTTCTCTTAATTGTTTTGGGCGTGTAATCTACTCATTTCAGCTGCATTTTTTTTTCACTTTCACGAAATTCATTTCTCCTCCTCTCACAAAAAAATCACGGCTATTCTCCTTGTGAAGCTTAGGTAAAAAAATTCTATCTTCTTCTTGTCTTTTTATGATTTTCTACTTGAATTTGCACATGCTCTCCACCTTCATAGCTGTATTCCCCTTCCTCCAAGCTGTGGCTGACCACCACCACCACTTTTCTCTGACCATCACCCAGCCTAACACCTCTCCTCCTCAGGCCAAGCCAAGCCATGATGAAGATCATCACAAAAATCCATCTAAACTAGCACTAGCCATCACCTATGCACTCAAGCTGACCTAGTTTTGGTACCACACTACAACAAAAGTTTGTTTTGACAGCATTTATTATCAGCGTTTAAACATTGAATGCTGTAGTAAATGTTTCTGAGAGAGTTATTCGTGAGGATAAACGCTGAAAATAGTGTCGCTGTGTTTATTTTGGTTTGCCGCCAACTCACGTGTTTACTTCCAGAGAAAATTCATTTTCCCTCGTCTCTTAATAATTCATTTCCCTCTCCATCGTTTTTCATTTTTCCAACTGTCCATTTCGATTTCAATTCTCCTACCACCAGATTGCAGCATCGTTCATCTTCCGTGTCGATTTTGATTGAGCGTCTCTATCGCCGGCTCTTCTATCAGCATCGATTTGGAATTGATTGCCCTAAACTTGGTGGAACTGGTGAGCGTTTTTTCTTAACCCTAGTTTTCAGTTAAGTTTGAAACATTGCAAAGTATCATATCTTGCTTATCTGATCAAGTTTAAAGTTTCAAACGATTTCGGTTATTAGATCGAGAAGGAAAAAAATTAACTAAAGATGAACGTGGATGAAGTCAGTGGTCCATAAAAAAAGTAAGGCTCTGTTTATTTTTATGTGAACATTTGTTGATTTTTGTATGATGCATGGATTTGTTTGTAGTTAAAAAAAGACTTGTTTTTTCATTTTGGTATTTTGCTGTGTTAATGGCGGTGAAACATTTTAGCTTAGGGTTGTGATTGAGGTTTAGAATATTTGCATTGTACTGTTAAATTTCAGTTTCATCTTTCATTCGTGTAAATTGTCCCAATTTTAATCTTTATTCCGTGGTTTGTAAGTTTTAAATATGTCTTCCTGTTGAACATTGACAAAATAATTATCTATTTTGAGGTATCGATGGTATTTTGAGATTTCCATTTAGAGCACTTAAGTTGAATTAGATGAGGGTGAGGTGCTTATTTTGTTTGAACAACGGATCTTTTGGATTTTAATTGATACAAATACAATAGAAGAGAGAAATCTAGTAACTAGCATTGTGGACAGAGACCATGTGCTTGGGTTAAATCTTCATATCTTCAGTTAAACCTATACAATAAACTATTTCAACATGTAAAGCCAGACATTATATAACGCCATTGATATAAATTTGATTCTTACTAGATAACGCCATTGATATAAATTTGATTCTTACTAGATAACGCCATTTGTTTGACACTTTCTGCTGTAAATTTTGTGTATTATTGATAGCTCACTACCTATTTTAGTTTTACAACATATTTTGCTGTATTACTGAATAGACACATGCTTCAGTAGTTTGGTAGCTGCTTGTGTTTGTTCCCAGATATCTATGCCTTGGTTTCTGCTAGATCAGCTCGTAGCATATTTGCTCATAGAATATCATCTCATAGCATGTTTCCACACTTTAGTTTAGAGGTATATGTAGTGAGGCAATAACTTTTGGTTTCTATCCACCATTTGATAATTAAGTTTCAGTTGCAACATGTTTTTAAGGCATCTTCTTTCAGTTTTCAGCATATTTCAGTTTCCATATTTTGATTTAGCATCTTATTTTAGAAAGTCCTATATTGTCATGCCTTATATTTCTATTCATCATGTGTTTTGAGTACTACATGCTTTTATTTCTGATATGTCTAGTTTATGTTTCAGTTCATTTAAATCTTGTGTTGCCTAGCTTTGTATATCACCAATTATATCGAATACCTCTACTGTTATTATCTATCGACTCTTTGTTGATATTTTTTGTAACTTTAAATTTGGAATGAACATGAGTTTGAGCTTTAGTAATGAAGGAAGACATGTGATGTGAGTTTAGTTACTAAAGATCACGAGTTTGAGCTCTACTAATGAAGGCGGACATTAAAACCATGTGAACAACTCGAAGTATGTATTGAGTTTAATGTATATTCGTTGTTTAAGTTTGATTCATTCTTTTATTTTAAAGAAAAAGAGAGTTAGGATTGGAGATAGTAAATTAATTTTATACATATTTTTCTCGCGATCTTAGATGATCCTTGGCACAATTCAATGATCCCAAAGTGCCTTGAGAAGCAGCTCAAATAAGATCCTTTACATCGTTCTCTCCACTCATAATTCTCGAGTTGTAAAAGCTATGGCTCTGACTGCGTGGCACTCGTGATCCACTTACCCGGCTTGTCTGAATCCGGCCCACATGTGCTTACGTACATGTCTCTTGTTCGGATCAGTGCTCTGAAGGGTGCTAGCATGTACTTGCTTATTTTGCTGCTCTTCTTCTTACTCGTCGTCATCACTTTTGAATATGATAAATGAGTTTGTTGTAAATAGAATTTATTTGATGCATGTGTATATATATGTTATGTTTTTAGGTTTACATTATTGGTGAGACTTTTTGGAGGAGAAATATAAGACTGGTTCAGGTGAATTGTTCAAGTCATCAAAGCCCAGAAAAATTCAAACATTTAATATTGACTCATAAATGGTGTTAAGTGTTAGCTGAAGCCATTATTACGTGTTGACAAAATATTATTTTAGTTAGGACCATGGAGTATCATTTGAAGGTAGAAGACTATAGCGATGATAATGACTTTTCATTTGCAAATGCAAAAGGAGAGGCTGGAGTTAAGTGATCGTTTTGCAGTTTTGTTAAAAAATATCATTTCTAATTCGACATTACTTGTAAATAGAAAATGGAATATATATTTTACTTCATCTTGTTTTAGATTCAGATGCTTTTACATTCCTATTTGACATAATAAATATAGATATTGATTTTGCTAAATTACTAGAGAATTCAGCCAGACACCCTTAGACCATGAGTTCATGCATGCATCCCCATCAGACAAGTGTTATTTAAACTGGATGTTTCATCAAATTTAAATCATGCACATATAAATAAGGTTTGCTCCAATTGTTAATTACTCATGTTAAAAATTAGTGCATTTTACTTTGTCTATTGGTCCATATTTTTTTGAAGTATTGATCTGATACAGACTAAGTTAACAGATGTTTGAATACGCCAGTGGCTGGTGAGAGTATTTCTCTCTCATGTTAATCACTCAAGTAGTTTTTTGAAACTTTGTCCCTGATTTAAAGAAATGTCAAAGCATAGACTGTCAAAGCATAAACTTTGTCCCTGATTTAAGGATTTATCAGGACCGATCCCTTCATCTCTTGGTCGACTTACTGAACTCGTGAATCTCTTTCTTGATACAAACAATGTCACTGGTTCTATTCCTTCTTCTTTTGGAAATCTCAAGAACCTACAGAAGCTGTATGTAAGCAATAACAAACTCTCTGGTCCAGTCCCTGCTTCAGTTTTTGGCGTGTCTCCGTATCTAATTGAGCTTGGTCTATCAAATAACATGTTATCTGGTGCAGTATCTCCATCCATTGGGCAACTAAAACAGTTGCAGAAGATAGATATCAATACTAATAAATTTAGTGGAGGAATACCAGCCACTATCGGGATGCTCAATGAGCTGACATATCTCGACTTTTCAAGGAATCAATTTTCTGGTAGCATTCCTAGCTCCATTGGTAGTCTCAAGAAGCTTAACCTCTTATATCTATATAGCAATAAGTTAACTGGAAGCATCCCATCTTCAATATCGGGCTTGGTTTCTCTTCAGTTCTTAAGATTCGATGATAATAAATTATCAGGGAACTTGCCCAGTTCCATTGGCAGCCTTCGTAGCCTAGAACGATTCAACTTGGAGAATAACAAGATAACTGGAGAGATACCAAGTTCAATTGGTGATATGAGTAGTCTTAATGAGATCTACTTTACCAATAACCGATTAACTGGAAAAATTCCTGAAAGCATAGGAAAACTAAGCGGTCTTCAGATTCTGAATATGGCTGGCAATAAACTTTCAGGCCCGATTCCTAAGCAAATAGTTAAACTACCAAACCGGCAATACATTGATCTTTCATTCAACCCATTGAATTTTGCAAGTGCGCCTAGTTTTCTTGGATCAATGAATCTCTTCAGTCTCAAACTTGCACACACTGGTATTCTGGGGATTTCTCTCTCATGTTAATCATTAGCTTGCACAGGGAAAGGAAGCAAGTGAGGGTGAGGGGAGCTTGGTAGAGCCAAGCGAGGGTGGGGGTATAGAATTTTGTAATTCTTTCATTTATTGGATGAACTGTTTTGTTTACTGTTTGGCCTTTTGTTTCTGTTTCTTTATATTTTTATATCCCACTTTATTTGTCTTTTGCAATTGCTGATAACATTATCAAATGTGAAGTTTAATATATACGTATGAATTACTAAAAGCTACGTCAAGGAAATGTTATCTAAACGTTGGATTTCTAAACATATTGCCCTTTAGCAGATTTTTTTTCTTTTCATGTAGTCTTCTTGAAACGTGAATTAGAAGAAAAGATTAAGAGAAAAGTTGAAGAATATTTTTCAAGTCGATCAATGTTACAAAAAAATATTTGTTCTTTGTGGAATTCGAACTTCTAATCTCTTACTACAAAATACTCCCGTGCTAATTATTTGTGTTTATTTAGCACGGGAGTATATATAAAGTTTAGTTTGTTGTCATCTCTTTTTTAAGAATTTCTTGCTTACTGAAACAGATATTGCTATAAAATGTAGGTTCATTTAAACTTTAGTAATGGAAGTTTTGAGTTTCAGATGCCTCCCACCTTGTTCCGTAGTCATTCAGGTTCTTTCTTATGCTTTTGTATTGCAATATAGATCGTCTTATGTGTAACATACCAAAACATAATCTAATTTAACTACTCAAATAACTGACTATTTCTATGAATGCACAAGAAGAGATAGATTTCTAACTGGTTTACAAATCATATCTAATAAATCCTTTTTGCTGTAAATTATTTAATGTTGTTCATATGGTATATAGGAATCAGAGAAAGGCCACTGGCATATTCCTATCGCGGATGAGCATGACTCCGGTAATAGAAGGATTTGGTTATGTGTAACACGTGCATGCAAACATACAGCCTTCCCTGTTAAATCAGTTCGTTCAAGAAGATTGGAATGAGTTAATGAAAAATGAAGCAAAACCCGGTGCAAGGGAAAGAAGAGATATTGGCAAAAAAAATAGAGCATTGTACAACTATGGTCATCATACTGGACGTACAAGTCACGCTATAGTAGAACATGAAATAGTATGTTTATTTCATTTTACTTATTAAATACCAATATTTATCAGTTAATCATTAGTGTATAGTCTGTTTATACTTAAATTTAGTATGTTCCATATGTTGCTTGCTTACAGACAATTGAAAAAAAGTTGGTTCATTGTCCCCTCCTCCGAGTTACATAGTAAATGCTTTACTAGATTTAGTTGGCAGTCTGTTAATGGCATCAAAGGCCATATTGTTAAAAAACATCTATGGATTGAAACTTACATTTTATCAGTATACTGTACCGCTTCGGTTTATATTGATTGGTTGTCGTTTTCGTTAATTTAGTTAAGAATTGTTGTAGTACGATAATAAGACATTTTAAATTAGGACATCAACATTCCTCTATTGCTTCCAAGTCCCTAGAACCAAAAATTTTGTTGTTGCATGAGTCCATAACCAACTGAAAATAAAAATTGAACACAAATAATAATAATAATAATGATCCTAAAAGTTACAGCACCATGTTTATTTTCTGTAACAATTGATACGCGAAAGAAGATCACTAAAGACAACATGTACATATTCCACATTGGAATCCAATGATTGGATCAAGAATAAAAGATGCAATGTTATTCCATTTGGTACAAAGATATACAATTGATCTAAACTAAGGTTTTAGTTCATAATCAAAATACACAGATATACCATTACATTTGATCATCTTTTGTTTGATTTTTCAAATTTTGATTAGGTTCTTAAGGTGGATATGTGAAATGAATGATTTCTGATATGAGGGACGTGAAACAAACAACCACATTCTTTTCCGTATGTACTGAACAAAATATTTTATACGAAAATAAAATATAATTTGGTATCTAATTTCTCAGACATGATATATTTTTTGTTGAATTTTCTTTTCTCTCCTTAAGATTACAAGTCATATGTGAGTAAACTCTCAACATACAAGATCTTCTATCCTGGTTATTTTATAAATTCAGGTAAATGAAATTTAATATACTTGTGCATGTGCACCATAAAATATGCAAATTAGATGTCATGAATTTCAAAACAATATCTTTTATCGTATGATTTATTTCAAACAATATGCAACTAGAAGCATGATTGTTGTTTGGCCGGCTTTGAACAAAAAAGTGTATCAAGTTGTTTGAATAGTTTTTGTTGGGTGTTCTATATTTTTTATTGTAAAAAGATTTCAAACTAGCTGATTAGGAGAAGGCTAACGTCGATGTTCTTAATTGGAAGAAGTCAATTCAGGCAATTGATCTTACTGTTATCTAATACTATGATCCATATGCCAAAGAATTGATTTGAACTTATTAAACACATGTTTACAGCCCTGTTTTTGGACTCTGCTAAATTAAGCAAAGAGATGCAATGTCATCAACATCGTCCATTGTAAGTCTGTAATGTGCTGCTGTATGTACAGCTCAAGCCATTCGACATGTCAAGCTAGCATTGACACTATAGTCCTACATTTGATTATTACTACACTCAAATAAGGCGGTTTGACTTTGACACCTCTCTTTGTATTTTTCTTCCTTTCCACTGTACTCCACACGCAAAACTTATGTCAAGTCGTCTAAATTGACTGTGCTCCACACGCCAAACTTATGTCAAGTCGTCTAAATTGAGAATGGATGCTCAAATCTTTATTAATAAAATCATCTTTTTAGTGATCAACAATTAAAAGGTCAAATGTTGCTGTTTTTAAGATATAATCTTTTCATTGGAATACAATTTGGTTAACACACAATACATGACTACTTTTATTGATTTTTAATCTAACATCCAGATATAATTAAAATACAAATGAACTACTCATTTTCTGCATAATAGCCATACATAGAAAAGATCGTTAATGGTTAACATGGATTGGAATATAACATATTTCCTAATGCTAAAAAATGTTTTATTTCTTACATATCAGTATCAAAATAAAAATAGATGCTAAAAACTAATATAATTACAGTTCTACTAATTGAAAACATATATAAACCATGATGTGCAGTTTCTTTTTTTAATATAATGGGAATATCCTTTATTTTTTAAAAATCAAAATCAAACAAACAAATTATGGATGTACTAATACATATAATATTTTCAGTAAAATAAAGCCATTATCTACATAGAAGAGGTAGATGCCAAACATGTTTACTAACTGATTTTCATGGATCAGAATACGTTGACATCGTGCATGCAAGCAATACCATTCAGTTCTTCAGGGTTCAGGCTATGAAGAATTGAAGAGAGAGGAAATAAGTGAGATGGCATTGTGCTTGCCACGAACACTCAAAGAATATGACACTCTAAAGAAAGAACTAAAGACATACATTCCTGAAAGGGTAAAATATTAGGTCTACCTAATCGATCCCTACATGTTTGTTGATGTCAGTATAATGGCTTTGCACACTTTTTTACAGCTCGACATTAGTTAGGGTACATCCCCACCCATTGTTTGCTCCATTCTCATTTTCCCAGCATTAAATATTGAGAGCGAGCACTTGATCTTTTTGCAATGTGCCAGTATACTGGTGGGTATTTGGCAGGCAGCTTGTTTGTATGAGAGGGAGGGTTGATATGAAGGCTGTATGTGAGGGATGGTTGTGATCGAGATAGAGATGATATGTGCAGTTGGAGGTTGAACAGAGAGGTTTGCTGATGGGGGAGTGAAGTTTTTTGTGGTTTATTGAAGTGATTTGTGGTGGTATATGAGAGATTTGAGAGCAAGGCAGTAAGGGGTTGAAGGGGATGTGCAGTAGTGGGTTGTTTGTTGATGGTGGTCAGAAAAGTTTGGTGGTGAGATGTTGACAGTTTATGAAGGAGATGGTTGAGGGGGTTTGAGGAGCAGTAGCACTGCAAGTTATATGTATGCATAGTTGATAATGTAAATGTACAGTTGAGAACGTAAAAACAAGTTGAGGATGTGGGGAATGGCAAGGCAGTGAAGAGGTGTGTTTGGGATGACAGAGAGTGTTGTTTGTAGAAGGTGTTCACTAGTATGTGAATGTTGCAGTTTTGGTTGAGAGGCAGTGTTCACAGGTATATGAAGTGCTGACTGGCAGTGGTAGAAGGTGTTCACTGATTGACGCAGAAATACGTTGATGGCAAGCAAGGCAGTTATGAAGGAATGCAAATGCAATTAAAACTAGAAAACAAAGAAACAATCAAAATACAATCAAAATTCACACTGTACGGTGGTTAAGCATTTACTCACTGATCACTTCAAATTTTTAGATCCATATAGTGATTTTTTGGCGCAGTTAAGCATTTTAGCATGTGAAACTTCAAATTTTTAGATGGCGTTTACTCACTGATCATTTCAAATTTCTTCATTGCAGGTAATTAAAGATGGCGATGACACATTCTTCTTCCGTAGCAAGTAGCAAGTAGCAAGCATATGAAACTTTTTAGATGCACGTTTTGTTGTTGGCATTTGGTGTGGACTTACTGTATTGATATTATACTTTTACTTAACATATAACGTGTCTTTGTTTAACAGAATTTGTGGCAACTTGGTTTACTTTGTTATTTTTGTTTATGGATATTATTGAAACTTGGTTTATGGATGTCTTTTGTTTATTAATATTCTCTTAACTAGTTTATGTAACCAATTAATAGTTATTAGAACCTGTTATATATACTAGTTGCTTGAATATGCTTAAAATATAGTTTTGGAATATTCAAAAATAGAGTGGAATATTAAAGCTGTTATATAAATAGAAGACAGCGTTTGATTAATGCTGTCAATGAAGAAACAACAACGTTTAATTCGTGCTGTAATTATCTTGAAACTGTCAATAACAGCGTTTATTACATGCTATCGAAATAGTTGATGATTCAATCACAGCGTTTTTAATATGCTGTCGAAATTGTTGATGATTCAGTAACAGCGTTTAGAAAAAGCTGTTGTAAACAATTAAAGTAGAATTTGACCATCTTCGACAACTAAATTATAAACGCTGTTGAAACATAATACAGCATGTCTGAAAACGCTGTAAAAAGATTATTGACAGCTCGTAATAAACGCTGTCACAGAGATGTTTCAACAGCGTTTATAGAAAAGCTGTTGTAAGTTATGTATATACGACAGCATGTCGTTATACAGCGTTTGTAATAACGCTGTTGTATCATATTACAGCGTTTATCAAACGCTGTTAAAAGCCTTTTGTGAAAATCCTTTACAATCAGCATCGATTCACCAGAGATTTATATTTATCCTTGGTTTAGATGCTAATATCTTTTATTTTTCCAAACTCTATCTCTTGAGATCGAACGTAGATTTGTCCCAGGAAAATCCACATCGATCTTATTCTTTAACTCACGGTTAACCCGGTTAAGGTTGGCCGCGGTTATCTAAGCTTACCCATCTCCCTACTTTGTTATTTAACCATCTTGTCTTTTGTTTCCAACCTACCTTCAAAACATTTTGAATTGTATTTGTAAATCTGTAATTAATATTTTGTTTTATAGTGTGTTGTTTGAGTTGTTGATGTTGATTTGGGTTTCCGATCGATTCGTCTGATCAACGCTATCGATAGTATTTCTAAAACACTTTGACAGAACAAACTGACACAATATTATAAAAAAAAAATTGGTTAATGAAATAAATTTTGATATATAATTTATGGAACTTAATAAATTGATTTAAATTGATAATTTGAAGTGATAATACTTGATTTATCATTTATTGTTCTACAAATGAATTTATAAATAGTTGTTTATAAATTTATTTGGGAACTGAAATGAATTTAAAACAAGAAATTTAAAGAATTTAATTTCCGATGGTTTCAAACTTGTGTTTAAAAATTTTAAAAGGATATTATTTAAAGTATTTTGAATAAAAATTTGTCTCTAAAGGATTTTAAAGTTTAAAAATTAAGTGCTCTTCTCTTTGTCGCTGGAAAATAATTTCGGTGATGACTGCAGCATCATCGACGTTCATTTTCGAGTTTCGAAGTGAAGAGACCGTTCTGTGGTCTTGTTACAGCTTTGTTTTGGAAAATCTAATTGATTTGAATTTCTAAAATATGACTGGATTATAATATATATAGATATATGATTTAAATTTGATTTGACATATTATGTATATATAATTACTTATCTCTAAATGGTTTGAAAGGAATCGGAAATTTAATTCTTAAATTTTATTTTAAAGAATAATTTCAGTTATAAGAAGAAAATCAAAAATTTGAATAAATGATTCAAACTTGAGATAATTGAATTGGAAAGTTTTACTTGTATAACACACAATTTCATTCCAATATAACTTACCTAAATTACACAGAAGTTGAATATGGAATTGGATAATATACAATATAAAAAGGATTTTTATAAATAAAATTTGAGTGGTTATAATACATGTTATACACTTAAATTTTAGTTATAAAAGATTAATAGAGGCAAATAGTGAAAAAGGAATTTAAAGAGATTTTATTTAAATAACTTAATAATCAAATTTGATTTACTATGGAACCTTAAGTCTAACCTAGGAATTTTAATAAAGGTTATTTCCTAAAGTGAATATGTTGTATAATAAATAATGTATCTTTGAATAGATAAAATAAAATACATTTGAATTAGACATTTTGTAATAAAGTTTATTTAACTTGAATTCATAGTTTAATTGATGTCTAAATGAATAAATGTGTAAAGAAATTTGATTGTTATATTTGCTATATAAATATTTTATT
This sequence comes from Allium fistulosum, assembly GCA_030737815.1. Lineage (NCBI taxonomy): Eukaryota > Viridiplantae > Streptophyta > Magnoliopsida > Asparagales > Amaryllidaceae > Allium > Allium fistulosum. Next base: position 895,621,072 of record CM060902.1, read on the forward strand.
TATGAAATAGATATGTCTTGAAAAATGAATGATTATGATTTAAATAGTTAAAATGTATTTTAACATCACTAAAAATTGATAATTGATAATTTGGTTTTCAAATGGAATTTTAAGTGTAACTTATTAAAGGAATATCTATTTGTGAAATGGGTATTTTAAATAAAGTGTTAGGTTATGTGTTAAATTAAGAGCTAACTAAAATAGTGAACTTTTAACTTAATAAATGAAGTATAGTTTGATTTGAATATTCCATTCATAAAAGTTTTTTTTAATAAGTCATAAGTTAAATGATATCCAAGTGAATATTTCTGATATTAAACTGATTTGAAATATTAATATATCTACTGTAGCATTTTATAAGTGCTGCTGTTTTGAAAATACAGTGTGTTGGAAATTTTATAATTGAATGAACTTAGAAATGTTACAACTTTAAAATGAATATTACTTGACCTTGAATTAAAATGGTTTAAATGAAGATTATTTTTTTTAAAAGGTGTTTTGATTTTCTAAGTGTTATGTTTTTTTAAGAATAACATTTCCAAAGTGTTATGATTTTAGTAGTGTGATTTCCAAATGATAAACATCCCTAAATCATTATGATTTCAAAGCATTATGGTTTCAAATTATTATCTTATTTTGTTTTTCAAACTACCTTTTGGTTGTCCTTATTTCCCTTATCTTGTTATAGAATGGGAAGGCTATTGCTTATACCAGTCTGTTTAGAAATCTTTCTATAATCTTTGATAATTTTGGTACTCATTTTGAATCTAAGCACTGCTTTCCATCCTCAGACCGGCGGTCAAGCGGAAAGAGTGAATCAGATTCTAGAGGATCTTTTCGTGCTTGTGTTCCTGATTCTAGAGAATCTTGGGAAGATCACCTCCACCTGGTTAAACTTACCTATAGAAATTGTCATCAGGTATAATTTTAATCTAATTGTCATCTTGTCTAAAATCTATTTCACTCTATCTTTTTCTGTGCTTTCCCATACCTCATTCCTTTTCGGGGACGAAAAGTTTTGAGTGGGGGAGAGTGTAACAACCCTAGATTTTTGTATATTATTTAAATTTGACTTTATTTTATTTTAAATTATTTTAGACTTATTTTATTTCAAACATTTCATTTTTAAATATAAATGTTGATTATTATGTGATTTATAGTTCAAACTAGTATAATTTGAATATTTTACTGTAAAGTGAATTTCTGGTCAAACTGTTCAAACTTTGACTTTTAAGCTTCAAATTCAAATTAATTTAAATCTTAAATATTATCTTTTATTATGAAAATAGATGAAATAACTTGAACACTGCTTTTTGTTTCGTTGAAAACGGAGTTAAACTGCAAAAGATAAGTACATTTCAATTTTGAGTATAAATTGTTTATTTTGCAATTTTGTTATTTTAAATTGTATAAATTATATTTTCTTTGTCATATTTTATTTTAATATGTTTAATATGTTATATTATGTATATTTTGACTTTTAAATATTTTTAAATTGATAATAGAAATTTTCTAATGTTTACTGTGTTGATTTCTTATTTTTAAAGGCTATTTTCTTATTTTCTGCTATTTTCTTCATTTAAAATTATATTTAAATTAAATTTTATATATTTATTTTGTGAAAGTATTTTTATTTTATGTTATTATTTATGTTTAAAAATATATTACAAGCTCATATGAATTTTCTAAAGTTTATACCATTTATTTTCAATTTTTTTAGCCTAGTTGACAATTTTTGCTATTTTCTTGATGTAATTATTTATAATTAATATTTTTTTTTATAATTTTTTGTTTGTTACATTTTCGAATTTTAACTGAAATTATATTTATTTTCAGATATTTAAACTTATTAAAAAGAAATAGAGGAAATTTGAAAAGTTTTAAACTCTTGAAACTCCTAAGGCTTTCCATCTTCCGACCTTTCATTTTCCCAACTCTTCTCTTAATTGTTTTGGGCGTGTAATCTACTCATTTCAGCTGCATTTTTTTTTACTTTCACGAAATTCATTTCTCCTCCTCTCACAAAAAAATCATGGCTATTCTCCTTGTGAAGCTTAGGTAAAAAAATTCTATCTTCTTCTTGTCTTTTTATGATTTTCTACTTGAATTTGCACATGCTCTCCACCTTCATAGCTGTATTCCCCTTCCTCCAAGCTGTGGCTGACCACCACCACCACTTTTCTCTGACCATCACCCAGCCTAACACCTCTCCTCCTCAGGCCAAGCCAAGCCATGATGAAGATCATCACAAAAATCCATCTAAACTAGCACTAGCCATCACCTATGCACTCAAGCTGACCTAGTTTTGGTACCATCACCTTCCACCACCCATGGCCGCCAGCAACACCACCTCCACCACCTCCAGCACCACCTGGACCCTCTGTCACGTCATCACCTTGGACCCCACTCCTCTAGCTGTGCCCTATGAGCCTTGGCCAAGCCATGAATTGCCTTGAATCCATGTTAAAGTGACATTGTTTTGCCTTGTTGTGTTGTTTCATGCATACTCACCTTTTGCTATCCTCTAAACATGTTTGGCCGACCCTTAGGCAACCAAAACCTGATCCAAATCTTGCCTTAGACATGTAGTACACAATATGGCTGAACCTGAAGGTTGTTGGAAGCAAGTGCAAAGCAATTCTACTTTGATTCGTGCAGTTGATTCTATATTATTCTATCGTATTGTGCATTTGAAAACTTATATTTTTTGTATTGTTTTGTCTTATGTATTCGAGGAAGTTAACCTTGTCTCTCCCACACTCATCATCATCATGGCTGAGAAAATGAACCCCTTGTTCGAGCTTTTGAATGGTTTGAGCATGGTCAAGTAATCTATTCCGTTGTTGCTTCTTATCTTCATTGTCTCAACATTGTTTGCGTTGAATATTTATGTGTATATTGTCTTGTTTGGTTATTGTTTACAAGATAAATATTAAGGCTCTCCATTCATTCAAATCAAAAGTCATGCTATATCATGCTTGTTGTGCTTTCTGGAATCTATTCTGTGTGTTTTGATCGCTAATCTCCAGCTTTAAAAGGTGAGTTATTCTCACCAAACAATATGTACCAATATAACTGATAAACCGACACCATTTGAATCTGTAATGTATATTATCATGTTATATATGCTTATATCATTATCATATGATGTTCACACCTGTCATTACACCTGTTATATCATATGTTACTGTTGTTTTATGTTATTCTGTTTATTTATATCAGTTTATCACATTGCAAGTTCCCTATAGACTAGAATCACTATGGGTTGAAATGATACATACCCGAACGGACTTTAGAATAGGGAAAAATCATTATGGGCTGAAATGATAGGCCTGAATGGTTTTTATCTATTTTATTTAACTTGGGATTGCGGGTTTGAAATGATAGAACCTGGATTTTTCTTTTTCAACTGCGGATGGAAATGATACATATCCGTATCACTTGACTTAGGTTAGAAAACTATATACAGGCCCGTGGTTATTTTATAAAGTGTTTTGGATATTTTTAAGTATTTTAAAAATTATAAATTTATGAAATTTGATTTAAATAGATTTTGAAATGTTTTAAAATAAATAAATTATGATTTTTCTATGTGTTAAAAATGTAATTAATGAATGGTTTAACTGGATTTTTGAAATATAACTTAAGTTTTGGAAATTTGGAATTTTGGCTAAAAATGATATTTAAGTTATATAAATAAAATGGAAATTTAATTATATTTGGAAAATGGTAAAATATGATAATTTGATTAAATTTGAATTTAAGTGATTTATTAAAGTATTATTGATTTTTCTATGAATTTAAGTGGTTAAATAAATGAATGTTTAAAAGTGATCTTTTAAAATATAACTTGACTTGGAAATGTGAAATTTGGTTTTAATTAAAGGTTTAAGTTAATTAAATAAAATTGGAAATTTAGTTAAATTTGTGAAATGGTAATTTAAATTTGAAGTGTAAAGTTTATTTGTTGAAATGTGAAGAATTGGAAACTTTTACACTTAAATTTATTAAGTAAATTGTTGAAAATTGGATTTAATTATAAGAAATTTATTGTGAAAAAGATATATGTTAAACGATATGTAAATGAACATTTTAAATGTTAAAATATGATTTTTAAAATGTTTATGTGTTTTAAATTGAAGTTATTTAATTGCTGGAAATACACTAACACCTGAAATCTACTTTTAATAGCATTCAGAAATGCTATAGATTCTGTTTTGAACTAAAATTGTGTAAAAAGAGCTATTACAACATTTCTGAAATGCTGTAGTTGCTGTAGTTGAACTAATAGGCAAAAACTTAACTCAGGTCTATTATAGCATTCTCTGGAAATGCTGTAGTAGTCTGCAGTCTTTGTTAAAATCAAATAAAACCTTTGTTTTGAAATCTGAGTTACCGCAGCACTTCTGAAATGCTGTCTTTTCTATTTTGAACCATAATTTAACTAACAACTGAGTTTTAACAGTAGTTTTAAATGTTGTCTTTGCTGAATTAAAAATGTTTTCAAATATAACTTATAGCAGTTGTTTTTAAATGCTGTGAAATGCTGAAATTTTAATAATTAGTGTTTTTGACTTAGTAAACGAACTCAGAATGGTTTGAAACTTTGGAAATTAAATACTTGATTTGAAAGTATAATAATTACACTTTTAAAAGGTTTAAATGAATTATTTTGATTGGAATATAAACTATTTAAAAGTGATTTGAAATGATAGTAAATGAATGATATCTTTGAATTTAAAAGGGTATTTAAAGTTGAATATTTGGATTTGAACTGATATGATATTTTATTTTATTAAAATGGTTTGAAATGAAGTTTGGAAAGATATTATATTTTGATATATTAAAATGATTTGAAATGAAGTTTGGAAAGGTATGATATGTTAATATATTGAAATGGTTTGGAATTGATTTAATCTTTATTTTGTTAAAGATTTGGATTTGAAATGATATTCTATTTTGAAGTATAAAATATTATTTTAAAATTATAACCAAGAGTTATAATAACGTTTGGTTGTTAAAGAGACCGGGATCGGATATGGACATACTCTCTGTCGATATCGAAAACCACTTTGACAAATGTGTACGCGGTGGAGTTTCCTGAATGAAGAAGAATGGTGGCGACGATCCTAAGGTATATACGTGGACCCAACTCCCATGTAACGACCCAGAATTTTGGACCATTCGCATCCATTATAAGTGTATAGGTAGACACTCATGCCGGAATTGAATTGCTCAAAATACCGCGTTGTTAATTTAAATTTGGCAAAACTGAACATATACAGTAAATAAATAATCACAGATCACAGACACAGAGTAATAAATGCAGCGGAAATAAAAGAAATAGTAGTTCATGAAGCTACTATATGAATATATAAGATACATCAGAGTTTACAACAGAAGAGTAATACGATACATCAGATACAAATCAGAATACATCACTGGAATCATCGAATACTGAAAGCAGAATAGATGGCTGGATCTTCAAGCAAAGCTCCAACTTCAAAGGCGAGTCTTGAATACTGGTACACTCAGTCTGACCCGAGCATAAAGCAAAAACACAAGACACTCGAGTCAGGATTAACATTCTTATATTAATAAATCCAACTCAAGTGAAATAGCAATTGAAATACAATAACTCAAAGGATGTTTGGAATAACCATCCTTTAAGGATCCGTTAAACTATCTACTAGGTAGTAATGTACGATAAGTAGATAATGTCTATCAGTAATATAAAGATATCAAAATAGCGTTAAGTCATGGCCCATTCCACCCTTAACACATTTTTATTCCCAAAAGCATATACAAGACCGTAGTTTCCCCAAAACCGGAAGTCACCAGAGGGCAATCCATATACTAAAGGTACAAATCAAAATCGTAGTGGTCGCGTATAAATGGAATACAAGTATGACAAGGCACATGAGGCAATACCCAAGGTAGTGATACTACCGTTCGCCTGATCCGGACTAGTGAGAACGCAACGCCGCAACGCCCGCAACACTGTGAAACAACACTCCCAAAATCAAGGGTGCACCAATCGACAACAAGTAATAAGTAGTTCGAAGAAGTGTGTCCACTTGAGGTAGCTAATCCTCCATTGGCCCGGCACAGCTCCTGTTTTAGTCATTTCCAATTTGACACAAGTGTCAAGGCTATCCATTATCGTTCTCTTTCTTCAGTCATCACGTACATCATTCCAACCACTTCATTCTGGATCATCACTCCGCGCATAGTTATTAAAGTGGTTTTCGGTTTAGATAGAGAGTATATCCATAATCGAATTCCGGTCTCTTTAATAACTTCCGTAATTATTTCACCGATTGGTCGTTTATTTATTTCAAAACCAAAACAATTTCAATTTCAAATTCAATTCGTAAACCAACATTTCATTTGTCTTTCTAAACTAATTTCCATAATTTACGTTTCGAAACTTCCAAATTACCATTTCAAAGTCTTATAATTCAATTTCAAATTTTATTTAAAACAGTTCAAATATTGATTCAAATTCGTATATAAGTTTCATTCTGAAATCATTTAAATTAATTTAATCTAACATTCAAAACAATTCCAAATTCATTTCTCGATTTCATTTATCATTCAAAACAATTCTATTTAATTTCCAATTCATTAAATCAATTTCCTAAGTTCAACTTCATTAAATCAAAACTTACAAATTTGAATTAAATTAAATTCGTCAAATTAATTTTTCCAATTTCAAGTCTTACATCAATTCCAAATATCACATTTTCATTTCTTGTTAAAGAAATTCCATTTCACTTATTTACTTACTTAAATAATTTTCCCAAAACTTACTTAATCAAGAAAACTCAATTTCAATTATTTACAATGTAAAATTCACTTATTCAAAAGTTCAATTTTTCTTATTAAATTTTTTCAATTCAATTTAATCATTAAATAATTTAATCTTATTTAATTATTAAATAATTCAAACCCTAATTATTAAATAATTTCAAAGTTTAATAATTTCAAACTTACTTATAATTTCAAACTTAATTATTATTTCAAACTTAATTATAAAATCATTTCAAAGTTTAATAATTTCAAACTTAATTATAATTCAAACTTAATTCAATAATTTCTCAAAATTAAACAACATTCTTTCATCAATTACATTGTTAATATTTTGTTCCAGATTATTAAATATTAACATTTTCCTTTCATTAAAAATTCAAATTTCAACTTCATTTCAAAACCGTATTATTTATTGAAATAAAATATTCGTTTATTTTTAAATCAAATTATTGACCAATCGGGTTTTATTTAATTTCCTATCCTAGGTCAAAGTTCAATTTGGGTATTTATCATTTCAACCCGATTCCAATTCAATTCAAAATCAAAACATAGTAAAGGGAACTTGCAGTGTGATAACTGGGATGGTGTCAAAGTAAATAAACAAGCAATAACAACAATCAATATCAATCCAATAATCAATTCAAATAATCCTGAAATAACCATATTAATTCGCATTGTTATTTGTACGAATTAATATAATTATTTCTAGAATCTACACTATCATTTCATGTAGATTAAAGATTATTACATTACGGTTTTCACTTGTCATTCAATTTCAATTTTATACTACAACAATTAATCCAATATACGTTCAATGGTTCAAAGTGTAATTATCACTATTTTACACGTCAATTAATTTAACAAATAAAAGGGGTCATATTCAACTAATCAAATTCAACATATATGACAATTCAAATTTTAATTGTCCTACGTCAATTTCAATTTCAAATTATTTATCACTTACAACATTAACAAATTTAACGTTTAATTGTAAACATCCAACAATAAATCATTTAACAATCAAACTGGATTATCATTGCATATATAACAGATAATGGTGTCAAATGTCACAGGTGAACTGATACAGGTAAATACAGTGTAAATATCAACAGCAGCATATTTCAATTGTCGTTTCAATTGAAATCAAATTTAATAAATAAAAGAACGTTAATCGTGAGTGAGTGCTCACCTTTCGAGGCTAGAGAGATTTGACAAAGAAAATGAGCTACGAATTCCAAAGCAACGCTAGATGGATACGCTTTGAGGGAGAAAACAGGCACGACGTCGAACAAAGCTTATAACAGGGATCGACAAAATCAAATCAGAACTGGATCAATGAAGATAATTGGTATAAGCGAATTTATACATATATAACCATATATATAAAGAAAAGAATCATATTCTAAATTCAAACATGTTTAATATTTAAATATATATGCATTTCAAAATCCTTTCTTCAAATTAACACTTATTACATTGTTTACATATGTTTTATTAACGCAACATATATAAATATTATATTGACAAAAATTTTATATATATACTAACAGTATAAATATTTTAAACTAGTATGTACATACAAAAAAAATCCAATATATACAACTAATATTTTATACATTCTAAACTAACACATATAAAATAAAGTAACAGTTGATGATAAAAGAACCATTATACTTATTATACATACACGGTATAACCTACTCAACAAGATTTTCGTATAAACTTTTAGACTAAATTTACATAAGCAAAATATATGTATATAATGTGTGTATAAGTGCAACTATCTCTAACAGCACCTAACATGTATATACATGAAAAGTCCTGTGCAAGTATATAATAAAAGAAGAGCAGTGGTAAAACCGATCTATATGTATATACCTATAATGCAGACAACCCAGCTTACATGCAAAATATACACACGCATCTTAAAAACTTAATAGATGAACATGCCCATTCACCAAACAGATATATGAACCGTTTATGAATATAAATCATATTACAATGAAGACTCAATATCAGCAACCAACATATATAAAATTTTATAACGTGTATAATGCAACTTTATACATATACAATAAATGTACCCTATATATATTTACAGATACACTATCATGTAAAGAATTTCTAGGACCTTATGAACTAACCAAAAACTGTTACATAATTAAAATATCAACAAAACTTGTTATATATATATACTTTAACACTGACAGTGGCTTAATACTATTATATTATATGCATACATCTTGTACACCCCGACAAATCAAATCAGATTGTATATATATATTTTTCAAAACTGCTCTTGTAAAAGAACATGTTGCTTTGTATATAATTTAATATCAATATTCCACAAAATATATTACTTTAAACACTTCCAACATATAAGCCTTTATCTACACTATTATAACTTTTTTTCAGATTAAACATAATATTATCAGTTTGCTGTATTTTCTCAAAAAAATTAAATATTTTCTCTGCTCTTGTAAAATATAATGTAACAGACCTAATATGTATCCTAAAGGTTACTTTCATAAACCAGTTCGCAAAAGCAAACATTACGCCATCATAACTCATAAATTAAGCCAATATTCTAAAATAATGGGCTTGGATACAAAAACAAGGTTTAATACACTATTATAACTTCCCACAAAACTTTGTAGACTTATGTACACCTTATAAACAGCAAACGTGACATATATATACAACTATTGGTAATAAACTATAACCATAATTTACGTGTATTAGGTGCGGCCTTCGGCTTCACGGTGGCGGGTGATGGAAGCAAGGGCGAGAGCGGAGGTGCCGAGGAAAGGAAGCAGGCTGTGGAGGTTTGGAGAATAGGTCGGGTTGCTTGGGTTTGGTGATGGGCGTAGAGGGGTTTTCGGTTGATGGGCTGTGGTCGCTGCTGAGTGGGTTCGGCCAGGAATGGAAAGCGTTGCTCGGAGGAGGCTTGATGGAAGAGGCGGTTCTGGTGGGAGGAAGAAGGTGGAGCGGTGAAGAGGTAACAGGAAATGGTCATCTCAATGCAAAAAAAACAACCTTTATAAAATGAACATTGGTTTATATATTCTTCTTGCAAACAAGTTCACAAAGAAAGGTAACAGGAAGGGAAAAAAAGAACGCATAGGGAAAGTGAACGGTGGGGAGAACCAAGAGCCAGGTACGTGAATAAATATGAGAACTAACTTAATATAAAATATTATTGTTTCTTTCAAAAGTAATGTCATAGCCGAACAAAGAAGTGAAAGGGCATCCCACATGCACATTGAAACCAGGAATTAATGAAAGGTAGAATTGAATTCAAGAACTATAAATGCAACGGCTCCTTGGTTTACTCCGTAGACAAAAGGACAGAAGGAAACACAAAGTTTTAAAAACGGGTACCAATTCTGTGAATTTCGCCGTCTTCCGGACTTCGAAATACACAAACAGATATACCGTAAAGATCAGTGCGATGAGACGATCAAAACGGTATAAAATTATCAGTGGCACGATCGAATTATAAAAATTCGAATTTTCTAATAGCGGAAAAAATGCAAGAAAAACGCCGAAAAATAAGATCGACGGAGCCAAAGATGTCCGAATTTAGAAAAACAACAAACAGACATCTTGCTCAGAAGATGATTTAGAATTTTTCTATGTAAAAATATTTAGGTTTCGGAAACATTTTATTTCCATCGTTTTTTAACTGATTAAATTGAAGTAAATTTACGCGCGAAATAAACTTTCATATTTTCGGACGAAAATTTACCAGTTGCTATGTTTAACTAGACGTATTCCAAATATTAAATTTTTATTTCAAAATTTTATCGTTTAAAATTTCACAAAATTTCAACTAATTACGTTATTAAAACAGTTGAAATTTGCGGGTCGTTACACTCTCCCCCACTCAAACTTTTCGTCTCCGAAAAGGAACGAGGTAGGAGAATAGAAACAACAAGAAAGAAAAACAGATTTTAAATACAAAATAACAATTAATTTAAACCATATAAATTCAAATTTAAATTAATTGATATTCAATAATTGATTTAATCCATTTGATTTCACTAAAATCAATCTCAACTATTTCTAAATTCATTATCTTATTATACAATTATCCTTAATTTACAATTTCTAAAACCATAAATTTGAATAGTCTTTTATTATAATCATATTTACTTCAACAATTTTAAATTCTTCTTTATTCCAAATTTTGGTTTTATTTATAATTAAAATCATCTTTTAACAAAATTTAAGAATTAGATTTCCGATTAACTTTAAACAGTTTAGAGATATATATAAATATATTATATATATCAAATCAAATTAAATTTTAAAATAAGATACCTATATATATATATAAATCAAATTATACTGAAGAAATTAAAATCAAAATATTTTTCAAAACAAAACCGTAGCAAAGCTACAGAATAATACCTCCACTTCGAAACTCGAAAATGAATGTCGATGATGCGGCCGCCATCACCGAATATTTTTTTCCAGCGATAAAGAGAAGAGCACTGATTTCAACATTTAAAATTTCTATGAAATGATTTTATTCGGAAATACTTTAGATAATACATTTTAAAACCTTTAAAACCAAGGTTTGAAATTTTCGGAAATTAAATTCTCAAATTCTTGATTTAAATTCATTTCAAATTTACAAAATCAATTGATAACCCAAGTTTATAATTTCCATTTATTTATAAGTTGGAAAATCAATGGTTTGCAAAACAAATAATGATAATCAAATATTATCATTTCTGACAACAAATTCATTAATAATTTAATTTTAGAAAACTTATATTTATATATACTATAATCATTCAAAAATTTATTTTGATTACCAAATTTTGAAAACGATATTGTGTCGGTTTGCTCTGTTAAAGTGTTTTGGAAATTCTATCGATATCGTTGATCAGACGAATCGATCGGAAACCCAAATCAGCATCAACAACTCAAACAACACAGTATATGTAAAACATTTTAAAACATTAATTTACAATTACACTTCTTTGCTCGTCGATACAGGAATGAATTTCAAAGCAAGGATAAGGATTCAAATTTGATTAATTCAATCAAAGAAATTTTTGATTTGAGAATAAGTTGGAACGAAAGATAAGGTGATTATTTAACCGAATAAGGAAATAGATAATCTTACATAAATCGCGGGCAACCATAACCGGTCGACCGTGACTTCAAGAATAAGATCGATGTGGAATTCCGAGGCAAATCGACATTAGATCTTAAGAAATAGAATTCAGGTATAGTAGGAGATAGATAGCATCGTAAACCGAGGATACAGAAATCTCCGGTAAATCAATGCCAATTGTAAAGGAGTTTTTGCTCCTCCACGAATCATTCGAAGATTGGCGAGACCGCCGATCTATTATAGATATCATTCAAATGGAGTTGTGGGGTGCTCCAGAATTTGAAAGAAGACGAATAGTGAAGGACACGAATGAATTTCGGAACCGAGGGGAACGTACCAAAATTCAGAGGAATTGAGTCAAAAGGAAGAGATTGAAACTCGAATGAGAGTGATTCTGTAAATACATTTACCATATATGTTAAGTTTTGCCTAGAGCTACCAAAGCTCTGATACCAACTGTAACAACGCGGTATTTTGAGCAATTCAATTCCGTCATGAGTGTCTACCTATACAATTATAATGGATGCGAATGGTCCAAAATTCCGGGTCGTTACATCCCGTGAGTTGGCATAAGGTGACTAAAACAGGAGCGATCTCGGGCCAGTGAGGTAGCACCTCGTATCGGACACACTTCTTCGATACCATTCTATTACTTTGTGATTTTGGTGGCCACCCTTGATTTGGGAGTGTTGTTCGAGGTGGAACGGTAGTGGCTGCTATGCGTATCCATCAGTCCGTGTGCGTAATTGGTATATCTACCCTGGCATTGCCTTGTGTGCCAGTGTCACCTACCATATCGAGCTTTACTATGATTTTGATTTTAAGATCCGACCGCGTTAAGGTTCTCCATCCCCTTAACGCTATTTTCTATATGATTATACTTTACTAATTAGACACTATTGTATATAGCGTATATTACTACATAGTAAATAGTTTAACGGGTCCTTAAAGAATGGGCGATCCCAAGTATTCTTTAAGTTACTTGTACCTTTATTACAGTTCACCTGAGTTGGTTTACATTATATAAGTATATATTGTCCTGACTCGAGTGTTTTGTATTTTGCTTTACGCTCGGGTCAGCCTGAGTTATTCACAGAATTGGATTTCCACACTCTTGGAGATTTGAATCGTTGGAGATGATCTGCTTGTCTTGTCCTATCTATTTCAGTTTGGTTGTTCTACTCAGCTTGTACTTGGTTATTATATTGAGACTTTTGATGTATTCTATTTCTTCTGTTGTATCTAAATTAACTCTGATGTATTTATATAGTAGCTTCATGAACTACTATCTCTTTTATTTCCGCTGCATTATATTACTCTGTGTCTGTGATCTGAGATTTTATTTACTGTATATGATGAATTTGCCAAATTTTTATTTACAACGCGATATTTTGAGCAATTCAATTCCGGCATGAGTGTCTACCTATACACTTATAATGGATGCGAATGGTTGAAAATATCGGGTCATTACAGATGTTGACTAGTACAATATTCAAACGTCTGAATCATCCATTTCAGACGTCTGAAAATGGCAATTTTAGCCTATTTCCTTTCTGGATTGACTCGAACAATTTCAGACGTCTGAATGACCCAGTTCAGATGTCTGAATTCCTGTTTGAATATGTTTTCACATAGGCGCTTCCAAATAGCACGATCCACATAGACTTTTCACTAATTCGACTGTTCTTCTTCGAATAGTGACTTTTTCAGACTAAAATCCGACTAACGATGCTATATTTAAATTAAACATTTAAATATTCGGATCGTAAAATATGCGTGTTGTTACAGACTCCCCTCCTTAAAGAAATTGCGACCTCGCAATAATTAAGAAGAAATAAAAGAGTAACAACTATAAAAGCATATCAATACAAAGAGAAGAAAATTTGAAATAAGAAGTTCACCTTAATGAGCACAAGAGAGTAAGTCCGGATGTGTTCGCTCGATGAATTCTCTAGATTCCCAAGAGCAATCCTTAGGTTTTGCGGACCATTGATTTTTCACAAGAGGAACATCTTTATTTCGAAGGCGTTTAACCTCCAAAGCAATGATACGGAATGTTGTTCATAAGTCAAATTAGGCAAAACTTCAATTTCTTCAATAACACCGGGCTCAAGAACAGAATCGGAATCTCAAAGGCATTTCCATAATTGCGAGACGTGGAATACGTCATGAATAGTGGAAAATTGAGCTGGTAACAAAAGGCGATAAGCCACGGAACCAATGCATTCAGTGATGGGAAATGGCCCAATATATCGAGGTGCTAACTTTCCCAATCGACTGAAACGCACAACACCCTTCATAGGTGAAACACGGATGAACACCAAATCCCCCATAGAAAATTCTAATTTCCTTCTTCGGTTATCGGCATATAATTTTTGTCTACTTTGAGCTTCTTTCATCCTATGACGAATAAGATCAATCTTTTCTGTGGCATTCCGAATAAAATCTGGACCTAAAACCAGCTTCTCACCGGCTTCAATCCAACAAGAAGGAGATCGGCATGGCCTTCCGTATAGTGCCTCGAAAGGTGCCATACCAATACTAGATTGGAAGCTATGATTATAGGAAAATTCAACAAGAGAAATATGATCTTCCCAACTTCCACCAAAATTAAGAACACACGCACGAAGGAGATCTTCAAGAGTTTGATTCACATGCTCGGTTTGTCCATCGGACTAAGGATGATAAGCGGTGCTAAAGTTAAGCTTTGTTCCCAAAGCTTTTTGAAGACCTTTCCAAAATCCACTAGTAAACAATGGATCACGATCACTAACAATAGATGTAGGAACTCCATGCAGTTTAACAATTTCGTTGACAAAGAGTTTAGCCAAAATAGGTACGGTCCGATTGGACCGAACGGGAAGAAAATGGGCGGATTTTGTAAGTCTATCTACTATCACCCATAGGCTATCATGCCTCGAACGAGAACGGGGAAGACCATCTATAAAATCCATGGAAATTTGATCCCACTTCCATATTGAAATTTCCAAAGGTTGCAATAACCCACCGGGTCTTTGATGCTCGGCCTTAACAAGTTGGCAAGTCATGCAACGCTTAACAAAGTTAGCAATATCGGATTTCATTCCCTCCCAGTAATAAAGTCGCTTCATATCCGCGTACATTTTACTACTACCGGGATGAATGGTAAATTTAGAACGATGAGAATCTTATAATATATCTTTACAAATATCAATAATATTTGGCACAATAAGTCTACCAAATTTTCGAAAACCGCCTCGAGCATCAATATCAAAGTATTTCAAACCTTCAATATCAATTTTATCCCTAAAACTTTGGCTAAGAAGAACCAATTCGGGATCATGCTTTTGAGCTTCAAGAATGCGGTCTAAAAGAGAAGGATGAGCCTCAAGGCTACACAAAACAAGAGATGAACATAAATCGAATTCACGATCTCGAATCTCACAAGTGAACAAAGTCTCGAGATTATTCCATTCGGATACCATCATGGAAACAACCGCTTGTTGCTTACGACTTAGGGCATCAGCAACACGATTCCCCTTCCTGGGAGTATAAAGAATATCAAGATCATAAGATGCAAGAAACTCGAGCCAACGTTGTTGAAGCAAATTAAGTTCCTTTTGAGAAAATAAATACTTCAAAGATTTGTGATCAGTGTGGAGAACAAATTTCTCTCCCAAAAGATAATGACGCCAAATTCTAAGGGCGAAAACAATAGCCGCGAGCTCTAAATCACGAGTGGCATATCTAATCTCGATAGGCTTTAATTGCCTACAAGCATAAGCAATAACACGTTCCCTTTGCATGAGAACGGCACCCAAACCAACACGACTAGCATCGGTATAAACAATAAAATCTTGGTTCCTATCGGGAATCAAAAGAATAGGAGCATTGGAAAGGAGTTCTTTTAATTTTTGAAATGAAGCTTCACATTTGTCTAACCAAATGTATTTAACTCCCTTCTTTGTCAAATTAGTAAGAGGTACGGAAATCTTAGAAAAGTATTTTAGGAACCGACGGTAATAGCCCACCAATCCGAGAAAGCTACGAATTTCCATCATACTCTCCGGTCCCTTCCAATTTTGAATCGCTTCAATCTTTGAAGGATCTACGAAAATTCTGGATTCAGAAATAATATGCCCCAAAAATTTCACACGAAATTGCCAAAAGTGGCATTTTGAAAATTTTGCTTTTAATTGGTTGCTCTTAAGAGTTTCCAACACAATCCGAAGATGATTTTCATGCTCTTCCTCGGTTTTAGAATAAACAAGAATATCATCGATAAAGATGAGAACAAATCGATTGAGGAAATCTTTGAAAACTCGATTCATAAGGTCAACGAAATAAGCCGGAGCATTCGTCAAACCAAATGGCATAACAAGCCATTCATAAGATCCATAACGAGTATGGAACGATGTCAAAGGAATGTTATCCTCTGCAATACGGAGCTAATGAAAACTGGTTGCTAAGTCTAACTGTGAAAAGACTTTAGCACCACTAAGCTGATCGAATAAATCATCAATCCGTGGTAAGGGATATTTATTCTTGATCGTGAGATCATTAAGCTTGCGGTAGTCAACGCAAAGCCGAAGTGTACCATCAGATTTCTTCACAAAAATGGCTGAAGCTCCCCATTGAGAGGAACTAGAACGAACAAACTGTTTTGCTTCCAATTCAGATAATTGTTTACGCATCTCCTCATTTTCCTTATTGGACATACGATAAGGAGGACGAGTAATAGGTTGAGCTCCAGGGATTAGTTTAATTCTGAATTCAATTGCTCGCTAAGGGGGTAATCCTAGAACGGGCTCAAATATGTCGGGAAATTCATGAACGATGTGAATGAGAGAAATAACATCTTCCTCATCATCATTATCGTCATCATGAGGATTTAGAGAATACAAGAATGCTTTCGAATTGGAACCTGAATCTTTCAAAACAAGAGAAATCTGCTTAGCAGATTGAGGATGCCGAAGATAAATAGTCCACTCAGGACATAGGATATGGGCTTCATATCGGCTAAGCCAATCCATCCCCAAAATCATTCCGAAACCTAAATAACGCATAACATGCAAATCGACACAGAAAGAGTAATCACATAAAATAATTTCAACATCTTTACAAAGTAAACTGAGTGTTGTGGATCCACTAACTGGATTCGCAATCCTTAATGAAATCATCAAGCCAATAACATTCAAAGACAAAGCATCTACAAGTTCTTTTGATATAAAAGAGTGAGATGCACCCGTATCAAAAAGAACTCGAATAGGAAGATCACGAAATATAATGATGCCATCAAGGATAGAATGAGAAATACCTTGACCACGAGAAGTGTTAGCAGGAGCTTGTACAACATTTAGCTTTCCTTCCTTCTTGCCTTGAAGTTTGGGACATAAAGATATAGTATGACCCGAACTCTTGCAATAGCGGAAAAAAGAGACTTCAGGCACTTGTTTGCATAGTGGTCCTTAGAACCACAATTTTAACATTCTCCATGACGAGAGGTAGGAGTATTTGCTACCGGTGTTGCTTCCTTTCCCTTCTTGTTGGGATTAGGCTTGAATTTAAAAGGTCTCTTCTTGTTGATGTTTTGTTTGACCTCAACATCACTTTCTTTATCAGCCTCTTCGAGTCGAAGAGCAATATCAACCAGCTGATCAAAAGAAACTTCTAATTTCAGAAGTAATGGCTTTTTAAGTTTTTTGTTCAACCTATAAACAAATCTCTGATTTTTCTTCAATGGGGTATTAATATACTCGACCCCATATTTAGATAGAGATTCGAAAGAAGCGACGTAGTCCGTCACAGAAGATTCACCTTGAACAAGGTCGATAAAGCGCCAAGCTAAAGTTACTTTTTCAGCCTCCGGCACAAACTTCAATTCGAATCTTTCCTAGAATTGCTCCCAAGTAAGATCCGCTTCACTAATTTCAGAGATCAAAAGCTCGTACCAGTCTAATGCTCTTTCTTGGAGCATACTAGAAGCCACTTGGACTCGATGGAGATCATTAAGATTCATGCGAGAAAAGATGCGGTCGCATGTTCGAAGCCAAGCTTGGACTTCTATAATGCTCTCGGAACCTTTAAATGGCTTTCCACCCAGACTGGTGTAATCACTGCATAAGCGTGCAAACCTATATTTTGGATGGGTGGGCTCTGGAGTGGGTCCGACAGCTTGAGCATTTCTCACAAGATCAAGAAGTTGCTGAGCAGACATAAATACTCCATTCTGGGGAGTAGCACTAGATTGACCGGCGCTGGGATGGCCAGGTCTAACCATTTCTCTTCTTTAAGAAAGAAAGAAAAGAGAAAAAAGGTTAATCTCAGAATGAATATCAAACAAACTTGATTGATAAAACAAGGCATCATAAAAAGAAATAGGATAGAATGGGTTCAATGACTCGAATTAGTCCTAAGGCACGACTCCTAAGAAAGACTTAGGACAATGATCCTTGCAAGATTATTCTACATTGTTCCGAAGTTTGGCTCTGATACCAAGGTGTGACGCCCCACCTCTATACTCACGCTAGCCAAGGACACTACTTGGTAATGCCGTCGACTAGCACGAAGAATAAGGCTGTTGAGGAGCGATCATCTATGCAATTGCTTTCTGCGAGTACCGATATGTCAGAAAATATTACTTACATTTCGTTTCAAGAGGAAATCCGACATATCAAATACAAACTCAAAGCTACCACACAGTGGCTAAGTGGCCTTCGGAAACAAGTATAGAAATAAATATAACACAAATCAATCACAGACATTCATATCACAAAGGCGGAATCAGATATGAATATATCACATAAAAGTGTACATCAAAGTAGTGGTCAATCTAGATCCACTACATGACAAAAGAATAGATACAAGTGATAGACAAAAGAATAATTATACATCAAGGTATCTCTATCTCTAATGTATAATAACAAAAACTACAAAACTGTGTAGTTAGACAAAAGTCAGAAGATGGTCCCAGATAAGGAGTCAAGCAGAAGCACCTGTAACATCTCGGTCTGACCCGAGTATTATTTAATAAGAAAATAATAAACGGATCAGTCCAGTTATAACTATCATATATAAAATGAGATATAAGAAGAGATATAACAAAAACGTATGGTAACCAAAATGTCAAACCGTGACAAATATACTTTAGACAACAAAAAAATCATACAATATCTCAAGAATCTCAAAGCACCAAAAAGAATGTCATATTCTTTATTTTATTCACCAAACCCCAAATATTGACAAACATATCATTGCCAATCACAGAATGAGGTGAAACACAAATTCTAGAAATCATCAAACTAGAAATCCAGAAATCACAAAGGGGGGAGGCCTATCACAAACGGGAGCATGAAAACTCACCAACACGTGTATCACAAACGGAACGCTATTCTATGGTTGCTAACCATAAATTTTGAGCCGAAGCTCCACAAATGGCCCGAAGACCACGGGTCACTACCCCGCCAAATTTGAGCCGAAGCTCCACAAACGGGGTTTTTAATCCCCACACAAACAAATAGACATCGCACATCGCTAGTCTAAATCACAAAATGATCATCATCGATCAATAAAAGTGTGATTACACTAAGCCAGTAAATATAAGAGTTTAGCTTCATGTCCCATAACCACCAGCTTAACTTAAATATTTATGAACAAATTGTAGATTTCCACTCGAAAATTGTCATAAGAGTTCAGTCGAACAAGTCCAAGAATTAACCGACGAAGTAAACGCAAGCATTTCATACCACTTGTTTTACTAAGACGTTTAATTAGATTTCTCATATGAATGAGGTAAAGGTTTGTATATACTAATAGATTGGAAAATGGTTTTATAAACGAGATTTGTTATTAAAATAGAGTTGAAATCGTTTTGATGAAAGAGTTTGAGAATTTACTACTAGTATTGAAACCTTTGCATTTTAAAGTGACAAATCAAAGAAATGATTTTAGAAACAATCAATCACCGAAATCCACATTCAACGACATGAATGAACACCATAAAAATCGATACCGAATCCATTAAAATGGATATTCCCAAAAATCCCGAAAAAGAAGTCATCAAAGTTGATATAAAAGATAACAACAAATCGGGTCAACACGAATCGATTAAAATTGGAAACCCACATAAAAATAGGCAAATTGGGCCGAGACAAGCAGATTCAGACGTCTGAAATGAATAATTCAAACGTCTGAACCTGAAGCTCTGGGCAATATTTTGCCTAGGCCAATAATGGCCAAATCATATCGGAAGCGATCGGATGAGTGACAATTGCTAGTGGTTGACGCCAAACGACTACCCAACCCTAAAGACTCACCAATACTCTCCGACCAACATGTCCAAACATCCATATAAGGATTTTCATAGATTTTGATTTCAAAACACCAAAATTAGAATATTCATCAAACCAATTCAATTCAAAAGCAAATGGACAATAATTGGATGTTAGGAATTATTACCTAACACTATCAAAGATATAGACGTAGATGTGAGTTAAAAAACTCAACTTTTAAACCCAAACACAAATGATAAGCTCTAGAACAAACAATAGGTTAATCTCTCTTCAACAATCCCTCAAGAACTTCAATATATATTCAAAGATGAAGTTTTCTCTAAGTTAAGATATTAGGAATTTCTGAGAATTTGAAGAGGGATTGAGATGGAGAAGATGAAGAGGATGCTTACCTAAGCTTTTCCTTGATTTCTAGCTTGAAGTTGATAATTCCTAAGAGAATTAGGGCTTAGGAATTTCTAATTTCTTTTCTCTTCCCCCATTTTTCTTTTAGCTTGAGTGTTAGGAAATAATATAGTGAATGAAGAAGAGTTGGATGAAGGGTTAGGTTATTAGAAGGTTGATGGGCTGAAACCCAAACCTAAAGCCCTAGTTGAAAACTTCGAAATTTTATCCCACTCAAAACATATCGATGTTTATACTCAAAATGGTCGCAAACACCATTTCAGACTCAATGGAAGTGGTCTCGAGTTTAAATTGTTGGATCTCAATTTCAATCTTCATTCAGATATCTGAAATTTCCAATTCAGACGTCTGAATCTGGGAAAACAGATGTTGTCTAGTACAATATTCAGACGTATGAATCATCCATTTCAGACATCTGAAAATGGCAATTTTAGCCTATTTCCTTTCTGGATTGACTCGAACAACTTCAGACGTCTGAATGACCCAATTCAGACGTCTAAATTCCTGTTTGATGTGTTTTCACATAGGCGCTTCCAAATAGCATGATCCACATAGACTTTTCACTAATTCGACTGTTCTTCTTCGAATAGTGACTTTTTCAGACTAAAATCCGACTAACGATGCTATATTTAAATTAAACATTTAAATATTCGGATCGTAAAATATGCGTGTTGTTACAGACTCCCCTCCTTAAAAAAATTGCGTCCTCGCAATAATTAAGAAGAAATTAAAGAGTAACAACTATAAAAGCATATCAATACAAAGAGAAGAAAATTTGAAATAAGAAGTTCACCTTAATGAGCACAAGAGAGTAAGTCCGGATGTGTTCGCTCGATGAATTCTCTAGATTCCCAAGAGCAATCCTTAGGATTTGCAGACCATTGATTTTTCACAAGAGGAACATCTTTATTTCGAAGGCGTTTAACCTCCGAAGCAATGATACAGATAGGATGTTGTTCATAAGTCAAATTAGGCAAAACTTCAATTTCTTCAATAACACCAGGCTCAAGAACAGAATCGGAACCTCAAAGACATTTCCATAATAGAGAGACGTGGAATAGGTCATGAATAGCGGAAAATTGAGCTGGTAACAAAAGGCGATAAGCCACGGAACCAATGCATTCGGTGATGGGAAATGGCCCAATATATCGAGGTGCTAACTTTCCCGATCGACTGAAACACACAACACCCTTCATAGGTGAAACACGGATGAACACCAAATCCCCCACAGAAAATTCTAATTTCCTTCTTCGGTTATCGGCATAGGATTTTTGTCTACTTTGAGCTTCTTTCATCCTATGACGAATAAGATCAATCTTTTCTATGGCATCCCGAATAAAATCTGGACCTAAAACCAGCTTCTCACCGGCTTCAAGCCAACAGGAAGAAGATCGGCATGGCCTTCCGTATAGTGACTCGAAAGGTGCCATACCAAAACTAGATTGGAAGCTATGATTATAGAAAAATTCAACAAGAGAAATATGATCTTCCCGACTTCCACCAAAATCAAGAACACACGCATGAAGGAGATCTTCAAGAGTTTGATTCACATGCTCGGTTTGTCCATCGGACTGAGGATGATAAGCGATGCTAAAGTTAAACTTTGTTCCCAAAGCTTTTTGAAGACCTTTCCAAAATCCACTAGTAAACAATGGATCACGATCACTAACAATAGATGTAGGAACTCCATGCAGTTTAACAATTTCCTTGATAAAGAGTTTAGCCAAAATAGGTACGGTCCGATTGGACCGAACGGGAAGAAAATGGGCGGATTTTGTAAGTCTATCTACTATCACCCATAGGCTATCATGGCCCGAACGAGAACGGGGAAGACCCTCTATAAAATCCATGGAAATTTGATCCCACTTCCATATTGGAATTTCCAAAGGTTGCAATAACCCACCGGGCCTTTGATGCTCGGCCTTAACAAGTTGGCAAGTCATGCAACGCTTAACAAAGTTAGCAATATCGGATTTCGTTCCCTCCCAGTAATAAAGTCGCTTCATATCCGCGTACATTTTACTACTACCGGGATGAATGGTAAATTTAGAACGATGAGAATCTTCTAATATATCTTTACAAAGATCAATAATATTTGGCACAATAAGTCTACCAAATTTTCGAATACCGCCTCGAGCATCAATATCAAAGTCTTTCAAACCTTCAATATCAATTTTATCCCTACAACTTTGGCTAAGAAGAACCAATTCGGGATCATGCTTTTGAGCTTCAAGAATGCGGTCTAAAAGAGAAGGATGAGCCTCAAGGCTACACAAAACAATAGATGAACATAAATCGAATTCACGATCTCGAATCTCACAAGTGAACAAAGTCTCGAGATTATTCCATTCGGATACCATCATGGAAACAACCGCTTGTTGCTTACGACTAAGGGCATCAACAACACGATTCCCCTTCCTGGGAGTATAAAGAATATCAAGATCATAAGATGCAAGAAACTCGAGCCAACGTTGTTGACGCAAATTAAGTTCCTTTTGAGAAAATAAATACTTCAAAGATTTGTGATCGGTGTGGAGAACAAATTTCTCTCCCAAAAGATAATGATGCTAAATTCTAAGGGCGAAAACAATAGCCGCGAGCTCTAAATCACAAGTGGCATATCTAGTCTCGGCAGGCTTTAATTGCCTACAAGCATAAGCAATAACACGTTCCCTTTGCATGAGAATGGCACCCAAACCAACACGACTAGCATCGGTATGAACAATAAAATATTGGTTCCCATCGGGAATCACAAGAATAGGAGCATCGGAAAGGAGCTCTTTTAATTTTTGAAATGAAGCTTTACATTTGTCTAACCGAATGTATTTTATTCCCTTCTTTGTCAAATTAGTAAGAGGTACGGAAATCTTAGAAAAGTCTTTTAGGAACCGACGGTAATATCCCGCCAATCCGAGAAAGCTACGAATTTCCGTCACACTCTCCGGTCCCTTCCATATTTGAATCGCTTCAATCTTTGAAGGATCCACGAAAATTCTGGATTCAGAAATAATATACCCCAAAAATTTCACATGAGATTGCCAAAAGTGGCATTTAGAAAATTTTGCTTTTAATTGGTTGCTCTTAAGAGTTTCCAACACAATCCGAAGATGATTTTCATGCTCTTCCTCGGTTTTAGAATAAACAAGAATATCATCGATGAAGATGAGAACCAATCGATCGAGGAAGTTTTTGAAAACTCGATTCATAAGGTCAACGAAATAAGCCGGAGCATTCGTCAAACCAAATGGCATAACAAGCCATTCATAAGATCCATAACGAGTATAGAACGATGTCAAAGGAATGTTATCCTCTGCAATATGGAGCTGATGAAAACCGGTTGCTAAGTCTAACTGTGAAAAGACTTTAGCACCACTAAGCTGATCGAATAAATCATCAATCCGCGGTAAGGGATATTTATTCTTGATCGTGAGATCATTAAACTTGCGGTAGTCAACGCAAAGCCGAAGTGTACCATCAGATTTCTTCACAAAAATGGCTGAAGCTCCCCATGGAGAGGAACTAGAATGAACAAACTGTTTTGCTTCCAATTCAGATAATTGTTTACGCATCTCCTCATTTTCCTTATTGGACATACGATAAGGAGGACGAGTAACAGGTTGAGCTCCAGGGATTAGATTAATTCTGAATTCAATTGCTCGCATAAGGGGCAATCCTAGAACGAGCTCAAATATGTCGGGAAATTCGTGAACAATGTGAATGAGAGAAATAACATCTTGCTCATCATCATTATCGTCATCATGAGGATTTAGAGAATACAAGGATGCTTTCGAATTGGAATCTGAATCTTTTGGAACAAGAGAAATCTGCTTAGCAGATTGAGGATGCCGAAGATAAATAGTCCGCTCAGGACATAGGATATGGGCTTCATATCGGCTAAGCCAATCCATCCAAAAAATCATTTCGAAACCTAAATAACGCATAACATGCAAATCGGCACGGAAAGAGTAATCACATAAAATAATTTCGACATCTTTACAAAGTAAACTGAGTGTTGCGGATCCATCAACTGGATTCGCAATCCTTAATGAAGTCATCAAGCCAATAACATTCAAAGACAAAGCATCTACAGGTGATTTTGATATAAAAGAGTGAGATGCACCCGTATCAAAAAGAACTCGAATAGGAAGATCATGAAATATAATGGTGCCATCAAGGATAGAATGAGAAATACCTTGACCACGAGAAGTGTTAGCAGGAGCTTGTACAACATTTAGCTTTCCTTCCTTCTTTCCTTGAAGTTTGGGACATAAAGATATAGTATGACCCGAACTCTTGCAATAGCGGCAAGAAAGAGACTTCGGGCACTTGTTTGCATAGTGGTCCTTAGAACCACAATTGTAACATTCTCCACGACGAGAGGTAGGAGTATTTGCTATCGGTGTTGCTTGCTTTCCCTTCTTGTTGGGATTAGGCTTGAATTTAAAAGGTCTCTTCTTGTTGATGTTTTGTTTGACCTCAACATCACTTTCTTTATCAGCCTCTTCGAGTCGAAGAGCAATATCAATCAGCTGATCAAAAGAAACTTCTAATTTCATAAGTAATGGCTTTTTAAGGTTTTTGTTCAACCTATAAACAAATCTCTGATTTTTCTTCAATGGGGTATTAATATACTCGACCCCATATTTAGATAGAGATTCGAAAGAAGCGACGTAGTCCGTCATAGAAGATTCACCTTGAACAAGGTCGATAAAGCACCGAGCTAAAGTTACTTTTTCAGCCTCCGGCACAAACTTCAATTTGAATCTTTCCTGGAATTGCTCCCAAGTAAGATCCGCTTCACTAATTTCAGAGATCAAAAGCTCGTACCAGTCTAATGCTCTTTCTTGCAGCATACTAGAAGCCACTTGGACTCGATGGAGATCATTAAGATTCATGCGAGAAAAGATGCGGTCGCATGTTCGAAGCCAAGCCTGGACTTCTATAACGCTCTCAGAACCTTTGAATGGCTTTCCACCCAGACTGGTGTAATCACTACACAAGCGTGCAAACCCAGATTTTGGATGGGTGGGCTCTGGAGTGTGTCCGACAGCTTGAGAATTTCTCACAAGATCAAGAAGTTGCTGAGCAGACATAAATACTCCATCCTGGGGAGTAGCACTAGATTGACCGGCGCTGGAACGGCCAGGTCTAACCATTTCTCTTCTTTAAGAAAGAAAGAAAAGAGAAAAAAAGGTTAATCTCAGAATGAATATCAAACAAATTTGATTGATAAAACAAGGCATCATAAAAAGAAATAGGATAGAATGGGTTCAATGACTCGAATTAATCCTAAGGCACGACTCATAAGAAAGACTTAGGACAATGATCCTTGCAAGATTATTCTACATTGTTCCGAAGTTTGGCTCTGATACCAAGGTGTGACGCCCCACCTCTATACTCACGCTAGCCAAGGAGACTACTTGGTAATGCCGTCGATTAGCACGAAGAATAAGGCTGTTGAGGAGAGACCATCTGTGCAATTGCTTTCTGCGAGTACCGATATGTCAGAAAATATTACTTACATTTCGTTTCAAGAGGAAATCCGACATATCAAATACAAACTCAAAGCTACCACACAGTCGCTAAGTGGCCTTCGGAAACAAGTATAGAAATAAATATAACACAAATCAGTCACAGACATTCATATCACAAAGGCGGAATCAGATATGAATATATCACATAAAAGTGTACATCAAAGTAGTGGTCAATCTAGATCCACTACATGACAAAAGAATAGATACAAGTGCTAGACAAAAGAATAATTATACATCAAGGAGTCTCTATCTCTAATGTATAATAACAAAAACTACAAAACTGTGTAGTTAGACAATAGTCAGAAGATGGTCCCAGATAAGGAGTCATGTAGAAGCACCTGTAACATCTCGGTTTGACCCGAGTATTATTTAATAAGAAAATAATAAACGGATCAGTCTAGCTATAACTATCATATATAAAATGAGATATAAGAAGAGATATAACAAAAACGTATGGTAACCAAAATGTCAAACTGTGACAAATATACTTTAGACAACAACAAAATCATACAATATCTAAGGAATCTCAAAGCACCAAAAAGAATGTCATATTCTTTATTTTATTCACCAAACCCCAAATATTTACAAACATATCATTGCCAATCACAAAAAGAGGTGAAACACAAATTCTAGAAATCATCAACTAGAAATCCAGAAATCACAAAGGGGGGAGGTCTATCACAAACGGGAGCATGAAAACTCACCAACACGTGTATCACAAACGGAACGCTATTCCATTGTTGCTAACCATAAATTTTGAGCCGAAGCTCCACAAACGTCCCAAAGACCACGGGTCGCTACCCCGCCAAATTTGAGCCGAAGCTCCATAAACGGGGTTTTTAAATCCCCACACAAACAAATAGACATCGCACATCGCTAGTCTAAATCAAAAAATGATCATCATCGAGCAATAAAAGTGTGAATTACACTAAGCCAGTAAATATAAGAGTTTAGCTTCATGTCCCATAACCACTAGCTTAACTTAAATATTTACGAACAAATTGTAGATTTCCACTCGAAAATTGTCACAAGAGTTCAGTCGAACAAGTCCAAGAATTAACCGACGAAGTAAACGCAAGCGTTTCATACCACTTGTTCTACTAAGACGTTTAATTAGATTTCTCATACGAATGAGGTAATGGTTTGTATATACTAATAGATTGGAAAATGGTTTTATAAACGAGATTTGTTATTAAAATAGAGTTGAAATCGTTTTGATGAAAGAGTTTGAGAATTTACTACTAGTATTGAAACCTTTGCATTTTAAAGTAACAAATCAAAGAAATGATTGTAGAAACAATCAATCACCCAAATCCACATTCAACGACGTGAATTAACACCATAAAAATCGATACCGAATCCATTAAAATGGATATTCCCAAAAATCCCGAAAAAGAAGTCATCAAAGTTGATATAAAAGATAACAACAAATCGGATCAACACGAATCGATTAAAATTGGAAACCCACATAAAAATAGGAAAATTGGGCCGAGATAAACAGATTCAGACGTGTAAACCTGAAGCTCTGGGCAATATTTTGCCTAGGCCAATAATGGCCAAAACATATCGAAAGCGATCAGATGAGTGACAATTGCTAGGGGTTGACGCCAAACGACTACCCAACCCTAAAGACTCACGAATACTCTTCGACCAACATGTCCAAACATCCATATAAGGATTTTCATAGATTTTGATTTCAAAACACCAAAATTGGAATATTCATCAAACCAATTCAATTCAAAAGCAAATGGACAAGAATTGGATGTTAGGAATTATTACCTAACACTATCAAAGATATAGATGTAGATGTGAGTTCAAAAACTCAACTTTTAAACCCAAACACAAATGATAAGCTCTAGAACAAACAATAGGTTAATCTCTCTTCAACAATCCCTCAAGAACTTCAATCTATAATCAAAGATGAAGTTTTCTCTAAGTTAAGATATTAGGAATTTCTGAGAATTTAAAGAGGGATTGAGATGGAGAAGATGAAGAGGATGCTTACCTAAGCTTTTCCTTGATTTCTAGCTTGAAGTTGATAATTACTAAGAGAATTAGGGCTTAGGAATTTCTAATTTCTTTTCTCTTACCCCATTTTTCTTTTAGCTTGAGTGTTAGGAAATAATAGAGTGAATGGAGAAGAGTTGGATGAAGGGTTAGGTTATTAGAAGGTTGATGGGCTGAAACCCAAAGCCCTAGTTGAAAACTTTGAAATTTTATCCCACTCAAAACATATCGATGTTTATACTCAAAAAGGTCGCAAACACCATTTCAGACTCAATGGAAGTGGTCTCGAGTCTAAATTGTTGGATCTCAATTTCAATCTTCATTCAGACGTCTGAAATTTCCAATTCAGACGTCTGAATCTAGAAAAACAGATGTTGTCTAGTACAATATTCAAACGTCTGAATCATCCATTTCAGACGTCTGAAAATGGCAATTTTTGCCTATTTCCTTTCTAGATTGACTCGAACAATTTCAGACATCTGAACCACCCAGTTCAGACGTCTGAATTCCTGTTTGAATGTGTTTTCACATAGGCGCTTCCAAATAGCACGATCCACATAGACTTTTCACTAATTTGACTGTTCTACTTCGAATAATGACTTTTTCGGACTAAAATCCGACTAACGATCCTATATTTAAATTAAACATTTAAATATTCGGATCATAAAATATGCGGGTTGTTACAATTCCTATTTATCAGCTCTGTTCGTCGAATTCGTGCCAACTTTGCTTTGCTTTGGAATTCGTAGCTTGTCCTGTTGTCTATTCTCTCTAGCCTCGAAAGGTGAGCAATCACTCACGATTAACGTTCTTATATTTATTAAATTTGATTTCAATTGAAACGAAAATTGGAATATGCTACTGTTAGTTATTTACATTGTTATATATGATATTATCTGTATCTGTTCACCTATGACATCTGACACCATTATCTGTTATTTATATTGATGATATATGTCTGTTATGTTATTATTATCATATCTGTTATCACTCTGCAAGTTCCCTGTTAGTATAGAATTCACTATGGGTTGAAATGGTACATACCCGAACGATCTGTAGAATAGGAGAAAATCGTTATGGGTTGAAATGATAAACCCAAGCGATTTTCATTTGAATTGAATTTAGGATTGCGGGTTGAAATGATATATACCCGTATATATTTTAAATTGCGGATTGAAATGATAAATATCTGTATCACTAGACCATAGGATAGAAAATTATATACAGGCACCGTTGGTCTATATATAAATATTTTAAAAATGATTTCTATGGTTTTGAAAAGAAATATATGCCTTTTATAAATATTGATTTTAAAGATTTATTAAAGTTGTTTTAATAAAGTTGATATAAAATATGTTTAAAAATTTATTTAAAAATTTATATTTTTAAATATAGAGTTTGTTATGATTCTGGTTGGAAAGTTAAATTTGAAATTTGATTTGAAATTTATATTTATTTAAGAATTTTACTTAAATAAGTTTGATTTTAAATTTATTAAATTTGAAATTTTAAAGATATGTTTTATAACTTGAATTTGATTAAAAGTGATTTAAATGAATATTTCAAACTTATATAAATTTAAATGGGATATTTTGTTTATTTAAATTTGTAAATTGAAGTTTTATAGATGTTATTGAAATGATTAAGTTAATATTTTCAAAACTAAATAATTGTAAAGTGAATTTGATATATATATATATATATATATGAAATTATCGAATTTAGTTTTGAAATGTTGAATATTTAAAGCTTTGAAATATATTGAAATTGAAATGGTTTATTTGTGGTTCAAATATGTATTTGAAATCGATAATTTGAAATGGTTTATTGAGAAACTAAATTGAATTGAAATTGATGATTTGAGATTTGATTAAATTTGAATTTTGGAATTCGAGTTGATTTTGAATCGATTTGTGAAATTTGGGGAAGCTATTTTATTGTGTAAAGTATTTTTAAACCATATCTAAAACTATTTATATTTTACTTTATAAATTATTTTAATATAAACTATTTTAATATAAATCATTTTCAATATAAATTATTTTATTATAAACTATTTTAACTTATAACTATTTTATATAAACTATTTTATTATATATACTATTTTTAATATCTAAACTGTTTAAGAGGAAGTGTTAAGGATTCCAAAATGTTATGATTTCAAAGCTATGATTTCAAAGTGTTTCAAGTTTGTGATTTCCAAAGTGTTTTGATTTTTAAAAGACTCATGATTTCGAAAGCGTTATAACTTTGGAAAGTGATATGATTTTTGGAAGTGAATATATATTTGAAGTGAAAATGATATCGTATTGATTTGGTTTTTGAAATGAAAATGATATTTTGGTTTTGAAGTATAAAACTATTATGAAATGACCGCGGTGTTATAATAACGTTTGGTTGTTAAAGAGACCGGGATCAGATATGGGCATACTCTTTGTCGATACCGAAAACCACTTTAACAACTATGTACGCGATGGAGATTCCAGAATGAAGTAGGATGGTTGCGACGATCCTATATGAGGTATATACGTGGACCTAACTCCCGTGAGTTAGCATAAGGTGGCTAAAACAGGAGCAATTGACGGGCTAATGAGGTAGCACCTCTGATCGGACACACTCCATCGTATGCCATTCTATTACTTTGTGATTGATTTGGTGCGCACCTTCGGATTTCGGGAGTGTGGCTCGAGGTGGGCGGTAGTGGCTGTTATGCGTTACCACCAGCCCGGAAGTGTAATTGGTATATCTACCCTGGCATTGCCTAGTTGTGTCGTGTCACCTACCCTAGCCGCCTTCTAGGAGTTTGTTTTGTACCATACCTATTGAGTGCCCTCTGACGACGCCGATTACGGGGGAGATTACGGTATTGTATAGACTATGGGAATGTATAAAATGTGTTAAGGGGGATATGGGTAACGCCTTAATGCTATTTTAATAGTTTACTTTACTATAGACATTATTATAATAGCGTATATTACCACATAGTAGATAGTTTAACAGATCCTTAGAGGATGGTTATCCCTGACATCCTTTGAGTTACTTGTATTTCGGTTGTTATTTCACTTGAGTTGGATATATTGATATAAGAATGTTAATCCTGACTCGAGTGTTTTGTGTTTTGCTTTACGCTCGGGTCAGACTGAGTGATTCATTGTTCGAGACTCACCTTTCGAGTTGGAGATCTAGCTATCTATCCTGCTTTTAGTTATTCAGTTGATTCCAGTGATGTATTCAGATCTGGTATTTGACTATTGTATTGAGACATCTTTGTATTCGAGACTTCTGTTGTATCTTGTTTAACTCTGATATATATATATATAGTATCTTCATGAACTACTATTCTTTGTTTCCACTGCATTATTTTACATTACTCTGTGTCTGTGATTCTATGATTATTTAATTACTGTACATGCTGAGTTTTGCCAAATTTAAATTAACAATCTAATATTTTGAGCAATTCAAATCCGACATGTATGGATGCGAATGGTTGAAAATTTTGGGATGTTACAATAACGTTTGGTTGTTAATAACGTATATTACTACATAGTAGATAGTTTAACGGATCCTTAGAGGATGGTTATCCCAAACATCCTTTGAGTTACTTGTATTTCTGTTGATATTTCACTTGAGTTGGATTTATTGATATAAGAATGTTAATCCTGACTCGAGTGTTTTGTGTTTTGCTTTACGCTCGGGTCAGACTGAGTGGCATAGTGTTCGAGACTCACCTTTGGAGTTGGAGCTTCGCTTGGAGATCCAGCTATATCTATTCAGCTTCCTGTTATTCAGTTGACACCAGTGATGTATTCAGATTTTGTTATTCGACTATTGTACCAAGACTTCTATGTATTCGAGACTTCTGTTGTATCTTGTTTAACTCTGTTATATATATATGGTAGCTTCATGAACTACTATTCATTTGTTTCCGCTGCTTATTGTTATATTACTCTGTGTCTGTGATTCTGTGATTATTTATTTACTGTATATGTTGGGTTTTGCCAAATAAAAATTAACAATATGATATTTTGAGCAATTCGAGTCCGACATGTGCGGATGCGAATGGTTGAAAATACCAGGATGTTACATGGTTCAAATTCATTAAAATAGTTTAAATTAATTTAAATATATTTCAAAGTTATATCCAAACATTCCCAATAACTCAATTTCAATATATTCATTTATTTGCCATTTCAACTTTGAAATTCCAATTTAAATCCTTTGAACAATTCATTAAATCAATTCCAATTTTCAGCATTAACGTTTTGGATTATCGAAATAATTCAGTTTATATAAATACATCTCTATTTCAAAATGCTAGTTAACTAAATTCAAATTTTAAAGAATTAAAATCATTTAATTTAACCAATCCAGTGTCCGTATATAATTTTCTACCCTAGGGCAAGTGATACAGATATTTATCATTTCAATCCGCAATTTAAAATTTTACGGTTATAGATCATTTCAAACTGCAATCCTGAATTAAATAAAAATCCATAAAATCACTCGAGTCTATCATTTCAACCCATAACGATTTTTCCCTAAGCTATAGATCATTCGGGTATGTATCATTTCAACCCATAGGGAACTTGTAGTGTTATAACCATATAAAATACAACATCTAGTCATCCAATATCAACAAATCAAACATCTATCACAATCATCATCCAAATCAATCAATAAACATCAATAGATAACTGATAATCAATAACGGGTATTAAATTGACAATTTAAAATTTAATATTAAATTAAACGATGATTAAATGCAATAAAAGTCAAATTTAACCAGAATGACAATTTAAACATACCAAACATCAATAAATTAATTTCAAATCACATCATAGATTTAATTTAACTAACATAAGATAGTTTAGTAATTGTGAGTGGGTTAAAACACTCACCTTCGATTTCAAATCGATTTGAAATCAAAACTAGGGCTCAAAATTCAATAGTCTCGGAATTCAACCAAACTAGCTCTATAATGTCCGGAATTCTAATACGATCCCAACAGAGAAAACCGCATGTGAATCCGAGCTCGTATGCAAAAGTTATTAACGTTAGAAGATTGGAAAATTTCGACTTCGGGTCTTACTTCGAGTCGTCGCCTCAATTACCCGGTGCTTGCTCTCAGTTTTTGCCAAAATGACCCGAGCTCAAGTCATTCGACTCCTGACCCGAAGTCGCTCTAGGGTTTTCGCCTCTGGAACTCGAAGCGCCCCCAAATCTGCCTTGTTTGGCATGGAACTCTCTCTGACCCTAAGTCACTGCAGGGTTTTCGCCTCTGAAACTCGAAGTGAACCTCTTCCCGACTCGAAGTAAACCAGGAGCCATTTTTTTTTAAATTAGGTTTCAAAATTTGGGAATTAGGTTTGATGTTCAGACGTTTGAGAAGGAGGAAGGAGATGTACGTACAAAAAATAATAAAATGAGAAACAACTAGGGTTTATAATTGCCTATATACAGGTAGGGTTGGATCGAAACGAAACGATAACAATGACCCAAAAAGCCCGTTTCGTTCCCGAAACGAAAATGGGTCATCCAATATATCGAAATATAGGTTTTCGATATTTTTAAACTCAATGGAACAAGTTTCAAGTCCTAATTCCATTGTATACAATATCAACTTATTTCAAATTGATTTCAGTTAAATTGATTTCTACATGTTTCGAGCCCGCACGATCAAACGACAAGTCCGATCGCTACGAAACTTGAAACCCTACAAAAATTCACTATTATGGATCCGATGAAATTGGTTTCGTTGAAATCCGAGACAGTGGTCAAAATGTCTATTTTCACGTTAATTAAATAAATTATTATTAAATTGATTAAATCACTTTTTAATTTTAAAATTTATAACTAACCATTTTTATCATTTTTGATTACTTGGATATTTACAATAATTTAAAAAAAAATTACATGTCAATTCAATGTTAATTATTTTACTAAATACAGTGTTTAATTTCAATTGAAATAAATACAGTGATTATTAATTTAAATTCCAATAAATCCATTTATTTTCCTTTTCATCTTGTTATTCAATCAATTTTCATCTTATGCTATAATTTACATTTGTTTATATCTTATTACACTAAGATTTTACCATTATCATCTTAGTATTCATTAACGTAGTATTTAATTACATTTAATTGCAATAAATCCATTATTATAACTTAAATTCCAATAAATTGATCAAACTTGATTCCAATTATTTTTATTCAATCAATCGTCATATTATGAATAAAATTTACATTGGGTTACATCTTATTAAATTTATATTCTACAATTACCAATTTAATCTACATTAACTGCACTAATTAAGTGAATTAATTGCAATTTATTTCAAATTAAATTTAACAAACTAAATAAATAGGTAACGTATAATAATTGTCACCATTAACTTTTAATCACATCTTATAAGTTATTATCCACAACTAGTGTTATAATTACTACCACAACACTAATTTTTATCAATTGCAATTAATTACATACTATTTCATAAATTTATACATATTTAAATTATCAATTTCACCTTTTACAGTTATCGTCTTACTCACATTACGTAACATTTAATGACATTCAATTGCAATTGATTTAAATAAATTGGTAACAAATAACAATTGTCACCACTTCTATATTTAATCACATTTGTATGTCTGTTATCCACACACAAATTTTATAGTTATTTACACAAAATTCTTTTTTTCAATTTACAATTTATTACATACTATTTAATTAATACACCATTCAAATTATCAATTGCTCTTTTAATCCAATACCAATTAATACACACATTATTACAATTAATTTACAATCTATTACCAATTATAACTCATTAACCATTTCAATCAATTGGAATTTCATTTAAAAGCAGTTATCAATTTGCTTAATTTAATACTATTACATTTCATTCCAAATATGTTCTTATTATTAAATCCAAAATTTTTATTTCTACCAACATTAAATCACAAAACCCTATTAAATTAACTATTTTTAATTATCGTAAAATTGCGGGTCGTTACATATATAAACTATTTTGGAAATGTTTGTTTCAAACTATTTCTATCTTCTTTAAAACTGTATTTCCTTTGTAATAAAAGATGGACTTATTTGTTAAAATGCTCCTTTTTCAAAATAACTTTTATTTTGAATCAACTTTTCTAAGAATTCAAATACAAATTCTATTATTTTAGCATATGACTTTCAAATCATTAGACATTTTATCTTTATAAAGACTCTTTTATAAATATAAACTTTCCTTTTTATAAACTCTACTCTTAAAATTAAAACTTCTACCAAATCATTTTAATTTTTTTAAAGCTTTTCCAAAATACCAGGATTTAAATTCTCGAAAATCTCTTTATAAAATACGTTTTATAAATCCAATTTATAAAATCACTTATTTTTATAAAACATTCATAAAATCATTCATCTTGAATAAATTTCTTTAACCTTAAATCAATATTATTTATCGAACACCACATAGTCAAATTGTGAAGCTAAATTCATGAGGTGTTCGTATTTAAACTTTTAAACTAAACAACCAATCAATCAATGATAATAACATAATATTATCATTCTCTTAACATCCAAACACTACATAAATAACTATATCATTTGAAAGATATTCCTTTATATTCAAAATATAATCCTAGGTAAAATTATTTCATTTATCAATTTTCCCAAAAAAATCATTTTTTATATTACATTAACAAAATATGCGCTCATATATAGTATGCTCAAACTTATTCTAGGATGTCACTTACCCTATCTCTAATGAGTTACTCATCCTGGAGTGTTACTAA
The DNA here is from genome assembly GCA_030737815.1 of Allium fistulosum. NCBI lineage: Eukaryota > Viridiplantae > Streptophyta > Magnoliopsida > Asparagales > Amaryllidaceae > Allium > Allium fistulosum. The sequence continues at coordinate 895,657,028 of CM060902.1, forward strand.
CCCAATCTCTGATGAGACTTTACCCCTACTAGGCTCATGTGTTCGCTCAGCATAAGCTCTGATACCAAATGTGACGACCCGATTTTCGTACACTTTAAGTTGACAATAAACCACACATGTCCAACTCAAATTGAATGAAAAGGCGGACCGTTAAGGGAAAAAAGAAAATAAAGTCGACAGATAAGAATCTTACACGAATGGAATAACATATATTATTTCAATGTATAATCTGTACAACAGAAATTTTTGAATACATACATTAGAGTCTACCCTAAGCTCAGCCTGGACAGTTATAAATACCTGTCCTTACAAATGCTTTAAAATGACAAACACATCGGAAAAGTAAACAACGACCATACGTTAATGAAGATCTGCAGTTCTCCTATGTAAACTCTAAGTGTCTTCAGCTAATCCTAAAACTACTTAGATCTGACCCGAGTATTAAAAATACCCGAATCAATCTAGTAAACCAGCATAAGAAACGCAAATCATAAATATATATACGACAGTGTCATAGATCAACTTTGATGTCAAAAAAAACTATTGAAAAGAAAAGTATCTCATAAGACCATGCCGCACATAAACACGGACGGATTTACCTTATGATAACTAAAACATTTTTATCAAATCATTTGATATTATTGCTAATGATATTGGTTTGAAAACTCTTTCAAATAAATATATATAATCTTAGCCAAAATTGTTACATTTATTAAATTCCAACATAACATGTTTACAACTAAAACCGTAAAGGTTCGTATTAGAGAATGGATTCCATACAATGACAAGGTAAGGGACTACCTTCCAACAGTACATCTCTAGAGGGATGCACTCGAGGCTCCAACCTCTACCAACACAGAACCGACATACCATTACCATAGATAGTACCCACTACGCCATCAACTAGGTCGTTCTTCACCTATCCGAGACATCTCATAACATACACAACAAACATGAAATATATAGGGTAATTTGGAAAGTGATGACTATACCCTAATGGGAGTGACCCACTTAGCCCTACTGCATTTTCCATGTTTTTGTCATTCTCGATGTGCGAGGCTTAAGGTAATGTTTTACCTTTCACATGACATATCCCATTTTGAATGCCACATTGCCATTTCCAACAACACACTAATTGATTTCCTCAAAAGTACAATCTCTGAGCTCATACATCTCTGAGAAAGGTGTTAAGTATAAGAGGGGTTACCTCCTACACCACTAAACAGATGTACGTTTGTAAAAAGCGATGTACGTGGTCTTGGAAATGCAATGTCAAACACTCGTCTATACAAGTTGTTCAAGAATAGGACAAACCTAAGGCACTCTCCTACTACATCCTATCGGGAATCAACCCTGATTAGTAGCGAGTAGTCCTTGCATCGAAGATTTTTAGAATGAAGCAATACTACCACCATATACAAATATAATATGGAATCGCGGGGCTAATGGCAAACAGTCCTACATTATGAAAATCTCCGTCTTCAAAATCATCGTCTTCAGCTTGTTTTAACTTTCGAATGTTTATTGGTTCAAAGTGGTTTTCAGATAGGAATCATCCAAACCCGATCCCGATTTCTCCGAACCAATTATCGATAAAATATATCTTGTATATAGGTGATTATTATTCAATTAATCAATAACTTTTATCTAAGTAAAATATCTCTTTAGAGATATACATCTTTAAATCATATTCTGTTTCAGCATATACATGATAATTAAACATCTTTTATCAAATCCTTTGGGTTAATTAAAACCCTATTTTAACTTTGGAAATACCAAAACATTTCATTTTTAATTACTCGAAAAAAGTATAATTCAAATCTTAACGAAGATTTCACATTTCCAAAATATATTTTTAATGGGTTAAAAATAATGTTATTTAAGACATCATTTACAGTAAACCCAAACCAGTTAGTATTGAATAAAAGGGATCCATAAATTTAAGACTGATTATACCCAATACTAATTTCCGTATTCAACATGTACTATTCAACGAATAACGGTGAAATCACCTTTTAAATTTATACGAGTAGTACGAGTTCTCTTCTCAGAATTTAATACGGAGTTTAACTAGAATATTTTCCTTAACAACCAAAATCTTTTTTATTCTTGTGTAACTTTTGGAAAGCTCCAAATCTATTTTCTTTTACCTTAAGAAAATGCGGCCCGAGTAAATCAAATTTGCTATCCCCTTCGTCGGGCCAGTCCGAATAGATAGAGCAGAACCCAGACACTGATTTTCCAAGCTAGGTCTAGAGACTGTGATGACCTACCTTTTTGGACTGTTTAAATCGACGATAAACCACACACGTCTAACTCAAACCATTCAAATGGGCAGATTATCAATGGGATTTAATAAGAAAATAAAAGAAAAGAAGGAAAACAAAATATAGAATCTCGCAACGGAATGACAAAATATAATAATTAAATAAACAGTTCATGAAGCTGTTTTACAATATACATTTGATTACACAATTTTTACAACATAATCTGAGTACAATCAACAAACATACCAAAATAATGCAGCAGAATAATAATAGTAAATACGATCTAGTAAACTCCATCTTCATCTTCAAGGAATAATGTCTTCCACATTGAAATACTCATGCTGACCTGAGCATAATGAAAATTCAAAACACTCGAGTCAGAACTAAAAGTTCTTATGTAAGTTAAATCAATAACAAGTAAATATGAGTGTAATAGCTTCAAAGATGGTTACGGGATTTTCCATCTCCTATCAAGTGTACAATGTGAGTGCAATAACTTAAGAGATGTTACGGGATTTTCCATCTCCTAAGGATCCATCAAACTATCTATATATAGTAAGATACGCTATATATGTAGTGTCTATCAGTAAAGTAAAGTATTAAAATAGCGTCAAGGCTTTACATTGATCCCCTTTAACACATTTTTAAGCATTGTCCTACAGTTTTCCTTAGTAGCATCATCAGTAATGTCGATAGCCAGAGAGGCGCCATGATAAGACAATACTAAAACAAAATCATAGTGGTCGCGAATAAGGATAAAATTATGACAAGGCACGTGAGGCAATGCCCAAGATATGATTCTACCAGTTTAACCTTTTTGGATGGTCGTAACACATCGTAGCCACGACCGTCGACCGAGTCCACCACCCCCAAAATCAAATAAATGTTCACCGATCAAGTCAAAAATCAATATAATATGAAGGGGTGGGGCCTCTAATGGTAGCTAACCCCTTGGACAGACATAGGCTCCTGTTTTAGTAATTTCAAATTGACACAAGTGTCGGGGTCATCCATCATCGTTCCATTTCTTCATTCTAGTAAACGTCACTAATTAAACCTCTACATTCTGGATAAGATCCACCGCGTACACAGTTGTTAAAGTGGTTCCGGTAGAATGACAGAGAGTGTGTCATTCATCCGGCCCCGGTCTCTTTAACAACCAATCGTCCATTTTACACACCAGTCGGTTCTTTTAAATTTCAAGAACAAGTCGTACTTCATATCAAAATATCATATTTGCTTCAAAAATCATTTCGAATTCAAATAGGTTGTACTTTAAAAACATTCATATTTAAATCTAAACAATTCCCACTTTTAAAACAGTTTGAACATTAAAAATGGTTTTAAATAATGAAAATAGTTTGAATATTGAAAATAGTTTGGAAACTAGTTTTAATATAGGAAATAGTTTGGAAAAAATTAAAATAGTTTAAAGATTGAAAATAGTAATATAAAATAGTTTTGATAATTAAAGTAGCTTATATATTAAAATAATTTGATTATTAAAATAGTTTTTATACTAAAATAGTTTATATTAAAACTGTTTATTTCTTTCACAACAATTTGAACTCATGTTCCAAATCACAACGAAATCAATTTTACGATTTCCAATTCAAGTCAACTTCATATTCAAAATTCAATTTAAATCAGCCTCAATTCAAAACGATTTCAACTTTACTTCAAATTCAATTTAAACAGTTCTATTCAAATGGCTGAAATTTTAAATTCAATTTCTCATTTTAAACAATTGAGTTTAAATCCATTTCACATCCAAAACTTGGAAATACCAATTTAAACCACTTTAATTTAAGTAAATTCAAAGTTTAAATTAAATTTTAAACCTTTAAATTAATTCACTTTCAATAAATTCAAATCATATCTTAATTTCAACTTTAAGATTTCAGATTAAATCTTTGAACAATTTCATTTACAAAATTTCAATTACAACATTTCAAATCTCGACTTAGAAAATGATTCAATTCAAATAAGGTAAAATTTTATTTTCTTTAAAACAATATCGTTTAAACCATTTCAAATTTAAGATTTGTAACCATTTAATTTAACCAAACCAATGTCCGTATATAATTTTTTACCCTATGGCCAAGTGATCAGTTAATTCAATTTTAATTACATGGATGGATATATATCATTTCAACCCAAAATTAAATGACATAGGTATATATCATGTCAAACTATTTCTTAGTTTATTTGAAATAATTCAAATGACAATTTATAGGATGTTAAACAATAAATGAGGTAATAATATAAATATATCAAAATAAATAAACAACCATACATCTAATATATCAATCAACAGCATCAAATTGCAATCAACATCCAAATCAACCAAAGATATCACAACAGTTACTAGTTATCAATTGTCGGTGTTTAACTAGCAATTACATTTCAATATTAATTTAAATGTCAATTCAATTGATTATAAAATTCTAATGTAATTTAAATGTCCATTTAAACTACCAAACAACAACCAATAAATTTTTATCACTTCATAATTTCAATTTAACTAACATCAGAAAATTTAGTATTGCGTGAGTGGGTTAAATCACTCACCTTTGATTTATAGCCCATTAAAAATCTAATAAACACCTAAGATTTCAACAGTCTCCAAATCAACAAAACCAAATTCATGTTGTTTGAAATTTCGATACAAATCCAACGGAAGAAACCGTGCGTCAATCGAAGTTTGTATGTAAAAGATATTCAAGTTTAAGATATATTATTAAAATAATAAAGTGTACACATTTAATATTAAAATAACATAACTTAATAAACTTACATTTCACATATAGTTGTAGAAAGCAAAATAAAAACGGGTAGACAAGTTGAATACATGCAAGGCTAGGCAAGGATGGATCCCGGGTGTAACGACCCGATATTTTCAACCATTCGCATCTGCACATGTCGGACTTGAATTGCTCAAAATACCATGTTGTAAATAAAAATTTGGCAAACTCATCATATACAGTAAATAAATAATCACAGATCACAGACACAGAGTAATATAATGCAGTGGAAACAAAGAAATAGTAGGTCATGAAGCTACTATATAAATACATCAGAGTTAAGTAAGATACAATAGGAATACCAAGATACAACAGGAGTAACGGTATGATAATCAGGTACAACTCAGAATACAACTGGAATCAACTGGATAACAAAATGAATAGATATCTGGTTCTTCAAAGCAAAACTCCAGCTCCAAAGGTGTGTCTCTAATGCTGTATCACTCAGTCTGACCCGAGCGTAAAGCAAAACACAAAACACTCGAGTCAGGACATACATATACAATGTAAACCAACTCAAGTGAACTGTAATAAAAGGTACAAGTAACTTTAAAAATGCCTGGGGTCGCCCATTCTTTAAGGATCCGTTAAACTATCTACTATGTAGTAATATTCGCTATTATAATAATGTTTAATCTAAAATAAACATACTTTTAAAATAGCATTAAGGAGTGATCCAATATACCCCTTAACACGTAATAGTCCCAATAGTCTATCTAGTATTAGCATACTCCCAAAATGGGGGCTACCCTCGATACTCCACAGGCTACGGGAGAAATCACAACTCGTAGTAAAGCTCGATATGGTAGGTGACAAGGCACACAAGGCAATGCCAGGGTAGATATACCAATTACTCACATGGGCTGGTGGAAACGCATAGCAGCCACTACCGCTCCACCTCGAACAACACTCCCAAATCAAGGGGTGCACCCAAACAATCACAAAGTAATTGAATGGTATTGAAGAAGTGCGTCCGATCAGAGGTGCTACCTCATTGGCCCAAGATCGCTCCTGTTTTAGCCACCTTATGCCAACTCACGGGAGTTGGGTTTACGCATATACCTTTAGGATCATCGCCACCATCCTACTTCATTCTGGAAACTCCACCGCGTACACAGTTGTTAAAGTGGTTTTCGGTATCGACAGAGAGTATGTCCATATTCGATCCCGGTTTCTTTAACAACCAATCGTTATTATAACCCATGGTTATAAATTTCAAAATAGTTTATGTTTCAAATCAAAATACATCCTTTAAACCATTTCAAAATCATATCATTTATTTCAAAATAATACATACTTTCAAACCCAAAACATATCCATTTCAAAACCAATTCAAAAATATATCATTTCCATTTCAAAACCAATTCAATAATATCTTATTTAAATTCCAAAACCAAATCAATATATCATCTATATTTCAAAAATCAAAGCAATAATATATCATTTAAATTCCAGTACCAAATCAATATATCATTTATATTTCAACCCAAATTTCCAAATCACAGAAAGTTTCTTTCAATTTATTAAACTTGAAATATTCTTTTAAATCATCTTAATTCAAACCACCTTATAAAGTCATATCCTTAAATCTTTAATTTCAACAAGTTTCAAATTAATATATATTTAAAGACAATTCTTAATTTAATACAATTCCAATTAATTTCATTTCCAACCATAGTACTTTCAAAGTCATAACAATTCTGAAACCAAACTTTTTGAAACCAAAATACTTGGAAATCATAACACTTGAAATATTGTCATTAGGACCTCATAATACTTAGAAAAATCATAATACTTCTAAATTAATATTCATTACCAAAGTTATAACACTTTAAGTTCATTCATTCAATTATACCAATTTCAAACATTGTATTAACTCATAAATTTCAAAGTGGTTTATATTCAAATCAAAATAATTCATTTACACCATTTAAATATGAAGTCATTATACTTACAAATCAAATATTCAATTCCAAAAAATTTAGCCTTTTCTGAGCTCATTTATTCACTTAAATACTTCAAACAATTTAAATTTTAGCTTTCGCAGCACTTAGAGAATGCTACGGTAAGTTACATTTAAAATAATTCAATTCAGCAAAGGCAACATTTAAAAACTGCTGTAATAGTTCAGTTTTAGTTGAAAAATAGTTTAATTCAGCAAAGACAGCATTTACAAAACTGCTGTAATAGTTCAGGGTTTAAATTAAAAGGTTTAATTCAATTCAGCAAAGACAGCTTTTAAAAACTGCTGTAATAGTTCAATTATATTCAAAAATCACATTTCAGCCAATTGCAGCACTTAACAAGTGCTACCATAGCCCTTAGTTAAATTTTAGCCTTAAAGTTCACTTCTGCAACTACAGCACTTACAAAGTGCTGCAGATTCTATTTAGTTTAGTTTTTAGTTCATTTTCAGAAACGATAGCATTTCTGAAGTGCTACTAAAAGAATTTCCAGATTTACAATAGAATTTCAGCAACCATTTAACTTCAATTTAAATCATTTTAACTTATAAAATTTCATATTTTCCACATTTAAAATGGTCATTTAATTACCCTCTAATTTATAATTTTATAAAGGAAAATTCTGCAATAATTATCAACTTTTGAACAATTCATTTATTTAATTCAAGTGAATTTTTTTCCTATTCTTTACATTTTTCCTTTACACTTAAATTTAATTTACCAGTTCATAAATTAAACTTAATTTCCATTTTTATTTTCTTTACTTAAAATTCCATTTTAAACCAAATCACAAATTTCCAAATTAGGTTATATTTCAAATCACAAATTTTCCATTCATTTATTTAACATTTTTAATACATAGAAAAATCATTAACACTTAATTAAATCATTTTAAATTCAATTTAAATCAAAATATCATATTTTTCATTTAAAAAATACTTAAAACTTTCCAGAAAAATATATAAAATAACCACGCGTCTGTATAATATTTTCTAGCCTAAGTCAAGTGATACAGATAATATATCATTTCAATCCGTAATTTACAAAGAAAAATCCGGGTTTTATCATTTCAAACCCGCAATCCCAAGTAAATAAAAATAAATAAAAATCGCTCAGGCTTATCATTTCAGCCCATAACGATCTTTCCCTATTCTAAAGTCTGTTCGGGTATGTATCATTTCAACCCATAGTGATTCTATTCTACAGGGAACTTGCAGTGTGATAAACAGAATAGAATAACAGTAAATTAAAAATATAGCATAACAAATGATATGACAAGGTTATAAACAAGGTTAACATCATGTAATTTATAACATAGGCAGGTATAACATGATATAATAATTTCTACACTTTCACTTGCTATCAATTCACAGTTATATAAGTATGAATGTCAGGTATGATTACTCACCTTTTTATGCTGGAGTTATCAAATCAAATGACACAAACGAATTCCAGAAGGCACGATGACAAGACTATAGATTCAGGTGGAAGAGAACCAAGCTAAAGATCTTGTCACAACCCATAAACAAAACCAAATATTAATATAAATTCAATACAACATTAAATTGGATTAACTTTGAAATAAAAAGCAACAATGAACACCATTGCTTTGGCTATGCTTTCAACACTCATGTGCTCGGCCAAGGGGGTCCTTATGGTTCGGCTAAGACATGGTATGGTTCAGGTTTGGACTCATGAAGGCACGACTACAAGGAATAAGAAATGGTATAGGTTACATAACATGAATACAAAGGGGCAAGCATAAGAGGAAGGTTTTGGTTCATCACTTTGGCTCGGCTACATGGGTCTATGGGCTCGGCCATTCATGCTACAGATCTGGACAGAGGTAAGGCTAAGATTAAATGGTCATATCATGGTGGTGGTGGAGCATGGGGAGGTGGCCAAGGCAATCTAAGGTGATGGTGATGAAGACTAGGCTTAGTTAGGCATGTTTTAAGGAGTTTGCAACATTTTTGTGGAGTTTTTGGTCATGGGAAAGGTATGGCCAGATCTGGTCCGAGGAAGAGAAGGTGATAGGCGGTGGATGGTGAAAAGGAGGAGGCGGTGGAGGCTATAGCCGAGGCATATATATGAAGAGCATGGCAAAAACAATGTAAAATCAAAAGAAAACAATGGAAAAAGTGAAGAGAAAAAGTAGAAAAGAGGAGAGAAGCCATTACCTATTTTCAGATCTGAAATGATTGCTGCAAATTTGTGAATGAGAAAGTGTTGTCATGTGAAAAAAAGAATAAAAACTCACGGCTAAAGTTTAGGAAAGGAACGGCCAAAATTGTGGAGAAGTTATGGTAGGAAATCAAAAGGGGTGGAAAGATATAAAGGCAAAAATCAAACGTAACGTATGCCTATAATTAAAATAGGTAACGTATCTTAATTGATACGTTTCCCATCTAATAAAAAAAGATGTATACAAGAAGCCTCCTACCAAATAAATGCAAGAAACGTTTAAATAAATACATTTAAAAGATATGCCTTTTAAAGCAATAACATATATATATTGAAACTACACTTAAAATTTCAAACAAAATGCAATTAACTTTTGGAAAATTATAACAACAATTCTAAACAAAAAAAAGCCAAGTGAATAAGAAAAATGCTGAACAAAATAAAGTGGAAATGAAAATAAAATAAGGTTTTAAGAAAATATAAAAATAAATAAAGAATTACTTTAATTAATTGAAACTAGAAATTAAAAATTGTAAACAAAATACAACTGACATTAGAAAATTTCAATTACACTTTTTAAAATGTTTTAAAACTAAAATATACATACATAACATCATGTTACACATGTAAACATAAATTACAACATGACATGACAAACAAAATATTATTTATATAAATTAAAATAAACAATTTTGTTAAATAAAACAATTTACATACAATAGTGTAAAAAGCATAACTTTCACAATATTAATCAGATTTTAGCGAAATGAAAAGCAGTATACTTGAAATTTTATTTAATTTCATAATAAAAGATGAAATTCAAAAATTCAAACTTTTAAATTTTTAAATTAAAAGTCAAAGTTTGACCACATTGACAAAATTTCATATTTCAGGAAAATACTCTATTCATTTATGGTTGGAATTATAATTCACATACAAATCAAAATTTATATTTAAAATAACAAACTTTTATCTAATTTAATAAATAAAATAAAGTTATTAGCTCAGGAAATTCAATTTAAATAATTATAAAATACAGGGTTGTTACACTCTCACCAACTCAAAACTTTTCGTTCCCCGAAAAGGAATGAGTACGGGAAAACACAGAAAAAGATAGAATGAAATAGGATTAAGACAAGATGACAAGAAGATTGAAATTATACCTGATAACTTTTGTTATAGTCAAGTTTTAACAAGGTGGAGATGATCTTCCCAAGATCCTCTAGAATCAAGAACACGAGCACGAAAAAGATCATCGAGAATCTGATTCACCCTTTCTGTTTGACCATCGGTCTGTGGATGGTAAGCAGTGCTCAGATTCAGAATAGGGAGAAGTAAGAACCACAGAAGAGATAGAAAAGTTAAATGATGAAGGAAAAATAGAAAGAAAGAAATACTAGAACAAACTTATTAAGCACAATACGAAAAACACGATTCATCAAATCAACAAAAAGAGCAAGAGCATTAGTCAAACCAAAAGGCATGACTAACTATTCATAGAAAAACCATTCTCGGTATGGAAAGCGGTCTCGGGAATACTTTCCTCAGCAACCCTGAGTTGGTGAAAATCAGAGGCAAGATCAAGTTGAAAAGAACAGTAGCTCCAAGGCTAACCAATGCGAATTGGATTTCCTACTTAGAATGTAGGAAAATGGAAACAACCAGAAAGAAAATAGATTGGAAAACAGAATAAGATAATAAATTTAAAACCATGAAAAGTTCAACTTCCATTAATAATTAATTTCATTCATTATATTTCACTTAAGTTAAATAAATCTTAATTATTTTTAAATCTCATTATCTCATCATCAAATCAACAATTTATAGAGTCATGGATTTGAACAATCATTTATTGTATTCATCTTTATTCATTAAATTCCATTCTTCTTTATTCCAATTTTATTCTTAAATTTATTCCACTTAATATATCAAATCCTATATATGTTAAGTTTATTTCACTTATTATAACTATTTTAATTTATTTATAATTTCCTTTAAATATCATTATATTGTAAACTATTCAATTAACCCTTCTATTTACCTCTATTGATCCTTTATAACTAAACTTTTAGTGTATAACATTTATTATAATCACTCCAATTTTATTTATAAAATCCTTTTTATATTGTATATTATCCCATTACATTGTTAACCTCTAATAATTAAGGTAAGTTATATTGGAATGTAATAGAATATTATACAAATAAATTCTTCCATTTCAATTATTCAAGCTTAAATATTTATTCGAGATTTGATTCCTTTTTATAATTGAAATTATCCTTTAAGATAAAATTTAAGAATTAGATTTTTGATTAACTTCAAACTATTTTAGAGATAATTAAATATACAAAATATATATCAAATCAACTCTTAAATCACATATATTATAAATCAAGTCACATTCAGAAAGCCAAATCAATTTAATTCCCCTAAGAAAAACTGTAGCAAAACTACAGAATGGTCTCTTCGCTTCGAAACTCGAAAATGAATGTCGATGATGCTACAGTCATAAGCGAAATTATTTTCCAGTGACAAAGAAAAGAGCACTGATTTACAAATTAAAAATCCTTGAAACAATTTCTACAAGAAATACTTTTAAATAATATATCCTTTTAAAACTTTCAAAACAAAGTTCGAAATCATCAGAAATTAAATTCTCACATTCTTGATCTAAACCCATTTAAATTTCCAAATTAATTTATAACCATGTTTAATTATTTAGATATGAAACTAAAGCCAATGATTATAAAATACATGCAAAGTTAAATATTATTTCTTAACACCCAATTCCATTAATTATCAAAAATTCAGAAAATTAACCTTATACATATTATAATTATACAAAATTTATCCATATACTAAATTTAAAACCATATTGTGTCAGTTTGCTTTGTTCAAGTGTTTTGGAGATCCTATCGATAGCATTGATCAGATGAACCGATCGAAAACCCAAATCAACATCAACAACTCAAACAACACAATATATAAAACATCTTTAAAATATAACATTTTCAAATACAAGATTAATTTTCAAAATAAGGATAGGGATTCAGATTTGATGGACTCAAATCAAAGAGAACTTTTATCTGAATATAAGTTGGAGACAAAAGGTAAGATGATTTAACAACAGAATAGGGAGTATGGATAAGCCTATATAAATCGCGGGTAACCTTAACCAGGTCAACCGTGACTTAACGAAAAGATCGTTGTGGATTTTCTAGGGTAAATCTATATTCGATCTCAAGAGATAGAATTCGGAATAATAAGAGATACTAGCATCTAAACCGAGGATATAGAAATCTTCGGTGAATCAATGCTTTTTGTAAAGGAGTTTCACCCCTTTATAAGTCATTAGAATATTGGCGGGACCGCCAATTCATTAGAAAGATTATTCGGAGTGGAGTTATGGGACACTCCAGAATCAAGAAGACACGAATAGGGGAGGACAAGAATGGACTTGGAACCGAAGGTATCGTTCCAAAATTCAAAGGAAATCGAATCGAAGAAGAAGGAATTCAAGTTCGAACGAAAGTGATTCTGTAATTAAATTTACTCTATATGCTGAGTTTGCCTAAAACCCGAGCTCTGATACCAACTGTAACGACCTGATATTTTCAACCATTCGCATCCGCACATGTCGGACTTGAATTGCTCAAAATACCGCGTTGTAAATAAAAATTTGGCAAACTCATCATATACGGTAAATAGATAATCGCAGATCACAGACACAGAGTAATATAATGCAGCGGAAACAAAGAAATAGTAGTTCATGAAGCTACTATATAAATACATCAGAGTTAAGTAAGATACAATAGGAATACCAAGATACAACAGGAGTAACAATATGATAATCAGGTACGACTCAGAATACAACTGGATAACAAAATGAATAGATATCTGGATCTTCAAAGCAAAACTCCAGCTCCAAAGGTGAGTCTCTAATGCTGTATCACACAGTCTGACCCGAGCGTAAAGCAAAACACAAAACACTCGAGTCAGGACATACATATACAATGTAAACCAACTCAAGTGAACTGTAATAAAAGGTACAAGTAACTTTAAAAATGCCTGGGGTCGCCCATTCTTTAAGGATCCGTTAAACTATCTACTATGTAGTAATATTCGCTATTATAATAATGTTTAATCTAAAATAAACATACTTTTAAATAGCATTAAGGAGTGACCCAATATACCCCTTAACACGTAATAGTCCCAGTAGTCTATCCAGTATTAGCATACTCCCAAAATGGGGGCTACCCTCGATACTCCACAGGCTACGGGAAAAATCAAAACTCGTAGTAAAGCTTGATATGGTAGGTGACACGGCACACAAGGCAATGCCAGGGTAGATATAACAATTACGCACACGGGCTGGTGGAAACCCATAGCAGCCACTACCGCTCCACCTCGAACAACACTCCCAAATTAAGGGGTGCACCCAAAAAATCACAAAGTAATAGAATGGTATCGAAGAAGTGCGTCCAATCATAGGTGCTACCTCATTGGCCCGAGATCACTCCTGTTTTAGCCACCTTTGAAAGTGTGTACGCTTGTGCACACTAATTACGGATCGTGTAATATGGACTAATATATGCGGAATGTTATTTACAATTCCTATACAAGTAAATATTCAATAAACTAACTATATAGCAATTCACAGATATAGAATAGTAAATGCAGTAAACTGTAAAAATCACACCAGGGATTTTTATACTGGTTCGGACCTCCCGTCCTACGTCCAGTCCCAGACTTCTATCTGGATTTTCACAACCAACTACCTCGCTTCACCCGGAGGAACAGGTTTACAACACCCGAACAGCCGAACGGGATTTCGTGCCTCTTACAACACCGAGGACTTCAACAAAAACAAATACAATTGTCGTTGACAACTTGTGCTCTTGATAACACGGATTTGTCACTTGTAGTACACCCTTCCTATAATCTTATCCTCAAAATATGTGAATGATGTTTGTGAAGATTGAAGGAAGTATATTACTTATTTGAATCAAAAGATATGAAATAATTTCAATGATTCAATAAGCAATTGAAATGTTTGAGAGTTCAAGACAGAGATCAATAGAATAGAGATTAGAATAATAGAATTGGTTATTCTTATCTGGAATAATGATTTCATGATGTTTATATAAGAAATAAACAGTTGTAACCCTTTGTGAAAAGATACAAACAAAGGTCATGATCATTGGTGAAGAGAAAGAGAAGCAACCGTTGAAGAAAAGGAAGTGTCTGTACGAAAGGTTGCTTTCTGTTTGAAAACGGTCGACAGGTCAAAAATGGCCGGTAGACAGGAATTTGAATATATATACGTTATGTACACTTGTGCACGTTATCTGTGCATTCTGGACAAAAACGGTCGACCGCCTTGTTTTAAACCGGTCGACCGGTTTAGCCCAGACTGCACAGTTAATGTGCACTCATACATATATACATTTATATTCAAAGATTGAAGGTATGAGATTATTTGAGGATAGATTTTAACATAAATAACACTACTAACATACCAAATAATCAACCTCTAATGTATGGAGCTCTTTGTGTCTCTTTAAAACAATGAATAACTTCTTTTTGTCGATCACGGCTTATCCCTTTGTCAGAAATCAAAACTCTATAAAAATCTTGACTCAACATTCTCCCCCTTTTTGATTGATGACAACATATATCTGAAACTCTGAATCTCCCCCTGAATATGTGATCTCCCCCTGAGATTTTGTCTGTATTCTTTATATAAATATATGTATTCCTGCAGATAATTGTTAGCACTTTCTCCCCCTTTGTCATCGACAAAAAGGAGTAATAGATAATGGAATAATATAGGAATGTATCAACCAGAATATCCACTTTCCTCTTTTCTTAAGTGGGACCTGCAAAAAATATAATTAAGACCATGGTACCCACTTTTTATGGGGTCCTAAGAGTTAGATCTTAGGAATCCAAACCCATACGGGTCCGGTATCCCCTTTATATACATAATTAGAATTATAATGCACAGTATTCATGAATTGCTGAATGTATTTGTTCCTAATCAAATTGTTATTTGTTTTAGGAACCCATATTTTGATAGTCTTTGTATTTTTCTTTTGAAATTTCACAACTGGCTTTGGTTTGGAATATAATAAACTAAGATTTTTCTTAACTTCAGTCTTCTTTCTTTTATTATCAAGATGTTTCTTGATTTCTTGTTTCTTATATCCCAAACCTTGTTTATTCGATGTAGATTGTGAACTTTCAATGATTTTTGTCAAATTTTCTCGACCTTTGTTAAAGTTAGAAACATTTTGAGTAATATCATCAAACTTTGTTTGTAAACTAGCTTTTTCTAGGTCTAGAATTTTGACTTTTGCCTTAAGCTCATGATTTTCAGTAGTGTGAGCATTATTTTTCTCTTTTTGAGCTTCTATTTCTTGACTCAAAAGAGATAGTTGAGAGTCAATATTAGATGATGATTCTTGAATTTTTTCAAGTTCTTCTTCTAATATTTTCTTCTCATCTTTTAACATATCTCGTTCAAACTCTGCTCTACTCAAATGTGCTTTGGCTACTTTTAATTGACGTTTTATGTCTTTATATTTGACTATCAACTCAGAATTTATATCAAGTAATTCATCAAATGTAGGAATTTGTACCTCATCTTCTGTTGCCATAAAACAAACATTAGCTTGTTCATTTTCCTGATCACTTTCACTTTCAGATGAGGATGAGTCTGAATCATCCCATGTTACTGAGAAGGCTCGTTTCTTTGACTTGTCCTTCTTATGTTTGAATTTATCATTTTCTGACTTCTTCTTCTGTTCTGGACAATCCTTCTGCATGTGCCCCTTTTTGTGACAGTTGAAACATTCTATAGTTGATGAAGATGGTTTGCTTGATCCAGGTTTCCTTTTGTTGTAGCGACTGGCTTTTCGATATTTTAGGAATTTTTTGAATCCTTTTGCAATGAATGCCAAATCTTCATCTTCAGAATCTGATTCATTTTCATCTTTCTCAGCATGAAATGCTACATTTTTCTTCTCTTCTTTCTGTTCTTTTCTAGCCTGCAAATTTGCTTCATAGGACATTAAATTTCCTATCAATTCATCTGGCTTCATGATGGAAAGGTCATTAGCTTCTTCAATTGCTAATACTTTTCCTTCCCATTCACTAGTCAGAGAATGTAGGACTGTTGAAACAACATCAAAATCTGAATATTTTTGCCCTAATCCGATAAGTGCATGATGAATAGTTTGAAATCTTGAATACATATCATTGATTGTCTCATTCGGTTTTATTTTGAAATTTTGAAACTGACTCTTCAGCATGGCTATTTTGGCTTGTTTAACCTTGTTAGTACCTTCATGAGTGGTTTTCAGCGTTTGCCAAATTTGATATGCAGTAGTGCAGATACTAACACGGTTATATTCATTTTGGTCTAATGCACAAAACAACATATTTATTGCCTTTGCATTTACAGCTGCTGCTGTTTTCTCAGCCGTTGTCCATTCTGAATATTCAGTTGTTGGATTTACTATTTCTTTTTGAGTAGCATTCCAAGCATCATAGCTATTTGATTGCATGAAAAATGACATACGTGTAGCCCAATAGCTATAGTTGAGACCATTAAAGAATGGAGGTCTTTGTGTTGATTGACCTTCCGTGTAAGTGCTAGAGCTAGTGCTTGCGTTATTTGCCATATTACAAGAATATATCAAATAACGGTGTTACGGTTATATGATAACCTTGCTCTGATACCAAATGAAAGCATGTATGCTCTGATACCAAATGAAAGTGTGTACGCTTGTGCACACTAATTACGGATCGTGTAATATGGACTAATATATGCGGAATGTTATTTACAATTCCTATACAAGTAAATATTCAATAAACTAACTATATAGCAATTCACAGATATAGAATAGTAAATGCAGTAAACTGTAAAAATCACACCAGGGATTTTTATACTGGTTCGGACCTCCCGTCCTACGTCCAGTCCCAGACTTCTATCTGGATTTTCACAACCAACTACCTCGCTTCACCCGGAGGAACAGGTTTACAACACCCGAACAGCCGAACGGGATTTCGTGCCTCTTACAACACCGAGGACTTCAACAAAAACAAATACAATTGTCGTTGACAACTTGTGCTCTTGATAACACGGATTTGTCACTTGTAGTACACCCTTCCTATAATCTTATCCTCAAAATATGTGAATGATGTTTGTGAAGATTGAAGGAAGTATATTACTTATTTGAATCAAAAGATATGAAATAATTTCAATGATTCAATAAGCAATTGAAATGTTTGAGAGTTCAAGACAGAGATCAATAGAATAGAGATTAGAATAATAGAATTGGTTATTCTTATCTGGAATAATGATTTCATGATGTTTATATAAGAAATAAACAGTTGTAACCCTTTGTGAAAAGATACAAACAAAGGTCATGATCATTGGTGAAGAGAAAGAGAAGCAACCGTTGAAGAAAAGGAAGTGTCTGTACGAAAGGTTGCTTTCTGTTTGAAAACGGTCGACAGGTCAAAAATGGCCGGTAGACAGGAATTTGAATATATATACGTTATGTACACTTGTGCACGTTATCTGTGCATTCTGGACAAAAACGGTCGACCGCCTTGTTTTAAACCGGTCGACCGGTTTAGCCCAGACTGCACAGTTAATGTGCACTCATACATATATACATTTATATTCAAAGATTGAAGGTATGAGATTATTTGAGGATAGATTTTAACATAAATAACACTACTAACATACCAAATAATCAACCTCTAATGTATGGAGCTCTTTGTGTCTCTTTAAAACAATGAATAACTTCTTTTTGTCGATCACGGCTTATCCCTTTGTCAGAAATCAAAACTCTATAAAAATCTTGACTCAACAACCTTATGCCAACTCACGGGAGTTGGGTCCACGCATATACCTATAGTATCATCGCCACCATCCTACTTCATTTTGGAAACTCCACCACGTACACAGTTGTTAAAGTGGTTTTCGGTATCGAAAGAGAGTATGTCCATATCTGATCCCGGTCTCTTTAACAACCAATCGTTATTATAACCCGTGGTTATAAATTTCAAAATAGTTTATGTTTCAAATCAAAATACATCCTTAAACCATTTCAAAATCATATCATTTATTTCAAAATAATACATACTTTCAAACCCAAAACATATCCATTTCTAATCCAATTCAAAAATATATCATTTCCATTTCAAAACCAATTCAATAATATCTCATTTAAATTCCAAAACCAAATCAATATATCATCTATATTTCAAAAATCAAAGCAATAATATATCATTTAAATTCCAGTACCAAATCAATATATCATTTATATTTCAACCCAAATTTCCAAATCACAGAAAGTTTCTTTCAATTTATTAAACTTGAAATATTCTTTTAAATCATCTTAAGTCAAACCACCTTATAAAGTCATATCCTTAAATCTTTAATTTCAACTAGTTTCAAATTAATATATATTTAAAGACAATTTTTAATTTAATACAATTCCAATTAATTTCATTTCCAACCATAGTACTTTCAAAGTCATAATAATTCTGAAACCAAACTTTTTGAAACCAAAATACTTGGAAATCATAACACTTGAAATATTGTCATTAGGACCTCATAATACCTAGAAAAATCATAACTGTAACGACCCGATATTTTCAACCATTCGCATCCATTATAAGTGTATAGGTAGACACTCATGCCGGAGTTGAATTGCTCAAAATACCGCGTTGTAAATAAAATTTGGCAAATCTCAGAGTATACAGTAAATAAATATAATCACAGATCACAGACACAGAGTAAAATAATGCAGCGGAAGTAAAAGAAATAGTAGTTCATGAAGCTAATATGAAACTATATCAGAGTTATATAAGATACAACATAAGAAATAAAGTACAGCAGAAGTCTTAATACAATAACCAAGTACAGGCTGAATAGAACAACGGAACCGAAGTTGATAGAACAAGACTAGCAAATAATCTCCAGCGATTCAAATCTCCAGAAGGTGGAAATCCAAATCTGTGAATACTCAGGCTGACCCGAGCGTAAAGCAAAACACAAAACACTCGAGTCAGGACAATATATACTTATATAATGTAAACCAACTCAAGTGAACTGTAATAAAGGTACAAGTAACTTAGAAGATGCTTGGGACCGCCGATCCTCTAAGGATCCGTTAAAATATCTACTATGTAGTAATATTCGCTATTATAATAGTGTCTAAATAAGTAAAGTATAATCATATAGAAAATAGCGTTAAGGGGATAGAGAACCTTAACGCGGTCGGATCTTAAAATCATAATCGTAGTAAAGCTCGATATGGTAGGTGACACGGCACAACTAGGCAATGCCAGGGTAGATATACCAATTACGCACACGGACTGATGGATACGCATAGCAGCCACTACCGTTCCACCTCGAACAACACTCCCAAATCGGAGGATGGCCATCTAATCAATCACAAGTAAGAGTATAATATCGAAGAAATGTGTCCGAGAAGAGGTGCTACCTCACTGGTCCGAGATCGCTCCTGTTTTAGCCACCTTATGCCAACTCACGGGAGTTGGGTCCACGTAACATACCTTAAGAACGTCGCCACCATCCTACTTCATTCTGGAATCTCCACCGCGTACACGGTTGTCAAAGTGGTTTTCGGTAAGACAGAGAGTATGTCCATATCCGATCCCGGTCTCTTTAACAACCCAACGTTATTATAACCCGTGGTTATAAGTTTAAAAACAGTTTATACTTCAAAATAGAATATCATTTCAAATCCAAATCTTTATCAAATAAAGATTAAATCAATTCCAAACCATTTCCATATTTTTAAAATATCATATCATTTCAAGACTTCATTTCAAATCATTTTAATATTCCAAATATCATTTGAGTTCAAATCTAAATATTCAACTTTAAACACCTTTTAAATTTAAAGGTATACTTCATTTATTATCATTTCAAGTCACCTTTTAAATAGTTTATATTCCAATCAAATAATTCATTTAAACCTTTTAAAAGTGTAATTATTATATTTTCAAATCAAGTATTCAATTTCCAAAGTTTCAAACCATTCTGAGTTCGTTTACTAAGTCAAAAACCCTAATTATTAAAATTTCAGCATTTCACAACATTTAAAAACAACTGCCATAAGTTATATTTGAAAACATTTTTAATTCAGCAAAGACAGCACTTAAAACTGCTGTTAAAACTCAGTTTTAGTTGAATTATAGTTCAAAAACAGAAAAGACAGCATTTCAGAAGTGCTGCGGTAGTTCAGATTTCAAAACAAGGGTTAAATTTGGTTTCAGCAAAGACTGCAGACCATTATAGCATTTCCAAAGAATGCTATAATATGCCTGAGTTCAATATTAGCCTATAAGTTCAATTACAGCAACTACAGCATTTCAGAAATGCTGTAATAGCTCTTTTTACACAATTTTAGTTCAAAACAGAATCTATAGCATTTCTGAATGCTATTAAAAGTAGATTTCAGGTGTTAGTGTATTTCCAGCAATTAAATAACTTTAATTTAAAACACATAAACATTTTAAAAATCATATTTTAACATTTAAAATGTTCATTTACATATCATTTAACATATATCTTTTTTCACAATAAATTTCTTATAATTAAATCAAATTTTCAACAATTTACTTAATAAGTTTAAGTGTAAAGGTTCCAATTCTTCACATTTCAACAAATAGACTTAACACTTCAAATTTAAATTACCATTTCACAATTTAACAAAATTTCCAATTTTATTTAATTAACTTAAACTTTAATTAAAACCAAATTTCACATTTCCTAGTCAAGTTATATTTTAAAAGCTCACTTTTAAACATCCATTTATTTAACCACTTAAATTCATAGAAAAATCAATAATACTTTAATAAATCACTTAAATTCAAATTTAATCAAATTATCATATTTACCATTTCCAAATAAAATTTAATATCCATTTTATTTATATAACTTAAATATCATTTTTAACCAAAATTCCAAATTTCCAACTTAAGTTATATTTCAAAAATCCAGTTAAACCATTCATTAATTACATTTTTAACACATAGAAAAATCATAATTTATTTATTTTAAACATTTCAAAATCTATTTAAAACAAATTTCATAAATTTATAATTTTCAAAATACTTAAAATATTCAAAACACTTTATAAAATAACCACGGGCCTGTATATAATTTTCTAACCTAGGTCAAGTGATACAGATATGTATCATTTCAATCCGCAGTTTAAAAAGAAAAATCCGGGTTCTATCATTTCAAACCCGCAATCCCAAGTTAAAATAAATTAAATAAAACCATTCAGGCCTATCATTTCAGCCCATAACGATTTTTCCCTATTCTAAAGTCCGTTCGGGTGTGTATCATTTCAACCCATAGTGATTCTAGTCTACAGGGAACTTGCAATGGTGATAACAGATATAAATAACAGAATAACATTAAATAATAGTAACATATGATATAATAAGTGTAATAACAGGTGTGAACATCATATGATAATAATATAAACATATATAACATGATGATATACATTACAGATTCAAATGGTGTCGGTTTATCAGTTATATAGGTACATATTGTCTGGTGAGAATAACTCACCTGTTTGTGCTGGAGATATCAAAACCAATGACACAATGGAACAAAAGCACGATGACAAGACTACGGACTTGAGTGGAGAGCAAGATCCAAAGCTACAACTCTTGTATTACAACCCAAAACATACATCAAAACAAACACAATTTCAACGCACTTGAAATGGAATAACTTTTAAACGAAAAGAGATTTGAATGTCAAATCTTTTGCCTTGCTTTCTCTATCCTTTTGCATGGCCTAGGGAATGTTTTGGTTCAGGTTTGGACATGGTTTGGGTCTGGTTTGGACCAAGGGATGCACGGCTACAAGCTAGAGATGATGGGGAAGTTACAACATAGGCATGTGAAGAGTTTTATGCAATATGGTGGAGTTTTGGTTCATCTTTGGCTCGGTCTACAAGGTCCTAGGCTTGGCCATGACTTGCTACAGGTCTGGACAGAGGAGATGGTGATGTGTAGTGGTGGTAGCAAGGTGGTGGTGGCGGGTAGAGGTGGTGTCCAAGGTGGTGGGCGAAGGTATGTTGCAACTAGTGGTGGCTATGCATTGTTTTAAGGGATTTGTGCAAGGTTTTGTGTGGGTTTTAGTCAAAAGGAGTGCATGGCCTGTCATGGTCAGAGGAGGAGGGGTTTTGGTCGTGGATGGTGTGGGGAAGGAAGTGGTGGTGGTCGGTGGAGGAGATGGTGGAGGTGTTAGGCCAAGCAAAGCAAGAGAAACATGGCAAAAATCATTGAAAATGAAGAGAAAAGAAGAAAAAGAAGGAGAGGCCATTACCTATTTTTGGATGAAGCCATGAGAAATGAGGAGCTGATTTGTTTTAACGTGAAAAGATGAGAAACAAAAAGTGGCGGCTACACTAGGGTTTTAGATGGCTAGGGCAAAATTTGAGGAGTTAAAGAAAATGAAGGGTTTGGACAAAAAAGGGCTTAAGTTTCAAAGTGTTTTACAACCTTTCATATTTCTTTTCTTTTTAATCTTTATATAAACAAAAATATTCAGAAAAAATAATTTACAAACCGAAATCAATTATAAATATGAGAAAACAAATAATAAATTTTGGAAAAATATAAAAAGAATGAAGAAAATTACTTAAAAATACCAAACAGTGTTCAAAAATTATAAATAAATCACTGCCAGTCTTGAAAAACTACACACTTCATTATAAAAATATTATGAAGTGAAAATTTGAATTAAAATAATTTATTTATCATTTTCAAAATAAAATAGATAATTAAATTGGAGAAAATAGAAAAGGATTAAAGAAAAATGTTTAAAATTTACAAACAGGGCATGGAAATTTGCAAGAAAAATACTACTAACTCTGGAAAAATTCCTACCTTACTTTAAAAATATTTAAAAGCCAAAATATATTTTATATAACATAAATGTACAAATTAGAATAAAATATATCAAATAAAAATGTCATTTATATAATTTTAAAATAAAGAATATTGCTGAATAACCCAATATACACACAATATTGAAAATAGTATAACTTTTGCAATTTAAATCCGTTTGCAACGAAACGAAAAGCAGTATTCAAGTTATTAAATCTATTTTTATAATAAAAGATAAAATTCATAAATTTCAAACTTTTAAATTTTCAAGTTAAAAGTCGAAGTTTGACTATTTGACCAAAATTCTCATTTTCTAGAAATATTAAATTTAGTCATATTTGGAATTCAAATCCACATACAAAATCAAAGTTTTTTATATTTACAATAACAACATTTATTCTTTTCATAAATAAAGCTCTTAAATTTGGAAAAATCAAATTAAAATTAATTGTAAAATACAGGGTTGTTACACTCTCCCCCACTCAAAACTTTTCGTCCCCGAAAAGGAACGAGGTACGGGAAAGCACAGAAAAAGATAGAATGAAATAGAATTAAGACAGGATGATAAGACGATTGGAATTACACCTGATAATTATTGTTATAGGTAAGTTTAACAAGATGGAGGTGATCAAATCAAGAATATAAGCACGAAAAAGATCCTCTAGAGTCTGAATCTCCCTTTCACTTGACCGACAGTCTATGAATGGAAAAACAGTGTTCAGATCCAGATGAGTAACAAAGATTATCATAGATTACAGAAAGATTTCTAAATAGACTGGTATAAGCAATAGCCTTCCCATTCTGTAACAAGATAAGGTAAATAAGGACAACCAAAAGATAGTTTGGAAAAAACAAAACCAGATAATAAATTTAAAACCATAATGCTTTGAAATCATAACAATTTAGGGATGTTTATCATTTGGAAATCACACTGCTAAAATCATAACACTTTGGACAAGTTATTCTTTTTAAAAAAAAACATAATACTTAGAAAATCATAACACCCTAAAAAAAGTAATCTTCATTTAAACCATTTTAATTCAAGGTCAAATAATATTCATTTTAAAGTTGTAACATTTCTAAGTTCATTTAATTATAAAAATTTCCAAAACATTGTATTTCCAAAATAGTAGTACTTATAAAAATGCTACAGTAGATATATTAATATTTCAAATCAGTTCAATTCCAGAAATATTTATTTGGATATCATTTAACTTATGACTTATTAAACAAACTTTATGAATGGAATATTCAAATCAAACTATACTTCATTTATTAAGTTAAAAGTTCACTATTTTAGTTAGCTCTTAAATTAACACATAACCTAACACTTTATTTAAAATACCCATTTCATAAATAGATATTCCTTTAATAAGTTACACTTAAAATTTCATTTGAAAACCAAATTCTCAATTATCAAATTTTAGTGATGTTAAAATACATTTTAACTATTTAAATCATAATTATTCATTTTTCAAGACATATCTATTTCATAAATAAAATATTTATCATAGCAAATATAACAATCAAATTCCTTTACACATTTATTCATTTAGACATCAATTAAACTATGAATTCAAGTTAAATAAACTTTATTACAAAATGTCCAATTCCAATGTATTTTATTTTATCTATTCAAAGATACATTATTTATTATACAACATATTCGTTTCAGGAAATAACCATTATTAAAATTCCTAGGTTAGACTTAAGGTTCCATATTAAATCAAATTTGATTATTAAGTTATTTAAATAAAATCTCTTTAAATTCCTTTTTCACTATTTACCTCTGTTAATCTTTTATAACTAAAATTTAAGTGTATAACATTTATTATAACCACTCAAATTTTATTTATAAAATCATTTCTGTACTGCATATTATCCAATTACATTGTTAACTTCAAAAAAAATTTAAGGTAAGTTATATTTGAATGCAATTGTATTATACAAATAAAACTTTCCAATTCAATTATCTCAAGTTTGAATCATTTATCCAAATTTTTTATTTTTTCTTCTTATAATTGAAATTATTCTTCAAGATAAAATTTAAGAATTTGAATCTTCGAACGTCTTCAAACCATTTGGAGATAAGTAATTATATATACATAATATGTTAAATCAAATTTAAATCATATATCTATATATATATTATAATCCAGTCATATTTTAGAAATTCAAATCAATTAGATTTTCCAAAACAAAGCTGTAGCAAGACTACATAATGGTTTCTTCACTTCGAAACTCGAAAATGAACGTCGATGATGCTGCAGTCATCACCGAAATTATTTTCCAGCGACAAAGAGAAGAGCACTAAATTTTTAAACTTTAAAATCCTTTAGAGACAAATTTTTATTCAAAATACTTTAAATAATATCCTTTTAAAAATTTTAAACACAAGGTTTGAAACCATCGGAAATTAAATTCTTTAACTTTCTTGTTTTAAATTCATTTCAGTTCCCAAATAAATTTATAAACAACTATTTATAAATTCATTTGTAGAACAATAAATGATAAATCAAGTATTATCATTTCAAATTATCAATTTAAATCAATTTATTAAGTTCCATAAAATTATATATCCAAATTTATTTCATAAACCAAATTTTAAAATAATATTGTGTCAGTTTGTTCTGTCAAAGTGTTTTAGAAATCCTATCGATAGCGTTGATCAAACGAATCGATCGGAAACCCAAATCAACATCAACAACTCAAACAACACAATATAAAACAAAACATTAATTTACAAGTACAGTTCAAAATGTTTGGAAGATAGATTGGAACAAAAGACAAGATGATTAAACAGAGTAGAGAGATGGGTAAGCTTAGATAAATCGCGGACAACCTTAACCGGGTCAACCGTGACTTAATGGATAAGATCAAATGTGGATTTTCTGGGGTAAATCTACCTTCGATCTCAAGAGATAGAGTTTGGAATAACAAAAGATATTAGAATCTAAACCAAGGATAAATATAAATCTTTGGTTAATCGATGCTGATTGTAAAGGATTTTCACCCCTTTACAAGAAAATTAGAATATTGGCGAGACCGCCAATTTACTATAAAAATCATTCGAAGTGGGGTTATGTGATACTCCAAAATCAAAAGAAGATGAATAGTGAGGGACAAGAATGAATTTTGGAACCGTAGGGAACGTTCCAAAAATTCAAAGGAATTTTGAATCAAGAGGAAAAAAATTCAAACTCGAACGAAAGTGATTCTGTAAATAAATCTACTCCATATGCTGAGTTTTGCCTCAAAGCCAAAGCTCTGATACCAACTGTAACGACCCGATATTTTCAACCATTCGCATCCATTATAAGTGTATAGGTAGACACTCATGCCGGAGTTGAATTGCTCAAAATACCGCGTTGTAAATAAAATTTGGCAAATCTCAGAGTATACAGTAAATAAATATAATCACAGATCACAGACACAGAGTAAAATAATGCAGCGGAAGTAAAAGAAATAGTAGTTCATGAAGCTAATATGAAAATATATCAGAGTTACATAAGATACAACATAAGAAATAAAGTACAACAGAAGTCTCAATACAATAACCAAGTACAGGCTGAATAGAACAACGGAACCGAAGTTGATAGAACAAGACTAGCAAATAATCTCCAGCGATTCAAATCTCCAGAAGGTGGAAATCCAAATCTGTGAATACTCAGGCTGACCCGAGCGTAAAGCAAAACACAAAACACTCGAGTCAGGACAATATATACTTATATAATGTAAACCAACTCAAGTGAACTGTAATAAAGGTACAAGTAACTTAGAAGATGCTTGGGACCGCCCATCCTCTAAGGATCCGTTAAAATATCTACTATGTAGTAATATTCGCTATTATAATAGTGTCTAAATAAGTAAAGTATAATCATATAGAAAATAGCGTTAAGGGGATGGAGAACCTTAACGCGGTCGGATCTTAAAATCATAATCGTAGTAAAGCTCGATATGGTAGGTGACACGGCACAACTAGGCAATGCCAGGGTAGATATACCAATTACGCACACGGACTGATGGATACGCATAGCAGCCACTACCGTTCCACCTCGAACAACACTCCCAAATCGGAGGTTGGCCATCTAATCAATCACAAGTAAGAGTATAATATCGAAGAAATGTGTCCGAGAAGAGGTGCTACCTCACTGGTCCGAGATCGCTCCTGTTTTAGCCACCTTATGCCAACTCACGGGAGTTGGGTCCACGTAACATACCTTAAGAACGTCGCCACCATCCTACTTCATTCTGGAATCTCCACCGCGTACACGGTTGTCAAAGTGGTTTTCGGTAAGACAGAGAGTATGTCCATATCCGATCCCGGTCTCTTTAACAACCCAACGTTATTATAACCCGTGGTTATAAGTTTAAAAACAGTTTATACTTCAAAATAGAATATCATTTCAAATCCAAATCTTTATCAAATAAAGATTAAATCAATTCCAAACCATTTCCATATTTTTAAAATATCATATCATTTCAAAACTTCATTTCAAATCATTTTAATATTCCAAATATCATTTGAGTTCAAATCTAAATATTCAACTTTAAACACCTTTTAAATTTAAAGGTATACTTCATTTATTATCATTTCAAGTCACCTTTTAAATAGTTTATATTCCAATCAAATAATTCATTTAAACCTTTTAAAAGTGTAATTATTATATTTTCAAATCAAGTATTCAATTTCCAAAGTTTCAAACCATTCTGAGTTCGTTTACTAAGTCAAAAACCCTAATTATTAAAATTTCAGCATTTCACAACATTTAAAAACAACTGCCATAAGTTATATTTGAAAACATTTTTAATTCAGCAAAGACAGCACTTAAAACTGCTGTTAAAACTCAGTTTTAGTTGAATTATAGTTCAAAAACAGAAAAGACAGCATTTCAGAAGTGCTGCGGTAGTTCAGATTTCAAAACAAGGGTTAAATTTGGTTTCAGCAAAGACTGCAGACCATTATAGCATTTCCAGAGAATGCTATAATATTCCTGAGTTCAATATTAGCCTATAAGTTCAATTACAGCAACTACAGCATTTCAGAAATGCTGTAATAGCTCTTTTTACACAATTTTAGTTCAAAACAGAATCTATAGCATTTCTGAATGCTATTAAAAGTAGATTTCAGGTGTTAGTGTATTTCCAGCAATTAAATAACTTTAATTTAAAACACATAAACATTTTAAAAATCATATTTTAACATTTAAAATGTTCATTTACATATCATTTAACATATATCTTTTTTCACAATAAATTTCTTATAATTAAATCAAATTTTCAACAATTTACTTAATAAGTTTAAGTGTAAAGGTTCCAATTCTTCACATTTCAACAAATAGACTTAACACTTCAAATTTAGATTACCATTTCACAATTTAACAAAATTTCCAATTTTATTTAATTAACTTAAACTTTAATTAAAACCAAATTTCACATTTCCTAGTCAAGTTATATTTTAAAAGCTCACTTTTAAACATCCATTTATTTAACCACTTAAATTCATAGAAAAATCAATAATACTTTAATAAATCACTTAAATTCAAATTTAATCAAATTATCATATTTACCATTTCCAAATAAAATTTAATATCCATTTTATTTATATAACTTAAATATCATTTTTAACCAAAATTCCAAATTTCCAACTTAAGTTATATTTCAAAAATCCAGTTAAACCATTCATTAATTACATTTTTAACACATAGAAAAATCATAATTTATTTATTTTAAACATTCCAAAATCTATTTAAATCAAATTTCATAAATTTATAATTTTCAAAATATTTAAAATATTCAAAACACTTTATAAAATAACCACGGGCCTGTATATAATTTTCTAACCTAGGTCAAGTGATACGGATATGTATCATTTCAATCCGCAGTTTAAAAAGAAAAATCCGGGTTCTATCATTTCAAACCCGCAATCCCAAGTTAAAATAAATTAAATAAAACCATTCAGGCCTATCATTTCAGCCCATAACGATTTTTCCTTATTCTAAAGTCCGTTCGGGTGTGTATCATTTCAACCCATAGTGATTCTAGTCTACAGGGAACTTGCAATGGTGATAACAGATATAAATAACAGAATAACATTAAATAATAGTAACATATGATATAATAAGTGTAATAACAGGTGTGAACATCATATGATAATAATATAAACATATATAACATGATGATATACATTACAGATTCAAATGGTGTCGGTTTATCAGTTATATAGGTACATATTGTCTGGTGCGAATAACTCACCTGTTTGTGCTGGAGATATCAAAACCAATGATACAATGGAACAAAAGCACGATGACAAGACTACGGACTTGAGTGGAGAGCAAGATCCAAAGCTACAACTCTTGTATTACAACCCAAAACATACATCAAAACAAACACAATTTCAACGCACTTGAAATGGAATAACTTTTAAACGAAAAGAGATTTGAATGTCAAATCTTTTGCCTTGCTTTCTCTATCCTTTTGCATGGCCTAGGGAATGTTTTGGTTCAGGTTTGGACATGGTTTGGGTCTGGTTTGGACCAAGGGATGCACGGCTACAAGCTAGAGATGATGGGGAAGTTACAACATAGGCATGTGAAGAGTTTTATGCAATATGGTGGAGTTTTGGTTCATCTTTGGCTCGATCTACAAGGTCCTAGGCTTGGACATGACTTGCTACAGGTCTGGACAGAGGAGATGGTGATGTGTAGTGGTGGTAGCAAGGTGGTGGTGGCGGGTAGAGGTGGTGTCCAAGGTGGTGGGCGAAGGTATGTTGCAACTAGTGGTGGCTATGCATTGTTTTAAGGGATTTGTGCAAGGTTTTGTGTGGGTTTTAGTCAAAAGGAGTGCATGGCCTGTCATGGTCAGAGGAGGAGGGGTTTTGGTCGTGGATGGTGTGGGGAAGGAAGTGGTGGTGGTCGGTGGAGGAGATGGTGGAGGTGTTAGGCCAAGCAAAGCAAGAGAAACATGGCAAAAATCATTGAAAATGAAGAGAAAAGAAGAAAAAAAAGGAGAGGCCATTACCTATTATTGGATGAAGCCATGAGAAATGAGGAGCTGATTTGTTTTCACGTGAAAAGATGAGAAACAAAAAGTGGCGGCTACACTAGGGTTTTAGATGGCTAGGGCAAAATTTGAGGAGTTAAAGAAAATGAAGGGTTTGGACAAAAAAGGGCTTAAGTTTCAAAGTGTTTTACAACCTTTCATATTTCTTTTCTTTTTAATCTTTATATAAACAAAAATATTCAGAAAAAATAATTTACAAACCGAAATCAATTATAAATATGAGAAAACAAATAATAAATTTGGAAAAATATAAAAAGAATGAAGAAAATTACTTAAAAATACCAAACAGTGTTCAAAAATTATAAATAAATCACTGCCAGTCTTAAAAAACTACACACTTCATTATAAAAATATTATGAAGTGAAAATTTGAATTAAAATAATTTATTTATCATTTTCAAAATAAAATAGATAATTAAATTGGAGAAAATAGAAAAGGATTAAAGAAAAATGTTTAAAATTTACAAACAGGGCATGGAAATTTGCAAGAAAAATACTACTAACTCTGGAAAAATTCCTACCTTACTTTAAAAATATTTAAAAGCCAAAATATATTTTATATAACATAAATGTACAAATTAGAATAAAATATATCAAATAAAAATGTCATTTATATAATTTTAAAATATAGAATATTGCTGAATAACCCAATATACACACATTATTGAAAATAGTATAACTTTTGCAATTTAAATCCGTTTGCAACGAAACGAAAAGCAGTATTCAAGTTATTAAATCTATTTTTATAATAAAAGATAAAATTCATAAATTTCAAACTTTTAAATTTTCAAGTTAAAAGTCGAAGTTTGACTATTTGACCAAAATTCACATTTTCTAGAAATAATAAATTTAGTCATATTTGGAATTCAAATCCACATACAAAATCAAAGTTTTTTATATTTACAATAACAACATTTATTCTTTTCATAAATAAAGCTCTTAAATTTGGAAAAATCAAATTAAAATTAATTGTAAAATACAGGGTTGTTACAATAATACTTCTAAATTAATATTCATTACCAAAGTTATAACACTTTAAGTTCATTCATTCAATTATACCAATTTCAAACATTGTATTAACTCAAAAATTTCAAAGTGGTTTATATTCAAATCAAAATAATTCATTTACACCATTTAAATATGAAGTCATTATACTTACAAATCAAATATTCAATTACCAAAAATTTAGCCTTTTCTGAGCTCATTTATTCACTTAAATACTTCAAACAATTTAAATTTCAGCTTTCGCAGCACTTAGAGAATGCTACGGTAAGTTACATTTAAAACAATTCAATTCAGCAAAGACAGCATTTAAAAACTGCTGTAATAGTTCAGTTTTAGTTGAAAAATAGTTTAATTCAGCAAAGACAGCATTTACAAAACTGCTGTAATAGTTCAGGGTTTAAATTAAAAGGTTTAATTCAATTCAGCAATGACAGCTTTTAAAAACTACTGTAATAGTTCAATTATATTCAAAAATCACATTTCAGCCAATTGCAGCACTTAACAAATGCTACCATAGCCCTTAGTTAAATTTTAGCCTTAAAGTTTACTTCTGCAACTACAGCACTTACAAAGTGCTGCAGATTCTATTTAGTTCATTTTTAGTTCATTTTCAGATTGGTTAGCATATCTGAAGTGCTACTAAAATAATTTCCAGATTTACAATAGAATTTCAGCAACCATTTTAATTCAATTTAAATCATTTTAACTTATAAAATTTCATATTTTCCACTTTTAAAATGGTCATTTAATTACCCTTTAATTTTGAATTTTATAAAGGAAAATTCTACAATAATTATCAACTTTTCAACAATTCATTTATTTAATTCAAGTGAAAAATTATCCTATTCTTTACATTTTGCCTTTACACTTAAATTTAATTTACCATTTCATGAATTAAATTAATTTCCATTTTTATTTTCTTTTCTTAAAATTCCATTTTAAACCAAATCACAAGTTTCGAAATTAGGTTATATTTCAAATCACAAATTTTCCATTCATTTATTTAACATTTTTAATACATAGAAAAATCATTAACACTTAATTAAATCATTTTAAATTCAATTTAAATCAAAATATCATATTTTTCATTTAAAAAATACTTAAAACTTTCTAGTAAATTATATAAAATAACCACGGGTCTGTTTAATATTTTCTAGCCTAAGTCAAGTGATACGGATAAAATATCATTTCAATCCGTAGATTACAAAGAAAATTCCGGGTTTTATCATTTCAAACCCGCAATCCCAAGTAAATAAAATAAATAAAAATAAATAAAAATCGCTCAGGTTTATCATTTCAGTCCATAACGATCTTTCCCTATTTTGAAGTCCGTTCGGGTATGTATCATTTCAGCCCATAATGATCTTTCCCTATTCTAAAGTCCGTTCGGGTATGTATCATTTCAGCCCAAAGTGATTCTATTCTACAGGGAACTTGCAATGTGATAAATAGAATAGATAACAGTAAAATAAAAATATAGCATAACAGATGATATGATATGGTTATAAACAGGGTTAACATCATGTAATTTATAACATAGGCAGGTATAACATGATATAATAATTTATACACTTTCACTTGCTATCAATTCACAGTTATATAAGTATGAATGTCAGGTGTGATTACTCACCTTTTTATGCTGGAGTTATCAAATCAAATGACACAAACGAATTCCAGAAGGCACGATGACAAGACTATAGATTCAAGTGGAAGAGAACCAAGCTAAAGATCTTGTCGCAACCCATAAACAAAACCAAATATTAATATAAATTCAATACAACATTGAATTGGATTAACTTTGAAATAAAAAGCAACAATGAACACCATTGCTTTGGCTATGCTTTCAACACTCATGTGCTCGGCAAAGGGGGTCCTTATGGTTCGGCTAAGACATGGTATGGTTCGGGTTTGGACTCATGAAGGCACGACTACAAGGAATAAGAAGTGGTAGAGGTTACACAACATGAATACAAAGGGGCAAGAATAAGAGGAAGGTTTTGGTTCATCACTTTGGCTCGGCTACATGGGTCTATGGGCTCGGCCATTCATGCTACAGATCTGGACAGAGGTAAGGCTGAGAGTAAATGGTCGTATCATGGTGGTGGTGGAGCATAGGGAGGTGGCCAAGGCAATCTAAGGTGATGGTGATGAAGACTAGGCTCAGTTAGGCATGTTTTAAGGAGTTTGCAACATTTTTGTGGAGTTTTTGGTCATGGGAAAGGTATGGCCAGATCTGGTCAGAGGAAGAGGAGATGATAGGCGGTGGATGGTGAAGAGGAGGAGGTGGTGGAGGCTATAGCCGAGGCATATATATGAAGAGCATGGCCAAAACAATGTAAAATCAAAAGAAAACAATGGAAAAAGTGAAGAGAAAAAGTAGAAAAGAGGAGAGAAGCCATTACCTATTTTCAGATCTGAAATGATGGCTGCAAATTTGTGAATGAGAAAGTGTTTTCACATGAAAAAAAGAATAAAAACTCACGGCTAAAGTTTAGGAAAGGAACGGCCAAAATTGTGGAGAAGTTATGGTAGGAAATCAAAAGGGGTGGAAAGATATAAAGGCAAAAATCAAACATAACGTATGCCTATAATTAAAACAGGTAACGTATCTTAATTGATACGTTTCCCATCTAATAAAGAAAGATGTATACAAGAAGCCTCCTATCAAATAAATACAAGAAATGTTTAAATAAACAAGAAAAGTGTCACAGGTCCCTATTTTTGATGTTGTTATAAGAGAAGTCCCTATAGATAATAATATTTAAATTTAGTCCCTGTTTTTCGAAAAATAGAAAATGCAAGGTGTTTTGCATTTTTCTGACAGAAAATGCAAGCCAGCTTGCAATTTTTTGACTATGAATTTTTTTTTGAAAATTTTGAAAATTTTAAAACTTTTGAAAAATTTAGAAAACGCAAGTTAACTTGCGTTTTCTATCAGGAAAGCGCAAGCTAGTTTGCGCTTTTATTTTGAATTTTTTTAAAATTTTTGAATTTTTTGAAAATTTTAAATTTTTTGAAAAATGCAAGTTAACTTGATGGAAAGCGCAAGCTAGTTTGCGCTTTCTGTTTTTGAAATTTTTTTTAAATTTTTAAAATTTTCGGAAATTTTAAAATATTTGAAAAGCGCAAGTTAACTTACACTTTTTATCTGGAAAGTGCAAGCTAGTTTGCGCTTTTTGATTTTGAATTTTTTTTTGAAAATTTTGAAATTTTCAAAAAAATTAAATTTTTGAAAAGCGCAAGTTAACTTGCACTTTCTATAAGTAAAGCGCAAGGTAGTTTGCACTTTCTGATTTAGAAAAAAAACAGGTACTTAATTTACATACTCATTATCATAAGGACTTTTCTTACAACAACATCAAAAATAGGGACCTTCGGTGCAAAGCCCCTTAAATAAATACATTTAAAAGATATGCCTTTTAAAGCAATAACATATATATATATATATATATATATATATATATATATATATATATATTGAAACTAGACTTAAAATTTCAAACAAAATGCAATTAACTTTTGGAAAATTATAACAACAATTCTAAACAAATAAAAAGTCAAGTAAATAAGATAAATGCTGAACAAAATAAAGTGGAAATGAAAATAAAATAAGGTTTTAAGAAAATAGAAAAATAAATAAAAAATTACTTTAATTAGTTGAAACTAGAAATTAAAATTTGTAAACAAAATACAACTGACATTAGAAAATTTCAATTACACATTTTAAAATGTCTTAAAACTAAAATATACATACATAACATCATGTTACACATGTAAACATAAATTAGAACATGACATGACAAACAAAATATTATTTATATAAATTAAAATAAACAATTTTGTTAAATAAAACAATTTACATACAATAGTGTATAAAGCATAACTTTCACAATATTAATCAGATTTCAACGAAACGAAAGGCAGTATACTTGAAATTTTATTTACTTTCATAATAAAAGATAAAATTCAAAAATTCAAACTTTTAAAATTTTAAATTAAAGGTCAAAGTTTTACCACATTGACAAAAATTCATATTTCAAGAAAATACTCTATTTATTCATGTTTGGAATTATAATTCACATACAAATCAAAATTTATATTTAAAATAACAAAATTTTATCCAATTTAATAAATAAAATAAAGTTTTTAACTCAGGAAATTCAATTTAAATAATTACAAAATATAGGGTTGTTACACCGGGGTTGCTGACTTGGGTGCGTAACGACCCGTAATTTTCGATAATTAAAATATTGAATTCAATAAGATTTTGTAATTTAATATTGGAAGAAATTAAAATTTGTCATTTATTAATAAGAAATTACTAAAATGTAATGTTAAAAATGTTAATTCAAGACAATTGATAACTACTTTAATGTATGTCCAATTAATTGAAATGATTGCAAAGTTAAAACTGGTTATAGGTTGTAAATAAAGAAATAGGATTTAATAATGTAAATTTAATATAATAAATGACTAATTGAATGAAATCTCAAATAATTGTAATAAATTGTAAAGTTACATTGGTTAGAAATTGTAAATAAGAAGATAAAATCAATGCGAAGTTATTTGTTTTGTTAGTTAACAATAAACTTGGAAATGTGTTTGAATTGGCAAATTGTAACAATGGTTAATTAATCCATTGAAATTTAATTAGTTATAATTGGTAAATAAGGGAATGAATTAAATGTTATAATTAATTGGTGAAATAATATGTAATTCATTGTAATTGGGAAAAATCAGGGTGGTGTAAGTAGTTATAACATTTATTTGAAGAATAAACTTATAAGTGTGATTAAAGTAAGAAAATGTGACAATTGTTATATGTTACATATTTAATCAATCTGTTGAATTTAATTTGGAATAAATTGCGACTAAATGTAATTAAATATTATGTTAATGCAAATTAAGATGAAATTGGAGAATATTAATGTAATAAGATATAATCCAATGCTAACTATGCCCATCGGGTAATGATTGATTGTAATAATAAATGTTAATATAAGAATGGAATAATTTAAGAAATAAATGTTGGAATATGAAATGAACAGTAAATAGTTGTGGTATAACGAGAATTCGTTTGAAATCTAATATTGAATATAAACTGCAATAATAGTTGTTGAAATCCTTTAATTGAAAAGAAAAGACAAGTGCATCGTAATTAATAAGTTCAACATAAGAACTTACATTTTAAATTAAATTAAGATAAAGATTTTAATGAAATTTAAGCTTTGACTTAAAAAGAATAAATTGTATGTTTGCTTCTAATAGGAATAATAAATGTTCAATTTGAATAAAGGATGGAGTGAATGTTTTAATGAAAGAATAACATAATTTGTTATTTGGAATGCATCTTGGAGAAGTTGATTTTCAATAAGATAAAAACATTTACTTTGTAAATAGTGTATAAATTTTGTTGTATATGAAATTTTATAAAACATGTTTGAATTGGTATAAATGAAAAGAAAACAGTGTTTATAATTAGAATTTGTTGAAATTAGTAATGAAATGAATTGGAATTAGATTAATCGAAATGTTGCAATTAAACGGAAACATAAATGAAATTGTAATGAATGAGTTAATATAGAAACTTGCATTTTGTGTCAATATGGAATGAACATTTTAGTTAAGATAATTGCATGTTTTGAGATGTATAAAAATAAAACTTTCATTTTGAATAAGTATGATTTTGAAAAAAAAAATAGGATAATATACACACACACACATTAATATCCAAATTTATAAATATATCAGAGGGTTCATGGTTGTGTAAATGTTGTGGAATCAATTAGAATTACCTTTAATTAACAATTGTACATTAATTACACATGTTCACGTATATTTATTTTTCCATTTCATATATTGTTAAAACTAGTAAATTTGTTGCATTAATGTGATCGTTACGGTAATTAAAAAAGTAAAGTAAATCATTTTATAATGCATAGATAGATATATATTCATTAATTAATAAAATTGGTTTGAGTAACATAAATAAATGAATAGATTGATTGGTTGATTAATTGATTGATTGATTGGTAATTGTTTCAATTGCGCTAATGGAGTGTGCACATACATTAACGTAAAACGAATGTTTTAATAAAGAATTAAATGATAAATATGTGTATATTTGGGTTTGTTGAAGTGAATTAATAGGAGTAAGTTTTGGAATTTGGATCCCAAAGGTTTGTTTATAGTATATAAGTGGACCCTTCAATTACTTTGCATTTATTATCACATCCACATTCTCTTTCTTTTCATTTTCAAGTTCTCCGTGTAGGTTTCATTTGAGCATCCATTTAATTATTAGACTGCTCATTCGTTTCTTATTAATTAATAATTGCCTCATTCTTTTCATTTGTCTCTTATTTATTCGTTTGCTCCTTTCAAGTGCTTTACCTGAAGTTTTTTTTCGTTTTTCTTTTCCCATTTTTAATGTGAACATCCAAATTAATTTTCATGCCATCTAATTAGCATTTACTATTCTCCGTTTCTGAAGTTTATTTTGTTCATGTGTTATTAGTTCTTGTAGTTTCCTTTCATTAGCAACTCTTTCTTCTGAAGCTTCATATTAAAGAACGGAAGATTCATTTTTATCTTTATTAATATATTTATTCCTTTATTTTACCTCTTTCAATACTACCATTTTAAGGTTGTTCATATTCTTACTTTATTTTAATTACTAGTTTGTTTGCATATACTTTATTAGCTTTTCATTTGTTTCCATCTTCATCCCTGTAGCCTCATTTCATTTTTCAAATCTCATCTTCTGTAGCTTCATTCCTCCAAACAAACTTCCATCTCATTTTCTCTCTCTCTCTCTCTCTCCATTTTCCTCCTCCTTCAATTTTTTCCTTCAAATCTCCTTCTTCTTTTTTTCAAAGCTTCCTTTTCTTTTTCAATTCTTCATCTTCTTTAAATTTTCTTCTTCTTTTCCAAACATTCTTCTTTTTCCAAATCTTTTTCTTCAAATACAGATCTATACAAACTTCTCTGTCTCTTCCAAAACTTTCTAAAAAAAGATTAAGATACTAAGGAAACAAATCAAAAGGAGGAAGTAGTAGCAGATCCAAATCCAACTATAAAATGGAAATCCATAAGGTGAGTGTTTTAACCCACTCACAATTACTAAATTATCTTATGTTAGTTAAATTAAATTTATGATGTGATTAGAAATTTATTGGTTGATGTTTGGTATGCTTAAATTGTCATTCCAGTTAAATAGGACCTTTGTTGCACTTAATCATCGTTTTATTTAATATTGAATTTAATTGTCAATTTAATACCTGTTAATGATAATCAGTTGTCTATTGATGTTTATTAGTTGATTTGGATGATGGTTGTGATGGTTGTTTGATTGTTGATGCTGGATGACTGGATGTTATATTTTATATTGTTATAACACTACAAGTTCCTTATGGGTTGAAATGATACATACCCGAATGATCTAATATATTAAAGGAAAGCGTTATTAGTTGAAATGATAGACTCAAGCGATCAAAAATAATTTATTAGTTTATCAGTCCCTCTCATGTCCGCTTCTACGGATGTCCTTCCCCTCTCCCATTCTTTCTGCTCTTCTGTCCTTCCCACCTTACCTCCCGTCACCTCACTCGTACTGCCATGCTCCTCCACAGTCCTACCTCTCCTCCCAAACTCTGCTCCATCTTCCACCTCTCCTAGCCCTCTCTCCTCTCCTCCTCCTCTTGTCCCAACTGATATTCTTACGGCCTCCGTACCTTCTTCCTCCTCTGTCCATGCTGCCTCTGTGCCTTTTCTTCCCTCTCATGTTCCTCCTGATACTCTTCCCCCTTCTCTTGCTCCTCCTCTCTCTTCGTCTACTCCTTCTCTAGTTGTCCCTCCTCCTCCTGTCCACTGTGAACGGATATGGACTTCTCTCTTCAAGCGTAAACCCAAAAACGCTGGGAAGTACATCCCCGTTCACATGCTTCCTGTGTATGAGAATGAAGTGTTAGTGCCTCCTCCAGAGGTGCTAGAAGCAGGTGATGTTTTATGGAGTGACTCGGTAGTTGGTTTCTTTCTCGATAGGCCTTTATCTTACACTGCTGTAATTCAGAGGCTTAAAAATATATGGAGATTAAAAGGCTCTGTTTCAGTTAAATCTGATGGCACCATATTCTTATTCAAATTCTCTTGTGCGGAAGACAGAGATAAAATCTTACAGAGCGATCCCATAATCATGAATAACAAACTATTCATTATTAAGCCATATGACGCTGGAGTTAGTAATGTTTCTGGTACAGTTACTGCAGTGCCAGTATGGGTTCACTTGTACAATCTACCTATTTATGCTTGGTCGCCGCTAGGGATAAATTGGCTTTGTAGTCACTTGGGTAAAATGCTATGTATGGACGAAATGACTGAGCGGCAGGAGAGGTTGAGTTATGCTAAATGCCTGATTGAAATCAGACCAGATAAAGAGTTAGTAGATGATTTTATGGTTAAATTGGTTGAGGGTGGTCATCAGAAGATAACAGTTCAATATCTTTGGAGGCCACATGTTTGTGTCGATTGTAAAATCTTTGGACACACAACGGCTGAATGTGATAAGAATGTCTGTGCAAAAAGCAATGGAATGGATGCTAATGTTCAAGGAGGAGTGGAAAGTGTAGAAGCTAAAGTGATCAAGCAGTTTCGACAAAGGGTGGGACCCCTCAGGCAGCAAGTCATTAGAAAGTGGCAACGTGTTAGGGGTAAGGAACACGGTCCAACTTCGAGGAAGGGAAGTTTGGAACAAACAGGTCTAATGAATACTGTTGAAGTTAACAAAGTGGTTGATGAAAAAAGTGATGAGGGAGGCAATATAGAAGTAGGTGAAACTATTATTCAGGAAAAAGATAATTCATGCATGGCAGTTATGCCACATTTGGTTCTAAAAGAAAGTGAAGTTAAGCTGAGTAAAGCTACCATTGTAACTGTGGAAAATAACATAGGAGAAGTGCAAGTATTAACAAATGAAGAAGAATGCAATGAAAATAATCTGTCTGTTTTCAACAAATTTGATATACTACGTAATTTGAATGAGGCAAACTCCTCTCTTGAACAGCAGCAACATATCCAAAATGTGGTAGGAGATTGTGAGGCGACGATTTGTATTGCGGCAAATCAGTGTACAAAACAAGTGGTGGTTTATTCTGAACAGTGCCTTTCTCCTCCAAATGATGTCAATGAAGTTGTTTCGGGCATCTCTCTAAATATGCAAGGAAAGGAACAAGATGCTGTACCTCATAATGCTAACTTCAATCTTCAGGAAGAGAGTAATATCATGGAGAGTAATAAAATTAGTTTGCTGCTTAACTCAAGTGGTAAGAGGGGCAAAAAAGGCAAAAAGAAGAAAAACGTTTCCAGAGGTGATGAGAACAAACTGGGTAATCTGATGCCAACAACTGATAGCCTTCTTGACCATGCACAAACATGCACAACTGATACCAACTCAGTTATCTGCGCAAACACAATCCAACCTCTTGAAAATCCTTATTCCAACATCTTACCTCCTCTAGCCTACAAATCCCCACCCCCCCACCAGAGCTCTCCTATTTCCACAACTCCTCTTTCTACAGATCTGTCTTCCAGTATTGCATCTAATGTGAACAGTATTAACAAATCCCAAAATGATAAAACTCCTAGCTACTTGATTTCTCAAGCAGTGACTAGGAGAATGAAGCTTGAAATGCTCAACGGTAAGTCTCTCCAATGATCACGAATATTGGAGCATGGAACATACGTGGAGGTCACCACGTTATCAAACTTGACCAATGTCGTCAACTTATCAGCAAGTTCCAATTATCGATCCTAGCTATTCTTGAAACCAAATTAAATCTCGCTTTGACTATCAAAGCTGCTAATTATGTCAAATCTGACTGGAGCCTCATCCATAATCTCAATGAGGCTCCGTACGGTAGAATTTTGATCTTATTCAATCCCCTTCACATCCAGCTAACATCCATCCACTCTACCCCCCAGCTTATTCACTGCCTTGCTCATGTCCCATCTGATAATTCTAACTTCTATATCACCTTTGTATATGCTTTCAACTCTGCTGTTGCTCGTTCTTCTATGCATTCTCTTATTCCTGCTCTGAGACAGTCCTCCCACCCTTGGCTGATCTCAGGTGATTTCAATTGTTGTCTCAACTACTCTGACCGAGTTGGTGGCAACCCCCTCTCTAGTAATGAAATTCAACCTCTTGCTGACACTATTCACCAAGCTGAACTTGTTCCCATTAAAACTGTTGGTATGCCATTCTCATGGAACAATAAAAGGAGACTCGGCAGTAGAACATTCTCTAGAATTGATCACACCTTCTCAAATCAACCTGCTCTTGACAAATGGCCATATCTCTACTCCAATCTTGCTCCTCCTCTCCTTTCTGACCATTCTCCTCAAATTTTACATTTGTGTGAAGCTGGCATGAGAGGCAAATCAAATTTTAAATTTTTTAACTCCTGGGTGCTTGAACCTGATTTTAAAACTATTGCTATAGCC
The DNA here is from genome assembly GCA_030737815.1 of Allium fistulosum. NCBI lineage: Eukaryota > Viridiplantae > Streptophyta > Magnoliopsida > Asparagales > Amaryllidaceae > Allium > Allium fistulosum. The sequence continues at coordinate 895,698,772 of CM060902.1, forward strand.
TCTTGGAATAAAACTAAGTATGGTAATCATTTATATATTTTGCAGGAGAAAATCAAGGATATGAAAAGGGACTTGAAGGACTGGTCTTTTAATAGATTTGGTAAAGGTGATAAATTAAGCACTACCCTGGAGGCTGATCTTGTCAATGTTCAAACTGCTATGATGCAAAACACTGCTGATGTTGGTCTTGCCACTACTGAGTGTATTCTGTCCCAGAAGTACTACGAAGCTCTGGCTAAGGAGAGTGATATGATTCGCCAAAAATCCAGAATTAAATGGAGAGATGAAGGCGATAGGAACAGTGCATATTTCCATGCTAGTCTCAGGAATAAGCAGCGACGTGATAATATTGTGACTATCCACGACACTAATGGTGTCCTCAAAACGTCTGATGAGGAGGTGAAAGCTGCCTTTGTTCAGTATCTCTCGTCCCTTTATGGCAATGATGCCAACTTCATCCCCAGTATTGATGATATTCCTCATGATATTCTTCCCAAGTTACCTGCTGCTGATCATGAAGCCTTATGCAAAGTTGTTACACAAGAAGAGATTGAAAGAGCAATGTTCTCTCTCAATGTTAACTCGTGTGGTGGTCCAGATGGCCTAAACGCTAAATTCTACACTGTTTGCTGGGAATTTGTCAAAGCTGATGTTTGTAATGCTATCAAACTGTTCTTCAAAAAAGCCAAAATATTTAGATCTTATAATTATACTAATATTGCACTGATTCCGAAGATTAACAATGCTCATAACGTTAAAGAATTCCGTCCTATTTCATGTTGCAATACCATATACAAATGCATCTCCAAAATTATTGCAACTAGGCTAAGGGAAGTGCTTCCCTCCATCATATCCTATAACCAAGCTGCCTACTTACCGGGTAGAAATATCCTAGACCACATCTTGCTTTCTCACGAACTACTCAAAGGGTACAACAGAAAGCAATCTCCTCCTAAGGCTATGCTGAAACTTGATATAATGAAGGCTTTTGATATGATTCAGTGGGACAGTATCGTCAGAATCATGGGTTACATGAACTTTCCTCCGCATTTTATCTCGTGGATCTACGAATGTATCTCTACTACGAGCTATTCTGTCATCGTTAATGGTACTAATACTGGCTTTTTTGGTGGTAAGCAAGGTATACGGCAAGGGGACCCAATCTCTGCTTATATTTTCATTATAGTGATGGAACTTCTAACTGGTATGATAAACAGGCTTATAAGTCAAGGTGGTTTTAAACTTCACCATGCTTGTAAAGATCCCAAAATATCCTCTCTGATGTTCGCTGATGATTTAGTTATATTTTGTTCCCCTGACATTGACACTATAAAGAACATAATGCATACCCTGGATCAGTTTTATGTCATGACTGGTTTGAAAGTTAACTTTCTGAAATCTGATATTAAAATTGTTGGGGTTAGCATAAATCAGATGGCCGAAATTGCTCTTCTCACTGGCCTCTCCCCTAACAACAACTCTATATCCTACTTAGGGCTACCCCTGGCTTCTTCTAGAATTACTACCATACAATGCCTTCCTTTGTTTCAGAAAATTACTGCAAGACTGGATTGCTGGACTGCTAGGAAGCTTAGTCAAGCTGGAAGGCTCACTTTAATTAAATCAGTACTCTTTGCAATGCAAGTGTACTGGGCAAGGTCCTATGTTCTTCCTCTTAAGCTTGTTAAAATGATTCGTAGTGCTTTTATGAGATTTCTCTGGCTGGGTAAAACCTCAGGCAGATATCTTGCTCCGTTAAATTTCAACAGTGTTGAATGTCCATTGAGCAAAGGTGGGCTTGGATTACTCAACATCGCTCAATGGAATCAAGCTGCTTTCACTAAGCATATTGACACCCTCTTCAACTGCCCTACCAGTCTCTGGGCATCCTGGTCGCACAGTAATTTAATCAAGGGAAGGAGTATTTGGAACATGTCTAAGCCCTCGAATCTCAGCTGGTCCTGGCAGTGTATCTTTAAGCTCAAAGAAAAATTCCTTCCTATCATTAGTATGAACACCAACCCTGAATATAACACTAAATTCTGGGATGACCCGTGGCTTGAGGCAGGCATGATCCTTAGGAGGCAATTAACTCACAGTGAGATGATACAATCTGGTATTCATCCTTCGGCTTATGTCAAGGATGTTCTTCAAGTTAACTCTAGTTTTAGATTATTCTCCTCGAATACGAGAATTCAAAATATCTGGAACAGGATTAAACATTTTGTTCCTATTACCAGGACCTCTGATCAACTTGTGTGGGGAAATGATAAAGGTAAATTCACGATTCGGGCAGCTTATGAGTTCCTGATGAAGACTAATATGTATCCTGACTGGAAGTGGTGGAAACGTACTTGGAACAGGGACTGTAGCATGCGTGAGAACTTGTTGCTGTGGAAAGTTCTCCATCGTGCCATTCTAACTAGAGCAAAACTCGTAGCCATGGGTATGAATGTTAGTATCTACTGCACTTTCTGTTCTGTCCACCCTGAAACAGTTGAGCACTTGTTCTTTGACTGCCCGGTTATTAAGGTGATATGGAATGATGTTAAGACAAAGTTAGGTATTGGTAGTGCTGCTAATCACAATTTGGATGAATGGAACCATATCTACGCTAGCACGGGGTGTAATCAAGTGATGAAGAAGCTAACTACTACTGTATTAAAAAGTTTTATCATGACAGTTTGGACTGAGCGTAATATCAATGTCTTTGATCATGTCAACTCGAAGTCAAGTTCTTTCCTAAAGAAATGGATCTTGCAGCAAATTAAACGAGACTTGAGTTTGCTCCGGTACTCCTTTGATCCAGGAATTCTTCAGTGTTTCTCTTCCTGAGTCCCCGCTGCGTTGTGTTGTTTTTGTTTTTGTTTCTTTTGCTGTGTTTGTCTCTCGCTGTGATTGTGGCACTTTGTTCCCCTCTGTTTTTCTTCCGTGTTTGTAAGTCGCTCTATGGTGTCGCAATAAAATGGTCGGGGTCCATCTAACCCCGTCGGCCTTGCCAAAAAAAAGATAGACTCAAGCGATTTCATGCATCTGAAGTTAATTTGGGATTGCGGGTTGAAATGATATATACCCGTAAATTTAAAAATAATTGCGGATTGAAATGATAAATATCTGTATCACTTGACCATGGAGTTGAAAATTATATACGTACACTGGATTGGTTAAATTAATTGATTTTAAATCTTTAATTTTGAATTCAGTTAAATGATATTTTGAAATAGAATTTGATTTATATAAACTATATTATTTTCGAAAATCCAAGCGTTAATGTTGAAATTGGAATTGATTTAATGAATTGTTAAAGGATTTAAATTGGAATTTCAAAGTTGATTTGTCTAATATAAATGAATTTTATCGGAATTGAGTTATTGAGAATGTTCGAATATAACTTTGAAATCTATTTAATCCATTTTAAAATTTATTTAATCTATTTTTAATATATTTAATCTATTTTAAAGCTATTTAATCTATTTTAAATCTATTTAATCTATTTTAAATTAAATTTAGACTATCTTAAATCCACCTAAACTATGTTAAGCTATTTTAAAACTATTTTAAAGTATTTTAACTATTTTAACTATTTTAAACTACTAAACCTTTTATACTATTTATAACTATCTAAACTAATTTCAAAATTTTATATTGTGTAAAGTGGAAGTGTTTATATTTAAATCCTTGATTTTAAAGTGAATATGGTTAAATGATGTTATAACTTAAGTTGGGATTTGAAATAATATTTGCTAGTGAAATGACATATTTGAGTAAATATTATGATTTTGAAATAAGAGTTAACCTATTTTGTGAAAATGGTTTCGAAAGTAATATGATTTCAAAAGTGATATGATTTTGAAAGTGAATATGATTCCGAAAGCGATATGGTTTTGAGAATATGATATTTTGATATCAATTATGAATTGATTTTTAAAATGTAAAAGAACCATCCTGTGTGAAATAAGTGTTTGGTTGTTAAAGAGACCGGGATCAGATATTGTCATACTCTCTGCCAATACCAAAAACCATTTTAACAACTGTGTACATGGCGGAGATTCCAGAATGAAGTAGGATGGTTTGGCAAACGATTCTGTATGAGGTATTTACGTAGCCCTGACTCCCATGAGTCAGCTTAGATGTGACTAACATAGGAGCTATACCAGGGCCAAGTGAGGTCATTCCTCCGATCGGACATGCTTCTTTGATACCATATTACGACTTTGTGATTGATTTGGTGGCCACCCTCGATTTAATTATGGGAGTGTGTTTCGAAGTGGGCGGTAGTAGCTGTTATGCGTTACCACCAGCCTGGTTTTGCAAAACGGTAGAGTCCTACCCTGGCATTGCCTCGAGTGCCGTGTTCACATGCCATATCGCGCCTTCTACGAGTTTGGTTTGTATCATACCTATGGAGTGCCCTCTGATAGCCCTCCAGTTTACGGAGGAATTACGGTACTGTATAGAGTATGGGAATATATAAAAATGTGTTAAGGGGATATGGGTAATGCCTTAACGCTGTTTTAATACTTTACTTTACTGTAGACACTACTATAATAGCATATTGTACTATGTATGTAGATAGTTTAACAGATCCTTAGGAGATGGAAATCCCGAACATCTCTTAAGTTATTGCACTCACGTTAGACACTGGATAGGAGATGTCAAACCTCGTAAACATCTCTGACGCCGTTAAACTCGTATTTGTTTACTGTTGATTTAACTTACATAAGATCTTTTAGTTCTGACTTGAGTGTTTTATCTTTTCAATTCGGTCGGGTCAGTCCGAGCTTTACAGTTTATCGAAGACTGTTTTTGGAGGACGAAGACGAAGATTTAGTACTATTATCATTTATGATATTTATTCTAGTGCATCATGTTATTCCGGTGCATTGTTATTTATTTCTGTTGTATGTAACTCTGATTCTGTATTGTAAAAGTATAATCAAATGTTATTTGTAAAACAGCTTCATGAACTGTTTATTTGATTATTATATTTTGTCATTCCGTTGTGAGATTCTGTGTTTGTTTTCTTTCTTTATCTGATTTTTCTTATTTACCCCATAACAATCTGCCCTTTTGAATGGTTTGAGTCTGACGTGTGTGGTTTATCATCGATTTAAACCGTCCAAAAAGGCAGGCCGTTACAGGGTGGCTCGGCTACTACGGTGGCAGATGGAGGATGGGTGCGGTGGCTTGTAGGCATAGGCGAGGGTGGTGTACGAATGGTGGAAGAAAGTAAAGAAAAGGAATAAAATGATGAATGTCATGTTTTCGACATGCTTGAAGAAGGAGCAACTAAAATTAAAATGAGATCTGGAAACAATGGAAAAGTAAGGCTGCTGGCAAAATGAAAATGAAGAGAAATAGTTCACGTTTCAATTAAAGGAGAATGGGAATAGGCAAACGAAAAGAAAAATTAGGTGACAGGAGAATTTAACAAACGAATTTAGGGAGGCATGAACAATAAATTTAAAGTAAATAAAGAGGACCAGCCATACATTCCAACCAAACTTTTGGGATCTAATTCTAAAACGTATTCTCCACTCAATTAATTCATTAACCTCTAAAATACTCAACTTGCACCCATTTAAATTTTTATTAACACATAACAAATAAAATTGAAACACACCAATTAACATCATGGAGACCGCCGCTACACACAAATAAAGATAGCTCAGGACTCCAAAATCAAATTTAAAAACAGCATCTTTCTCAGCACACAATCAGGAACTCAAATATTTAATTTATTTTAAAATTTAAGGTTAGCATTAAAACTACTTTCGTACCATCTCCGACTGCTATTTAATGACTGTAAAATATTGTTTCAAAATTCAATTTTACTATTTTCTCACAATTATACTTAATTACAAAATGAAAACATTCATTTTATTTTATTTTCAAAAACATTCTTTTCGTTTGATTAAAAATATTCCTTTTTATTACATCAAATTCCCTTTTCAATTAAAAATTCGTTTCCTTTTCATTTTCTTAACTTTCTCTCTTATTTTAATTCAAATGTATGTTTCTATTATTACGTCCATTAATTACGATTAATGTTCACTTTCCTTTTATTTGAAAGATTTCAATTACATTAATCCCAAAGTTAAATTTTAAAATAGACAAACTAAAATGGATGAAATACAAAATAATTGTTTCCTCTAGTCATTTAAACACATTTATAAATTTGTGGTTTGTAGACCAGAGTAATAAATAACTTACTTAATAAATGATTTTCTTATTCTTGTAATCCTTCTATATGCTAAAACACAGTTCAAATAAACATACGTTTCTTCACTTAATCAAATCATTCTATTCTTTACTTTAATGAAATTAAACTTACATTCACAAATGAAACATTCATTTTATTTAATAAATATGTTCTTTTCATTAAATCAACTTTCCTTATATTTTCACAAAACATAAGCTACGCTTAATTACAGTTATAAATTTACAATTTAGCGTCCTCTCCCATATTAATTGAATTAATTCAGTTGCATTAATTTCAATTGACTGCAAAGGTGAATTTCAAAATGGACTAAATAAATGTAATGAGAAATAGAATAATTATTTCACATATAATAGTAATTTAAACATCTTTATACACTGCTAGATACAAACGGTAATTATGAATTTCTTACTAAATAATAGTTTCTCATCTCTGCGATCAATCTTTTAGCTAACAAACATTTTAAATAAATAAAAATATGATTTCTTCTTTAATAAAGAAACATTTATTATTCTTTATTAACATTTATTATTCCAATTAATTGGAAATTTACATATAGACAATTATTAATTTCATTCAAACCAATGTCATTAAAATAAACACTAACATATGTTATCATCCTTCCCTTATTGCAAACATATGTCATTAATAGAAATTTTAATTAAGCACATAACTTGTATTATAATTTAATTTGTATCAATAAAATCTTAATTTTTTTATTCCTAACAATTTTATTCAAAAATCATATTTAACTTAATATTTTTAAATGGTTAAAAACACGAGTCGTGACAAAGACTATCTCTCTGTCATCCATAAGGTGGTAAGACTATTTGATCAACTCTAATCTCTCTAAAATTCTTGATTTATTATTTGAAAAACATTTGCAAAAGATTTGGAAAGAAAATCCCAAGTTCAAATCTTAATTTCAAAATGTAACAACCTGCATATTTTACGATTCGTATATTTAAATGTTTAATTTAAATATAGCATCGTTAGTCGGATTTTAGTCCGAAAAAGTCACTATTCGTAAAAGAACAGTCGAATTATTGAAGAGTCTTTGTGGATCATGATTCGGAGGTGCCTATTTGATGGAAAACTATCTTATAGGGATTCAGACGTCTGAAATGCTTCATTCAGATGTCTGAAATTGTTCGAGTCAATCCAAAAAGGAAATAGGCTAAAATTGCCATTTTCAGACGTCTGAAATGGACAATTCAGACGTCTGAATATTGTTCTTGACAACATCTGTATTTCAAGATTCAGACGTCTGAATCGTTCATTTCAGACGTCTGAATGAAGTTTAAGAACTCATATTTTTCCAGATTCAGACGTCTGGTTTGGAAAATTCAGACGTCTGAATCATGAATGAAGTTGTGAATCAACAATTTGGACTCGAGACCACTTCCATTGAGTTCAAAATGGTGTTTGTGACTTTTTTTATTATAAGCATCGATATGTTTGGAGTAAGTTGAATTTTGCTATTTTCTACTAGGGCTTTGGGTTTGAGGCCCACTAACCCATCTTAACACCCTAGCTCAGTCCACCTCTCCTCTTCACTTCATTCTTATTTTCCTAACATTCAAGCTTCAATAAAAATGGGGAGAGGAATGGGAAATGAAAATTCAAAACCCTAGTTTCCTTTGCAAATACAAATTCTTGCTCCAAATTCAAAGAGAAGCTTAGGTAAGCCTTCTATTCATCTTCTCCATCTCAATCCCTCTTCAAATTCTCAGAAATTCCTAATATATTAACTTAGAGAAAACTTCATCTTTGATTATAGATTGAAGTTCTTGAGGTATTGTTGAAGAGAGATTAACCCATTGCTTGTTCTAGAGCTTATCATTTGTGTTTGGGGTTTAAAAAATGAGTTTTTGAACTCACATCTACGTCTATCTCTTTGATAGTGTTAGGTATTAATTCCTAACATCCAATTCTTGTCCATTTGCTTTTGAATTGAATTGGTTTGATGAATATTCCAATCTTGTTGTTTTGAAATAAAAATCTATGAAAAATCATTATATGGATGTTTGGACATGTTGGTTGGAGTGTATTGGTGAGTCTTTAAGGTTGGGTAGTCGTTTGGCGTAAACCCCTAGCCATCGTCACTCATCCGATCGCTTCCGATATGATTTGGCCATCATTGGCCTAGGCAAAGTATTGCCTGAGCCCCATGTTCAGACGTCTGAATTATACAAGTCAGACGTATGAATCTGCTTGTCTCGGCCCAATTTGCCTATTTTATGTGGGTTTCCAATTTTATCGATTCATGATTATCCGATTTGTTGTTATCATTTATTATCGACTTTGATGACTTCTTCTTCGAGATTTTTGGGAATATCCATTTTAATGGATTCAGCATCGATTTATATGGATTTAATTCACGTCTTCGTATGTGAATTTTTGTTGATTGATTGTTTCTACAATCATTTCTGTGATTTGTCACTTTAAAATACAAAGGTTTTTATACTAGTAGTAAATATTCAACTCTTTTACAAAGATGATTTCAAACTCTATTTTTAATACAAAGCTCGTTTATAAAACCGTTTTCTAATCTATTAGTATATACAAACCTTTACCTCATTCGTATGAGAAATCTAATTAAACGGCTTAGTAAAACAAGTGGTATGAAACGCTTGCGTTTACTTCGTCGGTTAATTCTTGGACTTGTTCGATTGAACTCTTGTGACAATTTTCGAGTGGAAATCTACAATCTGTTCGTACATATTTTAGTTAAGCTAGTGGTTATGGGACATGAAGCTAAACTCTTATATTTACTAGCTTAGTGTAATCGACACTTCTTGATGATCGATGATGATCATTTTATGGTTTAGACTAGCAATGTGCGATGTCTCTTTGTCCACGTGGGGGACTATACCCCGTTATGTGTGAGCTTCGTCTCATTTTTATGGGCTAACGGCCCATGGTCTTTGGACCGTTCATGGAGCAATCGGCTCATTAAGTCGGTGCATGGGGTGTATCTTTTTAGGTGCATCGATGTTCGACTAGGCATGGGGTGTATCTTTTTAGGTGCATCGATGTTAGTTTATACATGGGCCGCATCTTTTCAGGTGCGTCGATGTTCGACTGTGCATGGGGCATATCTTTCTAGGTGCGTCGATGTTCAGTTTATGGTTAGCGACCATGGGTTAGCGACCCGTTTGTGATACACGTGTTGGTGAGTTTTCATGCTCCCGTTTGTGATAGGCCTTCCCCCTTTTGTGATTTCTGGATTTCTCGTTGTGATTTCTAGAATTTATGTTCGCCAATTTTTGTGGATCGAATTGATAAGCTCTATCAATATTTATGTTTTGGTGAATAATTTAAAGAATGTGATTCTTTTTGGTGTTTTGAGATGATTTGAAATATTGTAAGATTTTTTGTCGTTATTTGATATATACTTGACGCAGTATGGCATTTCTTTGCTATCATACGTTTTTGGTCATATCTCTTATCCTATCTCATTTTATCTGATATTTATAACTAGACTGATCCGTTTATTATTTTCTTATTAAATAATACTCGGGTCAGACCGAGGTATTTCAGGTGCTTCTGCTTGACTTCTTCTCAGGGTTCGTCACCTGACTTTTGGCTAACTACTTTAGCATAGTAGTTTTTGTTAGTATACATTTGAGATAGAGACTCCTTGATGTATATTTATTCTTTTATCTAGTACCTGTACCTATTCTTTTGTTATGTAGTGGATCTTCTATGACCACCATTTTGTTGTACACTTTCATGTGATATGTTCATATCTTATTCCGCCTTTGTGATATGAATGTCTGTGACTGATTTGTGTTATGTTTATTTCTATACCTGTTTCTGAAGGCCACTTAGCCACTGTGTAGTAGCTTTGAGTTTGTATTTGATATGTCGGATTTCCTCTTGAAACGAATTGTAAGTTATATTATCTGACATATCGGTACTCGCACAAAGCAATTGCACAGATGGTCGCTCCTCAACAGCCTTATTCTTCATGCTAGTCGACGGCATTACACCGTAGTGTCCTTGGCTAGCGTGAGTATAGAGGTGGGGCGTCACACAAAAGTTACCAAAAACTTCCGCAAATAGTGTTTTTAAAAGCTTCTTTGAACAAAATGCTAATTTCATTCCACATATGTCCATTTTTGTAACGACCCGTATTTTTAACTATTTTAAATTATTAAATTTAATATGATTATTGAATAAAAATGGTTAAAAATATAAATTTAATGATTTTGAATGTAAGTTATTGGATATGCACTTGAATAAAATTTTGAGATAAACTAATTTCAAAGATTTAAGCAATAACAAGTATTGAAAGGTAATGCTATGTGTTGAATGTGTAGTTGGATTAAATAACAAATGTTAAATTCATTGGATGTGAATAAAGTAATTGATTGATAACTAAAAATTTATTTAAAATCTAATATTGAAATTTGTGGAATATTGAACAATTAAATTATTTAAATTTAATATTGGGAATTATTTGAATAATTGAATTCTGGATTTAATATGATTAACATTGATATCGGAAGTTGATGTAAATTTTACTTAAACAACAATAAAGATTGTTAACATTTAAAATTGGATTTAAAAGTGAATAATTACAAATTGGAAATTTTATATTATAATCGAGACATTAAAATAGCGATCCGGGGCACAGTCTCGGATTTTGACGAAACAAGTTCCATTGGATCCGTAATAGTGTATTATTATCGGATTTCAAATTTCGTAGTGTTTGGAGTTGTCGTTTGGTCGTACGGGATAAAAATGCGTTGAAATTAATATCGATAATTCAATACAATAATTGGGTCCAAAAAGCTATCTTCCACATACGATCGAATTAGGCCTCGAAACATGTTCCATTGTGTTTGGAATAGGGGCAAAACATTATAAATGCCAGGCGACATGCTTCGTTTGGAGTTCGTCCAAAAAGATACGTGAGTAGTAATGTAGGACGTTGCCTATAAATAATACCATACCCTCCAAAACCCTAGCCCTAAAACTGTAGCAACCATCCCCTTCTATTTCAATGGTCGAAAACATTATTCTTCCCCTCGATTTATCTCCATATCCATCAACTATTAGGAAAAACTCTCAACTACAATATTGTAGGGCATGGAGAGATCTACATATCCAACGGTGGATCTTTGTTATCATTGTCGTCTGGAGGCAAAACACGCCCACGTTCATCCTTTGTTCATGCACAAATTCCGAGGTCTAGGTGCAGCCGAGCTTTACCTCGTTCTGGCCTTTGGCGCGCATGGAGATGGGCTATGATGTGTCAGAGGTCGATCATCTTCTAGGGGCGTGTGGTGGTCGCGATTGGTTGTTGAAGGTAACAACTTTGGGTTCTTGTTCGCATGTATACCTGGAACGAGCGAATGATGGAGGAAGAAGCTTCTTGCAGCCGTGATTTGCTATGGCCTGGATGGACGGCCAGATCTAGATCTTGGTATAATGAAAAAAAGGAAATTTGTTTTATAAATTGTATTCAAACTTATAAAATGTATATCTTGGTCATGCGAGGTCCGATTGAGATGAAACAAGTGGCGATGGGATCGTGGCGATGAGCACTACGTTTTGGAACATATTTGGAGTTGTTTGGAGCTAGTTAAAATTTTAGGTTAAATCGAACGTCGTTCGATTTAATTTAAAATTGAAACTCAAAGTGAGTGTTTTATAACGCTCACAGCGTACTAGAATATTTTTATGCTAGTTAAATTCAAAATTGTGTAGTGATATAAATTTATTGATTATTGTTTGATAAATTTAATTGTCATCTAAATTTTCATTTGAATTGACTGCAAAAAAATAATCAAAATTGACAGTTAAATTTGAAATAGGAATTTAATTGCCAGTAAAACACCCGATTTTAATAACTATGAAATTGTTGTGAATTATATTGACTGTTTGGATGATTGATTGCGATGGATGCTATTAGTTGATATTTTGGATGATTTGGATGTTTATTTATTCTAATATATCCTATTATCACCCTATATATTCTCTACAGTATATAAACTGTAAATTGAATTATTTCGAATGAATTAAGAAATAGGTTGAAATGATATATACCTATGACATTTATTTTGGATTGAAATGATATATATCCATCCCTGAAATTAAATTGAAATAACTAATCACTTGGCAATAGGATAGAAAATTATATACGGACACTAGATTGGTTAAATTAAATATATTTTTTAAAAGTCTTCGTTTTGAAATTATTTAATGATTTTGAATTTAAAGAAATGAAATCGAATTTATGAAATTTGAATTAATCACGAATTCGAGTTTGAAATGTTGAAAATAAAATTTGGTTAAAAGAAATTGTTTTAATAATTGAATTTGAGATTTTGAAGTTATAATTGAAATATAACTCGAATTTTTGGAAATCGATTTATTTTAAAAGATTGGACTTTTATTCGAACTTTAAATATTACTAAGTAAAAGTGATATAAAAATGATATCTTGAAATTGAGCTCGGAATTGAATTATATTTGAAGATTGGGATTTTAAACCGAATATAGAAGGTTAATTTGATTTAAGTGTTTTGAATCGATATTTTGAAAATCGAGCTCGAAATCGATATAAATTGAAATTGAATTAATTAGATTTGAAAGTGAAATTGAATTAATTTGAAATCAAAGTTGAAATTGATTTGAATTGAAATGGAAATTGAATCGATTGAATGGAAATTGGAATTGATTCGAATTGGAAAATTGGAATTGAATCGGTTTGACTTTGAAGCTATTTTCAATCAAATTATTTTTATATAAACTGTTCAAAATCTATCTTCTTAAATATACAAATTATTTTGATTTTCCAAATTATTTTACTATATAAACCATTTTAATACTTAAACTACTTTACATTAAACTATTTTAACCATTTAAACCATTTCCAACTATTTTAACCATTTAAACTATTTTTAACTATTTCAACCATTTAAAGTAATTTTTATTAATTTAATTATGTAAACTTTTTTAAAACTATTCAAACTATTTTTCCAAAATTCAAACTGGTCCAGGGTAGAATGTTATTTTTAAATCATGGATTTAGATACGAATTGGGTTGAATGGAGTTATAACCCAAATGTAAATTTGGAACAATTTTGGGAATCGAAATTGCGGTATTGAGGCGAAAATGATTTTGAAATGAAATGGTATATTTTTAGGAAATATGATGATTTCAAAATGGATTTCATTTCTAAGCGAATATGATAATTTGATATCAAGTATGAACTGTTTTCGAAATGTAAAAGTACCAACCGATGTGTAAAACGACGTTTTGTTGTTAAAGAGACCGGGACCGGATATGGGCATACTCTCTGTCGTTACCGGAACCACTTTCACAACTGTGTACACGGAGGAGACTCCAGAACGAAGTGGTTGGATTTGGCATCGTTTGCTGGATTTGAAGAAAGAGAACGATGATGGATATGCTTGGCACTTGTGCCAATTTGGAATGACTAAAAAAGGAGCCGTATCGGCCAAGTGGGTTAGCTATCCCGAGCGGATGCACTTCTTCGTATTACCATCATTTACTTTGTGATTGATTGGTGCGCACCCTTCAGATTATGGGAGTGTTGGACGCTATGGGCGATCATGGCTATGATGCGTTACCACCAACTGGGAAGGGTAAACTGGTAGTATCCTACCTTGGGCATTTCCTAACGTGCCTTGTCATACTTTTATCCCTAAACGAGACCCATACGATTTTGGTATAATGTTGTCGTATCACGGCGCGTCCCTATCCATCGACCGTTTAACTGGTGTTTTATATGCAAACTGTACGACAATGCTTAAAAATGCATTAAGGGGTATTAATGTAAAGCCGTAACGCTAAGAAAAATATTTATTTTATTGATTATACATTATATATGTAGTGTATTCTACTACATATAAATATTTTAACGGATCCTTAAGAGATGGAAAATCCCATAACATCTCTTGAGTTATTGCACACACAAACTGGATAGGAAATGTGAAAACCCGTAAGCATCTCTGATGCCATGACAATCATGTTATATGCGATATCGGTTTGACTCACATAAGAATATTTTAGTCCTGACTCGAGTGTTTTTTTTTTCATTATGCTCGGGTCATCCCTGAGTTTTTCAGCTTATTGAAGATTTATTTTGGAGGACTAAGACGAAGATTTGGTCTATCATTACTACTATTATTCTTGCATCATGTTGTCTGCTGCATTATTTTATTTATTTCTGATGTATGTATAACTCTGATAAATGTTGTATAGATTATAATCAAATGTATAATAGAAACAACTTCATGAACTGTTTATTTGATTGTTATATTTTATCGTTCCGCTGCAAGATTCTATGTTTTTTTCTTTTTCTGTTCTTATCTTTCTTAATTAACCCGATTGATTATCTATATTCCAGATTGTTTAAGTTGGACATGTGTGGATTATTGTCAATTTAAACCATCCGAAATATGGGTTGTTACAGTTGGTATCAGAGCTTTGGTTTAGCGATAACTTTAGCTTTGTGGGGGTAACTAATTAGAGATAAGGTCAGTAGTACCCTAGAAGGAATTTGAGAGTATATATATGAGCGCGTATTTACTAGTGAGTATAAAAATTGTTTAATATTATGTTGGTTGACTTGTTGAGTGGCTTATGGATTTTGGACAATACGAGTAATTAACTTTATTGATAGGGATCTCCAAACACTTGAACAGAACAATTCGACATAGTATTGTTTTGAAATTGGGTAAATGAAATAATTTTACCTTGATTATATTTTATATATAAAGAAATAATTTTTGAGAAATTATTAGGGTATATATAGTGTGAATTTGTTGTTAGAAACAATAATATTAATCATTATCGTTTATTGTTTGAATAGTTAATATTCCTAAACTATTAGCTATTATATGATTATAAGAAAATGAAATTGTATAAGTGTGATTTATAAAATATAAATTGCATGTAAAATGAATATAAAGTTGATAATTTGAGA
Organism: Allium fistulosum; assembly: GCA_030737815.1. NCBI lineage: Eukaryota > Viridiplantae > Streptophyta > Magnoliopsida > Asparagales > Amaryllidaceae > Allium > Allium fistulosum. The sequence continues at coordinate 895,713,957 of CM060902.1, forward strand.
AATTTAAATTCCGGTGTTTCTAAAAAAGGGTTTTCAAAGTTTGGAAAATAATATTAGTATTGTTTAAAAGTATAAACAAATACAAATTGTTTTCAAATAAATTTTAAAAGAAATTTTAAAAGGAATGAATTCAGTACTCCCCTCTTTTGTCGTTGGAAAATAATTTCGGTGATGACTGCGCAGCATCATCGACGTTCATTTTCGAGTCTCAAAGTAGGGGAGACTTCTGAGAAGCTTTGCTATGAAATTATTTTGACAAACAGATTTTGGTTTAAACTCCAAGAGTATGATTTGATATATAAAAGAGATAAGTATATATACTTATTTCAAATGATTTGAAACGTACCCGGTGTTTAAATTTTTAAGTTCTGTTAAATAATAATCTTCAAATTATTTGAAGGAAATGTAATATTTGAATAACCAGAACTTATAAAATAAGAGAATTAAGAAATTTAAGCTATAAATGTTTTAAGAAACTTTAGGGTTGAAGTGCTCAACTCTTAAATTGTAACGATCCCGGATTTTTAATAAATTTAAATTGATAATTAAAATTAATTTTTGAATAAAATTTGTGAAATTAATTGATAAATTGATGTGAGTTTCCCCGAATTCAAATATATTCTGTATAAATCATTTAAATTTAAAATATTGTATATATATGTGAATATATATGTATATGTGCATAGATGAGTAAGTTTGAATTTATATATATATTGAGTTTAAATTTTAAGTTAAAATAGGAATTTGTTTATAAAGTAATACTATAAAGACAAGTCAAAAAGAAACAAATCAAAATTGGATGTGAATAATAAAATGAAACATGGCAGGAAATGAATGTACTAGATTGTAAAAGGAAACAAAGGTATATATGTAGACTTGTAAAAGAATGAAGAAAATAAAATATAGCTTGCAAAGGAAGGTATAGCAAGTAGATATATATATATATATATTGTACAAGTCAATTAATGCTCAGCCTAAAGCAGGAAAAAATCTCTGATCAACTTTGTACAAACAAGCAAAATAATATATCAACCTGTACAAAAATATCACCACCTGTAAACTTCATTTCTATATATCCATCAATTCTTCTCACCTCAGTTTCGATCATTCTAAACTGAGAAAAACTAAAGTAAAATGTTGTCGAAACTCAAACAAGAATTCAACTTAAACATCAAAACAAATTTATGCAAACCAAAAATCAAAATGGTTTCAGATAGCAAGAAAAATTCAAGCCTGGTTCAAAAGAAAAGCAACTCTGTCTTCTTCTGGAAAATATGTGAGTAACTTCACTTTTTAAAATTTTAAAATATGGATCTGTTGCAAGTTAAATCTCTGATAAGTGTTTATATATATATATATATATATATATTTGAATCCTCTGTGTATAAGTGAATGATGAATGAACTGTGTGCAGGCTATTATTCACCTGTGTTCTCTGTCTACAATTATAAGCACAAAATTTTGATTCAAAAATCAATTCTTCCTATTCTACTTACTGTTTGAACTTGATGCTAAAACAAAAGGTGTTTGTTTGATTATAAACTAAGCTTTAAAAATCAATTTAAGTTGAAATAACCTGTTAAAGCCTCTGGAAATCAAAGAACTAAGCAAAGACTTTATATAAGTCAAAATTTAAATTTCTTAATTTATGATTTCAGGTATATAGACTAAATTCGTATACTTTAATATGATTTTTAAAGTTAAAATCATAATTTTTAGAGCTAGGATTAAAGAGCAGTTTGTATTTGAAAAAAAATTGCACTTTTACAAATTTTTGGTGATCGGTCTAATTATAAATGCTGAAATTTGGTTTGAAGCTAGTATAAACATCCGTGATCTCGAGAAAATTATGGAATAATTTTTCTATTGCGTGAATTAACGGTACGAGGTCGATTTAGGGCTTTGTTTCGAGTTTCTGGATGTGTCTGTAATGAGGCGTGTTCGTCCCCAATACGTGATCGAGTTTCACGAGATTTAAGGAAGTGGGAGTATAGCGTGTTGTCGTGGAGTGGACGAAGTTTGGGCGTCTCCGGTGGTCGAGGTTGCGAGGACGAGGCGTTGCTAGGTCTGAGTGTGCTTTCCAGTTCATTTTCCAAGTTTCAAGCTCGAACTCGATTTCGAATTCGAGATGATGGAGAAGTTTAGGTGGTCGGAGAATCACTCGTAGGTGATCGACGACTTGCTCGTTGAAGTGGAGTCGACTGGAGGGGTGCGGCGGCGTTGTGCATGTATACATGCACGAATTTCTGTTTTCTGGTGAAGTCTGGAAGCAGAGAAGTGGCACTCGGGTTTCTCTCGAGTAACTCGGGTGATTGGCTCGAAGTCTTGGGGGGTTGGACTCGAAGGAGATATGGGGTAGCTCGGGTATAACCTGATTTCCAGGTTTAAACAGAACCCTGTTCTGTTTCCTTTTAAAATTTAAACTGAAGTTCAAATTTTAAAGTCAGGTTAAAAATGAATTTTTAAATTTTAAGTTTAAGTATAAATTTAAGCTTAGGTTAGATCTTAGTTTGGGAAATAAAAGTTTTAAATTTAAATTGTTCTAATAACAAAAAATGGTTAAGAAATAAAAATTATATTTTAACAATTTGAATTTAAAATGGGATTTACATCTTGAAAGAATGATTGAAACAGAGAAGTGTAATTACTTAGTGAAGTAATTAGTGGAAATTACTAGATGTAATAAGAAGGGAAATTACTTAATGGATAGTAATTAAAGGATAATTACTTGAGGGAAGTAATTAAGTGATGATTACCTAGTGTAATTAAAGGATTAATCAATGTAATTAATTTGTGAATTAAGGATTATTAATTAAATATTGATTAATGATTAAAGTTGATTAGTCAAGTGATTAAGCAATAATTGATTTAAGGATAATGTGATCAATTAATTAAGGTAATTAATTTGAGAATAATTAATTTATTAAAGGTAAATTAATTAATGAAAGTGATTAAGAAATAATTAAGGAGTAATTATTTAGTTATTGTAATTAATTAAGAATAATTAATTAAAGTGTTTGATAAATTAATTTATATCAAATGAGTTGTAATTAATAAATCGGGATTGGACAATTAATTCATAAGTAATTAATTTAATTGGAAATAAATTGAATTAATTAGGATTAAATAATTAATTAATCTTGCTTATAAATGATTATTGAATGCTTGACCTTACTTATGAATGATTGTATTGTATGAGATGCCTTGAATTGATTGTCCTATCTGATCTGTGATATTTTGTTCTGTGGATTGAACTGTGTATAATCTATTCATTTATTTGTGATACATTTGTATATGATCTGTGATCTGTGAATGAATAGATAAGCGTTATATTTCATACCGCTTATCAATTATATTTCTGTAGTTTTATCTGTGATGATTTATTGATGTTGCACTACTGTGTGAAACCCCTAGACTACACTTTTACACACACAAATATGGATTTCACGAGGAAATCGGTTAAGTCACAAATGATTTAAATTTAATGTTTTTGAAATTGAAATTTTAATTTCATTTGATTTTGGAAATGGATTTGGGTTAAATGTTAAAGCTTTTGAAAAGGAGCTTTTAAGATAAAAGTTATTTTGAATAACTTGGTAAAGTTTTCAATTTAAATAATTTAATTTGAATTTGAATTCAAAATTTGGAATTGAATTCCATGTGTGGAAATTATGGGTAAGGATGTTATAAATGTGTTTATATGAATTTAAACCATTTTGAAAGTATGGTTTTGAGAATTTGAATTTAACCCAAGGACTTTAACTCGTATAAATGAATCAGATTTTCCGAAATGAAAACTATTTGTTTTCAAATGATAAAAGCTTTCATATAAGGAATGAATTTCCAATTTGTGTCAAAAGAATTTCAAGATTGAAATGAAAATGGTTTTCCAAGATATGAATAAATCTATGTGAAAGATTGTTGAACTGTTTTGAAATTGGAAAGGTGTACCTTTTGTATAAAAGGTCGAAATGGAATTGTTTTGAAAGTTATTAGTTAAATCTTTTTTTAAAAGATTTAATGAGTTAATCCAACTGAAATGGAAATTTATTTGGAAAATCTATGAGTAGATCTTTGTGAAACTGGGTGAACTTTGTGAGTTGAATCTTTTTGTAAAAGATTAAATGGTAATGTGTTTAAACCATTTGAAAGAGAAGTTTTGGGTAATAAGTTGTGACTTAATCGAAATCCCAATATCCATATGTTTTAAAATATTGCACTCACTATTCGGTTTAGCCGGGAGAGGACCTTGTGTCATATAACCCATTCCGAATAATGATACGACGTAAATGGAAAGCATTTGAAGACCGGTCTTGAAGGTCGGGTGTTTGCGAGAACGATAGGATAACCTGTCGATTGTCTCTGCACTGAATGGCCCCGGTATAGAGATTTCCTAAGTGATGGGAAGTCCGATCGAGATTGTGAATACCCGGATTGCAAGGGCTTCTTTGGAAGTGCCTTCGGTTCTATTCGAACCCGGAACAGACTTGTATGGTTGTATGTCTGACACTACACTTTTAGATATAAAGCTGATTTCTTTCAAATACATTTATGTTTGGTGGCGGAGAATTTATTCTCTTAGCTTAACACCCTTCTTTGAGATGTACGAGCTCAGAGGTTATGTAGTTGAAGGTTATCAGTGATATACTCCCAATTTGGTAGTGTGGCATGCTAAGTGTTGTTGATCAAAGCATGGATTTCGTGTAAAGCGTAGCTTTGTGGACGAGACTGCATCAGGACCTCACACTTGGAAATGGTCGAAACAGGAAAGATGCGGCAAGGTTTCAGGGGTAGCTCCCTAGGGTATGTCCATTCCTTCTGGAAAAAGGTGGTATCATGGTATGGAGCCTAGATATTTACCTGTGTGGTTGCTCCAATCTTATTTTCTGTGTGATCGAGGCCTCGGATAAAGGTCGCAAATGACTGGGGATGGCATATCTCAGGTTTACTACTCGGGAAGGGGGTAACCGGCCTTGTTTTGGAAGAGAGCGGTTGTCTCTTGGGGTGTCCCTCCAAAGGCGTTCCTACGTGGCATAGGAAGTTCCTTAGCCTGACCATTTGTTGGAAAATCCAAAGAAACAATACGAACCCTGTACGGTTTTAGTTGTAGAACCTGCCATTTACTTATGGTGGTCACCACTGTTTAGATGATAGCTATAGTAGGCATAGATCGGAATGTCTATGCTGGCTAAGATTAATATTATACTTTCGAAATGGCTTTCTACACTATGCACTAGTAATAATATCAAAGAATTTTTCTCGTATTGAGCATATTTGACTATCATAAGGAGAAATCTCCTCCAATTCTGCGTTTGCATTGTGTGTGTGGCGGGAGGCCTTATGGTAGTTTCATTTTCCAGAAAGCATAGCGGATTTCAATGTAAAAAATTCTTTTGTTGTTTGTTTAAAGAATAACTGTTTTTGTTACTCACACCAGTCCCATGACTGACTCGGAGTTTATTGTTCCCTTCCTAAACTCTGGGTGCCCACAATTTTCCACACGGGCAGTCTAGAGTTGGGGTTTTCAGATAGTCAGGTTTAGTAGACTAGTTGGAGCTAATTCAGTTTTTGGAGATCGTGACTGCACTTGCTTATCTTTGTGAAACATGATGATGGTTCGAGCTTGATACTGGAGTTGGTGGACTCATTCTCTTTTTCAAATCATTTGGAGCTATCAGTTCTTTTGTTCCGCTGTGGCATTATTATTTGTCTCTGATATTGTTGTATCATATTGATATCATTGTTGTATATCATTCTGGATATTGTATTCATTGGAGTTGTATATGATATCATTCATTTCTTTCTTCCGCTGTGTTTTTATACTTACTATGTTATAAGCTCCAGAGAGCCAGATTCGGCGTTTGAATCTGCGGCATTTGAGTACAAGTGAAGTACGGGTGCCGATTTTCGAAGGCCGAGTTCAGGATCTTTACATAAATTGAAAGTAAAGAAAATTTAAACAAGTTAAAATAGTGAACATTCTAATTAAGTAAAAATGAATCAATTAATTGTATAGTACCAAATTGCATTCTAATAGCATATAATAAGACTTACCAAATGCTAAAAGTTAAAATATGACTTGGATATGTAATGGGATATTATACAAGTAAAAAAACTTAAAATTAATTAGAATGTATGTAAATGGAAATTTAGTTGTAATAGTATGTGTTATATACTTAAGTATATTATGAAATGATTAATAACTAAATGGAATAAGTAAGTGAGCTTAAGGAAGTAGAAAAATGAATCAAATAGTAGCTTTGTGAATTGGTTATAGAATTAAATATAAATTTGCAAAGAAATTGCGAAATTGAATTTGTAACTTTTGAGAAACTTAGAAAAAGTCACATATAAGAAGTTGGACTTTTACAGAATGATTACAAACTAAAGTGATGGTTAATAAAATGTTTCACGAATAAATTTTTTATTAAAGGAAATTATGAAAATGAATATGAATGAAAAGAACTTGGTGTAACTAAGAATCAACTGGAATAAATATGTAAGTTGTACGTATATTATTTTATTCGCATAACGACTTAATCCAGATTTGAGCACAGAATTTAGAGATAATTTATATCGATTTGAGTTAGGATTTTTCACTCAATTCTCGATGGCAAACCCTGGATATGGATTTTTGATTGATTCTGGAATTCTCTATCATAGTATATGGCTATGCAAGGAGAATAATGGTTTTCGATCAAGGAACCAGATCTAAGTCCGCACTAGAGAGTCGTGTGAACGATACTAGTTCGGAAGTGAAATTATGTGATCGAGTGAGCGATCAGATTTGATGTTGCGTATGGATGATATATGTACATCGTACTGGCTTAAGTAAAACAAATATTGGAAATTGAAAATGCAAAATATAAATTGATTTTAAATTTTATGATTGGATATCATTGGTAAATAAGATGTAGGTATTTAAAATCAAGAAAAATTTGGATGACCCGACAAAAAGGTACATGTTTATTTTGTCGTTGGATTTGATGGTTTTATGATGGAGCCACTTGGCTTTTTTTTTCTTTTGTTGGTTTGGGGCCCATAGTGGCGGTTTGTAGTTTTGCCGATCGAGTCGCGCAAAGGAGACTCTGTCGAAATTTCCGTAAATTCGAGTGTTAGAAAATTTTGATGTTTTAAAAATTTTATAACTTGTTTGACAACTAACTTGTGAATTCCGTAAGCCGATCGGAGTAGCATAGTAGAAACGTAGTAATGGTTTTATAAATAAAATTTTATTTTTTTACAAGTTGATAATTTGGAGTAAAATATATTAAATGTTAAATTCTTTACTTAACGCCTTTTCGAGGACGAAAAGTTTTGAGTGAGGGAGAATGTAACGACCCGTATTTTTAACTATTTTAAATTATTAAATTTAATATGATTATTGAATAAAAATTGTTAAAAATATAAATTTAATGATTTTAAATGTAAGTTATTTGATATGAACTTGAATAAAATTTTGAGATAAACCAATTTCGAAAATTTAAGCAATAACAAGTATTAAAAGGTAAGGCTATGTATTGAATGTGTAGTTGGATTAAATAACAAATGTCAAATTCATTGGATGTAAATAAAGTAATTGATTGATAACTAAAAATTTATTTAAAATCTAATATTGAAATTTGTGGAATATTGAACAATTAAATTATTTAAATTTAATATTGGGAATTATTTGAATAATTGAATTCTGGATTTAATATGATTGAAATTGATATCGAAAGTTGATGTAAATTTATTTACACAACAATGAAGTTGTTAACATTAAAATTGGATTTAAAAGTGAATAATTAAAAATTGGAAATTTATATTATAATCGACTTTAAAATATCGATTTGGGGCACAGTCTCGGATTTCGACGAAACAAGTTTCATTGGATCCGTAATAGTGTATTATTATCGGATTTCAAATTTCATAGCGTTTGGAATTATCGTTTGGTCGTACGGGATAGAAACGCATTGAAATTAATATCGAAAATTCAATATAATAATTGGGTCCAAAAAGCTATCTTCCACATACGATCGAATTAGGCCCCGAAACATGTTCCATTATGTTCGGAATAGGGGTAAAACATTATAAATGCCAGGCGGCACGCTTCATTTGGAGTTCGTCCGGAAAGATACGTGAGTAGTGTTGTAGGACGTTGCCTATAAATAGGACCATACCCTCCAAAACCCTAGCCCTAAACTGTAGCCATCATCCCCTTCTATTTCAATAGCCGAAAAACATTGTTCTTCTCCTAGATTTATCTCTTCATCCATCAACTATTAGGCAAACCTCTCAACTACAATATTGTAGAGCATGGAGAGATCTACAGTTCCAACGGTGGATCTTTGTTATCGTTGTCGTCTGGAGGCAAAACACGCCTGCGTTCATCCTCCATTCGTGCGTAAATTCTGAGGTCTAGGTGCAGCCGAGCTCGACCTCATTCTGGCTAAGGGCGCGTGTGGAGATGGGCTACGATGTACCGGAGTTCGATCATTTTCTAGGGGTGTGTGGTGGTCGCGATTGGTCTTTGAAGGTAATGACTTTGGGTTCTTATTCACGTGTATACATGGAACGAGCGAGTGATGGAGGAAGAAGCTTCTTGCGGCCGTGATTTGCTAAGGCCTGGATGGACAGTCAGATCTAGATCTAGGTATAATGGAAAAAAAGGAAATTTGTTTTATAAATTGTATTCAAACTTATAAAATGTATATCTTGGCATGCGAGGTTCCATTGAGACGAAACAAGCGACGATGGGAGCGTGGCGACGAGCACTACGTTCTCTTTGGAGTCGTTTGGAGCTAGTTAAAATTTTAGGTTAAATCGAACGTCTTTCGATTTAATTTAAAATTGAAACTCAAGGTGAGTGTTTTATAAGGCTCACAACGTACTAGAATATTTTTATGCTAGTTAATTCGAAATTGTGTAGTGATATAAATTTATTGATTGTTGTTTGATAAATTTAATTGTCATCTAAATTGTCATTTGAATTGACTGCAAAAAAATAATCAAAATTGACAGTTAAATTTGAAATAGGAATTTAATAGCCAGTAAAACACTCGATTTTAATAACTATGAAATTGTTGTGAATTATATTGACTGTTTGGATGATTGATTGCGATGTATGCTATTGGTTGATATTTTGGATGATTTGGATGTTTATTTATTCTAATATATCCTATTATCACCCTGTATATTATCTACAGTATATAAACTGTAAATTGAATTATTTCGAATGAATTAACAAAAGGTTGAAATGATATATACCTATGACATTTAATTTGGATTGAAATGTTATATATCCATCCCTGAAATTAAATTGAAATAACTAATCACTTGGCCATAGGATAGAAAATTATATACGGACACCGGATTGGTTAAATTAAATAATTTTTTTTAAAAGTCTTGGTTTTGAAATTATTTAATGATTTTGAATTTAATGAAATGAAAATCGAATTTATGAAGTTTGAATTAATCACGAATTCGAGTTTGAAATGTTGAAATTAAAATTTGGTTAAAAGAAATTATTTCAATAATTGAAGTTGAGATTTTGAAGTTATAATCGAAATAACTCAAATTTTTGGAAATCGATTTGTTTAAAAAGATTGGACTTTTATTTGAACTTTGAATATTACTAAGTAAAAGTGATATAAAAATGATATCTTGAAATTGAATTATATTTGAAAATTAGGATTTGAAACTGAATATTGAAGGTTAATTTGATTTAAGTGTTTTGAATCAATATTTTGAAAATCGAGCTCGAAATCGGTATAAATTGAAATTGAATTAATTAGATTTAAAAGTGAAATTGAATTAATTTGAAATCGAAGTTGAAATTGATATGAATTGAAATCGAAAGTGAATCGATTGAATGGAAATTGGAATTGATTCGAATTAGAAAGTTGGAATTGAATCGGTTTGACTTTGAAGCTATTTTCAATAATATTATTTTTATATAAAATATTCAAAATCTATCTTCTTAAATATACAAATTATTTTGGTTTTCCAAATTATTTTACTATATAAACCATTTTAATACTTAAACTATTTTACATTAAACTATTTTAACCATTTAAACTATTTTCAACTTAACCATTTAAACTATTTTTAACTATTTCAACCATTTAAATTAATTTTAACTATTTTAATTATGTAAACTATTTTAAAACTATTCAAACTATTTTTCAAAAATTCAAACTGGTCCAGGGTAGAATGTTATTTTTAAATCATGGATTTAAGTACGAATTGGGTCGAATGAAGTTATAATCCAAATGTAAATTTGAAACAATTTTGGGAATCGAAATTACGACATTGAGGCGAAAATGATTTTGAAATGAAATGATATATTCTGAGTAAATATGATGATTTCGTAATGGATTTGATTTTGAAGCAAATATAATATTTTGATATCAAGTATGAACTGTTTTCGAAATGGAAAAGTACCAACCGGTGTGCAAAATGATGTTTGGTTGTTAAAGAGACTGGGGCTGGATATAGGCATACTCTCTGTCGATACCGGAACCACTTTAAAAACTGTGTAGGCGGAGGAGACTCCAGAACGAAGTCGTTGCATTTGGCGTCGTTTGCTGGATTTGAAGAAAGAGAACGATGATGGATTTGCCTAGCACTTGTGCCAATTTGAAACTAAAACTGGAGCCGTACCGGCCAAGTGGGTTAGCTACCCCGAGCGGACACACTTCTTTGTATTACCATCATTTACTTTGTGATTGATTGGTGCGCACCCTTCGGATTATGGGAGTGTTGTGCGCGGTGGGCGATCATGGCTATGATGCGTTACCACCAGCCAGGAAGGGTAAACTGGTAGTATCCAACCCTTGGGCATTTCCTAACATGCCTTGTCATAATTTTATCCCTAAACGAGACCTATACGATTTTGGTTTAGTGTTGTCGTATCATGGCGCATCCCTATCCATCGACCGTTTAACTGGTGTTTTATATGCAAAATGTACGACAATGCTTATAAACGCGTTAAGGGGGATGAATGTAAAGCCTTAACTCTAAGACAAATATTTATTTTATTGATTGAACATTATATATGTAGCGTATTCTACTACATATAAATATTTTGACGGATCCTTAAGAGATGGAAAATCCCGTAACACTTCTTGAGTTATTACACGCACGTTATACACTAGATAGGAGATGTGAAAAGCCATAAGCATCTCTGATGCGATGACACTCATGTTATATGCGATATCGATTTGACTCACATAAGAATATTTTAGTCCTGACTCGAGTGTTTTGTCTTTTCATTACGCTCGGGTCAGCCTTGAGTTTTTCGGCTTATTGAAGATTTATTCTGGGGACGAAGATGAAGATTTGGTCTATCATTACTACTATTATTCCTGCATCATGTTGTCTACTGCATTATTTTATTTATTTCTGATGTATGTATAACTCCGATAAATGTTGTATAGATTATAATCAAATGTATAATAGAAACAGCTTCATGAACTGTATATTTGATTATTATATTTTATCGTTCCGTTGCAAGATTCTGTGTTTGTTTTCTTCTTCTGTTCTTATCTTCCTTAATTAACCCCATTGATTATCTATATTCCGGGTTGTTTAAGTTGGACATGTGTGGATTAATGTCAATTTAAACCATCCGAAATGTGGGTTGTTACAATTTTGATAACTCAAATTTTTCAATAACTCAAATCCTTTTTAAAACATTTTGATACATTTATGGAATTTATTTCATGTTTTTAAAGATTTAAAAATTTATTTTCAATATTTTACAATTTTTGTTTCCGAACTGCCAAAACGCGACGTTTTTGAAAACTTGATTTGGACCTATCTCAAACTTTATTGAATGAAATCTTTATTTTCTTCTTTAGTTCAAAAATTATATTCACCTGGCCTAGAAAATTCTTTTTGCAAAGAAGTATGACTCATATTTCATTCTACATTTCCGTTTAACTTTTCAGGTCGTGAAATCGCGAACTGCCGAAACGCGACGGCTTATTTTTACTCCATTTTCCAAACATTTTTAAACTTTGCTGAAATGAGTTTTAATATTTAAAAATAATTTATAAAACATTTTAAACTATTTTAAAGAGGTTTAACAATGCCATATATACCATTTCATTTTATAAAAAAAGTGATTCCTTGGTGTAAATTCGGCATGTATGATACAGTGAATCATTTCCACTTCAAACAAACATATAATCAACCAATCATCATCCAAACTTATTAGACAACCATGTAAAAAATCATTATAGCATATGATTAAGGGTGTAACTTTAAGTAGTTAATGTTTATTATTATCACTAATAGCAAGCAATATTTAAGTGATTAATAAAAAATATTAATAAGTGATTATCAAGTGATTCAAAGTGAGAATAACTCACATTTACCAAACCAAACTCTATCCTCTTCCTACCAACATTCAAGCACATATGACCACACTTGACATCATCACTTCCTTCTTCATCCCAAACTTTTCTGAAGCTTCTTCAAATAAACATTCGACACTCCGGCAACACCTCATTCCCTTTTCTTTGCTCCAAAACTTCCCAGATCTCCTCCTTCACCTATGGAAGGTCAGCCATGATGTTTGGGTTGTGGTGGCTTGGCCTTGATTGGTGGAGCAAGGGTGGCCGTGGGTTTATAATAGGAAGTAATGGAGTTTTGCACTCTTTTTGAAGTGAAGTGATATACTTTGTGTATATAAATAATTCATAATATTTTTCTCAAGAAGAAAGGCTTATTAGGAAGCCATTAGAGTGTAAGAAAGAAGAAGACGAAACTTGAAGCTTGGATGATAAAATGTGAAGGGTATGGGTGCTCTTATATAGGCTTCATCCAAGGTTAATGACACAAACACCCTCCTCCACTCCCATGCATACACACGCCCCCCTCCCTTACCGTTAAAGGTCACTTCATATGACAAAGCCATGCTCTTACATAATGATCATGGTAAAAGTCCATGTGCAAGCATTTATGAGATGGGAAGCGTTTACCAAAAAATCTTAAATATTTTGTGATGTTTATATATGTATATGTATGTATGTATTTTGTATGCATACATGTGTATATGTATATGTTAGAACATGCATGTGTATGTTACATATGTGCAGAAGACATATAAACAACATTGCAATCACTTTAAACAACTTCTGTTCGTTAAGCCATTGAAAATCTAAAAGCTGATTCCTGGTCACATTTTCACTTATTAATTAATTACATATAACTAAAAAAAATTAAAATTAATTTCTCATCATTAATAATTAATTAAAATGATCACATTGGACTTATAAAACCATATAAATCAATATTAAACAAGTGCTTACAAAAGTGTTGTTATATCGATAAAGTGTTATGAATTTTCTTCTATTTTCAAATCAAGTGTATATTTTTATAAAACTATTATAAATGATTTATTATCACTATATTACTAATTAAAATGAATTATTATCATTTTAAAATAATTATTAAATTATTTAAACTTAATTTAAATTCAAAAGTCAATTATTTAAAATAATGACATTATTGATGATGTCATAAACGTATTTTATTTCCTAAAATAAAATAAATTTTTTTTATTTCATATTCTTGCTTAAATGGATAAATAAGTGTATGTATCCAGTTCCGTGCATGCTAATATTGAGAAAATCTCAATTTTCCCAAAAACTGATTTTCGTCATTTTTCTGATGGAAATCCCTAATATTTATATTTGTTATTATACCCTTAAAACTAGTTTACCATCATTATTTATGGTTCAAAACATTTTAATTTGTGTAACGATCCACCTTTTTTACTACCAAAGATGACACTTAATACATCCTCGGTGCTTGTGTGCCGATCATTTAGTCATTCGAAAGGTAGGTCATTAGGGGTGAGAGAAAGAAAGACAGAACAGAATAAACTAAACAACACAGAATCTCACAACACAACAGAACAATATATATTACTCAACATAGTATATAAAGATCACAAAATATCAAGAAATTAAATGTTATAGTTGTTCGGCGTTGATTTCCTACGTCCACGTTGAATATTCTCTTTATTGCTTCTCAATTCACTTGACTACAATTACAAACATCAAGAAATGGCAAGAGATCAGAAAAGAATGGAGGAATTTAATTACAATAATGGCAGAGTTTAACTAACAGCATAAGATTCCCTAAAATGGCCCTCTATGCCTGTATTTATAGATGAAGGCAGCCAAGAAAATCTGACTGAAACTTTAGCAACATGACCTCCTCCACCATATGGGCCTACCATAGGGAGGGTTAGGCCCAATTCCCAATGGATATGGATCGGTACCGATCCCTTACCACATAGACCATACCATGCCGATACATCCCTTGCGAGTCATGCCATGTCGATCCCTCTCCCATGACCATCAACATGCTGATCTGTAATCCATTAGTCGCACCATAATCCTTATGTTGTTCCATTCCCTTTGAAGACACCATGCCGACCCCTCCTCCCCCCTCACGAGTGCATCATACCGATTCATCAAGCTTTACAACCCATACCGATCCCTCTATATTTCCATTCAAACTAACCATCTTGCCAAGTAATCATGCCGACCCCCTATCATTTTAAGTCTATACCAATCCCTTCACTATCTTATCCAATTTTAACCAATGACTATGCCGATCCCTTTTCCAACCAAACTAATCTCCATAGTTCCGACATTTTGCGTTGTCAATCTATTTACCCTATTAACCTTGGGCTTGATACAACTGTCCGGACATTATATCTTGGTTATGTGGTCGTTGTCTCAAGATCATTCTTCTCATCAACAGTAGAGTCTATCCTATGCAATTAGTCCAATATAGTCGGGTCATGGCACCAAGTAACACTTTCCCCCCAAAGTACGCCTTTTGAGTAACATGACGTGCTTTGAATTGGGAGAAACCTAGGCTTCCAAGAATAATTCTATCCAACTTTCTGGTAAATCTCTGTTCCTTTATTAATCTTCGATGATACAAGTCTAATGTCGTATTCCATTAGTATGCACAGATTTGGTCATATAAGATTTACAGGCTTTCTTCTAATTTGACTTCATACTTGATCGTTTCAAGCTAAATTGCCACGTTAGTTAATTTCAAAAGGCTGAATCCTTAAATCTCCTCCATGCACGTTCACATACACATTTTTTTTGTTGGGTTCCGGACGTGTTCGGACGTCCGCTGGTCGTTGCCAAGCTCTTTTATTCTGTATGCTTACGTTTGCAGTCCAACCTTCATGATATCAATCGCCATTTGGTTTCCAGTTGGCTGTCATTTTTCTTTACTTCCCTTTTTTATTTCACTCATATCCATCACTCACGCTTCTCTCTCCTTTCCTTCTTTTTTTTATAGTTTGGAGGGATCGGTATAACACACCAATCCATCATTAAAGGCGCGAATAGGGTTTGGCATACCTCAATGCCGACCCTTTTTCCTCTTTTTTTCCTTTCTTTGAATTATTCACTCCCAACGACAGGTTTCTCCCCTTTCCATCGCTCACATATAAACTTGCATCCCTTCCTTTTCTCTCCTTACTTCACATTTCTCAGCACTTAAGCTTTTTCTTCCTGCTCTTCAAACAGCCGAGCGCTATCATCCTCTTCCCTCTTTGCCGAACGAACTAAAGGTAGAATCTTCCCCTTTAATACTAAATCCAAATACCATCGCCAACTCGCATCTAATCCAAAGCACCAATCACCCGATTTTAGAGTAATTCGCATAAGTACGCTTTCTTTTCATAGACGTGTTAGTCGAGTCAGGAATTTGAAGTTTTCATGTGCTTGAGTCATTTTTAGGAGAACGAATCATTGCGTCCTGTTAAGTCAGGTGAACTACAAGGAGAAGATGAATGCACTGAGGGAAGAGGAAGATGGAGGAGGGAAGAAGGAGGAAGGAAGAAGGGGGATACGGGACCTAGAAATTTGGTTGTGGATGAAGTGCAGTTAAAGCTAGGGATCGATGGTGTTTGTGGAGAGGAGTTGTAGGGTAAGGTAATGCATACGAGAGAGATCGGTAGTGAAGCTAGGACGAGGGGTCGGTATAGAGGCTTAAATATAGGGATCGAGTTGGAATTAAAAAGTAGGGATCAGCCTAAGAGTAAAGTGTATGGGTCGGCATATAGGCTAAAAGGAAGGGATTGGTGCCAGTTGTCTTAATTTAGAGATCAGTACAGGGATTGAAAGAGAGGGATTGACCAAGGAGCAAAGGGATCGGTTTGGACAATTAATGTTAACCCAGCTTTAGTCATCTAAACACTGAACTGCACACTGCCTCGCCTAACATGAAATTACTTGAACTGTTGGACTTATAAGCCTAAATAAACAGATCTCATGACTCCTTGACACGAACTAAATGAAGAACTGGATACATAAACTTAGATAATAAACTTCCTAACTCAATATGTCGATGATCGATCCTAAAGCCCTCGTTGCCGATCAACTTTCTCGTCAATTGAGACGGTCAACGTTGACAGTCTCTCTGGACGTGACTCCAAGTCTTAACATTTCATTCTCATTTTCTCAATTTCAATCTGTCTATGCTTATTTCACACTGCACTACACTAGTTTACAAACCACACGGGGGGAACAAGTTATAATTTCTAACGTTGATTGTCTACTGAGTATAGCTGACATAGATCTCAAGCTACACGACGTGCTCCTATAGAATGTCTTTCGAGTCCACTGCAAAACACAGTAGTTCTGTGGAAAGATCAAGCTCCGCCACTCTAACTGATAAACCTTCTCCGAGTTATCAAATAGAATGAGTAGAGGCATCTGACCTGCAAACAAATTTCTTTTCTGACATTCCAGTAATCCCTGTAGAAGTTACTAGTCTGGCTCCAGATGCCGTTGAGGGTGCTTTCGTCCTAAACAACCCAATTGATTCAAAAGCATCTAGAATCGGCGAAGCCGGTCTTCGTCGATTATGCTCCATCCATGGAATCCCTTTCGAAGACGTTTTACTTCCATTAAGCCAAGACAGACCACACTTGCTCCCAGCCGGATATACTTCTTGCAACAAGTTCATATGCTGGGCTGGATGTGTGCCACCTTTCAACTCCTTCATTCATGAAATGCTAAGGTACCTGGGGATCGCTCCTACCCAGTTACACCCTGACAACTATGCTTTCCTTTATGGATCCTTCCTTCTCTTTATGAAAGTTCTATTCAGTTCGCCGACTCCTAAAGACATTAGATACATCTACAATTTCAAAAGATAGACATAGAGCCCCTCATATGTTTTTCTTGAACCCTCGTCCAAATGCTAAGTCGTAATGGGTGCATGGAACAAGCTCTCTCTATTCAAACACAAGTGGTTTTATGTACGGTGTCCTCCCGGTTTCGCAAGGAGATGGTTGGAAGGACGTAAGTGCTACCGCTGTCTTCGTCTTTAATTCAAAGATTCACATCGCAACTTCTTTCCTAAACATATTAATATCTTTGGTTCTTTCAGGTGTTCGCCCTCGACCCGAAGGCGCCGTGTATTCTAGGGTCATTGCGGCCATTCGTGCTACTCCAATTGAGGATCAGGACATAAAACTTCTTATCACTGATGAGCTGCTCTCATTATTTGGGTTGTTGGAAGACGACCGCAAACTTGGGCTTCCTAGTAGTAAAGCGGTCTCCATAATTGTTGTCAAAAGAAAGATAGAAGCAAGCGACCTCATGGTGCCCTTTGTTGAGGGAACCCGGGAAGACATCAAAGAGGGAGATATAAGAGAATATCAAGATGTGGGGCTGAGAGGTGAAGCTGTAGGCCCTGGAAAAGCACCAGTAATCGAAGCGCCATAGACCAGCCAAATGAAAACTCCACCGAAGAGGAAAAAAAGGTTGGTGTACAAACTGCGAAAGAGTAAGGCTAGGGCAAAACCAGAATTCATCATAACCCCACTCGAAAAGGAGTCGTCTTCCCAACAAATGGAAAGTTTGCTGAAGGGACTCTCCGGCATTCCAATTTTGGATGATATATTAAATTAAAACTTTTCTAACATTGATGTCAAAGGGCTCAACTCTCCAACGAGCAGTAGCGAAGGCGTGCAACCTTCCAACAGAATGGAGGAAACTCCAATGAGTAAAGCTAATGTTACTGGTCCGCCGGGGGGAAACACTAGGACACGCACAAACACTAGCACTCCACCATACACTCGTGATTAATTTTTCACATTAACTTCTAATATGCTCCTATTTGGCTCTTTTACAGGTGCAATGTCACACTCCCACACTTTTGACCGTCTACGGGGTTCTTCCACTTATTATTGCTCGGGTTGAGATTCCGAATTAGGAAGACGCAGAAACAATGATGATGGGTGAGATAGGGATTACTATTCTTAAGAGTTTTCTTCTTCATCTAGACGAAAGTTTCAACTACATGCACGTCGCCATGATGATCAATCGCACCTTCCTGCTCATAACGGATATAAGTCCTCACACTGGCGTTCTCAAGCTACTGCGCCTCACGACCAACTTTCCGGGCATCAAGATCAAGGCAATCACGTGAGCGTTGTTCCGGCTAGCACCCGCTTGCTACTTCTGATCTGCTTCCACCGGTTCCTGCTCATGATCCTACCATAGTAGAAAAGTTGGTTGAACTCAAAGCTACTTTTCCAAAAATCTACTTTGATGGACTCAAGTCCCTTCCCTTCGTACACGTCATCCCCAGGAGTGCCAAAGAGAGCTCATTAGCATGTATGAATGATGTGTACGTCCAACATGAATCGTTCATTCACTTGGCCAAGAAAATCTCCGAAGTCTCCGTCGAGTGCTAGCATGAAATTGATCGCCTCAAGTTGGAGGCTATTCACGACAAGGACATCATCAAGCATCAGGATGCTAAGCTGCTTGAATATAAAAATCAAATTGTCGCGGTAGAGAAGAACGCAAAAGAATCGTCCGAGGCGGTAAGTCATTAGGAGACTTCGCACAAAAAGAACTGAATGCAGTGCTTCATCATAGTGGCACTCTGGCCTTAGAAAAGGACTACCTACAGAAGGAGAAGGAGGTCTTAGCTCGCCGTGTGGAAGAGCTTGAAAAACTAATATTCAAAGAAAGGTAGGAAAAGATAGAGGCGTAGGAAGAATCGCAGAGATACTACGAGGAGATCATTGAGGCGATAAATTTAAGAACAAATCTTGACAAAAAATTCTCCCAGATCGAAGCCTAAAAGGAAGCAGCCCACGAAGAGGGTAGAAAAGAGGTGCTTGAAGAAGCCAACTCCCAGGTAGAAGCTGCCACTGAGTCGGGTAGGGAAGAGATTAAGAACTTGTTCGATCCGCTCATTGCCGAATATAACGCAAAAGTTCTTCTTCACCGTGACTTGAGTTTTCTAGGCGAAGGCTATCTTGAATCGCTTGCCTAAGCCTGGGATGTTTTCACCAAAATCAAGAAGGAAGAACTGGGAGTGGAAGTGCTTAATGAAGAGGCAATCGTGCAAGAGGTGCTTCTAGGAAATGAGCCGTCTGATTTGGCCGCCGCGAAGCTTCAATTCTCTAAGGCTCCTACACCGGACAAAGAAGGAGAGGACATTGCTAGGTCCTCTGGAACTGATTTCAAGGGCCCTTCTCCCACTCAAATGGACGAAACATCATCTTCTCAACTCACGGAGCAACATATCAGCTACGATCTGGACAGACTCGACATTGGCCCACAAATGCTATCTCCTATTCTTGAAGGGAGCACTCCAATGACCATAGAGAGCCAACTGGATGCTGGTAGGGCACATAATTTTTTTGAATTTAGCAATTTGTTGTTTTTGGCACATAACGGTCATTAACTAACGTCGGTGCTTTAACTAACTTTTGTAGGTCATCTTGGTCCAAAGCAAACTCCTAGGAGCAATGTCGCCACGGAGCAACAAAAGAAAACGGCCAAAGCCCCGGCTGCTTAAGGTATTCCAGGGCACGATGCTCAAGTCATCGGTGCACTTGACGAGGATAAGCCCGAGGACCCGTCTCTTGTTGAAGAATTAGACGATGTTGTGGTCACTGGTGCTACAGAGTGCACCGCCAAAACCAGTATGAAGGAGTATATTGAAGAGGAAGAGAGATTGAAGCGCAAAGTCAAAACAAAGCCCGTTAAGGTCACAGCCGAAGATCCTATTCCTGCAACTCTACAGGTCATTCCACCTGGCGGAACAATTCCTATTGAAATTCCTCCTTCTTCTTCAAGCGTCTCCGCTAAGGGC
The DNA here is from genome assembly GCA_030737815.1 of Allium fistulosum. Taxonomy (NCBI): domain Eukaryota; kingdom Viridiplantae; phylum Streptophyta; class Magnoliopsida; order Asparagales; family Amaryllidaceae; genus Allium; species Allium fistulosum. The sequence continues at coordinate 895,734,105 of CM060902.1, forward strand.
AGAAAAGGGTCATGGAAAAGACGCTTAATTAATTCTACTCCTGAAAAACCGAAGAAGGAGAAGAAGTCGAGGAAATAGTTAGTATTTTGTGTCGTTGTACATATTTTTGGGTAATTTAGGCATGTATTTCTTTTCTTAGTAGTAAGCGTACGGGTGTGAATCCCAAACTTTTGGAATAACTTGTATCGGATTATTGAGATAGTGAATAAAAGCTTTTGTTTTTTGATTAGTCAACATGCGAATCATTATTTCAATAGTAAAGTAATTACTTCCCCATTCCATGTACTTGTAGTAATTTTCACAAGCCTCATTAATAATTCACTATCTCCATCTCAAGGCTTCCCCGTAGTCGTTGTCTTATGTTGTAAGCAACACTAAGCCGTAATTGTAATGGACGGTCATGTCCTGCCTTTAGCAGTTAGAATCTCTTCCATCGATTTGAGATTGGAATTCATGGGATAGAGAACAGTCGAAATCCATCCATCCACCCATTGAGTTTACGAGTTAGCCCGCGGTCTGGGGACTTAGAATTTTTCACAGGTGGTCAGCCATACACTAATTTCTCATACTCTAATCCGTGCTCCGGAGACTTAGAGTTTTTTCATGAGCATTCGTGTTTCCGCCCGTGGCAGTCGTTTTTCTGCCGAATGGTTTATACTCTAGTCCGTAGTCGGGGACTTAGAGTACTCTAGTCCGCAGTCGGGGACTTAGAGTTTTTTCATGGGCAATGGTGTTTCCGCCCTGGCAGTCGTTTTTCCACCGAATGGTTTGTACTCAAGTCCGCAGTCAGGGACTTAGAGTACTCTAGTCGCAGTCGGGGACTTAGAGTTTTTGACGTGGGCAGTCGTGTTTCCGTCCATGGCAGTATTTTTTCAACCGAAAGGTTTATACTCTAGACCGCATTCGGTTACTTAGAGTACTCTAGTCCATAGTCGGGGACTTAGAGTTTTTGTCTTGGGCAGTCGTGTTTCCACCCGCGGCAATCGTTTTTCCGCCGAATAGTTTATACTCTAGTCCGCGGTCGGGGACTTAGAGTTTTTGTCTTGGCCAATCGTGTTTCCGCCCATGGAAATCATTTTTCTACCGAATGGTTTATACTCTAGTCCACAGTCAGGGACTTAGAGTTCTTGTCGTGGGCAGTCGTGTTTCAGCCCATGGCAGTCGATTTTCCGCCGAAAGGTTTACACTCTAGTCCGCAGTCGGGGACTTAGATTTTATATCATGGGCAGTCGTGTTTCCGTCCGTGGCAGTCGTTTTTCCATCGAATGGTTTATACTCTAGTCCGCAGTTAGGGACTTAGAGTACTCTAGTCCGTAGTCTAGGACTTAGAGTTTTTCTCGTTTTCTCATCATCGGCGACCTTTGTTCATTATTGCGATCTCCGCACTTTAGTTCATCTACGCGAGTCATCAACCGAGCAAAATTACGAAGCTTACCTCGTTCGATCGCCTCGGGGATTGGTTTTTGATCAACTTCAAACTTCGTGAATCTGTTCACACATCGCACATATCTAAATCAGTCAGTTTCATCGCATACTTAGCATAAAATGTAATAATAGTAACTTATGTAAAGGAAGCTTCAAAATTTTATTCATCATATGAAAAGAAACATAATAACTTGTCTTATCACACATTGGAAAGGTCAAAAACCAAAGCAAAAGTCGAAAGTACTAGTACTGAAATACAAAAGAAATAGTCTAGGTGAAATAGCATCATAAATGCTCGCTATTCCACGCTCTTGGAAGTGTCACGCCATCAACAGTCACTAGCTTGAAAGTTCCTTCTCCAAGCCTCTGTTCAATGATGCATGGTCCTTCCCATGTAGGATTCATGTGCGATGGGATCGAAAAAACTCATTTTAGGATAAGATCGCTAACTTCGAAGGTTATCGATCGGACTTTCATGTGTAATATCGGGTGATTTGATGTCGGTGTGCAACTGCTCTCAAATCGGCCTCCTTACGTTTCTCATCGATTAAGTCCAAAGATTCAAAGAGAATATCTTTGTTCATTCTGGGGTCGTAGTAAGTCACTTGAGGAGAAGGGACTTCGAGTTCCACTAGAATCACTGCTTCGGCTCCGTAAGCAAGCGCAAATGGAGTATGGCCAGTCGCGGACTTGTGAGTGGTCTTGTAGGCCCAAAGTGCCGTAGGAAGCTCATCCACCCATTTGCCTCTAGCCTTATCCAAACACTTTTTCAGAATAGATTTGATAATCTTATTCACAGCTTCAACCTGTCCATTCGCTTGAGGGTGAGGGACCGCCGCAAACCTCTTCTCAATACGATACCTTCGACAAAACTCTTTAAATTCATCGCTATCGAATTGAGTCCTATTATTAGTCACAATAGTCCATGAAAGACTGAAAAAGGATATGATGTTTCGAACAATGAAGTTAATAACTTTCTTGGTTATAATCGTGCCTAACGGCTCCGCCTCTGTCCATTTGGTGAAGTAGTCAACTGCGACAATCACGTATTTCGCGCCACCTTTGGAGATTGGTAGAGAGTCGATGATGTCAATACCCCACATAGCGCATGGCCATGGACTGACCATTTGTGTGATCTCCGTCGGTGGGGCTCTTGGCACTTTTGCATATATCTGGTATTTATCACATTGTCTCACATAATCAGCACCATCCCAGTTCACAGTTAGCCAGCAGTATTCATAACGGCGTATCTTTTGTGCTAAAGTTTGCCCTCTAGTGTGATCACCACATTCCCTCTCCTTGACTTCTTTTAAGAAACGCTTTATCTCATCGTGGGCGATACGACGGAGTAAAGGAACGGAAAACTCCTTTCTATACATAGTTCCTTCTTTCATAATATACCGTGAAGCTTTGCGAAGGACTTGTCGCTTTTCGTTTCTCTTCTCCGGTAAGTATCCATGCAACGGGTATTCTTTGAATGGAGTCATCCATGATTCCCTCTTGGGCTCTATTTCCAGTACTTGGTCAACTTCCATCATATTTATACTTGGGGTGGGCAATGTCTCGACCGGAACCAAGCCCATCTGTTGTGCATCACAAGTACTCGTGAGCTTTGCCAATGAATCGACTTTTCCATTCCACTCACGCAGGTTATGCGAAATGTCATAATATTTGATATCGGCCAACAACTCCTAAACTCGGGTAAGATACAGGGCAAGTCATTTTCCCTTAGCTTGATAATCTCCTCTTACCTGATATACCACCAGTTGTGAGTCATAAAAGATTTCAAGAGACTTTACTCCGAGCTCCCTAGCGATTTTTAGCCAGCAATCAATGCTTCATATTTGGCTTTGTTATTTGTAGTAGGAAAATCAAGCTTCAGAGTGTAGAAAATTGACCAATTCTCAAGGGTTACGAGAACAATCCCAGCTCCGGAATAATGATATTAGATGCTCTGTCGGTGTACATCTTCCATCATACAGTAGGGATTACTCTGTTCTCTGGGGGCTCGTCCTGCATGGTAAACTCCGCTATGAAGTCTGCCAATGCTTGTCCCTGAATAGCTCTTTGCGGCATATATGTAATGTCGAACTGGCTGAGCTCGATGTTCCATTTAAGTAACCTTCCAAACGTCTCTGGTCATTGTAAGACCTATTGTAACGGCTGGTCGGTATAAACGTTGATTGGATGGGCCTGAAAATACGGACAAAGCTTGTGCGATGCACCGAGCAGTACACTAATTTCTCTATCTTCGAGTAGTTTTTTTCTGCCCTCATTGATCTTTTACTGACGCAATACACCGGTCTCTGAATTCAGTTCTCCCCATGAATCAAGGCGGCACTTATGGCATGTGACGATACAGCCAAGTAAATATACATCTCCTTATGATCTACCGGCTTTGACAAGACATGGGGTCTCTCCATATGATCCACTATAGCTCAGAATGCGCCTTCAAAATCTTTCATCCACTTCAAATTCCTCCTTCCTTTCCTTTTTAGATCAAAGAAAGGATTGCATTTATCGGTTGCCCTGGAGATGAACCGACTCAAAACAACAACCTTGCCATTCAAACTCTGCACTTGTTTAATGGTTCTAGGCGCTTGTATATACCGAATGGCTTGAATCTTTTCTGGATTAACTTCAATTCCTCGAGCATTGACAATGAAGCCCAAGAGCTTTCCTTAACGCAACACCAAAGGAGCACTTTAGAGGGTTGATTTTCATGTTATAGAATCGAAGGATATCGAACATCTCTGCCAAGTCTCGAAGGTGGTCGTTTGATCGTCGTGACTTCACAAGCATATCATTCACATAGACTTCCATCATCCTCCCAATTTGATCCTTAAACATTTGGTTAACCAGATGTTGATAGGTTGCTCCAACATTCTTTAATCCAAACGGTATCACTACGTAACAATATAACCCAATATCCATGACAAAACGGGTGTGTTCCTGATCTGGGACGTGCATCAGGATTTGGTAATACCCCGAGTACGCATCCATAAATAATAACAATTCGTGCCCTACAGTTGAATCAACTAACTGATCAATTCTAGGCAGGGGAAAACTATCTTTAGGGCACGCCTTGTTCAGGTTCGAATAGTCAATGCACGTTCTCCACTTTCTGTTTGCCTTCTTCACCACCACGGAGTTAGATATCAATTCGGGATAGAGAACGTCGTGAATAAACCCGTTGACTTTAAGCTTATCAACCTCCTTTTTAAGAGCGAGGGATCTCTCCGAATCCATGCCCCGTCTTTTCCGTTTCACTGGAACATATTTTGGATCAACGTTTAATGCATGGCTCACAATGGCAGGCAAGATCCCACACATGTCAGAATGAGTCTAAGCGAACACATCTAGATTCTCTCGGAGAAAATCAGTAAGTTCTCTCATCATGGAAGGGCAGAATTGCGACCTAATTTTCAACACTCGTGACGGGTCATCGTGGTTGACTGTAATATCAATCGTCAGCTCAACCGGCGTTGCCTTAGTCGACTTGGGTTCCTCCTCATCATCCCTCAGATCTATATCTCTATAGAACCGACTGTGGTGACAAGCCAAGGCATAGGCGCCATTTGTCAATCTTCCGTAACTTGGACGCGAACAGACTTCACACCCTTTCCCTTCTCTTTTCACTGAGCCTCTCTCAACTCAGCCACATAACAGGCACATCCAGTCGCATGATCACCATGCACAACACTTACTCCATTATCATTAGGAAATTTCAATGTCAAACACCATAGGGACAAAACTGCTCGAAATTCAGCCTGGGCTGGACGGCCCAGAAAAACATTGTATGGTGAATCCACATCCAAAACAATGAACGGTAGGATCCGCACCCTCCTATGTCCCCCTTCCCCCAATTCGACCGGCAATTTGACATAACCTACTGCTTCAGTAGCCACACCATTGAAATCGTGTATCCGAGCTTTAGATGGTTTTAAATCCTTAGCCTCCATTCTCACTTGATCATACGCCTTCTTAAAAATAATGTTCATAGAACTTCCACAATCAATCAGAATTCTCCTCACCAGAGCGGGGCTAATCATGGTCGAGATAACCATCGGATCAATTGTAGGGGCCCCTACTCTATCAGCGTCCCTACTCCTAAATATTATATCATCATTCATCATACGATGTTGCTTGGATGGAGTTCCGTCCTCCGTATTCGAACAACATTCAAAGTCCACATGTCTCATTGAACTGGCATAACGCTCCTTTTCCTACCAGCTCTTATCCACAGGATGCGGTTCACCAACTATCGTGTTTATTACCAATTTTCCACCAGCCTACGTAGGCTCCTCAGCCCTACGCAGAGCCTGTCCTTGGTTAGGGTCAAACGTCCTATGTCTGCCATCCTTCAGATTTTTCACAAACTATTTCAACTTCTTCTATCGAATCAATTTCTCAATGGCATCCTGGAGATACCTACACTCGTCCGTATTGTGCCCGTAAGATTCATGAAACTGACAATACTTCCCAATTTGCTTCTGTGCCTCTGTCGATTCTTTCGAACCTGGCTTCTTATATTGGAAAGTATTACAAGTGAATAGATAAATGTTCTCCAGGGATGCATTCAAAGGTATATAGCTATTATACATAGGAAACTTGGGCTTCGGCCTTCCAGGCTCCCTCTTCCGGTCTCAATTCCCTTCTCAACTTCTTTTTTGTTGATTCGGCTTGTTTTGAACATTAACCAGAACCTTCCCGGAACTCTCGCCAGACTGCTTTATTGTGATGTTGCTTTGTACCGCTTTCTCGCTCGTTCCCATAGAATTGCTCTTTCTAGACAACCCGGCCTCTTCCTTCTTCATAAACTGGACCACCTTTGAGTAGAAACGTTCCAACGTGGCCGGCGGTTTTCCAACTAGCCAGTCGCCGAACTCGAATTCAGGGTCAACCCCCCTCGTCACAGCCGCAATTATTGCATGGTCATTAGGGTTACTAACTTCAGTGGCAGCAACATGAAATCTCTGCAAGTAGTCCTTCAGTAATTCCCCCAGAGCCAGGATTACACCGGACAATGACATCACATCTTTGGGGCGAGTAGAGTGAATCCGGAACTACTTCACAAATCTTATTGCCAGTTCGTCAAATCTTGAGATTGATCGTGGGGGTAATCTTATGAACCACATCGTGGCAATCCCAGAAAGAGTTATGGGGAAGCATCTACATTTGGTGGAATCATTTGCTCTTGCTAAGTCCATCAACCATTCGTACCTCATGATGTGCTGCCTGGGGTCGGTTTTCCCTTCATAAGCAAGCATCGTAGGAATGTTAAACCTTCTAGGACACTCCGCATGTAAAACACTGTCATTAAATGCGGTGTGGCTCCTAGAGACTTTCCAATCATCGTTTGTCAATCCATGGCCTCACCAGCTATCTGACCATTGCGGATAAGTCCAGTGTTTGGATAGGTGGCACCAAGTGGTGGTCGTGCTCCACCTCGCGTGAATGTTCTAGTCGGTGTCTCCGGGCCATTTCACGCCTCCTTGGCCTGTCATCCTCTAGATGTGCATTTTGAGCATTCACTTCATTATCACTCCAGAGAGGTAGTTGGTAAGCATCCAAACGTACTCCCGCGTCCATGTTCCCAGATCTAAGTCGAGCATGGCCCCCAGCTGCAGTTGAGGAGCAGTACCCCTGGCTGAGGGCAGTACTGACCCCTAGGGAGGGATTGGCACTGACCTGTCTTAGCAGACTATGTTGGTCTACCAAGTGCTGCTCCAATGTCCCTGTTCATGCTGCTTCAACTCTGCGACGCCTTCGCCTATGATGTTTGTCTGATGAAGTTGAACTATTTGACACCGAGTAAGAAGCGAGATCCCTTTTGGCACTTTGGCGCTATTGTTGAGCAATCCGGTTCATCAAGTTGGCATTAGTCTGGATTTTCTCATTTAGCTTCCTACGACTTTCCATCAGCTCGCTCGTCAAGTCATTGAATTCATCTCTAGTTATGGAATCAGCGGGGTTCTGGACTGCAGTAGGCTCCACATTCATATTAGCAGGTTGGTTACTTGAACCCCCTTATTGGACACTAGCAGTTTCGTTGGCATCAACATTCTGGGAAGTAGATCTGGTGCACCTCACCATTCTGGATGTCTTTGCATAGTCTTGGTAAATCTAAATAGTATTTGCAATCTTTTAAAGACGAACCTTGATCTCGTTCGGGGGATTTCCTCAATCCAGTAGCAACAAAGGTGATCCTAACAGCCCGAGAATCAACGTTCTCGATGAAAGCACCAAAATCTTTGCAACCAAATTTGCCGCAAACACCCAAGAACAGATTTAAGTAGTGGAAAAAATGAAGAAATTAAATGAAAACAAAGGAAGATCACAAAATATCAAGAAAAATGCAGCAAAAAGTAAAAACAACAAGATTTATAGTGGTTCGGCGTTGATTGCCTACGTCCACTTCGAAAATTCTCTTTATTTCATCTCAATTCACTTGATTACAATTAAAAACAACAAGAAATAGCAAGAGATCAGAAAAGAATGAAGGAAGTTAGTTACAATAATGGCGGAGTTTAACTAACATCGTAAGAGTCCCTAGAATGGCCCCTGTGCCTGTATTTATAGATGAAGGCGGCCTCCAATCTGACTGAAACTTCGGCAACATGACCTCTTCTGCTATATAGGCCAACGATAAGGAGGGCTAGGCCCAACTCTCAATGGATAGGGATCAGTACCAATCCTTCCATGTGTCGAGTTTGGGCTAGCGATTCCTATGGTAGCTCCCTTATGGTCTATAATGATGGTGCTTCAAATATCATATCGTTTGGACTTGTGGAGCTTTAGTTCTTGTAGTGCTTTGGTCCAAATCCCAATCTGGTCAAGAGAGTGCCGATCCCTCCTGGTCCTTGATGTATGTCGATCCATCCTCCACTAGCTAGCCACGCCGATCCATATCAAACAAACCATATCATGCCGATATGTATCACATAGACCATACCATGCCGAGCCATCTCTTGCGATTCATGCCATGTCGATCCCTCTCCCATGACCATCAACATGCCGATCTGTAATCCATAAGTCACACCATAATCCTTATGCCAATCCATTCCCTTCGAAGACACCATGCCGACCCCTCTCTCACGAGTGCATCATGCCCATCCATATAGCTTTACAACCCATACCAATCGCTCTATATTTCCATTCAAACTAACCATCTTGCCAAGTAATCATGTCGACCCCCTATCATCTTAAGTGTATACCGATCCCTTCACTATCTTATCCAATTTTAACCAATGACCATGCCGATCCCTTTTCCAACCAAACTAATCTCCATAGTTCCAACATCCTTCATTATCTATCTATTAACCCTATTGACCCTGGGCTTGATACAACTGTTTAGACATTATATCTTGGTCATGTTGCTATTGTATCATGATCATTCTTCTCATCAACAGTAGAGTCTGGCCTATGCGATCAGTCCAATATAGCCCGATCATAGCATCGGGTAACATAAGTCATTTCAAAAATGTTACATCCGAGTCATACTAATACAAATTCTACCCTAGGACAGTTAAAACAACCTGTCCCTGCCTAATAAATATAATAAACATGTAATATAGTGGAAAACAAGGTCATAACTAGCTGTCGATGAAGCCACCTGCTCCAAGCTCCTCCAAAGTAAATCTGGAGGAAAACCTGAACTACTTGGCTGACCATTCAAATTTGAGTACCCTAGAGTTTAGGAATAAGGAAAATAAACTCCGGGTCAGACATGGGTCTAGTATGAGTAAAGCATATGTATTTAACTTTATAAAATCCTTTTAAATTAAAGGCATCTCGTAAGATTACGTCGCACATAAACACGGATGGGTTTTTACCTTACGATAACCAAAACATTTGTATATAAAATCCAGTGATATTATAACAATGTCTAGGTTGCCAAATAAATTATGAATATAGCTGAAATCCTTGCATCTCACATTTAAACATAATTGGGTACATCTAAAACCGTAAAGGCACATATTGAAGAATGGTTTCCATACTATGGAAAACTAAGGGACTACCTTCCGATGGTACACCCTTAGAAAATGCACCAGAGTCTGACAAGAACTTCTTGTACTCCTACTACACAGAGCCGACTGCCCCTTTAACATGACGAACCGCATTACCCCAACCCTTTTTAACACCAAGGCCTTATACTACAATGGTGTTTACGCACAAAAGAACTTGAATATGGACAATCTAGAATGGGATGGAAACTGCTAATGGTAGTTGACCACATAGCTCTGCTGCATACCCTATTTTTTCCATTTCCCGATTTGCGAGGCTCGCGAGCTCATGTCTTTACCTTCTTTCAAACCAAAAAACCATCTTGGAATGCTAACACCGCCCTCCAGGCAGAGATATAATGCTAGCATTCATCCATGCAAGTTGTTCCGGGATCGAACAAACATTCTGCATTACTATCTTCCATTTTGGAATCACCCTCGGGAATAGTAGTAAACTCCACAGCATACTTAAGTATGACTTAATATCATTCGTTATTAGTTGGGAGTGGTTTGGATAAATCCAGGGACCGGTGTCTCCAAAACTAAGAGATAAATTTCGGCTAACTCAATTCCAGTTCTTTTGGAAATATGCACTAAGCAATCGAGTCCTCACTAGGGAACTCGAATATACTCGACATACCTCCGGAGTCAAAACAGGTCCATATTTGATAGTCGGTTATTTAACTATCAAATAAAAAAACAACAACCAATTCCATTTGAGATTTATTTATCCATAGCAACCACTAAGCCTCAAAACATAATCTTTATTCATTAAATCTCTTTTCAAAACGTTTGTCTTAACATTCATATACTTATCTCTCTAAAATAAGTATATTCACAAAACATTTGTGAATAACTTCTTACTTCCAAATCATGTTAAAATGGATTAAACAAATGTTGTTTAAATTGGAGGTAAGGACAACCCTAAACACTATTCCCTCGTTGTTAAGTGTGGAACGGATGTTCCATACTACCATTTTTAAAAGGTCAGTTTAGAGAAACCTAGATCTCAAATTCCTTTTATTTTCTTTGACAAATCCTTTTTAATCAAATCTATTTCGTTCATGAAATCTTTTTTTTATTTTTGAAACCAAAAGCATTTCAAAATTCTTTCCAAAATTTCCAAATTCATTATAAAACCCTTTTATAAATTCAAAACCATTTATATAAATTCCTTTATAAATATCTAAACTTTTTATATAAATTTCATATAAATACCCAAACCTTTCTATAAACATCCTTTATGAATATCCAAATAATTTTCTAAAAATTCCTATATAAATACCCCAAAATCATTTATAAAACTTCTTTATTAACCTTTCCTGTGAGGACTCATTTCTTCGACTCTCGAAAATCGACACTAATACATCCTTGGTATTCACGTGCCATAAATCCAAATGTTAGGGAACAAGATTCTCAAGGGTAAGAAAGAAAAATAAAGATAGAACAAAATCTCACATATGTTATTTCAATATAAACATTACAGCGGAAATTTAAAAATACATTTATCAGAGTTAAACATGGTCAGATATAAATTCATGTCCTTACAAATGCGGAATACTATAGTACAAGAGTGTGGTGGAAATAGATAAAAATCTTCAGAAAAATCTTCTGATTCCATGCTTTGAGCTCCATCCAGATTTCTTCTAAACTTAACCAGACTACTAGGCTGCCCGAGAAAATTTAGGGCACCCAAAGTTTAAGGAAAAGGAAATTAAACTCTGGGTCAGTCATGGGACTGGTGTGAGAACTCAAATACGTGTTTTGAAAACAAAAGGGTATCTCTTAAGACCACGCCGCACATAAACATGGAATGAGTTTTTACCTTATGACAACCAAATTTTTATTACGTAAAAATAAGGGATAATTTTTAATGACATTCCTTTAAAAACATTTGCAAGTAAACTTATTAATCTTAGCTGAAATTGTTACATTATTAAATTCCAGCATACTGGCCACAAACGCGGGCTCTACAAAAAAATGGCAGGCACTTATTGGAGAATCGATTTCCATAAAAATGACCAGGTGAAGGGACTACCTTACGGTAGTACATCTCTAGAGGAATGTATTGAGGCTACCGGACCTCTGCCCTCTATCAACCCAAGACCTACCTACCTTTCTCACTAGATAATATCGAATATGTCATCACTCGGTCGTTACCGACCTATCAAGGGCCCTCACAGCATACTTCCACAATAATTTAAACCCGAACGTCATAGCGGGTAGAAATATATCAAGAAGGGGATGATCATATCCTAATGGTTGCGAACCACATAGCCTTGCTGCATCTACCCTGTTTCCACCATTTCCGGGTGTGAGGCTTAACGTAATGATTACCTTATAATTTTCACATTTCACTTTGAATACCACATTGTCATTCCATCGATCATTATTGACTTCCAAAAATATATAACCTTCGAGCTCATACATCTTAGAGAAGAATTTGAATCTAAGAGAAGTTTCCTTCTCCGCCACCAAACATATGTATGTTTACAAAAGTCAACGATGAAATCTCAAGAATGTGACGTTAGAAATCCGACCATACAAGTTCGTTCTGGCAATGAACAAAACCGAAGGCACCCTCCTACCACATCCTGTAGGAAATCAACCCTAGGATTAGTAGCAAGAAGTCCTTGTAACCCAATGAGTTTCAGAAATGAAGGGACCACTGCTACTTTAGTCTTTGGGAGCTAACCAGAATTATCAACAAGCAGTCCTTTCACCCCGAAAATCCTCAGTCTTCATCTTTTATTTTCCTTGTCAAGTCTTTATTTTTCGAACGCATACATCGGTTCAAAGTGGATTTCAGATAGGAATTACCTCAGATCCGACCCAGTTCCTTCGAACCAATCATCGATAAAAAGAGGTTCCGTGAATAGGGAATCATTCTTTAATTGATTAAGTTTTTTTTCAAAATCACTTTTGGAGATATATATTTCTAAAACACTCTTTCTTATATATACGGAATTATTAAACCTCTTTATTAATTCCTTGATTAATTAAAACCCTTTTTAAACTAGGAATAATTCAAAATCATTTCATTTTTCACTTAGGAAAACATTTCCTAATCATTTCATTTAAATCTTTAACAAAGCTTTCTTAATTCAAAAATCATAATTTTGATTGAGTTAAAACCATGCTATGTAGTATGCTAATCCAAAACTAGTAAATATTAAGTGAGCAGAATCTATAGAAATCATCTAATTCTACTCAATATCAATTCCCGTATTCAACAAATACTATGGGCGGAATAACGACGAAATAACATTTTAAATTCCACGAATAGTGCGAGTTCCCTCTGCGGGATTTAAAACTAAATATAAGGATTTCATCTCTATAAAGTCAAGGTTGTGTTTAATTTAAATTTGGAAATTTTAAATCTTTTTTTATACTTAACTCGACATTTCGACCTTATCTATCCCTCGCCCAGGGAAGAGGCCAGGTGAGCCAGGGCACTGGTTGTTCCTAAAAATCTCCTTAGTTTAAGCACCTCACATCCAGATCTCACGAATAGAAAAATCCAGTCTACTTGTCGGCTTTTAGAGCCAAGATTAAACCACTTTATTTATAATCGCTCTTCGTTAAATCATTTATTCAAACTCTTTTAAATAAAATTTATAGTCCCAAATCATTATTAAAACACTCAATTATCCATTTGAAAACATTTATAAAAGATTTGGAAAAGTATTGTTAAGTTTAAAACTAAAATTTAAAAGTTATAGAAAAGTGCTGCGGAAAAGTGCTGCGGAAAGTGCTCTTTTAAGCTATATTGATCAAAACGACTTTTTTATCATATGGAAATTCATTATTATTACTCAAATCACTTTTAAAACATTTTAAAAGATTTATAAGATTTATTCCACATTTTTTAACAATTTTTAAACATCATTTTCTATCAGGTTTTGGATCCCGAACTACAAAACTGCGATATTTCAAAAAGCTTGTTTTGCTCATATCTCAAAATCTACATTTCAAAATCTCAATTTTCTTTCTTTGTTAGAAAACAACAGATATAATAGTTCGGAAAATTCTTATCATGAAGAATTCCGAGCTATATTCCATTCTTTACACTTGTTTGACTTTTATGGCGCGAAATCGCGAACTACCGTTACGCGATGCACCTATTTTTGACTAAGTTTTACATTTCTTTTCAAACTTCACCAAAACACTTTTGAATGTTTATAAAACATTTAAAACTCATTTTAAAACATTTTAACGAGGTTTAACATTCCATATACACCAATTCATTAACATAGACGAAAGTGATTTTCTTTGTGGTTATCGACGTTTATTTCCGTGACTTGCATATATATTCAACATTCATATTTAAACAACCAAACTTGATGATCAAATCATATTAAACATCCATTTGCAAACATCATATCATCATCCAAAATATTATATAATAGTTTAGGAGTTCTCACCTTGAGTTTTCAATGATTAATTAAAAATTCACTATAGCTCCACTACTCAGTTTCTGAAGCTCACTATTCTTCGAATTTATGCTCCTAGATGCCTCGAACAAAGCTTGCGGTGGCTTGGTGGTGCACGGCCTAGGGTGGAGTAAGGAAGTGGCATGGCCTATGATGAAGTGGGATGGAGATTGTGAAGAACAAAGAGAAAAAGTGGAGTTTCGGGTTTGTTCTGAGGTGTTTAAGTATATATAACTGTATATTATAATTAAATTCTTTTTGAAATAAATTTTGACATTGTTTCTCTTAGTATGGAAGCCATTAAAGAGGAAGACAAAGCTTAGAAAATATGAAGAAGAAGATGAATGAAAATGAACAGAAGAGGGTAGGGTATTTATAGGAAAAGAAGAGTATAAAAGTATCCATGCATACATCATCATCTTCGTCACCATTTCATGGCTTCACCAACACACCTCCCTCCTTCATAGGCATGACAATTATCCCCCTTCTATGTGCCCATCACTTCCATCTTACCATGTATGCATATGTTGACTTTTGTATGCTTATGGAGTAAGAAATCTTAAAATATATTACATATTTTATATTATACTTTTTTACTTAATTATTTTGGTATATATATGTTTATGTGCATGTTTCATGTATGCACATGTACATGTATATGTGTATGTTACATATCCCTACAATATTATACAACTTCCACACGTTGTATTGTTACAAATCCTGGTTCCAATTTTCGATCATATTTCTCTTTTAAATTAATATACATATTTTTGTAAACATATTTTGAAAATAATTTTTCTTATCATTCTTAACTAATTAAAATGATCGTATTTGATTTATAATATCATATAAATTAATATTAAAAATTATTTACAAAAATTGCCATTATGCTGATAAAGCGATATCGATTTTTCCTTATATTTTCAAATCAAATATATAACTTTGTAAAAATATTATAAATGATTCACTATCACTTTATAACTATTAAAAATGAATTATCATCATTTAAAATAATTAGTTGGATAACTAAGTAATTATTAAATCATTAAATCTTAATTTAAATTCATAAATCTTAATTTAAATTCAATGTTATCTTATCGATATAAATTTCAAGGAATATATTTTATTTAAATATTTATTCAAAATAAGATTACTATTACTTATTATCACTTGAAACAATATTATCCTTTTATTTGCATATATTTAAAAATAAATACAATTTATCAAAGTGATAAATTAGTGGGTCGTTACAGACTCTCCTCCTTAAAACAATTTCCTCCCCGAAATTACCCAAAACAAAAACACAAAGGTTTGCCCAAAAATATTTATTTTTAAATTTATACCCATACAATGTATATAGATCACTTGTACGCAATATCCGATTCGATCTTTTATTTGAATCCACAACTTTACTTCCGAACTAGTATTGATCCCTCGATCCTCTAGTGCGGACTCTGACATGGCTTTCTGATCAGAAATTTAATTTTCCTTGCATAGCTCTCAACTATGATAGAAAACTCAAATATCTAACCACCAACCCTCATCAATGTTCATCGTAAAAAATAAAGTGATAAATCTTTTTTCGGACTGCTATAAACACCTCAAAGTTCTGCACTCGAATCTTAAATTAAACTGTGCGATGAAATAATCCACATACTTCATATGAATTAATTAACCTTTCCAAAATTCTTAGGAAAATAATTCATAAAACTTTCATCTTTAATTAAAACTTTTATGAAGATACTCTTTATACATAACCATTTTATATTATTATTTCCAAATATTTCAACTTAAAGAAAACTTTTTTTCAAAAGATAAATATCCTTTTTTTATTATATTACATTTTTAAACATATCTTAATGGTTTCTGGAAAACTCATTTCCAAAATAATTCATTAAATTGATAAATCACCATAAACTTCATTTAGCTAATATCAATTGTGAAAACATTCTGTATTTATTTAAAACTTTCTTTATCAATTACCACTTCTTTATTAATTAAAACATTCTCTTTATATATATATATATATTCTCTTTACTTATATCGGTTTTAGTACTTAAAAATTATTTATATACCTATCCAATTATTTTAAGTATATTCATAATTTACATAACAAGTTTTACTTACTTTAAAGTATAATCAAAGAGATTACAACAATTACTACCAGAACATTATTATAATGAACTCCTTTTCTTTTATAAATTTTAACTTATAACATTTTCTATTTTTATGTAGAAGATTCCAATATTTGTTATTATCTTTAAAATCCCATTATTAAAGATCTAAACATACCCATAAAATTTCTTCCAAAGTGTCATTCAAGGGTTTAAAAACAAATGTTGCTAAAACATCGTTTACTACAAACCCAAAACCATTCATTAGTAACTTCAAATATTTATTTTAAAGATCGGTACTAATGAGAAGTTAGGACAACATCATATTATAAATTCTCACATGCTTACATCATTTTAAAATTTTCGAGGCTTGGGTCCAAAAAGAAAAATTCCCCTTTCCTTACTCTAATACAATTCAAAACACCAAATCAAAAATTAACATCCCATTCAAACTCATACATACTAGAATTATCCTCAATTCCCTAAACGTTACTCTTATTCTTTCGAGTCCGAAAATAATGGCGGACTCCAACATCTCAGATCAATCATTACTTCACCTTCTTCATCGCTATCCAGTTCGTCGTCGGCCTCATTGCCATCCTCTTTCGGTATCTCTCCCACTACCTTGGGTAACCATGGTTGGTTCCATGGGACATGTCCCATGCCCACTTGTATTCCAGGAATGACTCCTCCTTCTTCTAACTCCTCCAAGCCTTACATGTTTTCCTCCCAAGGGTTCTCAAATTCTTCGACCCCCTCCTCTTCTTCTTCTTCTGTTGCTTCTTCATTGTTGCTTCCTATCTCGTTCCAGTTTATATATGAACTAGACGATCCCTCCTGCCATATGACACGTTCCCCATCCTTATCCCATATTACATTGCTACATTCGCTTGATATGATAGCATCAGGGTCTTCCATCAGCTCTGATTCTTCCTCCATGAGATCTATTTCCTCTTCGATTGGTTCTGATTCTTCTTCCATTAGCTCAATCTCTTCTATTGGTTCCAAAATGGAGCTAGCGGGATCTGCTATCCAATTTTCCCCCGAGGCCTACCCGGGTTCATCGTCGCTAGAGATCATAATTACTTCTTGAGCTGGGGACGGTATAAGCATTCCAGCCATATGATATCCATCTTCACCCCTCCGAGTATATGGAGCATATTCTCTTTCAATCGGAAACCTAACATTGCTAGGCAGATATTCTGGTTGCTCCTCTTCATTGCTAGAGAGAATAATGAGGCTATCCTTCTTGCCCAACTCGCTCTAGAAGACTCCCATTTCGCGTAACTTCCCCCATATGGTTTCTACAAGGCAACCAATTATTCTTTTAGACACAAGTAGTAGGTAATTGCTAGCATATTCTTTGGTAGAGAGGTTTGGTCAATACTCCGAAAATGCTTCGAGATTTATGTCTAAAGATAGCTTTTCAAATTCTTTGTAAAAAATATTTCATTATTTCAGAATTTCTTCCAAAATTTTATAAAAATATTCTTTTCTTTTCAAATATATGTATATATTAGGTAAAAATGATTTCATATAAAACCAAATTCATTTGTATATTATATTAACAAATATGCACTAATAAATAATATTCTAACTCATTCTAGGGTGTTACTAACCCTATCTCTAATGAGTTACCCATCCTGGGGTATTACTAACCTTATCTCTGATGAGACTTTTACCCCTATCTGGCTCAGGTATTCGATTAATGTAAGCTCTGATACAACGATGTGAGGACCTGTTTTTTCGACTCTCGAAAATCGACACTAATACATCCTCGGTATTCTCGTGTCGTAAATCCAAGTGTCGGAGAAGCGGATTCTCAAGGGTATGAAAGAAAAATAAAGGCAGAACAGAATCTCACATATGTTATTTCAATATAAACTTTACAACGGAAATTTAATATACATTTATCAGAGTTAAACATGGACAGTTATAAATTCCTGTCCTTACAAATGTGGAATACTATAGTACAAGAGTGTGATGGAAATAAATCAAAATCTTCAGAAAAATCTTCTGATTCCATGCTTTAAGCTCCATCCAGATTTCTTCTAAACTAAACTTGACTACTAGGCTGCCTGGGAAAATTTAGGGAACCCAAACTTTATGGAAAAGGAAAATAAACTTCGAGTCAGTCATAGGACTAGCGTGAGAACTCAAAATACGCGTTTTGAAAACAAAAGGGTATCTCATAAGACCACGTCGCACATAAACACGGAACGAGATTTTACCTTATGATAACCAAATCTTTATTATGTAAAAATAAGGGATATTAATTTTAATGACATTCCTTTAAAAACATTTGCAAGTAAACTTATTAATCTTAGTAGAAATTGTTACATTATTAAATTCCTGCATACTGGCCACAAACGTGGGTTCTACAAAAAAATGGCAGGCACTTATTGGAGAATGGATTTCCATAAAAATGACCAGGTGAAGGGACTACCTTCCGGTAATACATCTCTAGAGGAATCTACCGAGGCTACAGAACATCTGCCCTCTACCAACACAAGACCTGCCTACCTTTCTCACTAGATAATATCGAATATGTCATCACCCGGTCGTTACCGACCTATCCGAGGGCCCTCACAGCATATATCCACAATAATTTAAACCCGAACGTCATAGCGGGTAGAAATATATCTAGAAGGGGATGATCATATCCTAATGGTTGCAAACCACATAGCCTTGCTGCATCTACCTTGTTTCAGCCATTTCCGAGTGTGAGGCTTGAGGTAATAACTACCATTTACTTTGCACATTTCACTTTGAATGCCACATCGCCATTCCATCGATCACTATTGACTTCCACAAACATACAACCTCCGAGCTCATACGTCTTAGAGCAGGATGCTAAGCTAAGAGAAGTTGCCTTCTCCGCCACCAAATAGATGTATGTTTACAAAAGTCAACGATGAAATCTCAAGAATGTGATTTCAAACATCCATCCATACAAGTTCGTTCTAGAACAGAATGAAACCGAAGGCACCCTCCTACCACATCCTATTGGAAATTAACCCTAGGATTAGTAGCGAGAAGTCCTTGTAACCCAAAGAGTTTCAGAAATGAAGGGACCACTACTACTTTAGTAATTGGGAGCTAACCAGAATTATCAACAAGCTGTCCTTTCACCCCGAAAATCCTCGGTCTTCATCCTTTATTTTCTTTGTCAAGTCTTTATTTTTCGAACGCATACATCGGTTCGAAGTAGATTTCGGATAGGAATTACCCCAGATCTGACCCCGGTTCTTTCGAACCAATCAGTGATAAAAAGAGGTTCCGTGAATAGGAAATCATTCTTTAATTGATTAAGTTTTCTTACCAAAATCTCTTTTGGAGATATATATTTCTAAAACATTCTTCCCTATATATACATAATTATTAAACCTCTTTATTAATTCCTTGATTACTTTAAACCCCTTTTTAAACTTGAAATAATTCGAAATCATTTCATTTTTCACTTAGGAAAGCATTTCCAAAATCATTTTATTTAAATCTTTAACAAAGATTTCTTAATTCAAAACTCCTAATTTTGATTGAGTTAAAACAATGTTATGTAGGATGTTAATCCAAAACTAGTAAATATTAAGTGAGCAAAATCTATAGAAAGCATCTAATTCTACTCAATATCAATTCTCATATTCAACAAATACTATGAGCGAAATAACGGCGAAATCACCTTTTAAATCCATGAATAGTACGAGTTCCCTCTTCGGGCTTTAACCCTAAGTATAAGGAGATCATTTCTATAAAATCAAGGTTATGTTTAATTTAAATTTGGGAAATTTAATTTTTTTTTATACTTAACTCGTTTCCGACATTTCGACCTTATCCATCCCTCGCCTATGGAAGAGGCCAGGTGAGCCAGGGTACTGGTTGCTCTTGAACATCTCCTTCGTTTAAGCACCTCACATCCGAATCTCATGAGTAGAAAAATCCAGTCTACTCGTCGGCTTTTAGAGCCAAGATTAAACCACTTTATTTATAACAGCTTTTCTTTAAATCATTTTTTTAAACTCTTTTAAATAAACTATAAAATTCCAAATCATTATTAAAACACTAAATTATCCATTTGAAAACATTTATAAAATATTTGGAAAAGAATTGTTAAGTTTAAAACTAAAATTTTTAAGTTATAGAAAAGTGTAGCGGAAAAGTGTTGCGGAAAGTGCTCTTTTAAGCTATATTGATCAAAATGACTTTTCTATTATTTAGAAATTCATTTTTATTACTCAAATCACTTTTAAAACATTTTAAAAGATTTATAAGATTTATTCCACATTTTTAAACAATTTTACAACATCATTTTCTAACAAATCCAGTTTTGGATCCCAAACTGCAAAACCGCTATTTTTCAAAAAGCTTGTTTTGCTCATATCTCAAAATCTGCTTATCATAATCTCAATTTTCTTTCTTCGTTGGAAAAATACAGATATAATAGTTCATAAAATTTTTATCTCGAATAATTTTGAGCTATATTCCATTTTTACGCTTGTTTGACTTTTATGGTGCAAAATCGCGAACTACCGTTACGCGACACGCCTATTTTTGACTAAATTTTCCGTTTCTTTTCAAACTTCAACAAAACACTTTTGAATGTTTATAAAACATTTCAAACTCATTAACATATATGAAAGCGATTTCCTTTGTGCTTAACGACGTGTATTTCCGTGACTTGCATATATATTAAACATTCGTATTTAAACAACCAAACTTGATGATCAAAGCATATTAAACATCCATTTGCAAACATCATATCATCATCCAAAATATAACATAATAGTTTAGGAGTTCTTACCTTGAGTTTTCAACGAATAATTAAAAATTCGCTATAGCTCCGCTACTCGGTTCCGAAGCTCACTATTCTTCGGATTTTAGCTCCTAGATGCCTCGACCAAAGCTAGGGGTGGCTGGGGTGCACAGCCTAGGGTGAAGCAAGGAATTGGCTTGGCCTATGATAAAGTGGGATGGAGATTGTGAAGAACAAAGAGAAAAAGTGGAGTTTCAGGTTTATTTTTAGGTGTTTAAGTATATATAACTGTATATTATAATTTAAATTGCTTTTAAAATAAATTTTGACATTATTTCTCTTAGGATGGAAGCCATTTAAAGTGGAAGACAAAGCTTAGAAAATATGAAGTAGAAGAAGAACGAAAATGAAGAGAAGAGGGTAGGGTATTTATAGGAAAAGAAGAGTGTAAAAGTGTCCATGCATACATCATCATCTTCATCACCATTTCGTGGCTTCACCAACATACCTCTCGCTCCCTGGGCATGGCAATTATCCCTCCTCCATGTGCCCATCATTTCCATCTTCTCATCTATGCATATGTTGACTTATGTATGCTTAAGGAGTAAAAACTCTTAAAATATATTACATATTTTATATTATACTTTTTACTTAATTATTTTGGTATATATATGTTTATGTGCATGTTTCATGTATGCACATGTACATGTGTATGTGTATGTTACATATCCCTACAACGCTGCACAACTTCCAAACGTTGTATCGTTACAAATCCTGATTCCGATTTTCGGTCATATTTTCTCTTTTAAATTAATATGCATATTTTTGTAAACAAATTTTAAAAATAAATTTTCTTGTCATTCTTAACTAATTAAAATGATCATATTTTATTTATAAAATCATATAAATTAATAATAAAAATTATTGACAAAAATTACCATTATACCGATAAAGCAATATCGATTTTTCCTTATATTTTCAAATCATATATATATATCTTTATAAAACTATTATAAATTATTCATTATCACTTTATAACTATTCAAAATGAATTATCATCATTTAAAATAATTATTTGGATAATTAAAATAATTATTAAGTCATTAAATCTTAATTTGTATTCATAAATCTTTATCTAAATTCAATGCTATCTTATCGATATAAATTTCGAGGAATTTATTTTATTTAAATATTTATTCAAAATAAAATTAATATTACTTATTATCGCTTGAAAGAATATTATCCTTTTATTTGCATATATTTAAAAATAAATATAATTTATCAAAGTGATAAATTGGCGGGTCGTAACATTTCCTGTTTTATAGAACTTCCTAAATAACCTTAAATCAATTTAGCTTCTTTTAATAAGCAAATCCATTTTTATAAATCTCCCTTATTTATGAAATTTTCTTTGCTTGAAAACCCAAATCCATTTACTCAAAACACCTTATAAATTTCCAAATTACTTTATAAAACTCTTTATAAAAAATTCTTTTTATAACATGGAAAACCATTCCCATTAGTTAAAAATATCTTTAATAAAACCATTTGTCAAATCATTCTTTAAATATCTTGTTCAAATTGACATAAATTTGAACTCATTTCAAAAAGAAAATGGAATATTTATCTCTACAAAATCAAACGGAGGCTTAATGACCACATTGGTGCTTTTAATTTGATTTTACTTATCAAGTTAAACATGGCATCACATACCAACATGTATATAAGAATAACACATAACAATCAATCAACTTAAGTAAATATCCAAGTTAATTGAAATAGCAGAATGGTGTTTTGTTCTGCTAATAGATGTCATTTAGCTTTCCTGTCATATGGGTTACTTAAGGGTAAGCAACATAGAAATCCCTTGATTTAAAATAAATTTGAAAAGAAAATAGTTTAAAACAAAACTGATTAATTAAACTCAAAGAGATTTTAAAATAAATTAAAACCCTTATAAATGAGAATCAAATTCTTGTTAAATAGTAATTAAACTCTAATTAAAAGTAATTAAGCTTTAATTAAACCTTATTAAAACATGATTAACTTTAATCAAACATTAATTAAATAAAACCCATTTTCAAAATAATAATTAATTAATAGTTATCTTAAATAAATAATTAAATAATAATTAATTAATCCTTAATAAATAATTAAATAATAATTAACTTTAATTAAGTATCAAATCATGATTAACTTAATTGATCAACACTTAATCTTAAAAAACCTTATTAACAAATGATTATGTACTAATTACCATTATAAATTAATTAGTCGGTTAAATAATCATTAAATAAATAAATAATTAAATAACTAAATAATTAAATAATTGTCCTCTAATTACTAAATTAAAGCTAGAAAACATTTTCTAAAAAAAATTTAAGTTAAAACAAGTTTAGATTAGTAAAATAGTTAGATTTTCGAACTGCGTGTATAGCGGGTATCGCTATACCGATCCGTAGTTTCAAAACTTGAAACTTTACTTCCTAACTTTTAAAACTTTAACTTTTGATACTCTTATTATTTCTAAAACATAAAGAAATGTTTTTGAACTCAAAACGAAGATTTTAACTTTAAAATAATTACAATTTCGAAAATCAAATTTCACCCTTTTATAAAAGGAATTTCCATATTGCTTAAAGTTAGTAAGTGCTAACTTTTTCTAACACTAACTAACTTTAGTAAATCCCATATCCATAATACATACACATCATAGCCATAATCATAAATAATATATTAACTTTCCATTCACTAACTAACTTCAAATTTCAAGTTTAACTACAACATACATAGCATGCATATGCACAACCAAATTGTCAGCACTTCCAACAAGCTCAAGCGTAACCAATTCACATCATAACTACACAACCAAGCATAATTAATTACTACCATTTATACATCAAATTCAGGGATAGTATCTTGATTTTAAAAGTGAACCTTTACTCACCAAACTAAGTATAACTTTAAGCCAAAGCTATCAAAATCCCCAATCGACTAATGGACCAAGCTTCTCCATGTAAAAACTCAACTTTTGGGCATTGGGAAAGCAAATATTGTTCGGCCTTGGGTGCACTGGGCTCAACCTAGCATCAAATGGGCTCGGCCCATGGAGCTTTTAGGAAGATGGAGCTTGCATTGTGTGGAGTAGTGTATGTATATGGATGTAGGCGATTTTAGACTTGGTTTTAGAGTATATGCACTAACTTTTCTATTAAGAAAAAGAGATGGAAACCATGAATGGAAGAAGTGGAGAGGAGGTAGAAAGCGAGAATGAGAATGGAAAGTGAAATTTTTTGTAGGAATGGAAGTATATATAGGCATGGAATAATAAGTAAATTACTAAAATAACCTTAGCATTAAACAACATTTTCCATATCATGCATCAACCTAGCTTCAACCCTCCCTTATACCCTATGTTTCACACGTTACCAACATGGCTACACCCCTCCACCATGCTCTCATGTACTAATCTAGGTTGTGTAGGTGATGGATTTGTGATATCTTAGGTTAATTAGGTTATGTAATATCCATTTGTACATAAAAGGTCAAATCATGCATGTATGTGTATATATACTAAGTATTTACAACGTATCATGTATATGCATGTATATTTATTTGTAAATGTGATCAACCTTAGTTTAAATAAGTGTGTGCATGTTTAAAACAAATGTGCACAACATTCCCGATGACTTTCGGGTGTCGAAAAATCGAAATTTCAGAAAACGTTCTTCAATCACATTTTCTATTTTTATTTGAACTATATATTGGTAAACAAATTTTGAAAAATATTTTATCATCATTATTAAATAATTAAAATAGGTTTATTTGCTAATAAAATCCATTTATTGATTATATAAAATATAGTTAAATAGTCCATGTCAAAGTTGGGTCGTTACAAATCTATTTTACCATCATTTGTTATTATTTAAAAGATTAATATTTTAATTATGAAACTTATTATTTTAGTATTTAAAATTTATTAAATATTCGCAGATTAAGGCTGTAAAATTCCGGGTCGTTACAATTTATGTTATAAAATCTTGTATTTGAATGTTTTAAATATAAATATAATTTATTGAAGTGATAAATTTGCAAGTCATTACACAATTTTCTTAAGGGAGGAGTCTGAACGGAACTACCTGTTATATAAAATATGGAATAATTTAAATTGGAATTTTATATAAAATTTTGAATTTTTCAGGTATTGGATTTTGAAGGTATTATAAATTTAAAAAAAAATTAAGATAAAAGAATTGATAAGAATAATTTTGTAGAAAAAATATATATTTATTCTTATGAAAATAATTTTATGTGTTATTTAGAGATTTAAAGTCTTCTAAATTTTAAAGTTTGTAAAAGTTGGAAAGTTAAAATAGAAATGGAATATTTAAAATTCTAATATAATGAAATTATAAATTAAGATAATTTTGGAAAATTTAAAATATGAAATTAGAATTTTTGAAACTAATGTATAAATCTTTTTTATAACTAATGTAAAATTTTATTTATTCAACCATTTGATTATTTATAAAAGAATGAAAGAAATATTTAATTTTTTAAATAATCATTTCAAAGTGTATTTGAAAATTTGCTTAAACGTTGTACTAAAAATTTATTATTTTATATTATAAAAGGAAGAAAAGAATTATATGAAAGTTAATTAGAATATTTGTTAGAAAATGCATTTTTGAGACTGTTTTAAAATAATATTGGAAATGAAAGAATATAAGAAAATGAGTTAAAAGTAATAGCATACAAAAATTTCTAAACCAAAGCCTATTAGAATAATAAGAGAAGGAATTTCCCCTTCTCTATCTCATTTCATGTTTGGTAAAAATACTATAAGAAAAAAGGAATGAAAAGCTTCTACTCCCATTTCTAAACCTAAAGGAAAATTCCTCTTTTAAAATCAAATAATATCATAGAAATTCTAGGAAAATTCAGGTAATGTTCTCAAGCCCAACTAAATCCTTAGGATGCTTTGATTTCCGATTTTAGTAGAATATAAATAGTTTTATTCTATTTTTGCATGACCATTCTAAGTTTTGGACTAAGAGATTAAAAGCAAGGCCATTCCTCTTGATTTGGCAAGCTTACACAAGGTTATTAGATGAGTTAATCCCTCACAACTATCTCTAGCTTGCTTCATGTGGTAGAAGATGCTTGTAATTGAGTTTTTTTGAGAGAAATGTGTGATCCTCAAAAGTAGAGGAGAGCATACATATGTGTGTGTGTGTGTGTATATATATATATATCACTGAAAACAAAGGTTCTGCCAACATGCCTGGTTGGCAACTAGTCATAATACAAAAACAATAAAAAAGGACTCAGGTACATCTAGAATGAGCTCCGGCAAGGCCACCACCCATTACACCTCAATATCGAGCTCCGGCAATACCACCGCCCGGTAATGAGGTGTTAGAAGTACCCAAAAAATCCATGATGTAACCCAGTGCGGATGAGATCGGTAGACAACTCCAGCTGAGAAAGAACACCTCACTGCAAACTTGGAAAATCCCGAATGAACGCCTCACTACCAATGCGGATGATCCAAAATGAAAAAAGCCACACTGCAAACGCGGAAAACTGGAAAGAAAGCCTCACTGCAAATGCAGATGATCCAGAATGAAGAAAGACACACTGCAGACGCGAGAGAACTAGAAAGAACGCCTCGCTGCAAAAGCGGATGATCCAGAATGAAGAACGCCACACCGCAGACGTGTAAGAACTAGAAAGAACTCCTCGTTGCGAACACGGAAGGTCCAGAGTGAACGTCTCACTGCAATCCTATCAACAGCAATCCTGTAAACCTGCAAATAGTAATCTGGCACCATTTCTGGCCTAAACTAGTATCTATAAAAAGAACTAAAAAAATTATAAGAATAATACATATATATGTATATAAATGAAGTTTATATACATATATGTGTACTAATGAAGTAAAGGTAATAAAACTAAAGCTAAAATTATAAGACGGAAAAGCAACTAAAATAAGAAATAGACTAAAAAAGAATCCAAGCTCATTATGCAACATCTTAACCAACTCTAAAGATGTAAAAAAGAGATATCGAAATAAAAAAGGTAAAAAATTAACAAAATATGAAGTTAAAAACCTATAAACTAAAATCTCTTAAAAATTATCCTCATGCTTCTTTAATCGAAAGAACATTATGATAATTAGTAAAATCATCATTCAAATTTGAGAAAATTTTAATGCTATAATTATTAATGTTAAAAATATTTTTTTTATGCTTAAATAGCTTAATGCTACTACTAACTTTATTAAGGTATTCTTTGAAATTATTATTTTAGCTAATCTATATTTAGGATTTGATATCCAATTAAAACAAAATGATGATATTATAAAAAATCTATTTATTAATATGATTATTATTATTATTGAAATGTCTTTGGTTACTCTCAAACCAAATATACCAACAAATTATAATGAATAAAGTATCAAGTAAAAAGCTATTTTCCATTTTAAACTTAAATCTTAAATTATTCCAATAATAAACACAATCAGTAACTTTAGTTGTAAGACTAAAGTTAAAGATTTTGAGATTATTATTAAGAATGTTGTAAGTATCTATGCAATCATAATATACCTGTTTAATATCTTCAAAATACAATTTAAAAGAGAACGTTTATTATCAATTTGCATATTCTTTCTTTCTAAAAATTCAATAGTATTTAATTTCCCATGCATGATTAACCACATATGAATTTTAGATTTAGGAGGATCGTTTGTTTTCCAAATAAGTTTAAAAGAGTTGCTAGTTACGCCCCAGAAATTAAGAAATTTATAAAAAGAATTTGAGTTTATGCTTGTAATTGAGTTTTTAGTTTGAATTTATGTGTGATATTAGACGAATTTGAGCAATGTGGTTCGTTGAACTGAAAATGTTTGAATTTGCAAACAAAACTACATCCATTTGCCATTTGGATGATTTGTTGCCTATAGTGGATGTATGCATGCCTGTATGAATCATAGAAACCATCTAAACTAGGTTGTATTCACCGGAAAATCGACAAAACATCAATTAGAGACACTTTTGAATAGCTCCAAGAATACATGACACCGGTACATCGGTAGCAAGCACCGGTCCATCGGTGGCCATAACTTGGAGGCATTCAGCTCCAGGACAGTAGAATATGCATTGTCTTTTTTTATTTTTTTACTTTCCTTTTTCCTCCCTTTCCCTCTTGTTTTCTAATGTTTTCCTATATATAAACGGTTTTAAAGATCATGTTTTTCTATATAAAAAATCGTATCAATAAATATTTTTAGATTTAAGATCGCACAATTATATATATATATAACATATTTGAAAAAGAAGGTATTTTACTAAAATTAATAAATATTATAATTTTTTAACATGATATATATTTTTTAGATAAATGTATAAATTTTAAATCGTATAATCCTTTCTAAAAATGATTTTTAAAGTCATATTTGCATCTAAAATTTTCCGAATAAAGAAGTTTACCAAAATTCTGTTAAGTTTATTCTTTTGAAAATTATATGCAAATATTTTTATAAATTAATATATATACTTATCTCCAAATAATTTTTTAAAAGTTAGCTTTTATGCCAAATTCCTTTTTATTAAATGAGAACTATAATTGAATGATTTAGTAGTACTGGGTGCTATGAGACACTCAATATGATTAATTATATGACTCGTTATTGTGACGGCTTGCCCTTCTTACTTCGAAAGACGAGTCGTAATATAGAAAGAAATAGGTAGAAAAGAGAAAAGATAGAAAGAAAGAACTAAACAGATCACAAAATCTCACAGCGGAACAGATAATATATATTACAAAACATATATCATATAGTCACTAATACAATTCAATAGAGTCAAAATTATACATGCATCATATTCAGAAAGTCGTAACGACATGCCCATTCATTACAAGCCAAAATACATACACATATACCAATATAGCAGAATAAAGATATAGCTAAATACGTTGAAGCCACCTGCTTTAACTCCTCCTCCAAAATACGTCTAGAGCAAACCTAGAATCACTTAGCTACTCATGAAAATTGGAGTACCCAAGAGTTTAGGAAAAACAGAAAAATAAACTCTGGGTCAGACATGGGTCTGGTGTGAGCAAACGGTTAAATTATTTTAAATTGAAAACCAGTTGAAAACAAGGGTATCTCGTAAGACCTCACCGCACATAAACACGGACGGGTTTTTCCCTTACGATAACCAAAACACTTGATAGGAAAATCCAGTGATATTATAATAATGTCCAAGGTTTTCAAGTATATTATTCACATAGCTGAAATTGTTACATTAATTAAATTCCAGCATAATAGGTATACAACTAAGATCGAAGGCGCTTATTGGGAGATGGGTTCCATACAATGACTGGGCCATTGGGGTACCGCTCGTCACGGTGCATCTCTAGAAAAATAACACCGAGGACCACGCCGAGGACCTCTGCTACACAGGACCGGACTACCTTAACCTGGATAGTCCGAATAAGATTACCCCACGATTGGGATCAGCAACCGCACCAAAACATACCGAGTAAAAAGGGACTCTAGATAGGGATAACCTTACCCTACTTGGGTGCGACCCACTTAGCCTTGCTGCATCTCCCTTGTTTTAGTCATTCTCGGTAGATGGGGCTTGAGGCTACGATTACCTTTTAAGAACACATTCACTTGGAATGCTCATTGCCCTCCATTGACGATGTTCTGATAGCATTCGTCCATACAAGCCCGTTTGGGGTTTTAACGGAACCGAAGACACGGTTTCCACTACACTCATATTGGAATCACCCTCAGAGTTAGTGACAAATAGCCCTTGCACTCTGAAATCTTCATTCCGGATCTTTCCTTGGGATCTTTTCGAATTAATCATTTATTTTGGATCGTTGTGGTTTTCTGATAATACTGATATCCGATCCCGGTCTCATCGAATCCAAATGACAGATTTTACAAAGGCCAGTTTGTTTTTAACAAACAATTCAAATTCAGGGTGCCACAACTACTAATGGAATTTTGTTGCATATGTCTATTTCCAATAAAAACGTGGCGATGTTTTATTTCAACAATCCAATTCATTTGGCTACTTAGTGTAACAGGCACAGAATAATTTGGAAAAAATATTTAAGAGTAATTAAGCCAAATCACATATCATTAACTATTTTAACGATTTAAAGCTAATATTAAAACAATCAACAAATCAGCATTTAGTTAATTTAAATTAACCAAATCTAATTATATTTCTAACCTAGCTTACTTATAATTAAAATTAGTTACAAAACTATTTATTTTAAATTTAATTAAATTTAGCAATCCATTTAATAACTATCTTATATAAATTAACTTAAGATTTATCAATTTAAAGTTTTATTATTCACTAACTCTATTTTTAAAATTAATTTAATTTTATATTACCAAAATTTAACAAAATCAATTAGGCATAAATACTTGGTGATAGGATAAAAATACAAAGTTTTCATGTTGATTTCAATTAATATAGAATGAAAATAAATATTTTAAAAGGGTTAAGAGGTTTTATAACACTTACTTCTTTTCTATTTTTTTCGTTAAAAAAACAAGTCCATGGCCCGTTCGGCCCACCTGAAAAAAAACATGCTCCACCCCTTACTCTAATTCCTTCTTCCTACTGCTCCTACTTCTTCTTATTTTTCTTCTTCATCTCACCGATCCCAACGTACACAGGCTTGTGCATGTGTGCACATCGCCGACAACCCATCCCTTGCCGCCGACCCCTTGAACACATCACCTACGACCTTCGCCATCCAACGGCCCACCAGAAAAAATCACGGCAATCCCTTAGTCGAAAATTTGAACTCAACCCCTACCGTGGAACGAAACTACATCCACCCAAATGCCTCGTCCCACCACCTCGTTCCACCGGCCACCACATACTACACCAACACCACCGCCTCGACCTCCTGCTTATTTCCCCCCAGACCGCGTGTCTTCGAGTGCCCCACGTCGCCACCGTTCCTCAAAGAAACGAGCACGACCATAACCATTACCTAACCCTACTTCGCCTCCGACCGACCACCACGCCGACCAATAAAATGAAACACCATTTTTTTCTAGTTCCCCATCCCTCAAGCTTCCTCCTGACTAAAACTCGGCCCTCGAAATCGAAAGGTTCACCGGCAATAGACCGAAAACCCAAAACGTTCATCTTTAAATTTCTCACCATATACTTCACTAAAAATTCCCAAACCTTTTTCAAAAGTCATAATTTTTAATGACGAACGCGTTCATATAAACAAGTGGTTAAAATATGAATTTCAAATCTTGTCCATTTTGAGTTGCTTACTATATGTTACATCTTTCCCCTCCAATACTTAACGATGTTGAATGGAACGAATTTTAGACAGA
This sequence comes from Allium fistulosum, assembly GCA_030737815.1. Taxonomy (NCBI): domain Eukaryota; kingdom Viridiplantae; phylum Streptophyta; class Magnoliopsida; order Asparagales; family Amaryllidaceae; genus Allium; species Allium fistulosum. The sequence goes on from CM060902.1 coordinate 895,765,223, forward strand.
ACTACATTTGAAAACAACTCAGTTTACTTTTGAAACCATTACCTAAAATCAACTAGATTGTGAGGTAAGGATTTTTAAAGTTGAGGTAATTCACAGTTTTGAAACAATAGAGCAAACTGCAAGGTGATATACAGGCTTTTGAGTTTTTTTGGTTATACCACTTGATATACATTCATATATAAGCATATATATATATATATATATATATACACACTCTTGTTCATGCATACTTGACAAACAAAACTTCCATTTCCATATCCAAGCATATAAACATAGATTACAGTACAAAGGAGTTAAGTTTACTCACTGTTTTTGTTGAAAAAGAGACACTGCTTTTCCCTTTCTTTCTTCATTTTGATTACTTTTCTGAAGCTTGCACAAGAGTTTGAATAGTTAAGCTCTGATACATTTAAGGTATATATACATATATATATATATGTATATATATATATGCAAGTGTGGTGATATGTGAATACACATGGTATTTATAGATTTATAGAGAGGAGGATAGGTTGAAGCCTATTCATGTACAGTAAGTTTTATTTTTATTTTTTTCTTTTCATTTTCTTTGATTTTTTAGATAATGACCTAATTGAAAACTTTGTGATTTGATTTCCTTGTTGATTTGAGTATTGAGAGGTGGATTTGATTTGTTATATGCTTGAGTTGATATACATTCATCATGATGTTCCCTTATATATTTACATATATATTCATCATAAAAATATACGTAGATTTTCTTATATATATAGCAAAATATAAAATAAGTTTTTGTACTTAGCACATATAGATTTGCCTATTCACTAAATTAAACATGCCAAGGCTTTGTACTTAACACTATTTTCAACATACACATAGCTACTTGCACTTATTTATTTATCTTGTTTTTATTTCATATCATAGTTTTTGTATATATATTTATAATTTATCCTATATTTGAAATGTGAGACTTACATAACTATTTACAGAAATTTGATTTTTTACTTTTAAACCAAAACTTTTAGAATACATATATATACATATATATATATTTATATATATATATACATTCATATATATATGTGTGTGTGTATACCCATATCCCATATATCAGAAATTATTTTTTGGCTGATAAAAATTTATATTTCAATAATTAAATCGATTGATAATTCTAATAACGGGTGTCAAAATCCGGGTCGTTACATTCCTCCCTCCTTAAAAGAATTTTGCCGCCGAAATTTAAAATAAAGAAATAATTCAACTTGTAACAAAAAGTTTTATATTCATATAGCAAAGCACATACATCAGTCATATCCTAACAACCATAACAAACAGTTATTCACAGAAAAAATCAACACTAGCTATCCTGACAACAATTCCGGATGGGCTTCCTTCAAACTATCCAGAGTTTCCCAAGTACAATCTCTGGGATCCTCGCTCCATTGGATCTTAACTAACTTCACCACCTTATTCCGGAGCTTCTTCTCATCCTGATCAATAATCTGAACTGGATGCCTGAATACGGTCAAGTTTGGTTCAACCTCCAAATCTTCCTGGACTGATGGTTCTACAACCAATGATGGATCATGCACGTATTTCCTTAGATGAGATACGTGGAATACATTATGAATCCCTGCCATCATTTCTGGTAATTCAATTCTATACGCCAGAGTACCGATCCTTTTAAGAATACGAAAAGGTCTGATATATCTTGGAGCCAATTTTCCTGTCTTGCCAAATCTATTTGCTCCTCTTATCGGAGGAATCTTAACAAATACCAGGTCTCCAACTACAAATTTCAGATCTCTCCGCCTTTTATCGGCGTACCTCTTCTGATGATCCTGGGCTGCCTTCATTCTCTTCTTGATCAATTCAACTTTCTCAGATGCTTCCCGAATCATATCTGGACCAAGGATTAAACAATCTCCGGACTCCACCCAATAAGCTGGTGATCTACATGGCCTTCCGTAGAGAGCTTCGTAGGGTGCCATCTCTATGCTTGCTTGGAAACTGTTATTATAAGAAAATTCTACCAGATGTAGATGATCTTCCTAAGACCCACCGAAGTTCAGAATGCAGGCCTCAACATATCTTCCAGAATATGGTTTAGCCTCTTCGTTTGCCCGTCCGTTTGAGGATGATAAGCAGTGCTTAAACTTAACTTCATACTAAAGGCTGTTTGCAAAGCTTCCAAAAATTTAAAGGTAAAAATTGGGTCACGATCACTTACTATGCTTATGGGAATTCCGTGCAATCTCACGGTTTCCCTCATGAAAATCTCTGCCAAGGAAGCTGCAGTCCAAGTTGATTTAAACGGAATAAAGTGAGCGCTCTTAGTTAGCCTGTCTACAATAATCCACACTCCCTCATTCCCCTTTCTAGTTCTGGGCAACCCATCAATGAAATCCATCGATATCATCTCCCAATTCCATTTCGGGATCTCCAGAGGTTGTAACAGTCCCGCTGTCTTCTATTGATCGCCTTTTATCTATTGACAGCCCGCACACTTATTAACAAAGATAGAGATGTCTTTCTTCATTCCCTTCCACCAAAACATCCGCTTCATATCCCTATACATCTCCGAGATACCTGGATGGATACTTAACCTTGAGCGATGGCATTCTGCCAAAACTTCCTGCCTATGATTCTTGACACTCGGAACACAGATTCTTCCATTGATCCTCAAAACTCCTCGGTCATCAACCTTGAAACAGGTGCACTTCCCCTCCTTAACCTTTCTAATGATCGCTCTTAAGCTTCTTTCCGCTTTTTGCTCGCTTGTTATTCTTTCTAGAAGAGTTGGGGTAACCTCCAAAAGAGCCAAGACTGCATTCCTACTCAAAGCGTCCGCCACCATATTTGCTTTTCCTGGTGTATAGAGAATATCCAAATCATAGGATGCTAGAAATTACAACCACCTTTGTTGTCTCAGGTTCAGATCCTTCTGGGTGAAAAGATACTTCAAGGGTTTATGATCCGTGAAGAGCTCAAACTTTTCACCTAATATAAGAAAGAAGTTCACTCCTAAATCTCTAAGGGTTAACAAGAAAATAAACAAGAAATAGAAGGATCCTTACCCAACAGGTAGTGCCTCCACATTTTTAGTGCAAAGACAACAGCTAGCAACTCCACGTCATGCATAGCATAGGTTTTCTCATGAGGTTTCAACTGCCTGCTCGCATACGCAATCACTCTATCGCGCTGCATCAAAACAGCTCCTAGCCCCACTCCACAAGCATCTGTGTACACTACGAATTCACTGTTCCCATCTGGAATAGCCAAAGCGGGTGCACTGGTTAATCTCACTTTCAAATCATGAAACGCCTCTTCACACTTTGGGGTCCATTCAAATTTCTCTCCCTTCTTAGTTAGCTTGGTCAAATAGGAGGAAATATTAGAATAATCTTGAATAAATCTCCTGTAGTATCCTGCCAAACCAAGGAAACTGCGAACCTCCGTAGGAGTCTGTGGTTGCTTCCACTCTTGAACAGCCGCCACTTTTTCTAGGTCCACTGAAATACCATCTCCCGATATAATGTGCCCTAAAAACTTTACTTCCGATTGCCAAAAATGGCACTTTGAAAACTTCGCTTTTAGGACATGCCTTCTCAAGGTTTCCAACACCACCTCGAGATGATGTCTATTGATGTGCACTTAAATGTGTATATTTTTACCACCATATTTAATCTATTTAAATTAAATAATTGATCATATCGGGTATTTTAACTTGTTTAAACCAAAATTCAAATTATTTCAAGTTGTCACATATTCATCTTCATCCAAGGGCAAAATGGTCATTTTTATGCATTTATTAAATTGTGAAAATTTACTTGTAATTTTAATGTTGTTTTGTAGGAAAGTTGGTGAATTTTACAAGTGGTTACATGATGATATATGCATGCATAAGAGTGATGAGAACAAATGAAGATGGAAATAATTCAAAGTGAAGATAATGGAGGACCCCACCTACCCACCTACTTTAATGTACACATTAGAGGCTAATGCACATGCTTATGGAATTAATGGCTTCATGTACACTTAAATGATGATTAATGGATGCTAATGGTTACTTGGCCACCACACTTCCTAAGGGGTAGTTTGGGCATTCCCTAAATTATCGATTAGGGTTTCATGCTTGTATAAATAACCCATTATGTTCATGTAACCTCTCTATCCTCTCCCTTAGTCTCTCTTAGTTTAGTTTTAGATCAAATAAAAGAAAGCTCTCTTCTCTTTTCCATGGCTACTTAGCCATTTCTATTTTCATGTAACTTCCATTTTTTTATGCAATGTTAATTAGTGCTCTCTTTTCGTTTACATGCTTCTTTTTCTTTCATGTTGTAGTGTAGATCTCTCTTATTTCATGCAAGTAGATTAGTGTTTTCTTTCTTTTTTTCTCTCTTTTTCCTCTTGTTTATTTAATGTGCTTTCTACATTTGTTGATTTGATAACAAAAATGAGAGGCTAATCCCTTCAATTTAGGGGTAATGAAGCTTTCTTGAATCATGTAGATGCAACATTATTTCTTTTATGTCTCTTTTGCGCTCAATGGAAAGTAGATGTTTGTGTGGTTTTGTGTTTAATATTGAGTTTGATAGCTTATATTGTTCCAAACAAATAGGCTATGCTTAGTCATATGAATCATTAATTACCTCTTCATCTAAATATGATCATGGTAATAGAAGTGGATTTAGAATCAAAATTTGATGGTTTATGTTTCTAATTCAATAGTTAATAAACCATGCTTAAAATAGATTCTACTTTTGATTTCATATCATTTCCATTGAAGTTAGTAAGTGGGTTAGAGGGTGCATTAAAGTTTGATGGTTTAAGTGTGTTAATTAATAGCACAATTAGGCCATGCTTATGATAAATGCACCAACTAAACGCACACATGACCAAAAAGAGATCATAATGTCATTTTGTTGATTTATATGATCATGAGAGGGGATTTGCCTCTAAATTGCTCTTTAATCTCATCTTTTTATTCTCCTTTTTTTAGTTTGTTTTTACTTTCTTTTAGTTAGTTAACAATCACTCGACTTTGGTTTAATTTGATTGAATAGAATTTTAAAATCATCAATTCCCTGCGGATCGACCCGTATTCTCCACGTGCTACATTCGTACACCGTGCGCTTGCGGTTATTTTTAATTTAAATTCGTTCGACGGTTTTCTAAACCGATAGAATTTCCGTCGACGAACAAGTTTCTAAACTGATAAAAAACTTGTTTGTCGACGGAAATTCTATCGATTTAGAAAACCATCGAACGAATTTAAATTTAAAAAAACCGCAAGCGCACAGTGTACGAATGTAGCACGTGGCGAATACGGGTCGATCCGTAGAGAATTGATGATTTTAAAATTCTATTCAATCAAATTAAACCAAAGTCGAGTGATTGTTAACTAATAAAAGAAAGTAAAAACAAACTAAAACAAAGGAGAATAAAAAGATGAGATTAAAGAGCAATTTAGAGGCAAATCCCCTCTCATGATCATATAAATCAACAAAATGACATTATGATCTCTCTTTGGTCATGTGTGCGTTTAGTTGGTGCATTTATCGTAAGCATGGCCTAATTGTGCTATTAATTAACACACTTAAACCATCAAACTTTAATGCACCCTCTAACCCACTTACTAACTTCAATGAAAATGATATGAAATCAAAAGTAGAATCTATTTTAAGCATGGTTTATTAACAATTGAATTAGAAACATAAACCATCAAATTTTGATTCTAAATCCACTTCTATTACCATGATCATATGTAGATGAAGAGGTAATTTGTGACGCCCCACCTCTATACCCACGCTAGGCAAGGACACTACGGGGTAATGCCGTCAACTAGCATGGAGAATAAGGCTGTTGAGGAGCGACCATCTGTATAATTTCTTTGTGCGAGTACCGATATGCCAGATAAAAATATAACTTTTCATCTCAAGAGGAAATCCGACATACTGATACAAACTCAAAGCTACTACACAGTGGCTATATGGACTTCGGAAACAAGTATAGAAATAAACATAACACAAATCAGTCACAGACAATTCATATCACAAAGATGGAAATAGATATGAATATAACACATGAAAGTGTACATCAGAGTAGTGGTCAAATAAGACCCACAATAACATAAAAGAATAGATACAAGTGCCAGACAATAGAATATGTATACATCAAGGAGTCTAATCTCAAATGTATACAGCAAAAACTACTAAACTAGAGTAGTTAGCCAAAAGTCAGATGATGGTTCCAGATAGGAAGTCATGAAGAAGCACCTGTAAAACCTCAGCCTGACCCGAGTATTATTTAAGAAGAAAATAATAAACGGATCAGTCTAGCTATAAATATCAGATAAAGTGATATAGAACAAGAGATATGACAAAAACGTATCATAACCATAATACCATACTGTGATAAGAACGTAATTGAAAATCAACAAGAGATTAATCAATATCACAAGAATCTTCTCAAAGATTAAAAAGAATGTCATATTCTTAATTTAATTCACCAAGCCACAATAAATGACATACATATCAATGCCAACTGAAAAAGGTGGTGAAACAAAAATCCCAGAAATCAATAATTAGAAATCCAAAAATCAAAAGAAAAAGGATGGCCAATCCCAAGCGGGAGCATGAAAACACACCAACACATGTATCACAAACAATTCGGAACATTGACGCAGTGCAAACGGTACGTCCAATGAACCGGAAAGCCGAGACATCGATGTAGTACAAACGGTACATCAGATGAATCGAACATTGACGCAGTGCAAACGGTACGTCCAATGAATCGAACATTGACGCAGTGCAAACGGTATGTCTAATGAACCGGAAAGCCGAGACATCGATGTAGTACAAACGGTACATCAGATGAATCGAACATTGACGCAGTGCAAACGGTACGTCCAATTCAGAACATTGACGCAGTGCAAACGGTACGTCCAATGAACCGGAAGGCCGAGACATGATGTAGTACAAACGGTAAATCAGATGAATCGAAACACATTAAAAGTACATGGGTTGCTAGCCCACAAAGAAATGAGACAAAGCTCAATAAAATGAAGTACAGTCCTTCACATGGACAAAGAGACATTGCACATTGCTAGTCTAAACCATAAAATGATCATCATCGATCATCAAGAAGTGTCAATTACACTAAGCCAGTAAATATATGAGTTTAGCTTCATGTCCCATAACCACTAGCTTAACTTAAATATTTACGAACAAACTGTAGGTCTTCACTAGGAAATTGTCACAAAAGGGTTCAACCGAACAAGTCCAAGAGCTCACCGACAAAGTGAACGCGAGCGTTTCATACCACTCTTTTACTAAGTCGTTTAATTCAATTTCTCATCCGAGTGAAATAAAGGCTTGTATATACTAATAGATTGGAAAACGGTTTAGGAAAAGAGCTTTGTTAATAAAATAGTGTTGAAATCGTTTGGTGGAAGAGTTTTGATATTTACTACTAGTATTGAAACCTTTATATTTTGTAACGACCCGCTATTTTGGACCATTCAAATCGACAATAAATCCACACATGTCTGACTTGAATAATTCAAAATATCAGATTGTTAATTTAAATTTGGCAAAACTCAGAATATACAGTAAATAAATCAATCACAGAATCACAGACACAGAGTAAATACAATAATACGCAGCGGAATAGATAAAATAGTAGTTCATGAAGCTACTATATAAACATCAGAGTTAAAATAAAATACAACAGAATATCTCAAATACAGTGAAGTCTTCAGTACGAATAGATGACCTCTCTGAACAAATCAACTAGAAAGCTGAAAGCTGAATCGATAGTTGGATCTCCAAATGAAGCTCCAAACTCCAAGGGTGAGTCTCAAATGCTGTATCACTCAGTCTGACCCGAGCGTAAAGCAAAACACAAAACACTCGAGTCAGGATTAACATTCTTATATAAATAAATCCAACTCAAGTGAAATATCAACTGAAATACAGGTAACTTAAAGGATGTTTGGGATAACCATCCTCTAAGGATCTTCAGAACTATCTACAAGGTGGAAATATACATTGTAACACCGTGGTCATTTCAATTTAATTTATACTTCAAACCCAAATATCATTACATTTCAAATATAACTATTTTCCAAGATAGTATATATATTAATTAATTTATGAAGTAAAGCATTTAATTTTCTCAAGTCTTGCAAATCAACTTCAAATTCCAAATTCAAATTTATTCAAAGCTCAATTCCCATTTTAATTCAATTCAGTTTCTAAATAACCAATTCAATTCAAGTTGATTTCAAATACAGATCTGAATCACAAAATAAACCATTTAAATTCCAATATATTTCAAAGCTTTAATATTCAACCATTTCAAAGTTAAATTAAACAGTTTCATATAAAATATAACAACAGGCATATATCATCAATATAAATAACAGATACGGGTGTCAGATGTCATAGGTGAACAGATATAAATAATAGTAATAACATGCATATAATACTAGATACTGGTGTCAGATATCACAGGTGAACAGTTATAGATAATAGCATATATAACAATGTAAATAACTACAGCAGCATATTTCAATTGCTATTTCAACTGAAATCAAATTTAACTAATAAAAGAACGTTAATCATGAGTGATTGCTCACCTTTCGAGGCTAGGTAGATTTGACAAGGAATTGAGCTACGGATCGGGTCACGATCTAGACAATCGAACAAATCCAAACAACAATCTCAAAGCGAAGTAAGATGAAAGCGGATTTGACGGACAAAGCTGAAAGATAGGGGTTGATGGAAACGAATCAGAATCGTCTTGATATAATCAAAACAAAATATATGTTATAATTTATTCTAAAACAAATTTTCTTTTAAAACATATATTTAAAGAAGAGATGTGTATATATATGTTATACTTATTTTCAAATCAAAATAAATTTAAACACAAATTAAAATAATATATATATCAATAAAACATGAAAACTGACATTATGTAACTAGAAACTCTTACCTTTAAAACTATACACACACACAGCCTACTCACAATCAACATGCAGACTCAATGAATGACAAATAGGTATTAAATATACATGCCCGCCTTCAAACAACCTTTGCAGACACCTATATATTTTATATTTTAACCTCTTTATACTTTTTTTTTTGAAATCAAATGTTCATCTATATAATATTTAAAATACAAACGTATGCAACATCTAATGGTATTAGTAATATATATATAAGCTTACAACATTAAATCCTTTCCTACTATATATAAAAGAATAGAGCCAAATTTAATATATGGCTATAAACAGACAAAACTATATAACAACTGCGATATAATATACTATTTATGCACAACAATCATGCGAACCAGACTATAACCTATATGGTATATACTGGCCATTTATAACTTTATACATAACCAGAACATATTATATTCGCATATACTTTCATACATAATGTATGTTGAAATCAATCTATATTTAAAAGATATTAAAATAAACCAGTATCAGTCTATATTAAGCATGGAGACTATAAAGTACCAATATATACTTATTATAAATATGCAGACCGACTTCTGTACACCAAGCAAACATTAGACTAGGTAAAATTCACATATATACCGACTGTATATAAAATATACTTAGACTAATATTCGAATTATATATTTAAGCTTTACTGTACACACTTACCTCAATAAATCATTTATATACGAAGTTAAGCAAAAGATTCTTTATATACATAATTCAGCCTAACAAAGAGGAGGCACGGCTTGGATGGGTGGTGGCTAGAGGCTGCTCGTCGGGATGAAGCCTGGTGGAGAGGAAGAATCGGCAGGGTGGAGCTGGGTTTTTGTCTATGGCGGAGGACGGTGGGTGTTTGGGTAGGCTGACGATGCGCCGGCGAATTTGAACGGCAGGCTGGAGTTTGGGTACGACGTACGGAGAATGGGGTGCTTCGATGGGTTGGAGGAGGGAGCGGCGGAGATCTGGGCACTGATGGTGGTCGTTGGCCGTGGGTACGGTGGGGTGCGGGCAGTGGCTGGGTTCAAGTGGTGGATGAGGGGGTCGGCGAACGGGCTGCTTGCGTGCTCACGATGGGGAGGTGTGGAGGCGGGCTTGGCAGCGGAGGGAGTAGGTGTGTGGAGGGAAGACGTGAAGGACTGGTAGGGGAGGGTGCGCGAATCTGGGTTGTAGATCGGGGCGAAGACGAGGCGAGTAGGGAGGAATTGTTGGAAAAATATTATCTGGTTAGAGAAGGATAAGGAACGAAAAATGTAGAGGAGGAAGACTAGAGGAGCGCCAGCACGCAAGTTTGCAATATGAAAGATACAGCGAAACAAGGTTAATAAAAGAAAAATAAATAAATAAAATGAACTGTTGCATACGAAACGTATGCAATAAATATCCAGTGATTTGAATAGTGACGGTACTCCAAAAATTCAGCTGAAAAGATTAAAGCGAATTATTATTGTGGTCCCGCTTACGTTTCAAATTTGAAAAGGACAGAGAAATTAAAAGTCGCAATTCACGGTACCGTTACAACGAACAACTTATTGTTTTCGTTGCGTACCGCTACTCAAAATACAGAAATAAATATACCATTGAGATTAGCACGACGAGAGGATCAAAACGGTATACAGATATTAGCGGTACGATCATCCGATCAAAAGTCGATAATCGGTACCAGGAATGCTGCTATTTTGCCAGAATTAAGATAAACGGAGCAGTAGAAGTCCAAATTTCATGAAACGAATTTCGCAGTCTGATTCAGAATGATCTGAATAAATTTTCTCCTGTTGACATATTTTGGTTTCGGAAAACTTTTAAATTCACTGTTATTAACCGGTTTGATTTGAAATAAAATTTCACAGGAAAATAAACTTCAATATTATCAGATGAAAATTTACCAGTTGCTATATTAAAATAGACGTATTCCAAATAATAAATTTTTATTTCCAAATTTTATTGTTTAAATTTCACAAAATTTCAATTAATTTAATAAATAAAAATCACTAAAATTTTGGGTCGTTACACTCTCCCCCACTCAAAACTTTTCGTCCCCGAAAAGAAAGGAGGTAGAAGAATAGAAACAACCAGAAAGAAAAATAGATTGAGAGTTAAGATTAAACAATTAATTTAAAATTATATAAATTTTACTTGAGATATTCATTTGAAAAGTTCGTTTGCAGATCAATTATTTTAATACTTTAATACTTTCAAAACTCATTTGTAAAGTTTCTTTCTTTCTTTATAAATACCATTTATATGTTTATAACACCTTTATAATTATATGAAAACTATTTGAAACAATTATTTACATTATTACTTATATTTACAAAGAAGCTACCTGAAAACATTAATCCATAATTCAAAAATTTATCAATTTATCTCAAGATACTTTTCAACAATATTAATAAATTGATAATCATTTTCTTTAAATATGTTTTATTTAATTAATAACTTCTAAAATATTTATTACACTAAAGTTTTTTTTTCTATTAAACCATATAGTATATAAATAAACAATATTTAAAAGGATATAGCCAACAAGGAGAAGAAGGAGGATTTGGAAAAGCAGAATATAGGTGAATAAATAAAGCTGAGCAGATAAGGTAGATTCAAGGAATAGTATCGGGCATGAATAGTTAATTTAGGACCATAAGGGTTTTGATTCCAAATATTGATACAAAATTTTCTTTGTTGGAAATACTTTTATTATAAAATACCTTTATAACGAAACAAATTTTTCTTCCGAAAATACTTTTATAACTCGATGTTTCAACAAGTTTATCCTTGTTCCTGTAGACTCTGGTAGTGCGTAGATCAGGCGCAAAACTAGAATTCTCCAGGTACTTAGTAGACTTGTTTCAACACCCAGTGAAAATACTGGAAAAACTTTTAAAAACAGATATGGAAAGTACAATCCAAACAAAAACAAACAAAACCTTTGTCTAACCATGGTTCGCAGATACACAATGGTTACGCCTGGATCCCCCAGGAAACAATCCATATCCGTAAGCTTTCTCAGCCCTGCGAGTTACGCCATGATGACTAGTAGAATGCAGGATACACAATGGTTACGCCTGGATCCCCCAGGAAACAATCCGTACCCCTAGGCAAGACTCAGCCAATCATTTGCGCTACTATTCGCGACCTACACAGATTGCAGGATACACAATGGTTACGCCTGGATCCCCCAAGAAACAATCCGTACCGCTAGGCAAGACTCAGCCAGGCAGTTGCGCTATGCAGTCACGAGAGAACAATAAGACCATGGGTAACGCCATGGAATTCGAAGGACACTCGAGTATCATATCCGGAAAACCAACAATCAGAGAGAATAATATCGATAGAATGAATCCAAGATGTGGCCACAAATCGGATATCAAGCAGAAGGCACTTTCCATCTTTACTTCGAAAATATGTATCATATAGTACCTTTTCAAATCACTTTCAAATATCGTACTTATATAAAATCCATTATATATAAGATTTAATTTTCAAATCAAATACTTTTCCACAATCAAAAGTATATCAAATCACACTTATATAGACTTCAATTATATAAGATTTCGTTTTTCACATTGAGTACCCTTTTCAAATCCATAGTTTTCGAATCAATTTCATACTCATACAAATCAATTTTATATAAGTTCGACAACTCCAAATCAAGTATTTAGTAACACAAGGTTCTCAAATTTCAATTTGTTTCAATATCAGTTCAATTTCAAAATCATATACAATTTCACCCAATTATTTCTTCTCAATTTAATTATCTTTAGTTTCAAAGTTTCCAAAATAATAGATTTAGAAAATAAATCCAAATTTCCAAATCAATATAATTTAAGTCAACCAATTCATTTCCAAAATCAAATGTTTTCAAAATCATCTTATACTTACGTAAGGTCCATCTTATATAAGGTTCAAATTCTTCAAAATAAACTTCGCTGTATGAAGAGCCATATGGGATTGAATATCTTTGCTTTTATGGGTTATATATCTTTGTAATTTAAATTGGAAATTTTCTTTTAGTGAGAAAAGATATCCTAACATGACAGCTTTCAATTTCAGCGTCAAAATATATCAATGATATTAGAATATAAGATATACATACGTCATCATTTCGCAGAATCACATTTGATCGCTCGCTCGATCACACAAGTTCGCTTTCGAACTAGTATTGTTCATTCGACTTCCCTAATGCGGATTTCGATATGGTTTCTCGACTAGAAGCCATCAGTCTCCTTGCATAGCCATATACTATGATAGAGAATTCTAGAATCAAGTCAAAAATCTATATCCAATATTCGTCGTCAAGAATCGAATGAAAAATCCTAACACGAAATGGTGTAATTCACCTCGAACTTGTGTACTCAACCAGGATCAAATTAATTATGCGAATAAAACAGCATACGTACAACTTACGTATGTATTCCAAACTTGTTAAATATATAGTTTCATAAAGATGTTACCCCGTTAAAATATTTAAACTAAATCTTATTCAAAATATTCTGAAGACCAAATTCTTTTCAAAACATTTCAAATCTAAATTTCATATTAGGAAATTCAAAATAGCCTTATTTGTTTATTAACAAAACAGTTTCAGCTTATTTAAATCATATTATTACATATTTTAAACATACATATCAAACTTATATGTTTTACTTCAAAATTCTTAGCTTTTGAAAAGTTAACCTTGATTTGGAAGTGCTCGAACCTTCAAAATAGTCGAAGAAATCATATTTCAATCCAAGAGTTGGAAATCACAATTAAATCAGTAAATCAATTCCAAAATAGGGTTATCTCAAATCAAATCTAAAACTCGAGGACTAAACACCGGTTTACTTCAAATCATTTCAAATATATATATACATATATCTTTCGAATATCAAATCTTACTTCGGAATTTGAAATCAAAATTGGTTTCGCAAAATCACTCGCACAGCAAAGCTATTGAAGTGGCCTATCCCCCACTTTGAAACTCGAAAATCAATGTCGATGATGCGTGCACTCATCACCGAAATTATTTTCCAGCGACATAAGTGAGTTCTGGACTTCTATTTTCTCAAACTTCTTTGGAATTTCTTCGAAACTCATTAAAATCATTGGAAACATTTCTTATTCGGAAAATACTTTTAAATCATACTATTATTATATATTTCAAAATCTAAAAACCAATTTCAAAACGCCGGAGTTCAATTCTCGAATTTCAAATTTAAAATCCTTCAGTTATAAATCATTTTTAGATAAATCCAATTTCTTATATAATTTTCAAAATTTCAAATCCTTTCGAAACCTCAAATTCTCATTTTAGAAAGGGTATTAAATCTTTATCGAAAACATTTCACTTTTATATATAGAATATAATCATATTTATCAAAATAATAATTTCGGTTTAGAAAATAATTTCTAAAATATAAACAAACCCGATTTTCAAAGGACGATTCACAGACGGATTTCAAAACAAAGATAGAGATTCAATTTAGAGGGACTCTAATCAAATAGGATTCTGATTCGAAGATAAGCTCGAACGAAGATGAGATAATTAATTACAAAACAGAAGATGGATACACCTATATAAAATGCGGGCGACCTTAACCTTGTCAACCGTGACTTCAAGAATATAATCGATGCGGAAATCTAAGGCAAATCGAAATTCGATCGCCAGAGATAGAATTCGGCATAACAAGAGATGGCAACATCAAAACCGAGGGATATATAAATCTCCGGTGAATCAATGCCAATTGTAAAGGAGTTCCACCCCTTTACAAAACCTTCAGAGATCGGCGGGATCGCCTATTCTTATAGAGATCATTCGACGTGGAGTTATGGGATACTCCAGAATCAAAAGAATACTAATAGAGAGGGACAAGAATGAATTTTGAAACCGTAGGGAACGTTCCAAAATTCAAAGGAAATCGAGTCAAAAGAAAGAGATTAAACTCGAACGAAAGGAATTCTGTAATAAATTTACTATATATGCTAAGTTTTGCCTAGAGCCAAAGCTCTGATACCAACTGTAACGACCCACTATTTTGGACCATTCAAATCGACAATAAATCCACACATGTCTGACTTGAATAATTCAAAATATCAGATTGTTAATTTAAATTTGGCAAAACTCAGAATATACAGTAAATCAATCAATCACAGAATCATAGACACAGAGTAAATACAATAATACGCAGCGGAATAGATAAAATAGTAGTTCATGAAGCTACTATATAAACATCAGAGTTAAAATAAAATACAACAGAATATCTCAAATACAGTGAAGTCTTCAGTACGAATAGATGACCTCTCTGAACAAATCAACTAGAAAGCTGAAAACTGAATCGATAGTTGGATCTCCAAATGAAGCTCCAAACTCCAAGGGTGAGTCTCAAATGCTGTATCACTCAGTCTGACCCGAGCGTAAAGCAAAACACAAAACACTCGAGTCAGGATTAACATTCTTATATAAATAAATCCAACTCAAGTGAAATATCAACTGAAATACAGGTAACTTAAAGGATGTTTGGGATAACCATCCTCTAAGGATCATCAGAACTATCTACAAGGTGGAAATATACATTATAACACCGTGGTCATTTCAATTTAATTTATACTTCAAACCCAAATATCATTACATTTCAAATATAACTATTTTCCAAGATAGTATATATATTAATTAATTTATGAAGTAAAGCATTTAATTTTCTCAAGTCTTGCAAATCAACTTCAAATTCCAAATTCAAATTTATTCAAAGCTCAATTCCAATTTTAATTCAATTCAGTTTCTAAATAACCAATTCAATTCAAGTTGATTTCAAATACAGACTTGAATCACAAAATAAACCATTTAAATTCCAATATATTTCAAAGCTTTAATATTCAACCATTTCAAAGTTAAATTAAACAGTTTCATATAGCTCTTGATTTAACTTCATTTATTATTTAATCAGGGAATATTCACTTAATAAATTCAATATCATTTAACTAGCCTTAAATTACATTTTACTAAATATTTCCTTAAACTTTATTTAAACAAGAAATATTCATTAGATTACTTATAAATCAAACTCAAGTTATAAATCATATCTTACATCTCAATTTCAATAAGTTTCAAATCGGTTTAATTAAATAAAATTCTTTATTGAATACAATTTCAACTAAATTCAAATTATCTTTCTAACCTTAACTTATTCAAATTATTACCAAAATCTATTTTTGAAATATATTTTAAATACTCAACATATTATATGTATTTAAATCAATCATTCCCATTTATATATAATAATTTAAGGCTCAACATTTATTAAAACCATATATTTCTTTTCAAAACCATAGAATTCATTTTTTTAAAATATTTATATATATGGACCAACGGTGTCTGTATATATATTTATCATATGGTTAAGTGATACGGATATTTATCATTTCAATCCGAAATTTAAATATATACGGGTAGATATCATTTCGACCCGTAATCCCAATTTCAATTCAAATGAAAATCGCTTGGGTTTATCATTTCAACCCATAGCGAAATTCTCCTATTCTAAAGTCCGTTCGGGTATGTATCATTTCAACCCATAGTGAATTCTATACTAACAGGGAACTTGCAGAGTGATAATAGGTAATATAAAATATAACAACAGGCATATATCATCAATATAAATAACAGATACGGGTGTCAGATGTCATAGGTGAACAGATATAAATAATAGTAATAACATGCATATAATACTAGATACTGGTGTCAGATGTCACAGGTGAACAGTTATAGATAATAGCATATATAACAATGTAAATAACTACAGCAGCATATTTCAATTGCTATTTCAAATGAAATCAAATTTAACTAATAAAAGAACGTTAATCGTGAGTGATTGCTCACCTTTCGAGGCTAGGTAGATTTGACAAGGAATTGAGCTACGGATCGGGTCACGATCTAGACAATCGAACAAATCCAAACAACAATCTCAAAGCGAAGTAAGATGAAAGCGGATTTGACGGACAAAGCTGAAAGATAGGGGTTGATGGAAACGAATCAGAATCGTCTTGATATAATCAAAACAAAATATATGTTATAATTTATTCTAAAACAAATTTTCTTTTAAAACATATATTTAAAGAAGAGGTGTGTATATATATGTTATACTTATTTTCAAATCAAAATAAATTTAAACACAAATTAAAATAATATATATATCAATAAAACATGAAAACTGACATTATGTAACTAGAAACTCTTACCTTTAAAACTATACACACACACACACAGCCTACTCACAATCAACATGCAGACTCAATGAATGACAAATAGGTATTAAATATACATGCCCGCCTTCAAACAACCTTTGCAGACACCTATATATTTTATATTTTAACCTCTTTATACTTTTTTTTTAAATCAAATGTTCATCTATATAATATTTAAAATACAAATGTATGCAACATCTAATGGTATTAGTAATATATATATAAGCTTACAACATTAAATCCTTTCCTACTATATATAAAAGAATAGAGCCAAATTTAATATATGGCTATAAACAGACAAAACTATATAACAATTGAGATATAATATACTATTTATGCACAACAATCATGCGAACCAGACTATAACCTATATGGTATATACTGACCATTTATAACTTTATACATAACCAGAACATATTATATTCGCATATACTTTCATACATAATGTATGTTGAAATCAATCTATATTTAAAAGATATTAAAATAAACCAGTATCAGTCTATATTAAGCATGGAGACTATAAAGTACCAATATATACTTATTATAAATATGCAGACCGACTTCTGTACACCAAGCAAACATTAGACTAGGTAAAATTCACATATATACCGACTGTATATAAAATATACTTAGACTAATATTCGAATTATATATTTAAGCTTTACTGTACACACTTACCTCAATAAATCATTTATATACGAAGTTAAGCAAAAGATTCTTTATATACATACTTCAGCCTAACAAAGAGGAGGCACGGCTTGGATGGGTGGTGGCTAGAGGCTGCTCGCCGGGATGAAGCCTGGTGGAGAGGAAGAATCGGCAGGGTGGAGCTGGGTTTTTGTCTATGGCGGAGGACGGTGGGTGTTTGGGTAGGCTGACGATGCGCTGGTGAATTTGAACGGCAGGCTGGAGTTTGGGTCCGACGTACGGAGAATGGGGTGCTCCGATGCGTTGGAGGAGGGAGCGGCGGAGATCTGGGCACTGATGGTGGTCGTTGGCCGTGGGTACGGTGGGGTGCGGGCAGTGGCTGGGTTCAAGTGGTGGATGAGGGGGTCGGCGAACGGGCTGCTTGCGTGCTCACGATGGGGAGGTGTGGAGGCGGGCTTGGCAGCGGAGGGAGTAGGTGTGTGGAGGGAAGACGTGAAGGACTGGTAGGGGAGGGTGCGCGAATCTGGGTTGTAGATCGGGGCGAAGACGAGGCGAGTAGGGAGGAATTGTTGGAAAAATATTATCTGGTTAGAGAAGGATAAGGAACGAAAAATGTGGAGGAGGAAAACTAGAGGAGCGCCAGCACGCAAGTTTGCAATATGAAAGATACAGCGAAACAAGGTTAATAAAAGAAAAATAAATAAATAAAATGAACCGTTGCATACGAAACGTATGCAATAAATATCCAGTGATTTGAATAGTGACGGTACTCCACAAATTCAGCTGAAAAGATTAAAGCGAATTATTATTGTGGTCCCGCTTACGTTTCAAATTTGAAAAGGACAGAGAAATTAAAAGTCGCAATTCACGGTACCGTTACAACGAACAACTTATTGTTTCCATTGCGTACCGCTACTCAAAATACAGAAATAAATATACCATTGAGATTAGCACGACGAGAGGATCAAAACGGTATACAGATATTAGCGGTACGATCATCCGATCAAAAGTCGATAATCGGTACCAGGAATGCTGCTATTTTGCCAGAATTAAGATAAACGGAGCAGTAGAAGTCCAAATTTCGTGAAACGAATTTCGCAGTCTGATTCAGAATGATCTGAATAAATTTTCTCCTGTTGACATATTTTGGTTTCGGAAAACTTTTAAATTCACTGTTATTAACCGGTTTGATTTGAAATAAAATTTCACAGGAAAATAAACTTCAATATTATCAGATGTAAATTTACCACTTGCTATATTAAAATAGACGTATTCCAAATAATAAATTTTTATTTCCAAATTTTATTGTTTAAATTTCACAAAATTTCAATTAATTTAATAAATAAAAATCACTAAAATTTTGGGTCGTTACATATTTTTAAAGTGACAAGTCACAAAACGATTGTAGAATCAATCAATCATCAAAATTCAAATTGGAACACGTGAATCAAATCCAATTAAACCGATAAAGAATTCATTGAAATGGATATTCAAAAATCCTGAAAAAGGAGTCATCAAAGTCATAATAAAAGATAACAACCACTAAGAACCAACATGAATCGATAAAATTCGGAAAACCAATCAAAATGAGCATAAATACGAAAAACATGAAAACATGAGCAGGTCAGTCGACTGAAATCCCTGTTCAGTCGAGTGAACACTATCCAGAATGGGCTTCAGCTCAGTCGACTGAACAGAGGATTCAGTCGAAGTCGACTGAACGGAGGATTCAGTCGAAGTCGACTGAACAGAGGATTCAGTCGACTGAACCTGATTTCATGCATTTCCTATCCTATTTTAAATGAAGTGCAAACTCTCTCTAATTGCAATCGGACAAGCACGGACGCTAGGGGTTTACACCTATCGGCTACCCGGCCCTATAAGCTCTTCGATTTATCACCAAAAACATGATCCAACATCAAGCTATGATTTTTAGAGTTTTAGACTTCCAAAACACCAAAAATTGCAATGCTCACAAAACCCATCCGAATCAAAAGCAATTGCACATGGATAATTGTTAGGAATTCATAACAAGAAATCAAGGATAGTTATAGACATAGATGTGAGATAAAAATCTCACCTTTGAACCCAAACAAATGAAGAAGAAGCTTTGGAGCAATGGCAAGAGCAACTACTCCTCAATTCCAACACAACAAGCTTGAATCAAAGCTTAAGAGAATAACATTCTCAAAGTTAGGTTTAGGAATTTCTGAAATTGGAAGGAGAAAGAGTTGGAGAAGAAAAAGGAGATGCTTACCAATGGGTTCTCTTTGATTTTGGAGCAATAATTTGAGATTGAAAGAGGAACTAGGGCTTGGACTTTTAATTTCCCATCTCTCCCACCATTTTTGCTTTAGAACTGAAAAGAGGAGGAAGTGAGAGTGAATGGGGAGGGATGGTTCAGTTTGGGGTATAAGGATGACTAGTGGGCTGAACCCCAAACCCAAACCCAAAGTGAAAAAGGTCAAATTTTTGGCTAGCTCCAAACATATCAATGTTTATACTTAAAAGATTGCAAACGACGTTTTGAACTCAATGGAAGTGGTCTCGAGTCCTAATTCGACTGTTTGCAAAAAGTAGCTTTTCGGACTAAAATCCGACGAACGATGAAATATTTAAATAAAATATTTAAATATAAAATCGATAAATATGCGGGTTGTTACAGACTCCCCTCCTTAAAGAAATTGCATCCTCGCAATCTTAAGAAGAAAATAAATAGTAACAACCTTATAAGCATATCAACATAAAAGAAAATTTGAAATGAGAAGTTCACCATAAAGAGCACGAAAGAGTTAGCCCGAACGCGAACCCTCGATGAATTCTCTGAATTCCCAAGAGAAATCCTTAGGATTTGAGAACCATCGGACTTTCACAAGAAGAACATATTTATTTCGAAGGCGCTCAACCCCCGAAGCAATGATGCGAATAAAATGTTGCTCATAAGTCAAATAGGCGAAACTTCAATTTCCACAATAATACTGGACTCAAGAATAAAAATTGGAATCCCAAAGGAGGTTCCGTAGTTGAAAGACGTGGAAAACGTCATGAATAACAGAAAATTGAGCCGGTGCAACGGCGTAGTATAATAACATTACGCCCGAGAAACTGGAAACATGAATAAATCCGAACATCGACATAGTACAAATACGATACGTCCAATGAACCGAACACCATAAAAGAACATCGGATGCGAGTCCATAAAAGAAATGAGACGAAGCTCAACAAATCAAAGTACATCGAAACGTCCGATGAACTTGGTAAAAAGATCATAAGATACAAGGAACTTGGGCCAACATGAAGTTCCTTATGAGAAAATAAATATTCCAAAGATTTATGATCGAGGTGAAGAACAAATTTCTCCCCCAAAAATGATGATGCCAAACTCTAAAAGCGAAAACAATAGCCGCGAGCACTAGATCATGAGTGGCATACCTAGTCTCGATCGGCTTTAATGATTTAGAAGCACAAGTGATAGCACGTTCTCTTTTGCAAGAGAACGACATCCAAACCAATACGATTAGCATTGGTACAAAAGATAAGGTCTTGGTTCCCTTCGGGAATCACAAGAATAAGAGTATCGAAAAGAAAGAATTTCTTTTAAATAATCTTCTTTCCCGAAAAGCTAAAATTTTCAAAATTACATTTATCTTGATGTAATAATCTTTCTAGAAAAATTTACATTTTTACAAGTCAATATATTGTGTCTGATTGTCTCATCAAAGCGTTTAGGAGATTCTTATCAATAACGTTGATTAAGCGCATCGACTAGAATTCTTAAAGCACTCAATGGGCAATACAATCACAAAATCATCTTTTATATGATAAAAATGTCTCTTAAAGTTTTTAAGGATATTCCTTGCTCGTTTCAAGAACAAAATCCAATTATACTTATAAATAAATCTTACGAAAAAGATTTGCAAAAATTTAAATTGCTGTTTTCATCCAAAATCAATAAATACAAGAATGGAGTCATCGAGATATTCGTAGAATACTCGATTCACAAAACGGATGAAATAAGATGAATGTCATAATAAGTCATTGATAAGAATCATAACGAGTGCGGAATGCGGTAAGAGGAATGCCAACTTCCGCAACTCGTAGCTAATGAAATCCGGTGGCAAGGTCAAACTAGAAAGACCTTAACACCTCTTAAAAGATTGCTTAGGTGATGATCCTAAGACAAGTTCAAAAATACCGGAAAATTCTCAAACTACATGAATGAGAGAAATAACACTTTCCTCATCATGTGAGTTTAAAGAATTAAATGATGCCATCAAATTGGAATCAAAATCCCAAAGGAAAACAGAAATCTGCCTAACAGATTGAAAATGTCGAAGATGAATAGTTCACTTGGGAAATAGGATATGGGCTTCATAATAAGCCAATCCTTTCAGAAAAATAAATTTCCAAAGCCTAAACAGCGTATGACATGCAAATCGGCTTAGGAAAGAAAAAATCACATAAAATAATCTCAACATCAATAAAAAGTAAATTGAGTGTTGCGGATCCACCAATCCAGGTTCGCAATCCTCAAAGAAGACATCAAGCCCAAAAATGTATAAAGAAAAGGAATCACAAGTTCTTTTGATATAAAAATAATGATATGAAACGTGTATCAAAAAGAACTCGAATAAGATAATCACAAACTAGATGTCATCAAGGATAGAATGGATACCTTGACCAAGAGAAGTGTCACTGGGGGCTTGAACAACATTTAGCTATCCCTCTCTCTTGTTTGGAAGTTTGGGGCATGAAGATAAAAGATGTCCCGAACCTTTGCAATAACAACAAAAAAATGGTTTTGGGCACTCATTTGCATAGTGGTCCGTAAGACCACAATTGTAGCATCGTCCACGACTAGAGGTTGGAGACTTTGCGACCGAAGTTTCTTGCTTCCCTTTCTTGTTGGGAGTGGGATTGGGGCCTTTAAATTTGATAGGCCTTTTCATGTTGTCGTTGAAGTTTTGTTTAGCACCCACAACTTCAACATCACACTCTTTATCGGCCTCTTCAAGACGAAGAGCGATATCAATAAGCTGATCGAAAGAAACTTCCAATTTTAGAAGTAATGGCTTCTTGAGATTCTTGTTCAAGCCATAAACAAATCTCTGATTTTTCTTCAATGGGGTATTAATGTATTCAACCCCGTATTTAGAAAGAGATTCGAAAGATGTGACGTAGTCCGTCATAGAAGATTCACCTTGAACAAGGTCGATAAAACACCGGGCCAAAGTTACTTTTTCAGCCTTCGGCACAAATTTCAATTCGAATCTTTCCCGGAATTGCTCCCAAGTGAGATCTGCTTCAACGATTTCAGAAATAAGAAGCTCATACCAATCCAATGCTCTTTCTTGGAGCATGCTAGAAGCCACTTGGACTCAGTGGAGATCAACAAGATTCATGCGAGAAAAGATACGGTCGCATGATCTAAGCCAAGCTTGGATTTCAATGACACTCTCGGATCCCCGGAATGGCCTTCCACCCAAATCGGTATAATCTCTACACAAGCGTGCAAAACCGAATCTAGGTTGAGTAGGCTCTGGAATGGGTCCGATAGCTTGAGCATTCTTAACTAGATCCAGAAGCTGCTGGGCAGACATAAATACTCCCTCCTGAGGAGTAGCACTAGATTGACCGGCGCTGGGACGGCCAGGTCTAACCATTTCTCTTCTCTAAGAAAGAAAGAAAGAAGAGGAAAAAGGTTATTCTCAAAATGAATATCAAACAACCTTGATTGATAAAACAAGGAATCATAAAAGAAAATAGGATAGAATGGTACGAGGACTCGAATCAAATCCTATGGCACGATTCCTAAGAAAGACTTAGGACAATGATCCTTGCTAGATTATTCCACATTGTTCCGAAGTTTGGCTCTGATACCAAGCTGTGACACCCCACCTTTATACCCACGCTAAGCAAGGACACTAAGGGGTAATGCCATCAACTAGCACGGAGAATAAGGCTGTTGAGGAGCGACCATCTGTATAATTGCTTTGTGCGAGTACCGATATGCCAGATAAAAATAATCCTAAATGCTTTGATGAGACAGTCAGACACAATATATTGACTTGTAAAAATGTAAATTTTTCTAGAAAGATTATTACATATAGATAAAAGTAATTTTGAAAATTTTAGCTTTTCGAGAAAGAAGATTATTTAAAAGAAATTCTTTCTTTTCGATACTCTTATTCTTGTGATTCCCGAAGGGAACCAAGACCTTATCTTTTGTACCAATGCTAATCGTATTGGTTTGGATGTCGTTCTCTTGCAAAAGAGAACGTGCTATCACTTGTTCTTCTAAATCATTAAAGCCGATCGAGACTAGGTATGCCACTCATGATCTAGTGCTCGCGGCTATTGTTTTCGCTTTTAGAGTTTGGCATCATCATTTTTGGGGGAGAAATTTGTTCTTCACCTCGATCATAAATCTTTGGAATATTTATTTTCTCATAAGGAACTTCATGTTGGCCCAAGTTCCTTGTATCTTATGATCTTTTTACCAAGTTCATCGGACATTTCGATGTACTTTGATTTGTTGAGCTTCGTCTCATTTCTTTTATGGACTCGCGTCCGATGTTCTTTTATGGTGTTCGGTTCATTGGACGTACCGTATTTGTGGTCGACTTTTCATCTCAAGAGGAAATCCGACATACTGATACAAACTCAAAGCTACTACACAGTGGCTATATGGACTTCGGAAACAAGTATAGAAATAAACATAACACAAATCAGTCACAGACAATTCATATCACAAAGGCAGAAATAGATATGAATATAACACATGAAAGTGTACATCAGAGTAGTGGTCAAATAAGACCCATAATAACACAAAAGAATAGATACAATTGCCAGACAATAGAATATGTATACATCAAGGAGTCTAATCTCAAATGTATACAACAAAAACTACTAAACTAGAGTAGTTAGCCAAAAGTCAGATGATGGTTCCAGATAGGAAGTCATGAAGAAGCACCTGTAAAACCTCAGCCTGACCCGAGTATTATTTAAGAAGAAAATAATAAACGGATCAGTCTAGCTATAAATATCAGATAAATTTATATAGAATAAGAGATATGACAAAAACGTATCATAACCATAATACCATACTGTGATAAGTATGTAATTGAAAATCAACAAGAGATTAATCAATATCACAAGAATCTTCTAAAAGATTAAAAAGAATGTCATATTCTTAATTTAATTCACCAAGCCACAATAAATGACATACATATCAATGCCAACTGAAAAAGGTGGTGAAAAAAAATTCCAGAAATCAATAATTAGAAATCCAAAACTCACAAGAAAAGGATGGCCAATCCCAAGCGGGAGCATGAAAACTCACCAACACGTGTATCACAAACAATTCGGAACATTGACGCAGTGCAAACAGTACGTCCACTGAACCGGAAAGCCGAGACATCGATGTAGTACAAACGGTACATCAGATGAATCGAACATTGACGCAGTGCAAACGGTACGTCCAATGAATAGAACATTGACGTAGTGCAAACGATACGTCCAATGAATCGGAAAGCCGAGACATCGATGTAGTACAAACGGTACATCAGATGAATCGAACATTGACGCAGTGCAAACGGTACGTCCAATTCAGAACATTGACGCAGTGCAAACGGTACGTCCAATGAACCGGAAGGCCGAGACATCGATGTAGTACAAACGGTACATCAGATGAATCGAAACACATTAAAAGTACATGGGTTGCTAGCCCATAAAGAAATGAGACAAAGCTCAATAAAATGAAGTACAGTCCTTCACATGGACAAAGAGACATCACACATTGCTTGTCTAAACCATAAAATGATCATCATCAATCATCAAGAAGTGTCAATTACACTAAGCCAGTAAATATATGAGTTTAGCTTCATGTCCCATAACCACTAACTTAACTTAAATATTTACGAACAAACTGTAGGTCTTCACTAAGAAATTGTCACAAAAGGGTTCAATCGAACAAGTCCAAGAGCTAACCAACAAAGTGAACGCGAGCGTTTCATACCACTCGTTTTACTAAGTCGTTTAATTCAATTTCTCATCCGAGTGAAATAAAGGCTTGTATATACTAATAGATTAGAAAACGGTTTAGGAAAAGAGCTTTGTTAATAAAATAGTGTTGAAATCGTTTGGTGGAAGAGTTTTGATATTTACTACTAGTATTGAAACCTTTATATTTTTAAAGTGACAAGTCACAAAACGATTGTAGAATCAATCAATCATCAAAATTCACATTCGAAGACGTGAATCAAATCCAATTAAACCGATAAAGAATTCATTGAAATGGATATTCAAAAATCCCGAAAAAGGAGTCATCAAAGTCATAATAAAAGATAACAACCACTAAGAACCAACATGAACCGATAAAATTCGGAAAACCAATCAAAATGAGCATAAATAGGCAAAACAGGAAAACAGGAGTAGGTCAGTCGACTGAAATCCCTGTTCAGTCGACTGAACACTGTCTAGAAAATTTCGGGCTTCAGCTCAGTCGACTGAACAGAGGATTCAGTCGACTGAACCTGATTTCCTGCATTTCCTATCCTATTTTAAATGAAGTGCAAACTCTCTCTAATTGCAATCGGACAAGCACGGACGCTAGGGGTTTACGCCTATCGGCTACCCGGCCCTATAAGCTCTTCGATTTATCACCAAAAACATGATCCAACATCAAGCTATGATTTTTAGAGTTTTAGACTTCCAAAACACCAAAAATTGCAATGCTCACAAAACCCATCCGAATCAAAAGCAATTGCACATGGATAATTGTTAGGAATTCATAACAAGAAATCAAGGATAGTTATAGACATAGATGTGAGATAAAAATCTCACCTTTGAACCCAAACAAATGAAGAAGAAGCTTTGGAGCAATGGCAAGAGCAACTACTCCTCAATTCCAACACAACAAGCTTGAATCAAAGCTTACGAGAAGAACATTCCCAAAGTTAGGTTTAGGAATTTCTGAAATTGGAAGGAGAAAGAGTTGGAGAAGAAAAAGGAGATGCTTACCAATGGGTTCTCTTTGATTTTGGAGCAATAATTTGAGATTGAAAGAGGAACTAGGGCTTGGAGTTTTAATTTCCCATCTCTTCCACCATTTTTGCTATAGAACTGAAAAGAGGAGGAAGTGAGAGTGAATGAGGAGGGATGGTTCAGTTTGGGGTATAAGGATGACTAGTGGACTGAACCCCAAACCCAAACCCAAAGTGAAAAAGGTCAAATTTTTGGCTAGCTCCAAACATATCAATGTTTATACTTAAAAGATTGCAAACGACGTTTTGAACTCAATGGAAGTGGTCTCGAGTCCTAATTCGACTGTTTGCAAAAAGTAGATTTTCGGACTAAAATCCGATGAACGATGAAATATTTAAATAAAATATTTAAATATAAAATCGATAAATATGCGGGTTGTTACATAATTAATGATTCATATGACTAAGCATAGCCTATTTGTTTTGAACAATATAAGCTATCAAACTCAATATTAAACACAAAACCACACAAACATCTACTTTCCATTGAGCGCAAAAGAGACATAAAAGAAATAATGTTGCATCTACATGATTCAAGAAAGCTTCATTACCCCTAAATTGAAGGGATTAGCCTCTCATTTTTGTTATCAAATCAACAAATGTAGAAAGCAACATTAAATAAACAAGAGGAAAAAGGGAGAAAAAAAGAAAGAAAACACTAATCTACTTGCATGAAATAAGAGAGATCTACACTACAACATGAAAGGAAAAGAAGCATGTAAACGAAAAGAGAGCACTAATTAACATTGCATAAAAAAATGGAAGTTACATGAAAATAAAAATGGCTAAGTAGCTATGGAAAAGAGAAGAGAGCTTTCTTTTATTTGATTTAAAACTAAACTAAGAGAGACTAAGGGAGAGGAGAGAGAGGTTACATGAACATAATGGGTTATTTATACAAGCATGAAACCCTAATCCATAATTTGGGGAATGCCCAAACTACCCCTTAGGAAGTGTGGTGGCCAAGTAACCATTAGCATCCATTAATCATCATTTAAGTATACATGAAGCCATTAATTCCATAAGCATGTGCATTAGCCTCTAATGTGTACATTAAGGTAGGTGGGTAGGTGGGGTCCTCCATTATCTTCAGTTTGAATTATTTCCATCTTCATTTGTTCTCTTCTCTCTTATGCATGCATATATCATCATGTAACCACTTGTAAAATTCACCAAATTTCCTACAAAACAACATTAAAATTCCAAGTAAATTTTCACAATTTAATAAATGCATAAAAATGACCATTTAGCCCTTGGATGAAGATGAATATGTGACAATTTGAATAATTTGAATTTTGGTTTAAACAAGTTAAAATACCCGATATGATCATTTATTTAATTTAAATAGATTAAATATGGTGGTAAAAATATACACATTTAAGTGCACATCAAATACCCCCACACTTATCTTTTTATTCGTCCTCGAATAAAGAAAAACTAAGATAAATCCATTTTCGTAGTGAGCACGATTGCATTGAGTGTATGCAACAAGCCGTTAAACCTCTGGGTGTCCCCAGTAGGACGAGTGTTGTCTCGTGAGGGTTTTCAGCGGATACTACCCACAAAATCCAAATGCAGGATGAAAATATTTACAAAATGCAAGATTTATTTACAAAGAGATGAATGCAAGTTTTTGAAAATATATATAAATGAAGGGTTTACTTTTAAATCGACACAAAAAAGTTAAATATAGGTTTGGGTCATTATCTTGAAATTTAAGTCATTTACTCGTCAAAATTTCCAACAAAAATTAAGTTATCATAACAAATAGACTATAGTTTAACTCGTTGTTTTGGTTGATAACAAATTGTAATTATAAAATGGATCCTTAGTTGATTATCAAAGTTTATCAAAGTGGTATTTTCATTTCTTTTCAATAACAAGTCAAATCAAATAAGTTAAAATAGTGCTTGCATTTCATTTGCTTACTCTCTCAATTTTTTTTTTGGAAATTTTATTGATATTAACAATATTTACATATGCCTAACTCAGATAAACTGAGGCCAGATATATTACCCATGCACTGCCTTGCGGACTTATGTGAGGGGAATACAAAGCATGGCGAGTGAACACACGAGTGTGAACACCTATTGACTGTAGGCGTTATTAAAAAGAATTTTTATATATGCACCTAGATCAGATAAACTGAGGCCAGATATACCGATCGTGCACTGCCTTTCGGGCTTACGTGAGAAAGGTACAGAGCATGGCGAGTGTACACACAAGTGTGTACACCTGTCGACCGTAGGTGTTAATAGAAAATATTTACATATATACAAATGTTTTGTTTTTTTAGTTCTTTTCTATATGTTTTTTTTTCAAATTTTTTTATTTTTTTGGAAAGAGAGAGTTTTGCAAAATCATCTTAGCACCATTTAACTTAGAATACAAAAAAATGTTATATCCTTTACTTTAAATTCACCACTTTTTAAAACAAAGATTTTCAATTAGGATATATTTCACAATTAACATGTACGAATCTTCTTATATACTAGATAAACCATTGTTATTTGTAATCAAACTTCATTTTTATTTTTGTTAAGACAAATAAATTTTAAAAAATTTCCATTTAATAAACCAAAGCCATATATTTATCCTATAGTGTTTCTTTAAAAATAAATCAAAATGCTTAAAAAAATTGTTTTTGGTATTTTTTTTATTTTTTTTGAGTTTTTAAAAGAAAAAGCAAAAATAAATCATGAAAAAATAAAAATGAAGATAAGTCTCCCCCCACACTTGATTTTGACTGTGTCCCCACAGTCAACCCAAGTGGAAGGAGAAAAATAAAACAAAAATAAAAAGATGACCTATATTTACATGAAGGTGAACGGTATTTACACGAGATCGGAAAGTATATCGTCAAAAAGTAAATGAAACGGTCTTCCAAAGACCGATTCATTTGTCTCGTCAAGTATACGAGACACAGCTTAAGCTTGAAAAACCAAACCGTAAAAGGTTTCAAAATTGAATGTTGATTTGGAAAAACGAATGTCGTTGTAGTAAAAATCGTACGAGTTGTTTTATTTTCGATGATTTTCGGGGTTGATAGAATAATTGATTCAAATTCAAGTTCATTTTCACCAATTTGAAATTCAAGCTTATCATTGAAAACATCTTCAAAATTATCGATTTCAAAATCAAAATGGTGATGTAAATCTTCCCCTTCAGAATTCGACAACTCGTTTTCGAAAAGTCCAAAGAAATTGTGTTCGTTAAATTCGACTTCCTTTGTTGGATTATCAACAACTTTATTGCATAAATCAAGTTCAAAATTAAAAGTTGTTGTATTCAATTTTTCAAAAAAAGGAAGATCGAAATTTAAATCGAGTTTCTCACCATCAAAAGAATTGAAATCCAACTCAATTACCGTGTTTTCAACAACTTCGTTAAGATTTTCGTTTTCAATTTCAAAAGTTGTTATTTGAAAATCGTCGATTTGGGTAAAAGATGGATTATTGTTTGACTCGTCACACATTGGAACTTGATTTTGTTGTTCACGTTGTTTTATATAAGTTTCAAACAACGAATCCGTGTGATCATCGTAAATTTCGTTCATTTGTTCAACAAAATCCAATTTATAATTATTAGCTTGAGGATTTTCGATTTGGATTTGTTGAGAACAAAAATGTTCACTTACATCATAGTCGAGATTATTCCCATTGCCAAAATTATTTGAAAAGTGGATCACATTTTCGTTTTGATTTTGAAATTCACTTTGGAGTTCAAAATTTAATTGGCATGGGTTATACTCGAAATCGTTTGAATTTTGAAGTGAATTCAAATTTTGATTATTTTGAAAACTTTGATTTGAATCATTGCCCAAATATGAATTACACAAATCATTTATCATTTGATTTTGTTATATAGAGATTTCAAGTAAAGACGAAATGCTCTTTTCAAGATTTGAGGGTTGGTCATCATTTTGAAAATTTTGTGGTTGAAAATTTGAATCATTTAAGCAATAGTTGTTAAAATATCCATACGAATTTGGAGTGAAATCATATGGATTATATTGATTTTCACAACTACTATAAAATTCACGTAAGTGGGGAAACTCGGACATTTTCAAGAATGTTTTTGGCTTTTTTTTTTGAAGGAAAAATATTTACAAATGAAATTTATTTTTTAAAAGAAAAATTGATTTTTGTTTTGTTTTTTGGTTTTTCAAATTTTTTTGGTTTTGAAAAGGTTTTATAATTTTTTTTTTTTGAATTTTTGGTTTTTCTAATTTTTTTTTTGGATTTTTGAAATTTCAAAGAAAAAGGATTTAAAAATTGAAAAGGAAAAGGAATATTTACAATTTTTTTAGTTTTGGATTTTGAAATTTTTTTTTTGTTTAAAATATGCATGAACTAATGCAACTAAATGAATGCAAGAGTTAATTACAAATGATTTATCCTATGTTAACCCAAAATTGTATAATCACACATTGTCTTAAATAAACAAGATAGTTCTCAGCCAGGTAACGGACATGATTTATCGGTGCACTACGAATCACCGTAGCAATGCAGCCGGAGGTTTAAGTACCTTCAGAGAAACAATTCAGTATAATATTTACGAATCACCGTAATATTTATAACTGGTTATTGCTCTGCCGTAGCCTAGACACCAAGAAAATAAATTGTTCAAAGAAGACAAATTATCAATATACAATTAAAAGTTATCGATGTCTAATCGTTATTATTAATCAAAATCTAGGATGAAATGAAAAACTGAAATTAGACGTGTATTAACAATGCAACTACGAATGGATTTTTTTTGAATTTTTCTTTTATAAAATGCAAGCAAACAACAATGCAAGGCAAATAAAAACAATATATATAGCAACCAAGCAGTTTATTTTTTTAGCAAGCAAAGCGAAGCAATTATTTTTAGTAAGCAGCTCCTTTCCTTACCTACTTTTGCAACCTGAAAAAAAACAAGATATATACAATTGTTGTTATTATTATTATTATTATTATTATTATTATTTGGTTGTTTTTTTTTCTTTCAAAGATAAAGAACAAAATAAGCGAAAAACAAAACAATTGGAAATAAAATAAATGAAAACTAAAACAAGTGAAAACAAATGAAAAATGAAAATTAAACAAAGTTGAAATTTTTTTTTTGGATTTTTCTTTTAATTTTTTTTGGGAAGGAAACTCAAAAGTAAAGTTTTACTTAAAAAAAAATTTTGTGGAATTAAAAACAAGTTGAAACAAAAATAATTCAACAAAACAAAACCAATAAACTACTCTTTTTAAAACAAATTTTCACTACTTCAACAAAGCAAAACAAATCATCAAACTTAGAACTAACAAAACAAATTTAAAACTAACACCACAAAACAAATTCTTGCTGAGGCCTTCAGTACAAACCCGACCCATTAATTAAACAAAGCAAACATTTCTCTTGACCCTTTCAATCAAAAACAACAGAATCCTCAACTGCAACTAATCCCACGCTCTCCAATTCTCGTACCCAGTAATATCCCAATCCTCAAAGTAAACAATTTTCTTCCTCTTTTTTTTTTCTTTTTTTTTATCGGAATCACTGAAGTGCAATTAGTCGAAGAACGAAGTTAAGTTTGTGATTTGGTGATTCGATTGGCGAATTGGGGAAGGAGATGCAGCGGAGTCGCGGTCGCAAGTGATGACAACGGTGATTTCGTCAGTGGTGAATTGAAGTTGATTGGGTTGGGAAATCACGAATTGGATTTTGTGAATTATGAAGGAGAGGGTTGACTGTTGATTATTGCAACTATAGTTGATTGCAACTGTAGGCGTGGGGAGGTTGTTAAAGAAGCTGTAGCAGTTTTATGGAGGGGGATATATTGTGGCAGTTGAAATATGACAGTGGGTTGTTTGTCGTTTCAGGCAATGGGAAGTGGTAGAAGTATGGTTACTGGAGTGTAGCAATAGGATGAAGTCTGACGGTTTGTTGCTTGATTGTGGCAGTGTGTGTGGATGGTTGATGAAGTTTGAGTGGTCGTATGTGGTGAAGTTTGGGTTATGTGGTAGTTTGAAGGCTAAGTTTGATGGTGGATGGCTGTAGGAAGTTGAAGAGGAGGTGATGAATTGGAGGTTGCGGGCTTCTGGGTAGTGAGGTTTGAAAGTTGAAAAAACGTTTGTTAAGGCAGTGAGGTTAGAAATTTGCAGTTGAAGTTAGAAGTTGCAGTTAGAAGTGAAAATTTTTGTATGAAGTGTTCTGTTTGTGGCACAGAGAATGGTTGAAACTGTTTCCAGAAACAGTTCTCTGTGCAATTTGACTGTGATGCAAAGTTGGTTTGAGATGGCCAGAAAGAGGTGGAAGTTTGATGAACTGAAGTGGTTGGTTGACAATAACTTGTGAAGGGATGGTATGTTGTATTGCAAAGTGACAGGGGAAGTGTAGTTGAATGGTAAGATGGAGTGCAAGTTGATATTGTGGAGTATGTTAGGTGCAAGTTGATATGGTGTTTGTGAGGAAGAGGAGTTTAAGAAGTGTGAATGTATAAGTGATGTAGGTTGTTGATGGTAGAATGGATAGAGGGGTTTGATGTTGAGTAAAAGAAACCTTTGAAAAATGTAATTATTCTTTATTCAGTGATTGAATACTTGATACATTGTACAACATATCTCTGCTGTATTTATACAAGGCTCGAAAGAATTAAAGAAGAGATTGGGCTGCGGTGCAAGGCCCATTTATGCAGTAGAAAAGATAATAGGCTTATATTAACTCAAGCAGTACAAGCCAAGTCTTATTATGCCCCCTCAAATAAAACTAGGGTTTCAGTCTCTCTTCGTCTTTCATGGCGGCGGAGAAAACTCTGAGCTCATCTCTAAACCGATCAAAATTCTTCCTCGAAATCGCTTTAGTAAAGACATCAGCCCGCTGATAATAGGTCGGAATGTGTTGAATCTGGAGTTTCCCACTTCCCGTTCGTTCACGAACAAAGTGGAGGTCCACTTCCAAGTGCTTCGTTCTCGAGTGTTGGGTAGGGTTCATAGATAGAGAGATAGCACTCAAATTGTCAACCCAAATGGTTGGCTTTCGATTCAGTATGAACCCTAATTCTTGAAGAAGGGTTTCAGTCCAAATGACCTCTGCAGTGGTGCTGGCGATGGCCCTGTACTCAGCTTCAGTGCTCGATCTCGAGATGGTGGCTTGTTTTTTCGTGCACCACGAGATGGGATTGCTGCCAAGGTAAACACAATATCCGGTGATAGATCTCCTTTCATCGAGATCATTTGCCCAGTCGGAATCACTGTAAGCCTGTAGATGTAAGTTTTTGTTTGAAGTGAATTTTAATCCATGGTTGATCGTCCCCTTTAAATATCATAGAATGCGTTTTACAGCACACCAGTGTTGTAACAACCCTGTATTTTTCAAATATTTTCAAATTGATTTTTCCAGATTCAAAAGCTTTATTTATGAAAAGGAATAAATTTTGTTATTGTAAATATAAAAAAAACTTTGATATTGTATGTGGATTAGAATTCCAAATATGACTAAATTTAATATTTCCAGAAAATGTGGATTTTGGTTAAAATAGTCAAACTTTGACTTTTAAACTTAAAAATTTAAAAGTTTGAAATTATAAATTTTATCTTTTATTATAAAAATAGATGTAATAACTTGAACACTACTTTTCGTTTCGTTGAAAACGGAGTTAAAATGAAAAAGTTATGTACATTTCAATTTTTAGTATAATTTGTTTTATTGTGCAATTTTGCCTATTTTAAATTTTATAAATCATATTTTCTTTCTTATATTTTTGTTTTAATATGTTTTAATATGTTATTTTATGTATATTTTTGTCTTTTTATATTTTTAAAATGATAATAGAATTTTTCCAACATTTACTGTATTTATTTTTCATTTTTAAAGGCTGTTTTCCTATTTTCTGCTATTTTATTCATTAGAAATTATATGTAAATTAAATTTTAAATGTTTATTTTGTGAATATATTTTTATTTCATGTTATTATTTATGTTTAAAAATATATTACAAGCTCATATGAATTTTCTAAAAATTTATTCTATTCAATTCCAAATTTTCTAGACTAGTTTACTATTTTAGCTATTTTCTTAATTTAACTTTATATAATTGATAAATATTTATATAAATTATTATATTTTGATAAAATTTCGAAATTTTATCTGGGATTTTTTTTTTCCAGAAATATAAAGTTATAAAAAAAGGAATTAAAGATATATGTGTGCTTAGCCCTTTTGAATTCTACCGTTTCTTTTTCAATCAATACATCTTTTATTTTATTTTTGCCATTCTTTTCCTCATTCATTTTCAGCCGACTCCCTCATCTTATTCACGAATTTTCAAATCTCCAAAACCCTAAAAAAAATCATGGCCTCCATCTTGCAAAAAAATTTGGTAATCTCCCTCTTTTCTTTCTACTTTTTTTCTTACTTTTCTATGCAATTTTGCCATGATCTCTTCACATGTTTGCTTGGCCTAGCCTCTACCACCTTCATCCCCATCATCACCTCCTCCATCAACTACATCAAACACTCCCTTCCCTCTGACCAAGACAGGCCATGACCTTCCAATTGAAGCCATCACCACAAAACTCCACAAAACATTGCCTAGACCACACATATCATCACCTACCCTCCATATCTTGCTTTGGCCACCCCCTTAGCCACCACCACCACCACTTGCTACATGACCTTTGGCTGCTGCTACTCATCACCCAAACCTCTGTCCAGACCTGTACCAGATGATGGCCGAGCCATTTGACCCATAGACCGAGCCAAAAGTTGAACCAAACTCCACTATGTTGCCTAGTCTCTTGATATTCTTGTGTTGTAACTTCCTCCACATGTTCTAGCCTTTATGCCATGCATTCCTATGATCAAACCTGAACCAAAGTCATGTCAAACCTGACCTAAATAAACCCCTAGGCCATGCAAAGCATTGTAGAAAACAAGGCAAAAGATTTGACATTCAAATCTCTTTTCATTTCAAAGTTATTTCATTTTAAAGTCGTATTGAATTTTGTTGTTTTGATTGTTTGTTTTGGGTTGTGCACAAGAGTTGTAGCTTGGATTCGCTCTCCACTCAAGTCCGTAGTCTTGTCATCGTGCTTTTGTTTCCATTGTGTCATTGGTTTTGATATCTCCAGCACAAACAGGTGAGTTATTCTCACCAGACAATATGTACCTATATAACTGATAAACCGACACCATTTGAATCTGTAATGTATATCATCATGTTATATATGTTTATATTATTATCATATGATGTTCACACCTGTTATTACAATTATTATATCATATGTTACTGTTATTTCATGCTATTCTGTTATTTATATATGTTTATCACACGGCAAGTTCCCTGTAGATTAGAATCACTATGGGTTGAAATGATACATACCCGAACGGACTTTAGAATAGGGAAAAATCGTTATGGGCTGAAATGATAGGCCTGAATGGTTTTTTATTTATTTTATTTAACTTGGGATTGCGTGTTTGAAATGATAGAATCCGGATTTTTCTTTTTTAAACTGCGGATTGAAATGATACATATCCGTATCACTTGACCTAGGTTAGAAAACTATATACAGGCCTGTGGTTATTTTATAAAGTGTTTTGAATATTTTTAAATATTTTTAAAAGTGTAAAATTATGAAAATTTGATTTAAATTTTATTTTTAATGTTTAAATAAAAAATTTGGATTTTTCTAGAAGTTAAAAATGTAATTTAAATGAATGGTAAAAGTGAAATTTTGAAAAATAACTTAAGTTTGGAAATTTGGAATTTTGGTTAAAAATGATATTTAAGTTATATAAATAAAATGGATATTAAATTTTATTTGGAGATGGTAAATATGATAATTTGATTAAATTTGAATTTAAGTGATTTATTAAAGTATTATTGATTTTTCTATGAATTTAAGTGGTTAAATAAATGAATGTTTAAAAGTGATCTTTTAAAATAAAATTTGACTTGGAAATGTGAAATTTGGTTTTAATTAAAGGTTTAAGTTAATTAAATGGAATTGGAAATTTAGTTAAATTTGTGAAATGGTAATTAAGCTCTAAATTTGATTTGACAGCATTTTGAAATGTATGTAAAAGATATTACAGCATTTTGTAATCGCTGTAGTTGTTTAAATGAACTAAAGAGTTAATTTGGAATAAAGGCTATTATAGCACTTTGTAAGTGCTGTAGTGGTTAAACTTAACATTTAAGATTATTTTAATTTTAATGGAAATATATTACAGCATTTAAGTGCTGTCGTTTTGTTAAATGAACTATTTTAAACTATAACTTTACGTAGCATTTTGTAAGTGCTACGAAAACTATATTTTGTTGTTTAATAAAATTTTAATGAAAAATAATCTTTGGAAAATGATATAATTTTGGAAATTAAATGTTAAAAATGCTAAAGATAATGAAGAGACATTTAAATGGTTTTAAATGGAAGAATTTGATTTTTATGTGAGTTTAAAATGGTATTTAAATTTAATAAAAAGAATGGATTCAAATGGTATTTAAATGAAATATAAATGAATGATGTTTTGAATAATATTTTTATATTTTGAAATGTATACGAATGATTTTGAATTTATGAAATGTGGGATATTTAAGCTTTGAAATATACTAAAGATTGAATATTGTATTTTGTGAATTAAACCTATATTTGAAATTTATAAGATTTGAAATGGTTTGTTAGTAAACTGAATGTGAGTTGAAAATGATGGTTTAAATTAAATTAAAATTAAAATTTGGAATTTGGGTTTAATTTAATAAATTTGTAAATATGTAGAATTAAAAGATGATTTCAAATATATGTTTTCCAAATGTTGTGATTTTCAAAGTATAATGATTTCAAATGTTTTAGTTTCAAAAGAATTATAACTTTGAAAGTATAGACTATTTGAAAGGTGAATATATGTTTGAAATGGAAATGATATTGTTTTGAAATGGATATAGTTTTGAAATAAAAATGATTTTGGTTTCGAAGTATAACTATCAAAGATATGATATTTTGATATTGAGATGATTTGAAATTGAAGTTTTGTAAGGATATGATATTTTATTATATTAAAATGATTTGAAATGAAGTTTTGTAAGGATATGATATTTTATTATATTAAAATGATTTGAAATGAAGTTTTGTAAGGATATGATATTTTATTATATTAAAATGATTTGAAATGAAGTTTTGAAATGATATGAAAATTTAAATATATGGAAATGGTTTGGAATTGATTTAATCTTTATTTTGATAAAGATTTGGATTTGAAATGATATTCTATTTTGAAGTATAAATTGTTTCAGATTTATAACCACGGGTTATAATAACGTTGGTTGTTAAAGAGACCGGGATCGGATATGGACATACTCTCTGTCGATACTGAAAACCACTTTGACAACTGTATACGCGGTGGAGTTCCAGAATGAAGTAGGATGGTGGCGACGATCCTAAGGTATATACGTGGACCCAACTCCCGTGAGTTGGCATAAGGTGACTAAAACAGGAGCGATCTCGGGCCAGTGAGGTAGCACCTCGTATCGGACACACTTCTTCGATACCATTCTATTACTTTGTGATTTTTGGTGGCCACCCTTGATTTGGGAGTGTTGTTCGAGGTGGAACGGTAGTGGCTGCTATGCATATCCATCAGTCCGTGTGCGTAATTGGTATATCTACCCTGGCATTGCCTTGTGTGCCGTGTCACCTACCATATCGAACCCACTACGATTATGATTTTAAGATCCGACCGCGTTAAGGTTCTCCATCCCCTTAATGCTATTTTCTATATGATTGTACTTTACTTATTAGACATTATTATAATAGCGAATATTACTACATAGTAGATATTTTAACGGATTCTCAGAGGATGGGCGGTCCCAAGCATCTTCTAAGTTACTTGTACCATTATTACAGTTCACTTGAGTTGGTTTACATTATATAAGTATATATTGTCCTGACTCGAGTGTTTTGTGTTTTGCTTTACGCTCGGGTCAGCCTGAGTTATTCACAGATTTGGATTTCCACACTCTTGGAGATTTGAATCGCTGGAGATGATCTGCTTGTCTTGTCCTATCTATTTCAGTTCGGTTGTTCTACTCAGCTTGTACTTGGTTATTATATTGAGACTTTTATTGTATTCTATTTCTTCTGTTGTATCTTGTTTAACTCTGGTATATCTATATAGTAGCTTCATGAACTACTATTTCTTTTACTTCCGCTGCATTATTTTACTCTGTGTCTGTGATCTGTGATTATATTTATTTACTGTATATTCTGAGATTTGCCAAATTTTATTTACAACGCGGTATTTTGAGCAATTCAATTCCGGCATGAGTGTCTACCTATACACTTATAATGGATGCGAATGGTTGAAAATACCGGGTCGTTACAGTTGGTATCAGAGCTTTGGCTTTGAGGCAAAACTTAGAATGTATGGTAAATTTATTTACAGAATCACTTTCGTTCGAGTTTGAATCTCTTCCTTTTGATCCGATTTCCTTTGAATTTTTGGAACGTTCCCTACGGTTCCAAAATCCATTCTTATCCCTCACTATTCATCTTCTTTTGATTCTGGAGTATCCCATAACTCCACTTCGAATGATCTTTATAGTGAATTGGCGGTCTCGCCAATATTCTAATTTTCTTGTAAAGGGGTGAAAATCCTTTACAATCAACATCGATTCACCAGAGATTTATATTTATCATTGGTTTAGATGTTGATATCTTTTATTATTCCAAACTTTATCTCTTGAGATCGAACATAGATTTATCCTAGAAAATCCACATTTGATCTTATCCATTAAGTCACGGTTGACCCGGTTAAGGTTGTTCGCGATTTATCTAAGCTTACCCATCTCTCTACTTTGTTTAACCATCTTGTCTTTTGTTCTAAACTATCTCCAAACATTTTGAATTGTACTTGTAAATCTATGTTTTGTTTTATATGTTGTGTTGTTTGGGTTGTTGATGTTGATTTGGGTTTCCGATCGATTCGTCTGATCAACGCTATCGATAGGATTTCTAAAACACTTTGACAGAACAAACTGACACAATATTATTTTAAAACTGTTAATAAAATAAATTTTTGAGATATAAGAAAATTTTATGGAACTTAATAAATTGATTTAAATTGATTATTTGAAATGATAATACTTGATTTATCATCTATTGTTCTATAAATGAATTTATAAATAGTTGTTTATAAATTTATTTGGGAACTGAAATGAATTTAAAACAAGAAATTTAAGAATTTAATTTCCGATGGATTTCAAACCTTGTATTTAAAGTTTTAAAAGGATATATTATTTAAAGTATTTCCAAGTAGAAATTTGTTTCTAAAGGATTTTTAAGTTTAAAAATTTAGTGCTCTTCTCTTTGTCGCTGGAAAATAATTTCGGTGATGACTGCAGCATCATCGACATTCATTTTCGAGTTTTGAAGTGAAGAGACTGTTCTGTAGTCTTGCTACAGCTTTGTTTTGGGGAATTTAATCAATATGAATTTCTAAAAATATGACTTGATTTATTATATATATAGATATATGATTTAAATTTGATTTGACATATTATGTATATAATTACTTATCTCCAAAATGGTTTGAAGATGTTCGAAGATTCAAATTCTTAAATTTTATCTTGAAGAACAATTTCAATTATAAATAGAAAAAAAAATAAAAAAATTTGAATAAATGATTCAAACTTGAGATAATTGAATTGGAAAGTTTTATTTGTGTAACACACAATTTCATTCCAATATAACTTGCCTAAATTACACAGAAGTTGAATATGAAATTGGATAATATACAATATCAAAAGGATTTTATAAATAAAATTTGAGTGGTTATAATAAATGTTATACACTTAAATTTTAGTTATAAAAGGTTAACAGAGGTAAATATTGAAAAAGGAATTTAAAGAGATTTTATTTAAATAACTTAATAATCAAATTTGATTTAATATGGACCCTTAAGTCTAACCTAGGAATTTTAATAAAGGTTATTTCCTGAAATGAATATGTTATATAATAAATAATGTATCTTTGAATAGATAAAATAAAATACATTTGAATTGGACATTTTGTAATAAAGTTTATTTAACTTGAATTCATAGTTTAATTGATGTCTAAATGAATAAATGTGTAAAGAAATTTGATTGTTATATTTGCTATATAAATATTTTATTTATGAAATAGATATGTCTTGAAAAATGAATGATTATGATTTAAATAGTTAAAATGTATTTTATCATCACTAAAAATTGATAATTGAGAATTTGGTTTTCAAATGGAATTTTAAGTGTAACTTATTAAAGGAATATCTATTTATGAAATGGGTATTTTAAATAAAGTGTTAGGTTATGTGTTAAATTAAGAGCTAACTAAAATAGGGAGCTTTTGACTTAATAAACGAAGTTTAGTTTAATTTGGATATTCCATTCATAAAAGTTTGTTTTAATAAGTCATAAGTTAAATGATATCCAAATAAATATTTCTGGAATTAAACTGATTTGAAATATTAATATATCTACTTAGCATTTTATAAGTGCTGCTATTTTGAAAAGACAATGTTTTGGAAATTTTTATAATTGAATGAACTTAGAAATGTTACAACTTTAAAATGAATATTATTTGACCTTGAATTAAATGGTTTAAATGAAGATTTTTTTAAGGGTGTTATGATTTTCTAAGTATTATGTTTTTTTTAAAAGAATAACATGTCCAAAGTGTTATGATTTTAGTAGTGTGATTTCCAAATGATAAACATCCCTAAATTGTTATGATTTCAAAGCATTATGGTTTCAAGTTTATTATCTTATTTTGTTTTCCAAACTATCTTTTGGTTGTCCTTATTTCTCTTATCTTGTTACAGAATGGGAAGGCTATTGCTTATACCAGTCTGTTTAGAAATCTTTCTGTAATCTTTGATAATCTTGGATACTCATTTTGAATCTGAACACTGTTTTTCCATTCATAGACCGTCGGTCAAGTGAAAGGGGTGATTCAGACTCTAGGGGATCTTTTTCGTGTTTGTGTTGATTTGATCACCTCCATCTTGTTAAACTTACCTATAACAATAGTTATCAGGCGTAATTTAAATCTCCTTGTCATCTTATATTAATCTTATTTCACTCTATCTTTTCTATGCTTTCCCGTACCTCATTCCTTTTCGAGGACGAAAAGCTTTGAGTGGGGGAGAGTGTAACAACCCTTTTTCAAATATTTTCAAATTGACTTTTCCAGATTCAAAAGCTTTATTTATGAAAAAGAATAAATTTTGTTATTGTAAATATAAAAAAAAACTTTGATTTTGTATGTGGATTAGAATTCCAAATATGACTAAATTTAATATTTCCAGAAAATGTGGATTTTGGTTAAAATAGTCAAACTTTGACTTTTAAACCTAAAAATTTAAAAGTTTGAAATTATAAATTTTATCTTTTATTATAAAAATAGATGTAATAACTTGAACACTACTTTTTGTTTCGTTGAAAACGGAGTTAAAATGTAAAAGTTATGTACATTTCAATTTTTAGTATAATTTGTTTTATTGTGCAATTTTGCCTATTTTAAATTTTATAAATCATATTTTCTTTCTTATATTTTTGTTTTAATATGTGTTAATATGTTATTTTATGTATATTTTTGTCTTTTTATATTTTTAAAATGATAATAGAATTTTTCCAACATTTACTGTATTTATTTTTCATTTTTAAAGGCTGTTTTCCTATTTTCTACTATTTTATTCATTAGAAATTATATGTAAATTAAATTTTAAATGTTTATTTTGTGAATATATTTTTATTTCATGTTATTATTTATGTTTAAAAATATATTACAAGCTCATATGAATTTTCTAAAAATTTATTCTATTCAATTCCAAATTTTCTAGACTAGTTAACTATTATAGCTATTTTCTTAATTTAACTTTATATAATTGATAAATATTTATATAAATTATTATATTTTGATAATATTTCGAAATTTTATCTGGGATTTTTTTTCCAGAAATATAAAGTTATAAAAAAAGGAATTAAAGATATATGAAGAGTTTGATACCTTTTGTGTGCTTAGCCCTTTTGAATTCTACCGTTTCTTTTTCAATCAATACATCTTTTATTTTATTTTTGCCGTTCTTTTCCTCATTCATTTTCATCCGAATCCCTCATCTTATTCACGAATTTTCAAAGCTCCAAAACCCAAAAAAAAATTCATGGCCTCCATCTTGCAAAAAAATTTGGTAATCTCCCTCTTTTGTTTCTACTTTTTTTCTTACTTTTCTATGCAATTTTGCCTTGATCTCTTCACATGTTTGCTTGGCCTAGCCTCTACCACCTTCATCCCCATCATCACCTCCTCCATCAACTACATCAAACACTCCCTTCCCTCTGACCAAGACAGGCCATGACCTTCCAATTGAAGCCATCACCACAAAACTCCACAAAACATTGCCTAGACCACACATATCATCATCTACCCTCCATATCTTACTTTGGACACCCCCTTAGTGTGATATCCCGGAAATTTGGCAATATCAATTTAATAATCATTATTAATAATTAAATTGATTTGTTGATTTCATTTTATAAATTGACAAGTTTATTCATTTTAAAAGGTTAATAATATTTTAAATTGGCAAGTTTATTTCTTTTGAAAACTAATAACATTTTAATATTGGAAATATTTATTAATATCATTTCTAACAATTTTAAATTGGGAAGATTTATCTTTGTAAAACTAATATAAGTGTTTATATTTATAATGTATATATATAGGTATATATATTATAAATAGGGAGTCTTTAATTTAATAAAAGGATAAGTTTTCAAATTATAATATATATGTATATATATATTGTTATTTGGAGTTATGTTATAAAATTCAATATAGTAATTATAAAAGCTAATGTTAAAAATATTTTCCATTTAGAATATATATATTTGTATATATTGGAATGGAAAGAATATTGGATTTGAATTTTATAAAGTATTTTCAAACTTTAATAATTATATAATTTGTAATTTGGAAATTTGTAATTTGACTTAATACTTTTGAAAATGATATT
This sequence comes from Allium fistulosum, assembly GCA_030737815.1. Classification (NCBI taxonomy): domain Eukaryota; kingdom Viridiplantae; phylum Streptophyta; class Magnoliopsida; order Asparagales; family Amaryllidaceae; genus Allium; species Allium fistulosum. Next base: position 895,809,148 of record CM060902.1, read on the forward strand.
TGAGATTTAAATAACAAGGATAATTTCTTATTTATTATAAAGATATATTTTAGCTTAATTTTTAAATAAGATTTAAAATAAGAAGTTAATTGGTTTTAAGATTCTTTCATTTTAAATTTCAAACATAAGATAAATTGGTTTGTAAAAATATATATAGAGTTAAAATAAGTTTCTCAAGCATATAAAAATATGTTATATTTAATTTTATCAAAGCATATGTTATTTTAAATAATTGTTTTTCACATTTGTATATTTATTAAAATCTAAAGCTTATTTATAAAAAGAGATAAATACATTATATACATATAAATATTTCTTAAATACATATAAATGACTTAAATAAATTAATTAAAATAAGAATTAATACTTGTAAGCATACTAAGGTGGTTTAGTGACATTTGTAAAAATGTAAGCATAGGTGTAAGCAAATTAATACTTAAAAGACAAGTGGCTATATTTTAATTAAAGTTTTAAAATAATAAAATTAATATGAAAGAAGAAAAATATGTTTTCACTTTTCAGTTTAAGATTATCCATCCTTCACTTCTTTATTAACTAAAAACAATTCGAATCTAAAAGAAATATAATCTGGAAATCAAAATGCTAAGAGAATGAAGACTGGAAATTTAAATTCAAATCAGAAGAAAGTATGGAAATTCAACTGCAAATCAGAGAAATGAAAATCTAGAAAATCCAAATCAAATGCAAGACCCTCAGATTTTCAAATATAATTAGCAACAAGATATAAACATCAACATGCAAGCTGGAATCAAAGAAGACTGAAATCAAATTGCAAAGAAGAAATGTAAAAATCTGGAATTCAAATGCAACTTAAAGGAGATGGAGGCAAATTTAAATAGCAGTTTAAATTCTTCAAACAACCTGAAGATCAGAAAAGTAAATCAAACAGCAGGATTTAAAATTTAACAAAGGAAGTTCAAAATCAAATTCAAAAACCTGGAACAAGCCTGGAAAACAAAATCTGCTCCTCTATTTAAAAGAAATTACAGGTGAGTAAATTTTATCTTAAAAACAGATTTAAGTTTTTACCATGTGATGTTTTATTATCTGAAATGTTGATGAAATTGTATGCATGTTGTATAGGAGTGTTGAATGCTTGTATAGTTATAATTGAATGCTTGTATGTTGATAACTTAGTCTTTGTAAAGTGATGACAGTTTTGATTTTCTTTTTAAAATATGTATCTCATCACTTGATCTCTAATAACTTAGGATTTACAAACGAAAGATGTTTGAAATCAGTTAACATCACTTTTAAAAATAATTACAGGTATTTAATTTAGGTAATTAGCTCGAAAGTTTCTAATTTACAGTAAAATTCGAATTGGGTCAAAATTTTATAAATCCAATTCTTAGTTTTGATTACATGATTGGAATAGTGATAGAAAATCAAGATTTTTAATGGTTAAATTAATATTTTTTAGATTAGTATTTCGAGAGAATTTGGGGTTTGATTGTTTTTGGCATTATGGCCAATTCACGGTGAACGGCGACGATCGAAGTGCCGTGGGCGAACTCGAAGGTGGAGGGGGAGGTAGTGAGCTTGGGAAAAATCTTTCGTGAATTTATTGGAGAGTGAGTTGGTCGCAATTGATCAAGTTAGGGTTTAAGACCCTGTTTTTCTCGTGACGTTCATCTTGGTTTCGCGGCAACGAAGGACAACCGGAGGCGATCGCGATGGTTGGGATAGGTTCAGAGGAACGTGAGGAAGCTAGGGTGGAGACAGTAGATTTTCTCGAAGCTTGGTTTGCCGTGGTGGTCGAATTTTCTGACGATGTGGGTTTCGAACTGATGGGTTCGATGTCTAAATTTTGTTTCTTGCGTGAAGCGTGGCAGCTGGGGATCGCGTGAGGTTGCCGTGGTCATAGGTGATGTGTCGGAGGCTATCGTAGAGATCGCCGCCGATCATCGTGGGTGTGCACGTTGGCGTGCATCTGGAGATACGGGATTGGGAAAGAAAGCAGGTCTCGGGTTTACTTCGGGGATTTTTCGAGTTTGACTCGAAGCAGAAAAGAACGTGGAGTGTCTCGAGAGTGCTTCGAGTTTCTGAACGTTTTACTCGGGTTTGGTTTTTAGAGCAAACATTAAAGATTTTTAAAAGAAACGTTTTGTTTTTAAATCAAAAGAAATTTTGTTTTGTAATATTTTCTGAGTTAAATCAAAAATTTAAACAAGATTATATATTTTATAATATTAAGTTTCAAAATAAAATAAGTAGATTTTGAAATAAATTTGTATTTAATTATATTTAATAACTTGGGAAAAGTTTTAAAGATTTAAAGGTTTAATTTAAAATGTGTTTAATGATTTATTGATTTCTAAATCTTATATTTTAATTTAAGTAAGGTTTAATGGTTAAGATTTAGTAATCAATTAAAATAAGAATTTTCTTAAGTATTTAGAATGTTGATTTAATTTAAGATAATTAAATTTGAAAAGGAAATTTAGATAATTAAATTATTTTAATTATCAAGTGTTATTGGTAAATAATTGATTTAATTAAGATAATAGTTTCTTAATTAAGAACCTTTAATATAGTAACTTAAGAATCATTTAATTAAATTTAAATGATTAAGTTAAATTAATTAATTAATAATTAATTAGAGATAATCATTTATAAATTAATTTAGTATAATTACTTGATGAAGTAATTAAGGAATAATTACTGGATGTAATTAAGTAAAGGTAGATTATTTAATAAAGTAATTAGAGGATAATTATTTTATGAAAGTAATTAAATAAGAAGTGATTAAGGTTAATTACCTAGTGTTATTAATTAAATAATTTATTTAATTAAAGGATTAAGAATAATTAATAAGATAATTAATTATTGGTTAAGGTAATTAATTAAAAAGTAATTAATTAATGGAAGTAATTAAGGAAGTTAATTACTGGATTTTATTAATCAAAGGTGATTAATAATTATGGATTTATTAAGAATAATTACTTAATGTAATTAATAAAATAATTAAAGGTGTAATTAGGGATCATCAGTTTATAATTAATTAATGATGTAATTAAGAGTTGATTAATTAAGATTAATTAGTCAAATGATAACTGATTAATTGTAATTAGTTAAGGATTAAAGTAATTGATTATAATTAATTAATTAATGAAGTAATTAAAGGTTAATTACTGTATTGGATTAAGGATAATTAATTTGTGAAATTAATTAAAGATAATTACTCAAATGTAATTAAAGTATAATTAATCAAGGTGATTAATTAGGTGGATAATTAGAGAAAGATTAATTAATTTGTTTGTAATTAATTAATGATTATATAAGTAAGATTTATAATGAAGTAATTAATTTAATTTATTTTTTTAGAGATGAAGTGATTAATTTAATTCACTTTAAATTAATTAAAGATAGAGATAGTTAATTTAAATCAATTTTAAATTAATTATGTTATGATTAAGTAAATCATTTCTTATATAAGAATGGATGACATTGATTTGTCTTGAATGGATGTAATCTCAGAAATGAGATAAGTAATGTTGTGTGGTATGAATGCTTGGTTGCATTATGATGGTAATATAGATTAACTATTGTGATGTTGATATGGATTACCTATTTGGTTATGAATCATCTGTTTAAATGATAATGTGATTATCAATTATGACTTGTGAATTATCTATCTGTATAGATAAGTTAAATTGTTTAAACCTTTAAACAACTTGGCCTTAAAAGATACGTTTTGGATTTCGATGAGACTGGGATCGGGTTTGCTACATTACAGCGTGATAGGGGGTTCTCGCTTTGCGTTAGGTGGCGAACGGGAGACTCTTACCCCTACATGTCCCCAGGGGTAGTATAAGGCCTTTTGGGGTTGGTTGCGACTCGAGAGGGTGGCCGTAAAAGCAAACCCGAGGTATCACTGTGAGCCACAGCGGGGCTGGGATGGTTGAAAAGCCTACCGGTCGTGAACCGTTGCTGAAGGTTGAAAAGCCTAGGACGTCACAGTTGGTATCAGAGCAGTAGGTTGAGTGAATATCTAGGCTCTGAAGTGATGTCTATCTTGAGAGCGCGTAATTGTTAGTTATATAAAAATGGTTTTATATTGTGTTAATTGATCGGTTGAGTGGTATATGGATTCTGGTCAATACGAGTAGCTAACGTTATTGATAGGGATCTCTAAACACTTGAACCAGGCCAACGGACACAATATTGTTTTAAAGAGGTAGATGAAATAATTTTACCCAGAAATAATTTCTATATAAAAAGTATCATTTTAAACATATATATATATATATGTATTTCTACCTATTTGTTGGGTTACCTGTTCGGGTTTTCCAATATGAGTTATAGAGGTAGATAAGGTAGTGGTGTGTGTAACACGATTACCAATGATTAGAGTCTGAGTGTTGAGGTTGGAAGTGTATTTGTCGAGACTGTAGACCCAATACTGTCTCGAGTGAACTTTGTTGTGGTGTAAAGATTTCACCGATCTCTGAAGGAAACCAGTTATGGTTCGGAGTTTATCTTTGAAGTTGGATGAATAAAGTAGATCTATTGGAAGAGCTGAAGCAAGTAATGGTATTTGGTAACTTCTAGAAGTAGTAGCTGTGTGGTGAGACGCGGTGACTATGGACGTTTCTGAAGATGTTTCTTCTGAAGCAAGTTTAAGGAAGTAGATCTGTTTCGGTGTTTGTGGCTGGGTCCAGCGGGGTGTTTCTGTTTGCTTAGAAGTCCGAGTTTCTCGAGAAGTTTCGGATAAGAAGTCTTTGGCGTCTGTGTCAGCAGTACGGCTCGGAAGTGTTCTGTGTTGGCAGGAAGTTTTCTGGCTGAGCAGTCTTTTTGAGTTGGAGTCCAGAAGCAGCAGAGTGAATCCATTTCTTCGATGAATTGGATAGTTAAGTATGAGCTGTTCTGATTTGTGAAGAGAGAACAGTATCTGTGGAAATTAGGTTGGGCTGATCGCAAAAGTGACTTGCGATAGTTCGGGTATTCTCTTGGGATTATTGGATGTTGAGATTCCGTATCGACTTGATTCGTGGAGTTACCGGAAGTTCAGCTTAGTAGAAGGATGTCTCCGAGAGAAGAATTTGGTGAAGCAGCTCAGAATTCTTTGGAGAGGGATTGATCACACCTAGTTTTTCTGGAGAAGTTTCTGCGAGATGTTTCTGACCAAATGGAATGAAGTCGCTAAGATTTTATGGTCTGATGAACTGTGGATGATCAAGTTTGTGCTCGAGTTTTTCCGACGGCATTCTCATCTGTTCAAGATCAGAGTTGTGCAGCGAAAGCAAGATAGCAGCTATTCTAGAGTGGGAGCAACCGGGAGTTGTGATTTTATTGGAGTAGAGTATTTCTATAAGAAATTTAAGTGTATCTCTAAGTGTGAAGGATTTTTCAGGATCTGGAGGTAAGGTTGTCAAGTGTAACTGTTTGGCTATTACAGATAGGAGAGGTAGTTCAAAGTGCTCTAATGTTTATGGAGTAGAGTTATGTTCTGGATTTCGGCGTATTTTTGGAAACCATTTTGTTGAGAAGGATCCGGAAATTGGTCTGATGTTGGTCTAGTCTGTTTCAAGAGGCATCAGCAAAGGCTAAGCTGATCAGGAAGGATGAAGTGACTCAGGATCGTCAGGAGAGTTAAACAGTTAAGAATTGATGGAATTTGGAATTTGAAGTTGAAATTTGGATATTGTTTAAGTTGTATCCAATAAAAGGAGATATAAAATTTGATAAGATTGGAGTGCAAGCTCCGGAAGTATTATGAGATTTTTCTGTGTTCTCAAGAGGATTAGTTCTTTGATCTATAGGATTGAGTTGCCAGTTTGGATAACTGGAATTCATTGTATTTCACATATCTCTGAGGAATACGTGTATGTTCTGTCACTGGTTATGGGATCAGCAGTTCAGAAGGATTTGGTATTTGGGATGGTTTTGAGTTTAGTCTGATATCTTGTTCAAATTTGTGATCTAGAAAGGAAGGAGTTCTAGATTATTGTAGATAGTTAGTTAAGATCCTGTAGAACGAGTATCCCGGTATATATATATATATATATACTTGGGGAAACTCGAGGGAATTCTATCCAGAATTTGTCTGGATAGTTAAATTTGTTTGATTAAATTGTTTGCTATGGTTGTTAGAATATGATTGATATGTATGGTTGCTGTTTAAAATTAAAAATTTGCTGGATTATTAAATTATCTTTGCTTTTAAATTTCGGGGACGAAATTATTTTAAGGGGGGAGGAATGTGATATCCCGGAAATTTGGCAATATCAATTTAATAATCATTATTAATAATTAAATTGATTTGTTGATTTCATTTTATAAATTGACAAGTTTATTCATTTTAAAAGGTTAATAATATTTTAAATTGGCAAGTTTATTTCTTTTGAAAACTAATAACATTTTAATATTGGAAATATTTATTAATATCTTTTCTAACAATTTTAAATTGGGAAGATTTATCTTTGTAAAACTAATATAAGTGTTTATATTTATAATGTATATATATAGGTATATATATTATAAATAGGGAGTCTTTAATTTAATAAAAGGATAAGTTTTCAAATTATAATATATATGTATATATATATTGTTATTTGGAGTTATGTTATAAAATTCAATATAGTAATTATAAAAGCTAATGTTAAAAATATTTTCCATTTAGAATATATATATTTGTATATATTGGAATGGAAAGAATATTGGATTTGAATTTTATAAAGTATTTTCAAACTTTAATAATTATATAATTTGTAATTTGGAAATTTGTAATTTGACTTAATACTTTTGAAAATGATATTTGAGATTTAAATAACAAGGATAATTTCTTATTTATTATAAAGATATATTTTAGCTTAATTTTTAAATAAGATTTAAAATAAGAAGTTAATTGGTTTTAAGATTCTTTCATTTTAAATTTCAAGCATAAGATAAATTGGTTTGTAAAAATATATATAGAGTTAAAATAAGTTTCTCAAGCATATAAAAATATGTTATATTTAATTTTATCAAAGCATAAGTTATTTTAAATAATTGTTTTTCACATTTGTATATTTATTAAAATCTAAAGCTTATTTATAAAAAGAGATAAATACATTATATACATATAAATATTTCTTAAATACATATAAATGACTTAAATAAATTAATTAAAATAAGAATTAATACTTGTAAGCATACTAAGGTGGTTTAGTGACATTTGTAAAAATGTAAGCATAGGTGTAAGCAAATTAATACTTAAAAGACAAGTGGCTATATTTTAATTAAAGTTTTAAAATAATAAAATTAATATGAAAGAAGAAAAATATGTTTTCACTTTTCAGTTTAAGATTATCCATCCTTCACTTCTTTCTTAACTAAAAACAATTCGAATCTAAAAGAAATATAATCTGGAAATCAAAATGCTAAGAGAATGAAGACTGGAATTTAAATTCAAATCAGAAGAAAGTATGGAAATTCAACTGCAAATCAGAGAAATGAAAATCTAGAAAATCCAAATCAAATGCAAGACCCTCAGATTTTCAAATACAATTAGCAACAAGATATAAACATCAACATGCAAGCTGGAATCAAAGAAGACTGAAATCAAATTGCAAAGAAGAAATGTAAAAATCTGGAATTCAAATGCAACTTAAAGGAGATGGAGGCAAATTTAAATAGCAGTTTAAATTCTTCAAACAACCTGAAGATCAGAAAAGTAAATCAAACAGCAGGATTTAAAATTTAACAAAGGAAGTTCAAAATCAAATTCAAAAACCTGGAACAAGCCTGGAAAACAAAATCTGCTCCTCTGTTTAAAAGAAATTACAGGTGAGTAAATTTTATCTTAAAAACAGATTTAAGTTTTTACCATGTGATGTTTTATTATCTGAAATGTTGATGAAATTGTATGCATGTTGTATAGGAGTGTTGAATGCCTGTATAGTTATAATTGAATGCTTGCATGTTGATAACTTAGTCTTTGTAAAGTGATGACAGTTTTGATTTTCTTTTTAAAATATGTATCTCATCACTTGATCTCTAATAACTTAGGATTTACAAACGAAAGATGTTTGAAATCAGTTAACATCACTTTTAAAAATAATTACAGGTATTTAATTTAGGTAATTAGCTCGAAAGTTTCTAATTTACAGTAAAATTCGAATTGGGTCAAAATTTTATAAATCCAATTCTTAGTTTTGATTACATGATTGGAATAGTGATAGAAAATCAAGATTTTTAATGGTTAAATTAATATTTTTTAGATTAGTATTTCGAGAGAATTTGGGGTTTGATTGTTTTTGGCATTATGGCCAATTCACGGTGAACGGCGACGATCGAAGTGCCGTGGGCGAACTCGAAGGTGGAGGGGGAGGTAGTGAGCTTGGGAAAAATCTTTCGTGAATTTATTGGAGAGTGAGTTGGTCGCAATTGATCAAGTTAGGGTTTAAGACCCTGTTTTTCTCGTGACGTTCATCTTGGTTTCGCGGCAACGAAGGACAACCGGAGGCGATCGCGATGGTTGGGATAGGTTCAGAGGAACGTGAGGAAGCTAGGGTGGAGACAGTAGATTTTCTCGAAGCTTGGTTTGCCGTGGTGGTCGAATTTTCTGACGATGTGGGTTTCGAACTGATGGGTTCGATGTCTAAATTTTATTTCTTGCGTGAAGCGTGGCAGCTGGGGATCGCGTGAGGTTGCCGTGGTCATAGGTGATGTGTCGGAGGCTATCGTAGAGATCGCCGCCGATCATCGTGGGTGTGCACGTTGGCGTGCATCTGGAGATACGAGATTGGGAAAGAAAGCAGGTCTCGGGTTTACTTTGGGGATTTTTCGAGTTTGACTCGAAGCAGAAAAGAACGTGGAGTGTCTCGAGAGTGCTTCGAGTTTCTGAATGTTTTACTCGGGTTTGGTTTTTAGAGCAAACATTAAAGATTTTTAAAAGAAACGTTTTGTTTTTAAATCAAAAGAAATTTTGTTTTGTAATATTTTCTGAGTTAAATCAAAAATTTAAACAAGATTATATATTTTATAATATTAAGTTTCAAAATAAAATAAGTAGATTTTGAAATAAATTTGTATTTAATTATATTTAATAACTTGGGAAAAGTTTTAAAGATTTAAAGGTTTAATTTAAAATGTGTTTAATGATTTATTGATTTCTAAATCTTATATTTTAATTTAAGTAAGGTTTAATGGTTAAGATTTAGTAATCAATTAAAATAAGAATTTTCTTAAGTATTTAGAATGTTGATTTAATTTAAGATAATTAAATTTGAAAAGGAAATTTAGATAATTAAATTATTTTAATTATCAAGTGTTATTGGTAAATAATTGATTTAATTAAGATAATAGTTTCTTAATTAAGAACCTTTAATATAGTAACTTAAGAATCATTTAATTAAATTTAAATGATTAAGTTAAATTAATTAATTAATAATTAATTAGAGATAATCATTTATAAATTAATTTAGTATAATTACTTGATGAAGTAATTAAGGAATAATTACTGGATGTAATTAAGTAAAGGTAGATTATTTAATAAAGTAATTAGAGGATAATTATTTTATGAAAGTAATTAAATAAGAAGTGATTAAGGTTAATTACCTAGTGTTATTAATTAAATAATTTATTTAATTAAAGGATTAAGAATAATTAATAAGATAATTAATTATTGGTTAAGGTAATTAATTAAAAAGTAATTAATTAATGGAAGTAATTAAGGAAGTTAATTACTGGATTTTATTAATCAAAGGTGATTAATAATTATGGATTTATTAAGAATAATTACTTAATGTAATTAATAAAATAATTAAAGGTGTAATTAGGGATCATCAGTTTATAATTAATTAATGATGTAATTAAGAGTTGATTAATTAAGATTAATTAGTCAAATGATAACTGATTAATTGTAATTAGTTAAGGATTAAAGTAATTGATTATAATTAATTAATTAATGAAGTAATTAAAGGTTAATTACTGTATTGGATTAAGGATAATTAATTTGTGAAATTAATTAAAGATAATTACTCAAATGTAATTAAAGTATAATTAATCAAGGTGATTAATTAGGTGGATAATTAGAGAAAGATTAATTAATTTATTTGTAATTAATTAATGATTATATAAGTAAGATTTATAATGAAGTAATTAATTTAATTTATTTTTTTAGAGATGAAGTGATTAATTTAATTCACTTTAAATTAATTAAAGATAGAGATAGTTAATTTAAATCAATTTTAAATTAATTATGTTATGATTAAGTAAATCATTTCTTATATAAGAATGGATGACATTGATTTGTCTTGAATGGCTGTAATCTCAGAAATGAGATAAGTAATGTTGTGTGGTATGAATGCTTGGTTGCATTATGATGGTAATATAGATTAACTATTGTGATGTTGATATGGATTACCTATTTGGTTATGAATCATCTGTTTAAATGATAATGTGATTATCAATTGTGACTTGTGAATTATCTATCTGTATAGATAAGTTAAATTGTTTAAACCTTTAAACAACTTGGCCTTAAAAGATACGTTTTGGATTTCGATGAGACCGGGATCGGGTTTCCGTATACCGGAATTCCAGGTCTGGAGACCCGAATACCACATCGATCCAAATTAACGATAGGTCGTGAATCTCAAGTGAAGATGAAGATTTAGAGTGCAAGGGTTATTGTCGTTAACTCTGAGGGTGATTCCAAAACGAGTGTAACGAGATAATGCCTTCGGTTTCGTTCGAACCCGGAACGAACTTGTATGGATTGAATGCTTTCAGCACATCGTCAGGCGGACGATGAGCATTCTAAGTGATATGTTCTGATTAAAGGTAATCGTAACCTCAAGCCTCATCAACCGGGAATGGCTAAAACAGGGGAGGTGCAGCAAGGTTTCGTTGGTAGCACCCACTGAGAGCAAGATAGATCCCTGTCTAGAGGTCCCTTTTCTTTTATTCGGCTTAGTGTGTGGTTGGTCGCGCCAACTACGGGATTATCTTGTTCGGAATTATCCAGTAAGGGATGGTTCCGGCTTTGTGTTGCAGGGGAGCGGGTGTACTCCTCGGTACGGTGATCTAGGCCACGTACTGTGACGGGCGGTACCCCAGTAGCCCTGCCATTGTATGGAATCCAAACTCCAATAAGTGCCGTACGTATTAGTTGTGCCCAACTATGTTGGAATGTGAGATGTAAGCATTTCAGCTATTTCTGTATTTTACTTGAAAACCCTAGACCCTATTATAATACAATCGGATTTCCTATCAAATGTTTTAGTTAGCGTAAGGTAAAAACTTACCCATGTTTATTTGTGGGGAGTCTTACGTGATACTTTTGTTTTCAAAGGTTTTCAAAGTTAAGCAATCTAACCGTTTACTCACACCAGACCCATGTCTGACCCAAGTGTTTATTTTCTGTTTTATTAAACTCTTGGGTACTCAATATTGTATTGAGTAGTCAAGGGATTCAGGATAGTCTTGACGAATTCTGGAGGAGCTGTGAAGCAGGAGGCTTCAGCGAGTAGATATATAGAGTTTCCGCTGTGTTTGTATTAGTCTGTATTGTACTGATGTACTTGTGTTGTATAATAGACAGAAGTTTATAACTGTCTATTCTGTGATGTATAAGTTGTGTAACTCTGATGTAATATGATACTATGTAATATTTTATGTGATATATTATATTTTATTCGTTCCGCTGTGAGATTCTGATGTGTTGTTCTTTCTTCTTTTCTATCTTTTCTTCTTCTATCCCTTTCTTTCTTAATTCATGATATGTCTTTCTGGTGGTAGAAAGCCGGGTCGTGACACTTAGCCACCACCACCACTTGCTACATGACCTTTGGCTGCTGCTACTCATCACCCAAACCTCTGTCTAGACCTGTACCAGATGATGGCCGAGCCATTTGACCCATAGACCGAGCCAAAAGTTGAACCAAACTCCACTATGTTGCCTAGTCTCTTGATATTCTTGTGTTGTAACTTCCTCCACATGTTCTAGCCTTTATGCCATGCATTCCTATGATCAAACCTGAGCCAAAGTCATGTCAAACCTGACCTAAATAAACCCCTAGGCCATGCAAAGCATTGTAGAAAACAAGGCAAAAAATTTGACATTCAAATCTCTTTTCATTTCAAAGTTATTTCATTTTAAAGTCGTATTGAATTTTGTTGTTTTGATTGTTTGTTTTGGGTTGTGCACAAGAGTTGTAGCTTGGATTCGCTCTCCACTCAAGTCCGTAGTCTTGTCATCGTGCTTTTGTTTCCATTGTGTCATTGGTTTTGATATCTCCAGCACAAACAGGTGAGTTATTCTCACTAGACAATATGTACCTATATAACTAATAAACCGACACCATTTGAATCTGTAATGTATATCATCATGTTATATATGTTTATATTATTATCATATGATGTTCACACCTGTTATTACACTTATTATATCATATGTTACTGTTATTTCATGCTATTCTGTTATTTATATATGTTTATCACACTGCAAGTTCCCTGTAGATTAGAATCACTATGGGTTGAAATGATACATACCCGAACGGACTTTAGAATAGGGAAAAATCGTTATGGGCTGAAATGATAGGCCTGAATGGTTTTTTATTTATTTTATTTAACTTGGGATTGCGGGTTTGAAATGATAGAATCTGGATTTTTCTTTTTTAAACTGCGGATTGAAATGATACATATCCGTATCACTTGACCTAGGTTAGAAAACTATATACAGGCCTGTGGTTATTTTATAAAGTGTTTTGAATATTTTTAAATATTTTTAAAAGTGTAAAATTATGAAAATTTGATTTAAATTGGATTTTTAATGTTTAAATGAAGAAATTTGGATTTTTCTAGAAGTTAAAAATGTAATTTAAATGAATGGTAAAAGTGAAATTTTGAAATATAACTTAAGTTTGGAAATTTGGAATTTTGGTTAAAAATGATATTTAAGTTATATAAATAAAATGGATATTAAATTTTATTTGGAAATGGTAAATATGATAATTTGATTAAATTTGAATTTAAGTGATTTATTAAAGTATTATTGATTTTTCTATGAATTTAAGTGGTTAAATAAATGAATGTTTAAAAGTGATCTTTTAAAATAAAATTTGACTTGGAAATGTGAAATTTGGTTTTAATTAAAGGTTTAAGTTAATTAAATGGAATTGGAAATTTAGTTAAATTTGTGAAATGGTAATTAAGCTCTAAATTTGATTTGACAGCATTTTGAAATGTATGTAAAAGATATTACATCATTTTGTAATCGCTGTAGTTGTTTAAATGAACTAAAGAGTTAATTTAGAATAAAGGCTATTATAGCACTTTGTAAGTGCTGTAGTGGTTAAACTTAACATTTAAGATTATTTTAATTTTAATGGAAATATATTACAGCATTTAAGTGCTGTCGTTTTGTTAAATGAACTATTTTAAACTATAACTTTACGTAGCATTTTGTAAGTGCTACGGAAACTATATTTTGTTGTTTAATAAAATTTAATGAAAAATAATCTTTGGTAAATGATATAATTTTGGAAATTAAATGTTAAAAATGCTAAAGATAATAAAGAGACATTTAAATGGTTTTAAATGGAAGAATTTGATTTTTATGTGAGTTTAAAATGGTATTTAAATTTAATAAAAAGAATGGATTCAAATGGTATTTAAATGAAATATAAATGAATGATGTTTTGAATAATATTTTGATATTTTGAAATGTATACAAATGATTTTGAATTTATGAAATGTGGGATATTTAAGCTTTGAAATATACTAAAGATTGAATATTGTATTTTGTGAATTAAACCTATATTTGAAATTTATAAGATTTGAAATGGTTTGTTAGTAAACTGAATGTGAGTTGAAAATGATGGTTTAAATTAAATTAAAATTAAAATTTGGAATTTGGGTTTAATTTAATAAATTTGTAAATATGTAGAATTAAAAGATGATTTCAAATATATGTTTTCAAAATGTTGTGATTTTCAAAGTATAATGATTTCAAATGTTTTAGTTTCAAAAGAATTATAACTTTGAAAGTATAGACTATTTGAAAGGTGAATATATGTTTGAAATGGAAATGATATTGTTTTGAAATGGATATAGTTTTGAAATAAAAATGATTTTGGTTTCGAAGTATAACTATCAAAGATATGATATTTTGATATTGAGATGATTTGAAATTGAAGTTTTGTAAGGATATGATATTTTATTATATTAAAATGATTTGAAATGAAGTTTTGTAAGGATATGATATTTTATTATATTAAAATGATTTGAAATGAAGTTTTGTAAGGATATGATATTTTATTATATTAAAATGATTTGAAATGAAGTTTTGAAATGATATGAAAATTTAAATATATGGAAATGGTTTGGAATTGATTTAATCTTTATTTTGATAAAGATTTGGATTTGAAATGATATTCTATTTTGAAGTATAAATTGTTTCAGATTTATAACCACGGGTTATAATAACGTTGGTTGTTAAAGGGACCGGGATCGGATATGGACATACTCTCTGTCGATACCGAAAACCACTTTGACAACTGTATACGCGGTGGAGTTCCAGAATGAAGTAGGATGGTGGCGACGATCCTAAGGTATATACGTGGACCCAACTCCCGTGAGTTGGCATAAGGTGACTAAAACAGGAGCGATCTCGGGCCAGTGAGGTAGCACCTCGTATCGGACACACTTCTTCGATACCATTCTATTACTTTGTGATTTTTGGTGGCCACCCTTGATTTGGGAGTGTTTTTCGAGGTGGAACGGTAGTGGCTGCTATGCATATCCATCAGTCCGTGTGCGTAATTGGTATATCTACCCTGGCATTGCCTTGTGTGCCGTGTCACCTACCATATCGAACCCACTACGATTATGATTTTAAGATCCGACCGCGTTAAGGTTCTCCATCCCCTTAACGCTATTTTCTATATGATTATACTTTACTTATTAGACATTATTATAATAGCGAATATTACTACATAGTAGATATTTTAACGGATCCTTAGAGGATGGGCGGTCCCAAGCATCTTCTAAGTTACTTGTACCTTTATTACAGTTCACTTGAGTTGGTTTACATTATATAAGTATATATTGTCCTGACTCGAGTGTTTTGTATTTTGCTTTACGCTCGGGTCAGCCTGAGTTATTCACAGATTTGGATTTCCACACTCTTGGAGATTTGAATCGCTGGAGATGATCTGCTTGTCCTGTCCTATCCATTTCAGTTCGGTTGTTCTACTCAGCTTGTATTTGGTTATTATATTGAGACTTTTGTTGTATTCTATTTCTTTTGTTGTATCTTGTTTAACTCTGGTATATCTATATAGTAGCTTCATGAACTACTATTTCTTTTACTTCCGCTGCATTATTTTACTCTGTGTCTGTGATCTGTGATTATATTTATTTACTGTATATTCTGAGATTTGCCAAATTTTATTTACAACGCGGTATTTTGAGCAATTCAATTCCAGCATGAGTGTCTACCTATACACTTATAATGGATGCGAATGGTTGAAAATACCGGGTCATTACAAGTGTTCACTTGTAGGAGCTTGCATATATTGACAAACTATGTTTACACTAAAACATATGTCTGGTCTTGTAATGGTAGCATACTGAAGTGCCCAACTATGCTCCTGTACTGTTTGACATTCTCGATGGGTTCACCCTTTTCTTTAGATAACTTGAGATTGCTTGTCATGGGGGTAGGTAGAGACTTAGCTTTATCCATATTTGACCTGACAAGTATGTCTGATATGTATTGTTTTTGAGATAAAATGATGTTTAAATCTGCATCCCTTTGAATATGTATGCCAAGGAAAAAATCTACTTCACCCATGTCTTTTATTGCAAATTCCTTATCCAAGTATTTCATGACTAGTTCGATTTCATGTTGATTGTCTCCTGTGATCAGTATATCATCTACATAAACTAATATGTAGATACTGTTATCCCCTCTCCTTTTTATATAAAAAGAACAATCTGACTTGGTGGCAGTGAATCCCAGTTTCACTAAGACACCTTTTAAATTATCGTACCAAGCCCTTGAGGCTTGCTTTAGACCATAAATTGCTTTATGTAATTTGCATACTTGACTGATGCTTGCTTCAGAACTGTAACCCTTTGGCTGTTGCATATACACTTCCTCTATTAATTCTCCATTTAAAAAGGCATTATGCACATCTAATTGCCTTATTCTCCAGTTTTTATGCAAGGCAATGGTTAGGATTATGCTTACTGTTGCTGGTTTGATAACTAGAGAGAAGGTTTCATTGAAGTCAAATCCAAACTGCTGGGTATATCCCTTTGCCACAAGTCTGGCCTTGTATTTGATGATCTTACCATCAACATCTCTTTTAATTTTGTATGTCCATTTTCTTCCCACAATGTTTTTATGCCTTGGTAAATCAACAAGTGTCCATGTATTGTTTTTAACTAGAGCTTTATACTCTTCATCCATGGCTTTTCTCCATCTTTTGTCTTTTATTGCCTGTTCATATGATGTTGATTCCACTTCATTGAGTTGAGTGTTTAATACTTTGGGTTTATAAATCCCACTTTTTGATCTAGTAATCATGGGATGCTGAATAGTGGTTGACTGTGGTTCACATTGGACATCATTATGCTCATCAGATGTTTCGTTTGTAGGTTCTGTATTGATATGATTTTGCTGTGTGTTTGATTCTTGCTGCTCATCATGTTGAGGACTGCTTGTTATTATTTGCTCTGAATGATCACTAATCTTATTCCTTGTTGGTTCTCTGTTTGATTGAACCTCAGTATTTATCCACTCTGATAAGTCTGGAATGTGACTAGTGATAGCTTTGTTTGCATTAGTTCCTTGCATGTGCTTTTCCTTCTCTACAAAAGGAAAAATATTTTCATTAAAAACAACATGCCTTGAAATGTAAACCCTGCCTTGACTGTCTAGACATATGTACCCCTTTTGATTATGTGCATATCCTAAAAAAGTACATTGACTAGACCTAAGGCTTAGTTTATGTTTATTGTATGGTCTAAGACAGGGAAAACATAAGCACCCAAAATTTCTTAAATATTCATAGTTTGGTTTAAGGCCAAATAATTTCTCAAAGGGACACACATGGTTTAACACTTTGGTTGGCATTCTATTAATGAGATATACTGCTGTGGCAAATGCCTCTCTCCAATATCTCATTGGTAGACCTACCTGAGACAAGAGTGTTAATCCTGTCTCCACAATGTGCCCGTGTTTTCTCTCAATTAGACCATTTTGTTCAGATGTATGGGGACATGTAGTCCTATGCACAATCCTTTTTATGCTGAAAAACTCATTTAGGGTTTTGAACTCACCCCCACCATCTGTTTGAACAATCTTCACACTGTTATTATATTGTTTTTCAGCACTAGTGATGAAGTGTTTCATAGCATTACATGTATCTGATTTTGCCTTTAAAAAATATATCCAAGTATATCTAGTATGTGCATCAACAATGGATAGATAATACCTGTCCCCCTTTGATGAGTTGTGTGGTGATGGCCCCCACAAATCAGCTGCCACAAGCTTAAGTGGTCTTTGATAAGTAGTTTCAGAAAACTGAAAGGGTAATTTGTGACTTTTGCCAATTTGACAGTGTGTGCATAATGATAAATTGTGCAAAGGTGAGAAGGAAATTTTACTCTCATTCAACACGTGCTTTACTACATCATAACTAGGATGTCCCAATTTACAATGCCACATATGAAAAATATTATCACATTTGTCATGATTCAAACTAGTGTTATTACAACAGACAACATTATTATTACAGATGTTCTTTGTTCTCATATGGCTGAACTTGTACAGACACTGGTCCAGTTTACCCTGTAATAATATGTCTTTACTCAGCATATCTCTGACTAGACAGAATTTAGGGTGAAACTCAAAATATACATGATTTTCTTTAGCAAATTGTGAGACACTTATCAAATTCTTTTTGATACTTGGCACTCTTAATAAGTTATTAAGGTAGAGTAACCTTGTACCTTGTATAGTGCATGTTCCCACATGTGATATATTTACAGTTTCACCATTACCCATAGATACAGAATTCTTACCATTGTAGCTTTTGTTCCCCAAGTTGAGATTTTGTAAGTTGTTGGTAATGTGATTTGTAGCTCCTCAGTCTGGAAACCAATCTTCTGTGTTGATGTCATCTGTCTTGGTTGTATCATCTGTTGAGTTATCTGAATTATTTCTTGATTGATGATTAGTTTGTGCCATGTTTGCTGTTGGTTGCCTGCTTGACTGTGTCTGTTGATATGGATTGTAATCCTCCTTGAATCTGAAGTAGCATTTATTTGCCATGTGACCAAATTTCTCACAAATTTGGCATTTGACTCTATTGTTGCTTGATGACCTTCCTCTGCCCCTGCCCCTTTGATTATAACCACCTCTTGGGTTCTGGTTGTTCTGACTATTTTTCTGACTTTTGTTCTTTGTGGTTGAAACATAATTTGCTGAATATTCTTCTTGCATAAGTATTCTCTGTTCTACTCTACCTTCATGTGCAAGGAGAGATGAGTAGACATAGTCAAGATCAGGTAGGGTTGGTTGTGTGGCAATGAAAGTCACTAGAGATTCATATTCTTGATCTAGGCCATTGGTAATAATGAGAATCTGCTCACTGTTTGAGATATTATGGCCAACAGCCTTTAGTTTGTCACACAGATTCTTGATTTTGGCAAGGTATTCTCTCATGCTCGTATCATTCTTTCTTGTATTTTGTAATTCTCTTCTATAGTGCATGATTCTTGCTGATGACTGTGAGTTAAAAATTCTTTCGATAGATGACCATATCTCATATGATGTGTAGAAACCAACTAGTTGTGACAATAGGGTTTGACTAATGGATGATAGAAGCCAAGATGCAAGCAAGTTATCTTGTTTCTGGTATAAAGCATATTCAGGGTTGCTAACAGTGTTCCCTGTGTCATCAGTGATGTTGACTGATGGAATCTCTTTGGTTCCTTTTACATAATCTTGTAGATCATACCCTCTCAAAGCAATTTCTGCTTGATATTTCCATGTGATATAATTGTCTTCATCTAAAGGTGTGTTTATTGCTTGATTCTTAGGTCTGATCAAGACAGAATCTGATCTCTGATTATCTTTGGATCTGTTGCCAGTATTTGCTGAAGTAACATCTTCTTCTTCGAGAGCCATGGTGAATCAAGAATATGGATAATCAGGTTTCTTGATCAAGAAAATTGATTTTGGTGGCCAAGAAATGTCCCAAAATGCAACAGAAAAGAGGGTGCAGGAAGAAAACAGCTATATGTATTACTGTTTTATTGAAAAACAGTAATATGTATACAGAAACAATTGTACCTTCAGATGGCTGAATCGAAAAAAGTGCAACCAGAGGTAGAAATGATGATCTTGAATCTGATCTGCCTCTAGGATGGCACCGTGGGTTGAGAACAGATGAACACGATCACTGCAGTGATCTTGAGAAGGGTATCCTCCCCTATGATGATAATATTCTGAGGGGAGAATCAATTCCTCAAAGGAAAATTTGCCGTTTGGCAATAATGCTCTGATACCATAAAAGAAACCTTTGAAAAATGTAATTATTCTTTATTCAGTGATTGAATACTTGATACATTGTACAACATATCTCTACTGTATTTATACAAGGCTCGAAAGAATAAAAGAAGAGATTGGGCTGCGGTGCAAGGCCCATTTATGCAGTAGAAAAGATAATAGGCTTATATTAACTCAAGCAGTACAAGCCAAGTCTTATTATTGAGAAGGTGATGTAACAGAGAGGTATGGGATGTTGGCAGTGGAGGATGCATTGGTTTTGTTGTCGGGATGTCAGGGAGCTTGTCGAAGCAGCAGATGATACGAGATGCAGAAGTGTATAGGGGTATGTGAACAGTAGTGAGGAGGATGTATTGTGGAGATGTGAAGTCTTGGAGTTGTTGTGATGTTGTGATGTGCACTGGCACAGTTTGAATGACAGTGGATTTGCAAGGCCAAAGGAAATCTAGAATTGTTTGTTGGAAGTTAACAGCAAGATGAAGGGGGTTGGTTGTGAATTATTGAGAAGAAGGCAGAGGACAGAGTAACAGGGGATAATATGCACAGAAATAGCAAATGCAAGTTGAAATTGTAAAGAAGAAAAAATTGTCAAAAGAAAGTGAAATGGAATAATAGTTTTTTTTATATATGGAAATACAAGTAGAACAACAAGTATAACAACAACCATACAAACAAAACAAGAAAAACAAACACACAAATTTTTTCTTTTTTTAAAATGCAAACACACAAAAGAAAATCACACAAAAATCAAACAAAAATAATTCGAATAATAGAAAGTTAAAATCAAAGCAATTCCCCGGCAACGGCGCCAAAATCTTGTTCGTCGATGGAAATTCTATCAGTTTAGAAAACCGTCGAACGAATTTAAATTAAAAATAACCGCAAGCGCACGGTGTACGAATGTAGCACGTGGCGAATACGGGTCAATCCGCAGGGAATTGATGATTTTAAAATTCTATTCAATCAAATTAAACCAAAGTCGAGTGATTGTTAACTAACTAAAAGAAAGTAAAAACAAACTAAAACAAAGGAGAATAAAAAGATGAGATTAAAGAGCAATTTAGAGGCAAATCCCCTCTCATGATCATATAAATCAACAAAATGACATTATGATCTCTTTTTGGTCATGTGTGCGTTTAGTTGGTGCATTTATCATAAGCATGGCCTAATTGTGCTATTAATTAACACACTTAAACCATCAAACTTTAAGGCACCCTCTAACCCACTTACTAACTTCAATGAAAATGATATGAAATCAAAAGTAGAATCTATTTTAAGCATGGTTTATTAACTATTGAATTAGAAACATAAACCATCAAATTTTGATTCTGAATCCACTTCTATTACCATGATCATATGTAGATGAAGAGGTAATTAATGATTCATATGACTAAGCATAGCCTATTTGTTTTGAACAATATAAGCTATCAAACTCAATATTAAACACAAAACCACACAAACATCTACTTTCCATTGAGCGCAAAAGAAACATAAAAGAATTAATGTTGCATCTACATGATTCAAGAAAGCTTCATTACCCCTAAATTGAAGGGATTAGCCTCTCATTTTTGTTATCAAATCAACAAATGTAGAAAGCAACGTTAAATAAACAAGAGGAAAAAGAGAGAAAAAAAGAAAGAAAACACTAATCTACTTGCATGAAATAAGAGAGATCTACACTACAACATGAAAGGAAAAGAAGCATGTAAACGAAAAGAGAGCACTAATTAACATTGCATAAAAAAGTGGAAGTTACATGAAAATAAAAATGGCTAAGTAGCCATGGAAAAGAGAAGATAGCTTTCTTTTATTTGATCTAAAACTAAACTAAGAGAGACTAAGGGAGAGGAGAGGTTACATGAACATAATGGGTTATTTATACAAGCATTAAACCCTAATCCATAATTTGGGGAATGCCCAAACTACCCCTTAGGAAGTGTGGTGGCCAAGTAACTATTAGCATCCATTAATCATCATTTAAGTGTACATGAAGCCATTAATTCCATAAGCATGTGCATTAGCCTCTAATGTGTACATTAAGGTAGGTGGGTAGGTGGGGTCCTCCATGATCTTCACATTGAATTATTTCCATCTTCATTCCTTTATGTTCTTTTTGTGCATGCATATCTTCTTCTTCATGAAACCACTTGTAATGGAAATCAAATTCCTACAAAATAGTATGGAAGTTTCTAATTAAATTTTCTCAAGTTAATTTATGCACAAAGAATGACTATTTTGCCCTTGGATGAAGATGAATATGTGACAATTTGGAATTAATATGGATTTTGGTTAAAACAAGTTAAAATACCCAATATGATCATTCATTTGAATTAATTAGATTAAATATGGTGGTAAAAATATGCACATTTACGTGCATATCATCTATGCTCCTCCTCTGATTTAGAGTAGATAAGAATGTCGTCGATGAACACTAGCACGAACTTGTTCAAAACATCTCGGAAGACACGGTTCATTAGATCAACAAAATAAGCTGGTGCATTGGTTAACCCAAAAGGCATAACCACCCACTCAAAGAAACAGTCAGGCCCTCTAAATGCAGTTAAGGGTATACTATCTTCAGCAACCCGCAATTGGTGAAATCCAGAAGCTAAATCCATTTGCGAGAATACAGTAGCCCCATGAAGCTGGTCAAAAAGGTCGTCGATGCGAGGTAAGGGATACTTATTCCTAATGGTCAGCTTATTCAACTCCCTATAGTCTACACATAATCTTAACGATCCACCTGACTTGACTGCAAACACTACAGCAGACCTCCAGCTCGAACGATTGGGTCTAATCAATCCTCTCCTTAACAAATCTTGTGTTTGACTCACCAATCTTCCCTCTCCTTTGGAGCCATTCTACTTTTTGGTTGGACTACAGGTCTTGTCCCTGGAACTAAATCGATATGAAATTCGATCTCTCGATGCGGGGGGTAAACCCTTAACTTCTTCAAAAACATCAGGGAAGTTTTTAACAACTTCAATGGATCATAATCCTTCTTGAGCTGCTTCGAGCACATGCAAGAGACTACACATATGAATTTTGGGGCTATCACATTTTACCCTTGCAGTCCTTCCCAACCCAGTTTCCAAAGATACGGTTCTCTCCTCATAGTCGAGAACAGCTTTATACTTTGTTAACTAATCCATACCAAGTATAAGGTCAAACCCTTTAAAATATAATATATAGGGGTCACGTGAAAAGCTATGAGAAAGATAAATAATTCGCATGCCTTTACAAATCATATTTAGTTGGGTCACTCCCCTTATGGGATTGGATACGCAAATAGAGTTGTCTACGGTACTAGGAATAAGGTGAAATTTCACTACATTTCCAAAGAGATAAAGCTAAGAGAAGCACCAGAATCAAATAATACTCTAACATAAACACCATTTGAAAGCAAAGTACCTTCGAGGATGTGTTTACCCTTCATATCCATTGAAGCTGATGGTTCATTCTGGATGGCAAACACCTTGTTTAACTGCGCCTTCTGTAGGAGTGGGCAGGTCTTCACCATCTGCCCAGGTTGATGGTAATTGAAACACAGAGTCTTCTGAACCATTTTGGAAATAGGTCCGCTTTGCTGCTTTGGGGTTTCACATCTCGGAAAAAATCTGGCAATATGACCTTTCTGTTTGCAATTATAACACTAACTGTTCGCATGTTTGCCTCCTTGTTTTCCTTTCCCTTGTTTCTTCCAGTTTGGGTTAAACTTCCTCTTATTCACATTTGTAGCACCGCCACTTTGTGCTGCAGCTGCTGCTGAGGGTTTCTTCTCCAAAAGTTCTTCATACCTTAAAGCCATATCCACAAGCTCCACAAACGATCCCTTAAGATGAGCGGTCATCTTCTCGTGGAATTCTACCCTCATACCTAATACAAACATTTCGTTTTTCTTAAGAGGGTTGTCTATGAGTCTAGGGCCATAACGGGATAACTCATTGAACTTCATTTCGTACTCAGCCATTGACATGTCTTCTTGCTTAAGATCTAGGAAACTCCTATATAATCGGGTCCTACTCGCAATCGGCATGAACAGTTCCTCGAACACCTCTTTAAATTTATTCCATGAAAATTCATCTTCGGGGACATCCGCCGTGACTGAGTCCCACCATGCGAACGCCCCTTCTTGTAACTGCCATGATGCCAGGACTCGTTTCTGTTCATCAGAAAGACCCAAACCCTTGAAAATCCTCTCACAAGAGTGTAACCATGCTTGTACCTCGATAATAGATTCAGTACCCTTAAATGTTCTTCCTCCAAGATTCACAAAGTCCTTGCACAAAGTCCTTGCGTAAAGTTGCAAAGTTTACACGAGGTTGTACTGGAGCTACGGCTTTAACAACTACTCCGCCACCTCTAACATTAGGGGTTCTTCCATTAGTGGTTGTTCTACTACTGGCTCCTATGCCTCACCTTCCCCTTGTGCTAATTGTTTACTACTTGGACATAGTTAGAGGATACTTAGCACTAGGACGAAATACACCCCAAAGATGGCACTAATAATATTTTATAAAAGTTGATCTAACTATCAGGGATGTATATATACACATACATATATATATATATATATATACATATAAGTTTACAAATACACCCTCTCAAAATTTATATTCACCCAAAAGCCTAGGTGTTTACTCAACCAAGTGCTCTGATACCAAATGTGACGGCCCACCCATCTTACTTCGAAAGACAAGTCGTAATATAGAAAGAAATAAGTAGAAATGATAATAGTAAGAAAGAAAGAACTAAACAAATCACAACATCTCACAGCGGAACAGATAATATATATTACAAAACATATATCATATAGTCACTAATACACTTAAACAAAGTCATAATTATACATGCATCATATTCAAACAGTCATAACGACCCGCCCATTCATTACAAGCCAAAATACAGACACAGATACCAATACAGTGGAATATAGATATAGCTAAATACGTTGAAGCCACCTGCTCCAACTCCTCCTCCAAAATACGTTGAGAGCAAACCTGGAATCACTTAGCTACTCATAAAAAATTTATTACCTAAGAGTTTAGGAAAAACAGAAAAATAAACTCTCAGAGTTAGTGACAAATAGCCCTTGCACTCTGAAATCTTCATTCCGGATCTTTCCTTGGGATCTTCCCGACTTAATCGTTTATTTTGGATCGATGTGGTTTTCGGATAATACTGATATCTGATCCCGATCTCATCAAATCCAAATGACAGATTTTACAAAGGTCAAGTTGTTTTTAACAAACAATTCAAATTCAGGGTGCCACAACTACAAATGGAATTTTATTGCATATTTCTATTTCCAATAAAAACATGCTGATGTTTTATTTCAACAATTCAATTCATTTGGCTACTTAGTGTCACAGGCACAGAACAATTTCGAAAAAATATTTAAGAGTAATTAAGCCAAATCACATATCATTAACTATTTTAACGATTTAAAGCTAATATTAAAAGAATCAAAAAATCAGCATTTAGTTAATTTAAATTAACCAAATCTAATTATATTTCTAACCCAGCTTACTTATAATTAAAATTAGTTACAAAACTATTTATTTTAAATTTATTTAAATTTAGCAATCCATTTAATAACTATCTTATATAAATTAACTTAACATTTATCAATTTAAAGTTTTATTATTCACTAACTATAGTTATTAAAATTAATTTAATTTTATATTACCAAAATTTAACAAAATCAATTAGGCATAAATACTTGGTGATAGGATAAAAATACAAAGTTTTCATGTTGATTTGAATTAAGATAAAAAGAAAATAAATGTTTTAAAAGGGTTAAGAGGTTTTATAAAACTTACTTCTTTTCTTTTTTTTTCTTAAAAACAAAAAACAAGTCTATGGCCCGTTCGACCCACCTGAAAATAAATAGGCTCCACCGCTTGCTCTAATTCCTTCTTCCTACTGCTCCTACTTCTTCTTTTTCTTCTTCATCTCACTGACCCTGACGTGCACGGGCATGTGCACGTGTACACATCGCCGACAACCCATCCCTTGCCGCCGACCCCTTGAACACATCACCTACGACCTTCGCCATCCAACAGCCCACCAAAAAAAATCACGGCAATCCCTTAGTCGAAAATTCAAACTCAACCCCTACCCTTGAATGACACTGCATCCACCAAAATGCCTCGTCCCGCCACCTCGTACCACCGGCCACCACCAGAGTTCACCAACACCACTGCCTCGACCTCCTGCTTCTTTTCCCCCCAGACCGCGCATCTCCAAGTGCCACACGTCGCCATCGTTCCTCAATGAAACGAGCACGACCAAAACCATTACCTAACCGTACTTCGCCTCCGACTGACCACCACGCCGGCGAATAAAATACAACACCATTTTTCACGAGTCCCACATCCCCCAAGCTTCATTCTGACTAAAACTCGGCCCTCGAAATCGAAAGGTTCACCGGCACGAATTTTAGATAGAACTACATTTGAAAACAACCCAGTTTACTTTTGAAACAATTACCTAAAATCAACTAGATTGTGAGGTAAGGATTTTTAAAGTTGAGTTAATTCACAGTTTTGAAACAACAGAGCAAACAACAAGGTGATATACAGGCTTTTGAGTTTTTTCTGGTTATACCACTTGATGTACATTCATATATAAGCACATATATATTCCTCTTCATGCATACTTGACAAAAAAACTTCCATTTCCATTTCCAGGCATATAAGCATAGATTACAGTACAAAGGAGTTAAGTTTACTCATTGCTTTTGTTGAAAAAGAGACACTGATTTTCCCTTTCTTTCTTCGTTTTGATTACTTTTCTAAAGCTTGCACAGGAGTTTGAATAGTTAAGCTCTGATACGTTTAAGGTATATATTCTTTTTTTTGCAAGTGTGGTGATATGTGAATACACATGGTATTTATAGAGAGGAGGATAGGCTGAAGCCTACTCATGTACAGTAAGTTTTTTTTCTTTTCATTTTCATTGATTTTTTAGATAATGACCTTATTGAAAACTTTGTGATTTGATTTCCTTGTTGATTTGAATATTGAGAGGAGGATTTGATTTTTTATATGCTTGAGTTGATATACATTCATCATGATGTTCCCTTATATATTTACATATATATACATCATAAAAATATACATAGATTTTCTTATATATATAGCAAAATATAAAATAAGTTTTTGTACTTAGCACATATAGATCTGCCTATTCACTAAATTAAACATGCCAAGGCTTTTGTACTTAACACTATTTTCAACATACACATAGCTCCTTGCATTTATTTATTTATGTTGTTTTTATTTTATATCATAGTTTTTGTATATAGATATATATTTACATTTTATCCTATATTTGAAATGTGAGACTTACTTAATTGATTCCAGAAATTTGATTTTTTACTTTTAAACCAAAACCTCTAGAATACATACATACATATATTTATATATACACATTCATATGTATGTATATATATATGTGTGTATACCCATATCCCATATATGAGAGATTATTATTTGACTAATAAAAAATTATATTTCAATAATTAAATCAGTTGATAATTCTAAGAACGGGTGTCAAAATCTGGGTCGTTACAGTTATGTAGAATATTTTGAGTAAGTAGAATTTACTACCTTGTAGTGAATATTTAAGTAACATTGAGTGGTACGGGACACTAAGGCGATACTCGAGTGATTACTATTTGGAAGTATATAACACTTTTGATCAATAGTATCTAGGTGAAGCTTTTTATTTCTATAGCTTTCCATATTCATTAGTGCATTCTATAGCTTGACCTTGTAGGCTAGCTGGTCACCCTAATAGCTCGACTGTAGCAGTCGCACTCCAAGTCATATTATCATTTTCATCTTACTTCGTGCTCGACTTCGTATCTTGTGATTTGCCCGATACCACAAAACCAACAATTAGTACCTCAGGCAATATTCGATGTCATGACACTTACATAATTTGTCACTAGACATGGCACCTCACAAGTGCTTTTGGTACATGAACACATGTTATGAAGATCGGGTATATATATGACTATAGGAGTGTTGCTTTCGGTACCATTTTTAGAAATTTCTAGAGCATTTCATGTCAGTCTCCCCTTGGAAGAGAGCAATTACACTAAGAATTCCCCTTAAAATATATCTTTATGATCAGTTACTTTGCCTCGACTTGCTTCATGCTCGTCTTTTAATGTTGACTTGCATATTGCTTGTCTTTCAGATTCACTTGCTTTCATGCCAGTCATACGATTCTTTGAAATTGACTCGCTTTCATGCCAATCATATGATTTTTATTGGATTTGCTTGTTTGACCATATTCTGCGATAATGGCCATGATATGATTTTATGACATAGTGACTTTTTTTATCGT
The DNA here is from genome assembly GCA_030737815.1 of Allium fistulosum. Taxonomy (NCBI): domain Eukaryota; kingdom Viridiplantae; phylum Streptophyta; class Magnoliopsida; order Asparagales; family Amaryllidaceae; genus Allium; species Allium fistulosum. The sequence goes on from CM060902.1 coordinate 895,837,034, forward strand.
GTCGTTTGTTATTTGAGATGTTGGCATATTATTCAATTATGACTTCATCATTGAGATTCGCACATGATATTTGTAAACATAGTGATTTTTTTATCGTGTCGTTTGTTATTTGAGATTTTGGCATATTATTCAATTATGACTTCATCATTGAGATTCGCACATGATATTTGTAATGAACCGGATTTTCGACCCTCGATAATCGATACTAATAGGTCCACTGTAACACATGCCGAACATTCAAGTGCTGGAAATACCGATTTGTTAGCGTGAAAGAAGAAGGTAGAAGATAGAAGAAAACAACACAGAATCTCACAACACAGCGAATAATATATAATACAACAATGAACTTAACAAAAAGGAAACATCGTTATTCATATATACAACATCAGAGTACACTAGACTTATCCTAAATTTGGATAGTTATAGAAACCTGTCCTTACATTGACAAACATATAGACTCTATAATATAGAAAAAGAAAAATAAACATGAATATGTCTTGACCATCCAGCTTCTTTTCAACTCCAAAGTATCCAGCTAAACCTGGGAAAAACATGCTCGGTCTGACTCGAGCATTACATGGAATAACACCCGGGTCAGTCTGGTAAACCAACGTGAGTAAAACTCGATAACAAGTAAAAACCAAACTGATTTTTACATTTGAAAATTTTTCAAACAAAGGGTATCTCGTAAGACCACACCGCACAAAAAACGGATGGGTTTTTACCTTACGATAACCAAAACATTTTATGTCAAAATCCAGTGATATTATTATAGTGTCTAGGTTTAAAGTAAATAGATAAAATAATTAAAATGCTTGCATCTCACATTCCAACATACTAGGTTTTAAATCAAAAACGTAAGGCATGTATTGGAGATTGGATTCCAACTAATGACTGGGCTACTGGGGTACCGCCCGCCAAAGTACACCTCTAGAAAAATGTACTAAAGTCATACCTAACGGCCCCTGCCAAGACAGGACCGGCCTACCCCATGCTGGATAGTATCGAATATATCATCACCGTGATTGTTTTGAAACCTTTAATTGAGTGCTCCCACGTACATGAATTCATTGATGATTGTGTATATATCTAGAAGGGTGATGATATACCCTAATGGATGCGACCCACATAGCCCTCCTGCATATCACCTGTTTTAGTCATTTCTGGTTGATGAGGCTTGGGGTACGTTTTACCTTTTCGAATAGCAATCTATCTTGGAATGCTAACACTACCCTCCAAGCGTCAATGCAATACCAACATTCATCCATATAAGTTCGTTCTGGGTCTGAACGAAACCAAAGGCACTAACTCTACTACATACTTTTTGGAATCACCCTCAGGATTAGTAGCAGTAGCCCTTGCACTTCAAAGAGCTCGGTCTTCTATCATCTTCAAGATGTCTTCCACTTGAATGCACATATTGGTTCAGATTGGTTTTCGGATATAGATCCGATCCCGGTCTCTCTGTATCAACAGCCGATAATTTCTAGTTGACTCGTTCCCGATTCTTTTGGAAGTAAGTATTTGAGTCCTTATATGGAAACTCAAATTTACATTCATACTTCTTCAGTCAAATTAGGCCAAATTTGATAGTCTGTTATTTAACTATCAAATAACAACAATAAAATCTAGAAATTTAATTACCCAAAGCAATCACTAAACCTCAAAACCATTTTCATTTATAAATCTCATTTCCCAAACATTTATCGACATTTATATACTTATCTCCTTTACATAAGTATATTCCCAAAACATTTATAAGATTTCCCATTTCAAGATCTCTAAAATTGATTTAACTACATTATTTAAATTGGAGAGAATGATAACTCTAAGCACCATTCCTTCTGTGTTAAGTGTGGAACGGATGTTCCATACCACCTTTTTTTTAAATGGTCAACCTCGAGAAACCCAAACCTCGAATTCCTGTTGTAATTATCTATAAAGACCCAAAAGTCGACCTTCGAAAATTAGCATCCGTACTTCGCTTGTACTCAAAATGCCGTAGATTCAAACGCCGAATCTAGTTCTCCGGAGCTTATAACACCATTAAGTATAACAACACAGCGGAAAAAGAAAACATGATATCATATACAACTCCAATGAATACAATATCCAGAATGATATACAACAATAATATCAACAAGATACAACAATATCAGAGATAAATAATGATACAGCGGAAAGCAGAAATGATAACTCCAAATAATCAGTCAGAGAGACTGACTCGAACCACAAAGAGAAGCAAGTGCAGTCTTGAACTCCAAGAACTGAACCAGCTCCAGATAATCTACTAAACCTGAATATCTGAGAAACCTAACTCTAGACGGATTATTTGGAGTTATCATTTCTGCTTTCCGCTATATCATTATTTATCTCTGATATTGTTGTATCTTATTGATATTATTGTTGTATATCATTCTGGATATTGTATTCATTGGAGTTGTATATGGTATCATGTTTTCTTTTTCCGCTGTGTTGTTATACTTAATGGTGTTATAAGCTCCGGAGAACCAGATTCGGCGTTTGAATCTACGGCAGTTTGAGTACAAGCGAAGTACGGATGCCGATTTTCGAAGGTCGACTTTTGGGTCTTAATATAAATAAATTTCTATTTTATATTACTATAGATTATTTGAGATATTTATATTTTTATTTAAAGACTTCATTTTTTTGAATTTTTCACAATTTTAAATCAAAAATTAATTTAATTGTCAATTTAAAATTAGTTAAAATCCGGGATCGTTATAGACTTCCCCCCCTTAAAAGAATTTCGTCCTCGAAATTTGCCAAGGAGACACAAAGATAGATGAAGAATATTTCATCAAATCAAACTGAACGTCTATTCTGCATTTGGCTTACCAAATCAGAATATAGATAATAGATACAAGAACGAATCTGTTTAACACTTCAAAAAATACTCGGGTTATCCAGATCTACGAAATATACAATGGCATCGGTCAGTTCGAAGTGATAACTAACCATTCGTAGAATATATATCCGGACCCAAAGAATAGATAGATATATGAATACAATTTCAAAAAATTTCAAAAAAGAAACCAAATTTGTACCTATCAACCATAGCAACCAAAGCAACCAATTCATCAAACAAACAATTTTGGCCTACTTGGAGTTTATGTCCCATATTAATATATCGAATTTCCTTTCTGGATCGACCAGTAAATACCGAAGAATTGAGAAAAGATGACGAATAAAAGAGATTGATAGAGAAAAGATTGTTTCCTTGTTGTTACAGAGTATTGACCATTTATAGTCGTATTCCCCTGTCCCCTATCTCATCCGATCTTCTTCTTGTACTCATACTTACTATCAGTGGATAGCAAGAGAATTTACTGAGGCGTTCGAACGGATATCTGAGGAATACTCATTCTAGGGTATACTTCACCCTATCTCTAATGAGTTACTTAACGGGTTATACTCCTGAGCTAAAGTTCAACCTTAGCTCTGATACCAAATGTAAATAAATTACTATTTTATATTACTATAGATTATTTGAGATATTTATATTTTTATTTAAAGACTTCGTTTTTTTGAATTTTTCACAATTTTAAATCAAAAATTAATTTAATTGTCAATTTAAAATTAGTTAAAATCCGGGATCGTTACATTATCTTCAATAAATCCTTTTATAAATTTCTTTTACCCATGAAATCCTTTTTTCTTTAACCCAAACTTTTTTATAAAACATTTATCAACCTCCATACTCATTTATGACTCATTATAATTATTCAAACTAGGTTATATAAGTTCTTTATAAACTTTCAAACCTTGTATAAAACTTCCCTTTATAGACATCCAAATCCATTTATAAAATCTTTTTATAAACATTCAAAACTATTTCTAGAACTCCTTTTATGAATACCGCAAGATTATTCATAAACTTCTTTATAACAATTGTCAAATCATTCTTCAAATATCCTATTCAAAATAGAATAACCTTGAAGACCATTTTAAAAGAAAATGAAATATTAACTTTCCAAACGGAGCATTAATGACTACAATGGATCAATAAATTTAGGTTTACTTATCCAGGTTATATCATGGGTATTGCCTAACATCAGATATGCATGGGATTCACACCTAACTTACAATCAATCATAGGTAGATGCCAATTTATAGATATAGATACATCCATTATCGGGTGTATAAGTTTTACATATAGAAGTACATTCCATATGCTTAAGTTATCATGACCTACTTATTGAAATTAACTTCCTTGTGTTTATCACATTACCGATATTCAACTTTTGTATTAAATACAAGTCAACTTACTTCCCATAAAATGGGCCAACGTTTTATACTCACTACCTTAATTCATTTGGCTACTTAATGGTCCAGGTGAGAGATCCTTTGATTTAAAATCAATTAATCTTAAAAAGAAATTTGATTTAAAATATAACCGATCGGGTTTAAAACAACCTTTGAAAATATTAAAGATTATTTAGTTGGCTTAAACCTAATTATACCTTAATTAATCATAAACAAATCAAGATTAAGTCATAATTAAACTTTAATTAACTTAATGAACTTAGTTAAGTCCTAATTAACTTCTTAATACATCTTAGTTTAGGTTTAAACAATTCATTATTAGTTAAACCCTAATTAATTAAAAATTAATTTAATAATCACTTAATTAAATAATAATTAGTTAACCAACTTTACTTAATTAAATAATAACCAACCATTTAATTACTTCTTATCTTAATTAATCACTAATTAAAAACTTTATTAATCACTAATTAATCATTAACCTTCCTTAAGTGTTACTTAACCTCTAATCACTTAATTGCAAATTAAGTACTAATTAATTTTAATTAATTTATTAAATAATAAAATATTAATTTAACTAAACTTAATCTCTTTTTATATTACTAATTATATTTGGAAAACTTTGCAAAATCATTTCAGAAGAAAACGTTTTAAAACGAAAATCAACAATTTTGTCGAGCTGCATCCGTAGCGACTATCGCTATGAGCGCAGTTCGCTTAAACATACTTTAAGCGAAACACTTGCTTATTCTTTCCTATTTCACGTTTAGAAACATAACTTTTATAGTTTTTGAGACTTATAAACAAAGATAGAAACTTTGAAACAATTTCCAAACTTTAAAACAAGAAAACATAGTTTTTGATTTCGAACCGGATCTCACGTCCGTCGCAACACACAAAGTTGTTAACTTTGTTTCAACTCAACATACTTTGGTTCCTAGATCACAACCATACATCCATACTATCATACCCTTAACATCACAATGAAACACATATATAAACATAATGTTATATGCTTACTAACTCGACAACATCACATTCAAATCTCGAATTCAATACCAAACATAACATCCATCAAATCATCATCGATCAATAAAATGACCATTCAATTTTCTCATCATATTATCACCATAATAACACATCATAATAAAGTAAAAAACTTTTCCAAAACAAAGTAGTTTTACTCACCGAAAACTTTTGAAACCTGAAATGCCTTAGATGCACCAAAAATCACCCTAAAAATATGTCATTTTCCACTTGATATTTGGACATATTACTCTCAGATTTTGAAAAACTGATCGATAGAAAAATTTTAGAAATTTTTTTCTCTACATTTAAAAAAAAGGAATCACTAAATCAGGTTCGTTTGAAGAAAATATGGTCAAAAGAAGGAGAGCTATTTTTGGATCTTAATTTTTGAGTTTAAAAGTACACTACAAAGAAATGAGACTTTGACAAACCTATGCTTGAAATTAGAAAAAGGGGTAAAAAAGAAAGTTGTAGCTACTAAAATTTTGTATGATTTGAAAAATAGAAAATCTTGATTTGGTGTAAAATAGAGGAATTTTTGGCCGAATGAAGCGAGGGAAAAATGAAGAAGAAAAGTCTAAAAACAAGTTTGCATCTTTAAAGCAATTGAAAACTTTTGATTTTAGAAAATACTTAAAAATAACACAAGAAGCCATGAAATTATGATGAAATCTTTAGAAAAATGGAAATGGTGAAGTAAATAAAAATATGGTGAAAGGAATGTGTATTTATAGATGAAAGACGGTTGGAAAATTACCAATTTAACCTTAGATTTAAAATATCCTAACATGTCATTATTTTGACAAGTCACATCACCACCCTCCTCCCCCTCATATATCACATCCCCCCTCTCTAGTCACGTCCTCTAGGTCATGATGGATAATGATGATAATGCTAAGATATGACAAGAGATAATGATTATATATATAAGTTATTATTTTCAAAACCATGACTTGTCACATCACTTGCTAAACATAATTAACATAAGATAATCTATAATTAAGTGTATTATTATATTATTAATTATCTCTTATATGTGTACATATGGTGCACAAATGCAAACAACATTCCCGACAACTTTTCTGTGTCGAAAAGTCGAAATTCCGGAAAACGTTCTTCGGTCACATTTTCTATTTTTCTACGAATTATCTATTTTGTTAAACAAATTTTAAAAACTATTTTACCATCATTTTTAAATAATTAAAATAGGTTATTTGTTAATAAAAACCCATTAATTTAATATTTAAACTTAACTTGAATTTTCGAAGAAATATATAAAACCGATGATATCAACTTGCGATGTCATAAATACATTTTATTTTCATAAAATAAAATAATTATTTATTTCAAAATCTTGTTTGAATACATATATTAGTGTATGAATCCAGAGCTGTGCACAATCCTTAATATTTAAAAGCAGTTTTATTGACAAAACGATTTCTGGCTGTTTTATCGATATTTTACCTAGGACGATATTTACAAATTTTCAATATTTTACCTCGGTAATTTATCCCCAAATATTTTTCCCAAAAAAAATAACTATTATTATTTACCACTTAAAACATGATTATTTCTTACTTTTCAACCCATATCTAATTATTTTAAAAATAAATATAATTTGTCCAAGTGATAAATTTGCAGATCGTTACATTCTTCCCCACTTAAAAGAATTTCATCCCCGAAATTATACCACAACCCTATTCCCAATAATACTTAAAACTATTCATCAATCCATATGATCTACATAGATCATTCCTATGTGAAATCTGATTTGATCACTCACTCGAATACATAACTTCATTTCCGAACTAGTATCGCTCACTCGACTTCCAAGTGCGGACTTTGATCAGGCTTCTTAATTAGAAACCTCTGTTCTCCTTGAATAGCCATAAATTATGATAGACAACCTTTAGTTCCACATAAGAACCCTCATCAACGCTCTCCATGAAAAATTGGGCGATAAATCCCTATTCGGAATGGTGTGAAACACCTCGAGTCATGTACTCAAATCATGGATCGAGAACTATGTAAAAAGGAGAAATGATATATGTACAACCTACGTACTAATCCCATTGGTTCCTACTTCCCAAGATTATAATTACCCTTTTAAAGAATCACCATTTTACTTAAAAACATTTCTTAAGTTTATTAATATTCATTAACTCAAATTATTTTAGTATGATACTCTTATATATCCAAAAGAGTATATACAATTTCAAATCTTAAAATGGTTTTAATTAACCTAGGATGTTCAATAAATTTAAAACTTTATTTATTAACCCGCTCTTAATCAAGACATCTTTTTATTTTGAAAACTCTATTCTTTTAAGGGATTCGAGAACACAATATCCGGGTTTTATTTCAAAAACCTTTCGGAATGATACTTTATATTTAACCCTTTTGAAAACATAATATATAGCTCGAGTAACTCTAAAATGATATCAAGGAACCAGGCGCCACCAAATAGTATTATATATCCCTTTTACTAAGTAGAGAAATACTCAAGAGAAGTGATTACCATCCGAACACATATCGTACCCATTTTTAGTCATTTCCAAGACACTCAAACTAGTTAATCATAAAAATATTTCTTTCTTCACAAATCCCTTTTTGAAACAATACTATTTATAGAAAAATAGTTCTTTAATCAAATCATCCACTAGCTTTGGATTCATTCGGATTTGAACCTGTTTCGATTGTACAATGAAAAAGAGGATAATTTACTAAGTGCACTATCATATCTGCCTAAGCAAACATTCTATTGTCACTTAGAAGATTATTCCAATCACTACAAAACAGATCGAAATCCTTCCCGAACTATCCAAAGAAAACTTTAGTTTCAAATCCATTTTAAAATATTTATATCTTAAAATCTCTTTTATTACAATTACCACAACTTTTCCAAAATCATATAAATCTTTATCAAAGCCGCCGGGATTTAATATTCTCACAATTCTTTTCATTTTTATAAGGTCATCTAAAGATTTTCTTTTAACTAAACACATTCTATTCTAAATCCAATTTTAACCCTACATCTCATCGATAACTATATAGACTTTTGAAAATCATTCATTAATATATAAAATATATCCTAGGTAAAATTATTTCATCTACCAACTTTAAAACAATACTATGTCAATTGGACTTCTTCAAGTGTTTAGGAAATCCCTATCGATATCGTTGGTCAAACGCATCGACCATAATTCTTAAGCCACTCAACAGATCAACAACACAATATAAAACATTTTTACTCAGTAACAAATACGCACGCATATTTATACACTCGGGCTCATTCTAGGGCCTCACTTACCCTATCTCAAATGAGTATACCCTACCAGGGCCAAGGTTCTAGCTTAACCTTCAACTCTGATACCAAATGTAATGAGTCGGATTTTCAACCCTCGAAAATCGACACTAATACGTCCACAGTATCACATGCCAAACATTCAAGTGTCGGAAATACCGACTTGTTAGCGTGAAAGAAGAAGGTAGAAGATAGAAGAAAACAATACAGAATCTCACAATGCAGTGAATAATATACAATACAACAATGATCTTTACAAAAAGGAAACATCTTGATTCATATATACAACATCTGAGTACACTAGTCTTATCCTAAATTTGGACAGTTATAGAAACCTGTCTTTACATTGACAAATATAGACTCTATAATATAGCGAAAGAAAAATATACGTGAATACGTCTTGACCATCCAACTTCTCTCCAAATCTAAAGTATCCAACTAAACCTGAGAAAAACATACTCGGTCTAACCCGAGCATTACATGGAATAATACCCAAGTAAGTTTGGTAAACCAACATGTGTAAAACTCAATAACAAGTAACAACCAAACAAATTTCTACATTTGAAAACTTTTCAAACAAAGGGTATCTGGTAAGACAACACGCACGTAAAAACATATGGGTTTTTACCTTACGATTACCAAAACATTTTATATCAAAATCAAGTGATATTATCATAGTGTCTAGGTTTAATATAAATAGATAAAATAGTTAAAATGCTTGCATCTCACATTCCAACATATTAGGCTTTAAATCAAAAATGTAAGCCACGTATTGGAGATTGGATTCCAACTAATGACTGGGCTACTGGAGTACCGCCCGCCACAGTACACCTCTAGAAAAATGTACCGAGGTCATACCTATTGACCCCTGCCAACACAGGACCGGCCTAACCCTTGCTGGATAGTACCGAATATAGCATCACCATGGTTGCTTTGTAACCTTTAACTGAGCGTTCCCACATACACGAATTCATTGATGATTGTGTATATATCTAGAAGGGTGATGATATACCCTAATGGGTACGACCCACATAGCCCTGCTGCCTATCCCATGTTTTAGTCATTCTCGATTAATGAGGCTTGAGGCTACGTTTTACCTTTCTGAATAGCAATACATCTTGGAAAGCTAACACAACCCTCTAAGCGTCAATGCAATGCCAGCATTCATCCATACAAGTTCGTTCTGGGTCTGAACGAAACCGAAGGCACTAACTCTACTACATCCATTTTGGAATCACCCTTAGGATTAGTAGCAGTAGCCCTTACACTTCAAAGTACTCGGTCTTCTATCATCTTCAAGATGCCTTCCACTCGAATGCACATGTTGGCTCAAAGTGGTTTTTGGATATAGATCCGATCCGATCTCTCTGTATCACCAACCGATAATTTCTGGTTGATTCATTACCGGTTCTTTTCGAAGTAAGTATTTGAGTCCTTATATGGGAACTCAAATTTACATTCACACTTCATAAGTCAAATTAGGCCAAATTTGATAGTCGGTTATTAAACTATCAAATAACAACAATAAAATCTAGAGATTTAATTACCAAAAGCAATCACTAAGCCTCAAAACCATTTTCATTTATAAATCTCCTTTCCCAAACATTTATCAACATTCATATACTTATCTCCTTTACATAAGTATATTCATAAAACATTTATAAGATTTTTCATTTCCAAATCTCCTAAACGGATTTAACTACATTATTTATATTGGAGAGAATAATTACTCTAAGCACTATTCCTTCCGTGCTAAGTATGGAACACATGTTCCATACTACCATTTTTTTAAAAGGCCAACCTCGGGAAACCCAAACCTCGAATTCCTGTTGTAATTATCTTCAATAAATCCTTTTATAAATTCCCCTTACCCATGAAATCCTTTTTACTTTAACCCAAACCCGTTTATAAAAAATTTATCAACCTCCATACTCATTTATGGGACTCTTTATAATTATTCAAACCTGGTTATATAACTTCTTTATAAACTTTCAAACCTTGTATAAAACTTCGCTTTATCGACATCTAAATCCATCTATAAAATCTTTTTATAAACATTCAAAACTATTTCTAAAACTCCTTTTATAAATAACCCAAGGTTATTCATACACTTCTTTACATAATATTTAGAACAATTGTCAAATCACTCTTTAAGTATCTTGTTCAAAATATAATAACCTTGAAGAACATTTTAAAAGAAAATGAAATATTAACTTTCCAAAACTAAACGCAGGCTTAATGACTGCAATGGATCATTAAATTTGGGTTTACTTATCCAAGTTATATTATAGGTATTGCCATAACATCAGATATGTATGGGATTCACACATAACATACAATCAATCATAGGTAGATGTCAAGTTACAGATATAGATACATCCATTATCGGGTGTAAAAGTTTTACATATAGAAGTACATTCCATATGCTTAAGTTATTATGACTCGCGTATCGAAATTAACTTCCTTATGTTTATCACGTTACCGATATGCAACCTTTGTGCTTAATACAAGTCAACTTACTTCCCATAAAACGTGTCACCATTTTATAATCACTATCTTAAGTCATTTGGCTACTTAATGGTCCAGGCGAGAGATCCTTTGATTTAAAATCAATTAATCTTTAAAATAAAATTGATTTAAATATAACTGATTGGGTTTAAAACAACTTTTGAAAAGATTAAAGAATATTTAGTTGGCTTAACACTAATTATACCTTAATTAATCATAATTAAATCAAGATTAAATCAAGATTAAATCATAATTAAACTTTAAATAACTTAATGAACTTAGTAAGTCCTAATTAACTTCTTAATACATCTTTGTTAAGGTTTAAACAATTCATTATTAGTTAAACCCTAATTAATTAAAATTAATTTACTAATCACTTAATTAACTAATAATTTTTTAACCTACTTAACTTAATTAAATAATAATTAACCATTTAATTACTTCTTATCTTCATTAATCACTAATTAAAAACTTTATTAATCACTAATTTATCATTAACCTTCCTTAATTGTTACTTAACCTCTAATCACTTACTTAATTACTAATTACTTTTAATTAATTTAGTAAATAATAAAATATTAGTTTAACTAAACTTAATATCGTTTTATATTACTAATTAAGTTTGGAAAACTTTTTCAAAACTATTTCAAAAGAAAACATCTTTAAACGAAACGACAATTTTATCGAACTACGTCCATAGCGAACAACGACTATAGCCATGAGCACAGTTCGCTTAAATATACTTTAAGTGAAAACACTTGCTTATTCTTTCCTATTTCATGTTTAGAAGCATAACTTTTAAAGTTTTTGAGACTTACAAACAAAGATCGAAACTTTGAAACAATTTCCAAACTTTAAAACAAGGAAACATAGTTTTTGATTTCGAATCTGATCCCACGTCCGTCACAACACACAAATTTGTTAATTTTGTTTCAACTCAACATACTTTGGTTCTTTGAACACAACCATACTACTATACTTTTAACATCATAATGAAACACATAATAAACATAGGGTTATATGCTTACTAACTCGACAACATCACATTCAAATCTCAAATTCAATACCAAACATAACATCCATTAAATCATCATCGATCAACATATTAACCATTAAATTTTCTCATCATATTATCACCATAATAACACATCATAATAAAGTCAAAAACCTTTCCAAAACAAATTAGTTTTATTCACCGAAAATCTTTGAAACCTGAAATGCCTTAGATGCACCAAAAATCACCCCAAAAATATGTCAACTTCCACTTGATTTTTGGACATATTACTCTCGGATTTTGAAAAAGTGATCAAAAGAAAATATTTAGTAAATTATTTTCTCTACAATTTAAAAAAAAGAATCACTCAAATCAGAGTCCGTTTAAGGTAAATATGGTCAAAAGAAGGAGAGCTATTTTCGGACCTGAATTTCTTAGTTTAAAAGTACACTATAAAGAAATGCGATTTTGACAAACCTAAGCTTGAAATTAGAGAAGGGGTAAAAAAAAGTTATAGCTACTAAAATTTTGTTCGATTTGAGAAAAAGAAAATCTTGATTTGGTGTAAAATAGAGGAATTTATGGCCGAATAAAGTGGGGGAAAATGGAGAAGAAAGAGTTTAAAAACAAGTTTGCATCTTTAAAGCAATTGAAAACTTTTGATTTTAGAAAAAACATAAAGCTAACACAAGAAGCCATGAAATTATGAAGAAAGCTTTAAGAAAATGGAAATGGAGAAGTAAATAAAAATATGGTGAAGGAAATGTGTATTTATAGATGAAAGACAGTTGGAAAATTACCAATTTAACCTTAGTTTTATAATATCCTAACATGTCATTATTTTGACAAGTTACATCACCACCTTCCTCCCCCTCATATGTCACATCCCCTCCTCTGTAGTCACATCCTTTAGGTCATAATGGATAATTATGAAAATACTAAGATATGACAAAAGATAATGATATATTATTATATATATAAATTATTATTTTTAAAACCATGACTTGTCACATCACTTGCTAAACATAATTAACATAAGATATTCTATAATTAAGTGTACTATTATATTTTCAATTATCTCTTATATGTGTACATATTGTGCACAAAAGCGAACAACGTTCCCGATAACTTTTCGATGTCGAAAAGTCAAAATTCTGGAAAACGTTCTTCGGTCACATTTTCTATTTTTCTACGAACTATTTATTTTAGTAAACAAATTTTAAAAATTATTTTACCATCATTATTAAATAATTGAAATAGGTTTATTTGATAATAAATACCCATTTATTTAATATTTAAACTTAACTTGAATTTCCGTAGAAATATATAAAACCGATGATGTCAACCGTCGATGTCATAAATACATTTTATTTTGAGAAAATAAAATAATTATTTATTTCATAATCTTGTTTGAATACATATATTAGTGTATGAATCCAAAGCTGTGCACGATCCTTATTGTTTAAAAGTAGTTTTATTGATAAAACTATTTACGGCTGTTTTATCGATATTTTACATTGGACGATATTTACAAATTTTCAATATTTTGCCTCGGTAATTTATCCGCAAATATTTATCCCAAACAAAATAACCATTATTATTTACCACTTAAAACATGATTTTCTTACTTTTCAACCCATATTTAAATATTTTAAAAATAAATATAATTTATCCAAGTGATAAATTTGCAGGTCGTTACATTATTCCTATTACCTTACCCTTTACTGTATTAGAGGTAATCTGACCCGTTTATTATTTTATAATACTTAGGTCAGACAGAGGCAAGATAGGTATAGGGAATCATGATGTTAGGCTAGCTTTTGGAGATATATTGTTATATCATTTTGTACTAGTCCTCATGTTTATATGTGTATGACTTTTGTATGAGATAATGTGACTCATCATGTACATATTGTTTTGATACTCCTTTAGCAATTAACGTATATTTATGATATGTGGGCCTAGTGCTTCCATTTTTGTAGACTCACATTTTATTTCTTGGTATAACATGTATCATATTTTACCGCTACGATCTATGATTTTATGTTCTTTGATATGTTATATATATTGTTCTGTTCTAAATTGACAATGTGCTATTGCTTTATGCTGATATAGTACACGTCGGTTATTATTATAAGAGGTAAAGTTAAATGTGACATCGTTAGCCAAAAGAAATATTCATGGATGATTGCTCCTAACCATCCTTGTTCTCCATATCACCAAAACAATATTACTACGTAATATTCTTTGGTAGTATGGGTATGGAGGTGGGGCATTACAATTTTAATTAGGTGTGATATTTGAAAAGGCATGAATATGTCATATAAATATATATTTTCTAAAACCCGTGACAAATATGCGAAATATATAGTGAGTATAATATATTCAATTTTATACTATTCAATGAAAAACAAGTTTATGCATAAAATTATTTCGAAAGTACACGCCTTACCAATATAATATACATACATGCATATATATACACATAGATACATATACATATTTATGATAATTTTCAATAAAGTATATAATGATTAATCTAGATTAATTTCCAATTGTTCAAAACAAACATCCACATTACACTAAACCTTTCTAACGTATTTGCAAAAAAATACACATTAAATGCATACGTGCGTGCACACATACACATATATAATTTCATCTCCAAAAGATTAGTTCTTTTAATAAAAACATAATAAAACAAATAATTGCATACATTAAATTAAACAAGATAAACCGTCTCTATATTATAGGATTAATTAACAAGAAAATCATTGAATTATATAATATATTTTGAATATTATTATAGGTAATATTAATACATGAATTCGTAACCTAAAATGTAGTTTTATGCATACATAATTTTTGGTTTAATTTATCAAGTTAAAATAGATCATATCATTTAACATGTGCTTAAATTGTATTGCTAATTCTAAATTAAGGTGGGTCAGTAATATGTATATATAAAATTGTGATATGTTTAATATCCCATAAATCGAATCAAATTTGGATAATACCTTTCAAATCTAGCCAATTAGCAATGCTTTGATTTGGTAATACCTCCTTGGATTATTAAATCAACACCTAACTTTGTAAGAGAATGATGAACCACGTAGCCTTTATGTTTATTTAATGTTTTGATTTGTTTTGAAGTTGATTATTTGAAGAGGAGGAACAAATTTTTGGCCATGGCAGGAAGGAAAAAATGAGGATAAAGAAAAATAACCGAAGGAAATTAAATTAGTGGATTTGTTTTAATGGGAAGAATGGAACTTTTTCAATTCTTTTAATTTAAACTTCCATAATTAATCCCTCCTTAATTTTAAATTACTCCACCCATTAATCTTCCATTGTATGGTTGCCCTATATTGCCATCCATATAATGCAAAATTTCCAAAAACTCTTCAAATAATCATCTCTCATTTATAACCTGTTTAAAAATATACCGATATCACATATTGATATGCACAAACATTATATTTATATATACAGTTAAATAATTACAAACAATCCCAAAACATCAAATAAATTAATAGTAATCAATATTTCTCAACATATTAATTTAATTAACCTACAACATTTTATAAACAAATTAAATTTTGTGATTTTTTGGAGAGTTCACAAATACGGTTGTGAGACACAGAGGTGTGAATTCGGTCAATGATTAAATATCAATATTCACAAGTCACCTTACCAAGTGGTGTGACATTTTGTCCAAATTCATCGCATACATAACTTTGAGTTGACTAAAGTTGACCGTGATACTAACCTCATACAACCGATGAGATGAAATGTCCTTCACTTCCAATGCTTCAACTCAGACCTAATTAAGTTGCTCGATGGATCATTCTTCTATAATTTATATAAAAACAAAGTAGAGTATTCATATTAAAGTTTCATTATATTCTCAAGTTGAGAGAACTGTGTAACATCATCACACTGAGACTTCATGTTTGTTGGAGTTGTTATTAACTAACAGGAAACTCCCAAACGAGCCATTCCATGATTATCCAATAACCACAAGAGTATCCTCTTGGTGCCCTTAACAATCATGAGTAATACGCCGCTCATCATTTAGAGAGCATTATGCACTCTGATCTTAATGGATGAATCAATTTCCTTTTCTCAAAACATCTTCACTAGGAATATTTAAAATAAAATGTCATTTAATTTTTTGATTAATTACTCGTGGTTTCTACTGTTTGCAACTAAAATCACATAGCATTTTATTTAATGCTTTTCTTATTGTATACTTTAGATAAATTATTTAACTAATTATGTCATAGTATAACAAGTTATATAAAGAAAAACAAACGCCATTACTACGAATTGATCGACTATAGAGTTAGATATATGTAACAAATTACATGCTTATCCTTAGCGCATACAACTAACTCTTTCATAAAAAAGTTTAAGAGTCATAACATGACATAGATATCAAGTCAAGGATGCAAATGGAAGATGATAGAAAATGATCCGATCAATGACTACCGAACCGAGTGAAAGATTCAATAACTATTTTGTTTAGTATTGTATAGTGAATTCTTACCAATAACAAACTGTTAACCGGGTTTTTTAACCTAGCTAAATTCAAAAGGAGTTAGAACATTCAAGCTAAGCTAAAATGACTCGAAACTTGAACGAAAGGCCTAGGAAAGAAAGACAAGAGTCTACAAAGAGTTTATACTAAACATAAGCAAACTTTTCGAATCGGCGCCGATCCGATCCAATTAGATCGGTACCGATCCAAATTAGTTGCTCATATATGCCCCATTCCTTTTGCATTGTGAATCTATGCCTCTACTAAGCTCACTTAACAAGTCTGGTAGCATTCCAAATATTCAAGCTTAAGGGGTGAAGGTTCATCTGACTCAAACTACAGTTCAATCTAGCCCACATGTGAATCATCATCAAAACAAGTCAACAATCTACGAAATCACATGAAGAGCATCAAATCGAAATAAGAAAGGCAGCCAAGTAGTAGAAGCATAAAAAATGCTTAACCATTTGGATCGGTGTCGATCCGATCCAATTGGATCGGTACCGATCTAAATAGTTTGCTCCGACAACCTCTAAACTTATTGGGCTTCCTCTACATGACGACTACAGGCTTATGGAAAAGTGGTTCATGCCCAATTGCTCTCCAACCCCTATAAATACCATCCTATCTGCAACATGAAAGGGATCTTTGGACGGCTGCTGCAACTCTGCTATTATTATTGTTCACTCTTCTTCTCCCACACAATAGTCACAAAGGAGCAGCTGAGATTCTTCGGTTGCCTCCAAGTACTTGTGATTTAGATCTAACTTAGGTGATTCAATCATATTGTAAACCAAATCAATCTTGTAATAACAGTCAGCTAATAAAAGCTATAAAGTGGACGTAGGCTTCATTAGCAGCCGAACCACTATAGAAGTCTTCTTGTCTCTTTACTATCTCTGCTCTTTTTTAAATTTATTCTCTATATTGTTTTCTTTGAGAAACAGGGCTTGTGCTTTCACACTCAACCCAAGGTGTTGATCCATTTTTTGGGTTAACAATTTGGTGCTTTCACTAAGAATTGAACTTAGACATGGATCTAGTTTTCCTCTTTGGATACGCCAGATCCAGAAACTAAATCCATCAAACCAGCTCTAGGAAGTTTGAAGCTTGCCGTTGAAGATCAATGGCGGGGAGAAAGGGAACTGCTTTCGGAAGATCCATAGGAGTTGTTATAGCTGAGAAGAGACCAATCCTCAGCTAGTTGAAGTCAACGACACCAATAATCCATTAATCAAAGCAAATTCTAAAGCTAACATAGGAGATCAAGTGTCGGGATCTTCTATCCAGCAAGAAGTCATCACTAAAGGCAAATTGAATAAGATGGTTAATGAAATCAACCAAAAGATGGAGAACAACCAAAAAGCTCTTTTGGACAAATTAAATGTCCTCCTAACCTTGCAATTAATAGCTTCTCCTAGAACCATGCTAGAACCCATGGCTGCCATAGAGTAGGAAAACTCTTCCGTTTCTGGCTTAAACAGAAGAAACAGAAAGAAAAAGTAGAAAGGAGTGGTGGATCGAATAGTAAGAATCATCGTAGAAGGAAACACATGAACTTCGCCAATTGCAAAGCAACCTACTACAAACTTGAATCTGGGGTCGAAAACTCCATGGGAAGATATAGCGGTGGATCTCATCGACTCTGAAAATGGTGAGCAACTTGACGATGACAAGTTGGAAGAAAATGCTAATGCACTCAACACCGGCAAGGAGGCCCAGATTGCCCCTTCCCGACCAACCGCAAGCCAACGGAACTCTAAGAGAGTGGCCTTACCGAAGATAGGAGAGCTTAAGCTTCATCCCACTTACCAAGATTGTTTGCCAAATCAAATACTTGGCATAGTCGCTGATAGTCGACCCACGGACTATCGGACATTAGAGGCATATATCATGGATATGATCAAACGCTTGATGGACAGAGTAAAGATAGGAGAGATGGTGAATGGGGATCCACTCCAAGCCGGACTCCCTTCACTATTGACATTTTGAATGAAAAGTACCCTGAAAATTTTACTATGCCTACTGTTCATTTTACGATGGAACTAGAGATCCGAAATCTCACCTGTACAAGTACAGTTAGTACATGGATGGAGCAAATACTTCAAATGCTTTTCGATGTAGATGTTTTCCTATCTTCCTAGAGGGAATTTCTTCTATTTTTTTTACCATGCTCCCACCAAAATCTATCTCCACTTTCAATGACTTAGCAACAAAATTCCTTAATCAGTTTAGGCTTTATACATCACAACCAAAAGACATGATGGCCTTATTTGGCCTATTCCAAGGATGAAATGAATCTTTGAAATCCTTCATGAGTCGGTTCAAGACTGTGGTGATTGATGTAAGTAACCTAAATGAAGATATGGTTTTCATGGCCCTAGTCTGTGCTATCCACCCCGACATTGAATTCGAAAAATGGATCAAAATGAAACAACCATCACTAGGAAAGACTTTAACCGAAAGGCAAGATAGTACTTGAGATTGGAAGAGGTGGAGGAGCTAGAAGGAAAACCTGCTAACCCTCAACTAACCAACGCTGGCCAGAATGGCATGGCAGCTAACCAAGGTGCACACACCTCTTGAACAACTGTAGGAAATGTGGGGAAGGATAGCAACCAAAAAAGGAAGAACCATAATTCCAAGAAGCAACACGGAGGTAACAAGCGACTTAAAGGCTTAAGGCCTGAAGACTCACCCTACTCAATGATACTCCAAAAAACATCTATCTTGCGACACAAGGGACGGAAGAGTACAAGAAGCCGCCTAATAAGGAAGCGACTAAATAGAAAAAGAATTTTAGGAAGTACTGTTGCTTCCATGAAATACATGGTCACAACACGAAATAGTGCTGACACCTGATTGAAGAGTTGATTCGGGAAAACAAGCTTCAGCAGTATGTGAGGAAATCAGAAAATCCTGACCAGCCTGCTGCACCCCAAGCTCCTAAAGACCGAGGAAAACCAAGCTGGAACCAGCGAAGATGGATCCAGACGGACCGACCAAAGACTCATTATTGGAACAATATCTAGAGGACCTCATCCCGTGCAAAAGAGTTGGGGAGAAATAAAGCGATATGTAAGCTCATTGAAACATGTTCTAAAGGATTAGTGCTTCACGGTTGAAGATGGAACTCCTACTAAGTAGTAGAGAACCCTGAATGATGATATAGTATTCTGGAATCGATGCACTGAAGGAATAGAAGCTCCGACCCTTAACCCCATGGTAGTGACGCTAGGAATCGGACTAGCCATGGTCTGACGAGTATTGGCGGACAGTGGCATCTCTGTCAATATCCTGCTTAGACACACATCTGATCAGATGAAGATCAGTATGAAAGACGTAAATGCTTGTCGAATAAAGATTCAGGGATTCACTGATGAACCTAAGCAACCTATAAGAATAGTTGATTTGCCAGTAGAACTTAGGGAAGGCGACCAAAGAGTCGTCCTCATCAAGACCTTCGTGACCGTAGATGAAATGTTCGCCTATAATGCTTTCTTAGGCCGGCCTACTTTGGCAGATTTTAGGATCCCTTTAGCTCAATGGAGTTGGGGTGATCAGAGGAGCCCAAAGTGTCGCTAGAGATTGCTACATCATAGAACTGTGCAAGTCTAGAAGAAAAGAAAAAGGGAAAAAAATAGGGAGAACTCTCCATATTCTTGAACCTATCGCATAGCAACTACATAGCCACCCCTAGCTTAGGTAACATAGCTAATTTGTCAAGGCTTTGGATCTTAGAAAGAAGATTTCAAGGAAGGATCGGGCAGCACCGGTTAAATTGACGGTGCATGCCCCAGTCGATATGGATGACCCAATTCAGGTTCTGAAAATTGATCAAATCTTGGAAATAAGATGCGACGGGAACTAATCAAATTTCTTCAAGCCAACCTGAACGTATTCGCTTGGATGCATTTCAATATATGCGGGGTGTCGTCGAAGATTGCATGCCACGCACTCAATATCGATCCCAAGTATACACCGGTGAAGCAGAAGAGGCACAGCCTAGGACCTGAACGGTCCAAAGTGCTAAGAGAAGAAGTGGATAAGCTGATGGTAAATGGCTTTATCCACGATGCAACCTATCCCAAATGGGTATCCTACCCAGTCTTAGTCAAGAAATCCAATGGAAAATGGCGAACTTGTATGGACTACTCAGACCTAAACATATCCTGCCCAAAGGATAACTTTCCACTACCTAAAATCGACCAACTTATGGATGGAACAACAGGACATGAATTGTTATCATTCATTGATGCTTACTCGCAATACAACCAGATCATGAAGTATGAACTAGACTAAGAAAACACCAGTTTTATCAATGATCTAGGATTATACTGCTACAATGTAATGCCATTCGGCTTAAAAAATGCTGAGGCAACTTACCAACGACTGAAGAATGCCATGTTCAAACATCAGAAATCTATGTAGATGATATGTTAGTTAAATCACGCATAGCCACAAATCACTTGGACAATCTCACCGAAATGTTTGAGATACTCCGTAAGTGTAGAATGAAACTCAATCCACTTAAATGTCACTTCAGGGTAGCCTCTAGAAAGTTCCTATAATTCATTGTAAGCACCAGAGGCATCGAAACTAATCCCAAACAAATTACTGCTTTACAAGAAGCCGAGGCAACAAGGAACAAGTAAGAGATACAAAGCTTGAATGGAAAAGTTGCAGCGCTAAGCCAGTTCATCTCAAAAGCAACCGACAAATGTATATCGTTCTTTGACGCACTAAAGAAGGGAAAGAAGAACTTTAAATGGAAATAGGTTTGTCAGATTGGCTTTGAAGAACTGCTGCGACATATGGATACTCCGCCAATCTTATCCAAGCCTATAGACGGAGAAGACTTGTTTATCTACTTAGCAGTCTCACCCTAGGCATTAAGTGTTGTGCTTGTACGTAAAGAAACTAGGGTCTAGCGACCCGTATATTACATTATTAAAAGGCTCACTAGAGCCGAGAAGAATTATACGAAGTTGGAAAAACTAGCCTATGGCCTCTTGATCGCATCCAGGAAATTACGACCATACTTCCAGGTGCACCCGATCAAAGTACTAACATATCAACCCTTGAAGCAGTTGTTGTTCCGCCCTGAGACCTCTGGATCGCTTATCAAATGGAACATTGAATTGAATAAATTTGAAATCTCTTACCATCCACGAAGGGCGATCAACGGGCAGGCACTGGCAGACGTCATTGCTGAGTTTCCAATATGAGATAACGAAGAATTAATTACTCCGGAAGTGGAAACACACTGTAGGTGGTTTGTCGACAATGCACCAAATAAGTTTTGTTCGATAACGAAGAAGAAATTACTCCCGAAGGACGATCCGTTGCTATGCCTTATGCTTGGAATTTCCTGCAACAAACAGTGAGGCGGAATATGAAGCATTGATGGCTGGACTGAAAATTGTAAAGGAAGTCGAGAAAAAGTCCATATATCTATAGCGACTCTCAACTGGTCGTCTGTCAGGTGAGAACCAAATATCAAGCCCGAAGGGAGAAACTCCCCCGTATATATCCAAAGTGCAGGTAATGTTGAACGACATTGAGCATTACACACTATAGCTCATATCTTGATGGAATAAAACACGAAGGCGGACTATCCAGCTAAACTGGCCAGCTGTAGAGAAGCTCAGTCAATAGGACTAGTCCCAGTCGAAACTCTAACTACCCCAAGTATAGGCGAGATGGATATTGATCATATTTTTGAAACGACCGAAGAACCAGAGGCATGGATGACACCGATCAAGGACAATCTGCTTAGAGGAACACTCCCCGTGGACATGATAAATGGAAAAAGCTCCTTTGAAAGGCACCACGGTTCATAATACCGGATGGAATACTCTACCAAGGGGGGTTCTCTACTCCCTTGCTCAGGTGTGTGACCAACGGCGAAGCTCGAAAAATCCTCAGGGAAGTTCATGAAAGCGACTACGGAGATCACACTGTGGCACACCATTGCAAAGAAAGTTCTCTGATATGGGTATTTTGGCTAACGGTCAACCGCGGTGCAACGGATTATGCCAAGTGGTGTGACCAATGATAAAGATTCAACAAGATAAAAAGAACTCCTTCAACAGAGCTAACATAGATGGTCAGCACATGGCCATACGCAATCTGGGGAATCATTTTGATTAGTTACTTCCGATAGCCAAAGGAGGAGCCAAATACACTATCATTGCTATTGACTACTTCACAAAATGGCCCAAGCAGAACCGTTGGCCACAATTACCTTAAAGAAAGTTGTTAACTTTGTTACTAAAAACATTATTTGTAGGTTTGGAGTGCCATAAAAAATCATTAGGGATAATGGGACTCAATTTGAAAGAGCTAAATTTAAAGACGTTTGCAAACGCTTTCGAATCGAGAAAAGCTTCTCTGATGTTTCACATTCGCACGCAAATGGGCAAGTGGAGGCAGTAAACAAGATCATCAAGTCTACCATTAAAAATAAGCTAACTAAAGCTAAAGGGAATTGGGTAGACACACTTGCACTATGGGCTTACCGAACAACACACAAATCTACAACTAGTCACTCTCTATTCACCCTGGTTTAGAAGAAATGATCCCACTCGAACTAAAGGTCTCTTCTTGTCAAAGAAGAAACTTCAATCAACAGTAGAACAAGCAGCTCCTGCTCGAATTGCTCGATATAGTCATTGAGAAGCGGGAGAAAGCCGAGCGAAGGACTGTCGCTCACCAGAAAAGGGTTTCACGACATTCCAACTCCAAGGTCCGTAACTGTACCTATGAAGTATTAGACCTTGTCCTCAAACAGGTCTACCCTGTACCAGGAGCATTCAGATCAAACTTGGAAGGACACTATGTGATTGGCCAAAAGCTGGGGATGGCACATTCAAGCTAACAACCGTTGATGGAACAGCAAATTACTGCGTCGTTACTTTAACTAAGACTATCTTATGTATTTCCTATTTTATGCAAATAAGTCATCCCCGGATACCGAAGGCATTATAAATAGGCATAACTTGCCCAACTTTTATTTCAATTAATGAAATTGCTTAGCTTTCTGAACCAATGAAACCATGTTCGCGTAAGTAACCTACTAAGTCAATGGGTTCAAATCGACTCAAAACATCCGATCACTGCTTGAGATAGTGGAACCAGGCTTAAGTATGCCTCATCTACCTACCGAGTCGACGGAAGCAAATCGATTCAAACCGTTGGATTGACGGAACTTGATCCTTGCCTTCTAAGAACCGGTGTTGCTACGGCAACACCGGGAAGGTCAGAATTAAAGCCGCACATTTATTAAGCCCTACACCATCTCTTGGATTGCAAAATCACATTTAAGCAAACACGGTTACCTAAGTCGCACATCTCGTAAGCCGCGCAACGCTTCTTGGTTCGCAAAACTACGACCGAGCAAGCCTCGATCCCACTATGTGCATTTCATAAGCCACACACAACTACTTGGATCAGCAAAATTGCATCCAAAAATGAGGAACTCTTATATTATGAAAAGCCACGCACTGCCTCCAGAGCCAAGGAAATAACACTCCAAAGAGCGACACATGTGCACAATAGCCTAAACGTCAGCATTGCGAAGGAATCACTAAACAGTATTTCCAGTAATTGTTGTTATTTTGGCATCACCAATCACTTAGTAAAATTCTTAAGTGTGTAAATCACTATAACAACTCTCAAATTTGAACTATTTTAAATTAAGTATTATTTGAATTTAAGTTAAATTTTGAATTTATATAACGATTTTTGGACGTTGAGTAATATATTTTTCCAAATTCAATAAAAAGGAAATTTTTGTGAAATTTCAATTTTTTGTCAAATTTAGTCAAAATTCGAATTTGAGTTGAAAATTTTAAATTTTTTTATGATACTCCACTCTTCATTTCGTTAAAATCCGACTTCTATAGCTTTTAATCTGCAATTTACAATGCGAAAACGCACTAATACGGACGTTGTATTTGTGTGTATTTCTACCTGTATTTTTATATTGGGTTTTGGGTTGTGTTTGTTGGCCTTGAGTATATTGGGCTTGAATTTTAAGGGTCACCTAAAAGGCTACATACCCTTTCAACCAACAAATGTTTCTGTTGAGAAAAAGGTACGTACCTTTTTCTTTCTGGCTTCATTCCTCTCCTCTTCTCATTTGCTTTAGAAAAAAATTACAGCAAACCATTCCTTCTCCTTCTCCATCTCCTTCCTCCTCCAATCCCTAAGCTAAACCCTAGCCTTCCTCTCTTCTCTCTCCTCTCTCCTTCCTCTCTCTCCTTTTTTTCCTATCTCTCGTCCTTTATAAAAAAATTATGTGTGTTGTCTCTTCATATTCGAAGCTTGGTTTGTTTCGTGCTTAAGGATTTGCTAGTTGAGATTTTGTTGTAGTCGTGCTTGTTTGTGTCTGTTCGTCATAGATGTCACTTTCATTAGCCATGAAAGGTGGGAACCACTCACGACTAACCTTCTTGTGATTAAGTGAATGGAACCCTTTTGAAATGTTGTTATAGTTCGTATTGTTTAGCATATACTATATGATTCTGATACGATATTTTGCTCACTTGTGACACGATATGATATATTTTATGATATACTCTGTTATATGACCTGTACTATTATGTTATTTATTTATTTATATCACACTGCAAGTTCCCTGATATGTTAGCTAGGAAAATCACTATGGGTTGAAATGATACATACCCGAACGATCTTATAGATTAGGGAAAATCATTATGGGTTGAAATGATAAACTCGAGCGATTTTATTGATTTGGATTTGGGATACGGGTTGAAATGGTATGTACCTGAATATCTAATTTTAATTTTGGGTTGAAATGATATATGCCCGAATCACTTGACCATGGGGTAGAAAATTATATACGGACACCGTGGTCAGTTTTTAAATTATTTTCTAAAGTTATAAAGTATGTTTGATTTAATAAATTTGATTAATTTTAGTGATTTTATTTAAAAACTTATATTTGGAAAATAAATTATTTTATATGTTTTAAAGTTTAAATTATAAGCTAATATATGGTCTTAAATGAAATTTTATGATTCTAACTTATAATTTTATTTAGTTTTAAGTATATAATTTAAATAATTTAAAATTATAATTTAATAAAATATTTAATATAGTTTTAAAATATATAATTTAAATAAAATTTTATATAATAAATACAGTTTTAATTTAATATAATAAATATAGATTTTTATATAATAACTTTAATAAATAAAATTTAAGAAGTTAAGTGGAGAATAATTTGAAATTAAATCTGATTTAAATGATTTAAATTTAAATAAGATTTTATTTAAGTTTAAATGATGTGATTTTTGGAATGTAATAGCTTGATTTAATATGAATTGTAAAATCTAAAATATAATTGAAATTAAATATTTTAGTATTGACTTAAATTGTAATTTAAGATTTATTATTTAAATGTTTTATAAAATAACCACGGTGTGAAATAAGCGTTTGGCTGTTAAAGAGACCGGGGTCGGATATTGTCATACTCTCTACCAATTCTGAAACCACTTTAACAACTGTGCATGTGGTGGAGAATCCAAAAAGAAGCATGATGGTTTGGCGAACGCTACCGGTATGAGGTAAGAATGCAGCCTTGACCTTCGGGTCAGCTAGATATGACTAAAACATGAGCTATACCGGGCCAAGTGAGGTTGCTCCTTCTATCGAACATGCTTCTTCGAAACCATATCTTTTGCTTTGTGATCGATTGGTGCGCACCCTTGATTATGGGAGTGTTGTCTTGAGGTGGGCGGTAGCTGCGGCTATGCGTTACCACCAGTCCAGGCGTGCAAAATGGTAGAATCCTACCCTGGGCATTGCCTCGCGTGCCTTGTCATATGCCTTATCGAGCTCGCTATGATTTTGGTTTATGTTGTACCTATGGGGTGCTCCCTGATAGCCCACCAGGTTCGGTGGAGTTTACAGTACTGTATAGAATACGACGCTTATATAAAATCTGTTAAGGGGATAATAGACATTACATATATAGCGTATATTACCATATATGTAAACAGTTTAACAGATCCTTAAAGGATGGGAATCCAAAACATCCTTTGAGTTATTGTTGCATTCCCTTGTTACATTTCACTTGAGTTGATTTACTTACATGAGAATGTTATTCCTGACTCGAGTGTTTTGTTTTACTTTGTGCTCGGGTCAGTCTGAGTATCACAGCATTCATGACTCACCTTTTGGAGCTGGAGACTTTGCTGAAGATTTATCTATCTATCTATTATTTCCTATTTCAGTTATTTCCTTTTCAGTCATTTGCTTATGTATTAGTGGACTTAAGTATTTGGATTTCCAGTTGAATTTGCTTTTAGACTTTGATATTATGTATTTTCTTTGAGACTATGTATTTAGTAGCTTCATCAACTACTATGTTTTATTTATTCTGCTGCAAAATATTCTGTTATTCTGTGTCTGTTATTCTTTGATTGATTTTATTTACCCCAAATTAATTAATAATCTGTTGTTTTCTACAATTCAAGTCTGACATGTGTGGTTTTATTGTCGATTTGAATAGTTCGAAATAGCGGGTTGTTACAGTTGGTATCAGAGCGAGGTTTAAGCAAACCTTAGCCTACGGGGTAAAAACTCATTAGAGATAGGGTAGCAATACCCTAGAATGTGTAGAATCAGTCTCAGAATCATTCTTGAGAGATAGTGTATTTTGAAAAGTATAAAATGGTTCTAAATGGTTTTAAAGATTTTTGGATATAAAAAATTGTTTTAAAAATTTAATCCTTCTCCTAGAATTTCCTTCCTACTAATCCAAATTGTTAGTTAGAATTCTTTGATTAAGATTTTCTTTAAGTCTGAATCGTAACCATTGTCCTAAAAATCCATTCTTGAATTTCCAGGATGAATCGTAGGAATGCTAGAGGTAGGGGTCGAGGAATTGCCACAACACTAGAACCCGTTGCACCGCTCTCTGTAAGGAGTTCACTCAGCTTGGTGGTACCAAGTTTACTGGAGTAGAGAGCATCATTGAGGCTCAGTAGTGGCTGAGGAGTTTAGAGAGGATTTTCATGGGTCTTGAGATCACCGATGCTCAGAAGCGTCAATTAACCGTTAGGCAGTTGCAGGAGGCAGCCAGGATTGGTGGGAGTCTGTTTCAACCCACACTATTGAGGCAAATATCAGTTGGGAGCAGTTTAGGTATAAATCTTGCACTGAATTCAAGATTGGTTAAGTTATCTCTTTGGAATCTTCCTTAAGTCTTTAATATCATATTCAAGGATGCTTTTGTAGCTAAGTGGATGCTCGAAGCCGAGAAGTCTCAGTTATACAAGGAATTTATGGATCTTAAGCAGGGGTGTATGACATTTTATGAGTATGAGAGGAAGTTCAACGAACTGTCCAAGTTTGGTCCTAACTTGATTGATACCCCGCTTAAGAAGAATAAGAAGTTTATAGCTGAAGTTCACCCGGGGTATTATGATCGTTTGATTACTTATGTGCACATCCCTTTTACTGAATTGATGGATATGTCTATTAGATATGAGAACCCCACTTCTAAGGAAGCATCTGTTGTTCGTACACCTCCATCTCAGCCTTCTTCCAACAGCTCCAAGAAGAGGAAGTTCAACTTCAAGCAGTAGAAGAAGATTGGTAGAAGACTAAGGGTTTAGGATCTTCTTCTTAAAGGCAGCCTATTGATCTATCTTCTATTACTTTCTTCAAGTGTGATCAGAAGGGACACTATGCCAACAGCTGTCCTAGTTCAGTCGGAGCTTATGTCCCACCAGTTCAGATGACTATGCATGATCTATGCCATATTTTCTTGCAGCCAGGCCACTTCAAGAAGGATTTTCCCACTCAGTAGAAGGGAAAGGCATCCGGAGTCTTTGTTGTGACCTCTTCCACTCCTCCTACTCCTAGTGGTACCCAAGGTACTCTCCAAGGCACCTTTTCTTTGCTTAATTTTCATGTTCGTGTTCTATTTGACACTGGAGCCTCTCATAACTTCATTTCTTTTGATCTTTGTAATAAGTTTGAACATATCTTGCAACCTCAGTGTGCATCTGAATCCTTATGTGTATCTAACCCCATTGGCGGTCCCGCCAATCTTACTACGATTTGTAACGGGGTGAAACTTCTTTAAAATGAGCATCGATTCACAGAAAATTTCTATGTTCTTGGTTTTGATGCATTTGATCTCTTGCTCGGAGATGATTGGTTAAAGAGATTTGATGCAGTTATCTCTTGCAAGGCCCGAACCATTTCTTTAGTCGACGATCGGGGTAATTCTTTGGTGACTGCATGCCGAATGCCTTAGGATTATGCTGGCAGTTTTATCTTTTCTCTTCATTCTCATCCTAGTGACGTTGACTCCACTCCTGTTGTCAAACTCTTTCCTGATGTTTTGGGTGAAGTCTTTTCTCTTCCTCCTAGGCGAGAAATTAAGTTCTGCATTAATCTTATTCCTAGAGCCTGACTAGTTGTTCTTCCTCCCAAAAGGATAGCACCCAGAGAAAAGGTTGAGTTGAGGAAGCGGATAGAAGACTTGTTTTCCAAGGGTTTGATTGGGCTGAGCCATTCGGAATGGGGAGCAGCTGTGGTATTTGTCACTAAGTCTGATGGTTCTTTGAGGATGTGTGTTGATTATAGGGAGCTGAATAAGCTTACTATGAAAAACAGATATCCTATGCCTCGAATCAATGACATGTTCGATCAGCTCCATGGAGCTAAAGTGTTCTCTCAACTTGATCTTGCAACCGGTTTCCACCCGCTTATAGTGGCTGAGGAAAGCATTCCCAAAACCGCTTTCCGAATTGAGAATGGTTCTATGAATGATTATTTATGCCCATTGGCTTGACTAATGCTCCAGCCTTTTTCATTGGTATTATTAATCGTGTTTTCTGAGATGTTTTCAACAAGTTCGTTCTTGTTTTCATTGATGATATTCTGGTCTTTTCGAAGTCAGAGGAGGAGCATGAATCACATTTTGGTTTTGTTCTTGAAACCCTAAGGAGTCATTAATTGAAAGCTAATTTCTCAAAATTCCATTTCTGGAAAGATGAAGTCCGATTTCTTGGACATATAGTTTCTGAAAATGGAGATTCGGTTGATCCAGTTAAGATCGCTGCGATCAATGTAAGTCTATCCTCTTTCTTCTTTTGTAACTTAATTATCTTATCTTTCTTTGTAATTCAAATTCCCTATTCTATTTCAGGATTGGGAAAAACCTAAGACTCCTTCGGATATTGGTAACTTCTTAGGCCTTGCTGGTTATTATCGGAGGTTTAAAGAGAATTTTGCTCGGATTGCACCTCTCACTACTTTGACTCATAAAAATTCTAAGTTTGTTTTGAATGATAAGTGTGAAGCTGCATTTAATGAGTTAAAGCGAAATCTAACTTCTACTCCTGTTCTTACCTTCCAAATGAAAGTGGGGGATTAACGGTTTACATTGATGCTAGTCGAGAAGGTTTGGGAGCTATTTTGATGCAGAATGGGAAGGTTATTTCTTATGCTAGTCATTAGTTGAAGACCCATGAAGCCAATTATGCAGCTCATGATTTGGAATTGCTGGCCATAGTATTTGCTTTGAAGTTATGGAGGCATCATCTTTTGGGAACTAAGTTTGAGCTCTTTACAGATCACCAGTCGTTGAAGTATATTTTCACCCAGAAGGATTTGAACCATAGGCAAGTTAGATGGCTCGAGTTTCTAGCTTCTTATGACCTCGACATCAACCATACTCCCGGGAAGGCTAATGTAGTAGACA
Source organism: Allium fistulosum (assembly GCA_030737815.1). Taxonomy (NCBI): domain Eukaryota; kingdom Viridiplantae; phylum Streptophyta; class Magnoliopsida; order Asparagales; family Amaryllidaceae; genus Allium; species Allium fistulosum. The sequence goes on from CM060902.1 coordinate 895,867,443, forward strand.
ATGCCTTGAGCCGGAAGAAGGCGATGTCATGTCAGATTCTGGTTTCTTCATCCCTTTTGGATCGTATTGCTGCTAAGCAAGATGAAAACAAGATTCTTAAGCTCATGAAGGATAATGATCGTAGCAGGGAATGTGGTAACCAAGGTGAATTAGGAGCACAAATCGATCAAAATGGGATTTTGAGGATAAATAATCGAATTTGTGTTCCAAATGTCGATGGATTGAGGCAAGAGTTACTTCGGGAAAATCATCGGTCTAGACTTTCTATTCATTCCAGTGTGACAAAGATGTACCAAAATATGAAGAAGTTGTATTGGTGGAATGGTATGAAGCGTGATATCTCTCTTTATGTTAGTAGATGTGCCACTTGTCAACAGGTTAAGGCTGATCTCCAGAAGACCGCTGGATTATTGCAACCCCTTGAGATTCCCAATTGGAAGTGGGAATAGGTTTCTATGGATTTTATTGATGGATTACCAAGGACTAGAAGGGGTAAATAGAGTATATGGGTGGTTGTTGATAGACTGACCAAGTCAGCTCAGTTCATTCCAGTCAGGTCGAACCGCAATGCTTCGAGTTTAGTTGGGATTTTTATAAGAGAGATTGTTTGACTTCATGGTGTTCCGATCAGTATAGTTTGTGATAGAGATCCCATCTTTACCAGTAACTTTTGGAGGAATTTCAGGAATCTTTGGGTACTCGGTTGAATCTTAGCACATCTTATCATCCGTAGACCGATGGTCAGACGGAAAGAGTAAATCAGATTATGGAAGACCTTCGTGCCTGTGTCCTTGATTATGGAGGATCTTGGGAAGATCATCTCCATCTCATTGAATTCACTTATAATAATAGCTATCAGGTATAATCTTAATTTTAAATTAAGGTTACCATAAACACAAATCAATTTAATCTCATCCTTTAAATTAAGCCTAGTATCAAGATGTCCCCGTTCGCTGCTCTTTATGGACGATCTTGTAGTTCTCTATCTTGCTGAATTGAATCTGGTAATCATTTGATTCTTGGTCCTGATATGATTTTGGATGCTTCTGAGAAGGTTGAGGAGATTAGGAGGAAGATGAGAATTGCTCAGGATAGGCAAAAGAAGTATGCTGATAGGCGAAGGAAGAGTTTTGAATTTGCAGTGGGTGATCAGGTTTTCCTAAAGATCTCGCCATTGAAGAATGTTATTCGCTTTGGATGGAAAGGAAAGCTAACTCCTAGATTCATTGGTCCTTTCCATATATTAGAGAGAGTTGGTCCTTTAGCTTATCATGTGGATTTGCCAAAGAAGCTGTCTGGAGTGCATAATGTGTTTCATGTTTTGCATCTTCGCAAGTATCTTCATGATCCTTCTTTGATTGTTCAGCCTGCTTTACTTGAGAATTTGGATGTTGAGACGAATCTCACCATCGAGAGGAAGCCACTTCGTATCATTGATCAAGGTACGAAGCAGTTAAGGAGGAAGTCGGTCAACCTGGTCAAGGTGTAGTGGAGTACTGATGATCGGGATTGTACTTGGGAGATGGAGGAGAGCATGCGTGCTTCGAATCCGGAGTTGTTTGTTCCAGGTACAATTCGTTGAATCTATCTTATCTTTCTTTGTTTCTATTCCTGTGTCTCGATCCTTTTCGAGGATGGAATGTTTTGAGTGGGGGAGAGTGTAACGACTCTCAAATTTGAACTATTTTAAATCAAGTATTATTTGAATTTAAGTTAAATTTTAAAATTTGAATTTAAATAACTTTTTTTGGAGATTAAGTAATATATTTTTCCAAATTCAATTAAAAGGATTTTTTTTAATTTCAATTTTTGGTCAAATTTAGTCAAAATTTGAATTTGAGTTGAAAATTTAAAACTTGAAATTTTAAAATTTTCTTTATGATACTAGACTAAATTCTAATCTCCACTCCACTCTTCATTTCGATAAAATCCGACTTCTGTAGCTTTTAGTCTGCAACAGTGTGAAAACGCGCGAATATGGACGGTGTATTTGTGTGTATTTCTACCTATATTTTTATATTGGGCTTGGGGTTGTGTTTGTTGGGCTTGTTTTTATTGGGCTTAAATTTTAAAGGTCGCCTAAAAGGCCACGTACCCTTTCAACCAACGGATGTTTCTGTTGAGAAAAAGGTACGTACCTTTTTCTTTTTGGCTTCATTCCTCTCCTCTTCTCATTTGCTTCAAAAAAAAATTACAGTAAAGCATTCCTTCTCCATCTCCTTCCTCCTCCAATCCCTAAGCTAAACCCTAGCCTTTCTCTCTCTTCTCTCCTCTCTCTCCTTTTTTGCCCTCTCTCTCTCCTCTTTTATAAAAAAAAAATATTTGTGTTGTCTCTTCATATTCAAAGCTTGGTTCGTTTCATGCTTGTGGATTTGCTAGTTGAGATTTTGTTGTAGTCGTGTTTGTTCGTGTCTATTCGTCATAGTTGTCACTTTCATTAGCCACGAAAGGTGAGAACCACCCACGACTAACCTTCTTATGATTAAGTGAATGGACCCCTTTTGAAATGTCTTTTAAAATGCTATTATAGTTCGTATTGTTTAGCTTATACTATAAGATTCTGATATGATATGTTGCTCACCTCTGACATGATATAATATATTATATGATATACTCTGTTATATGACCGTACTGTTATGTTATTTATTTATTTATTTATTTATATCACACTGCTTGTTCCCTGATATGTTAGCTAGGAAAATAACTATGGGTTGAAATCATACATACCCGAACGATCTTATCGATTAGGGAAAATCATTATGGGTTGAAATGACAAATCCGAGCGATTTTATTGATTTGGATTTGGGATACAGGTTGAAATGATATATACCCGGAAATCTAATTTTAATTTTGGGTTGAAATGATATATGCCCGAATCACTTGACCCTGGTTGGTTTTTAAATTATTTTCTAAAATTATAAAGTATATTTGATTTAATAAATTTGATTTTTAAATTTAATTTAGTGATTTTATTTAAAAACTTATATTTGGAAAATAAATTATTTTATATGTTTTAAAGTTTAAATTATAAGCTTATATATGGTCTTAAATGTAATTTTGAGATTTTAACTTATAATTTTATTTTGTTTTAAATATATAATTTAAATAATTTATAATTTTAATTTAATAAAATATTTAATATAGTTTTAAAATATATAATTTAAATTTAACTTAATATAATAAATATAGTTTTAATTTAATATAATAAATATAGAATTTATATAATAATTGTAATAAATAAAATTTAAGAAGTTAAGTGGAGAATAATTTGAAATTAAATCTGATTTAAAGGATTTAAATTTAAATAAGATTTATTTAAGTTTAAAAGATGTGATTTTTGGAATGTATTAACTTGGTTTAATAAGAATTGTAAAATCTAAAATATAATTGAAGTTAAATATTTTAGTATTGACTTAAATTGTAATTTAAGATTTATTATTTAAATGTTTTATAAAATGACCACGGTGTGAAATAAGCGTTTGGTTGTTAATGAGACCGGGGTCGGATATTATCATACTCTCTGCCAATTCTGAAACCACTTTAACAACTGTGCACGTAGTGGAGAATCCAGAACGAAGCAGGATGGTTTGGCGAATACTACCAGTATGAGGTAAGAACGCAGCCTTGACCTTCGAGTCAGCTTGATATGACTAAAACAGGAGCTATACCGGGCCAAGTGAGGTCGCTTCTCCTATCGGACATGCTTCTTCGAAACCATATCTTTTGCGCTGTGATTGATTAGTGCGCACCCTTGATTATGGGAGTGTTGTCTCGAGGTGGGCGGTAGCTGCTGCTACGTGTTACCACCAGTCCGAGCGTGCAAAACGGTAGAATTCTACGCTGGGCATTGCTTCACGTGCCTTGTCATATCCCTTATCGAGCCCACTACGATTTTGGTTTGTGTCATACCTATGGAGTGCTCCTTGAGAGCCGACCAGGTTCAGTGGAGTTTACAGTACTGTATAAACTATGATGCTTATATAAAATGTGTTAAGGGGGATATGGGTAACGCCTTAACACTATTTTTAATATTATACTTTACTAATAAACATTACATATATAGCGTATATTACTACATATGTAAATAGTTTAACGGATCCTTAAAGGATGGGAATCCCAAACATCCTTTGAGTTATTGTTGCATTTCCCTTGTTACATTTCACTTGAGTTGATTTACTTACATGAGAATGTTATTCCTGACTCGAGTGTTTTGTTTTACTTTATGCTCGGGTCAGTATGAGTATCACATCATTCAGGACTCACCTTTTGGAGCTGGAGACTTTGCTGGAAATTTGGCCATCTATCTGTTATTTCCTATTCAGTTATTTCCCTTCCAGTCACTTGCTTATGTATTAGTGGACTTATGTATTTGGATTTCTAGTTGTATTTGCTTTTAGACTTTGATATTATGTATTTTCTTTGAGACTATGTATTTAGTATCTTCATGAACTACTATGTTTTATTTATTCCCCTACGAGATATTCTGCTATTTTGTGTCTGTGATTCTGTGATTGATTTTATTTACCCCAAATTAATTAACAATATGTTGTTTTGAACAATTCAAGCCTGACATGTGTGGTTTTATTGTCGATTTGAATGGTTTGAAATAGCGGGTCGTTACAATCACTCGCCGTAAGGCCACAAAAAAGCTTAATGGATATCTCAAGTCAGAAATCAAAATGGGATATCTAAAGTAAGGACAATAAAACCAGAAGTTCCTAAGGATAGGAGTTGTAGTATAAATCCAACTGGGCATCCAAAGGACCACAAGGGGCACCCAGTCTCATATCAAGTGTTCATAGTAAACAGTGCCGTGAACTAGGGGCACACACTCGCCAACACTCAACCAAAGTAGCAAAACTTCACAGTCCTAATACCCCAAACAATGAATTTTGGCAGTAATTATGGAACTAAATAAATCGGTATAGGAAAAATATCATCGACTACACACATATAAAAAATAATGCTGCATAAAAAAAAGTAGTGTAAAAAAGCAACAGTGCATGGAATGTAAATAGGTAGACAAGTGAAGTTATAACCAAAGTTTCAATAGTTTTATTACTTATAATGTTTTCCATGTACAAAAACAAACTGCGGGTGATGTACCTGCACAATATTGGCCAAAGAAAGGAAAATACAAACACCACTATTGCAACAAGAAGAAATGCTAAGTGCAGACTTTGCACTTGTACAAAAGCGACCAAAGAGCAACAGCTCCACTTCACAGATACACGGACAGATCATAACTTCTTGTCACTACCTCTCCTACCACCTTTCCTACCTCTGATTGGCAACTTCTCAAGCTCCTCTCATCCCAGGGTGATCTCGTTTTCTGAAACATTGCCACTGACAGACCCTCCTTTGCCTTTATGCTTGCAGGATTTGTGAGAACTCTTTGACGACCTTTTTGCTCTTCAACCTTCTCCTTCTTCACCGCTACCATCTGTTGATCGATTATCAGTTGCTCGGTCTCTACTTTGTTTGGTTGGCTAGCTTGATCCGCCTATTCCTGTGTGACTATAGCTGCCAATCCAAACCATGCAGTTAGAAGGGAAGTAGTTTCAGCACCGTGAGGAAGACGTAACTTGGTAGGAAGAGAGAGTTGATCTATAATATGAGAATAAAGGACGGTCATCTCAGCAATTTTATCCGATGTAAATTGGAAGTCTTCAAACATGGGAAAGATAAGAAAATTACCTACTGTGAGGGTCTGCTCATGCGCCACAACTTCCAAGCCCTCACCCTTGCCCTCTTTTAATGGCTGCATAATCATAGGAGAAGTAGAAACAATCTACTCATCACCATGAAGATGTGAAGATGGCTCACCAGGGCCTAAATGAAAATGCCTGGTTATACCTTAGCGGCGGCCGCGGCATCGATAACTTCTCGTTCCCTCTAATGTCTTAAGATTTCCTGGACCTCCCCTAAAGCTTGGTGGGAATCTTTATTCAAATATGCTAAAACCAACTCCTCTTCGATATAACCACCACCCATGTCATGAAATCGGTCCAGAATTTCTTCCCAGAATACGGCAAGCGTACGAAGGAACAACGGACCTAAGTAACTACTACTCCCCTGATGCAGCATGGAGTTGACATAGAAGCCCAAAATAGTAGCATCCAAGCCTTCCCTCTTCTTTGTGAAGGTATCTTGAAGCTCTAAAAAGCCAGCATCTATGTTAGCATTCTCTACCGCCAGCTGTTTCTTCTCATCATCCAAATTCAAAACTTGTTCACAAAGAGAGGCAATTTCTTGAGGCTACTCGGTGACGGATTTCTTCTACATCTCAACCATCGTCTCGCTTATCTTCAACTTTTCTTTTAAAGACGCCTCATCTATATGGTACTTCTTTATCTCATCTCTATATATGATTGCAGCTCGGTCAGTGGATTCTTTTAGCTCCTAATCAAAGCAACACTTTTGCTCTCTGGCATCATCTCTCTCTTTCTTTAGCCTCTCGATCTCTGCATGACGAGCAAACTGCTTCTCGTACTCATCCTTCTCGAACTCAAATAAGAAGATTTCTTGGTAGTTGTTCCGATTATCAGTAGATAGCTGTATGCATAATTTTTACCACCCTTCAACTTGCTCCAAACCGCTTCAAATTGCTTGGAAATGGGGTGAGTAAGATTCAGCAATAACTGACTTTAGATTAGGCTTATCAAACACAACCCCCCTTAATAAAAATTAGGGAATGCGGCTTGTAGATGTGGGGGGACAGCAGAAAGAATGTAAGGTGCACACTTAAAAATCTGGGGAGTGGCGGTCATGATAGCATGAGTGGAAGAGATCACGTCACCGGAAGCAGGGACATTTATCTCGGGGGAAGCAGGAGGCTGTGAAGCGGATTCTCGTTCTTGATCTTTTTTCGACCTCTTTGACGGATCTCCCTGCTCAGTCGAGCTCTTCCTTTTTTTGTAGCCCTTTCTCCTATTTGTGCCTTGATATTCTCAGCATGGAGATGCTCTTTCGCCTCCCTATCCTTCATCCTTTTCCCCTCCTTGTCGATCTGCCAGGGAGCATGGTACTTTGAAGAGTGTCTCTATGAATGTTGAGACTCCACAAATCGATCAAGATCATTGTAAAGACTACGAGAGTTGATTCATGTAGCAAGCGATATAATTTATTTAGGAAAAAGGCGTTTGATGAGCTAAAAAATCCCAAAAAATATATAGTGTGTGATCCTAGTGAAGTGTGTGTTGTAATTTAATGACCCCGGTGGAATACACAAACCAGATCGATTACCAACTAATGTCAGGACTTTGCTTCCTGCAGGGATGATCTAAGTAGACTGGGAAGGCAACCCTTTCGATGTAAAGTCATCCATCAAGTCACCCATATTCACAAAATATCACTCGTATCTCCCAAATCAATGTCAGCACCTTCCGATAGAAAGTTGGATACAGGCTTAGTCTTAGGAGAAGCTTCCTTAATAGGCTCTTTTAAAGAAGGTGAGGGTGCATGACCAGGGCTCAATTTCGAGGCCTTGTCGCCTAATTTGACATCACCCTCATCGGTGTCCCAATCTATTTCTTCCTCATTTAGAGGATGCTCCTCACTGATTTCTCCTTCTTCCTTCTCTTTAATAAGCAAAACCTTGCCCTTCCATTGAATAAACTCTTCCTATTTCTCTTCTAGAATCGATGGCATTTTTGGTGGCTATCGACCCTGCCTTGAATTTGGATCTCCTCGGGGGTCTTCTTTGACCCATCGGATGGGCCAATTTCTTCTTCAACATCACCATCTTCACCAGGGTCATAGGAAGTGGAAAAAGAATGGGTTCGGACTCTAGAGTGGGAAGGAGCGCTAACGAATCTAATGGATCTCCCAGGGTGTAAAAGCCCACATCGGCGAAGGTTGTCATATGTGAGCAAGAATCTAATCGTGCGTTCCTAAGTGTCGACCGCTTTTAAGGTGCTAAGAACGATGTCGAGTGTTGGGTCCTTGTTAATTTTCGAAAGAACTACAAGGAATATATGACCATTCAAAAAAATTATAGCAACTAAAGGAAACTCTGGGCATGGTGAAGGTGACTTACCCCGTAGTCCATAAATGGGTGAATCCTTCTGGACATTTAGCAAAAAAGAACTGCTTTAAATGAAGGAACTTTGCTGGGAAGATCCAGTATAAGTTTCCGACTACGCTGCGCTTCAATATAAACAAGCGATGGATTAGCCTCTCTCTTCTTGAACAATGGAAGATACCTGCAGCTCAGCGAAGCTTGGGGCACAATTAAGCGTCCTCATGAACAGAACATATAAGCAAGTCAACATGGCGTATCCATTTGGAAGAATCTGGAATAGGGCAACCCTATGTTTTCAAGTGTTGTCATTAAGAAATGATTAAAGGGGGGCACTGCACCATACATGCACATATATCAGTGGCAAGCCACGTATCCAGAAGGTAGCCTATAAGCAAATTCTCCTTTCGATGGCAAAAGCACATCATCCTCTAGGATACAATATTGCAAACAAACGCTTCGTGACACCCTATGTGTAAGAATTGTAGGAGCTTTCTTTGGAGTATCAAGCAAGGCTCTGAAATTAGGAGGAGTGCGATCGACGATGGGACCGACTGGAATCAAATGACCATATTGACCTAAAGTTATGGAAGCAGTAGATCCAGCTGGGATCGATGATGACTCCGCTTCAGAAAGAGTTGAGTTCCCCTCAACTGATTTGCATTAAGAAGATTTGCATGCCATTCTATGTAAGAAAGCTTGTGTTCAAAATGGTCAAGTACGCCTAATCTCTAAACTATAGACCCATGTGTGGTTGACACTTGAAATCCGGGAGATAATTAACGTGTACCAACCACCGATCACATTCCAAGTGTTAACCGGGAGTGTGTGTGATGTGTAATCTAAGTGAGAATGGGTCCGGTGTCCCAAATGCTCTGAACAAACCAATCCGTGTAGATGACTCATTCACACCAGAAAGTGCGATACATATCACCCATTAATTTCATTTCTTCTAACTTACCCCTTATCGATCAACGATCGATAACGGATCCATTGCCAGAAGCAACACGGAAAGCCCTTCCTATTCCAGGTACAGCGACTATTTAATGACAGGACCAATCCGAAGCGAGCGAATATAGATCGATGGTTCAGAATCAAGTAAAGAATTCTCAACATAAGTTTATTTTAGTTCTTTGGAAGGTGATAACAGCATGAGCTGCACACAAGATGCTACCCTTAGCTATTATCACCTCCTAGAAAAACCAAAATCAATCTGCAAGACGTTGTGCCGAGATCGACTGTGTAACTCAATGCAAGTCAATTGTGACTCTACGGATGAAGTTAGCAAAACATGTCAAGTACCGAGACAAAACCCTAGCTTTGTTTTGTGAAAAATTCAAGACTCGATTTGATATCTTCTTCCAGAAAGTCACAATCAACTCGAATCTTCCACTATATCCGTCACCAACACAACTTCATCACCAATCGCTAATGTAGTAATACACCAAAATCAATGATACCAACCTTCGAATTGGAGAAGATAAATCGATCTTTAGTTTAGGGAGACCCAAAGCTAGGGTTTCACTCGGATCGGATTAGCAGTATTCATGGAGGTAGAAGCTTTGCGGATAGTTCCTTTCTCACCTCATCAGCGACGGTTTGAAAAGGCGGCAGCTAGAGGTGCTGCTGGTGAAACTCGACGGTGGCGGTTCCTTGGTGGACGAGATGCTTGGATCGGCTCAACTAAGGGTTTGGAACGAACGAAGCAAGACTAAAAGTGACTGGGTCGGGTCGGTTGGTAAATTAATATAAAAAATAAATGTTCTCTAGCAGAAATTTATCCAAGCACTCGGATCGATGCCGATCCAACCTAATCGGATCGATACCGACCCAAATTATTTCGCCTATGCCATTCCAAATTTCTCCAGCATAACCTCCTTGATGTTTGTATACATCGCTTAAAAACTTAAGTCTAAATTACCGAGTAACCACGAGCAATAAAGATCTACATTGAAAGCTAAATAGCTCATCGGAATATCACGAGATAGCTCAACACGATCAATGAAAATCCTTAAAATGGAAACCTAGAGATAGTCAATTCTAGAGCACACTTTGTTTTCAACGAAAGCATACTCTAGGGGGCAAATGTTAACCGGATTTTTAACCTAGCTAAATTCAAAAGGAGTTAGAACATTCAAGCTAAGCCAAAACGACTCGAAACTCGACTAGAAGGCCTAAGAAAGAAAGACAAGAGTCTCCAAAGAGTTTAGCCTAAAAATACGCAAACTTTTCAGATTGGCACCGATCCGATCCAGTTGGATCCGTACTGATCCGAATTAGTTGCTCATATATGCCTCATTCCTTTTGCATCATGACTCTATTCCTCAACTGAGCTCACTTAACAAGATTGGTAGCATTCCAAGCATCAAAGCTTAAGGGGTGAAGGTTCATCTGACTCAAAACATAGTTCAATCTAGCCCATAGGTGAATCATCATCAAAATAAGTCAATAAGCTATGAAATCACATGAAGAGCATTAAAACGAAGTAAAGAAGGCAGCCAAGTAGTCGAAGCATCAAACTGATTTACTATTTGGATCAGTACCGATCCAATCCAATTGGATTGGTACTAATCCAAATAGTTTGCTCCTATAACCTCCAAACTTCTTGTGCTTCCTCTGCATGACGACTACATGCTTCTGGCAAAGTGGCACTGGCCGAAGTGTTCTCCAACCTCTATAAATATCATCCTATCTGCAACATGAAAGGGATCTCTTGACTGGCTGCTGCAACTCTACAATTACTATTTTTTACTCCTCTTCTCCCACAAAACAGTCACAAAGGAGCAACTGAGATCCTCTGGTTGCCTCCAAGTACTTGTGATTTAGATCTAACTTAGGTGATTCAATCATATTAATCAAATCAATCTTGTAACAACAATCAGCTAAAAAAGCTATAAAGTGGACGTAGGGTTCATTAACAGCCGAACCACTATAAAAATCTTCTTGTCTCTTTACTATTTCTGCTCTTTTATACATTTATTCTCTATATTGTTTTCTCTGAGAAACAGGGTTGTTGCTTTCATACTCAACCCAGGGTGTTGATTCATTTTTTGGGTTAACACGGACCATTTTCTATATTTATTCCACCTTTCTACCTTTTCCCTCTTTTTTTTAATCATTTTCCCTTTTCATCTCTTTATCTTACTAGTTCTATCATTTCCTAGTAAACTTATTATGAATCGTATGGACATTCATTTAGCTTTGGATGAGTTTCCGTCTTCGATCTATTGTAGGTGAAAACACCTACAATAGCATGTGCTCAATTTCTTTAGGATCAAAGTTACAATCCATGGTATCTCTTCTGACTATTGAAAGGAAATTGACATCAATTATGAAAGCAGTTAATAAAGAGTGATATTTATTGCAATTGTTGGGTGATTTTCAATGATGCATAAGGTACTAAAGTTATTTTCAAATAGATAGTGTTGTCCATTTGATTAGAAATCAGGCTTATAACTCTCGTAAGAAGCACACTACTGTTTCTTTTCTATATTTTAGGAGGAGCATAACATGACCAAGACAAAAGTTGCAAACCAAACACAACCCTTCTGATATGATAATAAAATCGGTTCCTTTGACAAGTTTGAGCATTGCTAAAACTTGATTACTTAGTTGCAGTTAATTAATGTCGATGGGCGTTGTTCAAATAATATCTAATTGATGGTTGATTGATGTATGATATATGTACATTTAAATCGAGGTGAAGTAGCCAATCATTGGACTTAAATATCTTTCAAATTGTATGTTATATTGAAGATGAGATCAAAACTTTTGCAATGTAAGAAATAGGAGATGTTTGGAGCACCTGTTTGACTACTATGGATTTTTAAAGACTTGAGGGAAATGGAGTTACTAGAGAGTTTATCCGAAATACATATAGAACCCTCAGTGGTTGACCAATTAACTCACCGTTTGAATTGAACGCTCTTATATAGGAGCTAAAATTGGGTTGAACTCTATATTTTCTGACAAAGATGATTTATGGCTTTTTAAATCTTGGACTAATATTCTTTTGAAGTTATTTGTATATTAGTTATAATTCCTTTTTCATATGAGAGATTCACTAAATCAAACTTGAAAATGAAATATTTGATCCATTACTCATATAAAATTAAGGATTTCAACCTAAATTGAGTGCTTTTTTTATGTTAGCTTCTTTTAAAGATGAAAATGTTTTAAAAGAATAAAAGATGTAATAACCCTCTCCTGAACGGGCTTGATTTTTGACCCAATAAAAGCCCATTTAAATTTAGGTCCATTTCAAAGCTGGTTGTTGGTTGGTAAAATTGATACAATAAACAATATATAAAGCTATCTATCTATGCTTTCAAAATCTCACAGTAGAAGGGATAAAATATAATAATAGAAATAAATACCCATTTCCTAAAAACCAAATCTTAGAAACACACAATCCAAAAGTATCCATAATACAATATCTCAAAATAAAACATCATGTCTAAAATCTGGGTACATCAGAATACATCAAAGATATAGACAAATAATTAAACTGCCGCAAATCTTCACTACCGCTTCCGTCTTCTCATAAGCATCGTTCTCCCTAACCTGTGTATTGTAATGAGGAAAAAAAGTCAGAACACTAATGTTTGGTGAATGAAAATCTCAATTCAAACCATAATAGTATTTGGGCAGTATCATTCAGATAAATAATATGTCTTACGCATCCTATGCTTCATCCTACTAAATATACCTCCATTGTAAGCTAAGGAGTTTTGTAGTCCAGTTCCATAACTACCTTTAAATGTAGGCCAAGGGCCCTTTTTAGTCCATCTTCATAACTCTGACGCGGATACACTATAACTACTATCAATCATGCCTTAGCGATGTAAGATAAATCATCTGAGCTACTTAATAACTCTTTAATTGGAATTAGGCAGACTCTGACCATTTAATACCAATACCATAGACAGATCCCCTTCATTTAATACCTAAACCCAAGGCCGACCCCTATCTAGTACTTCCTACCTAACATCGTCAGAAATCCCATCAAGCCACTTAATACTTCTTTTATACGAAGAGGTGGTCCATACAATAGCTACTTAATACCCTAACCCTGAAGCGGAACCATTTCATATATTTCCCACTATCGCACCTAAAAGATAATCTCAACCATTTAATACTTCTTGGGTGGGAAGTAGGCAGACCCTACAAAATCCACTTAATACCTTCAGCCCAGAAGTAGGTCGGTACTGGGATATTCCTCTTATGAATCACAACCCAACCGTGACGTCTCATATTAATCCGACTATTTGTAGGTGTTGGAGCCAGATTAGCTGGGCAGACTTTCCTTATAGAATTGGAACAAATCACTCATCCAACGTGAGTACTTAGTATAAGAAATATCTCATATCATTCCTAAAGTTACACTGCTGATAGCCAGATTGGCTAGGCAGACTTATGTATGCTTTTGAATGACCTCGCATCCCTAGAACTTTGTCATATTTCTGCTCTCCGAATATACTACCGTATATGTATTATATATATATATATATATATGTATATATATATATAAATATGTATTATATATATAGTATACCTCACTCGTATTTACACGTTACGACCATATAAGGAAAATTCCTTATTTCACCTTTAATTATGGATTAATTTGCATAATTATCCTTAACTTCCTTCCTATAGGATTTAATGCTATTTATTGACCGATTTATTCTACACGATACAATTGATATATTACTATTTATACGCTACTAATATATTTATGCGTACGTAAATTTTAGGTTTGGTAAATATTTCTAAGCATGGGTAGAAATATTCTTATTTTAAGATCCTTACTTCTTATACTAATTGTTATAATGTCAGAACTTTCATATTTATACAACCCTTAGTTCCATACAATAATTTACAAAATAGCTAATATCCTTAGCTAGACAAAACATGTGTGTGTATCTGTATATGTGTTTGTGTGTGCGTGCGCATGTGTGTATTGAAAAATGGAATAAAAATTCCAAACTTATTTTACATTAATATAATAGAATCAACGCCTCTAATTCAAAGAAAAAAACTTTACAATTTAAACCCTTCATATTATATTCAACTTTTATATATACAAACTTGAAGCCAAAAAAAGGGATTCATATTTGTCTAAATTATAGAAATATGCAATGAAAACTACAAATAGAAAAATCTATACTTTGCACACCATTTCCAACAAAATTTCCTTTTTGAACTTTTTTATCACAACAACAGAAATTAGAAGTGGAATTTGAATTAGAACATAAATTATTTAAATTACAAACAATAAATTAAATTGTATTATGTTAACGTAAAACAAATGAAATTCCAGTTAATCCTAGAATTGACATTTTATTTGTGAAAATTTTGGGATTTTAGATTTTAAGGTTTTTATATATAAAATTCCATAAGGCATAAAACAAATCCAAACTTTTACTACATAAGTTGCGAAAATGTGAAAAACTAAGATTTCCACTCACAAATAGTTTCACTGCTTTCCTTTGGATTTGATTCTCGCCTTCACCTAATACTTCCTTTAGCTTTCTTCTTTTTGGAAAATACAACAGTCAATTATATATAGATTAAATTCAGAATTCATGATTTGGAAGAACAGAAATAGAAAACATGTATGTATATAACATATTACTTTTAAATCCGATTGATTCCGAATCAAAAGATTGAAGAAGAAGACTGATGGAGTTTAGCTAGCATTTTAATTTTATTGTGAATTAAAGTGAAGAGGCTAGCCTCCTATTTATAGTGGTAAGGATGCACCTGGGCCATAGGATATAAATCGGTTTAATATAATAAAATCTAGAATGTTCCTAGCCTAATAAAACCCTAGCTGCCATCTATCAACTAGTCGTTCAATCCTCTCTAGGTGATCGGCCGCTAGTGGTCGACCGGCTTTTTGCGGTCGAGATTTATTTTTTTTCCGCTCTAATTTTTAACATTAATATTTTGGCCGTTTAATTCTTAACGTTTTCTTTAACAATAATTTTTTTCCTTCTTAATATTTAGCATTAACGATATATAATTTTCAAATTTAAATTCATTTGAATTATTTTAAATTCGAAAACATCAAACATCAATAACTTTTTCGTTTGAGCACCGACCAAAAAAATTTATATATGAAAGTTGATCATATAATCGTCATGAACATAACGGTGTAACTTTCATGGATAAATTCCGACATTTGTAAAATTTTATTTTTATCCTTATTATTAATTTTTTTATTAATTTTTACGGGGTGTTATATTCTCTACCTCCCCCTTAAAGAAGATTTTGTCCCCAAAACCCCTAAGGGACAGATGGTGTAACGTGCACTCTACAACCATGTTATACAACCCAGCTATCTACACAACCATCTACTCAACCAAAAAAGCAATGTGATTATGTATGCAACATATTGTAGGTGAGCTCAACCCTAGCGTAAATGCAAGATCTTGACATATAGGCATGTATGTAAGTATCCTAGATATGCATAAGGTTTTATATGAGTGCCACCATCCCCTGCCATCTAATCTAGCAACCACGACGCAACTAAAACCTATATAATACTAAAGTTTAGAGAGAGAAAGTTTACCAAAGAAAAGCTTAGAATGAGAAGTCTTCGTCTTCTCTTCAGTTTTCCATGTTCTTTTCGCTAGATTATCTTCTTATTGCACTCAGACCAGCCTAATTTCTTTATTATGGAGCTTCTTAACTTCGTTCTCCACTATGCGTGTGATGGCATGAGGTATTGTCGGCTCTGTTTCTATATCTGCTAACTGATTAGGCTCTACTATGGTAGCTGTGTTATGTAGACATTTCATAAAGTGCGATACTTGGAAGACATCATGCAATCCTGCTAACTTGGTTGGAAGATCTACTCGATACGTAAGTTTCCCCAGCCTTTCCAAATTTGGGAAGGGTCAACAAATCTTAGTGCCAACTTCCCTGATGTCACAAACCACATAACCTTCCTAAGAGAGGAAACATTAACAAATACCATATCTCCAACCGAAAACTCCAACACTTTCCTTTGCCTGTCGAATAGGAAATCTGACGGTCTTGTGTGGTCTTCATTCGCCGTCCAATCATCTCTACTTTTTCTGAGGTCTCACGGATCAAATTTAGTCCAAGTTGAATTTTGTCGATAGTTTCCCACCAATAATTATGTGACTTGCATGGTCTCTCATATAAGGCTTCAAAGGATGACATGCCAATCGTTGCTTGGTAACTATTATTGACATAAACTCTACCAATGTTAAATGATGTTCCCAATGTCCTCCAAAATCGATGATGCATGCTCTAAACACGTCTTCCAAAATCATGTCCACCCTTTTTATCCGACCGTTGGTCTGCAAGTGGTAAGCAGTGCTAAGATTCAATGTCGTTTCTAAAGCTGACGGCAAACTCCTCTAAAATTTACTAGTAAATAAGGGGTCACTATCACTAACAGTGCTAATCACAACTCCATGTAGTCATACTACTTCCTTGATACAGATTTGCACCAGAGATGTTGCAGTCTTATTACTCCATATGGGTATAAAGTGGGCACTTTTAGTGAGCCTATCCACTATAATCCAAATGGCATCATTGCCTCTTTGACTCTTAAGCAACCTATGTATAAAGTTTATCGATATATGCTCCCACATTCAGGCTGGCACCTCCAATGGCAATAACATTCCTCCAGGCTTCCATTGTTCCGCTTTTATCTTTTGGCATGTCAAACGCCAAGAAACATACGCCTCTACCCTTTTCTTCATCCTCTGCCAATAGAAAATTCGCTTCATATCCCTATACATTTTATCTCTACCAATGTGAATAGTCATCCTAGAATGCTGACACTCGACTAGCACTTCCTTTAAAAAGTCCTCCACCATTGGAACACATGAACGTCCATCCCTCCTTAGCCATCCCCTTTTGTATATTGCATACCTACTGACGTGGAGGAAATGTTCTCCTTTACTTAGCTTGCCCAAAATATCTACTATTGCAGCATCTTTTTCTGTTCTTGACCAATGCGGTCTAATAATGGTGGTCTAACTTCCATTGCTGCCAGATAACCTAGAGTGGGTTCTGATGGTGGTTGGAAATTGAAATTCGAAGGGAACTCCAACTACCTACACTCATGTATAACACAAGTGCAGCATGCTTCCGGCTAATGGCGTTAGCAATAACATTCTCTTTTCTGGGTTGTACTATATCTCATAGTCATATGATGCTATAAACTCCATCCACCATTGCTACATAAGATTCAAATCTTTTTGAGAAAACACATATTTAAGGGATTTATGGTTGGTGAATAACTCAAACTTTTCTCCAAAAAGATAGTGCCTTCATATCATTAAAGCAAAAAACGATAGCCACTAACTCCAAGTCATGAGTGGGGTACCTTTTCCCACGGTCCTTCAACTGTCTGCTTGCGTAGGCTATCACTTTTCCTTCTTGCATAAGAGAAGCTTCTAGCCATGTACCACATATATTAGTGTAAATAGTGAAAGGCTTCTTCTTATTCAGAATAGTAAACACTACCACACTAGTTAACAGATCCTTCAGCTTCACAAATACTTTCATGCATTTTTCGCCTCATGCAAAAAATATTTTTTTTCTTGGTTAAGTGAGTCAGTGGGACTGCTACCATTGCAATGTCTTTGATGAATTTCCTATAGGAACTCGCCAACCCAAAAAAACTCCTAATTTCAATGGCATTCTTTGGAATTTTCCAGTCTTAAATAGCTTCCACCATGGCAGGACCAACAGACCTTTTTCTTGAAAACAATATGATCGGAAAATCTTACCTCCTTCCAGTAAAAGTGGCACTTTGAGAATTTGGCTATTAGTTGGTGCCTTTTCAAGGTCCCTAGCACCTCTCTTAAGTGATTTTCATGCCCTCCTTCACTTTTAGAGAATACTAGAGTATCATCTACAAACCCTATGACAAAATTATTTAGCTGCCCCCTAAAGACTCTACTCATCACATATACAAAATATGCAGTGGCATTTGTCAACCCGAAGCATTACTTACCATTCATACAGTCCGTTCAGAGTGCGAAAAGCAGTCTTCTGTTTGTTATCTTCAATTATCCTCAATTGGTGGAAACCAATGGCTGAGTCTAATTGAGAAAATATTTTGGCTCTAACAAGCTGGTCAAATAAGTCATATATTCTAGGTAAAGGATACTATTTTTCTTAGTCAGCTTATTACGCTCTCGAGAGTCGACGTATAGCCTTAAAAAGCCATCTGCCTTAGTGGCGAAGATAACAGGTGTTATCCCGCCTTTTAGCAAAGCCGTAATACCATAAAATCGATCGAGAAGCCAAAGACAATTCATCTCGAAGAATGGTCAATTCAACATCTCAACAGAGCAAGTCCTGCTGACTGTTTGTTCAAATAAGATCCCCTACGGAGGGGGATCCAGGACGGGGTTCGAAACGGTACGTTTTATTTACTACTTTGCGACCTATGACCTAAAGGTTCCAAGCGACCTAAAACATGGAGTAACCCAGCGACCTAAAAAGCCCTCCGACCTAAAAAACCCTCCGACCTAAAAAAGTCTCCGACCTAAAAAGTCCTCCGACCTAAAAAAGTCTCCGACCTAAAAAGTCCTCCGACCTAAAAAGTCTCCGACCTAACTTCCTCCGACCTAACTTCCTCCGACCTAACTTCCTTCGACCTAACTTCCTCCGACCTAACTTCCTCAGCGACTTAGGAGATTCAACGACCTAGTGATCTACGACCTAACAACCTTAGCGACCTAAAAAGCCTTAGCGATCTAAAGTCTCAACGACCTAGCGATGTCTCAACATACTTAGGTCGCCACTTCCTTAGGTCGTCATAGCCTTAGGTTGCCACTTCCTTAGGTCGTCATTTCCTTAGGTCGCTAACGACCTACCACTCCTTACACCGTAGCACCTTAAGTCGCGGCTCTCTCTCCTACTATCCCTTAGGTTGCTCACGACCTACGACCTATCCCTTAGGTCGCTCACGACCTACGACCTACGACCTAGACCCAGTTTCTTCTTTATAAATACCTCTCTAACTCCACATTGAAGGGGGGATGATGCCGGATTTCAAAAGCTCCGATACTCTGCCATTATTTGGGACTCCTCCAACACTTCAAGCATCGAAGATTCCTCATCAACAGTTCTACTTCATCCAACATGGATCCAAAGAGCAATCCGTCATCAAAGTTCTAATCTCTTGCTTCGATTGTGTTGTAATCGTTGAAAAGTGTTGTAAAGGTGTTGTAACCGGGAAATCGTGTTGTAAAAGTGTTGTAATCTTGTAAAAGTGTGCTCAAAGAACATAATGAAAATGTTTTTTCCCTTTTTCTATTTACTTTTAGTTCCCGTGCAGACGGGTGGTGCTTTCTCTAGATTACTCCAGACACCAGGGTGTTAGCGTTATACTTTTTAGCGTTAACAACAGGTTCTCCCTATTCTGAAGTACTACGGTGAAAAAAAATCTTTTCTACAATAGCTCTGAAGTCTGCTTATCTAAGTTTCCGCTTCCTTTAGGGGCCATATGCCTTAATAGCAGTGTGATAGGTCAAGCATCCATCTCCAAATCAATCTTAAACTTAATCTCCCTTCGGGATGGGAGATTGGAGATGTTACACACCGTAAATTGAATGATAATTAATTGAAAATAAATTAATTAGTAATTATTAAAGGCGAAAATAAAATTTTCATAGACGTTAGAATTTAGCTATGAAACTTGCACTTTTGTGTTTGTATCAATTTTCTAATCAATTTTCATCTATAAAAATTATGATCAGAGTTCAAGGGAAATTTTTATAAAGGTTTGAAGATTTCGAATCGAAAATAATTATATATGTAACAAAGGAAATAAATATAGTTAATTAACATTAATTAACATTAAGAAATCATTTCAATTAGGGAATAGAACACACAGAAATCAACAATTAACATATAATGGTAACCGGTAGACCGCTTACTGGGACCGTTTGATCGATGGTTGTTGGCGGGTGTGTATTAAACCTAGGTCGAATGGACCAGATTTAATATAGTCTAATCCAATAGCTGTAATTGATTCAAACCCATATAAATATAAGCTTAGCCCCTTAATTTTCTTCTCATATTTTCTGAAGCAATGGTGAAGCTCTACCATTTTCTTTTCTCCACAAATTCTAAAATTTGTATAAACTATTATATATATAAGTGGAGATTAACGGGAATAATAGAGAAGAAGAATAGGATCAAATCAAATCGCTAAAATCAAGGTAAATTATAGAACTAAATCCAAATCTATATTTAATTCAAATCTCTTCTCGCATCTGAGATTCTAATAAATATGTATATGCTTTTGATGCATATTTTGGTAGAAAGAAAGGGAGTCAATCAAGAATAATGGATTTAGATCTGGAGATTTGGAAGCTTAGAGGTAAGTGGGAAACTATATATTTTTATATAATATTGAATTTATATCGTTGTGAATCTGTTCCTTGTATGCCTAATTGTAATTTGGGTTGTAGGCTTAAATATGTATATGTAATAAATTTGATAACCTTGCCTACATATTCTGTGAATTTTTAAATCTGATTAAATATCGTATATACCTGAACCTAGAAGGTAAGGGTGAACGTAGTCCCTAAAAATTATGTATAATTCATTAATGAGATTTTTATGTAATATCCAAGTTTGTTGTTTAAATGTTATATGTTATTAAACATGAATTGAAGATGTTACGAATTGTATTGGTATTTAAGTAATATTTTAATTCATTGGAATGAAGTATGCAGTAATGTAAATTTCTATAAATTGTCTAACTCCATGATTATATGTGAAGGTGTATTGTTTGAAATAACAAGGAATATAACTAAAATAAAAAGTATGTTTAGAGTAGTTGGTTAAGAGAGTAGTCTTCACATGGTATCAAAGCAATCTAAGTATTTAAATTTTATTTTTATTTCTGTGTTGATTTGCTGGATTGACCACTATATGTTACGAAGCAGAATAAATTAGGAAATCTCATATAGATGCTTAATTAATGCAAAGTAAGACTGGAAGTACATTAAATAAACTAGGAAACTTATTAAAATAGATACAAAGTCAAATAATGTTAAGTTTCTAAAGCACTAAAATTTTGAGAAGATAAATCTTAGCAAGCGAAGGATTGTGAAAAATTATTGCAAAACCACATATCACTATCCATATGCCTTAAAAGCTGAAATTTATAAATGTACTTGTGTGCTGATTATTATTTTTTAAAAGAAAAGGTTATCTAATTTTACTTTGTAATAGGCTAAGGTCAATCATAAGTGTTAACTCATCGACTGAATCCCGGTTGCGTTGGATGTGGCATGATTCGTTTTGAAGAAAAACTATTGTTGAAAATTTTGTTCAAATTTTTTTTTAAATATAAAATATTGGTATAAAAGTTTTGAAAAGCAAAGCTTTATTTTAAAATTTTCCAACTATTTCAAAATTCTAATTGAAAATGATTTTGAGGGAAAATGGAAATTATTGATTATTAAAATGCCACATTCTTAACATGGGAAAAGTTAACGGGTTAGCAAAGATTTGCTGGATTGACCGCTATATGTTACGAAGCAGAATAAATAACGAAATCTCTATAGACGCTTAATTAATGCAAAGTAAGACTGGAAGTATATAAAATAAATTAGGAAACTTATTAAATTAGATACCAAGTTAAATAATGTTAAGTGCCAAAAGCATTAAAATTTTGAGAAGACAAATTTTAGCAAACGAAGGACAGGGAAAAATTATTGCAAAACCACATATCACTATCCATATGCCTTAAAAGTTAAAATTTATAGTATACTTGTGTGCTGATTATTTTTTTAAAATAAAAGAAAGGTTCTCTAGTTTTACTGTGTAATAAGCTAGGTCAATCATAACTGTTAACTTATCGATTAAATTCCGATTACGTTGGATGTGGTTTGATTCGTTTTGAAAAAAAAAACTATTTTTGAAAATTTTGTTCAAAATTTTTTTTTTAAATATAAAATATTGTTGTAAAAGTTTGTAAATTAAAGCTTTATTTTAAAATTTACCAAATATTTCAAAAGTCTAATTGAAAATGATTTTGAGCGAAAATGGAAATTTCTGACTTTTTAAATGCCACATGCTTAGCATAGGAAAAGTTAAAGGGCTAGCAAATATGAATTTTGCTGTTTAGCAGAAGTGAGAGTATGTAAAATATAGTTAATGACAAGGGAAAAAACTATTTTATCTTTTGTATTTCTTTTACATGCATTAATGATAGGGGGACAAAACTTGTTTTGAAATAACTATGTTTTTAAATTTAAAAATAAATCTCTTTATGCGGATCGTACTTAGAAAAGTTGGGGAAAAAAATCTGGGGCAAAAGAGAATATTCTAAGGTATGGTAAAGGGCTATATATATATATAGTTATTATATACCACGAGTAGGTTGGGCCTATCGTACGCGTACATGATGTCAAAATGACTAAGCTTCAAATAATAGACATAACATGTGAAAACAATCGACATAAATGAGTGTTATGGATAAAGTAAGTAATTTACCAGTTACTAGAACGTTATTTTGATACCCTCCTCATTACAACCCACATGATAGATTTAAAGGGAGATGTATTGGTACAAGGCGGGAACGACTGATCGACCGATTTCCTTGTGCATGCTCGATACCGACAAGGGAACTAGATACTAGACATATCAGTCTTTGTCAGTAATGATATGTTTTATTAAATTTATTTATCCCATTATGAGTTCTTATTGATAGTCCCCGATATAATTTGTCTATTACAAGATACAAAATACCAACGATTCATACTTTAGTGGACTTGGATTTTCGATTTAGTGAAATTCATGCCCACTAAGGTGCGGGTTGTTACAGGAGACTTCTTCAAAAAAGTCTAGAAAGCCTTGGACTACAGGCACTAATGAGAGCTCATCTTATGATAAGTTAAGAGAATATTTATAACTTAAATCTACTAAGTTTTGGGGTGTACAACAAACATCAATATCTTGTCCTCTACAACTCCTTAACCAAACGAACCTCCTACCATAATCTAAGAAAACCTTATAGTAAGATAACCAATCAATCCCTAGGATAAGTCCATACCCCTCAAAACCCAGAATAAACGCATTACATATAAAATCAAAGTTATACATGTCCACTACTAGGTCTTTACAAATCAAAGAAAGATGCGTCTACCCGCAAAGATTTGATACGACCATTGGGTTAGTGACTACTTGGGTTTTCAGACTGAAGATGTTAACAACATTTCTAGCTATGAATGAATGTGATGCTACTAAGTCAAATAAGGTACAAATAGTATTTTCGAAGATATAGTTATACCTTTCATTACAGATTTTCCTTTGTTTCTGTAACACCCCACATCCTTTAGTATACCCAAAAGGACACACTAAAAGATGTGGTGCATTGTAGGTATAACTAAAACTAGCACGGACTAAGATTCACAAGACAAAATAGATAAAAACAGAGGAAACAATTAAAATAATAATTTGCTGAAATTCAAACTTCATAATATAGAATTATAAAACCAATTACGTCATATGTCTCAAAATACCAATATATGTCTCATGAAATCAAAACCTCAGTCTCATAAATATCAGACTACAAACTATCCCTCACAAAGTGCCAGTACATGGAATAAGCTGAAAACTGAAAATAAGGAAGAGAAATACATAAGAAATCTTTGCCAAAGAAATCTCCAAGTGTCTATAATCTATCGTCCTTGCTCTTGCTAGCTTATGGGGGAAAAGGGGAAAATGGAGGAGTGGGTCAGACTAAAAGTCTGGTGAATGATAGTAATTACTAGAATCTTTAAGCAATGTAAAAGTAATAGACTTTACAACAGTTCTAGTATATAAAAGGAAACAAAGGAAATATGAAGAAGGAATAAGCTGGAAATAAATACAATTTAACTAAATTAACCCAATTGATTAACTTTGATTGTTTGCACTGTCTTTGATAGCTGCTTTGATTAGGTTGAATTCCTAATCCTATAATTAGGCTGAAATCCTAATTCTACCCTTTGATCGACCTGCTACTCCATAGACCTTACTACGGACTAGACGCTATATAGCTCCCTACACAGAAATGGTATCTACGAATGACACGCAAAGTATCTACTGTGGAATAGACGTTATATAACTCCGTACATAGAAGGTAATGGTGTCTACGAAAGACACACATACTAAGCGCTTGGAACTCAATAGCCACTTATCTCCCCTAATCAATTCTGCACGCTCAGTCATCGCTGGTTCACACTATCTATTGCTTCCTCTTTTGACCTTTTATTTACCCTAGACAGCATAAGCGTGCCCTCGTCTAACTTCAGGCTATTGTGAGACACAATGTCCATAGAAAATAGGGAATGTTGTTGGTACTGGTCCCTGTTAAACAAAATCTAGTTGCGTCCCTTGTCCAAATCCCCATGATTTAGTATTTTAATTATTGACCTCTTATCTACCTTAAATAGCATAAGCGTGTCCCAAGGGAATTGCTGCCGGTACAGATCTTTTCTTTTAACTATTGACCACTTATCTACCCTAAGTAGCATAAGGGAAATGCTGCTAGTACGGATCTTTTCTCTTAACTATTGACCACTTATCTACCCTAAACAGCATAAGGGAAATGCTACCGGTACGGATCTTTTCTTTTAACTATTGACCACTTACCTACTCTAAACTGCATAAGGGAAATGCTGTTGGTATGGGTCTCACTTTCATCTTTCCTTATTAACTTAGATAAATTATTTTAAATAAGCCTTTGTTATTATTCTTACTATCTGTGCTTATTAATTTATCCTAAGTCTTAAAATAAACCTCATTCTGTTCTATTTTCTTATTATAACCTATGTTATAATCATGCTTATTACTTATCCCAAGGTCTAAGTGTGAAAATAATCTTCTTTCATCTTTTACTCTTTTTACTTATAATTCTAAGTTATAACTAGGCCAATCTCTTTAATTTAGTCTAATTCTAATATTTACATCACAATTTCAGTCCAATTCCATTTTTTTTACAATCCTTACAATTTACATCTTATCTTCCGTTGTTTCAATATTCTTATAATTTAATCCAAATTTGCATTTAATCTATTCTATTCCATACGTGAAGAAGAAGGAGAAATAAAAGAAAACTGAAAATAGAAGAAAATCCAAAGCGTAGGAAAAAGATGTAAATAACGCATAAATAACAATAAATAAATTAAAATACTGTAAATAAACTATAAATAAATGGAAAAGCTATAATTAACAGAAATAAACTAAAATTAACTGAAAAGAATAGCTAAAAGAAATAGACTAGAAATAATTCTAAAAACTGTAAATAAACTACTAAAAATGTTATTCCAAAAATCGTAGTAAAACTACAACTATTGGAAACCCTATTATTTTAAATTACTTAAAGAAATCTAAAATAATTACAATCTCTCACCTGTGGTCCTAAGCTCTTCTCTTTTAGTCTTCCCGGATCCACTTGAGAGTATTAAAATATTTTTATAAAAAAATTCTCTCCTTGGTAAATTATTCCTTTTAGGGTCCTTCTCCTTAAAAGGTGAACCCAAGCGGAGAAAATCTAGAATGAGAAAAAGTGTTAGGCCTAGGGTCTTAATTATTGGGGTAGAAGTGGATCTCAGACCATTGGATTTGGAGATTGAATAGGATGCAACCACATCATATGCTGAATAGGAGCCATCGAATGGAACCATGAAGGGACCAGATTGAGCAAAACAATGAAAATGACGTATTAAAATCTCACAACACGAAAAAGAAGCTTCTTCGCTTCTTCCCGCACACGGGTCGACCTGGAGGTCGACCGGTCGGTCGACCTAGGCTAGGGGTGGGTCGACCTCCTGGTCAACCTCCCTATGTATTATATATATATATATATATATATATATATATTTCGTTGATTCTTGTTTCGTGCGTATCTTCTTCATATTGACTTGGATTATGACGTTTTATATGTGGAAAATGACCAGAAAATTACCACGGACACAATGGTGCAACTCCCATGGCTCAATTCTGATAATTTCACAAAGTTATTTTATTATTTGATTAATTCAATAATTAATTATTATAGCTTAAATTTCGGGTTGTTACATTCTCTCCTCCTTAAGGGATTTCGTCCTCGAAATCTCTAAGGATAAAGAATGAACTAATGTTTCCAACCAAGTTCTACAACCAACTACTCAACCATCATCCATTCATCCATTGTCCTTAAGTTTTTCTAATGCAATTTATGATACTTATGTGATTAGTGTAGTGTCTATGCCCCTAACCAATGCAAAAGATTAGGCGGTCCACTGATTCAGTTGACCTCCTTGTATGCAATAATGTCTGTGCTATGTATCCAAATGAATGCAAAAATTCCTAATGATAACTGATAGTTCTATATGTGTGCTTCAATCATCATCCAAATGCAACAACCATGTGATAAACATCCATTTATGTCAACCATGAAAATAAAATGCAAATGCACACACATCCATATGCATATGCTCTAGTGTCCTAGTTAGGCCGATCCCTAAGAGATAATAGTGCCAAGTGTAAGTATATGCGTCCATTAGCATCCACTAGCGAACACTTGCAACCACTTGCATACATCATCCATAACATGTTCTAATAACATGTTTACATCAAATCCTACCATCCATAGGTTAACTCCTAAGTTCTACCCTCCCAAAGGATAATAAAGGAAAGAAACTATTCAAAACTAAAGATGGAAAATAGGAAATTCAAAAAATTACTATTAAAGAAATGCGGATATGAGATACGAATTTTCTCCAAATAAAATTTAGTCTTCTCTGAAGTCTTTTTAACCTCTATAGACTCTATTGAACACGACAGCGACTTGCGCAGTCTTCCATAAAGAGCTTCGAAAGGTGCCACTCTAATGTTAGCTTGAAAACTACTATCATACGGGAATTCCACTAAAGGAGGATGCTTCTCCCAAGTTTCTCAAAATAAAGAATACTCATTCTCAACCATGCGTGTCCAACTATCTTACTAATTTCACTTTACTACTCTCCTTTAGTCTGCACACATGAATCAACATTCCTAGGTTCTTACTAGTGTCCTACACACTCCATAAGAACTTCTATCATTACTTTTAAAAGTAATCACTGTTATAGCCATGCACTTTTTCAATTACACTTAGGAAATGATTCCTATCTACTCCACATTTAAGAGCTTGGTTTGGTATTTATCACTTTATTTTAAAAAAACCGAGGTTTCTAAATTTTTAAAACATCAAATCCCAAAATCTTTGTCTTTAAAAGTGTTATCTTAAAGTTCCTATTAAATTCAAAAATACTTGGTTACTTAACATTATTCCCCAAAACTAGAGGGGAAAACTTCCAAAAATTTAAGCCTAAAACTTATTCCTTGTTTTCTTTTAAAGAATTTTACAGCTTTTATAAAAATTTGGATTTTCAAATTTTACTTTTATTAAGTTTTTAATTTCCAAAAACTTATTTACTTTTTCACCAAACCATTGTCCTTTAAAATATCTTTAAACATCTTCTTATTACACTTAACAGTTTTATACTCTAATGTATTGGAACTACTTTCTCTTATGAGAAACTATTAATGGTAAAACCTTCTATGAATCCTTTAAAAGAGGATTTTAAGTTTATGTGAAATTACAAGGAACTTATTTTATATTTTTCGAAATAGGCTATACAAAATTTTATGCTTCCCATATCTTGTATATCTCATTCACGTATTCCTTATAACTTGCACAAAACATCTTTATTTATAATTTGTCATTATTAATTTCGTTCCAATAGATTAAAGTATTTTTAATTTATATTCTCTTACCGTAGACAGGTTCTATGAAATTTACTAATTTCCTAATATTTAATTTACACTTTTCTTTTCAGAAAAACACATTTTAAAAACTGGTTTTAATATATCCATAACTAGAAAACATTTCCTCATACTATATTTAGTGTACTCACAAACCACTTTATTTCTATACTTAAAATTTTTCTTCTAAACACATTTTTATGTGGGTCAAAACAGATGTTGCTTAAAACACTGTTACTACAACCCAAAAATACTAGTGTATGGATTCAATTAAAATAAATACTAATAAACCTCATATACTATGTAAAAACATTTCCTTTGGAAGTCACATACTATAACAATAGTGCTATAGTCTATGCTCCCTTTACTTTTCACGAAAACATTTATTACAACAATAAATGTTGTAACTTACATTTTCGATACTTAATAACCTCTTGGCTTTTATATTTAAAATATTTATTTATCTACAAAGAAACTAGTGAGCTATAATTCTTCAAAAAGAATCTTACTTTTAATAAAATTTATACCATATAAAAACCAATTTAAATTTCATACCATTTTTCAACAATCCAATATTTATTTCCTAAAAGAAAATATCAACAATGAAAATTTTAAATTCTAACAATTATGTTCTATTGAGCTGAACATAAGGTGGATTTTTCTCTCACTACCCTAGGAGTACGCTTCCTAAATTTTGGTAATCCCATTTCCTTACTAAAGTCTTATATTCTTGTTCCTCTTGTATGCCTATATTTATCTTATGGCATTACCGTTAAATCCACTTTTCTAAGGCAATATTAATTTCTGCAATTATCTACACGTGGCCTTTCTCCTTTTCTTAACAACTGCATCTATTGCACATCTTTAATCTTTGCCTACCACTCTTTGGATTTTCACAATCCAAACCTAAATGTACAAAACCGTTTCTCAAACTCTTTCCCATGTGTAGACCTTCTCTATGCTTAAGAAACACACTTCCTTATGCCAAAAGTGTTACTACAAGAATTTTGCCTTCCACCGATGAACGCGGAGCGTACGAAGAACCTCCTCAAGATGAATAGCATTCTTTTCCATACTCTTGGAAAAAACCAAAATGTCGTCCACGAATACAACCACAAACTTATTTAGGACTTCTCTAAAGACGCAGCTCATCAAATCTAGGAAGTAGGATGGGGCATTGTTTAGCCCAAAAGGCATAACCAACCACTCAAAGAATCCGTCGGGTGTCCTATATGCGGTCTTATCGATGCTGTTATCAGCGACCCTAAGCTGATGAAATCCAGTGGCTAAATCAAGCTGAGAGAATAATAAAGAGCAAACTAACTGGTCAAAAAGGTCATCTATCCTAGGGAGTGGATATCGGTTCTTCTTCATGAGCTTATTCAATTCTCTATAGTCTAAGCAAAGTCGAAGGGAACCATTCTCCTTAGTAGCAAAGACGACTGGCGCTCCCCACTCCGATATGCTACTTCTTATAAATCCTTTCTCCAAAAGCTCACGGATCTGCTTGCTCAGTTCCTTCCTCTCCCTCGGTGCCATGTGCCTCACGGGTAATGCTACTAGCTTAGCATTATCAATCAAATAAATCCTGAAGTCAATCTTTCTCTTAGGGGGTAGTCACCTAACCTCCTCAAAGACGTTTGGAAAATCTCTAATGACAGGAACCGAATCTAACTCTGATGATGATGAATCGAGGGAATAAAGGAAGCTCAACATAACTGACCCTTGCAGGTTGCAAGAAACCTCGAGAGTCCTACCGCTGCATGTCTCTAGTCTAACGACTCTCCTCTCACAGTCTAATATAGCTCTATATGTGGATAGCCAATCCATTCCCAAAATCATCCCATACCCCAAAAATCCCAATACATAGGCGTCACAATCAAATTCCACGCCTAGGATAAAAAATTTCAAACCCCTACAAATCATAGACAAGTGTGCCGATCCTCCTATGGGGTTTGAAACAATAATGGGGTCTACTACTAAAGAGATGTCTAAGTGCAAACAATCTACCAAAGAACTCGTAATGAAAGGGTGTGATGCTCCAAAATCGAAAAGAGTCCGAATGGGAAAATCAAAAAGAGAGATTAATCCTTCTAAAGAGATTTTCCTACCTCTATTTGAATCACTGCTAGAAAGTGCTGCATCCAAAGCTTGTACCTGCACCATAGGTGCGCTTTCTCTCTGCCCCATTCTCTAAGGACAAGCTCTACTAAGATGATCGGGCTGCCCATAGTTGAAACACCTCCCCTTCATCGTTTTATTCTTATAGTCCCTTGCGTAATGACTAACCCGCCCATAGTTATTGCATTTCCCGCTTTTCTTGATCCACTTCCGAGGTCTTCCAAATCTAACATCTTAAACCTTTTCTCCATAACCTCCAACCTAGCTCGTGCCTCCACGAAATCCTCTGTGCCAGAAATCATTCTGCCTCCTAGACTAGCGAAGTTCTTGCATATCTTAGAAAAACTGGCTGTTGTAGATGGATTAATGGGACCTCCACCTACCGGTGCTGTATTGGGCGCTTGCCCTTGCACCTCTAGTACCGTAGCTCTACGAAACCAGTCAGCCATATTATGTAAAGAAAAAAGGAAACTTAGGCTCGAAAGAATCTAAAGAAGGTTGAACTGAACTTTTGAGGGGATTTTTATAAAAACTCTTATACTTGAAAAACTACTTCTATAATAAGAGTTTCTTTCTGAACAATACTTCTAATTTTGAGATATGCTACGTAAAAATAGGTTGCTTTTGGAAAAATACTTTATTTTTAAAACAAGCTTTTAGTAATCCAATAACCTTAGTCTCTGATACCATATGTAACACCCCATATCCTTTAGTATACCCAAAAGGACACACTAAAAGATGTGGTGCATTGTAGGTATAACTAAAACTAGTAGGGACTAAGATTCACCAGACAAAATTAATAAAAACAGTGGAAACAATTAAAATAATAATTTGCTAAAAGTCAAACTTCATAATATAGAATTATAAAACCAATTACATCATATGTCTCAAAATACCAATATATGTCTCATGAAATCAAAACCTCGGTCTTATAAATATCATAATACAAACTATCCCTCATAAAGTGCCAGTACATGGAAAAAGCTAAAAACTGAAAATAAAGAAGAGAAATACAAAAGAAATCTCTACCAAAGAAGTCTCCAAGTGTAAGCATTCTATCGTCCTTGCTCTTGCTAGCCTATGGGGGGAAAAGGGAAGAATGGAGGAGTGGGTTAGACTAAAAGTCTGTTGAATGATAGTAATTACTAGAATCTTTAAGCAAAGTAAAAGTAATAGACTTTACAACAGTTCTATTATATAAAAGGAAACAAAGGAAATATGAAGAAGGAATAAGTTGGAAATAAATACGATTTAACTAAATTAACCCAATTGATTAACTTTGATTGTTTGCACTTGTCTTTGATAGCTGCTTTGATTAAGCTGAATTCCTAATCCTATAATTAGGCTGAAATCCTAGTTCTACCCTTTGATCGGCCTGCTACTCCATAGACCTTACTGCGGATTAGACGTTATATAGCTCCCTACACAAAAATGGTGTCTACGAATGACACACAAAGTATCTACTATGGACTAGACATTATATAGCTCCCTACACAGAAGGCAATGGTGCCTACAAAAGACACACATACTATGCGCTTGGAACTCAATAGCGACTTATCTTCCCTAATCAATGTCGCACGCTCGGTCACCACCCGTTCGCACTATCTATTGCTCTCTCTTTTGACCTTTTATTTACCCTAGACATCATAAGCGTGTCCTCGTCTCACTTCAGGCTATTGTGAGACACCGTGTCCATAGAAAATAGGGAATGCTGTTGGTACTGGTCCCTGTTAAACAAAATCTAGTTGCGTCTCCTGTCCAAATCCCCATGATTTAGTCTTTTAATTATTGATCTCTTATCTACCTAAACAGCATAAGCGTGTCCCAAGGGAAATGCTGCTAGTACGGATCTTTTCTTTTAACTATTGACCACTTATCTACCCTGAACAACATAAGGGAAATGCTGTCGGTATGGAACTTTTCTTTTGACTATTGACCACTTATCTACCATAAACAGCATAAGGGAAATGTTGTCGGTACAGATCTTTTCTTTTAACTATTGACCACATATCTACCCTAAACAGCATAAGGGAAATACTGTCGGTACAGATCCTACTTTCATCTTTGCTTATTAACTTGGATAAATTATTTTAAATAAGCCTTTGTTATTATTCTTACTATAAGTGCTTATTAATTTATCCTAAGTCTTAAATAAGCCTCATCCTGTTTTGTTTTCTTATTATAACCTACGTTATAATTATGCTTATTACTTAACCCAAGGTCTAAGTGTGAAAATAAGCTTCTTTCATCTCTTACCCTTTTTAGTTATAATTCCAAGTTACAACTAGGATAATATCTTTAATTTAGTCAAATTCTAATATTTATATCACAATTTCAGTCCAATTCCATTTTTATTATATTCCTTACAATTTACATCTTATCTTTCGTTGTTTCAATATTCTTATAATTTAATCCAAATTCGCGTTTAATCTATTCTATCCATATGCGAAGAAGAAGGAGAAATAAAAGAAATCTGAAAATAGAAGAAAATCCAAAGCGTAGGAAAAAGATGTAAATAACGCATAAATAACAGTGAATAAATTACAATACTGTAAATAAATGGAAAAGCTATAATTAACAGAAATAAACTAAAATTAACTTAAAAGAATAGCTAAAAGAAATAGACTAAAAATAATTCTAGAAATTGTAAATAAACTACTAAAAAGGTTATTCCAAAAATCGTAGTAAAACTACAACAATTGGAAACCCTATTATTTTAAATTACTTAAAGAAATCTAAAATTATTACAATCACTCACCTATGGTCCTAAGCTCTTCCCTTTTGGTCTTCTCGGATCCACTTGAGGGCATTAAAATATTTTTATTAAAAAGATTCTCTCCTTGGAAAATTATTCCTTTTAGGGACCTTCCTAAAAAGGCGAACCCAAGCAGAGAAAATCTAGAATGATAAAAAGTGTTAGGCCTAGGGTCTTATTTATAGGGGTAGAAGTGGATCTCAGACCGTTGGATTTGGAGATGAATAGGATGCAACCACGTCATAGGCTGAATAGGAGCCATCAGATGGAAGCACGAAGGGACCAGATTGAGCAAAACAATGAAAATGACGTAATAAAATAACACAGCACGAAAAAGAAGCTACTTCGCTTCTTACCCGTAGGCGGGTCGACCTGAGGGTCGATCGCCCTTCTAGCTAGGTCGATCGGCCGGTCGAACTAGGCTAGGGGTGGGTCGACCTCCCTATGTATTTTTTTTCCGTTGATTCTTGTTTCGTGCGTATCTTCTTCATATTGACTTGGATTCTGACGTTTTATATATGAAAATTGACCAGAAAATTACCATGGACACAATGGTCCAACTCTCGTGGCTCAATTTTGATAATTTCACAAAGTTATTTTATTATTTGAGTAATTCGATAATTAATTATTATAGCTTAAATTTCGGGTTGTTATAGTTTCTGGGAGGAGGTCTACTTGAGATAGGTACAACTTCGATGGCATAAACTTGCCCACCTTGTCCCTTCTTTACTAGCATCGCGCACCAATTCTTGTAGTGTCCTTCCTCATGGCAGTGACAAAATCTCCACTTGAATTCTTCCTTCATCAAACTCACTTTGTAGTCCTTAGCAACATGCCCTTTCTTCTTACATCTATGACACGTTACACCTCATTTCTTGATCTTCACCTTGGCTTTCTTATCAACCCAGTATCCCCCTTTCTTTGCACTACCTTGATTTTGTGCATGTCCTGTCATCAACTTCTCCTCAATACCAATAGTCTGAAGCAGGACCATTTCAACTATCATCGCATAAGTGGCATCTATGGATATTCGGGTCAAAAGTAGCTCCCTAAGTAGAAAATTTAGGCCTTTAAAAAACTTAATATCCTTCTTCGCATGGGTGTCAATCAGACTCAATCCAAACTTATCTAAGTTTGTTAACTTATTGATATAATCCTTCAACATGGAGTCTCCTTGCCTCAGTTGTATAAACTTCTCCAACTGCAAACTTTACTTCAACTTTGGACATGAATCGCAACTCGAAGTGAGCCCTGAATTCAACCTATGTAATTCCTTCCATAGCATTCTCTTTGACTACTATGGTCCACAAATCCAGTGCCTCTCCCTGAATGCCATGCAGCCATCCTCTTTTTAATCTAGTCTTCCTATCCTAGCTCCTAGAATATACATTCATATTCATTAATCCAAGCCTTTGTTTCAACAAAATCTTCAAGCCCCGTATATGCTCATCCTCCTATATTCTGAAAGTCTTTACATATTTTGGGGAAGTCTAATGGGCAGCGTGTTGCTTCAACAAAGGGAGGAGCTGGTGCCACTGGTGCAGCTTTTTAAGGAATGAGAACTTGCCCCCACATGCCTTAGGTATTGCTTAAACCATTCTAGCATACCTCGTATAGTGAGTATTTCTTGGGTGGAGCGGTTCTCAGCCTCCGAGCAATTGTTTTCATCCATATTCAACTATATATAGGTTTGAGCTTTTAGCACAACTTCCTAAGATATTATTATTTGTTGAAATAAGGATTTGCCTAGTGTTTTGCGTATGTTCATAAAAGTGTGTGTATATATAGTAGGGTTTTGAAAAATACTTTCAAATATAACAAATACGCACTCTTACGCATACATATTCATACTGATTGGGTAACCTAAGCTTTGATACCAAATGTAACAACCCTCTCTGGAACATACCTAATTTTCGACCCAATAAAACCCCATCGAACCTTAGGTTCATTCCAAAAATGGTTGTTGGTTGGTAAAATTGATACAATAAAAATATACAAAGCTATTGTTCTAAGCTTTCAGAATCTCACAACGGAAGGAATAAAATATAATAACTTAAATGAGTACCCATTTCATAAAAACCAAATCTCAAAAACACGTTATCCCAAAATATCTATATAATATCTCAAAATAAAACATCAACATGTCCGAAATCTTGGTACATCTAAATACATCGAAAACATAGATAATTAACTAAACTGCAACAAATTTTCATCGCCACTTCCGTCTTCTCCATCGGCATTGTTCTCCCTAACTATGGGTTATAATGAGGAAAAGGTCAGAACAATAATGTCTGCTGAATGAAAATCTCAAGTCTTACCATAATAGTATTTGGGCAGTATCATTTAGATAGGTAATATGTCTTACTCATCCTATATTTCATCCCATTAAGTATACCATCACTGTAAGCCAATAGCTTTTCCAGCCCAACTCCATAACATACCTTTCTGTAGAACAAGGGCCTTTTCTAGTCCATCTTCATAACTTTAATGTGGGTAGAGCGCAGCTACCATCAATCATGCTCTAACGATGTGAGAGAAAGGATGGGCCACTAATACCTCTTTAATGGGAATTAGACGGACTGTTCATTTAAAACTTATACCCTAGGCATATCCACATCATTTGATAGCTAAACCGAAGGCAGACCCCTCTCTAGTACTTCCTAACTAACATCATAAGAAATCCCATCAGACTACTTAATACTTCTTTTGTGGGAAGAGGTGGATCCTACAATCGCCACTTAATACCCCAAACCCAAAGCGGGCCCCTTCCATAGATTTCCCACCGCCACACCTGAAAGATAATCCCAACCATTCAATACTTCTTAAGTGGGAAGGAGGGGGACCCTACAGCATCAACTTAATACCTTCTACCCAAATTCAAGCCCATACTTGGATATCCGTCTTATGACATATAACCTAACTGTGGCCTCTCACATTAGTTCAACTATTCGTAGGTATTGGTAGCTAGATTAGATGGACAAACTTACCCTACAAAATTGGGATTAACCGCGCGTCCACCATGGATTCTTATTGTAGGTGATGTACCACATCAGTCCCAAAGTTAATGTAACGACCCATAATTTTGTCCCTTTGGTTTTAATATTTAATTAATTTTAAAATTTGAGTAATTGGTTTTGAATGGTTTTAAACATGAATTCAAATATAGGGATTATTTAAAGTTTAATAACCTGAATTCAAATACAGGAATTATTTAATATTTGAATTTAATATTCGAATAGTGTTTCAAATAACTAGATTTTCAATTAAATGTTAATTTAATGGATTTAACGGCCTTATTTAACTCCTTTTAAATTAATAATTAATAACGGTGAATTCATTTTGTAAATTTATTCACAGTAATAAATAGTTTAGAAAATTAATAAGAAAATTTATTTTTAATATAATGGCTCGATTTTTATTGATGTATTTTTAATTCAATTATTTGATTTTTCCATAATTTTTAATTTGGAAATAATTTAAATTATCGTTTGAAGATTTTTTGGCAGACAACAACGTTTTTGTGATTTCACAGAATAAGTAAACTAGTGTATATTATTATTGTTTGGAGGTTGCATCGCTATTCTAAACACGTTCGTACTTTTTTTTGTCATTCGCGGTTCGTACGCGAATAGTTTTCTATGCAATGAAGTGCCAAAAATTTCATTATAAATTAAAAAAGCAAACACTTAACTTCTTCAACACCACAAGTTTTCATCCTTTCATTCATTATACTCTTCCATCCATTTCTTTGAACAAAGATAGAAAAGAAAATCAACTTTATTTTTAAATCCATAATAAATAAATAAAATTAAAGTTTGAATCTTTGAACTCTTGGTGGTGAGATCTACATGTTGATGAATATTATAACGTGCGGCGAAAATTTAAGGGGCTCAAGTTTGGCTTAATAGGCTAGGGTTTGAAGTGGTGGTCGATGGAGGGTGAATGAAGCCAAGGCGTCAATGATGGCGTATTTTTCTTGCGAGGGAGCTTCGATTTGCAAAGCTGGAGAGGTTGCGATGCACTGCTATAAATCGCGACTTAGATCTATCATGTAGTAGTTTTTGGTCGCATTAAGGTAGGGTTGGTCGAAGGTCAAGACAATTGTGATGTTGGACTCGTGGTGGTGATTGGAGTCGTTTGGCATTGGCGAGTGAAGCTCTGGTAGAAGGAATTGGAAAGTAACCTATACGATCGAGGTGGAGGCATAGCGGTCGGTTTTCTAGGAGTTGATCGAGTGAGGGGATTTTGGGTCCATGGCGGAGAGCAAGTGAAGAGGAGCTGGTAGGAATCGATGTGGTAGTTTTTCGTTTATCGTGAAGGGAGGAATCGACGAGATATGAAGATGGTTTTGGATTCAGACGTGTCACTGCCTTGTGCATATTTATAGGAATTAAATTTAGATTTAGGAAGATGATGTTTAGGGTAATAAATTTAATTAATATGTGATTAGTCAATTTAATGATAATTTTTAAAATCAAAATCTTATAAATGCAATAACTCTTTCATACGAGGTCCAATGGAGCCAAGACCTTTTGCTTTGCGCTCGTAATGGCAAAGGCTATAGGATGGAGCGGGTTTGGTTGAATTTGGATTTAGTGGAAATTTGGGCTAAAATCGGATGTCGTTCGATTTTAGTTCAAAACGGAACGCTTCGGCGTCAATTGGAATTTTAATGAGTATAACTCACCTCTTTGGATAAATCAGTATGTTATATTATAGATAAATTTTACTTTTTGAGTTTGGTTGAAATTATTGGCTGATTGGTTAAAATATCCGCTTTTAAAGCGATTGGCATTTAAAATTGAAATACATGAATTTTATTGAGAAATTCAGATTTCTCGATATTGTTACTTTTAATTTTCAGTTATTTAACTATTGATTTATTTCAGTTATATATCTGATATATAGATTGTTAAATGCTGAATTTGATTGTTGGCCATTTTGAATGTGGCACCGACATATGTGAAAATTGAACCTTTTTAGTAGAAAATGTAGTTATAGCATTGGTTAAGTACTATAGTTACTATTTGGCCTCGATATACTATTTTTGAAATACTATAAATTGTTGATTTGGTTTGGAAATGATTTTTGATACGAGAAAATGATTTTAAATCTGGCTTGTTTGGAATTTCTATGATATTTTAATTTAAAAGAGTTTTTAAACTTTTCTAGTATATTTCTTCTTTCATTTTTCTTTTCTAATATTTATATTTAAGTAAATATTTTAAGAATTATTTTTGTAAGTATTTGTTTTAATAGAAAGTTATTATAATAATAATGGTTGTATTCAAAAGTAAATAAAAAAGTGTTATCTTTTATTTAAAAGTGATTTTTGTTTTAAAGAAGATGAAAATATTTTGAAAATAAATATTTGTGAGAAATTTTATATAAAATATTGTAAATAAAAGAATAGATTCATAAATGGTATCATATTAATTTAAGGAAAACCTTATATGTGGTATTTATAAAAAAGGAAGATATTTCATTTGATAAATTTGAGAAATAAATCACATTTGTGGATTTATAATAATTTGTGGAATGGTCGTTTTATAGAAAGTAGTTGGATCTATTTTGGAAATTAGAAGTGTGATAAATTTGGAGTTGTATAAGCGGTGTTTTATAATTTGAAATGAATTTATGTAAGGAAACCAATATCATTTTGATAAATTGGAGCAATAAATTTCATTTGGAAATTTATTAAAATGTATGGAAAGATTGCGTTATGAAAAGCATATGAGTTTTATAATGTTATTTGGAATTTGTTTATGTTTGGAGTTTAGCATTATATTTGAAGTTTTATTTAAAAAGGGAGTTTTCCTAATTTTATTTAGAAAATTTATAAAAGGAATTTTATAAATGAATTTGGAGTTTCATAAAGAGTTGCAACTAGTTGGGGATTTATAAAATAAGTTATTTGGTATTTTATAAAAACAAGTTTTTATAAAAGATTTTATAAATAGTATAAAAGGTGTTTATAATGGAGACATTAAGTAAAGTTTGGAATTTATAAAAAGAGGTTGTAAATATGTTATATAATTTTTTAAAGGAATTTATAAATGATATTTTATGAAAGGAATTCTAAAATTAATTTAGAGCTTATACTTATAAAAAGGTTTTATAAATTGTTTTAGAGACTGATAAGGGAATTTTATAACTTGAAAAGAGATCTTGAAATTTAGAAAGAAGTTTTATAAATGATTTTGGATATTTGTAAAGAAAAATTTATAAATGGTTTTGTATATTTTAAAAGAGTTATATAAATAGTTTTGGATATTTATAATAGAGTTTTATAAATATACTATGAGATTTATTAAGAGTTTTATAAATGGATTTGGAATTTTAGTAAAGGAGATGTTCATGAATAAAAGTGGTTTATTAAAATGGATTTTTTGAAGAAATTTACAAAAGAAATTTACAAAAGAAATTGAGATTGGATTTTCTGAAATTGATCTTCTTAATTTCAGTTGTGTGGACATTCGTTCCATGCTTAACACCAAAGGAATTGCATTTTAGTTTATCCTTCTCTCCGTTTCTTTTAACACAAAATTTGTTTCATTCCTTTGATATTATTTTGAAATAAGAAATCTTTCATAATGTTTTGTGAATATACTTATACCGTTGAGCTAAGTATATGAATACATTTTCTAAGTAGGGAAAGTGCAGTGTTTTTGTTAATATACTTATATTGTTGAGAAAAGTATATGTATATTTTTCTGGGTATTGAAAGGATTATAAAGGGTTGTGAATATATCATTGTAAAAGTATTCTAATACGAGAATTTACAAAGTAACTTGAACTAATGAAAAGATTAATTAAAGAGGCTTAGTGATTGCTTTGTGCTTAACTATGCTAGGTTAAATCTCTAGTTGAATCGTTTGTTTATTTTATTGTTAAATAACCGACTATCAAATGTTGGCTTGTTTTTAAAACTATCGTTTTCGGTTTGGAGAGACCGAGATCAGATATATTATCCGAAAACTACTTCGTACCGGCATAAGCGTTTCGAACTAGAATATCTTGAAGATGATTGAAGACTGAGTTCTTTGAAGTGCAAGGGCTACTTGCTACTAATCTTGAGGGTGATTCCAAAATGGATGTAGTATAAGTAGTGCCTTCAGTTTGTTCATATCCTGAACAACTTGTATGTACGAATGATAGCATTGCATTGTTGTTTGAAGGGCAGTGTTAGCACTCCAAGTGGGATTGCTACCTAAAAGGTAAAACGTAGCCTCAAGCCTCAACAATAGGGAATGACTAAAATAGGGGATAAGCTTCAAGGCTAAGTTGGTCGCATCCACTAGGGTATTGTCATCACCCTTTTTAGATATATATATATATATGGATTTGGTTGTGCATGAGAGCTCTTGGAAAAGGTTCCAAAAGAAACCGGGTTGATGAAATATTCAGAACTATCCAATAAGGGATATGGTCGGTCCTGATTCGTACGGGGTCCATGTGAGGCCCTCGGTACATTTTCTAGAGGTGTACTATGGCAGACGGTACCCCAGTGCCTTGTTATTTTATAGAATCCATTCGCCAATAAGTACCTTTCGGATTTAGTTGTATACCTATTATGTTGGAATTTAATTAATGTAACATTTTCGGCTATGATTCAATATTTATTTTAAACTCTAGACATGATTATAATATCACTGGATTTTCTCAAGAAATGTTTTGGTTATCGTAAGGTAAAAACCCGTCTGTGTTTATGTGCAGCGTGGTCTTACGAGACACCTTCCTTTTAAAGGTTTTATAACATTAAAATCTATTTGAGGTGTGTTTTCTCACACTGGTTTACCAGACTGATCTGAATGTTATTTTTCTTATAATGCTATGGTCAGACCGAGCATATTTTCAGATCTAGTTTGGATGCCTTGGAACTTTAGGAGATGAGCTAGATGTCCAAGACGTATCTCTGTATATTCTTCAATTCCGCTACACGTGTTGTTTTATTTATCAGCATTTGTGAGGATGGGTTATTACAACTATCCAGGATGATGACTTGTTCAGTTTACTCTGATTTGATGTATATACTCAACATACTAGCTGTAAATTTCAAAATTAAAATTTTGAAAGGAAGTGTCTTTTTGTCATATCTCTTTACGAAATGACATGATCATTGTTTCCATATATATACCGGACTTCCAAACGAACTTTCATTAACTACTTTCTTATTTTTCTCTCCTCTTTTCACTCTCTTGATTTCTAAACCAATTTTTACCAAAACTCTGTTGAAATTCAACCAGAATCAAATTCAATCATTACTAGTTTGATTTTCTTTCATATAGTCTTTGATTTCTCTCATGATCAAAGTGCTATTTAAGAGTTATAGGATCGGTTATAATTAAGATTGAAGATCTGAGTCTGTAAACTCTAACAAATTATACTCTTATACTCTATGGTGTGCTTGGTATCCCTAAAATCCAAGTAGGTGTTACTATATCCTATTAAAATCAATTAGGTGTGCTTAGTAGCCCGTAAATCTAGTGGGTGTGCTTGTGGCCCAAAAATCAAGTGATTCTACCAAGAGGTCGGAATTCTGGAGGGTGTGTCTTGTAGCCTTGAAATCGAGATTGTATTTGAATTTACTAGTTGGAAAGAAATCCGTACAAGGAATTGTGCGGGACTGGATGTAGGGTAACTCCAAACCAGTATAAAATCCTGGTGTGTTCTTTCCTTTTATCTTTACTGCATTTACTTTTATCTCTATTTTGATTCTGTGATTGTTTTTGTGATTCTTAGTTCCATCATTCCAAGTAAAATCTTAAAGAATTTGAATAATATTCATATAATCCATTAAACTTTATTCACCCTCCCTCTAGTGTCATTTTAGCCTTAAGATCCCTATTTTGCTGCCTCAAATTTGGTATTAAAGAATTAGTTTTCAAATTATTCATCATCTGATTTTTGAAATAGTTTAAATGGCTACCAACACTGGTAATAGTACTATTAGTAACACAGTTAATACACTTGTTAGTCGAAGGACAATTTGTTGAGACTTGTTTTTGATTCATGACATAAAGCTATCACTACGACATACAGATTTGACGACTGCTACAACAAAAAGAGAATATATAGTACAAGGAGACAAGACTTCAAAACCAATGCATCAATTATATTATTCTATTTTTGAGTCTTAGGTCAATGTTGTTAAAATCTCTCCTCGGTTACGTATATATTAGCTTATATATTTAATCATTCTATTTCAAAATATTTTATACATATATAAGCATATATTAAATTATAAAACTTATATATATATTTCTATACCTGTATAAACTGTGCATATTGCATAGATTTTACCAGGTCAGTTGACTAACCCAGAGGTTCAGTCGACTAACACTAGAAAATCTATACAACATGCACATGTGCACAGATATACGGATATATATTTAAAAATTCATTTGAATATTCAGTCGACTGACCCAGAGGCTCAGTTGACTGAATTTCTACAACAACTACTTTTTGAAAGGACACGACTTTTTGTGCAGAGTTACGAACCTCTATGAAAAGATTTGGACGCAACACTTCAATCGAAACTCTTCACCAACAGTCGCTGCTTTCTAACCCTTATAAATACATACTTCAACTTGATTCCAAATCGCTGAATTACAACCAAATTTTCTTATCTTTCTAATCTATCTCTCTGGAATCTATTTGCTATAATACTTTCAACTATTCTCCAATAAAGAAATATTATACCTTTCTATTCTTCATAAACTTCAAATATATATATTTATACTCAAGGAAAAGATTATAGGAAGGGTGTACTACAAGTGACAAATCCGTGTTATTAGAACACACAAAGTCAAAACAATCTTTTGTATTTGTTGAAGTCCTGTTCTGCTGCTCAGGCTATGAAGTCATCTTCGGCTGCTGAGGCAAAATCCTGTTCCGCTGCTCAGGTCCATGTCCGGCCGCTCAGGGGTTGTATATACATGTTCCTCCGGGTTAAGTGAGGGTTAATAGTGAAATTCCAGAAGGAGTCTAGGACTGGATGTAGGACGGTGCTCCGAACCAGTATAAAAATCTCTGGTGTTATGTTTTATTTTACTGCATTTATATTTCGTATTATTTACTATATAATTATCATCAGTATACTCTATCCTATTTCCATATTACACGATCCATAACACACTTTCATTTGCTTAGTAACATTGAGAATGTAGGATATAGAGTGTCAAAGATTCAGGGGGGTAAGTGTATTTATTATATATATAGTCGAAATCTATATTTATTTACAGGTTGTCATCAATCAAAAAGGGGGAGAATGTTGGGACTTGGTTTTGATTCATGACACAAAGCTATCACTACGACATACAGGTTTGACGACTGCTACGACAAAAAGAGAATATATACTACAAGGAGACAAGACTTTAAAACCAGTGCATCAATTATATTATTATGTTTTTGAGTCTTAGGTCAATGTTGTTAAAATCTCTCC
Organism: Allium fistulosum; assembly: GCA_030737815.1. Lineage (NCBI taxonomy): Eukaryota > Viridiplantae > Streptophyta > Magnoliopsida > Asparagales > Amaryllidaceae > Allium > Allium fistulosum. The sequence goes on from CM060902.1 coordinate 895,910,565, forward strand.
TCGGTTACGTATATATTAGCTTATATATTTAATCATTCTATTCCAAAATATTTTATACATATACAAGCATATATTAAATTATAAAAGTTATATATATATATTTCTATACCTGTATAAACTGTGCATATTGCATAGATTTTACCAGGTCAGTCGACTGACCCAGAGGTTCAGTCGACTGACACTGGAAAATCTGTACAACATGCACATGTGCACAGATATACGGATATATATTTAAAAATTCATTTGAATATTCAGTCGACTGACCCAGAGGCTCAATTCACTGAATTTCTACAACAGCTCCTTTTTGAAAGGACACGACTTTTTGTGAAGAGTTACGAACCTCTATGAAAGGATTTGGACGCAACACTTCAATCGAAACTCTTCACCAACAGTCACTGCTTTCTAGCTCTTATAAATACATACTTCAACTTGATTCCAAATCACTGAATTACAACCGAATTTTCTTATCTTTCCAATCTATCTCTCTGGAATCTATTTGCTATAATACTTTCAATTGTTCTACAATAAAGCAATATTCTACCTTTCCATTCTTCATAAACTTCAAATATATATATTTATACTCGAGGAAAAGATTATAGGAAGGGTGTACTACAAGTGACAAATCCGTGTTATTAGAACACACAAAGTCAAAACAATTTTTTGTATTTGTTGAAGTCCTATTCTGTTGCTCAGGCGTGTGAAGTCCTCTTCGGCTATTGAGGCGAAATCCTGTTCCGCTGCTCAGGTCCCTATTCGCTTGCTCAGGGGTTGTATATACATGTTCCTCCTGGTTAAGTGAGGGTTAATAGTGAAATTCCAGAAGGAGTCTGGGACTGGACGTAGGACGGTGCTCCGAACCAGTATAAAAATCTCTGGTGTTATCTTTTATTTTACTGCATTTATATTTCGCATTATTTACTATATAACTATCATCAGTATACTCTATCGTATTTCCATATTACACGACCCATAGCATACTTTCACAATCCACTCCTAGACCTTCACTTTTTAATGGTAGTAATTACACATATTGGTCATGTAGAATGAAAATTTATTTACAGCCAATTGTTTTAGAAACTTGGAATATCACACAAACTGAATACACTGAACCGGAGACAAATTTTGCTCGGTGGACTGCTAATCAAAAAGTAGTTGCATAAAGTAACTCTAAGGCTATGAATATATATTTTGTTCACTAGATAGAAATGAATTTAATAGAGTATCTATATGTAAGTCTGCATTTGAAATTTGGAGAACTTTGCAAGTTACACATGAAGGGACATGTAAGGTCAAACAAACCAAAATTTCCATCTTAACAAATCAGTTTTAGTTATTCAAAATGAGTCCATATCTGATATCTATAGTAGATTCCAAGATATACTACACCCACTTATTACACCGGGTAAAAGTATTTCTAAAGAGGATCAAGTTAGAAAAATCCTCAATTCACTTACTCCTAAGTGGGATCAAAAGTCTCTTGCAATCGAAGAGATTAATGACATCGGCACTCTAAGAATTAAAGAGTTAATTAGCAATTTAATGTCTTTTGAAGCACAAATGCAAGGCAGGAGGGAGAGCAAAGTAATAGAGATAAATCTGTAGCTTTTAATGCAATGATGGATAATCTAGATTCAGACGGCGAAAGATGAAGAAATTGGTTTCATGGCATGGAATTTCAGAATATTTCTAAAATATAGGAAAATGAATAATTTCAAAAGGAACGACCACAAAAATAAAGGAAGCGGAAGTGGAAATGTAAATGACATTGGATGTTATAACTGCGATGAACCTGGTAATTTAAAATGAGACTGTTTACATCCCGATAAATTGAAAACTACACCAAACACTGATACATCCAGAAAACGAAGAAGAGCCAATACTGCAACATAAGACGATTTAGATACATCCTCAAGTGATAATGAACTGGATATAAAAATTGCTAACATGTGCTTCACATCTACATAATTCAGAACAAAACGGTGAAATAGATCAGAAAAAGGTACACATTTAATATATCAAAGGTTTTTTTAATTTCTTGAATGAATTTTTCTTTTCTTTTGGTTGCTTTATTGGTTATTAGGAATATTCCATAGATTAATAAGAATATTGGTTAAATATTGTGTGATTATTTTTAAAGATAAATATTTTATATATTTTAATAATAAAATAATAATACAAAATATATTTAAAATTATTTTTCTGAAAATAGAATAACTATAAATAGATCTATATTATAAAATAGGATATAGTTAAGCAAAAATCATTTTTGAAAATTTCGACCTATATGTCGACATACCCTATGAGCATATGTCGACATATGCAGACATAATTTCAATTTTAATTTCAATTTCAAAATTTGAATTTCCCTCTACCTATTCACCAACTTTTATGTTCTGAAAAGTTATCTTTTGACTAGAGAACAGGTCCTTTGATTCTCTATTTACTAACTCTATCTCCATCCATTCGTTTCTCGCTTTCATTTTCAAATTCAAAAATCATAGACTCTCTTATCCCTTCAAACTATTCTTCAATGGAATCCTCAAGTAATACTAAGGCAACCATGAGGCTTTTTATGAAAATAAAAGAATATCTTTTCAATGATCAAGAAGCCATTCAAGACTATATTGAGTTTTTATCTCTCGTAAAAGTCTTTCCCGGAAGATTTGCTATTTTTGAAGATTTTCCTACTTATGATCTTTTCAACCTTTGTTTGCAAAATGAAATTCTTGGTTTAATCGGTGCTTCTCAGAATGATTTTGTTTGTTATCCAAAATTAGTAAAGATGTTTTATGCAAATTTAAAAGGAAAGTTTTATGATGGTAGAGAAGTAGAAGTTTGGAGTAGTGTCAAAGGAACAAAAATTGTTTTAAATTGTAAACTTTTGGGTCACATTTTTGGATGCAAACCTAGTGGAATGGAAATTTCATCCTTTCAAATTAATATTCAAAATTGTGAAGAATTCATGATATTTTCGAAAGTGATGATGATTCAAAAACAAAAACTTGCGTCTAAAAGCAAGAATTTTAAGCCTTCTTTTGCAAGAAAGTATCACTCCTAGAATGGCTAACTATAATAACCCTCCTCAAAAAGTTTTCAAAGCGCTTTTCGCAGTTTATCGCCAATGCGACATAAATTGGTCTCAAGTCATTTTAGATGAACTTTTTCCTAAAAATATTTCTAAACACGAAAACACACTATTTCATGGTGTGTATCTTACTCGTGTTTTCAATTATTTTGGTGTTGACCTTAAAGGAGAGGAAATAATTCCTTGAAAAAAAATTGACAAGGCCAACATTTCACTTATGCATATTTCACCTTTTTCGAGCCTTATGAAAAGCTTGCAGAAAAGGAACAAAGAATGTCTTGGGAAGAAGAGCATGAAATAAGAGAAGAGGAGGAAGAGGAAGAGGAAGGATATGAAATGGAAGTCGAGGAGGAGAATAGGAAGAGGAGGATACTTCTTAGGAAAGTATCAATATGCCACCAAATCCATCCAACAAAGAACTTCTCAAAAATCAAGAGAAGATCATCCATAACCAAAGGAAGCATAAGAAATCATTTTCAAAGTGACTTATTTCAATTTCTAACAAAATGGATAAATTGTTTGGAAAGATCATCTGCAAGCTTGGTGGTTGTTCTTCATCTTCATCTGTATCCTTTTAGTTGTTTTTTTAAACTATCCTTGTATTTGATTTTCTATTTTTATTTTATGATTGAATCTCATGTATCTTTCTTTTATTTCTTGTACTCATTATTATTATAAATAAAAATTCTATTTCTTACTGTTATATATTATCAACTATGTAGCGACCCGTAGTTTCGTACCCTTTGAGTTGATAATAATTCACTCTTGTTCAACCCAAATTGTATGAAAGAGCGAATAACTAGGGTAAAGAAGAAGAAAGAGATAGAAGAAAATAGAACAGAACAATAATAACACAGAATCTCACAATCGCAGTAGAACAAATTATAGTATATAATGATAGATCTTTATACAAAGAATCTATAACTGTTTTATATTTACAATCATCAGAGTACAACAATCAATACATCAATCTGGACAGTTAATATAACTCATCTTGATATACATAACTCACATAGCAGAAATAGTCAAGTATGTGATATACGTCTGAAATCCATCAGCTCGTCTCTTGAGCTCCATATCACTCTAACCTGAATCTGGTATACTCGGTCTGACCCGAGCATTATAATAAAATAACACCCGAGTCAGTCTGGAAAACCAGCGTGAGAGAACACGCTCAATTTGTATTATTAAAATTATCAAAATCCTTTGAAAAACAAAGGTATCTCGTAAGACCGCGTCACACATAAACACGACGGGTTTTTCCCTTACGATAACCAAAACATTTTATAGAAAATCCAGTGATATAATAATAGTGTCTAAATACAAATACTTATTCAAATAGCCGAAATTGTTACATTAATTAAATTCTAGCATACTAGGTTCTACAAACAAAACCGTATAGGCTCGTATTGGATAATGGATCCCATACAATAACTGGGCTACTGGGGTACCGCCCATCACAGTACACCTCTAGAAAAATGTACCGAGGACCTCGCCGGGATCCCCTGCTACACAAGACCGGCCTACCCCTAATCTGGATAGAACCGAATATGTTATCACCTCGGGTGTTCCCACTCTTAAAATTTGAGCGCTCCCTTTTCATGCACAACCATATCCATAATTTATATATATTTCCGAGGGTATCTAGAAAAATGATAACATACCCTAATTGGGTGCGATCCATTTAGCATTGCTGCATCTCCCCTACTTTAGTCATTCCCGGTTGTTGAGGCTTGAGGAAAACGATTACCTTTCAAGAACCATTCTACTTAGAATGATCATCGTCCTTCAATGACGATGTTCTAATAGCATTCGTCCATACATGTTGTCCTGGGTCTGGACAAACTGAATCACCGTCTTCACTATCTTCATGATATCTATTCGTATCGTTCAAACCGGATCGAAGTGGTTTTCGGATAATTAAATCTGATCCTAGTCTCTTCGAAACGATTAGCGAAATTAGCCAATATTAATAGTCGGTTATTTAACTATCAAATAACATCCATAAGTAGTCACTAGGCCATTGTTTATAATTCTTTAAAACATCCATTTCAAAATATTTTTACAAAGATATATTTTCAACTCTCTTTCAAATTTATCAATATTTGAAAACATTCTAAATACTTGTTTCCATAACAAGATATCTCCACCCGTACCTCACTTCAACACTTAGTGAAATATTCCCAACTTCGATTTATAACCCATTACTTAGAAAATATCTCGATATAAATCCTTTGTCTCTAAGTATTTTCAAAAAACCTTCGATTTCCCATTTAGGCAAATATTATAATCCATTTTTCCAAAATCATTTCTAATATCAATACTTAGGAGTTTTACTTATCCTATCTCTTACATTTCTGGAATTTATATTAATTCCTTTTACATTTTCCAAAGTCGATTATACTCACTTATAATTTCGTTTATCCATTTACAACTTCTAAAATCATATCCGTTTTCACATCTCGAGAGAGTTTATAAATAAATAAATAATTTAAATCATCCAAGACTATATATATATAAAATAAGTATTTTAAAAAATAATAATTTATTTTTGAAACATGTTCAAATAATTGTTTGAAACATCAAACACTTTTTAAATAAAACATTAATAACTCATTTTTCAATCTATCCTTAATTAAACTAATTGATTTACAAAACTTGTTATAAAAGTTAGAATTTATTTCAATAAGAACTTATATTTGAATAATCCACTTTCTGAAATATCCCAATATTAACTAGTTTAAAATTTCATAGTTAAATAAATAAAATTTCCCTTTTAAAAAAAACTTAATTTATATATATATATATATATTAAAAAAATTCTCAATAATCAATTCCAATCTATAAATCCCTCTCGATTCACAATACATTGATTTCCTTTCCAACTCCCTAGCCATTTCACTTTCCAAAAATTGATTCTACTATTTTTCCCAGAACTATTCCCATATCTCGGTATAAATTCACACTAAGAATTTTTATTCCAATTTATCAACAATTATCATCTCCCTTATTTATAAATATCATTTATAAATTTTATAACTCCTTTGGGTTTTACATGTTTATAAAACTAATTCCGTTTATAAAATCTCATTTTTATAAATCCATTTCCTAATAATTTTCCTATATTTCACAAATCTATTTAAATTATCGATTTTAACTCTTTTTTATATTTTCCAGAATATCACTTAAAAATCCCACTGTTAAAATCTTTTATATAATTAATATTTTCTTAAATTCTAATTAAAAATTTTTACGAATAGTTAAGTCCAATTCCAAATCAAAATTTTATTTTACCCAAATCAATCTCTTTTAAAATAACCAAATTTCTATATAATATTTTTATATTCAAATCTCCTTTTAATTCCTTCATATTTTCAAAAATAATATTTTGGTATTTAAAATACCAAAATTATGGCCAGTGCTACTATAGCATCCAATAATTCAAATCACAACAATAATCTATAACAGATTATTCTAACACATCATATATTATTATACATGATAAAAAATCAATAAAAAATTTAGGAATCTAGTTGGATCCCTCCAACCTATTTTCCTACATCCATAGATGGTAATACAACATAAAAATACCAATCCCACTTCGAGGGGGATATTGCGGTATATAGAGTCATCCGCTATTATGCGGGGCACATAGGGTCTCATCCGCTCCAATCGGCGGGAATAATATCGAACTGCTAATATATATACTACCATATATAATGTAACATCCAAACTGATAAAAAATATATCAATCCAACCAATCATCCAATAATTATTTTTTAATTAAATCTAGTAATCCAAATGAGTGAGATTAACTCACCATGATTTTCCGAAATTGTTAATCGTTCCAATTCCAAATTTATTCCAGTGTATAGTGGTTTGTTGTTACGATCCTGACTCGTTTTTTCGTAATTTTGGACCTCGCACGAAATTTTTTTACGAACTTTTATAAGTTGGCTATTTCAGTTTGTAATTAATAAAACTAATTACAATTTTAAATTTTAAATTACCTTCCAAAACGCGTACGCAGATGCACCAACCATCTCCATCCCACCTCCTCCCTGATCTCTCTCGTGTTGACCATGTTTCACTGCTGCCACCGACTTCCGTATGTCCCCGCGACCACCACTGCAGTCGCTTCCCCTATCTATCACGCCCCGGCCTCGACTCTGGCGACTCCAACTCCGGCCACAAGTGCATTCCACCATCACAAGCCCGAAAACATTATCTTCTCGATTCCTCCTGTTGCCGTACGAACTGTCACGACTCAAAAATCAAGGTCGCATCTCCCTATACCTCATCACCGAACCCCTTGCTCGCCTGTTACTTCTCCTCCGCCTGTGCCTGCAACCTTGCGCTTGCCTACACCTGCGTACGCGACCTCCACCTCAATGCCATCGCGTCGCCTTTTGCCTCCTTGCGATCGCACCCATCTCCTTCCAGCTTGCTGACTGTAGCTTGTACACGATTCAAAGAACGACGGCCACCATTTCTTTTCGTGGATTGACTAAAGAGAAGTAGGAACGAGATTTCATTTTTTTTTCTCTTCTTCAATCGGATTTGATTTGGATTTCCTCTTTTGTTTATTTTATAACTATAATTTTGTTTTGAAACTGAAGGGAAAGAATGTGATTTTTAACCTGGGTTTTAGGCGACGCGTTCAGTCTACTAGGGTGGCGTTTTGTACACCACAGGGTGGCTCTATGACTTGACAAATATATATAATTTTTATTTAATAAATATCTCATATCACATAACTCGAAATCCCGAATCCCTACTGAGGCGTGAGGCCTGGCATTCCTAATGTTATATCGCTATTTTGAACCCAATGGAACAAGTTTCGAAGCTTAATTCGATCGTATGCGGAAGATAGCTTTTTAAATCGACTATTTAAATTAAATTCGATTAAATTATTTCTAAGCGTTTTCAATCGTACGACCACACAGTAAATCCAAACACGATGAAATTTGAAATCCAATAATAATACACTATTACGGATCCAATGGAACTAGTTTCGTCGAATTCCGAGACTGTGCCCCGAATCGCTATTTTAACGCGTCGATTAAATCGACGATTTCCAAAATTTACGAAATCACTTGAAATTTTTAGTTTTAAAATCCTACTAACTAACTTATAATTCCAAATTCAATATTTAAAACCATTTAAATATTCCAAATTATACATCGAAAAATCCGGGTCGTTACAAACTATCTTTTGAAAGTCATACAAATATAATTGTATAAGCTAAATATAACAGAAAAGTAAAACAAAGTTTTTTTTTGAAAATTTCTGCATATATGTCGACATACCTTAGATATGTATGTCGACATACAACGTTAACTTTTAAAAAAAATTGAAAATTGAATAGACAGCAAATGTCTATTCATTTGCAACGAATTTCCGTCCCTTTAAATATCTGTTAAGACCAGAGAATCATTATTATCTACTATCTTTCTTCTTCCTTTGCATTCCTAAACTCTAAAACCAAAATTATGGCTTCTCCTATCCAAAAACTAACTGAAAACCTCGAGCAAACTCTTGAATAATTCAAGAACATTCTTACTTTCTTCTTAAGAAACCAGAGGCACTTAGAATTGAGTCAAATGCAGATGATGAAGGAGCAAGAATGGCATTTCGATGCAATTCGGTGGATGATTTCTGCCTTGAACAAAGAAGAACCAACCACTAATCCAGAGTGTACCATCAACAAAGATGATGAAGACTGGGATGCAACCAAAGTGGATCCAATCTTTGGAACTGATGGATGGGTTGAAGTTCCTCAAAATGTCTAGTTTAAATAGGTTTGATTGTATATAAACAATAATATTTGGTTTGATTTGGTTTGGATTTTCTTGGTTTTGATTTGTGTGGATTTGTTTGAATACTGTGTGACATAAACTTCGTTTGATTGGATGAATATTTTGATTGATTATTTAATGTTTTCTAATTTTACATATCACTTATTGCTTTTATATAATCTTTCTCATCATCATTATATATAATTCTTATACATATTGATTAGTAATTTATTTAGGGAAGTTAGAGTTAGGATTATAATAAGAGTTAGTGTTAGATTTATAATTTTAGGAGGTTATTTTTTGTTGATGATAAAGGGGGAGAAATATATAAAATCTAGGCATAGATTAAGGGGGAGTTTTGTAAATCAGGGGAAGTTATAATATATTTTATATACGGAGTTGTCATCAATAAAAAGAGGGAGGTTTTTAGTACCTTAGATATTGGTTTTGATGATAGCAACTATAGAAAATTATATAAAATATAAATACTAATGTTTTATCAAGATATATATATATATATATATATATATATATATAGTGCAGGATATTACATAGGTATTGATTAAGAAGACTATACAATATCAAGATGCTGATCTCAAGAGTAGATTCAAGATGCTGGGATAAAGTTTCAAGAGGTCAAGAATGAAGACTCATGACTATTGAAGAGTTCAAGATTTCAAGATATTCCAGATAAGTTATAGAGTCATAGAATTAATATTAAAACCTTGATAGCACTTTCTTGATCTCTCTTACCTTCTCTAATTTTATTCTAAATTTGTTTTTCAAATATTCTATTTTTAAAATAATCCTTTCAAAATATTTTCCAAAATGATTTTGAAATCTCTTATACTTATAAAGATATTATTTTAATGTTTTTATATATATTGAATTTTTGTTTATACTTTAATAATTTATAACTATATTGATTATATATATATATATATATATATTATTTACATTATATTGAATATTCTTATTAAATCTTTCAAATTATTTTATATAGTTTTATTAAGTTACATTTTGATTAAAATTTGTATAAACTATATTTAAATGATTCTATAGAGTATCAAATTATTTTACAAAGCAACGGATTTTCAAAATAATTTTATAAAGCGTTTTTCAATTTTGTGAAGGATATGTCGACATATCCTATTCCTATATGTCGACATACTTGCCATAAATTTCAAAATTCAAACTTTGAAAGGAAGTGTCATTATGTCGTATCTCTTCGTGAATGGACATGATCGTTGTTTCCCTATATATACCGGACTTTCAAATGAATTTTCATTAGCCACTTTCTTATTTTTATCTCCTCTATTCACTCTCTTGATTTCTAAATCAATTTTTACCAAAACTCTGTCGAAATTCAACCAGAATCAAATTCAATCATTACTAGTTTGATTCTCTTTCATATACTCTCTGATTTCTCTCATCTGTCTCATGAACAAAGTGTTATTGAAGAGTTATAGGGTCAATTGTAATCCATGTCCTTTGTGTATTTTTCACTCTTATCTTCTAACTTCCTTTGGCTTGTTACTCTAGTTCTTTTGGTTGGTTTTTGTGCTATTCTGACTTGATCAATTTTGTTTTGACATCTTTTGGATCCTGATGGGTTAAAGACCTAGATAACATTTGCCCCCATACTATGTCTTCGTTGAAAACAACGCGTGCTCTGGAAGTAATCGCTTTTCAGTTTCTGCTTGCTGAATTTCAAGTAGTCGTGTTAGGGTCACATGAATTTGAATTAGATGTAATGACCCAAGATTTTAGGAACTTATTCTGGAAAATATAAATGAATTTAAAATAATTTTTTTAAAATAAATTTTGGAGGAGGAATTGATATAGCTAGATAGTGTATCAGTGTGTGTACATGTGTGCACAGGAAATGCACATGAATATAAGCTAAAACCCTGAACTCCAAGAATACATACATATTGATGTGTATGGAAATATATATATATATATATGTAGATTAAATTCTTAAAAGTAGTATGCATGAGTAAATGTATATATGAATGCTACTGAATATTTTTGAGTGTACATATGCATATATGTGTGTGTCAGTATAGAATGATGTATGAATATATAGGAGGGTGTACTAATTATTTCAGTAAGACTTATATAAATATATATGTGTTAATAAAATACTAAAGTTTAAACTAGTGAAATAAAAATATACAGACATATTTTATTATAAGCAGAAATAAAAAGAAGGAAGATATAAAAAGGAATAATCCTCTTATAAATAAATGAAGGAAGTACATACCATTTGCATGAAAGCTAAAAATAGGAAAATTAGGATAAAACAGGGAAGTGCTTGGTATAGGCAGAATTAGAAAAGAGTATTAGATAAATAACAAAACCCAGTCACATTTTTAGCATGATTGTAGACAAAGGAAAAAGTATTTTTCTGAAAAGCAAAATTTCTGAAAGAAAAATGTAACCACTTTTCTCTTCACCCAAATTAAGCCGGGAAGGGGTAAAACTTTGGGTTTAAAATGCAGATAACATGATTTTTCTGGTGGGCAAAAATGGCTTTAGCCAATACCCAAAACCCTAAGAAAGACCCTGTATATATACATGTATATGCAGCAGCCTCCTCTTCTTCTCAGAAAAGCATTGAAAAAAAAAGGAAAAACAACACCATAGAAATCATAAGACAAGGGAAGGAAGAGAGCTTGAGGCTAAGGGCAGAAGCTCATTAATTAATTAAGGAAACAAAGAAGAGAGCTAGGTGAGAAAACTCACTCAAAAATCTAAGGCAATAAGTCCTAATGCAGGCAGCCAGTTATAAGTATTTTCTTAAAAGAGTATTTTCATATATGAATGCTTATCTGTGAATCTAAATCTGAAAATGTTTTGATTCTCTTTGATTGATCACTTGTTTTATTATAACAAAGCTTTATGTGTTGTTAGTATACATATATGTTTTATACACTCAGATCCTTGATATGTTAATGTTTAGGGATATAAACAAATACCCAGAAAATAAAATGTTGAGAATAGGCAAATAGTATTGATTTTGGCTCAATCCAAAAAGATGTAAACAATGTTGAGCTGCAATATACTCATGTATAAGTGCTGAGGCTTGAGACAAAAAGGAATTAGGGGTGCAATAGGGTTGCCTATGTGCTGATACTCCTGATTCAATGAAATATATATGTTCATATGTATAGCAAACAAAATTTTGTGATTCAGTGAAACCAGATTATTCTGAGTTTAACTCAAGCACAAATGTTTGCAAAAAAGGAAAAACTCCCCCAGAAGCCATAAACCAATGTTAGCTGCCTAAACTCCTTTAAAGAAAAATATACCAGGATGAATATCTATATATATATACAGAACCTTATTTTGTAGTCACCAATGGTTGTTTGCTTGTTGTTTCTGTATGGTCATGGATAATATGAGATGTCATGATATAGATGTTTTCAGTTAATGAAATGGATCACTGAATGATTTTGTCATGAAAAATCAAAAGGGGTTATTATTAACTTAAACCTGATTAGGAAATTGGGGTCAAGAACACTGCAGGAATGACTTGTGTGCTTGAGTAACATAAGTTGACACATGGCTTGTTTAAGTCCTGAGATCTTTGTGTAATGGAGTGAATTAGTTCATTACAGTGTGTCCATTGATTCATAAATATTGCAGATGAGACCAAGGATAGATAAATATACCAAGGGAATAATACTTGAGATGATGAGAAAACTAGAGTTTTTCCCAGATTTGAAATATGAGAATTGAATAAATGATTTAACTCATATTGGTTATTCTCTTGTTTTGGTATGAATGATTGTTTGACTATGATTGAACTGTATGCTTGAATGTATGTGCCATATTTATATATGTAGTCTCTGGAAAGAAAATTAAAGTGTGCACATGCACAATGACATAGAGCATGCACACAAGTATTTACCTGATTCCAAAGGACAGAACCTTATGTATATGTACTTAACTTGATCTTAACCTAATTAACAAATTGCTTTTGTGAATTTTCTCATACCAGACATGTGTCTGACCCTAGTGTGCTAATGGCATCTGGGGTGTCTCATTTAAAATGAGGCAGTTTCAAATGCTTTTTCAGGGATTGCAGCAACTAAGTAGGAGTAGGAGCAAGGCCTTGAGAAGAAGATATAGCATGCTAAACTTAGTTAGATAAGAGCCTAAATGTTGAAATCTGCATGTATTGATAACTTAAATTGCTACTTGTACTAAGTGTTGAATATTGGAGGGATATTTTGTTAAGTATTTTGTTAAGAATTTGACTTGTATCTGGAATCTAGTTAAATTTCTGATATGTTTAAAAAGTTAATCGAAATCTTGTAAGTGGATTTAGCAAGAACACCATGTTAAAATTGAATGATTACATTTTATAAATGCATTAGTCAATCATGAATCTTTGGAAAGGATTTAAGTTTTGGAAAATCAGGATAGTTGATTCTCAGAAAATTAAATGGTTTTATTTTCTACTATGGCATATGTATACAAAAGAAAATAGACATAGGTTGAATGTTTTATTTGGCTGCAAGGTTTCCATAATTTAACTTATTCCATACAAATGTTTCATGTCCTATTTTTTTTAAATAAAGAAAGGATCTGTAGTAAGGTAGATGGAAGCCAGATTCAAATAGTTGCAGTTATATATATGCACATAAACATGTTTTGTGCAAATATCAGCACACCTTTTTCCTTTGCACTTGTAATAGGAATCTGAATTTCACTCAGATTTTAACCAAATGCATTTTAAATGCCAGACAGATCTTATAAGAAGAAATACAAACATGAATAATGATAAACACTTCTATCATCCTCAAAACCCAAGAACCAGACTCTTAATTCATATCAATCCTGAAGTCTTCCAGGTTATAGGAATGGGTTTCAAAAATAATAAAGCAAGAATTATTGTTTTGTATGATGGAATATAGGCAAAAATAAAGTATATATATGTGCAGATATAGGTAGATAACAGGTTTCAAACTGTACAGGAGAAAAATGAAAAACAAAAATTGTGTTTGAACCAACCAGCATAGTACTCGAACTCGTGATCTCTTGTGTATAAGTTAGGCGCGTTTCCATTACGCCTAGATGTTGCTTGTGTTCACTTAGGATCCACTTTCTTTTATACTGAATTTGATACTATCCAGACTGTAACATGATCATCTATATTAAAAGCTTGTTTACTACTGATTATTACTTGATCACTTCTTAGTTAGGATAAACAGACTAATGTGTATGTTTCCAGTGGATTGTTTGGTCAAAAAAAAAATTAGCAATCCAATATCCTCTTGTTTTCCAGAACTCTGATTCAAACAAGAGAGGCATATACATCCTCACATGTATGTGCTTATCTTTGTGAATGTACTGATATATTTATATTGGTTGATTATTGTGATCCTGGATATATTTGGTCTATTGGAGAAAGATATTGACCCTGAGAATTATGATTGCAATGGATGATATATCTATCTATATATATATATCCTCTTTACCTTAAAAAAAAATCCTTATGGAATTAGAGTAGAAATAGGAGGGTCATTTCAGTTGGTATCAGAGCTATGTTATTTAACATAGAAGAAGTAAGGATCAAGTTCTTAGATAGAAATAAAATTAAAAGGAACTAAATATATATATATATAACAATGTGCTCAGTGAAAAAAAAACCCACTGAAACAACCAAATTACCAATCAAACTAACCAGCTATGTAAATTATTATTAGCAAACTATGGTAGGGAGACCACCAAATCAGGGAGCAGGATCTTCCCATGCACCACCAATGGTCAATCTGCAAGACTTGGTGAGAGCATTTAGGGATGGGGCAGGACAAAGGCAAGAAAATCCCTATGAAGAACTCTCAAAATTACTTAAGACATATACTCATTTAGGAGGCAAAAGCTTTGAAGGGACAGAGAGTATCATGGAAATTCAAACATGGTTGAGAACATTGGAAAGAATTTTCAATGACATGCAACTTGATGATCAAAGAAAGAGGCAAGTGGCTTCAAGACAGCTAAAAGGAGTAGCTTTAGGCTGGTGGGAAGTAATCATAGCAGGAAGGAATGAGAATGAAATCACTTGGAATCAATTCAAAGAGATGTTGGAAGCAAGGTTTGTACCAGCATCAGCAAAGACTACCTTGCTAGAAGAATTCATTAGACTTAGACAAGGAACCATGACTGTCACAGAATACACTCAAAAGTTTGAGGGGCTTTCCACATATGGAGCAATGCTTGTGGCAGATGAGGCATCTAGAAATGATAGGTACATAAAAGGTTTGAATCCAGGACTTAGCAGAGCCATGTTACCCTATGCAGACAAGACTTTTGACCATGTGATAGACTTAGCTTTGAGGTTGGAACAGCATGACAAGGAAAGGGAGAAGTTCAGAAATTTTAAGAACAATAATACCAAGAAAGGTAAGGGGAGGTATC
Organism: Allium fistulosum; assembly: GCA_030737815.1. Taxonomy (NCBI): domain Eukaryota; kingdom Viridiplantae; phylum Streptophyta; class Magnoliopsida; order Asparagales; family Amaryllidaceae; genus Allium; species Allium fistulosum. The sequence continues at coordinate 895,925,877 of CM060902.1, forward strand.
ACCCTTATGATAAGAAGAAAGAAGAGGCTAGTAACAAAAGCACTGGAGATGTCAAAGCTAAGGAAGACAAGAAGAAAATTGTGTGCCATCAGTGTGGAAAAGAAGGACACATCAAACCAAGATGTCCAGAATTGAAAGGAGGAGCTTTCAAGTGTTATCTATGTGGGAAAGAGGGGCATATGAAGAGGAATTGTCCTGAGTACAAACAGCAAGGCAAATTGGCAAATTTGGAAGGAAAAGGCAAAGCCACAGTGGAGAGTAACACTGAAAACCATAGCCAAGTGGAAGGTACATTACTTATTTGTACCATACCCATAGCAGTAGTATATGATACTGGGGCAACTCACTCTTTAATTTCTTATGAATTGGTTAAAATGCTAAAACTGAATTGCATATTGGTTGAAACCCCATTGCATATACAAAGTCCATTGGGGAGTTCTAGTGTTTTAAATATGATTTGTGTGGATGTGGAATTAAACATAGGAGGAAATATTTTTATTTCCAATTTATATGTTTTGAATTACCCAAATATAGGTGTTATATTGGGGGTAGACTGGTTAAAGCAATTTAAAGCCATAATTAATTTAGACTCATCCACCATATCATTGCAAAATTCTAGAGGCCAGAGAATCACAGTTTTATGTGAGGTAGCTAAGGAAGGAAAACTATATCATTTAGTTGACTCAGAAAAAGATTTCAGTGAACTAACCATTGAAGAAATTCCCATAGTCAATGAATATTTGGATGTGTTTGGTGAGGTCAAGGGTATTCCACACCATAGACCAGTAGAATTCCAGATCAATCTAGTTCCAGGAGCAAGCCCAGTGATTAAAAAGCCAACTAGAATGGGGCCAAATGAACTAAAAGAATTAAAGAAACAGTTAGAAGAATTGGAAGAAAATGGTTTTATAAGACCAAGTAATTCTTGCTGGGGAGCACCAGTGGTATTTGTTAAGAAGCAAGATGGCTCCTTAAGACTCTGCATAGATTATAGAGAATTAAACAAAGTAACTATTAAAAATAAATACCCATTGCCAAGAATAGATGATCTTTTTGATCAATTAGCAGGGGCAAAAGTATTTTCTAGACTAGACTTAGCATCTGGTTTTCATCAAATGAAGGTGGAAGAATCAAGCATCAAGTACACTGCCTTTAACACTAGGTATGGGCTGTATGAATTTTTGGTTATGCCATTTGGCTTGACCAATGCACCATCTTACTTTGTAGATTTAATGAACAGAACCTTTAGAGATTGTTTAGACAAGTTTGTGCTTATTTTCATAGATGACATTTTGATTTATTCCAAGACAGTGGAAGAACATAAGCATCATTTGCACCTGGTTTTGTCTAGATTAAGGGTAAAAGATTTAAAGGCAAAATTTTCAAAATGTGTGTTTTGGAAAGAGGAAGTACATTTTCTTGGCCATGTTATATCTGCCAAAGGAATTTCTGTGAACCCCAATAAAGTAGTGGCTATTCAAGCATGGAAGAGGCCAAGCACTGTGAGTGAAGTGAGGTCATTTATGGGGATGGCAGGGTATTATAGAAGGTTTATAAAAGATTTTTCAAAAATTTCTACACCACTCACTAACCTAACCAGGAAGAACCAAGCTTTTGTTTGGTCAGAAAAATGTGAAAAGTCTTTTGAACAGTTGAAGGAGGCATTGGTGAATGCTCCAATTCTAAAGGTACCACATGGAAATGAAGAATTAGTGGTATACACTGATGCTAGTGGATTTGGCTTGGGTGCAGTGTTGATGCAACAAGGCCAAGTCATTGCATATGCATCCAGACAACTTAAACCCCATGAAGTAAGGTATGCCACACATGATCTCGAATTAGCAGCTGTGATATATGCTTTAAAACTTTGGAGACATTATTTGTTAGGCACTAAGTTTGAACTCTACACTGACCACAAGTCTCTAAAATATTTATTTTCACAAAAAGATTTGAACATGAGGCAACATAGATGGGTGGAGTTCTTAGCTGCCTATGATTTTGACATACTCTATACACCAGGCAAAGCAAACAAAGTTGCAGATGCTCTAAGTAGACAGCATGCTAAATTGGCTATGATGATGATAGCAGAATTTAAAGATTTGTCTTTGCTAACTGAGTTAGAGATTGAGGAGAATGGTTGTGTGCAGATGCATGGTGCACAAGAAGATAAAGGGAAGTTAAGCTTAATGACACTTCAACCAGATTTAATTCTGAAGGTAGGAAAAATGCAAGAACAAGATGCTCACTTATTAGAGAAGAGAATGCTCCTCTCAAGAGGGGAGGAAGTAATGAATCACCACATTGATAAAGATGGTTATGTGAGATACCAGAATAGGATGTGTGTACCAGAGGACATAGAATTGAAGAGGGAGATATTGAATGAATATCACAGAAGTAAATACTCCATACACCCAGGTAACACAAAAATGTATCAAAATTTGAAAAGAGACTTCTGGTGGAAGGGGATGAAATCTGATATAGCCAAGTACATTGCCAAATGTATGACTTGCCAACAAGTCAAGGCTGAAACTCAAAGACCATCAGGGTTGATGCAACCTCTTAGTGTACCACAGTGGAAGTGGGAAGACATATCTATGGACTTCATAGATGGACTGCCTAGATCTAAGAGAGGTAATACAAGCATATGGGTGATAGTTGATAGGCTAACCAAGGTAGCACACTTCATCCCAGTCAAGTCAGAAAGAACAGCACCAAAACTGGCTCAAATTTTTATAAAAGAAGTGGTAAGGTTACATGGCATTCCCAAAACCATTGTGAGTGATAGGGATACCATCTTCACTTCAAAATTCTGGAGAAGCTTTCAAGAAGCAATGGGAAGTGAACTATGTTTAAGTACTGCCTACCATCCTCAATCAGATGGGCAGACTGAGGTGGTAAACAAAGTTTTGGAGGACATGTTGAGGGCATGTATACTGGATTTTGGGGGCAACTGGGAAGATTACCTTCATCTAGTTGAATTTACATACAACAACAGCTACCAAAGCACCATAGGAATGGCTCCATTTGAGGCCTTATATGGTAAACCCTGTTTGTCACCTGTTTGCTGGGTAGAAGCAGGAGAAAGGTCTATTTTAGGACTTGAGTACATACAAGAAACTAAGGAGAAAATTGAGTTGGTAAGAAGAAGAATGACAGCAGCTCAAGATAGACAAAAGAAATTTGCAGATATGAGAAGGAGGCAGGTAGAATATGAAGTGGGAAATTTTGTTTTCATCAAAATCTCACCCATGAAAAATGTGCTGAGGTTTGGAAAACAAGGCAAATTAACCCCAAGATATATTGGACCATACAAAATTCTGGAGAGAATTGGTCCCTTGGCATATAAGTTGGAATTACCAGAAAACATGCAAGGTATACATGATGTTTTTCATGTATCACAATTGAGAAGGTGGGTCCATGACAAGGCAGAAATTCTTGAAACCCCAACCCAAGTGCAGATAAATCCTAATTTGATTTATGAAAAGGATCCAGTGGGAATTTTGGCAAAAGATGTGAAGAAGTTAAGGAATAAATCTCTGAAACTTGTGAAGGTACAGTGGAGTCTTGATCCTAGTGATTGCACATGGGAATTAGAAGACAAAGTTAGGATGAATTATCCTAAGCTATTTTCAGATTAAGGTAATTCTGATTTTTGATTGTTTTCTTTATTTTGGATGAATATATTTTTAGTTAGTATAGAACTAAGAATCTATTTGGTAAAGAATATACTTGTTCTCTGAATTAAGTTTAAAATTTATTTTAAGCTTAGGAAAATTGTGGGACACAATTTCTAAAAGGAGGGGTGTATGTAATGACCCAAGATTTTAGGAACTTATTCTGGAAAATATAAATGAATTTAAAATAATTTTTTTAAAATAAATTTTGGAGGAGGAATTGATATAGCTTGATAGTGTATCAGTGTGTGTACATGTGTGCACAGGAAATGCACATGAATATAAGCTAAAACCCTGAACTCCAAGAATACATACATATTGATGTGTATGGAAAAATATATATATATATATATATATGTAGATTAAATTCTTAAAAGTAGTATGCATGAGTAAATGTATATATGAATGCTACTGAATATTTTTGAGTGTACATATGCATATATGTGTGTGTCAGTATAGAATGATGTATGAATATATAGGAGGGTGTACTAATTATTTCAGTAAGACTTATATAAATATATATGTGTTAATAAAATACTAAAGTTTAAACTAGTGAAATAAAAATATACAGACATATTTTATTATAAGCAGAAATAAAAAGAAGGAAGATATAAAAAGGAATAATCCTCTTATAAATAAATGAAGGAAGTACATACCATTTGCATGAAAGCTAAAAATAGGAAAATTAGGATAAAACAGGGAAGTGCTTGGTATAGGCAGAATTAGAAAAGAGTATTAGATAAATAACAAAACCCAGTCACATTTTTAGCATGATTGTAGACAAAGGAAAAAGTATTTTTCTGAAAAGCAAAATTTCTGAAAGAAAAATGTAACCACTTTTCTCTTCACCCAAATTAAGCTGGGAAGGGGTAAAACTTTGGGTTTAAAATGCAGATAACATGATTTTTCTGGTGGGCAAAAATGGCTTTAGCCAATACCCAAAACCCTAAGAAAGACCCTGTATATATACATGTATATGCAGCAGCCTCCTCTTCTTCTCAGAAAAGCATTGAAAAAAAAAAGGAAAAACAACACCATAGAAATCATAAGACAAGGGAAGGAAGAGAGCTTGAGGCTAAGGGCAGAAGCTCATCAATTAATTAAGGAAACAAAGAAGAGAGCTAGGTGAGAAAACTCACTCAAAAATCTAAGGCAATAAGTCCTAATGCAGGCAGCCAGTTATAAGTATTTTCTTAAAAGAGTATTTTCATATATGAATGCTTATCTGTGAATCTAAATCTGAAAATGTTTTGATTCTCTTTGATTGATCACTTGTTTTATTATAACAAAGCTTTATGTGTTGTTAGTATACATATATGTTTTCTACACTCAGATCCTTGATATGTTAATGTTTAGGGATATAAACAAATACCCAGAAAATAAAATGTTGAGAATAGGCAAATAGTATTGATTTTGGCTCAATCCAAAAAGATGTAAACAATGTTGAGCTGCAATATACTCATGTATAAGTGATGAGGCTTGAGACAAAAAGGAATTAGGGGTGCAATAGGGTTGCCTATGTGCTGATACTCCTGATTCAATGAAATATATATATATGTTCATATGTATAGCAAACAAAATTTTGTGATTCAGTGAAACCAGATTATTCTGAGTTTAACTCAAGCACAAATGTTTGCAAAAAAGGAAAAACTCCCCCAGAAGCCATAAACCAATGTTAGCTGCCTAAACTCCTTTAAAGAAAAATATACCAGGATGAATATCTATATATATATACAGAACCTTATTTTGTAGTCACCAATGGTTGTTTGCTTGTTGTTTCTGTATGGTCATGGATAATATGAGATGTCATGATATAGATGTTTTCAGTTAATGAAATGGATCACTGAATGATTTTGTCATGAAAAATCAAAAGGGGTTATTATTAACTTAAACCTGATTAGGAAATTGGGGTCAAGAACACTGCAGGAATGACTTGTGTGCTTGAGTAACATAAGTTGACACATGGCTTGTTTAAGTCCTGAGATCTTTGTGTAATGGAGTGAATTAGTTCATTACAGTGTGTCCATTGATTCATAAATATTGCAGATGAGACCAAGGATAGATAAATATACCAAGGGAATAATACTTGAGATGATGAGAAAACTAGAGTTTTTCCCAGATTTGAAATATGAGAATTGAATAAATGATTTAACTCATATTGGTTATTCTCTTGTTTTGGTATGAATGATTGTTTGACTATGATTGAACTGTATGCTTGAATGTATGTGCCATATTTATATATGTAGTCTCTGGAAAGAAAATTAAAGTGTGCACATGCACAATGACACAGAGCATGCACACAAGTATTTACCTGATTCCAAAGGACAGAACCTTATGTATATGTACTTAACTTGATCTTAACCTAATTAACAAATTGCTTTTGTGAATTTTCTCATACCAGACATGTGTCTGACCCTAGTGTGCTAATGGCATCTGGGGTGTCTCATTTAAAATGAGGCAGTTTCAAATGCTTTTTCAGGGATTGCAGCAACTAAGTAGGAGTAGGAGCAAGGCCTTGAGAAGAAGATATAGCATGCTAAACTTAGTTAGATAAGAGCCTAAATGTTGAAATCTGCATGTATTGATAACTTAAATTGCTACTTGTACTAAGTGTTGAATATTGGAGGGATATTTTGTTAAGTATTTTGTTAAGAATTTGACTTGTATCTGGAATCTAGTTAAATTTCTGATATGTTTAAAAAGTTAATCGAAATCTTGTAAGTGGATTTAGCAAGAACACCATGTTAAAATTGAATGATTACATTTTATAAATGCATTAGTCAATCATGAATCTTTGGAAAGGATTTAAGTTTTGGAAAATCAGGATAGTTGATTCTCAGAAAATTAAATGGTTTTATTTTCTACTATGGCATATGTATACAAAAGAAAATAGACATAGGTTGAATGTTTTATTTGGCTGCAAGGTTTCCATAATTTAACTTATTCCATACAAATGTTTCATGTCCTATTTTTTTTAAATAAAGAAAGGATCTGTAGTAAGGTAGATGGAAGCCAGATTCAAATAGTTGCAGTTATATATATGCACATAAACATGTTTTGTGCAAATATCAGCACACCTTTTTCCTTTGCACTTGTAATAGGAATCTGAATTTCACTCAGATTTTAACCAAATGCATTTTAAATGCCAGACAGATCTTATAAGAAGAAATACAAACATGAATAATGATAAACACTTCTATCATCCTCAAAACCCAAGAACCAGACTCTTAATTCATATCAATCCTGAAGTCTTCCAGGTTATAGGAATGGGTTTCAAAAATAATAAAGCAAGAATTATTGTTTTGTATGATGGAATATAGGCAAAAATAAAGTATATATATGTGCAGATATAGGTAGATAACAGGTTTCAAACTGTACAGGAGAAAAATGAAAAACAAAAATTGTGTTTGAACCAACCAGCATAGTACTCAAACTCGTGATCTCTTGTGTATAAGTTAGGCGCGTTTCCATTACGCCTAGATGTTGCTTGTGTTCACTTAGGATCCACTTTCTTTTATACTGAATTTGATACTATCCAGACTATAACATGATCATCTATATTAAAAGCTTGTTTACTACTGATTATTACTTGATCACTTCTTAGTTAGGATAAACAGACTAATGTGTATGTTTCCAGTGGATTGTTTGGTCAAAAAAAAAATTAGCAATCCAATATCCTCTTGTTTTCCAGAACTCTGATTCAAACAAGAGAGGCATATACATCCTCACATGTATGTGCTTATCTTTGTGAATGTACTGATATATTTATATTGGTTGATTATTGTGATCCTGGATATATTTGGTCTATTGGAGAAAGATATTGACCCTGAGAATTATGATTGCAATGGATGATATATCTATCTATATATATATATATCCTCTTTACCTTAAAAAAATAAATCCTTATGGAATTAGAGTAGAAATAGGAGGGTCATTTCATTAGACTAGACTGTCGCTTACTAAGTTTTGCCCTGGACTGCCATTGCTTGCTAGAAAAGACCAAATTTCACACTATAGCTTTCCAGAGTGCCTCGAAGTAGTGGGTAGATGTCGCTAGGAAAATTTGAGGTTGAAGGCATGCAACCATATGGATCGCTGTGATCCATCGATGATGTATCACTGGTGATCCAATTACTTATTATTTTTTAGGCATCTTTTTTGCATCCCTATTTAAGCCTTTCAAGCTGATCCACTCCACTTTTATCATACGACCCGATCCTTCCTACTTCCTTTTGCGATCCAAGCTTCCTTTAGCGACTTGATCCAAGCACCTAGCGATTCGACCTATCTTTCGATCAATCCCTAAGTTCATCCAACCTTCCAGCGCCGCCATCGACTTTATGGCCTCGCTACCGCCGCTTCGCCATTGCTTCCAGTCTTCTTTTGCCACCGTCAACCAAACCCTAGGTTAGCCCACTGCCTTAGATCGCCGCCGATCCATTTTTTAGCTAGTTGATTTTAAAGGTTCGACCATCTTTAATTTTAGATCATTAATCCAAGGTGGGTTTGCTGATTATGATGTTCGTTTATCGATTTAGCGACGGAGTTGCATTCATGATGTTCATCGTGGGAAGTCTGAGTCGATTGCGGCTTAATGGAGGAAGATAGTAAATCAAGTCTGGAGTTGCTTGATACGTGTTGCTGTCTTCATCCATTGAGCCAGAATTGACTTGTGCCAAGTCCCATTGCCGATACCGCACGACACATTGTGAATTGGTTTCGTCCTTCCGTAGGATTCAGAATGGTTTTGCATTCTTTTTCATGCATGGTGTACCTGTACTGGAAGGTACTTTCCATGTCGTTATGGACAACGGATCCGTTATCGATCGTTGATCGATAATGAGTAAGTTTAGGAGAAGTAATTTCAAAAATAAAGTGATACAGGAAGTCATTTTCCCTCTCAGTTGCGAGCATACTATCTACATGGGGTAGAGCGTTTGTAGTGTTTAGGACACCGAGCCCACCACCAATAGATAACACACCGCACTTGCCCCGGTACATACTTGAAGTCTGACACATCAATATGAACCGATATTTCTTCGGAATTCAAGTGTAGTACAGGGAATTCTTATTTTAGAGTAGAATTACCTGACCATTTCGGACGTAAGTTCTGTTGTTTAGAATGAAGTACCCAACTTCTCTCCGCAAGTCTAGTGAAGGGAGTCCTGCACTTTTGGAGGCTAAGTCGTCGTTTGTTGCCCCTCCTTCTTCTGCTTCACAGGATTAATATGGCCAGCTTGTTCCAGTCGGTTCGGTCTTGGACCGGACTCCTCCTAATTTCATAGTTCTTCTAAATCTGCCGGAGAGAGCTTGCTCCGTGATTTCTGCTAAAGTCTTGCACAACATCTGCCTGCAACATGGCATTCCAGAGGGAGACATGCGCCTCCCAAAGAAAGATGAATTTGCTTATATGCCGCTTCCGGGATATACTGCTCGTCATCGGTATATGTGCCTGAACAGAGAAGTGCCCTCCTTTAGCGACATTTTGAGAGAAACCCTCTCGAACTTGGGAATCGCTCCATTTTAGATTCATCCCAATGGATATGTTATTCTAACCTGCTTGAACGTTCTTTTCATGCGGACTCTCAATCCCGCCTCGAGCTTCGACGAGTTAAGATATTTTCTCTCATTCAAAAGAAGAGATGAGTGTCCATCCTTAGTTGTGATTGAGGCCTAGAGGAACCATAAAATTGTGTTGCGACTGCAGAGAAATTTATCTCAATTCAAGACTCAATAATTCTTTGTTAGGTGTCCTGAGGGATTCAATCGTCTCTGGACAACAGAGGGTAAGTTCTTTTTCCCATTTATAGAGCTCTGATATGTTGCTATGGAATTTCTAATGAATCAAAATACTTTCTACATTTATTTTGAGGCCGAACGAGGACTTATCTCTCGATGAAACTTTCCAAACCCTAAAGGCTATCGATGCCGAGTAGAGATCAGTTAAATTCTTGTTGACAGACGAAAACCTGCTTCGGTATGGGCTGTTACACCCAGGAAGATCTACAGTCCCAGTTGAAGTCCTATCCCCTTCTCGATCTAGGATACGTACGTGATCCTATTCTTCATCTCATGGTTCCGAAGAGGGTATTTTTCTAGAGACGGAAGGCTTGTTCGGCGAGTCGGCCGAAGAGACTCATGAGGGAAAGACGCCGCGTCCGAAGCCAGTTACCCGGCTAGAATGCCTTTGATTCCGGAAGAAGAGGAAGAAGAGTTTAATCAAAGAGAAGGCAAAGCCGCGATAGACATAGAAAAGGAGGAGGGTGGGATTGGGAGTAGTAGCGATGAGTCCTGCTCCAATGACAACGACGACTTCTATGTAGAATCCAACGTTGGAGATTCTGAATCATGCGACGAGACTCCGAGGATGAGTCCCGTTTTTCCAAACCCGCCTCCCCCAGACATGAGTGATACAGATGATGCTCCAGAAGTCGAACGACATCGGGATTCTCTGATTAAAGACCCTGGCGTAGACTTCGGAGACTTGAGCAATGTTTACATCGATTTGGACGCGCTCATCGGGGAAAACTTCAAGTTTAAGGAGGTGTCTCCTCGTCCGAGCCAAGTTGCGCCCGAAGTTAGTCCGATTCTTTCCACGACGCCTACCCGATCTGGTTTGTGATGTCGTTTTAGGCTCTTCTCCCAAAAACATTACACGTTTCACTAGGGTTACACTCACTTATACACAAATTTTTCACGTTTATCTTCCGCTTTTAAGGCTTTTTATTTATTCTTCGTGTCATGTACCATGAGAGGGAATGGCCTTTACAACGACCTTGATGAATTTACTAACTTTCAACGCTGGTAGAAACGATCTTCCAGCCCTCATCGGCCTCTTGAGACAAAGGAGAATATTGAAGAAGAAAAGATTTAGAGGCTGAAACTCGTCGCCGAGACGAGAGGGAACAGGGCCGAGTATACAAAGGGGGGTATGAGAAAAGAAAAACTTTCAATGAGCAAGAGGAGCCGCCTAAAAGGTCCAAATTTGATCGTTGTTCTCATTCTATGGAACACAGGCCTTCACACCGGCCCCCACCTCAATCGGTCCTGAAATCTCGGTTTCTTCTATCCGCATTCCATCTTCAACTCAGGTTACGTCATCTCATGTGGCTCTTGCCCCTGGTTCTTCACAGCCCCACCCGAAATCTGCCTATGTTCTTCCATCTGGTCCTCCAAGGCCTATGGCAACACTCCCCGGGTGGTTTTTAAAGGTGTTAAATTTGATCGTGATCTTCATCCGGTTCGTAGATATACATACATGCCCCACCTTCAGACAATCCAGAATGATTTAGAATAAGCCAAAGGATAGGAAAAATTATGCAAACAACTGGCGAACACGAACCGCAACAACTATCAAGAAATCCTCTCCTTTGAATCGAAGATGGATGACTTCGAAAGAGCGTTGGCGGAATGCGATGCCAGAATCAAACAGTTGGAAGAAGAAAAGGATGCGGTGCTTTGAGAAAGCTAGAACAGCGTCGGATTGCTTAAAGAGCTAAAAGAGGCTCATGAGAGAATAAAGATCATCTATAGGGACGAGATTAAGAAGGCTCATGCAGAAGAAGCCAAGTTAAAAGAGGAGGTAGCAGCTTGCAGTGCGACGATTGAGGCCCAAATGAAGACCATTTCGGACCACGACCTTATCGTAGAGGGGCATAATAAAACGATTGCGGAATATGGAGAAGTTATGAAGTCGCGATAAAACCATCTCCGACCAGGCTAAGACGATCGCCAGGCTCCAAGATCGAGTTGCGCCACTTAGCGCCGATAAAGCTCGTGCCGAAGTTGAGAAGGCTGCCATTATGGTGGATTATTTGGAGCTTCGGAACGCCTTCGAGAGAAAGATGGAGAAGATGGATGAGACCATCTTAAACTTCTATGTCAACACTCTGCTGCATCAGGGGAGTCTCAGTTACTTAGGCCCTAAATTCCCGCACACTCTCGTTGTGATATGGGAGGAAATCTTGACCCGCTTCTATGATAGCAAGGATGTTTATAACGAGCGAGAGCTAGGGAACAATTACCTCAATAAAGAATCAAAGAAAGCTTTGCTAGAAGGCTGGGAGATTTTGCGAATTGAAAGAGAGAAGGAGGCTACTGATGCTATTATGACAATGATTGCCGAAGCGTTACCCGAGCCTTTTATTTCCAGTCTCGGCAAATCATCAAGGCAGCTCTGCGATCCACCGACAAGTTCTGGGCTTAAAGCTTTTCCGTGGGTCATGGAACCGTCGGAGGAGGGTGAAGGCCGTGAATATGATGATGACATTCGGTCACTATTCTTGGATAGGTAATCTACTTGTTTCTACCGAGTTCAAGAACTTTCAACTCTAGCTGCAAGAGCAGGACTAATTTAATGCTTTCATTTTTGATCTTATAGGTCCGTCTTCCTTATCTGCCAATCCACCGGTTTTCTCAGTGCCTGGACCTGTTGCTATCTCTACCGCTTCCGTTCTCGTTTCTATATCTACTCTAGTCGCCATGTCCATGTCTAGCTCGCAGTTGGGGCCGTAATCTGAGAAGATCGCCGCACTGCATGGTTTGGATGATCCTTCCGTATCTTTGGAGGCGATTTCAAGGCGACCGATGTTCGGGAGCAAGAAATTCAGTTTAAGCAGCATGCAGATCTCAAGAACAACTGGTTGGCATTAAAAAAAGAGAAGGTTGAAGCGATTAAGGCTTCTAAGAGCTCCCGCAGATCTGGAAAGCGAAAAACGAAAGGCGAGTATTCTGAAAAAGTTACAAAGAAGGTCAAGGACATCGGCACTGAGGATATCGTCGACATCACTGGCAGCGACACCACTCCTGTAGCAAAGCAAAAACTTCAAACAAAAGGCGGGAAGGGGAGTGGTGGAAAGTGGTGCTGAGAAGCTTTGGTGGTAGCTGATCTGGTTTTGATTCATTTTGCATTCTTTTGTTCAAGTGCATAGTTTGCAATTACTACTTTTGTTGTGCTTGGATGGGTCTGTATTTTTCCTTTTGTTTGCCGGTATTGTGTGGGTACAGCCCCTACATTTTGACCTTATACAAAAGAAAGTTATAAGTAATACATTGTTGATATTTTGACTACACCTTTACTTATCTTCTCATATGTGTTCTGTGCACTTATGTCTGTTTTGTTTACTTCCATTTTACTTTATCTAGTCATGTGATTAGTGCCAAAATTCTTTGTTTGGAGTAACAGAACTTGTGAAAATTTTGTTTTTAAGCATTCTTATTTAAGTATTTTAAGTACCGGTGTATGCCACCCAGTTCATAGGGTTGTTTACTTCAAACACTTGACAGACAACCGGTAACTTATGCCCTTGAATAGTTTGCATACCAAAACTTTGGAATTTGACTAAGTCACAATTCAATTTTTTCTTTTACAATTTTTGGAACTTATGTTTTTATGTGATTCTGGAAAGCATGTAACATATTCACATTTGAAATGTGCACAAAAACGTAAAGTTAGTGCAGAACATACAGTTATGAGATTAACTATTAAAAAATTTAGAAGCATACAGTTACAAGATTAACTCAACGAATAATCTTTGCAAATTTTTGGAAGTTAAACCACTTATCACTTCTCAAATATGTGAGTTGGTACTTATGAGTATCATTTCTTCTAATTTTTTCAATCTTAAAGCATGCACTTCATTGCTCAGGGAATGCACATCATATGAGTTAACTGTAGACAGTTAAATGTTATTCACGTTAAATGTTACGGTTCATCATGGGGTGTCAGCAATTGGAGTTTTCTGTTGGTTCATAGCACTCCGATTATGTTGGAGTCGCGCCCGTTACTCCCGAAAATGGGAGTGGGTTGATCCTCAAAATTCTTGTGATAGATTAGTTTCCCGGTATTGCCTGGGCAATTCCAGTACTTAAAAGTGTGTGTGGCTTTATGGGATGCACGGCTTTTGATAATTCTCACTGTTGCCAATCTTCGGTCAATGTAACATTCCCTATCTAGAAGCCCAAAGCTAAGCTCTATAGATGTTGCAGTCATCTATAGTATTAACTTCCAGTGACAAAATACAGCTATGTTAATGGTATCTATAATATCAGAAGCACTTGAATATGAAACAAATCATAGATTTCAAAATAACAATTTTCCATTACATTTTAAAAAAGATGTTCCATATTCAGATTACATAATCCAAAACGTCTCCCAGGTATGATAAAATATACTTATTACAAAATACGCCAAGAGTGACATTTGAAGATGCCTCCTTGGATGATCAGAGTCATATAGTCATAATTGACTTAATACATACAAAGAGGAAATAAATATCAAAACAAAGAACTAAAACTCCTAATAGCTATCCGTTATCCTACTGCACATCTTCGGTAGTTTTATTTGTCATCCTACTAAAACCTGAAAGAACCTCAACCCACGGCCTACTCAAATCAATTTTGAGCACTCGAGAGTTTAAGAGGAAAACATAAAATTCGAGTCAGACATAAAGCCTGGTGTGAATAATACTATACATCCTGATCATTAATGTTAAATGAGACCACGCCGCTTAGTGGAACGGGTTTCCTCTCACTAACATTCTTATAAAACATATCTTTTGCAGATCTTTTCCTAGAACCAAAACTGATTAAATACTCTAAAGCATCTTTATGTAAACATACATATCAGGTAATAAAAGAACTATCTGTTCAAAACTTTGGTTTTTGTTTGGCTAACTATTAACCTTTAGCTGACTCGGGCCTACTTGACAATACAACAAAATAATCTAACATCTGTTAGACACTCTTCTTATGGACGGTCTATCCTTAACTATCTGTTAAATACTTCTCTTTTGGACGGTCTGTCTCTAACTTAACATCTCTCAGCGTCAGCTGATCCTAATGGTTTTGTGGGCTCACCAATAACCTATCTATATACAAACAATATTCCCTTCTGTGTGTAATCATAATTTTAGTCTTACCTGTGACAAAGCCTTACACACTGGAATTTTGGCCTAAATTAGCAGGGGACAATAGCAAATATATAAGACGCAACCCTATACCAGTCCCATCTGGTATTCTAATATCTGAGTCATTTTACTTATGGATATCTTCCAAAAATATTCCTTGAAAACCTTTTCTCAAATTGATATAAAATCTTTAGAGCAAACTCGAACAAGGAAAATATAATACCCTATGCTTTACTCAAAATCACCTTGCCATGCTATATATACTTTACTCAAATCTTTGTTGATGAAAACCTTTAAACTTTTGAAAGTACCCCTTTCGATCCTATTGAAAGTTCCCCTTTTGAAAGCATGTAAAACCCTTTCCTTTATCTAGGCCAAAAGGCCAAAATCTTCCTTTCGAAACCATTCATATAAACCCTTCGAAACCATTGAAATTTCTTTTCCATTAAAAGCTAAAAACCTTAGACATCCCTCTTTAAAACCAGTAAACATTGCCTTTCGAAACCATAGGAAAAACCTTTCCTTTAAACCTTTCGAAAATGTAGGGAAACCACCCCTTCAAAACCTTTTGAAGATATTAAAACCTCAAACCCTTCGAAAGCATTTGGGTTCAATTTAAAACATGAGGAAAACACCTTTCCAAATCATTCAACGGAACTAGTCAAAACCTTAGGGTTATTCTTTAAAAATGACTAAAGGTCGCAAGCAATAGGGTCAAAATTTTGCTCTTCGAAAAGCAATAACTAAGTAGGGAAGTGATGGTGTCGAAACCACCCCTTTCGAAAGCATAGGAGAAGCGGCAGGGTTTTTATAAAACAAAACAACCCCTTCGAAAGCTCTGTTTTGAAAGGTGGAAGGTGGCAGTAAGGCTTCGACATAGTCGAAACCTATTATTTAAAACAAATGTGCAACCTTAAAACCTTTCTTTAAATCAATTGACTTAGTCGAAAGCTACATATTCGAAAGCAACATAGACGAAAGCAAGTAGGCGTTCTTTTCTTATAAAACAAAAAGGTGCTTCTACCCTTTCGAAATCCCTTGGTTTCGACTCTTACCTTCCGCCTTTGTCCAATTCACTGTGTTCCAAGGGGTATATACTATGTGCCTTGGTTTGTAGAAGGAGGCAAAGGGTCTTTGTCGAAAGTTACCTAAGCGAAACCAAAATAGGCAAAACATGCTTTTGGCATAAATTTCTGATTTTAAACCTTTTTAAGTAAACTTTTTAATTAACCTGCCTTTTTTGTCAAACTCTTATTGGTTGCAAATTTTCTTTTCTAAAAGTACTGCCATAATTTCAGAATTAATTAATTTAAATCATTTATAAAGCACCCCTTCTCCTTAATTAAATATATAAAACATTTAAGTGCCATACCTTAAATAATTTTATATATTCATCAAAATTCTTTGGAAAATTCTACAAAAATTCCATAAAATCCCTTTTAATATGTTTTCTAGCATATAAAAATTTCAGACCAAAATTAATTATAATTTAACCGTAAATTATTTATAACCCAATAAATCGATTTCTTCACTAGAAAATTAATATAAAATCCACATTAATTCAAAAAATTATGAAAATTGAAACCCATCTCTAAAATATTATTTCTGATCTTCATTTAAATTCTTAAGGCATTTAGATGTCTTTTATTAGGGTTTTCATATCAAAACATATCATAAAAACTAATATGAACATTCATAAATCAACAACAGGTATATATAAACTTTTAATCAATCAAAACATGTCATTCTCATGCAAAAACATTTCGCATTATCCTTAAAACAGAAAACATAAGAAAAATGAGATGTAGTAATTATTCACCTTGGCTTTGTGATTAAAGATGTGAGATTTGAATTAAACTTGATGTTGATTAAGCTTCCTCTTTTAATTTCTTCTCCTTATTGTTGAAAATGGTGGCTGGCCTCTCCTTACTTTTATTTTTTGTAAATGAATGCAAGTAAGAACTCACAGCTAGGGGTTTAGGGTATTAGAGAGCCCTTCTTCCTATTTTACCCCTTACTTATTTCCTAACATGTTTTATTCATGCTATCTCATTTTGATTTACATATTAACAAGGCATGGCTACCCTTAATTATATTCAAATCTTAATCTATTAATTATCTTACATTATTTTATTTTATTTACTAATTAAATATCTTAAATAATGTAACTAAAAATATGGGGGGTTACAATCTCCCATCCTTAAAGAATTTCGTCCTCCAAATTACGATAAGGTGCACAACAAAACAATCAAAGGTAAAGCATACCATCAAACAAATCAGGATAAGCATCTTTAATCCTGCTCTCAGTTTCCCAAGTACAGTCTCTAGCATCGTCACTCCACTGGACTTTCACTAATCTAACTGTCTTATTCCTCAACTTCTTCTCATCTCTTGTGACTATCTGGATGGGCTTCCTGACTATAGTCATGTCTGGTTCCACTACTAAATCTTCTAACACAGTCAGTGCTATAGTAGTGTCTGGATCCCTAACACATTTCCTCAGATGAGATACATGGAAAACATCGTGGACTCCTGCCAAACCACTTGGTAACTCTACTCTATATGCGAGTTTCCTGATCCCTTCTAATATTGGAAATGGTCCTACGAACCTCGGTGCTAACTTCCCCGTCTTCCCGAATCTGATAACACCTTTCATTGGCGATACTTTGACGAAAACATGATCTCCAACAGAGAACTTTAAATCCTTTCGTCTTCTATCTGCATAGCTTTTCTGCCTAGACCGAGCTTCCTTAATTCTCGCCCTTATCAGCTCAATCTTTTCTACTACTTCTTTTACCAAATCAGGACCAAGGACCACTCTATCTCCAATCTCTAACCAACAAACAGGAAATTTGCATGGCCTTCTATACAAAGCTTCAAATGGTGCCATCCCAATACTAGTCTGATAACCATTGTTATACGAAAACTTGAGTAAATGTAGATGGTCTTCCCATGATCTCCCAAAATCCAATACACAAGCTCTTAACAAGTCCTCCAAGATTTTGTTAACTCTTTCCGTTTGCACATCACTCTGTGGGTGGTAAGCGGTACTCATCTTGAGCTTGGTCCCCAAAGCTTCCTGTAGACTCTTCCAGAACTTACTAGTGAATAAGGAATCTCTATCACTAACAATACTACTATAAATTCTGTGCAGTCTAACCACGTTCTTCATGAACAACTTCACCAAAATAGGTGTCATCCTAGTTGACTTAACTGGAATGAAATAGGCACTCTTGGTTAATCTATCCACTATGACCCATATACTTTCATTTCCTCTACTAGATCTTGGCAACCCATCAATAAAATCCATAGAAATAGAATCCAACTTCCATACTGGAATATCCAATGGCTAAAGCAATCCACTTGGCTTCTGATGCTCGGCTTTCACTTGTTGACAGTTCAAACACTGTTTCATGCATAAGCCAACATCCCTCTTCATTCCTTCTCAGAAGAAACTTCTCTTCATATCTTGATACATCTTCATTCCTCCTGGATGAGTAGTGAACTTCGAACGATGGCATTCCTCCAAAACTTCTTTTCTTATGTCTCTTATACTTGGAACACATAACCTCCCTTTCTTTCTCAACCACCCATTCTAGTCAAGGCTGAAATCCTTTAAGTCATCGCTCTTCGTCCCATCCTTTAATTTCCTGATCCTTTCAGCTAACACTTGATCCTCTTCCTGTTTAGAAGCAACATTCTCAATCAATACCGATCGGACTTCTAAACAAGACAATATAGCAGCTCCTCCACCAGACCCAGCCTTGGATCTCCACTGCACTCTACAGGCTATCAGGGCTACCAAATCTTTCCATTATTCTATCATAGCTAACACTATATTTTGATGCTTCCTATCGAGCACATCTACAACCTTGTTGCCTTTCCCTTGTGTGTACTCTATTTCAAAATCGTAAGCGGCCAAAAACTCTAACCACCTCTGTTGTCTCATGTTCAGCTCCTTCTGAGAGAACAAGTACTTCCACGACTTATGATCTGTATAAAGCTCAATCCTCTCTCCTAAAAGGTAATGCCTCCATACCTTCAGGGCAAAAATAAATGCAGCTGACTCCAAGTCTTGCGTTGGATATCTAACCTCATGTAGTCTACGTTGTCTAAAAGCATAGGCAATCACTTTACCCCTCTGCTTTAGCAAAACTCCCAATCCTGTTCCACACGCATCAGTATAAACAACTAAATCCTGATTCCCCTCCAGAACCACTAACAAAGGTGCATGGGTCAACAAGTGCTTTAAGCTCCGGAATGCTTCCTCGCACTTATCGGTCCACACGAACTTTACATCCTTTCATGTTAACTTGGTCATCGGCGCTGCTATCCGCGAGTTCGAACTACTCGGTCTTCACAAACTTTACATCCTTTCATATTAACTTGGTCAACAAGTGAGTTCGAACGGCATAACTAACCATTCGTATGACCCAAACCTTGTTCTAAACGCCGTCAAAGGTATACTACCTTTTGCTGCTCTAAGCTGATGAAATCCTATCGCAAGATCCAACTGAGAGAATATCTTAGCCCCACTCAACTGCTTGAACAAATCATCAATCCTAGGTAATGGATATCGGTTCTTTATCGTTTTCTCATTCAACTTACGATAATCGATACATAGCCTTAACGATCTGTCTGGCTTCTTAGCAAATACTGTGGCTGCCCCCCCAAGGCGAACTACTCGGTCTAATAAAACTCTTACCTTCCAAATCTACCAACTAAATCTTTAACTCCTTCATCTCAGTTGGTGTCATCCTGCTTGGCGGCCTACTCACCGATTCTACCCCTAGCATCAAATCTATCCAATACTCGATGGCTCGTTTTGGTGGTAATCCAACTACCGGCACAAAAAAATCTACGAATTCTCTAATACAAAAACGCAATTCAACTCATATCATAACTCCATAACACCCAACAAAGCATTCACCTCACAGCTAGGGTTTTCTATGGTATAAACTATCTGATCACTACAATCCGGGTGTCTACGTGATATTTTCCTATCTAGGCAAAATATCCTAGCATCGTATTTACTTAACCAATCCATGCCCAATATAATTTTGAACCCTACAAAATCAAATACATGCAAACTGCAAACAAAGGTGTAACCTAGCAAGTCAAACTCTAAGTGGTCACACTTCATCCCAAGTTTCGCATACCCACCTATCGGATTTGTGACTCTTTAGGAAGTAATTAATGTGTGGGTTCTTGGTTAAGTTTATCCACCAAACATTGAGATATATAAGAATGCGACACACCAGTATCAAACAAAACGCTAACAGATATATCATGGATCTGAAGCGTACCTCCTAACATTGCTTTTCCTTTCTCCTGCACTATCGGCTTTGAAGTAGCAGGCTCCAATGCAAACACTTGACCTTTATCTCCTTTAGCTGGCTCTTTGCACTAGTTGTTGTAGTTCCTAACTTAATCACAATTGAAACACATGATGTTCTTCTTTTCAATCACCTCCTTTCCTTTTCCTTTTCCAGTACGACACTCATGAGCATAATGTCCTTTCTTGTCGCACTTATAGTAGACCGCCTCAGACTTTCCTTTCTTCACTACTCCTCCTTTCCAAGCATTTTTTATGGAAAAACTTCCTCTTTTGTCCTTGTCCGACCTGGACCTCCTTTTCCTTCTTCTTCTCCAAACAAGCTAACATCACTTCATGTCTCATTGCCATCTCCACAACTACATCACATGGATCTCTGATGTGTAGTAAAGTATCCCTACCCAACTCCGGCTTCAAAACTCTAATAAACTTTTCATTTCTTTTCAACACTGTGCCAACAGTGGCATACCCATACCGGGCTAACTCTTTGAACCTTCCAACATAATCTAAAACAGGCATCTCCCCTTGTTCCAACTCAACGAAATTCCTAACCAACACAGACTGCACCATTACTGACATGAACCTTTCTTGAAACCTCCTCCTAAACTCTACCCATGTCATAGTCTCTTCATCCACACCAATAGTTACAGTATTCCACCAAAACAAAGTAGCTCCCTGAAGCTGTCTTGAAGCAAGTCTTCTTTTCAGCTCGTCATTGAGCCCTAAGTCAGCAAAAATCCTTTCACGGTGCAACAACCAATTTTCTACTTCTATAGCATCCTCTGTTCCAATAAACGAATTCCCTCTAGGCCTAGCATAGTCTCTACTCAAGTTAGCATACTGGTTGACTACTGGAGCTTCTTGAACTCCTCACGTAGCATTTCCTCCAACAACTCCGACAGCGATTCCAGCTTGCATCATGTTCAAGAAAAACTGATACATGGCTCCCATATCCACTTGTGGGACTCGAGCACCAACATTCTCAGCCTGAGCCTGACCTTGAGTTCTTCTAACATTCGGGCGGGCATTTCCATTTGTGGTGGTGTTGTCTCCTCCTAGATTAACTCCGCCTCTTCTTTCATCCATATCTGTATTCAAGCCTAGTGAGATACAGAAGAATATCCTAACAAAGATATGAGTCTAGAGATAAGGCATATACTTATATATAGCGAATACAAGTATGTTACTGTAGCGTTATCCCATACCCCGATCTTAACTCTAATTCCTAAGGATTATGTTTTCAAAAAAATCATTTTTAGTTAAAGTTTTCATAAACCTATGCTCTGATAACAAGTTGTAACATCCCCTATTTGGAGGCCCAAAGCTAAGCGCTACAGATGCTGCAGTCATCTATAGTATTAACTTCTGACGACTAAATACGGCTATGTTAATGGTATCTATAATATCAGAAGCACTTGAATATGAAACAAATCACAGATTTCAAAACAACATTTTTCCATTACATTTCAAAACAAATGTTCCATATTCAGATTACTTAATCTCAAACGTCTCCCAGGTAATGATAAAATATACTTATTACAAAATACGCCAAGAGCGACATATGAAGATGCCCTCTTAGATGATCAGAGTCATATAGTCATAATTGGCTTAATACATACACAGTGGAAATAAATAACAAAACAAAGAACTTCAACTCCTAATAGCTATCCTTTAGCCTCCTGCTCGTCTCAGGTAGCTTTATTCATCATCCTACTAAAACCTAAAATAACCTCAACCCTCAGCCTACGAAAATCAATTTTGAGCACCCGAGAGTTTAAGGGGAAAACATAAACTTCGAGTCAGACATAAAGCCTGGTGTGAATAATACTATACATCTCGGTTATTAATATTAATAAGACCATGCCACTTAGCGGAATGGCTTTTCCCTAATAACATTCTTATAAAACATATCTTTTGCAAATCTTTTCCTACAACCAAAACTGGTTAAATACTGTAAAGCATCATTATGTAAACATACATATCAAGTAACAAAAGAACTTTCTGTTCAAACACATTAGTTTTTGTTTGGCTAACTATTAACCTTTGGCTGACTCGGGCCTACCAGACAATACAACAAAATAATCTAACATATGTTAGACACTCTTCTTATGGACGGTCTGTCCTTAACTATATCTTAAATACTTATCTTTTGGACGGTATGTCCCTAACTTAACATCTCCTTGGGTCACCTAATCCTAATGGTTTTGCGGGCTCACTAATAACCTATTTGTATACAAACATATATTCCCTTCTGTGTGTAATCATAATTTTAGTCTTACATGTGGCAAAGCCCTACACACTGGAATTTTGGACTAAATTAGTTGGGGCTAATAGCTAATGTATAAGGCGCGACCATTTACCAGTCTCATCTAGTATTCTAATATCTGAGTCATTTTACTTAGGGATATCTTCCCAAAATTTTCCTTGAAAACCTTTTCTCGAATTAATTTAAAATCTTTAGACCAAACTCAAACAAAGAATATATAGTACCCTATGCTTTACTCAAAATCACCTTGCCATACTATATATACTTTACTCAAATCTTTGTGATGAAAAATTTTAAACATTTGAAAGTATCCCTTTCGATCCTATTGAAAGTACCCCTTTCGAATGCATGTAAAACCCTTTCCTTTATCTAGGCCGAAAGTCCAAAATATTCCTTTTGAAACCATTCATATAAACCCTTCGAAACCATTGAAATTTCTTTTCCATCGAAAGCTAAAAACCTTAGACGTCCTTCTTTAAAACCAATAAACTTTTCCTTTCAAAACCATAGGAAAAACCTTTCCTTTAAACCTTTCGAAAACGTAGGGAAACCACCCCTTCGAAATCATCTTTAAAACCTTTCGAAGGTATAAAAACCTCAAACCCTTCAAAACCATTTGGGTTCAATATAAAACATATGGAAAACACCTTTCGAAATCATTCAACACTAACTAATCTAAACCTTTAAGCTATTCTTTAAAAATCACTAAGGGCCGCAAGCAACAGGGTCGAAACATTTTTTTTTTCGTTTTTTGATATATTTAAAATTAGGAAAACTTACTCTTTTGAAAGCTATAACTAAGTAAGGAAGTGATTGTGTTGAAACCACCCCTTTTGAAAGCATAGGAGAAGCGGCGGGGTTTTTATAAAACAAAGCAACCCCTTCGAAAGCTCTGTTTCGAAAGGTTGAAGATGGCAGTAAGGCTTCGACATAGTCGAAAGCTATTATTTAAAACAAAGGTGCAACCTTAAAACCTTTCTTTAAATCAATTGACTTAGTCGAAAGCTACATATTCAAAAGCAACATAGATGAAAGCAAGTAGGCATTCTTTTCTTTTTTTAAAAAGGTGCTTCTACCCTTTCGGAATCCCTTGATTTCGACTCTTACCTTCCGCCTTTGTCCAATTCACTATAAACCAAGGTGTTGATACCATGTGCATTGGTTTGTGGAAGGAGGCAGTGGGTCATAGTCGAAAGCTACCTAGGCGAAACAAAAATAAGCAAAACATGTTTTTGGCATAAATTTCTTATTTCAAAACCTTTTTAAGTAAACTTTTTAACTAACCTGCCTTGTTTGTTAAACTCTTATTAGTTGCTAATTTTTCTTTCCTAAAAGTACTGCCATAATTTCAGAATCAATTAATTTAAATCATTTGCAAAACACCCCTTCTCCTTGATTAAATATATAAAACATTTAAGTCCCATACCTTAAATAATTATATATATTCATCAAAACTCTTTGGAAAATTCTGCAAAAATTCCAGAAAATCCTTTTTAATATTTTTTCTAATATATAAAAATTTCAGACCCAAATTAAATATAATTTAGCCGTAAATTATTTATAACCCAATAAATCATTTTCTTCACTAGAAAATTAATATAAAATCCACATTAATTCAGAAAATTATGAAAACTGAAACCCATCTTTAAAATATTATTTCTATTCTACATTTAAATTCGCAAGGCATTTGGATGTCTTTTAGTAGAGTTTTCATATCAAAACATATTATAAAAACCAATATGAACTTTCATAAATCATCAACAAGTATATACAAACTTTTAATCAATCAAAAACATGGCATTCTCATGCAAAAATATTTCGGATTGTCCTTAAAACCTAAAACATAAGAAAAATGAGATGTAGTAATTATTCACCTTAGCTTTGTGATTAAAGATGTGAGATTTGAATTAAACTTGATGTTGATTAAGTTTCCTCTTTTACTTTCTTCTCCTTACTCTTGAAAATGGTGACTATCCTCTCCTTACTTTTAATTTTTGTAAATGAATGCAAGTGAGAACTCAAGGCTAAGGGTTTAGGGTATTAGAGAGCACTACTTCCTATTTTACCCCTTACTTGTTTCCTAACATGTTTTATTCATGCTATCTCGTTTTGATTTACAAATTAATAAGGCACGACTACCCTTAATTATATTCAAATCTCAATCTATTAATCATCTTACATTATTTTATTTATTTACTAATTAAATATCTTAAATAATGTTACTAAAAATTTGGGGTGTTACAGGCAATGTGAGGAGTTTATATTTTAAGAGCGTGATTTCATGGCTCGAAGAGTTAGTGTGCGGTTTACGGGATGCACGGCTTTTTATGCTTCTCAATGTTGCCTATCTTCGAGCAACGTGAGGGGTTTATGTTCTAAGAGCATGATTTCACGGCTCGGAGAGTTGGTGCATAGCTTACGGTATGAGCAGCTTTTTATACTCCGATGTTGCCTATCTTCGGGTATTGTGAGGAGTTCATATTTTAGGAGCGTGATTTCACGACTCATAAAGTTAGTGTGCAGCTTACG
The DNA here is from genome assembly GCA_030737815.1 of Allium fistulosum. Taxonomy (NCBI): domain Eukaryota; kingdom Viridiplantae; phylum Streptophyta; class Magnoliopsida; order Asparagales; family Amaryllidaceae; genus Allium; species Allium fistulosum. The sequence continues at coordinate 895,950,588 of CM060902.1, forward strand.
GGATGCACGGCTTTTTACGCTTCTCGATGTTGCTTATCTTCGTGCAATGTGAGGACTTTACGTTTTAAGAGCGTGATTTCACGGCTCGAAAAGTTAGTGCACGGCTTATGGGATGACCGGCTTTTATTCGAGCCTTCTCGATATTGCTGGGGTAACACCGGTTCTTATAAGGTGGGGATCGGGGTCCGCCGATCCAACGGTTTGAGTCGATTTGCTTCCATCGACTCGGCAGGTAGGTGGGGCGTACTTGAGCATGATTCCACTTTCTCAATTAGCAATTGCATGGTTTTGAGTCGATTTGACCCCGTCGACTCAGCAGGTTACTATTATGAACATAGTTTTGTTGGTTCAAAAATTGGATTAACTTTATTAATAGAAGTTGGACAAGTTTTTGCCTATTTACAATGCCCCCGGCATCTTGGGACAGCTTATTTGCTGGTAAATAGATAGTACATAAGGTAGTTTTCAGGTGAAGTAAAGGCACAGTGATTCGTTGTTCCATGCTCTAGGAATTCTGATTACGTCGACGGTTGTCAGCTTGAAAGTTCCATCCCTTAGAACATACGGCCCTTCCCAATTTGGTTCGAAGGCTCCCGGCATAGGATAGACTCGTTTGAGGACGAGGTCTCCCACTTCGAAGGTTTGGTTATGAACTTTGGAGTTGAAGTATCATGCGACCCTTTTTTGGTGGGCGGCGGTCCTTAACTCGGTTTCTTCCCTCCTTTCGTCGAGCATATCCAGTGATTCGAGCAGAAGCTGCTCATTTTGCTTCTGACTAAAATTTTGCCTTCAATGAGAGCGGACTTCTAGTTCGACATGAATCATTTCTTTCGAGCCATATGCCAAGGCGAACGGAGTGTGACCGGTAGTCGCTTTGTGGGTCATTCTGTAAGCCCATAGTGCGAGTGGAAGTTCATCAACGCAGTTTCCTTTTGCTTTGGTTAGCCACTTTTTGATGGTGGACTTGATGATCTTGTTTATTGCTTCCACTTGCCCGTTTGCTTATGGATGAGCGACCGTGGAAAAGCTCTTCTCAATTTTAAAGCGTTTATAGAAGTCTTTGAACTCGACACTTTCGAATTGGGTCCCATTATCAGTGATAATTTTCTATGGCACACCAAACCTACAAATAATGTTTTTAGTAACAAAATCAATGACTTTCTTAGTGGTGATGGTGGCCAGCAGTTCCTTTTCAGCCCATTTTGTGAAATAGTCAATAGAAACTATAACGTATTTGGCCCCTCCTTTAGCTATTCGCAATACACCGATCAAGTCGATTCCTTATATTGCAAATGGCCACAGACTGACCATCTGCGTTAACTCTGTTGAGGGAGTTCTTTTAATTTTACCGAATCTCTGGCAACGATCACACCATCTGGCTTAGTTTACTACATCGTGGTTTATTGTTGGCCAGAAGTACCCGTATCGGAGAACTTTCTTTGTAAGGGTCTGCCCTCCAGTACTATGGTCTCCGCATTCGCCTTCGTGCACTTCCATTAGGATCCGTCGAGCTTCGTTTTTGTCAACACATCTAGGAAGGGGGGTGGAGAATCCCCTTTGGTAGAGTGTTCCATCATGTATTATGAACCACGGCGCCTTTCGGAGAAGCTTTTTCCGTTGATTCAGATCAGTTGGAAGGGTCCCTGTAAGCAAGCAGTTCTTGATTGGCGTCATCCATGTTTCCGGTTCGGCGGTGGTCTCGAGAATCCAGTCGACATCAATTTCTTCTATACTCGGGGCAGTCAGAGTCTCAACCGGGACTAGTCCCAATAATTGAGCTTCTTCGGAGGTTGCCGGTTTAGCTAAGTAGTCAGGCTTGGTGTTTTACTCTCGTAGAATGTGAGTTATGGTATAATGTTCAATGTCGCTCAACAACCCTTGTACTTTAGACAGATACGGGGGCAAGGTTCTCCCCTCGAGCCTAGTACTCGCTTTTTACTTGGCAGACAAATAGTTGGGAGTCACTGTAGATGTGGATGGACTTTCTACCGAGTTCTTTCATAACTTTTAATCCTGCTATTAATGCTTCGTATTATGCTTCGTTATTTATTGTAGGAAATTCCAAGCGTAAGGAGTAGCAAATGGCTCATCCTTCGGGGTTTCAAGCACTACCCCCACCCTAAATAGATGTTGTTAGATGCGCCATCAACAAAGAGTTTCCATTGCGTCTCCACTTCCGACGGTGTTTCTTCTTTTTCATCTCGTTTGGTAAACTCAACGATGAAATATGCCAGCGTTTGCCTATTGATAGCCTTCCTCGGATGGTAAGTAATATCATATTGGCTCAGTTCGAAGTTCCACTTGAGAAGTCGTCCGGAAGTTTCATGTCAGTACAGTACTTGTTTCAGAGCCTGATCAGTCAGTACTTTGATTGGATGTGCTTGGAATACGGTCGTAGCTTCCTAGACGCGATCAGGATGCAAAACTCTGGCTTTTCCAACTTTGGGTAATTTTTCTTAGCTTTAGTAAACCACTTGTTAATGTAGTATACGGGTCATTGGGTTTTCGCTTCTTCATGCACAGGGGCAGCGCTTAACGCATGAGGCGAGATTGCTAGGTAAATGAATAGGTCGTCTCCGTCCACTAGCTTTGACAGGATTGGCGGGGATTCCATATGTCGCAGCAATTCTTCCAATGCAGTTTTGTAACACCCCTAATTTTTGATAACATTATTCAGGAGATTTAATTAGAATAAATTAAATAGAATAATGTAGAGTGATAAGGAAATTGAGGCTGGTAAATTAATATTAGTGGTCGTGCTTATTTAAAATAAATGAGCTTAAAATGGTTAAGTGTTAGCTAATTAACATAAGGGCATTGTGATAACCCGGATTTTTGGACATCTGATAATTGGAAATTAACTGGGAAAGTCATTTGAAATACTGATTTACAAGTCGAACAAATAAATTCTGATAATTAAAAATATCTGGATATATAAATGGATTTGAAACTATAATAAATGTTGAAAATTTTAAGTGTATACATATACAAGTATATAAATGTGTATATATATATATATATGTATTGTGATTAGGAAGAATTGATTTGAATTCAATACAATAATCAAGAAAGTATTTATTAAATAGTAAATTAAATACAAAAGCTTTTTTTTAACATTTAAAAATAATTAAAATATAATGTCAAGTGTTTAATTAAAAAGGCTTGTTAATAACATGTGTAATTTAATAATCAATTGTGAATGACAAATGTTAAGGAATTTTCGGAGTCGAAATTTCGGGTCGTTACAAGCATGAGAGTAAATTGCCACCCATATTTCCCACCCTTAGACTAATATCCCCTTAGCAATACACGTTCATTTTATCATAAGCAAAACAAACGTTAGAAAGCAAATATCAAGGCCGACCATTAGGAGGAAGATAAGAAGAGAAATCAAAGTAAACGCTTAGGATCAAGCTAGAAGAAATCAATCTCAAACAATCTCCAATTTCCTTATCCAATCTAAGGTGAATAATAATCAAAACATCTATATTTTGGTTTTTATAATCAGATGTTTTCGAATTTAAGGGTAAATTCGTTTTTATGATATTGGATTATGATATGCTTGGTCTATGATTTGTTTAAAGGTAAAAAAGATTGTTTAAAAGAGTAATATGCACGGTTTTAGGGTAAAACCGAGGTTAAATAATTTCCAAATGCCATGGAAAAATTATATGTTATGAGAAACATGAATTTAGAGTTGGGTTTCAATTTTTATAGTTTTCCAAGCCGTGGAGAATTAGTTATGAATTTTCAAAGGAAAATATGGTTATTTGGGTTTATAAATTTATTTCGGAAATTATATTAAGAATTTGGGTCTAAAATTTTGATATGTTAGGCAACATGATTAAAGTGAATTTCTAGAATTTTCGGGGATTTTTACTAAGTGATTTAGTATGGAAATTAAATTATTTTGAAATGAGGAAATTATTTAATTGTTTTGTAGAAGGGAAGGGCTTATTTGTTAAATGTTATTTAGTTTTTAGATCTAAGAAAATGCGGAAAATTTTAGTAAATAATTTAAAATTTTAATGTAACCAATCATGTGTTTACAAGTGGGCAAGTTAGTGACAAAAAGTTTGCTTTATTTAGTAAAAACAGCTTTTTTCTCAGAAAAGCAGGTTCCGCCTCCTTTGGAAGAAGCTTTTGACCCAAAGCTTCCGTCTTCGACCTAGTTGAAACCCTCTCCCACGAAACCAATACTCATGGTATCACTTAGTTGGTACATAGTGGATTGGAGAAAGGCGGAAGGTAAGGTGTCGAAACATAGCTTCCGAGGTGTCCATACCTTTGTTTTGTTTTTAAAAGAAAAACACTTGCATGTTTACTAAAGGGTTTCGAAACAGTCGAAACCAATGGTTGCGAAAGGGTATTTCCAAAGAAGCTTTCGAAGGAGAGCTGCCGCCTTTTTAAAGTAGTAGCTTTCGATGGAGTTACTTAGTTTTAATTGATGTTTTTGAAAGGGTAGTTTCGACCTAGTCGAAACCCTTCTGTGATTTGATGCCTTTCGATGGTATTGAAGACATCAATGTTGTCGAAAGGTACTGTTTGTTTTATAAACATAAGCCACTTCCTACTACTTTCGAAAGGGTTGGGGGTTTCGAAGGCAATGGTTTCGAAAGGGGTTTCGAAACCAACCTTCAATTGTTTTACCCAAAATGATGTTTAAAAAAAATAAACCCAATGATTTTGAAAGGGGGACTTTCAAAGGTTTCGGAAGGTATACATCCAATGGTTTCGAAAGGGATACTTTCACTTAGTTTCGAAGCTGTGCTTCTAAAGTTAAAGATAATGCTTTAATACAATCGAAAGGTTTCAAAACAGAAGTTTTAAAGTATTCGAAAGGCAGGAGCCTAATGTTTTGAAGGTAGATTTTAATGCTTTCGAAGGAGGTCATCCTATGAGATCGAAAGCAAGGTTTCGAAGGTGTCGAAAGGTTTTAAACCCAAACTCATTTTTAAAAGGAAAAACCTATGGCTAAATAAAGGAGTTTTGAAATGACCTCAAGTATTTTGAAGAAGTATTGCCTTGATAAAAATATAGGTTAAAGGGATTAACTATGTTTTATATGAAAGTTTTCAAGGACCTTAAACCCATAGGAGTGGTATTGTTAAGTTGTTATATTTGCTTCTTCAAATACGAATATATTCACATGATAAAGGACCCATAACTATATTTTTGGGATAAAGGGGTAGAAGAACCAGCTAGGTTAACCCAGTAGTGAATATAAATTTATTAAATGCCTGAATGAGTAGAATTGCATCCAAGGAGTTAGGGAGACCAAAATATAGGATGCCTAAACCTTGAAGTTGTCCGGGGGATAGGTTCATAGTAAACCCATGAAAACTATGATTAGGAAGTAATTGGGGGTAACCAATAGGTTCATAGTATACCCATGAAATTATGTACTAAGGATGGTTGGCAGGGGCCAATTGGTTTGTAGTGAACCCATGAAAACTATATTCGGATTAAGTATTGACATCAGTAAAAAGGTTCCTAGTCAACCCATGAAAACTAGGATAAGAAAGAAGTTATTGAAGGCAGCAGTAGGTTCCTAGTCAACCAATGAAAACTAGGCTAAGAAGGGAGTTACTGGAGTAATCCATAGGTTCCTAGTCAACCTATGAAAACTAGGATAAAAGATGAGTTATTGGAATGAACAATAGGTTCAAGGGAACCCATGAATTAATTAAGTTAATTGGTAGGGGCTTATAGGTTCTCAGTGATCCCATGAAAACTCTGAAATAGGACAGCATGTCCAGGAATTATAAAAAGGTTATTAGTAAACCCATGAAAATTAATGGGTTAACAATGACCCTAGAAACTATAAATATGACAGGGAGTCAAATAAACAGGGATGGGATATCTAAAATGTTTATATATGTATATTATCATAATATTTTGAAATGTTATGTTTTAACCATTGTGGATGCAGTAGCACAGTATATGGTTTTATGAAAGGGTTTTAGGATACTAGTGAGGGGAAAACCGTTCGGCTAAGCGGCGTGGTCTCATTAGATAACTAAATGGATTGAGATGTTAGATTATTATCCATACCCGGCTTTATGTCTGACTCGAAGTTTTTGTTTTCCCCTTAAACTCTCGGGTACTCAATTGATTTTGAGTAGTTTGAGGTTTAGGGTTTTCAGGTTCTCTTCTTAGACGAATAAAGCTTCTGGAGGCGTGCAGGAGGCAGTTAGCTATTTAGAGTTATCTTTTTCCACCGCGTATTTTGGATGTAAAGGCAGACTTATTAGCCTTATTATCTACTCTGATCAACCAAGGAGGCATCTTCATATGTCGCTCTTGGCGTATGTGTAATAATTATATTTTTCTGAACTTGATTAACGTTTGTGGGATTATGTGATGAACATGAAATGTTTTGAATGGAATGTGGAAATGTGCTTCTAATTTGTTAAAGTTTTTCCATTTTCTTGTGATATGTGTACCAATGTATCAAACACCGCCGTATTTGGTCGCGGAAGATTAATAACTATGGATGACTACAACATCCGTAGCCGTCAGTTTTGGGCTCCAAGTAGGGGGATGTTATAAGTTGGTATCTGTTAGCACTAGAATTGGTCACTAACACCCAAGTATAGATATTTGTAGAAAGATTAATTAAGATAGTAAATTAAAACAGAGGAATATATGCAAAAGTAACTGCAGAAAAAAGAACACCAGAATTATAGTGGTTCGGCGAAATTTCCTACGTCCACTGTTAATGTAACCTTTATTGCTTTTCTCAAAGACTTGAATACAAATTCAATCCATAAACAAACAACTCGTATACAAGTTTGAACTGAAAGAAGTGAGTACGTAAAATGGCAGAGTGTCCCTGGAGTTCTCAAAAAAAGGTCCCTTTTCACTCCACCCCTGCCCCTTTATTTATAGACGAAAATAGGCTGGTTCACCTACGTGGGCCCATGACCAAGATGACTTGGCCCAAATATGGTAATCTCAGGTTGACCGGTCCAGGCATGCCGAATGACTCTCGGCTGGTCGTGAAATGCCGAACCAGTGCAATTGATCGATGGTCGCCTAACAAATGACTCGAAGCAGGCTTTCACAGGACCGGGACAACTTGCAATGAGTCTCGAAGCAGAACAATGCCGAACTCCTCACTTTGCCATTGAATTCAAGAGTGGGCTATCTCCCTCACCTTGCACCGAACCAGATACACCGAATCACTCGTGCCGAACAACTTCTGACCGAACGGCAATAGCCTCCCAACTACGATCGAACGATGCATGCTAGCTCGTCTAGGCCGAACGATATTTGCTGGACCATCTAGTTCAAACCACTTCGTCTTTCCAAACTGGCCGAGCCACTCTGAACGAAACTTTCTGAGACCGAACGAGAAATGTCTAGCTACCTCGACCGAACGAGGCATGTCGAACAACTCAGACCGAGCAGCATCTGCTAACTACCTAGACCGAACCATCTCGTTTTCCCATTCCTGACCAAGCGATATGCGTTGAGTTCTTACCACCATCTTTCTTTAGTCCGAGCGACACACGCCATCTCACTAGGACGAATGGCACACGTCCTCCCTTCCTCGGCCGAACCAAGCACACAGGCCAAACCACTCAAATTGAATCAATTTCATATATCTCCAACCTCTCACTGGCTTGAGTCTGGCCTCGATTCAATCAAAACCTCTATAATTATCATCTTGTAGCTGGCCCAAGGTGCCGGGTAACATTTGCCCCCCAAAGTGTGTCGTGTGAAGCAACACGATACGCTTTGAATCAGTAATCGCTTCCTGCTTTTGACAGCCGAACGTATACGATCTCACGAAGGCCGAAACAAGATGGACTTTACTTAGTTATATTTTCTATCTCTCTTCCTTCCTTTTTTTTATAATAGAGGGATCGGCTTACTAAGCCCATCCCACTCGTTCGGCCTATTTGGGATGGTTCAGCATTTTGCCTTGTCGAACCTGTGAAACACGATGACTGGGTCTTCAAGAGAGCGTCGATTCACATCCTCCTCTACATATAAAAGCCCCGACCCTTACTTTATATTCCCACTTTAATTTCACTACTCCTTTTCTATCGGTTTTTTACTCTAAAACCCAGACTCCATTCCTTTGCCGAACCGCTATACCCCTCCGCTTAATTACCCTCTCCAACACGTTCCCTTGCCATTCTTGACTCTAAGTTTCAAGAAACACTCGTCTCGCCCTCGAATTATCATATAGGTGAGGTTCTACAAATTACTGTAAATTTCTAAACCCCGTTCTCTAGAACTTGAACTAGAAGGTCGTGCCACGAAGGAAATCGGCTTAGCGTGGTGAGCTTGAGTGGAGAGGAACACAGTAAATAAGTGTTCGGGCGTCGATGAGTAAATGCTTTTTGCACGAGTAGACTTTGACTTGAGGGAAACAGCCATGGACGGCTTTAGGAAGCATGGTCGGAGATGTGTAGGAGTAAGCAGGCGGTTTTTTTGCTTCAGTGAAGAGGACATCATTCAGAGAGAGAGAGAGAGTCATTGTCCCTTGAGGTGCTATGAATCAGTAGGAGTTTGTAAGGGTATCGAGCATAGGCCAAGTTAGGGGCTCGGTAATTAGAGTGGGAAATAGGAAGTAAATGGGTTGGTCGGCAATTCGGGGGAGAGTGCTTTGATACCGAATGGTGTAGTACGGCTCGGTGTCTAGGCTTGTGTTGGTGGGTCGGTATTGGGCATCGGTTATGGTTCGGGAGGTGTCAAGGGTCGTTGTTCGGCATAGATTAGGATAGGTGGAGAAGAGAAGTGTTGTCGAGTATGGCTCGGCACCTGATGAAGTGAGGAAGTTCGGTAGACGCTTGAGTGAGGTCGTTTGGTGACGTGATTGAGAGAGGTAGTGAGAGAGCAACTCGTTCTGGGCAACCAAGATTGTGCTAATTTTAACATAATATATACTTTAATAACCTACTTCCACAATCATCCACAACATATCGGACAATAACAATTAACAAAACACATAAGCCCGAGGACTCAACCTGAACCAACTTCCCATAGCTTGGATAACTGTAAATGCAAATTTCACTTAACCTATGAGAACAATAGCCTTCACATTCTATGATACCGATGCTTGATTCTAGAACTTCTACAGCCAATCATATGATAAACTGCAGGAGACGGTCAGCAATGACGGTCTCCGAGGACAACTACTTAAAACTCTATCACATCATACTTGCTTTTTAAAACTTTTAACTTTTATGGCACTCATGTTTAAGTTGTAGCACTAGTTCACACACAACACGGGGGGATGTATTATCATCGTTATATCTGATATCGATTGTCTTTCAAGTATAGTTCAAACATGTATTTATCCATACTCTATGCTCGTTGAAGATGTCTAAAAGATCGAGCTCTGCTACAGTTCCCGACAAGCCTGAGCCAAGTTCTCAACAGGAGGTAGTAGGAACTTCGAATCCATTGACAACTCCTCCACGGGGTATTCCAAATCCATCAGTTGCAGTTATTGGCCCGGCTTTTGATGTGATAGATGGAGCGGTTATTTTGGATAATCCTATTGATTCTTAAGCTTCAAAAATCGGCGAAGTCGGTCTTCATCGGTTGTGCACAATTTATGGAATTCATTTCGACGACGTATTAGTTCCATCGGGGCAAGATCGGCCTCACCTTCCCCCAGCTGGATATACAGCTTGTAATAAATTCATGTGCTGGGTTGGTAGTGTGCCACCTTTCAACTCCTTCTTCTGTGAAGTGTTATAGTATATCGAGATCGCCCCGGCACAGCTACATCCCAATAGCCACGCATTCATCTATGGCACTTGTATTCTCTTCATGAGCATCTTATTCAGGCTCCCTACTCCTGGTGATATCCGCTACATTTAACGCTTCAAAAGACGGTTTGACAGTCCATCCTTCATATTCCTTGAGCCACACTCCAAGTGTCAGATCCTGACGGGGGCATGGAGTAAATTCTCCCAATATAAGCAGGAATGGTTTTACGTACGCTACCCCCCTGGATTTGCGAGAAGATGGCTGGAAGGGAGTAAGTTCTATTTCCAGGCCAATATTTGTCCAAGCCACGAAGTGTATTCTTTCTAAACTTCTTTCGACTTTTACAGGCATCAGCCCACGTCCCGAAGGTAGTGGGTATTATGAGGCCGTTGAGGCCATTCGAGCTATTCCCGTGGAAGACCGGGATATCAAATCTGTCATTTCCTATAAATCTCTTTTAAAGTTTGGATTGTTGGCGGAAGGTTGTCGAACTGGTCTCCCAATTGGCACTGCTACAACTGGATCTGCTGTAGAGAAAGGCAAAGAGCAGGCCATACCTTTGGTGCCTTCTATAGAAGGGGCCCACGATACAAAGGAGGAAGGTGAAATTAAGGAGACTGGGATGCCGACGAGAACATAAGTCCCGACTCGGCACCAGTAATCGACGCACCCGGCATCGATGAACCTCCCCCTCCTTCAAAGAGCAAAAAAGGCCTAGCCTACAAACTGAGAAAGAAATCAGTGGGCGAAACTTCAAGAGTTACAATTACTCCAGTCGAGAAAGAGTCATCCCCCAACATTTAGAGGGTTCGCTAAAAGGTCTATCAGACCTGACCATTCCCGACGACTTGCTAAATTACGGCTTCAATGATCCATGGGCTATGGGATTTAATTTACCCACAAGAGGCGATGACGGCGAACAAGCTCATCAATAAGGAGAAAAAACTCCAATAAGTAAAGCAAAAGAAATTGTCCGTCGGGGGGAATCACTAGGACACACACGAACACTCACACTTCACCCCATACTTAAGTTTTATCCATCGTGTGATCCTCACTAACTTGTCTTCACTTGGTTTCTGTGCAGGTGATATGGGACACTCACACGGCTTCGACCGCCTTCGCGGTTCCTCTATTTTCCACCACTCCGGTCGGGATTCGGGATCAGGTAGACACCGAGACAAAGATGACAGCGGTGATAGGGACTACCGCCCCCGAGACTCGTCGTCTTCCTGGAGAACAACTTACAGCCATTCTTCGCATCCCAACGATCCTCCCCCTTATTCGAAGCACAGTAGAGAAAAATCTACTCAGAAAGGACTTCAATTTGAAGCTCCTCGTGACTAACACTCTTGTTCGTCCAGCACCAAACAATCTCGTGAGCCTCATAAAAAGTCTGTGACTCCGGCTAGGTATACTCCTCCAATCCCTGCACATGATCCATCAACAACTGAAAAATTATCTGAGCTTAATGCCACATTTCCAAAAATATGCTTCGAGGGATTGAAATTTCTTCCAACGATTCATCCTATTCCAAGGCACGTCAAAGAAAGCGCCATCGCCAGTAACAACGATGTCTATGTCCAACATGATGCGTTCGTTCATTTGGTAGAAAAAGTTTTAGAAGTTTCTATGGAATGCCAGCATGAAATCGATCGCCTGAAACTTGAAGCCATTCATGATAAAGATATTATTAAAGTCTAGAACGAAGAGCTTTCCTCGTACAAATCTCAACTTGAGGCCGCTCAGCAAAACGCCAAAGATACAGCTGAGGCAGTCAACCGTCTGGAAGCCACTCACAAAAAGGAAATCGATGAGGCAGTTCAACGTAGCGGTGCTCTAGCCTTAGAAAAAGGCTCCATCCAGAAAGAAAAGGATGTCCTTGCTCGACGAGTTAAAGAACTGGAGGAGCTGCTGCTTAAAGAAAAAGAAGAGAAAACCACTGCACAGGAAGAGTCGCAATGATATTGCGAGGAAATCGTCACAACAAGGCTCTTAAAACTGAAGCTCGACGAGGAACTTTATAAAGCTGAAGAGTTAAAGGATGCAGCCCATGAAGAGGGCAAAAAATAGCATTGATAGAAATTGATTCTCGCCTACAGGCAGTTGCTAAAGCCGGGAGAGAAGAAATTAAATGCTTATTCGAGATCTATCATTTCTGGGCGAGGGTTACCTTGAATCAATAGCCGAAGCATGGGATACTCTAATAAAAATTAAGCGAGTGGAGTTGGGCACCGAAGAAATTGATGAGGAGTCCCTTGTGAAGGAAGTGCTTCGAGGAGATGAGCGTTCCAACTTATCCGCAGCCAAATCCCTCTACGGAAGAGATTCCTCCTCATCGAAAGGGAAGGACGACGTTGCTGGATCATCTGGAACTAATTCTCCAGTTCCTCCTTCCGCCCAACCGGCTGGTTGCTCATCACTCGATCCATTCGAGTACCATGTTGGATATGACCCAGAGAAACCCGGGCTTGATGTTCATGCTCTTTCCCTTATTCCCGAGGGTGAGACTCCTAAAACAGCTGAGAGTCAACCGGAAGCCGGTGTGTAATTTTTCTTCTTAGGGTTGAAAGGACCATTGCATTTGATTAACAATAGATGTATTCTAACACTTATCCTTTATGACTCCATGTAGGTCATTCTGATCCTGAACCAACTCCAAGGAGCGATGTTGCCACGGAGAAGGAAGAAAAAATAGCGGAAGAGCTTCACACTGGGGATGCTCCTGGACCCGAAGCCCAAGTAATCGGGGCACTCGATGAGGACAAGGCCGAGGATCCCTCGCCTGCGGACGAACATGATGAGGTTGAAATCACTAGTGCCTCCAGACCTACCTCAAAACTTAGCATGGGGGAGCGAGTCGCGGAAGAGGAGAAAGAGAAAGCCAAAGTTAAGGTCGAACCTCAAGTGATGGAACTTGACAATCCTTTAAATAGGCCCTTGAAGATAATTCTCCCCGGAGGGATCACTCCTCTTGATGTCCCTCCTCCTGCCCCAGATACTGCCTCATTGGGAAGCAGAGGGTCCAAGAAGAAGCGCCTGGCTGAGGAGTCTTCGGAGAAACCCAAGAAAGAAAAAACGTCAAAGAAGAAATTATCATCTTGTCATATCTCGCTCAGCCTTAGTCATGTAGTTGTTTCTATTTATTTTTATAGTCGTTGTGAATGGACTTTTTGCTCCGAGTTTAGGAGAAGTTGTAATGGGACTGAATCTTTGATTAGTAAATAAATAAAATTTTGTTTCTTTGTTTCGATGATTTTCGCTATTCAGCTTATCGTCCAACTATAACTTGACATCCAAAATTTTATGGGTCAGGTAAGCACCTGTTCACTTCCACATCACTTGGAGATTTCTGAATTGCTTATACTTTAGTCTGTGCTTCGGGGACTTTGAGATTTTATGAATCATTTGTACGCTAGTCCGTACTCCGAGGACTCGGAGTACTCTAGTCCGCGCTCCGGGGACTTAGAGATGTTTAATTTGTTTATACTCTAGTCCGCACTTCGAGGACGTAGAGTACTCTAATCCGCGCTCCGAGGACTCAGAGATTTTTGAATCATTTATACTCTAGTCCGCACTCTGGGGACTCAGAGTACTCTAATCCGTGCGCCGGGGACTTAGAGATTTTCAAATAGTTTATACTCTAGTCCGCACTCCGGGGACTCAGAGTACTCTAGTCCATGCTCCGGGGACTTAGAGATTTTTGAATCGTTTATACTCTAGTCTACACTCCGGGGACCCAGAGTACTCTAATCCGCGCTCCGGGGAGTTAGAGATTTTTAAGTCGTTTATACTCTAGTCCGCACTCTGGGGACTCAGAGTACTCTAATCCGCGCTCTGGGGACTTAGAGATTTTTGAATCATTTATACTCTAGTCCGCACTTCGGGGACTCAGAATACTCTAATCTGCGCTCCGGGGACATAGAGATTTTTGAATCGTTTATACTCTAGTCCGCACTATGGGGACTCAGAGTACTCTAATCCGCGCTCCGAGGACTTAGAGATATTTGAATCGTTTATACTCTAGTCCGCACTCTGGGGACTCAGAGTACCCTAATCCGCGCTCCGGGGACTTAGAGATTTTTGAATCGTTTATACTCTAGTCCGCACTCCGGGGACTCAGAGTACCCTAATCCGCGCTCCGGGGACTTAGAGATTTTTGAATCGTTTATACTCTAGTCGGCACTCCGGAGACTCAGAGTACTCTAATCCGCGCTATGGGGACTTGAAGATTTTGAATCATTTATACTCTAGTCCGCACTCCGCGGACTCAGAGTACTCTAGTCCACGCTTTGGGGACTTAAAGATTTTTACTCTATCGATTGACTTTTAATTTTGTGTGTGCATTCATACATTGGACAGAATGATGTAATTTGATTTTTTGCCATGGAATTATAACACACGAAACATCAACAGTTCATAGAAAAATGGCTTCAAGCCTTTATTGATCATAACAAATAGGAACAAATTGAGTTGTCTTATTACATGCCGAAAACAAAGAATAACGAAAGAAACATATACTGGAAACAATCACTACTAAAGTGCAAAAGAAAAAGGCTAAGTGTAATAACGACGCAAATGCTCGCTATTCCATGCTCTGGGGAGTGTCATGCCATCGATAATTGCTAGCTTGAAGGTTCCTTCTCCAAGCTTCCGTTCGATGATGTATGGACCTTCCCATGTGGGATTCATATGTGATGCGATCAGAAAAACTCGCTTCAAAACGAGATCACCCCACATCAAAGATTATCGTCGAACTTTTTCATTATAATATCGAGTGACTCGGTGCCTATATGCAGCCGCCCTCAAATCAGCCTCTTAACGTTTTTCATCGATAAAGTCTAGTGATTCCAGTAAGAGATCCTGATTCGTCTTAGGATCATAATGAGTCACCCAGTGAGAGGGAACTTTAAGTTCCACGGGTATAACAGCTTCAGCGTCGTATGCCAAAGTAAATGGAGTTTAACCAGTCACGGACTTGTGGGTGGTTCTGTAAGCCCAGAGCGTTGTTGGAAGCTCATCCACCCACATGCCTCTAGCCTTCTCCAAATGCTTTTTCAATATGGATTTGATTATTTTATTTACGGCTTCAACTTGTCCATTGGCTTTAGGGTGAGCGACTGCCGCAAACCTTTTCTCAATGCAATATTTTTGGGAAAATTCTTTGAACTCCCTACTCTCAAATTGAGTTTCGTTGTCGATAACGATGGTCGTGGGAGGCCAAAATGACATATGATTTTTCGCACAACGAAATTAATGACCTTTTTGGTGGTGATCGTAGCTAAGGGCTCTACCTCCGCCCATTTAGTAAAGTAGTCGACCGCATTAGCCATATACGTTCATTTTATCATAAGACAAACAAACGTTAGAAAGAAAATATCAAGGCCGGCCATTAGAAGGAAGATAAGAAAAGAAATCAAAGTAAACGCTTAGGATCAAGCTAGAAGAAATCAATCTCAAACAATCTCCAATTTCCTTATCCAATCTAAGGTGAATAATAATCACAACATCTCTATTTTGGTTTTTATAATCATATGTTTTTGGATTTAAGGGTAAATTCTTTTTTATGATTTGCGTGATGATATGCTTGTTCTATGATTTGTTTAAGGGTAAATAAGATTGTTTAAAAAAGAAATATGCACGGTTTTAGGGTAAAATCGAGGTTAAATGATTTTCAAATGCCATGAAAAAATTATATGTTATGAGAAACATGAATTTGGAGTTGGGTTTCAATTTTTATAATTTTCCAAGCCGTGGAGAATTAGTTATGAATTTTCAAAGGAATATATGGTTATTTGGGTTTATAAATTTATTTCGGAAATTATATTAAGAATTCGGGTCTGAAATTTTGATATGTTAGGCAACATGATTAAAATGAATTTCTGGAATTTTTGAGGATTTTTACTAAGTGGTTTAGTACGGAAATTAAATTATTTTGAAAGGAGGACTTAAATGATTTAATTGTTTTGTAAAAGGGAATAACTTATTTGTTAAATGTTATTTAGTTTTTAGATCTGAGAAATTGCGGCAAATTTTAGTAAAATAATTTGAAAGTTTAATGTAACCAATCATGTGTTTACAAGTGGGCAAGTTAGTTACAAAAAGTTTGCTTTATTTAGTAAAAACAGCCTTTTTCTCAGAAAAGCAGGTTCCGCCTCCTTTGGAAGGAACTTTCGACCTAAAGCTTCCGTCTCTGACCTAGTTGAAACCCTCTACCACGAAACCAATACACATGGTATCACTTAGTTGATACGCAGTGGATTGGAGGAAGGCGGAAGGTAAGGTGTCGAAACATAGCTTCCGAAGGTATCGGTACCTTTGTTTTGTTTTTAAAAGAAAAGCGCTTGCCTGTTGACTAAAGGGTTTCGAAACAGTCGAAACCAGTGGTTGCGAAAGGGTATTTCAAAAGAAGCTTTCGAAGGAGAGTTGTCGCCTTTTTAAAGTAGTTGCTTTCGAAGGAGATACTTAGTTTTAATTGAAGTTTTCGGATGGGGTAGTTTCGACCTAGTCGAAACCCTTCTGTGATTTGATGCCTTTCGATGGTATTGAAGATATCAATGCTGTCGAAATGTACTATTTGTTTTATAAACATAAGCCACTTCCTACCGCTTTCGAAAGGGGTTAGGGATTTTGAAGGCATTGGTTTAGAAAGGGGTTTCGAAGCCAACCTTCAATTGTTTTACCCAGATGTTTTAATACTTTCAAAATGATGGTTTCGACACTATCAAGTTTTCCCCAATACATTTATGAAATAAAGAATGGTTTTGAAAGAGATGCTTTCGCTTATGTTCATTTTGACCCAAAATGATGTTTTAAAAAAATAAACCCAATGATTTTGAAAGGGGGACTTTCAATGGTTTTGGAAGATATACTTCCAAAGGTTTCGAAAAGGATACTTTCACTTGGTTTTGAAGCTATGCTTCTAAAGTTATAGGTAATGCTTTAGTACAATCGAAAGGTTTCGAAAGAGAAGTTTTAAAGTATTCGAAAGGTAGAAGCATAATGTTTTGAAGATGGATTTTAATGCTTTCGAAGGAGGTCAACCTATGAGGTCGAAAGCAAGGTTTCGAATGGTTTTAAACCCAAACTCATTTTTAAAAGGAAAAACATATGGCTAAATAAAGGAATTTTGAAATGACCTCAAGTATGAAAATTTGAAGAAATATTGCCTTGATAAAAATATAGGTTAAAGGGATGAACAATGTTTTATATGAAAAGTATTTCAAGGACCTTAAACCCCATAGGAGTTGTATTGTTAAGTTGTTATATTTGCTTCTTCAAATATGAATATATTAACATGATAAAGGACCCATAACTTTATTTTGGAGATAAAGGGGTAGAAGAACCAGCTAGGTTAACCCAGTAGTTAATATAAATTTATTAAATGCCTGAATGAGTAGAATTGCATCCAGGGAGTCAGGGAGACCAAAATATAGGATGCCTAAACCTTGAAGTTGTCCGGGGGATAGGTTCATTGTAAACCCATGAAAACTATGATTAGGAAGTTATTGGGGGTAACCCATGACAACTATGTACTAAGGATGGTTGGTAGGGGCCAATTAGTTTGTAGTGAACCCGTGAAAACTATATCTGAATTAAGTATTGACATCAGTCAAAAGGTTCCTTGTCAACCCATGAAAAATAGGATAAGAAAGAAGTTATTGGAGGCATCTGGAGGTTCCTAGTCAACCCACGAAAACTAGGCTAAGAAGGGAGTTACTGGAGTAATCCATAGGTTCCTAGTCAATCCATGGAAACTAGGATAAAAGATGAGTTAGTAGAATGATCAATAGGTTCATGGGAACCCATGAATTAATTAAGTTAATTGGTAGGGGCCTATAGGTTATTAGTGATCCCATGAAAACTCTGAAATAGGATAGGGTGTCCAGGAATTATAAAAAGGTTATTAGTAAACCCATGAAAACTAATTGGTTAACAGTGACACTAAAAATTATAAATATGACAGGGAATAAATTAAACTGGGAATGGGATATCTGAAATGTTTATATATGTATATCATCATAAGATTTTGAAATGCTATGTTTTAACCGTTGTGGATGCAGGAGCACAATATATGGTTTTATAAAAGAGTTTTAGGATACTAGAGAGGGGAAAACCCGTTCCGCTAAGCGGCATGGTCTCACTAGATATTTAAATGGATTGAGATGTTAGATTATTATTCATACCAGGCTTTATGTCTGACTCAAAGTTTTTTTTCCCCTTAAACTCTCGGTTACTCAATTGATTTTGAGTAGTTTGAGGTTTAGGGTTTTTAGGTCCTCTTCTTAGATGAATAAAGCTTCCGGTGGCGTGCAGGAGGCGGTTAGTTATTTGGAGTTATCTTTTTCTGCCGTGTATTTTGGATGTAAAGGCGGACTTATTAGTTTTATTATATACTCTGATCAACCAAGGGGGTATCTTCATATGTCGCTCTTGGCGTATGTGTAATAATTATATTTTTCTGAACGTGGTTAACGTTTGTGGAATTATGTAATGAACATGAAATGTTTTGAATAGAATGTGGAAACATGCTTTTAATTTGTTAAACTTTTTCCATATTCTTGTGATTTGTGTATCAATGTATCTAGCACCACCGTATTTGGTCGCCGAGGATAAATAACTATGGATGACTGCAGCATCCGTAGCCGTCAGTTTTTGGCCTCCAAGTAGGGGGATGTTACAAGTTTGACATGCCGCACTCCATTCAAAGTTTTTCTTTCCTTTCTTTAACGCATCAAAGAATGATATGCACTTGTCGATGGATTTCGAGATAAATCAGCTTAAAGCTGCGACCTTCCCATTCAAGCTTTGCAATTCTTTCTTATTCTTCGGGGCTTGGTCTTCTCGTAGGGTCGTTATTTGCTCTCGATTTGCTTCAATGCCCCTGGCACTTACGATGAATCCTAAGAACTTTCCAAAGGCTACTCCGAAGGGACATTTAAGTGGATTGAGTTTCATTCGGTACTTTTGGAGTATTTCGAACATTTTAGCTAGATTATCCAAGTGATTGACAGCTACTCGCGATTTGACCAACATGTCGTCCACATAAACCTCCATGGTTTTCCCGATTTGGCGCTTGAACATGGTATTTAACAACCTTTGATAAGTTGCCCCAGCATTCTTTAAACCAAATGGCATTACATTGCAGCAGTATAGTCCCAGATCGATGATGAAGCTGGTGTTTTCTTGATTAGGTTTGTGCATCAAGATTTGGTTGTACCCGAAGTATGCGTCCATGAATGATAGCAGGTTCATGTCCCATCATTCCGTCCATAAGCTGGTCTATTCTGGGCAGAGGGAAGCTATCTTACGGGCAAGCTTTGTTTATGTCTAAGTAGTCAATACAGGTTCGCCACTTCCCATTGGGCTTTATGACTAAGACCGGTATCCATTCAGGATAAGTTGCATCACGGATAAAGCCGTTGGCCATTAACTTGTCCACCTCTTCTCTTAACACCTTGGACCGTTCAAGATCCAGGTTGCGCCTCTTTTGCTTTACTAGCGAGAACTTGGGATCAATATTGAGCGCGTGGCATGCAATTTTTCGTGATACCCCACACATATCGAAATGCGTCCATGCGAACATATCCAAGTTGGCGCGAAGAAATTTAGTAAGTCCCAACCACATCATGTTTCTAAGGTGCGATCCAATTTTCAAGACTCTCGTTGGGTTGTCCATATTAACTGGGACAGACACTTTTAATTCTGCCGATGTTTCCCGATCCTCCCTCGAACTCTTCTTTCTAGGGTCCAAAGCCTTGTCGAATCGGCTATGGTCCCTAAGCCAGGGGCGGCTCTGTAATTGCTATTGAGAAGGTTCACGAATATGGAGAGTTCTCCCCATATCCTTCCCCTTTTCCGTTCTTTTAGATTCGTGTAACTCTGCAATGTAACATTCTTTGGTGGCACATTGATTTCCTTTGACCAACCTGATTCCGTTTGCAGTTGGGAACTTCATGGTAAGGCAACATTGGGCCAGAGCAACTCTGAAATCACCTAAGGCGGGTCATCCCAAGAAGGCGTTATACGCAGTAGTTTTGTCCACAATTACGAAGGTTTGAATGAGGGTAACTCTTCGATCGCCCTCTCTAAGCTCCACTAGCAAGTCAATTGTCCTTATAGGTTGTAATGGCAGACAAACAAATTCTAGATCCAATTGCAAATCAAAAACCAAATCAAAATTTCAAACTCCACAAACTATATCAAATTTTATATCGTTGGAAAGATCTCGATGAATGGAACCTATGTCTTGTGTTTGTTTTTCGAGACTGTGACCGGATCGATCAGAAATCACGGTCAAAGTCAAAAATTGGGCGTTTGATTTCGGCATCAATCCATGAAATTGGTTGGGGGATTTTGTCGTGCTCGATGTCTGGAGTGGTTTGGAGGTGGTCACTTGACCTGAAAGGATGTGTGGTGACCGAAATTAATTATTAAGGGTTCGAAAACCCTAACCCTAGGTGGCGGCCGGCGGCGAAGAGGAGGACCAGACCTAGGTCACCACGTGCGGCTTGTCGAGGCGAGCATACGGCGGCGGCGCGACACTCTCAGTTGATCGGCGGCGTGAGTGGTGGTTGGTCAAAGTTCTGATATAGGAGGCGGCTTTCGGTTCGTCTTCGATGGTTGCAGCGTGAATCGGTTAGTGACGTGTAAAGTTTTATTTATTATTATTTTATTTGTTTTAAATTTAATCGTAAAACTTCAAACTCGTATAACTTTCACATACAAGGTCTGATTCACGCGCGGTTTTCTCCGCTGCGATCCTATCAAAATTCCAGACATTTTGACGCTTATTTGGACGAACTCTGAGACCGTTCCAATTTTGGGCTTAAATTGGATTTAAATTCAATTTAAATTCAAAGGTGAGTGTTTCAACCCACTCACAATTTCTAAAATTTCTTATGTTTGTTAAACTTAATTTATGATGTGATTAGGAATTTATTTATGATTATTTGGTATATTTTGAATTATCATCCTAGTTAATTTGAATTTATTTGAATAAAATTGTTATTTAATTTATTATTGAATATAAATTGCCAGTTTAATACCCGTTATTGGTTATCAGTTCTATATTGATACTTATTGATTGATTTGGATGATGATTGTGATGGATGTTGATTGTTGATGTTGGTTGAATGGATGTTGTATTTTATACCGTTATAAACTACAAGTTCGTTATGGATTTTTATTTGGGACATTTCACCAGAAGGACAAACTTTGCAGTCCAATTAATTTCTAGGACACACATCCGAAATAATTACTTTCAAGGCCAAGGTCAGCAGAATAATTACTTTCAAGGACAAAGTCAGCTGTCCAATTACTTTCAAGGACATAATTTTATAGGTTTTTAGGTCCTAGAAACTAATTATTTTGCGTATTGTCCTTAAAAGTAATTATTTTAGTTGTGTGTCCTGGAAATTAATTTCACTTGCTAAAGAGGCCCTTGTGGCTAATTTCCCCTTTTTATTTCTTTCGGGATTGCGGTTTAAAATGATATACAACCGTAAAATGTTTAAATTGTGGATTGAAATGATAAATATTCGTATCACTTGACCCTAGGGTAGAAAATTATATACAGACACCGGATTGGTTAAATTAAATGATTTTAAAATCCTTAAATTTTTGAATTTATTCAATTGATGTTTTGAAATAAAATTTGATTTATGTAAATTGAAGTATTATTGAAAATTCAAGTTTGTGTTGAAATGCGAATTGGTTTAAAAAGGAATTTCTTTAAGAAAGTAAATCGGAAGTTTAAAGTTAAACTTTTATGTATAAATGAAATTCTATCGAAATTGAGTGATTGAATTTGTTTGAAAATAACTTTGAAATATGTTGAAGTTGGAGTAATCCGTATTGATATTTTGAACATGGATTTAAACGATATAAAATTCGATAGTTTATTGAAATTTGGTTTGTCGATTTGGAAATTTGAAATGGTCCAAATATGTTGAAATGAAACGAGTAGTTTAAACTGATATAAATTCCAAACTCATATTTTAATATAAACTGTTTTAAAATATATTTATAATTATTAAGATTTTCAAATTTATTAAACTATTTAACAAATATTAACTATATAAATTATTTACCTATTTTAAACCAATTGAATTTATTTTAAACTAATTAAACCATTATAATTTATTTTAAACCTAATTAATCTATTTTAAGCTATTTAATCTTTTTTAATTATATTTAATCTAAATTAAATCTATTTGAATATCTTAAATCAATTTAAAGGTACTTTACCTAGAATTAAGCTATTTTGAAGTATTTTAACTATTTATAACTATTTAAACTACTTTCTTCCAAATTCCAAAGTAAGTAAAATGGATGGGTTTATATTCAAATTCTCGATTTTTAAAGTGAATATGACTTCAAAAATATTATGGTTTTGAGAATACGATAATTTGGTATAAATTGTGAATATGACTTTTGAAAGGAAATAAAATTATCGAACTATGATTTCAAATGCGATATGATTTCAAAGGTGAATCTGATTTCGAAAGTAAGTAATGATTTCGAAAGTGATATGGTTTGAATTGAATATGATATTTTGATATCAATTATGAAACGATTTTGGAAATGTAAAAGAACCATCCGGTGTGTAATAAGCGATTGGTTGTTAAAGAGACCGGGATCGGATGTTGTCATACTCTCTGCCAATACGAAAACCACTTTGACAACTATGTGAGCGGTGGAGATTGCAGAATGAAGTAGGATGGTGGAGACGATCCTAAAGGTATATTTACGTGGACCTAACTCCCGTGAGTTAGTATAAGATGGCTAAAACAGGAGTGATTCCGAGCCAAGTGAGGTAGCCCCTCCGATTGGACACATTCCATCGATACTATATTCTGACTTTTGATTTATTTGGTGGCCACCCTTCGATTTATACTCAGGAGTGTGTTTTGAGTTGGGCGTTAGTTGCGGCTATGCGTTACCAACAGTCCGGATGCGTAATTGGTATATCTACCCTAGCATTGCCTAGTTATGCCATGTCGCCTACCCTAGTGCGCCTTCTACAAGTTTGGTTTGTACCATACCTATGGAGTGCCCTCTGACGGCATCCAGTACGGGTGGGATTACGGTACTGTATAAACTATGGGAAATAAAAATGTGTTAAGGGGGAAGTGTAACGCCTTAACGCTATTTTAATACTTTTACTTTACTGTAGACATATTATAATAGCGTATTGTACTACATAGTAGATAGTTTAATGGATCCTTAGGAGATGTGAATCCCGAACATCTCTTAAGTTACTACACTCACGTTAGACACTGGATAGGAGATGTCAAACCCCGTAAACATCTCCGACGCCGTTTACACTCATATTTATTTACCGTTGATTTGACTTACATAAGATCTTTTAGTTCTGACTTGAGTGTTTTGTCTTTTCAATTCGCTCGGGTCAGCCTGAGCATTTCAGGATTTGAAGACTTTATTTCTGGAGGGCGAAGACGAAGATTTGTACTACTATTATTTACTATATTATTCCACTACATCATACTATTCCATTTTATTTCTTGTTTATCTCTGATATGTGTAACTCGGATTTTTTATTGTATAAGTATAATCAAATGTTTTGTATACAGCTTCATGAACTGTTATTTGATTATTATATTTTGTCATTCCACTGCGAGATTCTCTTTCGTTTTTTTCTTTTCCCTGCGTTTTTTATTCACCCCAATAACAATCCGCCCTTCTGTATGGTTTGAGTCGGCATGTGTGTCTACTTAAAGCGTATAAAAAGGTTGGATGTTACAGTTGGTACCAGAGCTTAGGTTTAGCGATAACCTTAGCTTTGTGGGGTCTGATTCATTTTAAATAAGGTAGTAATACCCTAGGATGAGTCGCTGAGTGTGTATATATATATGAGAACGTATTTGTTAGTGTTATAAAATGGTTTTTATATTGTGATAATTTGTTCCTTTTTGTATTTATAAATTCTGGTTTATGCATAGGACGCTATGACATCGATAGGGATTTCTAAACACTTAACAGGACATACCGACACAATATTTGTTTTGAAATATAGGTTAATGAAATAATTTTGCCTATTATATTTTCCGTATATAAAATAATAAATTTTATAAATTAACATTCGGGTTGTAATATATTGGTTGTTAGGTAGTGAAATTTATAAATATTGGTTGGAAATAAGACTTGTCAATAAAATAAATGTAAACTGGAAATTTAGAACTTAAGTTCCGGGGTTTTTGAAAATTTCTTTCGAATGATTTTGGAATATAATAATAATATTATTAGAAGTATTTTCTGATATAAATATTTCAATATAATTTGAAAGAATTGTTTTAATGAAATTTTGGAAAGAAATAAGTTTTTTACTCCCCTCTCTGTCGCTAGAAAATAATTTTGGTGATGAGTGCACACATCATCGACATTCATTTTCGAGTTTCAAAGTGGGAAGGCCATTGTAGTAGTTTTACTACAGATCTATTTTGATAAACAAATAAATTTTTTAAAGTTTGAATATGATTGGATATAAAAGTTATGAGTATATATATATATGTATGTATGTATATATTATTTGAAATAATTGAAATTGAACCCGGCATTTAGTTCTTAAATTTCTATGAATTAGAGATTTTAATTATTGAAATGGAATAAAAATTGTAACTATTTAATAATTGAAACTTCTAAATGAAAATACAAAATTATATGCTAAGTTATAACTGAAATATACAAGAAATTTGAAATTTGTAACTTGTAAACAAAAAGAATATGAAAATAAGAAATGATAACTATTGAACCTTAAGTTAATTAAAATAAGTAAGTCAAACTTGTGTAACTTTCAATTGCATTCTTAAAGACATATATATATATATATATATATATATAACTTACCAATTATAAAAAGTTGAAATGTTAAAAGAATATGTAATGGAAATTTTACAAGTAAAACTTATGTAATGGAAGTGTTCAACGAAATTTACTTTTAGAAATAAGAAATTTGATATGAAAATAGTTATAAACTTGAGTTAAAATTGTAATACCACTAATTAAATGAAATAGAAAATGAGTACTGTAAGTAAAGGATTTTGAACTTAATTTAATATTGAAACTATTTATAATTAAAGTAAATAATAAAATGAATGTAATGCAATAAAAAGAAATTGACATGATATGAATAAATGAAAATGAATTTTTGTAAGTAATAAAGGAAAAATAAATGAAATAACCATTAAATGAATGAATGGGAATAAAAAATTTTAAGAGATAAATGTAAGTTAAAGAAATAATCCTTGTATGAATGAAAAAAAAGAGAAAAAAATAAAAATTGTAAAATGTTGTGAAAGAATTTTAATAAGAATAACTCAAGTACATTGTAAATTATTGTTGTTTTGGTTTATGGGTTGTTTGGGATAGGATACTACTAATTGTTTGAATGTAATTGAGTTTTATCTAGGACTGTTGAGTAAATGGTATACTTAGTAGTTATTTGTCATTCTATGTGATTAAAAGTGTTCGAACCCGAACAAACTATTTGTTTTGGTTGATATGGATGGATAATTGATTTGTTTTGATTTCATATGATGATGGTATGATGTGGTTGCAAGTGATTGTTGTTTTATATTGATTTGTTAGTTAGTGGTTGAAACAACTTTAAATATTTCATTTTATGTAATTATTAACCTCTTTGGATTATATAAGTGAAATACAGGTTATGGAAGCAATTGCCACTGCTTTTGGTTTTGTAATTAGCGTTGTTTGCCCGACAAATAGGTACGTTCTCGGATTACGGTTTTCTAGCGATATTATATTGTTTTCCCCGCTGTTGGAATATATATTATTTTGAAATTTATGATATATTTTGTTATTATTGATATTATTATTTCTCCCAGACCTCTCCGTACAAAGGAGACTCTGCCAAAATTTTCCGAAAATTTTTGACTTAGAAAAATTTTGTGAAATGTTTTCCAAACTTTGTTAATTTGATTATAAAAGGATTTAATTGTTATAAATTGATATCTTTTATTTAAATTATTTAAGTTTGTAAATTATTTGTTTATGAATTTAATATTTTGAATAAGATATATTGATTTCTAAATTCTTCTTTTCCCTCCTTTTTCCTTTTCGGGGACGAAAAGTTTTGAGTGGGAGAGACTGTAACGACCCGTAAATTTTTGATAATTAACTTTGTTAATTTAGTGAGATTTTGGTAATTTAATATTGAAAAAAATAAAAACTTGTAAATTAAAAATGAAATAATAACTAAGATGAAACGCAACAATGTCAATTTAAGTTAATTATTAATAAATTGAATGAATTCCAATTAATTGAAATAATATATATAAGTTATACATGGCTATAAATTAAATATGAGGGGACCAACTGGAAATATTGAATTAACCAATGAAATAATACATATTAAATGGTAACAACTATTATATGTTACCTCTTTATTTAGTCTATTAAATTGAAATGGGGAATCAGTTAAATTAAAATGAAATTTAATGTTACATCAATGAGATTAAGACAATAATTGAAAAATATGAATGTAATAAGACGAATGGAAATGTTAGTTTATTTCATAAAGTAATAATGGATTTGATAAAAAGAATGGAAATCAAGATTTATCAATTTATTGGAATTTAAATTGTAATAGTTGAAATTAGTGCAATTAAATGAAATTAATTATAACGAAAAGTGATAGGAAGATGAAATGGGAAATTTTTAATGTATTAGGATAAACTAATGTTAGTTATATCCTTATTGAAATAAAAGACTTGAATAACTATGTTTAAAAATTTAACAAATGGATTTTAGAATTTTATTTTATAATTTCTGAATTTAATGAAATTGAAATTTAACACTGAAATTGATAAATTAATCAACTTTAAATTGACATCTAAATTTGTTTAAACTATTGTAAATGGTTAAGAAATCTAAAATGATAGAAGTTGTAAATTATTAAAATTTAAACTAAAAAAGTGATTTAATTAATTTATTATTAATTTATTTAATTAACTGAAATATAGCCATTTTGGCCACTGACTCGGATTTCGACGAAACTAGTTTCATCGAATCCCTAACGGTGAATTATTGTAGAATTCCAAGTTTCGTAGCGATCGGACTTGTCGTTTGATCGTACGGGCTCGAAATGCCTAGAAATCAATTTAATTGAAATCAATTGAAACCAATTTGAAATAAGCTGATTTTAACATAACTTCTTCATACGATTGAATTAGGACTTGAAACATGTTCCATTGAGTTTAAAATATTTGAAAGCATCTATTTTGATATATGGGTTGACCCATTTTCGTTCCGGAGACAGAACGGGCTTTCCGGGTCATTTATCGTTCAAACCCAAATCGATCTAATCCATTTGTTCTATTTCTGATCCATCTATAAATAGCTCGTTATAAACCCTAATTTGTTTCTACTCTCATTTGTCTGTACGTATATTTCTTTCTCAACTCCTCATTCCAATGGCAGACAAACAAATTCTAGTTGCAAATCAAAAACCAAATGAAAATTTCAAACTCCACAAACTATATCAAATTTTATATCGTTGGAAAGATCTCGATGAATGGAACCTACGTCTTGTGTTTGTTTTTTGAGATAGTGACCGGATCGATCAAAAATCGCGGTCAAAGTCAAATATTGGGCCTTTGGTTTCGGCATCAATCCATGAAATTGATTTGGGGGTTTTGTCGTGCTCGATGTCTGGAGTGGTTTGGAGGTGGTTGCTTGACCTGAAAGGATGTGTGTTGACCGAAATTCGTTATTTAGGGTTCGAAAACCCTAACCCTAGGTGGCGGCCGACGACGAAGAGGGAGGACCGGACCTAGGTCGCCTCATGCGGCTTGTCGAGGCGAGCATACGGCGGTGGCGCGACACTCTCAGGTTATCGGCGGCGTGAGTGGTGGTTGGTCAAAGTTCTGCTCTAGGAGGTGGCTTTCAGTTCGTCTTCGATGTTTGCTGCGTGAATCGGTTGGTGACGTTTAAAGTTCTATTTATTATTATTTTATTTGTTTTAAATTTAATCATATAACTTCAAACTCATATAACTTTCACATACAAGGTCCGTTTCATGCGCGGTTTTCTCCGCTGTGATCCTATCGAAATTGCGGACATTTTGACGCTAGTTTGGACAAATTCTGAGACCGTTCAAATTTTGGGTTTAAATTGGATTTAAATTCAATTTAAATTCAAAGATAAGTGTTTCAACCCACTCACAACTTCTAAAATTTCTTATGTTTGTTAAATTTAATTTATGATGTGATTAGAAATTTATTTATTACTGTTTGGTATATTTTGAATTATCATCCCAGTTGATTTGAATTTATTTGAATAAAATCGTTATTTAATTTATTATTGAATATAAATTGCCAGTTTAATACCCGTTATTGATTATCAGTTCTATATTGATACTTATTGATTGATTTGGATGATGATTGTGATGGATGTTGATTGTTGATATTGGTTGAATGGATGTTGTATTTTATACCGTTATAAACTGCAAGTTCGTTATGGATTTTTATTTATTTTGGGATTGCGGTTTGAAATGATATACAACCGTAAAATGATTAAATTGCGGATTGAAATGATAAATATCTGTATCACTTGACCCTAGGGTAGAAAATTATATACGGACACCAGATTGGTTAAATTAAATGATTTTAAAATCCTTAAATTTTTGAATTTAATCAATTGATGTTTTGAAATAAAATTTGATTTATGTAAATTGAAATATCATTGAAAAATCAAGTTTGTGTTGAAATGCGAATTGGTTTAAAAGGGAATTTCTTTAAGAAAGTAAATCGGAAGTTTAAAGTTAAACTTTTATGTATAAATGAAATTCTATCGAAAAAAAATTGAGTGATTGAATTTGTTTTAAAATAACTTTGAAATATGTTGAAGTTGGAGTAATCCCTATTGATATTTTGAACATGGATTTAAACAATATGAAATTCGATAGTTTATTGAAATTTGGTTTGTCGATTTGGTAATTTGAAATGGTCCAAATATGTTGAAATGAAACGAGTAGTTTAAACTGATATAAATTCCAAACTCATATTTTAATATAAATTATTTTAAAATATATTTATAATTATTAAGATTTTCAAATTTATTAAACTCTTTAACTAATATTAACTATATAAATTATTTGCCTATTTTAAACCAATTTAATTTATTTTAAACTAATTAAACCATTATAATTTATTTTAAATCTAATTAATCTATTTTAAGCTATTTAATCTATTTTAATTATATTTAATCTAAATTAAATCTATTCGACTATCTTAAATCAATTTAAAGGTACCTTACCTAGAATTAAACTATTTTGGAGTATTTTAACTATTTAAACTACTTTCTTCCAAATTCCAAACTAAGTAAAATGGATGGGTTTATATTCGAATTCTCGATTTTTAAAGTGAACATTACTTCGAAAATATTATGGTTTTGAGAATACGATAATTTGGTATAAATTATGAATATGACTTTTGAAAGGAAATAAAATTATCGAACTATGATTTCAAATGCGATATGATTTCAAAGGTGAATATGATTTCGAAAGTAAGTAATGATTTCGAAAGTCATATGGTTTGAATTGAATATGATATTTTGATATCAATTATGAAACGATTTGGAAACGTAAAAGAATCATCCGGTGTGTAATAAGCGATTGGTTGTTAAAGAGACCGGGATCGGATGTTGTCATACTCTCTGCCAATACGAAAAACACTTTGACAACTGTGTATGCAGTGGAGATTCCAAAATGAAGTAGGATGGTGGCGACGATCCTAAAGGTATATTTACGTGGACCTAACTCCCGTGAGTTAGCATAAGGTGGCTAAAACAAGAGCGATTCCGGGCCAAGTGAGGTAGCCCCTCCGATCAGACACATTCCATCGATACTAAATTCTGACTTTTGATTTATTTGGTGGCCACCCTTCGATTTTTACTCGGGAGTGTGTTTCGAGTTGAGCGGTAGTTGTGGCTATGCGTTACCAACAGTCCAGATGCATAATTGGTATATCTACCCTGGCATTGCCTAGTTGTGATGTTTCACCTACCCTAGCGCGTCTTCTTCAAGTTTGGTTTGTATCATACAAATGGAGTGCCCTATGACGGCACCTAGTACAGGTGGGATTACGGTACTGTATAGACTATGGGAAATAAAAATGTGTTAAGGGGGAAAATGTAACGCCTTAACGCTATTTTACTACTTTTACTTTACTGTAGACATATTATAATAGAGTATTGTACTACATATTAGATAGTTTAACGGATCCTTAGGAGATGTGAATCTCGAACATCTCTTAAGTTACTACACTCACGTTGGACACTGGATAGGAGATGTCAAACCCCGTAAACATCTCTGACGCCGTTTACACTCATATTTATTTACCGTTGATTTGACTTACATAAGATCTTTTAGTTCTGACTCGAGTGTTTTGTCTTTTCAATTCACTCGGGTCAGCTTGAGCATTTCAGGATTTGAAGACCTTATTTCTGGAGGACGAAGACGAAGGTTTGTACTACTATTATTTACTTTATTATTCCACTGCATCATACTGTTTCGCTACACTATTTGTTTATCTCCAATATGGTAACTCCAATTTTGTATTGTATAAGTATAATCAAATGTTTTGTATACAGCTTCATGAACTGTTATTTGATTATTAAATTTTGTCATTCCGCTGCGAGATTCTCTTTTTTTTCTTTCCCTGCTTTTCTTATTCACCCCAATAACAATCCGCCCTTCTGTCTGGTTTGAGTTAGCATGTGTGTCTGCTTAAAGCATATAAAAAGGAGGAATATTACAACTACCAAACACCAATTCATTTCAAACGACTTCTTACCCCTATATATATATACCAATTTACTCTAGAAAATCATTATTTTCAATCTCTATCTTTACTCTTTTTCATATATAAATTTATCTCTTCAATAATGATTTCCTCATAACAAAAAACTTTATGAAAAACTCGAACAAACTCTTGAATCATTCAAGAACATTCTTTCTTTCATCATAAGAAACCAGATGCACATAGAATCGAGTCAAATGCAGATGATCAAGGAGTAAGAAAGGCATTTCGACGCGATTTGATGGATGATTGCTGCCTTGAACAAAGAAGAACCGACCGCTAATCAAGAGTATACCATCAACAATGATAATGAAGATAGGGATGCTATCAAACCAGATCCAATCTTCGGCGCCGAAGGATGGATTGAAATTCCTCGAAATGTCTAGTTTAAATAAGTTTGATTGTATAAAAAATAATAATTGATTTGGTTTGGATTTTATTTATTTGGTTTGTGTGGATTTGTTGGAATGGTGTGTGACATTAACTTTGTTGGATTGGATGAATATTTAGATTGATTATGATTATTTCATGATTATCTAATTTTTCATATCATTTATTGTTTTTATAAAATCATTATCATCATCATTATATATAATTCTTATATATATATTTAGTATTTTATCCAGGGGGATTTAGAGTTAGAATTAGAGTAAGAGTTAGTGTTAGAGTTATAGTTTTTGGTGGTTATTTTTGTTGATGACAAAGGAGGAGAAATATAAAATCTTAGCATAGATTAAAGGGGGGTTTAACCTAAAAGGAGTTATATTATATTTTATACACAGAGTTATTATCAACAAAAGGGGGGAGATTGTTAGTATCTTAGGTATTGGTTTTGATAATAACAACAATAGACATTACACAAAATATAGATACTAATTTTTTATCAAGATATATATAGTATATAGTGCATGATATTAGACATGTGTTAATTAATAAGACTGTATAGTATCAAGAGTAGATTCAAGATGATGATAATTAAAGATTCATGAGTATTGAAGAGTTCAAGATTTCAAGATATTCCAGATAAGTTACAGAGTCATAGAATTTTGGTTAAAACCCAAATAGCATTTTCTTGATCTTTCTCTATTTCAAATAAGTTTTAAATATTTCTCAAATATCCTGGTTTTCAAAATAATCTTTTCAAACATCTATTCAATATATTTCTCAAAATATTTTCTTAACCCTTTATATCTACAAAGATATTATATTAAGTTTTTAAGTATTTTTTAATCTATTATATTTTTTTGATATCTTAGTTTATATCTTTCTTATGTTTATTTTTGACATTTATATTTTGATTTTAGATGATTACTTATAATTTATAACCATATTGATTTTATATATATTATTTACATTATATTGAATATTCTTATTAAATCTTTCAAAATTATTTTATAAAGTTTTATTAAGTTATATTTCGATTAAAATGTGTATAAACTATATTTAAATGATTCTACAATGTATCAAATTATTTTACAAAGCAACTAATTTTCAAAATAATAGTTTTAAAGTGTTTTCAGTTCTATGAAGAGTATGTCGACATACTCTATCTATGTATGTTGACATAGTAGCTGTAATTTTCAAAATTGAAATTTGAATGGGTGTGTCTTTGTAAGATTGCGAAATAGGGATCTTAAGGCTAAATTAACACTAGAGGGGGGAGGGTGAATAATGTTTTGAAATATATATGAATCGTTTTGAAATCTTTTGAAATTATACTCAGAATAATGAGATTAACAGTCATAGAAACAATCATAGAATCAAAACACAGATAAACAGTAAATATAGTAAGAATAAAAGGAAAGAACACATCAGGATTTTATACTGGTTCGGAGTTACCCTACATACAGTCCCGTATAATTCCTTTTACGAATTTCTTTTTAAATAGTAAATGAAAATACAATCTCGATTTCAAAGCTACAAGACACACCCTCCAGAATCCTAGCCTTTGGGTAGAGCCGCTTGATTTCCGGGCTACAAGCACACCCACTAGTTTTACGGGCTAATAAGCACACCCAATTGATTTCATGGGTACAATCACACCCACAAGTATATCGGTTTAATTTGACTGAGATTTATAAACTTAGAACTTCAATCTTGATTACAAATGATCCTATAATCCTTGAATAGCACTTAAATCTTTATTGGAGTGAGAGAGATGATAGAAATCAAGCGCAAATGATAGAGAATCGAACTAATGGCAATGGAGTTTGATTCTGGTTGAAATTCGGTATAGTATGGTTATAATTTGTTTTAGAAAATGAGAGAGAAGGAGGAGAGAAGAATAAGGAAAAGTGATTGAAATATTCTTTGGGAAGACAAATGTTTATAGAGCAATAATTGTCATGTCCATTCGTGAAGAGATACGACGAATAGACACTTCTTTTGAAATTTGATTTTCGAAACTTATGGCTAGTTAGTCGACGTATAGGGTTAGAGTATGTCGACATACTCTTTGTAATTTTGGAAAATATTTTAAATTATTATTTTGAAAATGTATTACTTTGTGAAATAATTTTATACTTTGTAAATATGTTTAAATATAATATATAAACATTATAATCATAATAAAACTTAAGCAAAACTATATGTTAAGAATTTTTAAAAATAAACTAATATAAATCAAAATTTAATAAAAATAATAACTTGGTAAAATATTAAAAACTACAATGATAATAAGAAATTGAAAATTTTTGAAAGTTGTTTTGAAAAGAATATTTAAAAACTTATTTAAAATAGAGAGAGACGAGAGAGATATCAAGTGCTGCCAGAATTTTAACAAATATTCTAGACTTTATAACTTATTTGGAATATCTTCGAAGCTTGAACTCTTGAATACTCTTGAGTCTTTATTCTTAAGTCTCCATATCAACATCTTTAACTCTTAAATCTTGACTTGATACTGTACAGTCTTCTTATATCAACATTTATTTAATATCCTACACTATATACTATATATATCTTGATAAAACATTAGTATTTATATTTTATATGATTTCTTAAAGTTGTTGTCATCCAAACCAAATCCTTAGGTACTAATAATCTCCCCTCTTTTGATGATGACAATTTTGTATATAAAATATAATATAACTCCCCCTTGATCTATGCCTAATATACAAAACTACCCCTTAATCTATGCCTAGTATTTTATATATTTCTCC
The DNA here is from genome assembly GCA_030737815.1 of Allium fistulosum. NCBI lineage: Eukaryota > Viridiplantae > Streptophyta > Magnoliopsida > Asparagales > Amaryllidaceae > Allium > Allium fistulosum. The sequence goes on from CM060902.1 coordinate 895,984,318, forward strand.
CCCTTTGTCATCAATCAAAAATAATTAACTATAACTATAATTCTAACTTTAACTCTTAATATTAATTCTAACTCCCCTTAACTAAAACATTATATGATAAAATCACATATAGAAGTAATAAGTAATATAATCATGAAATGGAAAATGACAGAAATGATATATAAGAAACATCATTCAATATTTTAATCAATTCAAGCATACATAATGTCAGACACAAAGCAATATTTCAAACTCAACCAAATTCAAAACCAATCAAATCAAACCAGACAAAATTAATTTAAATATTATATACAATCAAGCCTATTAAAACTGGACATTTCTTGGGACTTCAACCCATCCATCAGTGCCAAAGATTGGATCCGGTTTAATAGCCTCCCAATCTTCATTATCTTTGTTGATGGTGCATTCTAGATTAGCGGTTGGTTCCTCTTTGTTTAGAGCTGAAATCATCCAGCGAATTGCATCGAAATGCCTTTCTTGCTCCTTGATCTGCATTTTACTTAATTCTAAGTGTCTCTTGTTCCGTAGGATAAAAGAGATAATGTTTTTGAAGGATTCAAGCATTTGTTCAAGGTTTTTGGTTAATTTTTGAATAGGATAATCCATTATTTATGATTTGGAGTTTAGGAAAGCAAAGGAAGAAGAAAGAGAATTAGTAGTAATGACTTTCTGGTTTAAATGCATATTTATAAGGTAGAAATTTGTTGGAATTGAATAGACATTTGCTGTATATTCATTTTTCAAATTTTTTTTTTGAAAATGAGTTGTTATATGTCGACAAACATATTCATGGTATGTCGACATATATGCAGAAAGTTGTAAAGTGGATTTTGTTTTTTTATTTTGATATATTTAGCTTATACTATTATACTAGTTATGCTTTCCAAAGATGGTAATATGTGTATAATAGTAAGGAAACAACGATTTCATTAGTACTTAGATAAGGATTACATAGTTCACAAAGAAAAGAAAGATACATAACACCACATCAAACTCAAACTTAAACAACCAAGTACAGTCATACTTAAACATAACTAAAACAAACTAGAAAGATGTGGATGAAGAGGATGATGAAGAGATTCCAAGCTTGCATTTCACCTTTCCAAAGAACTTATCCATTTTGTTAGAAATGGTGTTTAACTTCTTACTTATGGAACATTAGAGAATCCTTTTGTTTTCAACAGTCTTCTTTTGATTTTTGAGAATGTCTTGATTGGTTGGACGAGGTGAAAAGTCAATGCTTTCTAAAGAGGTTTCCTCCTCCTCTTCTTCGATATCCGTTTCTTCCCCTTCTTCCTCTTCCTCCTCTTCCTCCTCTTCTAGTATTTCTTCCTCCTCTTCATGTGCTAACCTTTCTTCTTTCTCTGCAAGTGATTTATATGGCCCGAAAATTGATGGAATTTTCATAAGAGCTATATTTTTCTTGATTAAACACTTTACGAGAAACAAATTCCTCTCCTTTAAAATCAATGCCAAAGTAGTTAAAGATTCAGGTAAGGTAAATACCATGAAATAGTGTGTTTTCATGGGTGGAAAGATTATTGGGATAAAATTCATCCAAAATAGCTTGAGCCCAATTTATGTCATATTGACCATAAATTGCAAAGAGTGCTTGAGGATGCCATTGATGAATGATTTGAGGAGAAAAGAGAGTTAATAAAAGTTTGAATTTTGAAATGAAAGATGAATTGAATGGTTAGAGATAGAGGTAATACGTGGAGAATCAAATGGCAGGCTGTTTGGTTAAGAGACACCTTTCCAGAACATAGGGGTAGGTGAAAAGGTGGAGGTAAAATTAAAAATTTGAACTTGAAATTCAAATTATGGACATGTATTTCGGCATATACTATAGGGCTATGTCGACATATCTATTGAATTTTTCAAAATTGAATTGTTTTTAACTATATCCTACTTTATTTATATACAACTATCTATAACTTATTATTATTATTTACATAAAAATATATAAAATAGTTAAAAATAATTTTAAATATATTTTATATTATTATTATATTATTTTATTATACAAAAATATAATAATATAAAAATATAAAAATGACACAATATTCAACCAATATTTTTATTAATCTACAGGATATTCCTAATAATCAAACGATCAAAAATTCAAATGATATAAAGCTTTTAATATATTAAACGCGTACCTTTTTCTGATCCTATTTCACCCGTTAACTGAATTTTGTATTGCTGTAAAGCACATGTTGGCTATTTCTGTATCTGATTCATTTTCACTTGATGATGTGTATGAGTCATCTAGTGTTACAGTATAGGATCTTCTTTGTTTTCTAGATGAATCGGTGTTTGGTGTGGTTTTTAGTTTCTCGGGATGCGGGCAGTCTCGTTTTACGTGACCAGTTTCATCGCAGTTATAACATCTGATGCCATTTCTGCTTTAACCTCCGTTCCCAGGATTTTCGTTGTCATTTCTTTGAAAATTATTCATCTTCTTATACTTCAAGAATTTTCTTAAGTTCCTTGTCATGAAAGCAATTTCTTCATCATTATCACTGTCTGAATCTAGATTATCCGTCATTGCATTGAATGCTATGTATTTTTTCTCTATTGCTTTGCTTTCTCTTCTTCCCTGCATTTATGCCTCAAATGACATTAAATTTCCAATTAACTCTTCAATATTTAGTGTGCTAATATCATTAGCCTCTTCAATTGCAAGAGTCTTTTGGTCCCATTCAGGAGTAAGTGAATTGAGGATTTTTATAACTTGATCCTCTTTAGAGAAAGTTTTACTCAATGCAATAAGTGAGTGTACAATATCTTGAAATCTACTGTACATATCAGATATAGACTCATTTGGACTCATTTTAAATAGTTGAAACTGGTTTGTTAACATGGAAATCTTAGTTTGTTTGACTTTACTTGTGCCTTCATGTGTTACTTGCAAAGTTCTACAAATTTCAAATGCAGACGTGCATATGGACGCTTTATTAAATTCATTTCTATCTAATGAACAAAATAGTATATTCATGGCTTTAGAGTTACTTTGTGCAACTGCCTTTTGTTCAGCAGTCCATTGTGCAAAATTTGTCTCGGGTTCAGTGTACTCAGTTTGTGTGATATTCCAAGTATCTAATCCAATTGATTGTAAATAAATTTTCATTCTACATGACCAGTATGTGTAGTTACTACCATTAAAAAGTGGTGGTCTGGAAGTATATTTCCTTCGACAAATGAATTACTAACAACTGTATTAATGGTGTTACTAATAGTGCTATTACCAGTGTTGGTAGCCATTTAAACTTTTCAAAAAGTAAATTATGAAAACTTCGAAAACCAATGCTCTGATACCGAATGTAAGATTGCAGAATAAGGATCTTAATGCTAAATTAAAAATAGAGGGGAGGGGTGAATAGTGTTTTCTAATATATATGAATCTTTTTGAAATATTTTGAAATTATACTCAGAATAATGAGATTAACAATCACAAATCAAAACACAGATAAACAGTAGTAAAAGTAAAAGGAAAGGACACACTAGGATTTTATACTGGTTCGGAGTTACCCTACACCCAGTCCCATATAATTCCTTGTACGGATTTATTTTAAACTAGTAAATGCAAATACAATCTCAATTTCAAAGCAATGAGACACACCCTCCAAAATCTCGGCCCTTGGGTAGAGCCGCTTGATTTCTGGGCTATAAGCACACACGCTAGATTTACGGGATACTAAGCACACCCAATTGATTTCACGGGCTACAATCACAGCCACAAGTATATCGGTTTAATTTAATAGAGATTTATAAACTAAGAACTTCAATCTTGATTACAAATGATCATATAATCCTTGAATGGTATTTAGATCTTGATTGGAGTGAGAGAGATGATGGAAATCAGAGGTCAAATGATAGAGAATCAAACTAACGACAATGGAGTTTGATTCTGGTTGAAATTTGGTAGAGTGTGGTTATAATTTGTTTTAGAAAATGAGAGGGTTGGAGGAGAGAAGAACAATGAAAAGTGATTGAAAAATTCGTTGGGAAGACAACTATTTATAGAGAAATAACGGCCATGTCCATTCGTGATGAAATACGACGAACAGGCACTTCTTTTGAAATTTGATATTTGAAACTTACGACTAGTGTGTCGACATATAAGGTTAGTGTATGTCGACATACTCTTTGTAATTTTGAATAACATTTTATAATATTATTTTGAAAATGTATTGCTTTGTGAAATAATTTTATACTTTGTAAATAAGTTTAAATATAATATATATACATTATAATCATAATAAAACTTAACTAAAGCTATATGATAAGAATTTTGAAAAATAAACTAATATAAATCACAATTTAATAAAAATAATAACATGGTAAAATATTAAAAAATAAAATGATAAGTATAAGAAATTGAAAACTATTTGAAAGTTGTTTTGAAAAGAATGTTTAAAAACTTATTTAAAAATAGAAAGAGAGAGAGATGAGAGAAAGACCAAGTGGTATCAGAATTTTAACAAATATTCTAGACTCTATAACTTATATGGAATATCTTGGAATCTTGAACTCATGAATACTCATGAGTCTTCATTCTTGAGTCTCTATATCAATGTCCTTAACTTTTCAATCTTTACTTGATACTGTGCAGTCTTCTTATATCAACACCTATTTAATATCCTGCACTATTACTATATATATATCTTGATAAAACATTAGTATTTATATCTTATATGATTTCTCAAAATTGTTGTCATCAGAATCAAATCCTTAGGTACTAACAGTCTTGTGTGCAACCGAATTGGCCACAAACACCCATGAACAGATTTAAGTAGTGAAATAAATGAAGAAATTAAATGAAAATAGAGGAGAATCACAAAATATAAAAGTAAACATGGTAAAAAGCAAAAATAACAAGATTTATAGCGGTACAACGTTGATTGCTTACATCCACCTTGAATATTCTCTTTATTGCTTCTTATTTCACTTGATTACAATTACAGATAGCAAGAAATAGCAAGAGATCAGAAAATAATGGAGGAAGTCAGTTACAATAATGGTGGAGTTTAACTGACAGCTTCTCAGTCCCTAGAATGGCCCTCTTTGCATGTATTTATAAATGAAGGCGGCCTCCAATCTGGCTGAAACTTCGGCAATAGGACCTCCTCCACCATATTGGCCCACCATAAGGAGGGCTAGGCCCAACTCTCAATGGATAGGGATCGGTACCGATCCTTCCATGTGTCGAGTTTGAGCTAGCGATCCCTTTGGTAGCTCCCTTATGGTCTATAATGATGGTGCTTCAAATATCATAATGTTTGGATTTGTGGAGCTTTAGTTCTTATAGTGCTTTGGTTCGAATCCCAATCTGGTCAAGAGAGTGCCGATCCCTCCTGCTCCTTAACGTATGTCGATCCATTCCCCACTAGCTAGCTACCCCGATCCATATCATACAAACCATATCATGCCGACCCATATCACATAGACCATACCATGCCGATCCATCCCTTGCGAGTCATGCCATGTCGATCCCTCTCCCATGACCATCAACATGTCGATCCGTAATCCATAAGTCGCACCATAATCCTTATGCCGATCCATTCTCTTCGAAAACACCATGCTGACCCCCCCTCTCATGAGTGCATCATGCTGATCCATCTAGCTTTATAGCCCATACTGAGCCCTCTATATTTCCATTCAAACTAACCATCGTGCCAAGAAACCATACCGACTCCCTATCATCTTAAGCGTATACCGATCCCTTCACTATGTTATCCAATTTTAACCAATGACCATGCCGATCCCTTTTCCAACCAAACTAATCTTCATAGTTCCGACATCCTGCATTGTCTATCTATTAAGCCTATTCACCCTGGGCTTGATACAACTATCCGGACATTATATCTTGGTCATGTGTTGTTGTCTCATGATCATTCTTCTCATCAACGGTAGAGTCTGGCCTACATGATCAGCCCAATATACCCAAGTCAAGGCACCGGGTAACACTTGCCCCCTAAAGTACGTCTTGTGAGTAACATAGCGTGCTTTGAATTGAAAAAAGCATGAGCTGCTGGAAAGAACTCTATCTAACTTTCTAGTTGGTTTCTGTTCCTTTATCGATCTTTATGATGCAAGTCTAATGTTGTATTCTGTTAGCATATACAAACTCGATCATGCAGGGTCCATAGGTTTTCGTCCATTTGACTCATTCTCTAACTTGATATTTCAGGCCTGATCACGGTTTCAGTTAATTTCAAAAGATTGAATTCTCGAATCGCTTCCAAGTACATTCACATACACGTTTCTATTGTTGGCTCTTGGATGTGTACGGACATCCATAGGTCGTTCCCAAGCTTTTTACTCTGTACACCTACATTTGCATTCTAACCTGCATGACATCGATCACCATTTGGTTTTCAGTTGTCTGCCATTTTCCTTTACTTCCTTTTTTTATTTCACTCATTCTCATCATCATCTCCTTTTTCCTTTCTACCCCTTTTCCCTATATATATATCGAAGATGACTTTGCCATATAACTAACGTATTCCTCTTAGATATTTCCAAAGTTACATTTGGGTATAATTTTGATAGTCGGTTATTTAACTATCGAATAACAAACATTTAATCAGGGATTTATTTCATAGGGAAAACCAACATTAGTTAAGCACATAAGCAATCACTAGCCTCCTTTAATAAATCTTTCATTCATTAAAATCACTTTGTAAATTACTTTTATATAAATACCTTTACAAAGATATACTTGCAAATCACTATATTTCAATACTTAGAAAATATTCATATACTATCTCAATGGTATAAGTATATTCATAAAACTAAGAATGACTTTCTTTTTATTCGATTCTCAAATCTTTTATAAATTTCTTATAATTCTCTAAAACCATTTATAAACCATTTCATAGATCTTCTGGGATCATTTATAAAACTTTTAATACATTTCAATCACTTATAATTCTCCTGTACATTTCTAAAATCATTTATAAACCATTTATAAATCCATAAGACCATTTATAAAACTCCTTTTATAAATCTATAAACCATTTCTTAAAACTCGTTTATAAATATCTAACCATTTATAAACTCTTTCACCTTATAAATACTCTTTCCTTAAGTCTTAAACTATTTTGTAAACTGCCCTCATAAAATCCATGTCCGTTTATAAAACTATGTTTATGCCTTTCAAAAACGTTCATAAATAATAAAAAATCATTTACTTCTAAACACCTTTATATAGTAATAACGATTAACTATAATATTATAAATAAATGAAAAATTATTCATTTTAGAAACATCTTAAAAATAATCATTTATGATTCCAAATCACTGTGAAATAAACAAAAGTAAATAATCTTTACCATTATAATAATGATTTATTTTTCAACACCTTATTAATAATCCTTATTATTAATTTTAAACCATAACTAATTATAAAATAATTTACCTTTCAAAAGATTAAAAATTTGATAAAAACTTAAAAAAACAATGTTAACTATAAGCAAATAACTTTAAACAATACTAATATAATTAAATAATCTTAAAACAATATTACTAAAATTAAAAAACTTTAAAACAATATTAATATAATTAAATAACCTTAAAATTATATTAATATAATTAAATATCTTTAAAGTAATATTAATATAATTAAATAAATTTAAAATAATATTAATATAATTAAATAATCTTTAAAATAATATTTTTTCAAAATCCAATTTCGGATATAAAAATCATTTCTTGTCTCAAAAACCAATTCCAGCTCAAATGGTAATTTATAGTATTCAAAATACCAATTAAGACCAATAGCTACCCAATAACTAATATCGATATTGATTTTCTATCACTACTGGGTTTTAGTTTTCGAACATATAACAATGTTATAACCACAATATAAACAATCAGGTTCATTATTCAAAAATCCGTAAAAAAAGTAATATTATTGAAACAATTCAACAATAGCGAGGAATCCTGCTGGATCCCTCCATCTTGTCCCCATGCGTCACAGCTCATATATATCAGCACATATATGTAAATAAAATCAATATTTGTGAGGAATCCTATTGGATTCCTCCAACCTGTCCCCTGTATCACAAACATTATATAACCATTAATATAAATCAACCGCTTCGAGGCGGGATTCATATACAAAGGGTCATCCGCTCTTACACGAGAACGTAATTCGCTGCTAGGGGCGGAAATATATCCAAACCAACAATATAAATATAGTAATTCATCCAAAAAATCATTCAATGATTTTTATCAACTATATATCATACTAGTTAACCAAAAATGTGAGATTAACTTACCGAAATTTTTTGTTGTCGCCGTGGTGTTCTGGTTTGGAACTAAAATCGAACGACGTCCGATTTTAGCCCAAATTTCAATTGTCTCCAATTTCATCCAAACTAGTTCCATCGCGAAGCCAACGTCCATACGAGCGCAATGCAAAAGTCCGCGCCTCTATTAGACCTCGTATGAAGGAGTTATTAAATTTTTAAGTTTCGATAATTGTTATCCCGCCTTTTGGCAAAGCCGTGATATCATCGATTCGATCAGAAAATAATGGTCGATAGCTTGAAGAGTTAGTTACATGTGGTATAATAGACGATAGTCGAACATATTCGAACCAGGACCAAATCGAAGTATAGCAAGCATGAGGTCACTAGCTTGGCACCATGAAGTGATATCTCAAGTTTGAAATTGACTGAAGTTCATATACACAAGCTAAGAATGAAACAATGTTTTGTTTGGATTGACTAGAGAACGATCAAGGACATAGTTCAAGTCAGCGGAGAGCATTCAATATCTTGAGATCCATGAAGCCAATTCATGTGAGACTTTCAGGGCTTCGACAACATGGCAAGGGGAACATTCCATAACGGTCGCGCATCCCCAAGTGGTAAGGGAAGGAAGGCCGATCGATGTTCATCGATCATTATTCCTGGATTCAACATAAGGATCGGTGAAATTCAGCGTATATTCTAGCTTTGACCAGGATCGATCCATATTTCATAATCTACAACTCAAAATGGTCCCATATTTTAGGAACAACATCAAGAAGCACGTGGGACCCTCCAACATCGATCGTACAATGATTGGTGCTAGGGAAAAGGATCGACTATATGTATACCGATCGTTCTTCATCATTGAATTAACGTGGCCGATCGATATGGTGCGCCCTTTTGGACTTAGAAAGCTTTCTTGCAAAGTTTCCACCCGATCCATGCGCGTCTTCAGCTAAAAATACAGCAAGCATAGTTTCAGTAGGGGGACTTCATCTTCTTCTTGCTCCGGAGGCTCTGCAATTTTTATTCTTAAATATTGTATTAATGGATCATATCTGATCCAAATATTCTTGTAATTGTAATCCAGTGAAAGATTAATAAAAGTGTGAAGTGGATGTAGGCCAAGGTTGCCGAACCACTATAAAACTCCATGTGTTCATTTACTTTTTCAACTTTGTTTTCAATTTCATTCATTGTTCAATCTCCACGAGATTCTACAGGTGTTGATGCCCATTTTTGGCATCAACATTTTGGTGCTTTCACTGAGAGAAGAATTCTCTGCTCGATTGGATCTCATCTTCTACTGGTGAATTTTCATGTTCGAGAGATAGATCCAGCTTTTGGTCGACAAGTTTTCTATTCTACTCAGACTTGAAAGAGATCTAAATGGAAACTATGGTAGAGGTGCAGGAAAGCCAAGTCTTCCTCCCTTTTAGAAGAAGGAAATCATGAGCTTGGTGGCCAGTTAGTTGGATGTGTGCTGAAAGTGCATACATGTTTAATTTTTGAAGGATATGTGAACGATCGCCTATCGACCATGACCCAAGCACATTCAACGAACAATCGTTCGTCACGGATCCAGATGCCCCATTATCTTGAACAATTGTTCCTTATGGTGGTTCAGATTGATTGTTCCAATAGCTTGGATTTGGCCATCTCCTACTTTGCACGATCGTTTTTAATGATCGTCCCTATAAGATCATTTTAGTATGATCGTTCCAACTAGACCCCCCACCAATTGATTGTATACGAACGTTCCAATATGGTCATTTTTGTACGATCGTTCCACTTTCATCCTTATAACCGATCGTTCTTTGTTAGCCTATCCACCAATTAATGATGGAATTATTGTCGCTCCTATGCGATCGATCTAGTACGATCGTTCCAAGGTCATGAAGCACAGCTGATCATTTTTATTTACATATCCATCTACAAACTTTTGTCCATGGTCTTATGCTTCGAGGCCGATCCAACAACAATTGGAACTTCTTTCACCTATCTAAACTGGCAGTTTTAGCATCTTCTGGGACAAAATACTTCAAGTTTTTCAAGGCTGGGGATTGTAAGTTTGATCCTTGTGGGGATGTATGCATGAATGAGTTGCATGTGAGTTTGTACAAAGGCAAGCGACACTACTACAAAACAGGCCATTTGCATCGGTTGTTTACCCCCCTTTTGCATCAGTTCAACAACCGATGCATATGCAACCGATGCAACAGGCTTAACACTTTTGCATCAGTTCTGAAACCGATGCAAAAAGGTTCTTTTTGCATCGGTTTTTACTAATAACTGATGCAAAATATCATGGTTGGTTTCTTGGACACAGCCCCCATATTGCATCGGTTGTAATGAAAACCGATGCAACAAAGGAACTTGTTGCATAGGTTATTGTTAAAAACCGATGCAAAGTAATCCCACTATTGCATCGGTTTTTTATAACAACCGATGCAACTAATCCCTCTATTGCATCAACTATTTATACCTGATGCAAAAAAGTCATTCTCAAAAACCATTATTACAGTATTCAAATAGACTATATATATTATTGATTATAACAAACAATTATTGCATGCAATATTACAATCATTCAAAATTAAATTTGATGGAAAATACAAACTGAATAACATAATACCAAAATAAGCATATATCAATTACAACGTTAATAATCTATGCAAAATAAGTGTGGATACATCGAACTGTGCAACCATCAACCAATTCCTTCTCAACCAATTGCCGTCATCATTATTTCTCCTCATCCAACAGCAAATAACAAAACATCATCACCTCTGCATTCTACCCATACCATCATTTCACCACTGCACAGTTTACTGCCGGTCATCCTTACCACTGCTACATTCCCATTTCAAACCATACAATCCACCACTTCACAAACACACTGCCTTTCAACCTGCTTCACCTCGAATCTCTTCCACATTACCAACCTGTTTCACAACAGTTCAAACCACCAACAACATTGCACTCAAACATCTTCATACATATCTCCACATCCCTGTACCTCATAACCACCCTTCACTGCAATCAACATCACTACTACAATCAACATTCACAACAGCAAAAACTTTTGTCTAAAACTGCCAACTATCAAGTATTCCTCCTTCTGCCAACTATCAATAGCATAAAACATAATGGCAACAGCAAAAATTACAGTAAAATAAACATAAGCCCAAAGGCAAACCGTGTAAATGAAGTAAGCAAGCATATTGGAAAAGCAAAGAATGCACAAATGCCAAGCATACCTATTAGGAGACTCAAATCCGAGGAGAAGCGTTTGAATTTAAAGCAACCTCTAGTCAAGTCATTGATGATCCAGCATGGATTAACTTGGCTTCACAAATCGAAACAAAAGGGGTAAAGTGAGTGAATTCCTTAGCAACTCTAGAACTAAGGGAAATTAAAATACTAAGAATTAAATGATGTTGCTAATATGGAACATAAGGAGGATTGACTCCCCTATCAAAAAATATGACGAAGCTAAGCACATATACATACTCAGCCCTATTTTTGTTAGTTTACTCGAATAGAAACCAGAAGAGAATACTATTCATACTTATATTAAAAGTATTAAACCGTAGTGGGCTTATGCTTACCCTAAAGAAATGGATAACAAGAGCAAGCTGATCATACTCTGGGACCTTAGCATATGGTGTAGCGGCATATTCTTCAACAACAATCAAGCTATATCATCGCTATTACAAAATAAAGGAGGATTGAGAATTATTATCACAGTGATATATGGACTGCATACTGATGTACAAAGACAAGAAGGTGGGCATGTATAAAAGATGCATGTAATAATATAAATATTCCATGGATAATCACTTGTGATTTTAATTGTATACCACTTGATATTGGCAGAACCGAGCTTAATGACAACAACAAGAATGCAAATGGTGACTTTTACAAGGCAGTTGCAACCGTAGGCTACAAGAATCACAATATATTGGTAACTATTTTACTTGGAGTGGTGGTAAAAAATCCTAGACGCATAATAGGTAACAAACTAAGGAAATAAACATGATCAAAAATGTTACGGACCATCAATATTGTTAATGCAAGTTGCAAGAAAGAGGAAAAAGAAGACGATTGTAAAATAGTTACAACAGAAGGCATCTACTGCTTCTTCGATATAGACTGCCACCCTCCAGACCATCGAACACACCACTGATACAACCATCATTCACTGCCACCCTCCAAACTGCTGCATAAGTGGACATAGTGGTTAGTATAGATTAGAATGTACAAAACATAAAACATGAAATAGTAATGAAAGAAACAATACAGTAAGGAAAATCCTTGCGGCATTAACGATGAAAATAATTTTGCTGCATTCTAACATTGCTATCCCTACCAGTCTGCAGAAACTGTACACGTAAGTGACTTTCACTTTCCACACCCTGCAAATTTTAATCATTGGTCCCAGGCATTAGACGTAGAAATATACAATTGCAATAATAATGTACAATGAAAAAAAAGGGACTACAAAAACGAAGTACACCATAGCATTATATTAATCTTCCTGAAATGTTTGAAGTTAACTATACACAGTAAATGCGGAAATATAAGCAGTTGATATGAAAATTATACAGCACCTTCATATTTTCACTACAAAGTAGATGCTGAAATATAAGCAGTTTGATATGCAAAATCTACAAATATAAAGGCCATGCACATAACACAGTAATATCACTAGAGCCGTCTAGGTCGTAACATATTATATTAAAAATATGTCATAATGTTCCAATTTTCTGCCTAAGTAAATTTTATATATAGCTGGCAATCCGTTTCGAGAAAACCAAGATTCATACTTAAACCAACAATGACTGCATAGCATTTCTTCTCAACCAAATTGCTGGCAATTATCAATTTTAGCAGGTTAGTATGTTTTGAATAAAATATTAAATGTATTCATACCAACTAGATAATGAATTTAAATTAATACATGATCAAGTCAAAGTAACCACTAACCTGTAACAGTAGATTCAATTGATACATTAAGTGAAGTTTAATTAGTTTAGGATGTACCTTGGTCAATCTGGAATCATGGTCATCAGGTAAGATAAAATCTTCATAAAAAGCTTACATCCAAGAACCCAGCTTGTGTTTCTCTTCTAAATGCTTCATTATTAAATGCATCAATCACGGAGTTATCTTGAGAAACCACTTGATTTTCTTGCAGAGGATTTAACCCAACAACTGGATTACAACTCACAGCATTGCCCTGATCTGTACCAGCTGAAGATATATTAAGAAACGATTGAATAGTCTCGTCTGCATTTGTTGTCATATCACTATTGACTAGCAAACCATCGGCCTCTTCTATATTATATGAAACATTGGCATTAACATTAGCATTTAGATCATATCCAGCAGTAGCTCGATCAACAGTTGTTGGGTTGCTTGTATCATTACCAGCTACGGTTTCAGTTTGCTCTACAGCATCTTTTCTAGGTCTTTTCCATTTCTTCGTGGATGATGTACCATCTTCGTCAAAATATTCTTCTTCTCTATCTCTATGCAAATAAACCCACAGTTTTCTCTCCCCATCAAACGATACACAAGGATCCCGCTCATAATGCAGTCTATCTAAAGCTCCAATAACGATTGGACTAAGTTGCTCATCCATTATGTCTTCAACCACAAACTGTGAATCTCTAACCAACGTACACACATCAGCTCTAGTTCCAACGCCTCCAGGCAATCTAGCAGCTGCATCTCGCACAATGCATAGAATAGTGATATGCGGTGATCTATTGGGTTTGAGTATAAAATGTTCTCGAACTTTAGTGGTGGCCTTACCACCTTTTCTTAACGGAGCAACGATGCATTTTTTCCCATCTGCTGTTGTATATAAAAATGCTCTATCAGGTATAGCGTATCTTATAAGTTCTTCGCACCGGAAGTACTTTTTTAACTTCTTCAGAGCTCGGTTTTATAGTGTTGAGACTCTTTAGTGTTCGTAAATCTCTGAATCTTTCTTTATCGTCCAACTGAGGCAAAAAATTAGTAGGCAGTGGCGGAAGGCTTTCAATCTGTTTAAGTATTTCCTGGCCATGCTTGTACCAATTAGCAAATGAATCCACCAATTTCACTAAAGTTTTATGTGGAAGACCCCATGCCTCAGGAGAAGTTTCTTCTTCATTAAATCGTTTGCTATCGGACATATTCGATGGAGTAGGGCCTACCCAAGCCCAACTTTATTAATTGTATTTATATCATTCTTCACTCTTCAAGAAGGGAAAGTGAAAATTGTCGTACATTTCTGAGCTACTTTTTTGCTCCTATGAATTAAACAATCTTACCAGTAGTTGAAGATGTGTTGTAAACGGTCCAGTCTAGCAAGTAGAGTAGAACTCTAGTATTGTAAGAGACTAAAGGCAAAGAATATTACTCAAGTTCACTCTACATCTCTCACACTAACTCCTCCATATTATATACTGTGAGATTAATCAATCACTTTGACCAATTACTAAAAGGATGTGCCTCTCTACGACACGGTAACACATAGTGTTAACCAAGTTCAAATAAGAAAGAGATAAAGGAAAGGAGTTCTCGTTCAAGTAAGAATAATATGTGTGTTTATTTTGGCAACAATGTTTAATGATAAGTATTTGCATATGAAAACACTCACTGCCTGTATCCCTATTATACCCATTATTCAAGTTGACTTTTCATTTCTGACTGGACAAGGATATGTAGTAAACTCTGTTACTGCAGTACAAAACAAGTAAAAAAAACTACAAATTTTGCCACTTAAACAATCTGACTAAAAATATCCTTCTTTTTTTCAAAAGATGATGATTATAAAAATCAGCTAAACAATGCATCGGTTGGAACCAAGATTAGAAAGAAGACACAAAGGAACTATGTCTGGTCTGCCTCTATCAGCATTCTTTAAGTTCATGTGTGAATAGACTGTAGTTTTTTTATATACATATTTTAAATATTTTTAGTTTGTATTTGCTATATAGTATTTGTATCACCTTAAATTCTGATGCAATTGACTTTTCGGTACTCGTTGACGTAGAAGTGATGCGTTTGCTCAACAAACATCTAAACCTCATGTGTTTGTCGAAAAAGAACTCGTTTCCTTTTTTTGTTGAGTTTAAAACCAGATGCTTGTTAAACAAGCACTTGAAACTTAGGTGTTGTTCAACAGACGTCCAGTAGAATTATCTTTTCTGAACCAATTGAGCTGAATTTGTAATCAATTATAAAATATACCCTATCGTTGGAGAGTAATTTGACATTACATATTACATTTTGTAATAAATGTACTCTTGTTGAAGATGGTCTAAGCACTAACCATCACAAATGAGTTGAATACAAAAGGAACATCTGTATCATAAGAATTTTTATATGTGGGCTTAGGCCTTAAAAAGGATGATGTATCGTATAACGTGAACTTGTCTTTTCGGGGCCGGGTTATATTATCGTGCATGGGTGATTTCAGTTTCAAGGCTGCATCACATTATTTCAGGCCGCAACTAAATAGGTGCTGATTAAAAAATAATATCTTTATACGAGCCCACTCAGACTTAAAATATCTTTGTTCATATGTGTAGGTTCTTGCAGGGCTTGCTATATTTTGTTACCATATCATGCACACGTTCTTCGGCTAGAATATACGAACCGGGCCGCATATATAAAATTACAAGGGAAAAATATAGCTAACAATTACCCGGTTCTACTTTATTAATTGTATTTTGTAGATTAAGAACAGAGTGCTTAATCATATACTCATGTAAGAGAAAATCAAATCATGTACAATTTCATTTTATTATTCGGATAGACAATGCGATATAGCAAATTATTACTCGGTTCTGCTTTACTAATTGCATACTGCACCTGAATCACCTGACCATCATCAAATACAACAATTTATACCAAACCGATACCTTATTCATCTTCTACAACATAACTGCACATTGACATCAGCACTGCCCACCCAACCCCCTTCTATACCAAACTGCCATCAGTTCAAAATCCACAGCTTCATCACCAGA
The DNA here is from genome assembly GCA_030737815.1 of Allium fistulosum. Classification (NCBI taxonomy): domain Eukaryota; kingdom Viridiplantae; phylum Streptophyta; class Magnoliopsida; order Asparagales; family Amaryllidaceae; genus Allium; species Allium fistulosum. The sequence goes on from CM060902.1 coordinate 896,000,609, forward strand.
CTGATACCTTCAACGCATCATCTTCAAAAAAAACTGTCACCACCACTTCACAACACTTCTTCGATTTCAGCAAACCATTTCAGCAACATAGAAGCATACCCCCTAGTTTGCATCTGCTAAATTGAGAAGGTATATAAACAATCACCTATACTAAAGATATATGGTACATCATAGAAGCATACCCCCTAGTTTGCAGTATTTGAACAAAAAACAAACTTGGCAAAAAAATTGTAAAAATATTACCTTGACACGTCACACTTGAGTAAATACATCATGGATGGAGAGAAGAATTTAAGTGGATGACATAATTCCATAACTCATACTTGTAATACTCCATCATTCTTTATTCAACTACCTAAAATAAAGAAAGTAATGCATATTATCTCTTTAAATATGAACAGACCATAATCGCAGGCAATGAAAATTCACATCTCAGGTAAAGAACAAGCCATGCCAGAATAGAATGAGCAAAATGTATAAATAAAAAACAATATTGAAGAGAATGGAATGAAGACAAAATATAAAATTGCTTAAAATGGGGCAATAATGACATTATATTTAGATTAAAGTGTGTAAAAGTCTCAAAGGACATCTCTCATGAAACTAACATGTGATTACATCAACAGTAAACCGTCTGCTAAATACATTCGTCTGAACTTGATCTATATAATGGTTAATGTTTCTTTATCAAAGCATATGATCATATCCCATTAATTACCAACTAGCTAAAATAATTACACTGACTTGATTTCAAATCGTTCTAGCAAGTGATTTAAGTTTGTAATAAGTTTAGAAAATGATCTGTGTCAGTTATTCTTGGCTGAAAGTGACAAATTTGAAGAAATTTTCCATCCAAGTTTACTTCATTCTATGTAACAAAAACCACATACTGACCTCATTTGCAGTTCCCATTGCTGAGCAGGAGTGAAGTCCTACAAACCATGATAAACGAATTCAAAAGCCAAGACGGCAAAAGCAACTGCCTCCTCCACCTCAACGATCTTCCAGGCGGTCCAAAAGCCTACGAACTCAACGCTAAATTCTGCTATGACATAAAATTCAAAGTAAACACTTACGCTGCGCCTCCGAGCACCTCAAAATGACAGAATCCTGCATAGAAGAGAACCTCATCAAGCAGACCAAAACCTTCCTAACCGAAGTGTTTGAAAACAACTGGAAGGAGTCCTTAAAAATCCTCGAATCATGCCAGCAGTTCCTTCCACACCGAGACAAACTTCATAAGATCCGGAACTGAAAACCAATCTCCGATGCTGTAATTGTTTTTGTTGTTGTTTTTCTTTGCCTTTTTGATTTTGTGTAATGAGAAGCGGTGAAAATAATTTCTAGGGCTCTTTTTTTTTGTTTTGGAGGAGGCGAAATCCTAAAAGAAACTAATGGGAAATAAGTGGCACAGAAATTTGAGATGGCGGGAATTGAAACTATTTGCATCGGATGTTGGTGACAACTGATGCAAATTTGATTTTTTATGACCTATTGCTTTCCACGTACCAATTGCATCGGTTATTAAGATAGAACTGATGCAAATAGTTCTATTTGCATCAGTTTTTACATCAACCGATTCAATTGAGGCGATGCAAATGGCCTGTTTTGTAGTAGTGCGAGATCTTAGAACCCTGGCTCTGACCCGAAGCAGGACTCAGGTAAGACAGTTTTTCCTAAAGAAAACTCCAAAGAAACCCCAAGCGCCAATTATCAAGCCTTCGAATTTACTGACCCCAAGTGATCCAATGGCTGACCCCAAGTGATCCAATGATTGACTCCAGGCGATTATCAGATTTCCTTGGGTCTGTCCCCAAGTGATTTACCAATACCCGTCGATTCCAGTCAATCTCGCTTTGTGTATATCTTGGACATGCATATGTTCTTCGCGAGCATAACAAGTAGCGTTGGCCTAAGAACGTACCGGATCGACGATGACCAAAACATCTGAACCCTATCAATAAAGAACACCAATTATCAATTGGACCATTGATGGTCGATATACCGCCGAAAGGAGCTAGGGACAAAGTGGAATAGCGAGCACATGACGTTGCTTCACTTATCAATGAGATTTATTCCGATCTTATTTTAACTATTTTATTTTAATTTCAATTCCAATTATGCTGTGAATTACGACCAACTTGAATTAAACTACATGCATACGATGCAGGTAGCCAAGTATCTAGAGTTGGGTGCCAACTAATCTCTGCAGGCCACGACAGAACCTATGGAGTTTCATCTGGACGAACGTGATCTGACCGTTCATCAGCTACCACATGCCCTTGACTTGGAACACCGATGCATAGAATGGAAAAACCTAATAAGGCCAGAATCTAATAGAATGTGGACACGACCGACCATCCACTCATTAACCTTCATATTAGGCTTGAAGTTGCCGTAATTGTCTGCCTACTCATCAACCACCGTCCTCAACGCATGGGCATGATTGCCACTTGAAATAGATGCGACTTAATTGTCTGCTCAATAGCTCATTATCTCCATTTGCTAGAGAGAATACGAAGCAAATTGTACAAGACTTGATTAGCCAACCCCATGATGGATGTGATCCAACCATCCATCACATACCTTCTTCCTCGACTTGATGGGAAGAGATACAACCACCAAGTGGAAGAGAAAACTCTAAGCCCCCAGAGTACTGGCAGGAGTATAAACAATTCGGCGGAAACACGACTGCCCTGGGTGGAAACACTACTGCCCACGAGAAAACTCTAAGTCCCCAGAGTGCGGACTAAAGTATAAACAATTCGACGGAAACACGACTGCCCCGGGCATAAACACGATTGCCCATAAGTAAACTCTAAGCCCCTAGAGTGTGGACTGGAGTATAAACAATTCAGCAAAAACACGAATGCCTTGGGCAGAAATACGACTGCCCACGAGAAAACTATAAGTCCATAGAGTGAAAACTGGAGTATAAATAATTTGATGGAAACACGACTGCTCTGGGTGGAAACATGACTGCCAACGAGAAAACTCTATGTCCTCAGAGTGCGGACTAGATTATAAAAAATTTGGCGGAAATACGACTGCTCACAAGAAAACTCTAAGTCCCCAGAGTGCGGACTGGAATATAAACAATTCAGTGGAAACACGACTGCCTTGAGTGGAAACATGACTGTCCATGAGAAAACTCTAAGTCCCCAGAGTGCGGACTGGTGTATAAACAAATCGGCGGAAACACAGCTGCCCAGGAGAAAACTCTAAGTCCCCAGAGTGCGGACTGGAGTATAAACAATTTGGCAGAAACACGACTACCCACAAGAAAACTCTAAGTCCCTAGAGTGTAGACTGGAGTATAAACAATTCGACGGAAACATGATTGCCCATAAGAAAACTATAAGTCCCAGAATGTGGACTGGAGTATAAATAATTCGGCGGCAATTTGGTGGAAACACGACTGCCCTTGAGAAAAATCTAAGTCTCTAGAGTGCAAACTGGATTATAAACAATTCGGCGGAAACACGACTGCCTTAGGCGGAAAAACGACTACCCATAAGAAAACTCTAAGCCTCTAGAGTGGGACTAGAGTATAAATAATTTGGCAGAAACATGACTGCTCACGAGAAAACTCTAAGTCTCTAGAGTGCGGACTGGAGTATAAACAATTCGACGGAAACGCGACTGCCCATGAGAAAGCTCTATGTCTCCGGAGTGCAGACTAAAACGTGAACATAAATCGAGCGTGAACTGGCCGCTCACAGATTAAGTCTAGTCCCTAGAGTGCGGACTGGAATGCAGACTCCGTGGATAGATGAGTGGATTTCAACCATTCTCAATTCCAATGATTCCAACCTGAAATCAACAGTAGGAATACCAACTGCTAAAGACCAAAATACGCCCGACTCAGTATTCTATCCGCTAGCTTGACCCCACGATTCGATGGGAAAGAGTATAAAGCTGTGGAAAACATAACCTGCCTTCTTCCTTATCAATGTACACCCCAGACTTAAGGGAACGAGAGAGAAACATGATGAATATGAATCGACCATTCATTGATAGGCTTTAAGTCTTTTGGAAATTATGTCAGAGTACTAACACCATTGTGACGAGACTCGACCGTCCAAGCAGTGCATCTATTGACCCGAAACCAGGGATAGAAATGTGATCATCTAAGGAATGACTGTGATAGCTCAACATTGCGACTCATGTATAGTGTTTACAACAACTCAAGGCCACGACCATAGAGAGGCCTTGAGGTGGATTAATCAAATCAGTGTTCGATTCAACAAGCGACAAGTCGCGGGGGCATAAAATGAAAAATGTTACAGTTCAAACATTTAAACAAGTAAATGAAAAAAATCATACGTAAGAAAAAAAGAATTTTTATTCACATGAAACCGGTTGTACAAAATACAAGACAAAACTAAAGGGCCATGCCCAAACGAATACAGCCAACAAAACGAGAAATGACTATTTGAATCATTTACATGTCCGAAGATCTCTCTTTGGATTTTTTTATCCCTCTTACGCTTCTTCGGAGTGGTTCCCTCCGAACTACTGCTCGACCCCTCTTCGACCTTTTGCCGCCTCGGCTTTTCTTCGAAGGAGTTTCCTCAGCTATATGGACCGAAGTAGGATCGTCCTTGGAAGTAGGAGGGATGGGGTTATCTTCAACACCAGAAGTATGAGGAACGTCTTCCGAAGGTATCGTCCCTTTGGGAGGGATCGTTTGAAGTGGGGAGGGTATCAGTTCATCTGGGACTGGCTCAATAGGCTCGCCCTTCTCTTTCCTTTTTTGAAGCTGCTCTCGTTCAATCCTCTCTTTCATGATGAGCCCAACAGTGGGATCGAAGGAGTCTGTGATCATCACTTTTGCGTCGAAAGGAATTTCATGGTGCAAGTCGCCTCCCTCCTTGAATAAAACCTCCATAAGTTGGTCGTCAAAGACAAAGGTTTCATCGTGAGCACCCTGAGAGGTGGCCGAAGTTGTAACTATAACAGACTCTGTCGCGGCCGCCTGCGACTCCAGCTGAGGCTTTTGTGGAGGGAGAGAAGTGATGCCTAAAGGATCCAAAGATGATAAAAAATAGTCGAAAAGATTGGGAATATCAATCGATAGCACACCATGAGAGAAGGGAAAAGTCGACGAAATACCTTCTTCGGTGTGAACTCCAAGTTGAGTTGGAGCGTCTTCAGAACCACGCTCAAGAATTGGAGATAGGCATGGTCTGTCTGGATCATACCTAGGGATAGTTGACGGGCTCGTCGTAGAGCTGGTCATGACTTGAGAAACCGGGGCAATTCGGTTGTGATGCTAGAGTGCACCGATCCGGATCCCTCACCTACATCATGCGATGGAGCAACTACGAATTCTTTTAGAAGAGAAGTTTGAATGTCATGAAATATATTAGGCTCATCACCATGTAGCACTTCGCTTTCGAGTTTAGTTATATCAATATTTTATGAGCCCTGATGTTTCTTCTCTTCTACGACAAGAAATTCCCAAGCGCGATGAAGTTGATAAGGGTAATCATTGCTAAGGCACGTCAAATTCCTATGTTTGAGAAGGTTGGCGTTGTAGAGAACAAGAAGCGGGTCGAGCTCATTCATTACATCTTCTCTCACCTTGTCTTTGGTCGCGTCCGTCTCGCGTTGAATGAGTGTGTCGACATCTTTAGCTTTTTCAATAGCCGCATCTCTCTCAAGCCTTCCATGAACCAACTCTTCACAAGAATCTTGAGTGATTTTTTTAGCATCATCTTTTTTTTAATCGCATCTTCAAGCTTGGCCTTGAGCTTAGCTAATTCCTTCAAGGCTGCAGATTCGCTGTTTTGAGCCGCGTCTTGTTTGAGCGCTATTTCCTAGTTCCGATGATGCAGTACTTGAACCATATCGAGATGGCTAGTTTTCATCTCATCCATAGATTTCAGGGCGATGTCGGCTTTTCCTTCGGCTTTGGTTAACGCGGTTCTAGAGGCCACCGGTTCATTCGTCAGAGTGTCGATGATTCTTTTATCCTGGGCCTCATGTCATTTTAATTTCTCGATCTTTGCCGCGCGCTCAAGGAAACTTTTGACATTTTTTCCGAAACCTTCATCCATTCTCGATATTGCATGTGGATGTCGGTGACACAATCAATGGTCATTTTCTAAACAACATCCGGAAACTTCTTCAAATTGGGAGGAAAATAGAATCCATCAAAACATAAGTTCGGAAATTCCTCTCGGAGTTGCGCCATACGAACATTTGGATCAATTGGGAGACCTTTAAAAATAGTTTCAATCCCGGTACTTTCCTTACCAGGCCTGTGAACTGCAGTATATTCGCTACGGCGGCGGCGATCGCTCGGCCGCTGAGACTGAGACAGAACCAAGGGTTTTGGAGGCATTGGAACAGTAGGAGGCCCGCGAGGGGGATCGATGGGCAGGTCTCAGCGGTCAGCTGGTCTTTCATGACCTTTTGAGGAGGAGATCTCGATCTTGATCTTTGAATATCCTGATCAAGCCTGTCCCTATCATCTTTCTCTTGATAACCTCGATCGCGGTTGGGGCGATAACTGGAATCATAATATTCACGAGTATCGCGGTAGGAGCCGGATCGCAATCTAGAAGATTGATGGTGTATGTCCTATAGGGAATCAAACATGCTCCTCCTCCTCACTATCGTTTCTGCAAAGAAAAGCGGATATTAATCGATTTTGAGTATTAGGAAGTACGAGTTAAGTATAGTGTAGTGTTGAACTTGCGCGTGTATGTAAGTGTCCTATTACAACCCCCCGACAGACAAGATGTAGGAGCTTTGCTCATCGGTGTAACTTCCCCTCGGGAAGTAGGGATCTCTAAGTCAATTCTAAATGGAGACTCTGATCCTCCAATGCTCATGTCAGTGAAATGATATGCGTCGAGATCATGTGGAATTGGTAGATAGGATAGAGGATCTAGTGGTAGATTCTTTGACGACTTAGTTGGGTCGGAAAGGCGACTTCTCGGAGGCTTGTGTGTGAATGTTTTCTTTTCCCTTTTAACTACGGCGGAGGATTGAGAAACTTCTAAGGGTCCGACACCGACCCTGGGGTCAGGTCTATCATCATCACGGCCAGGTGCGTCTTCACCCTGTCCTCCAGCGCTGATATTAGCAGACTCTTGAGTGCTCGTGGCTGGGGGCACCACGAGGCCGGATTGACTGTCTCTTTGACTGATGGCAGCCCATGATCTGATCATAGCTGTCTGGGCAGTTTTAGTGAGCCCCACACCGAGGCCCTCCTTCATCAAACAAAATGCAATGAGTCGTTCGTCCCAGAGCAAAAATTCAATATTTCTATCTTTGGGTGGAGCGTTCTTTAAAATTGAGACCGCCTCTTCGTAAATATCACCACTAGGCCGGGTAACGGTACTTGTAAATGATTAACGTCATTATAATGCAACTTGGATGTTATCATCCTATCTTATTATGAAACTAGTGGGGAACACTTACGCCTCTCTAGCCACTGTCGAGCGAAGCCGGGCGGGCAGCAAACGGAGAACCATTCCCTCTTGAAGGCATTTAATTTATTCCAAGTGCCGGTCAAACTTCGACATCTCTTCGCCAACTTAAGGAATGTGAATGATAGACTCCCTGTCCGCTATTTAAAAGTGAAAATAAATCGAATATCTTTGATAATAGGGGGCGGCGCAGAAACTCCATGAATACCATAAGTACAGTTGAGGAGCGCATAGCCGTTTGGATGGAGTTGTGTAGGAGCAATCCCTAGATAGTGTAGATACCCCGGATATATGAATTGAACGGCGGGATGCATTGCGCCCAGCACATAAATTTGTTACATGTTGTGTACCCATCGGGAGGACTATGAGCCCTGTCTTTTCACGACGAAACCAACACATCGCCAAAAGGAATCCTGTGTCTTGCTCAAATCCTCTGGAGAGTGTCTGCTTTAATCTTTGAAGTTACAGAATCAGGAGGATTTTCAAGGATGATTGCATCCTCTAAAGTATCAAGCGTCGGTTCGATAACTTCCGGCAAAAATATTGGAACAATCTCGAAAAGATCAAGTTGGGGAATTGAGCCTTCTGGTTGTTCGGAATTATGACTAAGCGGCAGGCTGTTGGACTCAGTCGCTGAACTAGACTCTACATCAGAATTAGTCCTATGCGAAGAAGATCCAGCTGGCATGATTGCGAAGTGCCTGAAACACCTAAATTCCCTTTCTATCAAACTTAGTAAAAATCATAATTAGAAAAAACAACTTGCACCCCCAGTGCATAGTGAGTGTAAGTGCAGTGTGATAAAGTGTTGTTCAGTATAATAGTGAGCTATGCAAAACTGAAGACAAGAAGAGGCAACATGACTTAAAAAAAATTTCAGAGAGATGCAGCCTGACTTTTATAAAAAAATGTTGGCCAATAGAGATCTGATTATTGTCTAAGTAACAGATGTGTTTTAACATGATAGTTAATGGTTTTCATTCGTTACATTCATTCTAAGGAACTTTGCTATCGGTCAGGTGGTCCATATCAAATGCAAGTCATTTACGAGCCCAAATATTTATTCAAGTATGAGAAACTGGTACTCATTGTTTAGTTCAAGTTAGTCCATTTTTATTCCATTTTGTGAGAAATGAGAATGATAGTTCATATGTGGGGTGGAAGCACCCAAATTAAGTGTAAACCGATCGTTATAGTATTGTGTAGTTCGATCGTTCTAAGTATCCTAAAGGTCAAACGTTCTGGAATCATGTCATATGCTGAATGTTCCATGAAGCGACCTTAGTCGATCGTCCTACCCACCGATCTTTCTTGCCCAAATTATCATTTCCGATCGTTTCCAGACAATTCTCTTCAATAGTGCAGAACTCCACCGATCGTCCACGAACGATCGAAAAACTCGTTCATCTCCATCACTTCAACTCCTCCCTCTCCATTGCCTCGTCTTCCTTAGAAATCAATTGACCATCATAGCAGATCGATCTTCTCCCATCAAAGTAAACCACTTCTTGTCTCTTACGATCGTAAGAAAAACGAAAGGGGGCGATCCCCTAAACAAATCGAGTTGCCATGGCAAACTCGCCTCGAACAAAAAAAATGGAGCGAGTGTGGAAATTGTGCTACCTAGGTTCAAATCTAGAGAAGGAGATCATTGAATTGATTAAAGGACAGTGAATTTGCTGTGTTTGATGGTGGATCGGTGAGAAGGGGTGGCAAAGTATGCTTTATCTTTGCTTCAAAAGGAAAAGGATGGAGCAAGTGGAGAAAATTTTCTAAGTCTCAGGCCTTGTATAGTAGGTAGGCTTAACCAATCCTTTCCACTTTAGAGGTTAGGCCGATCGTCTGACATCCAAGGGCTGTGCCAATCCATCTCCGAGCAATGTGTTTACCGATCCATTTTTGATCCCTCTGCCAACCATTCCATCACGTGCCGATCCATCCCAGCCTTTACGACGATCGATACTTTTTGTCACTTATTTATACCTTAGAGCAATCGTCTCACTACCTAATCTACGACACTCAATTCCATGGTCGAAAATGGTTTGAAATTTAGATACATATATAAAAAAATGATGAAAAAATGATGAAGTGAATGAAAAACGTGGCAAATGAGAAGAGGAATTAAGAATGATCGTTGAAATTCGATTACAAATGCGAACATGCAGGATGTCATGAGAATAGGCAACGACCTGAGGATGTTCGAACATGTCCAGGAGCCATAGACATAAACATGTATACATAGGAATAGTTTTAAAAGCTTAGCCTCGCGATATCAATAAAAATTGCAATCAAACCTGGAATTTTTGAGTTTGAGATTGGATCGGATAAAAGAGGGCTTATAGGGCCGCGTGACCGAGCTTGTATATACAAACAGAATACGACTTCGGATTTATACTATCGATAGATAATAGAGGAATAGTAATCAATCAGGAAGCTGAATGGACTTCTTTACAGCAATTGGGTCTCATTCGTTGCTAGGGCGGGAATATATCCAAACCAACAATATAAATATAGTAATTCATCCAAAAAATCATTCAATGATTTTTATCAACTATATAACATACTAGTTAACCAAAAACGTGAGATTAACTTACCAAAATTTTTTGTTGTCTCCGTGGCGTTCCGGTTTGGAACTAAAATTGAACAACATCTGATTTAGCCCAAATTTCAATTGTCTTCAAATTCATCCAAACTAGTTCCATCGCGAAGGTAACGTCCATACGAGCGCAGTTCAAAAGTCCATGCCTCGATTGGACCTCGTATGAAGGAGTTATTAAAATTGTAAGTTTCGATAATTGTTATCCCGCCTTTTGGCAAAGCCGTGATATCATCGATTCGACCAGGAAAGAATGGTCGACAGCTTCAAGTGTCAGTTACGTATGGTACAATAAACGATAGGTGGACGTATTCGAACCAGGACCAAATTGAAGTATAGCAAGCATGAGGTCACTACCCTGGCCTCGTGAAGTTATATCTCCAGTTTGGAATTGACTGAAGTTCATATACACAAGCTACGGATGAAACAATGATTTGTTTGGATTGACCAGAAAACGACCAAGGAAATAGTTTAAATCAGCGGACAGCATTCAATATCTTGAGATCCATGAAGCCAATTCATGTGAGACTTGCAGGGCTTCGATAACATGGCAAGGGGAACATACCATAATGGTCGTGCATCCCAAAGTGGTAGGGGAAGGAAGGCCGATCGATGTTCACCGATCATTATTCCTGGATTCAACAAAACGATCGGCAAAATTCAGAGTATATTCTACCTTTGACCAGGATCGATCCATATTTCATAATCTACAACTCAAAATGGTCCTATATTTTAGGAACAACATCAAGAAGCACGTGGTACCCTCCAACATCGATCGCATAGTGATTGAAGCTAGGGAAAAGGATCAGCTATATGTGTACCGATCATTCTTGATCATTGAATTAACGTGGCTGATCGATATGGTGGGCCTTTTTGGACCTCGAAAGCTTTCTTGCAAAGTTTCAACATGATTCATGTGCGTCTTCAGCTATAAATACAACAAGCATAGCTTCACAAGGGGGCTCATCTTCTTTCTGCTCCGGAGGCTTTGCCATTTTTGTTCTTAAATCTTGTATTAATTGATCCTAGCTCATCCAAATATTCTTATAATTGTAATCCAGTGAAAGATTAATAAAAGTGTGAAGTGGATGTAAGGCCAAGGTTGCCGAACCACTATAAAAATCCATGTGTTCATTTACTTTTTCGGCTTTGTTTTCAATTTCATTGATTGTTCAATCTCCATGAGATTCTACGGGTGTTGATGTCCATTTTTGGCGTCAAGAATAATTAAATTTATAACTAATAAATTAATAACATCATTTTATAAACATTTATAAAATTATCTATACCTTTCTTCCCTAAAACAATATCTCTTGTGCACGCAAGTATCGGTGCATAGCCTACCATGTCGATCACCCTCTGTAACGACCCGTATTTTTACGGATCGACAAGTTCGTCAAAATCTGGAATTTTCAGCATTTTAAGTCGTTTCAGATTTTAGGCAGAATTTGCTAAGTCCTAAGTCGTGAACGACTTAGTATAAGTCGTAAGTCGTATACGACTTAGGGGATATGAGTGTCTCTGGGATTTTGAGAGTTAAGGGTTTGAAGATAGGTCGTTTGAGCGACCTAAGTGTATTGGTGAGTTAAGTGTTAGGTCGGCAGGGCGAGTTAGCGACCTAAGAACTGACCGACTTAAGGAGATGGCAACTCAAGGGTAGGCAGACCTAGTGGAGTTAGCGACCTAGTGGTTACCGGGTTAGCATAGTTAGGTCGGCAACGACCTAGAGGAGCTGGGGTAGCGGGTTAGCGACTTAGTAGAGTGAGCGACCTATGGGATTGACCGACCTAAGAGATAAGCTAGTTAACGACATAGTAGTTAAGTCGTTAGACGACCTAAGGGGTTAAGTATTAGGTCGTGTGGACTGAGTCGGAGTGGTTGGCTAAGTCTTAGGTCGCGTGTTGGCTTAAGTGTTAGGTCGCGTGATTCTTAAGTCATAAGTCGTGTCTAGTTGTGAGCTGTTAAGTCGCGTGGACCTATAGGTCGTATGGATACGGTTCTGCTAAGTGTTAAGTCGTAAGTCACTCGCATTCTTAAGTCGTAGGTCGTTGAGTCGTTAAGTCGTATAGGAGCAGGTGTTAAGTCGCAACCGACTTAATGGTTAGCTGCTAAGTCTTATGTCGAAAGTTCACTAAGTCGTAGTCTGTTAGGTTGGAGGCTTTGTTAAGTCGGAGGTGTCTTAGGTCGTAAGTCGGAGACGACTTAGGAGATAGCCGAGTTATGACTTAGTGAATTTTCAGCTATAAATAGGAAGGGTTTTTCTCACTTTTTGGGATCTGGATTTCAAAGCGACGAAGTGCTGCCATTTTGAGAGCTCGACTTCTACACTTCTTCACTTCTTTTCTCCACTCTAATCTAGTGATTCCATCCATCCAAATTGAAGATCCAAGAGCTAAAGTTGAAGATCTTCATCCGTTGAAGTGAGATTTCTTCGTTTGAAGCGGATTTGTGATAGACCAAGCTTGATCCTTCGCTGTCCAGATCTGAAGCGTGTTGATTTGGGTTTGTTTAGGTGATTTGGTGAGTGGTGATTATCTCTCACACGGATCAAAAGGAGTATATCGGATTGTTGGCTCGATTTGGTGTTAAAATAGTGATTTTCATGCATTTTCTTCATCCTAAGTGTAGATCCATGTAGATCCATTGTTCATGATGATTTGACAACCATTTTACTAAGTGTTAATCTATGCAAGTTCATTCATCAAGATTGTAGAGATATTTCTCATGATTTCATGCTTGTTAGACTTTCAACTCTTTAATTACGAAATTGCCATTATAGTGATAATTGTCTACATAGATCATATTTGAATGTTTGATTGCTTGGATTAATGTTTGACTTGGTTGATTGCTATGAATTAGATAATTGATGATTTGATTTATACTGAAGACGATTCAAAAGCTAAGGGAAAGGCTCTTGAATTGGGAAAGCTGCCCGTGGCATATGTAGCGGGATGATGAAGCTCTTATGCATAGATTCGATGATGATGATGTTGAGATGAGACTTTGCGAGGATGTGATGAAGCGAAGTATGATATGAGATAGTCTTGGTCTAATCCAGATGGGATCATTCCAAGCACGTTGGTAACTCGGTGATATGATTCGAGTTAAGGCTAATGGATGCTTGAGAGGCGCTTGAGCTAGTATGGAAATAGTCGTCGAGGAGGATGACTAGGAGGCTTGGATAGCATCGTTGTTGAAGGTTTTAGCATGCTCTAAGCAAGAGTACGTTTGGGCTGATTCGATAGTCCCAACGACCAACTGTTGATGGTCGAGTACTCTGGGCAGATTCGATAGTCCTAGGCACGGGCTGTGACGACGTGCGGGAGTTATGTCTAGAACCGGGGTTTCCATTAGCCCTTGACGGACGGCTGAAAGAATGTGCCGGTCATTCAATTAACGGTGATATCGAAGCAATGATAACAGTGATAGCCAGAGTCATGGATGTTTGGTTGTATCGTCATTCGGTCTCAAGAGCGGTATTTTCTGGGTGCTTATCTGATCTTGGTTTAGGCCTTGGGGGTTTGTACTTGGAAAACATCGCCCTTGACTCGAGTGATAATAGCTTTAATTTAAATTGTATGCTCTGCTATGTTTGCTTCTGCGTAGTGTGTGTCTGGGGGGGCTATCACTGTAGAATGAGGTTGGAGTGGGAGGGTTGTATTCCTATTCCTTTTCCTTTATGCTCTTTTGGTATGTTGTTAGTTAATTTACTGCTCACTAAGACTGTTGTCTGACTCAAGGCTTTATGTTTAATTCTTATTGCCTTGGGCTGTTCGTCCATTTTGGGACGGGCAGACTAGGTAGCAGGTGACAGGTGTTGTTCTCTTCTCACGATGCTGATATCGAAGACGAGCTAGAGGGTTGCATATTATCTTCTTATATGTACTGGATGTTCCGCTGTTTTGTATAACTCTGAGTGTTATGTAGTGAGGCTTGATGTATTGGCTATTTGGATGTTTGTATTCAACTACTATGAAGTTTTATATGATGGCATTTTATTATGTAAAGCTTCACTAAATATATGTTCTATTGTATTTTGTCCATACGCTGTGAGTAATACGATAGATTCTGCTGTTTTTAATTCTACCTTGGCAATCGTCCATGGTCGCCTGGCACACTTTACAGCGCACTATCTCTAGATTCAGTGCAGGGGTCATGGGCGGTCGTCACACCCTCTTTCCTCTTAGCTCCTCCATTCCTCCATGCTTTTTGAAACTGATGAATCCAATGCTCCTCTATATGCGAGCTCCTCCCGAACATCACCTCCAATCAACACTTGGATCCCCCTTTGAATCACGACCTCAGCCCAACCCTAGACCATACAGGTCGTGACGCCACTCCTACCACCGCATAACCTGAAACTTGGCGACTAGCCGCCCTTCGACATGCTGAAACCAATCACAATATCCATTACTCGAATCGATGAACCAATAACCCACTACATCCAACCCTAGTATTGCTTCCCCAAACGGCCTCCACTCAAACGATGACGTGCCCATGAATTGAACCCATCGCCTTGAAGCTTTCAACGATATGAATCCAATGAATCAAGAATCGCGATTTATAGTGAAGTGTGGAATTTTAATTTGGATTTTTAAGTTCAATTTTCAAAGAGGGGAAACAAATTCTGGTTTACAGGCTATGTTTAAATAGAAGGAAATAAGTATGGTGTAACGACACGTATTTTTGATAATTAAAAATATTAAATTAAATAAGATTTTGGAACTTAATATTGTCAGAAATTAAAATTTATGATTTATTAACGTGAATTATATTAGATTATAAATTTTGACCTTAAGCTGAAATCCTAAAACAACTAATTTTAATGAAATGGAAAGATGATAATGCATATTAGAATATAATTTAATGATATTTATTTGAATATAATTATTAACTGCTTGAATGTAAATTTCATCGATTGTAAATAACAAAGTTCAATAAGTTGAAATTCTTAAATAACAAATGTTAATGTTATAAGAATGCAATGAATGTTTATTTCTAATGGGAATATAATTGTAAATTTTAATTTGAATATAATTGTAAAGTTTAATAAGGAATAAAATAAATGATGTATCAGTTGATGTAATCATATGTTATTAATTGAAATTGGTTTTAATATAGAATATGAAATCAATTATTTATTATGTAAATTTATTAACCTTTGTTCATAAATAGTAAATTTATAAATATGTTTAAATTACTTAAGTGTAACAATTGTTTTATTCCTCATCTCATTATTAAATCCGTTTGAAATTAATTTGGAAATCGATGAAATTTAATGTAATTAAATATTTCAATTAATATGAGAAAAGATGTTAATTGTAGAATAATGAGTGTAATAAATGGAAATTCATGATTGATAAATACATAAGGTATTTGTTGATTTAATAATAAGAATTTAAATCAAAATAAAAGAATTTGTTGAAATTTAATATATAGTGAACGGGGATTTTATTAATGTTGTAATTCAACGTTGAAATTAATTTAATATTTAAAAACTTGGATTTAACATGAAAATTTGAATTTCAAATGATTATTAAATTGATGTTAATGAAGGATGATAATAGAAAACTTTTAATTTAGAATTTAAAAGTGATTAAATCAGTTTAATAATAATTCGTTTAATTAATGCGTAAAAGTAAATATGATTTGATTTGTAAAGCTAACTTCTATATACAATAGAATTAGGGTTTGAAATTAGTTTCATTGAGTTTAAAAATATTGAAAACCTATATTTCGATATATGGTGTGACCTATTTTTGTTTCGGGAACGAAACGGGCTTTTCGGGTCTTTGTTATCGCTTTGACCCAATCAATCAGTTCCATCCATTCCTATTCAATTTTTGTCTATATATATGTTGTTATAAACCCTAGCAGCTTTCTATTCTATTTTCTGTACGTACATTTCAGTTCTAATCTGCTCCCTCAATGATCATTATCCTAAACCCTAATTACTGATTCCAAATCAAATCGGAAAATTCAAACTGCTCCTATCATATAATATACCATCGTGAAGCTCTCGACGAATCGAATCAGCATCTGTAATTCTTTATTCAATTGGAGGCTTTGTTAATCCAGAAATTAGAGAAACATTCTCGGCCGTCCATTCAAGGGTTTGGATTCAATGGTAGACCGTTGACCATTCGACGATCGGGGGGTACTACAGTGTAGATGAGGCTTAGAGGAGATGATCCATCGGCTTGGATCGTGTCATCAGCGATGAATTTTGCCGGAATATGGCCATGAATGGCGGCGGCAAGGGAGGCGGAGGCATTTCCTGGCGATGGAGGGTCGCGCGCGTGGTATGTGGGGGCGGCCGGAGGTGGCGCGCGTGGGGATGGCTTCGGATCTGGGTGCCGAAGGCGGCGGCAGCGAGAGTTGGACGATGACTGAAGCTTGTTCGTGCATGCATTTGGATGATTAGGGTTGAGGAGGTAAATGTAATCACCAAAATGCCCCTGATTTTATTTT
Source organism: Allium fistulosum (assembly GCA_030737815.1). NCBI lineage: Eukaryota > Viridiplantae > Streptophyta > Magnoliopsida > Asparagales > Amaryllidaceae > Allium > Allium fistulosum. The sequence goes on from CM060902.1 coordinate 896,017,118, forward strand.
AATTTAAATTTAAATTTTAAACTTCTAACATTAATAACTTTTGCATACGAACTCGGATTTGTACGCGGTTTCTTCCGTTGGACTCGTATCGAAATTCCGCTCAACAAAAAACAAGTTTGGTTTAATTTGGAGATTATTGAGATTTTGGGCTTTTATTGGAGTTTTAATAGTCTTAAAATCAAAGGTGGGTGATTTAACCCACTCAAACAATACTAAATTTTCTTATGTTAGTTGAATTAAATTTATGAAGTGATTGGATTTTATTGATTGTTGTTTGGTAAATTAAATTGTAATTTAAATTGAATTCAATTGGATATTTAATTAAATTGACATTTAAATAAATATTGAAATTTAATTGCTAGTTTAACACCGACAATTGATAACTAGTAACGGTTGTGATGTCTTGCTTAATTTGGATGTTGATTTCAATTAGATGCCTATTGATTGATATGTTGGATGTATGGTTTATTTATTTTGACATATCCTGTCATTATATTTGACATCATATATTACCATTTGGTCTATTTTGAATGAACTAAGAAATAAGTTGAAATGATATATACCTATGTGTTCGACGATGGATTTTTCTATCGGTTTAGAAAACCGTTGAACGAATTTAAATTAAAAATAACCACAAGCGCACGGCGTACACTTGTAGTACGTGGCGAATACGGGTCGATCCGCAGGGAATTGATGATTTTAAAATTCTATTCAATCAAATTAAACCAAAGTCGAGGGATAATAAACTAACTAAAAAAGGTAAGAACAAGCTAGAACTAAGGAGAATAAAAATATGAGATTAAAGAGCAATTTAGAGGTAAATCCCATCTCATGATCACATAAATCAACATAATGAAATTATGATCTCTTTTTGGTCATTTGTGAGTTTAGTTGATGCATTTATCATAAGCATGGCCTAATTGTGTTATTAATTAACACACTTAAACCATCTAACTTTAATGCACCCTCTAACCCACTTACTAACTTCAATGAAAATGATATGAAATTAAAAGTAGAATCTATTTTAAGCATGGCTTATTAACTATTGAATTAGAAACATAAACCATTAAATTTTTATTCTAAATCCACTTCCATTACCATGATCATATGTAGATGAAGAGGTAATTAGTGATTCATATGACTAAGCATAGCCTATTTGTTTTGAACAACATAAGCTATCAAACTCAATATTAAACACAAATCACACAAACATCCAACTTTCTATTAAGCACAAAAGAGACATAAATGAGAAATTATGTTGCATCTACATGATTCAAGAGATCATCATTACCCCTAAATTATAGGGATTAGCCTCTCATTTGTGTTATTATGTCAACACAAGTAGAAAGCAACATGAAGTGAAAAAAAATAAAAAGAAGAGGAAAATGAAAGCTAATGGAAAAGAGAACTAATCTAATTGCATAAAATAAAAGAGATCTACACTACAGCATGAAAAGAAATAAACAAGAAAATGAAAAGAACAAGTATTAAATTGCATAAAAAGTTACATGAAAAGAAGAAATGGCTAAGTAGCCATGAAAAGAAAGAGAGCTCTCATTTTATTTCCCTAAGAGAAGAGACTAAAAGAAGAGAGCCTAAAAGAGAGACTAAGGGAGGAATAGGGTTACATGAAGATATGGGATATTTATACAAGTGTTAAACCCTAATTCATATTTTTGGGGAATGCCCAAAATACCCTTGAGAAAGTGTGGAGGTCAAGTAATCATTAGCTTCTACTAATCATCATTTAAGTGTACATGAAGCCATTAATTCCATAAGCATGTGCGTTAGCCTCTAATTTGTACATTAAGGTAGGTGGGTAGGTGGGGTCCTCTATTATCATGCCTTTGAATTATTTCCATCTTCATTCCTTTATCTTCACTCTTGTGCATGAATATCTTCATGAAACCACTTGTGTTTGAATTTAAATTCCTACAAAATAACATAGAAATTTTCAATTAAATTTTAGAAAATTAATATATGCACAAAAATGACCATTTTGCCCTTGGATGAAGATGAATATGTGAAAATTTGAAATAATTTGAATTTATTTAAACAAGTTAAAATACCCAATATGATCATTTATTTAATTTAAATAGATTAAATATGGTGGTAAAAATATGCACATTTACGTGCACATCAAATACCCCCACACTTATCTTTTTATTCGTCCTCGAATAAACTAAAAACTAAGATAAATCCTTTTTCGTAGGAAGCACGATTGCATTGAGCATATGCAACAAGCCGTTAAACCTCTAGGTGTCCCCAGTAGGACGAGTGTTGTCTTGTGAGGGTTTTCAGCGGATACTACCCACAAAATCCCAATGCAGGATGAAAATATTTACAAAATGCAAGATTTATTTACAAAGAGATGAATGCGAGTTTTCGAAAATATTTACAAATGAAGGATTTATTTTTAAATTAACACACATAAGTTAAATATAGGTTTTGGTTATTATCTTGAAAATTTAAGTCATTTACTCGTCAAAATTTCCAACAAAAATCAAGTTATCATAACAAATAGACAATAGTTTAGCTCGTTGTTTTGGTTGATAACACAGTGTAATTTGAAATGGATCCTTAGTTGATTATCAAAGTTTTTCAAAGTTGTAATTTCATTTCTTTTCAATAACAAATCAAATCAAATAAGTTTAAATGGTGCTTGGATTTCATTTGCTTACTCTCTCTTGTTTGAAAATTTTATTGATATTAACAATATTTACATATGCCTAACTCAGGTAAACTAAGGCCAGATATATTACCCGTGCACTGCCTTGTGGACTGATGTGAGGGGAATACAGAGCGTGGCGAGTGAACACACAAGTGTGAACACTTATCGACTGTAGGCGTTATTAAAAAGAATTTTTATATACGTACACCTAACTCAGATAAACTGAGGCCAGATATACCGATCGTGCACTGCCTTTTGGGCTTATGTGAGAAGGGTACAGAGCATGGCGAGTGAACACACGAGTGTGAACACATGACTCTATGTGTTTATTAAAAACTTTATATACAAAAAAAAATTTGTATTTTTTTTCTTTTTGTTTTTTTTGTCGAGAGAGAGTTTCGCAAAATCATCTTAGCACCCTGTAACTTATAAAACAAAATAATATGTTATATCCTTTACTTTAAATTCACCACATTTAAAACAACGATTTTCAATTAGGATATTTCATAATTAACACGTATGAACCTTCTTATATACTAGTTAAACCATCGTTATTTGTAATCAAACTTCATTCTTATTTTTGTTGAGACAAATAAATTTTCAAAAATTCCAATTTAATAAACCATAACCATATATTTATCCTATAGTGTTTTTTAAAAATAAATCAAAAGAAAATTTGTTTTTGGGATTTTTTTGAGTTTTTAAAGGAAAAAGCAAAAATAAACCATGAAAAAGTAAAAATGAAGATGAGTCTCCCCCCCACACTTGATTTTAACTGTGTCCCCACAGTTAATCCAAGTGGAAGGAGAAAAATAAAAATAAAAACATGACCTTTATTTAAATGAAAATTAGCGGTATTTACACGAGATCAGAAAGTATATCGTCAAAAAGTAAATGAAACGGTCTTCCAAAGACCGATTCATTTGTCTCGTCAAGTATGCGAGACACAGCATAAGCACGGAAAACCAAACCATAAAAGATTTCGAAGTTGAATGTTGATTTGGAAAAATGAATGTCGTTTTATTAAAAATATTACGAGTTGTTTCCTTTTCGATGATTTTTGGGGTTGATAAAATGATTGATTGAAGTTCAAGTTTATTTTCACCAAAGTGAAATTCAAATTTATCATTGAAAACTTCTTCAAAATTGTTGATTTCAAAATCAAAGTGGTGATTTAAGTCTTCCCCATTGTAATTTAACAACTTGTCTGTGAAAAGTTCAAAGAAATCGTGTTCATTAAATTAGTCTTCCTTATTTGGATTATCAATAACTTCATCGTATATCTCAAGTTCAAAATCTAAAGTTGTTGTATTCAAATTTTCGAAATCGAGAAAAGGAAGATCGAATTTTAAATTTGGTTCTACACCCTCGAAAGAATTGAAATCCAACTCAATTACCGTGTTTTCAACAACTTCATTAAGATTGTTATTTTCAATTTCAAAAGTTGTTATTTGAAAATCATCGATTTGGGTAAAAGATGGATTGTCACTTGACTCGTCACACATTGGGATTTGATTTTGTTGTTCACATTGTTTCATATAAGTTTCAAACAACAAATCCGTGTTATCATCGTAAATTTCGTTCATTTGTTCAACAAAATCCAATTTATAATTATTAGCTTGAGGATTTTCGATTTGCATTTGTTGAGAACAAAAATTTTCACTTGCACCATAGTCGAGATTATTCCCATTGCAAAAATTATTTGAAAAGTGGATCACATTTTCGTTTTGATTTTGAAATTCATTTTGGAGTTCACAATTGAATTGGCATGGGTTATACTCGAAATCGTTTGAATTTTGAATTGAATTCAAATTTTGATTATTTTGAAAACTTTGATTTGAATCATTGCCCAAATATGAATTACACAAATCATTGATCACTTGATTTTGTTGTGTAGAGATTTCAAGTAAAGACGAAATGCTCTTTTCAAGATTTGAGGGTTGGCCATCGTTTTGAAAATTTTGTGGTTCAAAATTTGAATCATTTAAACAATAGTTGTTGTTAAAATATCCATACGAATTTGGAGTGAAATCTTATGGATTATATTGATTTTCACAACTATTGTAAAATTCAAGTGAATATGGGAATTCGGACATTTTCAAGATTGTTTTTGTTTTTTTTATAGAGGAAAAATATTTACAAATAAAATTTATTTTTCAAAAGGGAAATTGACTTTTGTTTTGTTTTTTGGTTTTTCAATTTTTTTTTTGAAAAGGTTTTATAATTAATTTTTTTTTGGATTTTGGTTTTTTCTAAATTTTTTGGATTTTTAAAATTTCAAAAAAAAGGATTTAAAAATTTCAAAGGAAAAGGAATATATACAGTTTTATTTTTAATTTTGGATTTTGATTTTTTTTACATATGCATGAACTAATGCAACTAAATGAATGCAAGGATTAATTACAAATGACTTATCCTAAGTTAACCCAAAATTGTATAATTACACATTGTCTTAGTTCAACAAGATAGTTCTCAGCCAGGTAATAGGATTTATTGGTGCACCACGAATCACCGTAGCAATGCAGCCGAAGGTTTAAGTACCTTCAGCGAAACAACCACTATAATATTTACAAATTACCATAATATTTATAAATGGTTATTACTCTGCCGTAGCTTAGACACCAAGAAATTAAATCGTTCAAAGAAGACAACTTGTTAATATACAATTAAGAGTTATCGATGTCTAACCGTTATTATTAATCAAAATCTAAGATGAAATGCAAAACTGAAATTAAACGTGTATTAACAATGCAACTACGAATGTATTTTTTTGTCTTTTAATTTTTGAATTTTGTTTAAGTATATATATGCAAATGCAAGCAATCAACAATGCAACTAAAATAAAACCAAGAGATATATACAATGCAAGGCAAATAAAAACAATAGATATATCTAGCAAGTAGTTTTTTTTTCTTTTTATAAAGCAAAGCGAAGCAATTATTTTTGGGCAACAGTTGAGCGAAGCAAGCAACTTTTCCAATCTGCTTTGGCAACCTGAAATTAAAAACAAGATATATACAATTGTTGTTTTTCTTTTGAAATGGAAACTTAAAAGTGAGGTTTTACTTAAAAAAAAATTCTAGGTGGGAAGAAAACCATTTTTAATTTTTTGCGTTCTCCCCCTAAATCAAAAAACGAGACCCCCCCTCTCTTTTTTCTTTTTTTTTTGTTTTGCCCTTTTTTTAATAGATCAGCCCAGCCTACTAAGCAAAATGACTCACGCTTCTTAAAACAAAAGAAAAAAACGATATGCCACTGAAGTTCGCAATCCACAATTTCGTTTCAAACAAATATGTCGAAATCCTAAAATCAAAATCCAGACTTTCCCAATTCAAAACCACGTCCTCTTTTTAAGGTCGCGATGGGATGCCAGGACAATAGAGGTTTGGAGTAGGGGCAGTTTGGTGAGTTCGAATTTGTGGATGGTTGTCGATTGGTAGATGTCGTTCGAAGGTGATTGGAAATGGTGTCACTGGTGGTTGTTTGAGGCGTTTGATCAGGAATTGGAAGTTGCGGGCGATTAATTTGCAATGATTGTGATGATGTCGCGTTGAAGTATGGGGAAGGCGATGTTGCAACGTTTGCCAAAGTTTGTTTGGAAGTGGAGCAGTTCATGATTGATGAAGAGTTCGAATTTGAGTTCGGTTGGAGATGGATTTGTCTTTGGGTCGTTCGCGGGTGGACAATTTGATGGTCGCGGGTGAGATGGAGATAAAGTTGTCGGCGTAAGATTGGAAGGTAAGTTGTGCTTACGTTAAAGGCTTTGGGTAGGACGTTTGTTTGCAGATTTGGGTGGATTTTGGGTTTGGTGAAGAGGTGACTGAAGCGGGGAGGATGATGTAGGAGTTCGGTTGCAATTGCAGGATGTGATAACCCGGATTTTTGGACATCTGGTAATTGTAAATTAACTGATTGTAACTATTGAGATACTGATTTTATTTGGTTAAACAAATAGATTTCTAATAATTTTAAGAATATCTTGATGAATATAAGTGGATTTGAAACTATAATGAATGTTGGATTAAATATCTGGCAATGATGAATCTTATAGTAAATTTATAAATATATAAATAGATATGTGCAAAATTTATAATGTGCTCATATACAAATATAAAAGTGTGTATATACATATGTTTTGTGATTTGGAATTCGATGTAATAATTTTCAAAGGATGTTTAATGTTAAAATCTATATATTAAAACACTAAGGATATATATATATTTATAATAGCTTAAGCTAAGATTTAAAGGTTTAGAATATTTTCTCTTAAAAGTATAAGTAGTTTAAGCTTAAAGTGGGTGTAAATAAATAAGTTTATATTGCTTTCTTTGAGTTATATACACATATATATAAAAAAAAAGTTAAAGATATATATAATATAAAAACACATAAATACATACATAAAAACAAAAATAAATATAATATTGTTGTTGACATTTGTAGCTTGAGACAACATGCAAATTTACAAGTGGCCTTAGGTTTTCTTTAAATTGAAAAATATATAAATAAAAGTGTTTTGAGAAACCAGGTCAATACATATTCATTTTCATCTCTCCCTTTTCGTTCCTTTTTCTTTTATCTCCTTCTAAACTAAAAACTAAAAAGGGAATCAAAACCTGTTCAAGTCTTCAAACTGAACTAAAGCAAAGAGAGATCAATATAATCAAACAACTTCCAATTCAACTGAAGAAAGCAAGATTCAGGCTTCTAAATTCAGATCAAAATAAAGATTTAGATCAAAGGGAAAAGCTTTATCCTCTGTTATCCAAATACAAGTGAGTAAATCTTATTTTAAAAACAGATTTAAATCTATGATACATGTGATAATTTTATGTAGTATTATTATCTGAAATGTTGATGAAAATGTATGCATGTTGTATATGAGTGTTGAATGCCTGTATGGTGATAATTTAGTCTCTGAAAAGTGATGACAGTTTTGATTTTCTTTTTAAAATCTATATTTCATCACTTAATCTCTAATAGCTTAGGATTTGCAAACAAAAGATGTTTGAAATCATGTAACATCACTCTTAAAAATAATTACAAGTTTTTAAATTGAATAATTAACTCGAAATTCTTCAATTTACAGTAAAACTTGTATTTGGGGCAAAAATGTATAAGTTTAATTTTTGAATTTGATTGCATAATTGAATTCAATATAGGAAGCCATGAATTTTAAAGATAATATCATGATTTTTAGTTTAAAATTGGTTGAGTATTGATGAGATGAACGGAAATGTCAATTTGGGCTAATACTGGTGATCGCGGAGGTCAGGGAACTCGGGGTTGTGGCCAGAGGAGGATTGAAGGTTACTGATCATCAGAAAAATGATCGTGGATTTTATAATCCATTGTGATAATCATTCGAAGTCTAAATAGGGTTTTTGTTAGTTTGAAATCGATGTCGGAGGATGGGTTTTCACGGCGACGACAAACAACCGGAAGCGATCGCACGTGGTTCGGTGGGTTCGAGGCGATGTAGGGTAGCTTCGGTGAAGGTGGCGAGGTGTCTCGAAGCGTTGATTGCCGTGGAGGGTGATTTTACTGGTGATGTCGTTTTCCAGGTGGTGGGTTAAATGCTCGATTTTGATTCTCGTATGAATCGTGAAAGATTGGATGGTCGATCGTGATGCCGTGGTAGGATATGACTTGTCGGAGGCCTGGTCGTAGATCGTCGTCGATCAGAATAGACGTGCACGTGCACGAGCGAGTTCTTGTGCATCTGGGAATTTTGGGTTTTGGGGAAGAAAGCGTTTTCACGGGTTTTACTTCGGGAATGGCTCGTGTTTTACTCGAAGCAGGAAGTGTAGTGGGGATACTCGAGAGTTGCTTCGGGTTTTCTAAAGGTTTGCTCGGGTTTGAATAATAGCAGGCTTAAAGAATTTTACAGGAAATGTTTTTGAAGTTTTAAAAACCAAAGATATTATATGGTTGTGTTTCTAAGTTTTAAACAAAAGTAAAACAAGTTTTTTTTCTGTAAAACTAAATTGTTTTCAAGAATATAAGTTTAAATAAGTTTTTATATTAAGTAGATAAGTTTTAAAAAGGTTAAATAAGTGGGTATTAATAAATGAGGTTTGTTTAAAAATTTATTAAATAACTTTGGAAAGTTTATTTAATATGATTTTTAATGATAAATAAGAAGTTAATTAAGATACTTACTTTTTGGAAGTAATTAAATGGAAGTTATTAAGGATTAATTACTTAAGTGTAATTTATTTAAATATGGATTAATTGAGGTAATTAATTAAAGAATAATTAATTAATGGAAGTAATTAAAGGATCATTTATTTATTAATTAATTACTTAATGGGATTGATTAAAGTTTAATTATTATAAATGGTTAAGGTTAATTCGTTTATATAATTAATTAAAGGCTAATTACTTAATGTAATTAAAAAGAAATTAATCAAGAATGATTAATAAAAAGGGGTAAGTTAAGAATAATTACTTATTGTAATTAAGGAATAATTAATCAAGGAAGATTAATTAAGATAAATAATTAAGAAATGATTAATTAATTTATAATTAATTAATGTTAAGTAAGATGGATTAAGGTAATCCAAGTAATTAAAGGTTAGTAATTAATTTAATTAGAGATTAATTAAATTAATTAAAAACGAATTGACTTGTTATGGATTGGTTGAATGATATTAGATGCCTTGGATTAGTTGATATATCTGATATGTGATTGTGATATGAGATGTTTTGGATGAATTGTGATAATGTAAGTTATCTATTTGTGATAGATTTGTTATATGAATATGATATCCTGAATTTAAATTAAATTGTTTAACTGAAAAATCTTGGTTTAAAGGATAACATTTGATTCGAAGAGACCGGGGTCGGGTATCAGAAATATACCCGAAACCACTTCGATTTGTAATCTATAATTCTTTATAGATTTGTTTTGTAAATCAAATAGGCTGGAATGAAATAAATCGAGTAATCTGGATCATTGGAACTAAGTAACGATACTTAGATATTATTTTGTGAAATAAATTGTTTGAATATAATAAGTAAGAACTCGTAGAAGATACGAGTTACCCTGATTTTATATAAGATCTATGGATTGAAATTTCATGTTAGATGAGTTTACTCACGCTGGTTTCCAGCCTGACTCGGGTGTTACTTTATGGTAATTCTCGGGTCAGACCGAGTATTACAGATTTTCAGGTTAGGACATTTTGGAGCTCAGGTGGCGAGCTGGATGGCAGAAACGTATAGAGTGTTTTCCGCTGTGTATGTGAGACTGTGTAGTATATATAGATTGTGGTCTGGAATAGGTTAATTGTATCTGTCTAGTGATTTGAGTATATGTTGTAACTCTGATGTATTAAATGTAATTAACAAATACAGTTTCTTTATATAACTGATATTATTATTTGATATTGTAATTTGATCTGCTGCGAATGTGAGAATCTGTGTCTTGTTCTGTTTCTTTCTTCTATCTCTTTCTTTTTCTTCTAACTATCTGGAATTTTCGGGTTTGAAATTTCCGGGTCGTTACATTTTGTATCAGAGCAGAAGGTTAAGTGAGAACCTTGGCTCTGTTGGGATTACTCGTTAAGGATAGGGTCAATGGTACCCTAGAACGAGTTGAGTGTATATATATATATGAGAGCGTACTTGTTATTTTCTTATATAAAGATTTCAAAATGGTTTCAAAAGTAAATAAATCTTATATAAGTTTATTAAACAATAGTTTTTTTTCTAATATATTAAGGTAATTGGTTGTTGTATTAATTGAATAAAATAAAATAATGAGAATTAAGTGGTAATGGTAATACAACCAAATTGAAATTAAATGAAGATAAGTTTGAAATGGATCCAAACTGAAATTAAAATCTTGAATATGTAGAAGTATTATTAGAATAAAGAAAAAATGAATTGGTTTCCAAATATGATAATCTTGGTTATTATCATAAATAGTTGTTGTGTTTAATGATGAAATGTTGTTATTGATTAAGTAAAATGAAATGTTTTAGGGAAATAATCTTTAATGAGTATAATTTGTAAATTAAAAATGGATTTAAATTGTGAAGTTTTGAATCCTAAGTTTGAAAACATTTGAAATTGTTTTCAAAATATTAAAAGAAAAAGAATAAATATTATTTAGGTTGTTTTTGAATATGATATTATTTTAAAATAAGAGTTGTTTGGAAAATTTAAAGAAATTTGTTTTTGAATTAAACCAAAGGTGGTTTAAAAATTTAAGGTATAATACTAATGATGATTTGAAATAAACTCTAAGGTGGATTTTTGAATTTTTCCTTGGAATGTGATGTGAAACCCAAAGTAAAGTAAGTTTTTAAATTTAAAGGGGAAAGATTATTAATCTAAAGTTTAAAATTTGAATAGGAATTCAAATTGTGTAAAGTTGACCGGATTAAGTAAATTTAATTTAACTTGGAGGAAGTTAAATAAGTTTGAATGAACAACTTGAATTGGAAATTTCAAGATGAAATTGAAATTTAACTTGGAAAGTTAAAATGGTGAATTTGATTAGTTTGAATGAATGAAGAAATGGATTGTGATAATATATCCATTATAAAGATAAATGAAAATTAAACCTTAATTTGAAATTAAGGATATGGAATCCCTTTTAACTTAAGATTTGAACATTAAGAATTTAATTTGTAACTTAAAATTGTTTAAGAATCAGTTTCAAAGTTGGAAGATAAAATTGGGCAATAAATTGAATTTTGAAGATAAAAATTTCTTTGAACTTTTAAATTTGAAATTTAAAATAAGTTAAGTAATGATAGTTTAAAATGGAATTTTGGATTTTGGATTGATTTGATTTAAAAGTAAGGGTTAATTTGACTTAAGTGATTAAATCAATATTTAAAATATTTAACTCGAATTTATATAATTCGAGATGGTTTTAAGTTGAGATTTAAATAAAATTTGATAATCCAAATTGATTTGAAATAATTTGGAATTGTGATTAAAGTTGAATAAGTTTAAAAATCAAATGAAAATTGATTTGAATTTGGAAAGGAATTAAGGTTAATTCAACTTGAATTGGGATTAAATCAATTTCAATGGAAATTGAAGTATTGAGTCAATTTAAATGGAAGTAGAAATTTAAATTGAATTGATAGGGGATTGAACGGTTTGACTCTGGACTATTTTCAAAGTAATTTGTTTTAATATAAACCTATTTTTTCAAACTATTTACTATACAATCTTTCTTCTTAAACCCCAAACTATCTTATACTTATTTTACAATTATTTTAGAACTATTTAACTATTTTGAAACTGTCTTATAAACCAATTACTATTTTTCAGTTATTTATATCTAATTACTATTTTATAAAAAATAAAAAATAAAACTATTTTTGCAATTATTTAACTATTTTATACCTACTTAACTATTTTACAGCTATTTTATAAACTAATAACTATTTTTCAACTATTTATCTATTTTAAACTTTTTCAAGCTATTTTTAAATTTAAAAAGGTCAGAGTTCAAACTGTTTGTAATTGAAGTAATAACTCAATTGGAAATGGAAGAAATTGAGAATAAGTGAATGGAATTAAAGGAAATGTGAAAAGAAAAGTAAATTGATTTGGCTAATAACCAATAAAGATAAATACGTAGGATATACGTATATTATTCTATTCGCATAGTGATTTGATCCAGATTCGAACACAGAATTTTGAGATAGTATTATCGATCCGAGTTGGGATTTTTCGCTCGATTTTCGACGGCGAACCTGGATATGGATTTTTGATTGGTTCTGGATATTCTCTATCATAGTTGTGACTATGCAAGGAGAATGACGGTTTCTGATCAAGAAACCAGATCTGAGTCCGCACTAGGAAGTCGGGTGGACGATACTAGTTCGGAAGTGAAATTGTGTGATCGATTGAGTGATCAGATTGATATTGTGTATGGATGATATGTGTACATCGTACGGATTTGAATGAAATTGATATTGAAGATTGTGGATAAGAACTGTAAAATGGTTTTTGAAAAGAAATGTGGTTAATAACTTTATAAAAGATTTATCAAATGTGAATATTTGATTTAGAATAAAATAAAGTTATATATCCTTGTTATATAAGGTAAATCTTCCCTTGTTGAATCTATTGCTAAAAGAAAAGGGTTTTGAAATATTTGAAGTATAAAAGAGGTTTTATACAAAGTTTGAAATGATCCAAAGATTTTCAAAGTTATATATATCTATATCTATATATATATATAAAGGATCTTATGAGAATGATTTTGGAAAAGGTTTTGGGAACCTATGGATTTCTAAAAAGGCTTTTGATTTTTGGAAAAATCAATTTTGTGAATTTGGAAAACCTAATTTGAGAATTATCGATTTTGGTAATCGATTTTGTGTAAAGGAGATTTTGATAAATCATAAAGGATATGATTTGAAGATACTATAAGTGTATACTACAAAGTGTTTTGGAAATAGCTCTGGGAAAAAAAGGCGCTTCCTTGAAATGAACTTCTCAGGAGTGCCACTGGGTGGTACTGCCTTGAGCCCCAAGGGGGGTTTCTAAAGTTGATCCTGTGAGGAGTCCGGACAAACTAGTTCCTGAGGATTATTTGTGTAGCGAAAGTCGAGGGGCTGGTGCCCACAGAGGCATTTGGGTTATGCTGTGACGACAGTTTAACTCGATGTCACTGCGATCTACTGCAGACCATAACGAAAGTCATGTGTGCCGCTGAGAGCCAACTGTCTACGTTTGATTTTATATCGGTAGACTGTGACACTATGGTAACATAGCGAAAGTCGTTTGTGCCGCTGAGAGCCAACAGTCTGCGTTTGATTTTATATCGGTAGACTGCGACCTATGTGGGAGAAGTTTCATTATTTGGCAGCGAAATTCGGTGGCGCTGATGCCTACAGTTATATGGGTTTGTGCTGTGATAGTAACGTAAGGCCCGGGTATAACTGCGATCTGTAGCGGGTTCCATGGCGTAATCGAGGAGCGCGGAGACCTACAGTTATCTGTGGATTTTGCCGGGACGGCAACGTAACCATCGGGTTAACTGCGACCATGGATGGGGGTGATGATTTCCAGAGCATTCTCACCAAAGATATTTCCTCTATTTTCAAAAATGTTTCCTATATTTTTAATAAAATTATTTTCCAAATGTTTTCACTGGGTGTTGAAAACGGGTCTACCCAGTACTTATAGATTTTCAGTCCTACGTCTGATCAACGTATGACCGAATTTCTGTAAGAACAAGGATGGACTTGTTGAAACATCGAGTTATAAAAAAATATTTTTATAAAAACTATTTTATAATATAATATAGATTTTAAAAGTGTTTTAAAAAAAATGATCAAAGAAAATTTATCTAATTTTAAGCATTTTAATAATTCTGGCTTCGTTCCTTTTCGGGGACGAAAAGTTTTAAAGGGGGGAGGAATGTGATAACCCGGATTTTTGGACATCTGGTAATTGTAAATTAACTGATTGTAACTATTGAGATACTGATTTTATTTGGTTAAACAAATAGATTTCTAATAATTTTAAGAATATCTTGATGAATATAAGTGGATTTGAAACTATAATGAATGTTGGATTAAATATCTGGCAATGATGAATCTTATAGTAAATTTATAAATATATAAATAGATATGTGCAAAATTTATAATGTGCTCATATACAGATATAAAAGTGTGTATATACATATGTTTTGTGATTTGGAATTCGATGTAATAATTTTCAAAGGATGTTTAATGTTAAAATCTATATATTAAAACACTAAGGATATATATATATTTATAATAGCTTAAGCTAAGATTTAAAGGTTTAGAATATTTTCTCTTAAAAGTATAAGTAGTTTAAGCTTAAAGTGGGTATAAATAAATAAGTTTATATTGCTTTCTTTGAGTTATATACACATATATATAAAAAAAAGTTAAAGATATATATAATATAAAAACACATAAATACATACATAAAAACAAAAATAAATATAATATTGTTGTTGACATTTGTAGCTTGAGACAACATGCAAATTTACAAGTGGCCTTAGGTTTTCTTTAAATTGAAAAATATATAAATAAAAGTGTTTTGAGAAACCAGGTCAATACATATTCATTTTCATCTCTCCCTTTTCGTTCCTTTTTCTTTTATCTCCTTCTAAACTAAAAACTAAAAAGGGAATCAAAACCTGTTCAAGTCTTCAAACTGAACTAAAGCAAAGAGAGATCAATATAATCAAACAACTTCCAATTCAACTGAAGAAAGCAAGATTCAGGCTTCTAAATTCAGATCAAAATAAAGATTTAGATCAAAGGGAAAAGCTTTATCCTCTGTTATCCAAATACAAGTGAGTAAATCTTATTTTAAAAACAGATTTAAATCTATGATACATGTGATAATTTTATGTAGTATTATTATCTGAAATGTTGATGAAAATGTATGCATGTTGTATATGAGTGTTGAATGCCTGTATGGTGATAATTTAGTCTCTGAAAAGTGATGACAGTTTTGATTTTCTTTTTAAAATCTATATTTCATCACTTAATCTCTAATAGCTTAGGATTTGCAAACAAAAGATGTTTGAAATCATGTAACATCACTCTTAAAAATAATTACAAGTTTTTAAATTGAATAATTAACTCGAAATTCTTCAATTTACAGTAAAACTTGTATTTGGGGCAAAAATGTATAAGTTTAATTTTTGAATTTGATTGCATAATTGAATTCAATATAGGAAACCATGAATTTTAAAGATAATATCATGATTTTTAGTTTAAAATTGGTTGAGTATTGATGAGATGAACGGAAATGTCAATTTGGGCTAATACTGGTGATCGCGGAGGTCAGGGAACTCGGGGTTGTGGCCAGAGGAGGATTGAAGGTTACTGATCATCAGAAAAATGATCGTGGATTTTATAATCCATTGTGATAATCATTCGAAGTCTAAATAGGGTTTTTGTTAGTTTGAAATCGATGTCGGAGGATGGGTTTTCACGGCGACGACAAACAACCGGAAGCGATCGCACGTGGTTCGGTGGGTTCGAGGCGATGTAGGGTAGCTTCGGCGAAGGTGGCGAGGTGTCTCGAAGCGTTGATTGCCGTGGAGGGTGATTTTACTGGTGATGTCATTTTCCAGGTGGTGGGTTAAATGCTCGATTTTGATTCTCGTATGAATCGTGAAAGATTGGATGGTCGATCGTGATGCCGTGGTAGGATATGACTTGTCGGAGGCCTGGTCGTAGATCGTCGTCGATCAGAATAGACGTGCACGTGCACGAGCGAGTTCTTGTGCATCTGGGAATTTTGGGTTTTGGGGAAGAAAGCGTTTTCACGGGTTTTACTTCGGGAATGGCTCGTGTTTTACTCGAAGCAGGAAGTGTAGTGGGGATACTCGAGAGTTGCTTCGGGTTTTCTAAAGGTTTGCTCGGGTTTGAATAATAGCAGGCTTAAAGAATTTTACAGGAAATGTTTTTGAAGTTTTAAAAACCAAAGATATTATATGGTTGTGTTTCTAAGTTTTAAACAAAAGTAAAACAAGTTTTTTTTCTGTAAAACTAAATTGTTTTCAAGAATATAAGTTTAAATAAGTTTTTATATTAAGTAGATAAGTTTTAAAAAGGTTAAATAAGTGGGTATTAATAAATGAGGTTTGTTTAAAAATTTATTAAATAACTTTGGAAAGTTTATTTAATATGATTTTTAATGATAAATAAGAAGTTAATTAAGATACTTACTTTTTGGAAGTAATTAAATGGAAGTTATTAAGGATTAATTACTTAAGTGTAATTTATTTAAATATGGATTAATTGAGGTAATTAATTAAAGAATAATTAATTAATGGAAGTAATTAAAGGATCATTTATTAATTAATTAATTAATTAATGGGATTGATTAAAGTTTAATTATTATAAATGGTTAAGGTTAATTCGTTTATATAATTAATTAAAGGCTAATTACTTAATGTAATTAAAAAGAAATTAATCAAGAATGATTAATAAAAAGGGGTAAGTTAAGAATAATTACTTATTGTAATTAAGGAATAATTAATCAAGGAAGATTAACTAAGATAAATAATTAAGAAATGATTAATTAATTTATAATTAATTAATGTTAAGTAAGATGGATTAAGGTAATCCAAGTAATTAAAGGTTAGTAATTAATTTAATTAGAGATTAATTAAATTAATTAAGAACGAATTGACTTGTTATGGATTGGTTGAATGATATTAGATGCCTTGGATTAGTTGATATATCTGATATGTGATTGTGATATGAGATGTTTTGGATGAATTGTGATAATGTAAGTTATCTATCTGTGATAGATTTGTTATATGAATATGATATCCTGAATTTAAATTAAATTGTTTAACTGAAAAATCTTGGTTTAAAGGATAACATTTGATTCGAAGAGACCGGGGTCGGGTATCAGAAATATACCCGAAACCACTTCGATTTGTAATCTATAATTCTTTATAGATTTGTTTTGTAAATCAAATAGGCTGGAATGAAATAAATCGAGTAATCTGTATCATTGGAACTAAGTAACGATACTTAGATATTATTTTGTGAAATAAATTGTTTGAATATAATAAGTAAGAACTCGTAGAAGATACGAGTTACCCTGATTTTATATAAGATCTATGGATTGAAATTTCATGTTAGATGAGTTTACTCACGCTGGTTTCCAGCCTGACTCGGGTGTTACTTTATGGTAATGCTCGGGTCAGACCGAGTATTACAGATTTTCAGGTTAGGACGTTTTGGAGCTCAGGTGGCGAGCTGGATGGCAGAAACGTATAGAGTGTTTTCCGCTGTGTATGTGAGACTGTGTAGTATATATAGATTGTGGTCTGGAATAGGTTAATTGTATCTGTCTAGTGATTTGAGTATATGTTGTAACTCTGATGTATTAAATGTAATTAACAAATACAGTTTCTTTATATAACTGATATTATTATTTGATATTGTAATTTGATCTGCTGCGAATGTGAGAATCTGTGTCTTGTTCTGTTTCTTTCTTCTATCTCTTTCTTTTTCTTCTAACTATATGGAATTTTCGGGTTTGAAATTTCCGGGTCGTTACATAGGAGGTGGTCGTGATTTCAGATTGCTAGTTCTGGTCGAAAGCTAGAGATGGTGGGTTCGAAATGATTTGGTGGCAGCAGTATTGATGGGTGTGGTTGTTGTCGACGTAGACGGTGGGCAATTTCAGGGGATAGTATAGGGCAGGATGATGGCTGTTGTAAGGTGTTGGATGATGGTGGTCTTATGTGATGATGTTGTCTGTATGCGTGGAGTATCTCATGTGCAATTGTGTTGATGGTGGATAAGATGATCAGAGATATTGGTTTTTTGAAGGTGGAGTGCGGTTATTGCAGTCAGGGTGAAGTGTTGTTTGGTGAAAATGGTGGTGGAATTTTGTTTGCTACAGTTTGATCAGGGCAGTAAATGGTGGGTGTGAGATACAGTGTGCATAGTGGACAGGGTTGATGATATTTGGTTTATGTGTAGGATTATGTAGTGTTGTTGAATGATGTTTGGGTTTGATTAGGTGGACGGTGTGGCCGCTTGTGTTGTGTATATGTGGGTTGTAGGCAGTACAGTCTGTCGTGACAGTGGAGGGATGTAGTTGAAAGCAATGGTGAAATAGTTGGGTTGTGTGTACGTTGAGAAGTTGAAGAAATGGTTAAGTTGAGCAGTAATGTAGAAGAGGATGCACTGTTGTAAGAATGAAAGGGATGGCAATTGTAGCTTGTAGATGGTTCAGGTGGTCGACAAACGTGTTCGACGGCAGTTATGGAGGACTGTGATGTTGTAGTTTGATGTAGCAGTCCTGGTGGCAGTCAGGGGAGATGCTGTAGTTGCACAACAGTTATGCACATATGAGATGCTGTAGTTTGATGTAAGTATGTGTGGTAGATGAAAGTTGGGAGGGTTTATGGATGATGGCTGCTTGACTGGTGGTGTAGCACGGTGCAGTTTGGAGAAGTTGTATTGTAGTGAGGAGTTTGTTGTGGTGATATGAGTGGTATGATGTGGTATGTATGTACAGTGGTGGTGGTTTGAATGATTTGTGGTGGATGTAAGGGTAGCAGGGGATTGATCACTGTGGTCTGAAGGCAGTAACACAGCAAGGGGGTTGGATTGGAGAAGGGATGTAGAGTTGTAATGACTGGGGGGAAATCTGGCAGTCGAGTAGTGATGTGTGTTTTGAAATGAATGGTTATTTGTGGAGTTGAAGACTGGTGAACTGTTGCAGTAGGCAGGGGTATTGAATGGTTATAAGTGGAACTGTGGTGGTTCAAGGAAGTGGTGTGATATGGAATGGTTGCACTATCGTGGCACATAGTTGTGGTTGGAGAGGAGCAGTAGTTACATGTGCACAGAACTCATGCACAGTGTTGTAGAAAGGCAGAAACAGTGAACCGTAAAAAAAAGAAAAAAAATTTGTAAAATGAAATCAAATGTGGGAAATGTACATGTAAAAAAAATGAAATATATATGTATCTTTTTTTTTTGAATTGTGATTTTTTTTTAAAATAGATATACAAATGCTAAACAAACAAGAAGAAAAAAAACAAGCACACAAATGCACACAAAAATCAAATACAAACACACTTTTTTTCTTTTTTTTTTAAAATGCAAACACTCAAAAAATAAAATCACATAAAAATCAAATAAAAATAATTCAAAGAATAGAAATTTAAAATTCAAAGCAATTCCCGGGCAACGGCGCCAAAAACTTGTTCGACGATGGATTTTTCTATCGGTTTAGAAAACCGTCGAACGAATTTAAATTAAAAATAACCGCAAACGCACGGCGTACACTTGTAGTACGTGGCGAATACGGGTCGATCCGCAGGATATTGATGATTTAAAATTATATTCAATCAAATTAAACCAAAGTCGAGGGATAATAAACTAACTAAAAAAGGTAAGAACAAGCTAGAACTAAGGAGAATAAAAATATGAGATTAAAGAGCAATTTAGAGGTAAATCCCCTCTCATGATCACATAAATCAACATAATGAAATTATGATCTCTTTTTGGTCATTTGTGAGTTTAGTTGATGCATTTATCATAAGCATGGCCTAATTGTGTTATTAATTAACACATTTAAACCATCAAACTTTAATGCACCCTATAACCCACTTACTAACTTCAATGAAAATGATATGAAATTAAAAGTAGAATCTATTTTAAGCATGGCTTATTAACTATTGAATTAGAAACATAAACCATCAAATTTTTATTCGAAATCCACTTCCATTACCATGATCATATGTAGATGAAGAGGTAATTAGTGATTCATATGACTAAGCATAGCCTATTTATTTTGAACAACATAAGCTATCAAACTCAATATTAAACACAAATCACACAAACATCTAACTTTCCATTAAGAACAAAAGAGACATAAATGAGAAATTATGTTGCATCTACATGATTCAAGAGAGCATCATTGCCCCTAAATTGTAGGGATTAACCTCTCATTTGTGTTATTATGTCAACACAAGTAGAAAGCAACATGAAATAAACAAAAATAAAAAGAAGAGGAAAATGAAAGCTAATGGAAAAGAGAACTAATCTAATTGCATAAAATAAAAGAGATCTACACTACAACCTGAAAGGAAATAAACAAGAAAATGAAAAGAACATGTATTAAATTGCATAAAAAGTTACATGAAAAGAAGAAATGGCTAAGTAGCCATGAAAAGAAAGAGTGCTCTCGTTTTATTTTCCTAAGAGAAGAGACTAAGAGAAGAGAGCCTAAAAGAGAGACTAAGGGAGGAAGAGGGTTACATGAAGATATGGGATATTTATACAAGTGTTAAACCCTAATTCATATTTTTGGGTTATGCCCAAAATACCCTTGAGAAAGTGTGGAGGCCAATTAATCATTAGCTTCTACTAATCATCATTTAAGTGTAAATGAAGCCATTAATTCCATAAGCATGTGCATTAGCCTCTAATTTGTACATTAAGTTAGGTGGGTAGGTGGGGTCCTCCATTATCATGCCTTTGAATTATTTCCATCTTCATTCCTTTATCTTCACTCTTGTGCATGCATATCTTCATGAAACCACTTGTATTTGAATTTAAATTCCTACAAAATAACATAGAAATTTTCAATTAAATTTTAGAAAATTAATATATGCACAAAAATGACCATTTTGCCCTTGGATGAAGATGAATATGTGACAATTTGAAATAATTTGAATTTTGGTTTAAACAAGTTAAAATATCCAATATGATCATTTATTTAATTTAAATAGATTAAATATGGTGGTAAAAATATGCACATTTACGTGCACATCACTATGTCATTTAAATTTGGGTTGAAATGATAAAAATCCATCCATGTAATTAAAATTGAAATAATTGATCACTTGGCCATAGGGTAGAAAATTATATACGGACACCGGATTGGTTAAATTAAATAATTTTAAATTATTGAAATTGAATTTTTTTAAACGATGTTCTAAAGAAAATAAAATTTGGATTTATATGAATAAAATTATTTTCTAATTTGAGATTTGAAATGTTGAAATTGAAACTATTAACTGAAATTGTTTAAAAAATTAATTTGAAATCTTAAAGTTGAATTGAGATATGATTTGAGTTTATTGGAAGTGAATTTATTTTAAAGGTTTAAATTTTAATTTAAAAGTTGAATTCACTTTAATTAAAGTGGTTTAAATTGGTAATTCAATGTTTTGGTTGTAAAATGGATTTAAACTTAATTGTTAAAAATGAGAATTTGAATTGAAACTTTCAGCCATTTGAATAGCACCGTTTAAATTGAATTGAAGTAAAGTTTGAAATCGTTTTGAATTGAGGCTGATTTAAATTGAAATTTGAATATGAAGTTTACTTGATTTGGAAGTCGAAGAATTAATTTCATTTTGATTTGGAAGTTGAACCTTGTTGTGAAAGAAAGAAACAGGTTTAATATAAACTATTTTAATATAAAAACTATTTTAATAATCAAATTATTTTGATATATATAAACTATTATGATTATTCAAACTATTTTAATTATTCAAATCTATTTTCAATACTAAACTATTCTATATTCTAAATTATTTTCAACCTTTAACTATTTTAATTATTCCAAACTATGTTTCAATATTCAAACTATTTTATTTATTCAAAACCTTTTTCAATATTCAAACTGTTTTAAAAAGGGGAACTTTTTAGATTTAGATCATTGATTTGATATGAAGATATAATCTATTTTGGAAATGACTTTGAAGCGAATCTGATATTTTGATATGAAGTATGACTTGTTCTTGAAATTTAAAAAAACCAACTGGTGTGAAAATTGACGTTTGGTTGTTAAAGAGACCGAAACCGAATATTGGCATACTCTTTATCAATACCAAAACCAGTTTAACAATAGTGTACGCGGTGGATGATCCAGAATGAAGTGGTTGGATTGGCTAACATTTGCTGGATTTGAAGAAAGAGAACGATGATGGCCGACACTTGTGTCAATTTGAAATGACTAAAACAAGAGCCTATGTATGGCCAAGGGGTTAGCTACCTTTAGGGGCCCCGCCCCTTCGTATTATATTGACTTCTTACTTGATCTATGCACATTGATTTGATTTTAGGCGTGGTGGACTCGGTCGGCAGTCGTGGCTATGATGTGTTACGACCAGCCAGTAAATGCAGCTGGTAGAATCCTACCTTGGGCATTGCCTCATGTGCCTTGTCATACTTTTATCCTTATACGCGACCACTACGACTTTTTTTAGTGTTGTCTTATCACGCCACTTCCATGGATACCGACGTTACTGGTGATGCTACTAAGGATAACTGTAGGACGATGCTTAAAAATGTGTTAAGGGGGATCAATGTAAAGCCTTAACGCTATTATAATACTTGAAACGACCCGCAGTTCCGTACCACTTTGAGCCGACAATATTCTCCATCAGTTCAACTCAAAGTGGACAGAAATACAAACCATTAGGGTTAAAGAAGAAAGAGGTAGAAGAAGAAATAGAAAACAACATCAGAATCTCTCAATCACAGCGGAACAACATATAATATATAACAACAGATTTTTATACAAAAGAATCTGTAACTGTATAATACTTACAATCATCAGAGTACATAATCATCACATCAAATCTGGACAGTTTAGTAACTTGTCCTTACACAGCGGAATATACAAATCTACGGAAATACGCCTCGTCATCCAGCTCGTCTCCTGAACTCCACAACATCCTATCATGTATCTGTAATACTCGGTCTGACCCGAGCATTATAATAAAATAACACCCGAGTCAGTCTGGAAAACCA
Source organism: Allium fistulosum (assembly GCA_030737815.1). NCBI lineage: Eukaryota > Viridiplantae > Streptophyta > Magnoliopsida > Asparagales > Amaryllidaceae > Allium > Allium fistulosum. The sequence continues at coordinate 896,040,056 of CM060902.1, forward strand.
GCATGAGAAAAACACACTCTATTGAATTATTAAAGTTTTCAAAATCTTTTGAAATCAATGGTATCTCGTAAGACCACGCCACAAATAAACATGCCGAGTTTTTACCTTACGATAACAAAAATATATTTATTAAAACCGTCTGATATTACAATAGTGCCAACATAAAGTAAAATAGAATCTAGCTGTAACAACCCGCATATTTGCCGATTTTTTATTTAAATATATTATTTAAATATTTCATCGTTAGTCGGATTTTAGTCCGAAAAGCTACTTTTTGCAAACTATCGAATTGGGACTCGAGACCACTTCCATTGAGTCCAAAATGCCGTTTGCGACCTTTTTGAGTATAAACTTTGATATGTTTGGAGCTAGTCAAAAATTTGACCATTTGCACTTTGGGTTTGGTTTTGGGTTCAGCCCCCTTTGCCAACTTAACCTCCAAACTGAACCATCCCTCCCCATTCATCCTCACTTCCTCCTCTTTTCAGTTTCAAAGCAAAAATGGTGGGAGAGATTGGAAATTAAAACTCCATGCCCTAGTTCCTCTTGCAAATTCTTGTTCTTGCTCCAAATTCAAAGAGAACCCATTGGTAAGCCTCCTCTTCATCTTCTCCAACTCATTCTCTTATCAATTTCAGTTTATTCCTAAACCTAACTTTGGGAATGTCCTTCTTTAAGCTTTGATTCAAGCTCGTTGAGTTGGAATTGAAGAGTGATTGCCATTGCCATTGCTTTCAAGCTTCTTCTTCATTGATTTGGGTTCAAAGGTGAGATTTTTATCTCACATCTTAAACTATAATTATCTTCGATTGTTAGGTATGAATTCCTAACACTTATTCTTGTGCAATTGCTTTTGGTTTGGATTGATTTGGTGAATATTCCAATTTTTAGTGTTTTGAGTTCAATTCTTTGAAAATCCTAACTTTGATGTTTTGATCATGTTTTTGGTGATGAATCGAAGAGCGTATATGGCCGGGTAGTCGATTGGCGTAAACCCTTAGCGCCGTTGCTCGACCGATTGCATTTCGGAAGGAATTGGTATTCATTTGATTGGCATGGGAGTGCTGGAAACAGGCTCCGGTCGACCGACCTCAGAGTCCGGTCGACCGACCTGCTATTCTAGCATCTCCCTGCCTCTGTTTGGAAGTGCAGGTTACAGGCTTCGGCCGACCGACCTCAGGGTCCGGTCGACCGACCTGCTACCCGAGCACTTCTATCTCTGGTCCGGTCAACCGACTCAGGGAGTCCGGTTGACCGACCTGCTCCTATTTTGACAATTTTGCCTATATTGTCTATTTGTTTGAATTTCCAACTTTAATCGATTCGTGTTGTCTCCTCTTTGTTGTTATCATTTCTTAAGACTTTGATGACTCCTCTTTCGGGCTGGTATCCCTCTGCGTAGGCGATCTTATCCGAAAAACATTCAACCGAACTTCTTACTTTGATGGTTTTGGGAATTGATTTCTTTGGATTTTATTCACGTCTTCGAATGTGAATTTTTATGATTGATTGTTTCTACAATCACTTCTATGATTTGTCACTTCAAAATATAAAGGTTTTCTATACTAGTATTAAATATCAAAACTCTTTCATTAAAATGATTTCAACTCTATTTTCAATATCAAACTCGTTTATAAAACTGTTTTCCAATCTATTAGTATATACAAACCTTTACCTCATTCGTATGAGAAAATATAATTAAACGGCTTAGCAAAACAAGTGGTATGAAACGCTTGCGTTTACTTCGTCGGTTAATTGATGGACTTGTTCGATTGAAACTCTTGTGACAATTTCCTAGTGGAGATCTACAGTTTGTTCGTAAATATTTGAGTTAAGCAAGTGGTTATGGGACATGAAGCTAAACTCTTATATTTACTAGCTTAGTGTAATCGACACTTACTTATGATCATGATGATCATTCTTGTGATTTAGACTAGCGATTGAGCGATGTCTCTTTGTTGTGAGGTTAGACTAGACACCATTTGTGTGATTTCGATTCACACATATCTCTTTATCTTTAAGGTTAGTCTATACCTCATTGGTGTGATTTCGATTCACACATATTGAAACTCTTGTGACAATTTTCTAGTGTAGATCTACAATCTGTTCGTAAATATTTGAGTTAAGCAAGTGGTTATGGGACATGAAGCTAAACTCTTATATTTACTAGCTTAGTGTAATCGACACTTCTTTATGATCGATGATGATCATTTTATGATTTAGACTAGCAATTGTGCGATGTCTCTTTGTCCGTATGAAGGACTGTACCTCATTTTATTGAGCTTCGTCTCATTTATCGCATGGGTCGTATCTTTCTAGATACGTCGATGTTTATTTATGCATGGGGCGTATCTTTCTAGGTGCGTCGATGCTAGAACATGGGTTGTACCTATTTAGGTGCGTCGATGTTTATTTACTTCGTGGAGCAATCGGCTCAATAAGTCGGGGCATGGGGCGTATCTATTTAGGTGCGTCGATGTTCGTCTATGCATGGGGCGTATCTTTCTAGGTGCGTCAATGTTCGGCTTTGCATGGGGTGTATCTTTCTAGGTGCATCGATGTTAGACATTACATGGGGCGTATCTTTCCAGGTGCGTCGATGTTTATTTATGCATGGGGCGTATCTTTCTAGGTGCGTCAATGCTAGAGCATGGGTCGTATCTTTCTAGGTGCGTCGATGTTCGACTTTGCATGGGGTGCATCTTTCTAGGTTTATCGATGCTAGACTTTACATGGGGCGTATCTTTCTAGGTGCGTCGATGTTCAATTTATGGGATTGGCCATCCTCTTTTCTTGTGATTTCTGGATTTTATGTTTCACCAGCTTTTACCATTGACATTGATGAGTATGTCATTTTATTGTGGCTTGGTGAATTAAATTAAGAATATGACATTCTTTTAATCTTTGAGAAGATTCTTGTGATATTGATTAATCTCTTGTTGATTATCATTTTCATACTTGTAGTAGTATGCTTTTATGGTTATTATATGTTTATGCCATATCTCTTGTTCTATATCATTTTATCTGATAATTATAGCTAGACTGATCCGTTTATTATTTTCTTCTTAAATAATACTCGGGTCAGACTGAGATTTTACAAGTGCTTCCTCATGACTTCTTATCTGGAGCCATCTTCTGACTTTTGGCTAACTACTCTAGTTTAGTAGTTTTTGTTGTATGCATTTGAGATTAGACTCCTTGATGTATACGTATTCTATTGTCCTGCACTTGTATCTATTCTTTTGTGTTATTGTGGATCTTATTTGACCACTACTCTGATGTACACTTTCATGTGTTATATTCATATCTATTTCCGCCTTTGTGATATGAATTGTCTGTGACTGATTTGCGTTACATTTATTTCTATATTTGTTTTCCGAAGATTATATATAGCCACTGTGTAGTAGCTTTGAGTTTGTATCGGTATGTCGGATTTCCTCTTTAAATGATATGCCTCCTATACTATCTGACATATCGGTGCTCGCACAAAGCTGTTACACGGATGGTCGCTCCTCAACAGCCTTATTCTCCGTGCTAGTTGACAGCATTACACTGTAGTGTTCTTGGCTAGCGTGGGTATAGAGGTGGGGCGTCACACTAGCTGAAATGCTTGCATCTCACGTTCCAGCAATAGTTAGGCACAATCAAAACCGTACAGATGCTTATTGGAGATTTGATTCCATACAATGGCAGGGCTACTGGGGTACCGCCCGTCACAGTACCTGGCCTAGATAAGAGTACCGAGGATCACTCTCGACCCCCTGCAACACAAGACCGGAGCTACCCCTTACTGGATAGTCTGAATAAGATCACCTCGCGGTTTGGACCAGCAACCGCCACTAAGCCGAAATCAAAAAGGGACATCTAGACAGGGATGACCTTACCCTAACTTGTTGCTAGCCACTTAGCCTTGCTGCACCTCCCCTATTTTAGCCATTTCCGGTTGATGAGGCTTGAGTCTATGCGTTACCTTTTCAGAACACATTTCACTTAGAATGCTCATCGTCCTCCTGACGATGGTCTGATAGCATTCATCCATACAACTTGCCCTGGGTCTGGACAAACTGAATCACCGTCTTCACCATCTTCACGATATTCACTCGCAACTGTTCAAACCGGATCGAAGTGGTTTTGGGTAATTAAACCCGATCCCGGTCTCTTCGAAATGATCAGCGCATTGGCTAATATTAATAGTCGGTTATTTAACTATCAAATTAAACTATCATCCAACCAATTGTTATCTTTCCACTGAAAAGCACAATGTCCTTTAAAATTAGATTTGTAAAGAAGTTAAATCACTTTATCCAGAAAATATACACTTAAACATTTCAAAATATAAAGCTGCTTAAAATACTTTATTTAAAATACCGGTTATGAAATTCTATAATAATATTCCTAGTAAAACTTAAGCCAAAACTACTTTTAAAACAAACTATTTTATAAAATATAAATACTTAATAATTTTTCTTTTAATCATAATGCCACTTTAAATCTTTTAAAAAAACAATTAACTTAATAAATATTTACCTTTAAAATTTTAAAACAGTTAAATAATGATTTCCTAAAACATTCTTTTTAAAACATTTTAGAACTTCTTAATTTATACTTAGAAATCCTTCTTTGAAAATACACTTAGCTTTCAGGAAACTACGCTTTCCATTTCAATATAACCGTCTTACCATTTATAAATCCTTCTTGATCCATTTCCAGTCTAATTTACGTCCCAAACCCGTAAATTATTTTTCCATACTTTTAAAAATAAACCACTATTTATTTTTTAAAATAAATCACCCTTAACTTATAAATTCCCACCGTGAATTTATACTTTCAAATTATCCACTGATAAATATTCACCTTATTTATAAACCCAATTTATAAATCTCTTAGCCTTATTTTCCTTTATAACCACCGTTCAAACACTAAATCAATTTCAAATCGATTCTCTGGGTTAATTTCATTTTCAAATTTATTTTTGGATTTATCAAAATTACCCCAAACCCTTAATTTCAAATCCACTTGCCTCTTCTGATTTAAAATCTTATTTAAATCTGAAAACACCCATTCCACACTTAATTTCAAAACCCCCTTTTTATTTCTCTCAAACCATTTTAAATCTTGGATTTAAAATAAATCCCTCTAATTCTTAAACAATATCGTTTAAGTTTTCAAAAACTCTTTATTTCCCATTTATTCAAAATCCCTGTTTTCCCACACCACGGAATTTATTAAATAGGATTTTCAAAATCAACCATTTACTTTTTCCCAATTTCACTCTTTTTATTTATTCGTCTTCACTATAATTATTTTGCTTAAAATTTCCTTTATTTCCCTTCAAAATCCAATCTTTATATTTTTGATATCTTAAAATACCAAAACATATTCAGCCAAACCATATCATTCATTATTTCAATTTCCAATATAACCAATATAATCTATCACAGATTATCAAATAAATCACATCACTGAATATGAAATAATTCAACATTTGAGGTATCCAGTTGGATCCCTCCAACCTATTTCCCTGTATCTACAGATGTTAGCACAATATAAAATACCAATCCCACTTCGAGGGGGATATCGCGGTATAAAGGGTCATCCGCTATTATGCGGGGCGCATAGGGTCTCATCCGCTATATAATGCGGGAATATCAATCACTCCAATATATATATATATATACTACTATATATAATATCATATCCAAACTGATAATAAATCATCAATTCAAGCAATCAACCAATAATTTAAATTTTAACTATTTAAATCAACCAGCAATCCAAATGTGAGTGAGATTAACTCACCTTTGACCTTTAATTTGCAATCCGATCCAAACCGGCTTGTCTCTCCCCTATTTTACACCTTGTATAAACATTATATGATTTATTAATATTTGAAATAATCGAACAGTCACTTTCCATTTAATAAATTTAATTAACTAAAAATTTAATTTAACTAATTTTTCCTTTAATAATTTTCTTAGTAGCTAAATAATTAAATAAGTTAATTTAACAAATTAATCTCCATTATTTTAAAATTAAACTAGTATGTGAAAGTATGTATTTATGTATATTTATTTATTTTATTTTTCCTTTGAAACTTCATATACTAAAAATAACCTATATACATTCTAAAAATCTAATCTTTATAAACTCTACAACATTTTAAAATTCCCTTTTTTCCAAACTTTATCTATATAAAATAATTTCCTATTTTTCTGAAAATAATAACAGTAATTTACTTTACTGTGTATATATACATACATATATAAATCTAAAATATGTTTATATCTTACTGTAATAATTTTCTATTTCTGAATATATGTATGCGCACATATATATATATATTATAAACCGAGTCACTTTATAACTTACTGCAATTATTATTAATTTTTTTCTTTGTTTTATGTACATGTATATATATATATATATTGGAAAAAAAACTGCATACAGATATACCTCACTGTCGCGCGTCTCCTATGTCGCCATGACCTACTCGCGAGCCTCCACCATCTCGAGTTCGCCTCTTCCACTTCTTCCAAGCCTCGCGAACGCCACTCGAGCACAAGATTTACATCGCGACTTTACCTCAAAGTGCCCACGCGAGCTTGCTCGATCGCCGCGAACCTCCTAGCCCCAATCAGGAGCTCCCCAAATCGAACGAACCATGCCGCCTTGAAGTCACCACTACCCAAAGGAAACCGCGCATCTGTCGCCTTGCGATACTTCCCTGTCGAAGTCGAAATCAACTTCGATTTGATTTTGAAAGAACGAGGAGGATGCGGCTTGATTTAAAACGAAGGCGGCTATCTTTTTTTTTCGAACGAAAACAATTTCGTTCTGTTGATTTTGCTCGGCCATTATATTTTCTCTACGATTTGAACTTAGGAATGGAAGGGGAAAGAAACGCGACATAAATAAGGGAAGTTGTCGGCTTGCTTCAAAAGACAAAAGGGAACGTGACTTGATTTTTGCGTGCCTGCCATTGCTTGCTACAAAGAGGGAAAAAAGGTGTGAGGGTGAAAGAAAGTAGGCTGGTGGAAGGGAATCTCTGCTGTGGAAAATGTTGACGTGAAGGGAATTTGACTGGTTAAACAACATATATTATATTTAAATTTAAATTTACATTTAAATCGTCTTGAATTCGTAGCTCAAAATCTTGACATCCTATCGAGGCGTGCCGCTAGGCGTTCAAAATGTTATACCCCTATTTCGAACACAATGGAAAAGGTTTCGAGTCCTAATTCGATCGTTTGGAGAAGATAGCTTTTTGGACCCATTTATTCTATTGAATTTTTCGATATTGATTTCAGCGCGTTTATATATCGTACGCTCACACAACAATTCCAATCACTACGAAAATTGAAATCCGATAATAATACACTATTATGGATCCAATGGAACTGGTTTTGTCGAATTCTGAGACTGTGCCTCGGAAGGCTATTTTTAAATATCAATTTAAACGATAAAATTTCAAAACTGAATAAAACACTTTTAAATTCAATTTTAAAAGTTCTATCACCTTCAGTATTATTAATATGAATTTTATAAGCCTTCAAATTATTTTTAACACACTTGAAACTCCAGATTTCATATTTCACCCAATTTCCAATTATTTAATTCAATAATTAAATTATCCAATAAATATTGATATTTGAAATTCAAGTTAAAAAAAATTCATTTTTGAATATTTAAAATCAATTAAATATTCTAATTTCAAATATCCAAAAATTACAGGTTGTCACATTCCTCCCCCCTTAAAAAAATTTCGTCCCCGAAAATGCTAGGTAAGAAGAATAGTCCAATACCCGTTTACTTTTTCCAAAACCAAACAGTTTTCAACGACTTCTAAAAACAATCTTTTATTAAAGACACACTATTCCTCTTACTAACTTTCCAAACTCATCCAAAAGTCCCAAACAATATGATTCACTTATCAATTCAAATTCAAATTTGAAACCAAATTTTGAATTATCAAAATTTTCTCAAAAATTTTCTAACTCCCTAAATTTCGAAAATTTTTACCAGCGTCTCCTTTGCGCGACTAGTTCGGTACAACTACAAAATGCCTCTACGGGCCCCCGGATTTCCAAAAGAAAATAAAAATCCAAGTGGCTAGACAAGAAAATCATCAAATTTCATACAGAAATTTAAATACATACCTTTAAGTCGAGTAATTCAAATTTCTATCTTCTGAATCATAAACACCAATTTTCTTTTGCTTTTTAAAACACCTGTATATCCTACTTAGCAATAATATCCAACCACAGTATTCAAAATCATTTTATACATTTCATTTCAAAAGTTTTCATATCTATTTCATCCACATTCGTACAATGCACATATATCATTCGTACGCAATACCAAATTCGATCACTCACTCGATCACACAATCTCACTTCCGAAATAATATCTTCCACCCGACTTCCTAGTGCGGACTCAGATATGGTTCCTTGATCAGAAACCGTCATTCTCCTTGCATAGCCATAACTATGATAGAGAATATCCAGAATCAATCAAAAATCCATATCCAGGGTTCGCCGTCGAAAATCAAGTGAAAAATCCTAACTCGGATCGATATATCTATCTCGAAATTCCATGCTCGAATCTGGATCAAATCGTTATGCGAATAAAATTATATACGTACATCTTACGTACTTAACCCAATTGATTATTAGCTATATCAATTTCCTTTTCATTCACATTTACTATGATTTTCATCCACTTATTCTCAATTATCCCATTTCACACTTTACTGAATCTTCATTCAAATATTAACTTAGAATATTTTTCTAATACCAAATTTTACTTAAGAATTTTCACCGTTCCTACTTAAGTTCAATATAAGTATCTTATACACTTTAATATTTGTTTCCACTTCACCACCCTGGTTATACTTTTTTTTCAATTTACATTTCAATTTCCTTTGAATTCAATTTACCTTTCATTTTTAAATATTGAATTCTATTCACCTTATCTCAACCCATATTTAATTAACCATTTTCTTTTATTAGTTTCACTTTCTAATTTATTTAAAATCTCAAATAAAAGTTTATTTGCAACCTCTTTCTTCCTTCAGTTTCTTCGAACAATTTCTTCGATTTCACCTTACTTCACATATACACTTTTAAATTAGATTTCAATATTCAGTTTCACCTCTATTTGCTTACCACTTTTAAATCCTTTGTCGTTAGCGAAAAAATTTAAAAAATTTCTAACTCCCAAAATTTTCGAAAAATTTTGGCAGTCTCCTTTGTACGGAGGAGCTTTTGCAATTTGACAAGAGATATAAATATATATACATCAACCCACATGGTCAGAAAACAAAAAAACAAACAACAGTTCATATTTCCTATCTTTTTATTGCATAGGCGTACCTTTATTTAGCATTTTTAATCAAGTGGCTTATTATTTTAGCAATTAACGCAACCAAATCTAGCCATACGGCTTCCCTATACCTGTACTTACTCAATTAAACATGTAAGTGCTAAAGACATATAATTCACTAGTATTTCACTTATTTAAAATAGCTAAAACAAGCATTTGATAAACAATGCATACTAAACAGTCTTTCATAAGCAATTTCCAATGTTTCGACATTAATTTTAATTGTTGACAACCAATTCATATACTATTGCAATTTTTTCAATCAACCCATATACTATTTTCATTTAATTTAAATAGTTTACAACTTAATTTCTTACATTCAATTCATTTTTAACTCAACAAACCCATTTATATTACCATAATATTTTAAATAAGCTTCCAGAGTTTAAACAATTTCTTAAACATTCCAAAACACTTAAACCAACTCCAGAGTTTTCAACAATCTCTTAAGTATTTCAAAAATCAAAGCGGTTTTACCAAACCAAAGCTTCAACATTTCAAAATCACCTTTGAAATCAATTATATCCAAAATCCTTTGCATTACAAAAAATCAAACCCGACTTTTGCAAACAAACACCAATCCAAAACATCCAGGCAGCAATCCCTCTCTTGGAAACTCGAAAATGAACACCGATGATGTCGCGATCATCATCAGAATTATTTTCCAGCGACCGAAAAGAGTTTAGTGCTTTCATCTCTTCAAAACACTTTCCAAATATTTTTAAATCCAAATCTCACCAGATTTCCATATATAATTCAAAAATATTTCCCAAATAATATCGCTATTATTTCCCCCAAAACCTTTGAAAATCATTTTCAACTCAAAGGAAATTAAATCTTTCTCAAAATTTCAAATTTCAAATTCTTTCAATCTATTTTCAAATATTACCCTGGAGTTTTATCCCATTTCAATTATAAATCACATTTATAATTCACATTACATATTCCATTCTGTTATATGAACTTATTTCCTTAACTTTGGTTATAAATTCAACAACTTATTCAATTTTCCACCCTACAATGATATTAATTTAGTATTATCATTCTCTAACAAACAAGCAACCATATATACTTATAATAATTTCTGAAAATTATTCCTTTCATATATAAAAATAATTTTGGGCAAAATTATTTCATTTACCCCATTTTAAAACAATACTATGTCGAATTGTTCTATTCAAGTGTTTAGAGATCCCTATCAATAACGTTAATTACTCGTATTGACCCGAATCCATAAACCCACTCGACAAACCAATCAACACAGTATAAAACAATTTTATATTCACTAACAAATATGTGCTTATATCTATTAATACACTCAAACTCATTCTAGAGTACTACTGACTCTATCTCTAATGAGTAATCCCCACCAAAGCCAAGGTTCTCGCTTAACCTTCAGCTCTGATACCAAGTGAAACGACCCGCAGATTCGTACCACTTTGAGCCGACAATATTCTCCATCAGTTCAACTCAAAGTGGACAGAAATACAAACCATTAGGGTTAAAGAAGAAAGAGGTAGAAGAAGGAATAGAAAACAACATCAGAATCTCTCAGTCACAGCGGAACAACATATAATATATAACAACAGATTTTTATACAAAAGAATCTGTAACTGTATAATACTTACAATCATCAGAGTACACAATCATCACATCAAATTTGGACAGATTAGTAACTTGTCCTTACACAGCGGAATATACAAATCTATGAAAATATGCCTCGTCCAGCTCGTCTCCTGAGCTCCACAGCATCCTATCCTGTATCTGTAATACTCGGTCTGACCTGAGCATTATAATAAAATAACACCCGAGTCAGTCTGGAAAACCAGCGTGAGAAAAACACACTCAATTGAATTATTAAAGTTTTCAAAATCCTTTGAAATCAAAGGTATCTCGTAAGACCACGCCACAAATAAACATGCCGGGTTTTTACCTTACGATAACCAAAACATTTTTATTAAAACCATCTGATATTATAATAGTGCCTATAGAAAGTAAAATAGAATCTAGCTGACATGCTTGCATCTCACGTTCCAGCAATAGTTGGGCACAATCAAAAATGTACAGGCGCTTATTGGAGATTGGATTCCATACAATGGCAGGGCTACTGGGGTACCGCCCGTCACAGTACCTGGCCTAGATCAGAGTACCGAGGATCACTCCCGAACCCCTGCAACACAAGATCGGAGCTACCCCTTACTGGATAGTCCGAATAAGATCACCCCGCGGTTGGGATCAGCAACCGCCACTAAGCCGAAATCAAAAAGGGACATCTAGACAGGGATGACCTTACCCTAATTGGTTGCTAGCCACTTAGCCTTGCTACACCTCCCCTGTTTTAGCCATTCCCGGTTGATGAGGCTTAAGGCTATGCGTTACCTTTTTAGAACACATTTCACTTAGAATGCTCATCGTCCTCCTGACGATGGTCTTATAGCATTCATCCATACAAGTTGCCCTGGGTCTGGACAAACCGAATCACCGTCTTCACCATCTTCACCATCTTCACGGTATTCATTCGCAACCGTTCAAACCGGATCGAAGTAGTTTTCGGGTAATTAAAGCCAATCTCGGTCTCTTCGAAACGATCAGCGCATTGGCCAATATTAATAGTCGGTTATTTAACTATCAAATTAAACAATCATCCAACCAATTGTTTTGTTTCCACTGAAAAGCACAATGTCCTTTAAAATTAGATTTGTAAAGAAGTTAAATCACTTTATCCAGAAAATATACACTTAAACATTTCAAAATATAAAGCTGCTTAAAAAACTTTATTTAAAATATCGGTTATGAAATTCTATAATAATTTTCCTCGTAAAACTTAAGCCAAAACTACTTTTAAAACAAACTATTTTATAAAATATAAATACTTAATCATTTTTCTTTTAATCATAATGCCACTTTAAATCTTTTAAAAAACAATTAACTTAATAAATATTTACCTTTAAAATTTTAAAACAGTTAAATAATGATTTCCTAAAACATTCTTTTTAAAACATTTTAGAACTTCTTAATTTATACTTAGAAATCCTTCTTTGAAAATACACTTAGCTTTCAGGAAATTACGCTTTCCATTTCAATATAACCGTCTTACCATTTATAAATCCTTCTCGATCTATTTCCAGTCTAATTTACGTCCCAAACCCGTAAATTCTTTTTCCATACTTTTAAAAATAAACCACTATTTATTTTTTAAAATAAATCACCCTTAACTTATAAATTCCCACCGTGAATTTATACTTTCAAATTATCCACTGATAAATATTCACCTTTTTTATAAACCCAATTTATAAATCTCTTAGCCTCATTTTCCTTTATAACCACCGTTCAAACACTAAATCAATTTCAAATTGATTCTCTGGGTTAATTTCATTTTGAAATTTATTTTTGGATTTATCAAAATTACCCCAAACCCATAATTTCAAATCTACTTGCCTCTTCTGATTTAAAATCTTATTTAAATCTGAAAACACCTGTAACTACCCGCATATTTGTCGATCTTATATTTAAATATTTTATCGTTAGTCGGATTTTAGTCCGAAAAGCTACTTTTTCATACAGACAAATTAGGACTCGAGACCACTTCCATTGAGTTCAAAACGTCGTTTGCAATCTTTTAAGTATAAACTTCGATATGTTTGGAGAGAGTGGAATTTTCGTCACTTTTTGCTTTGGACTTTTGGTTTGGGCTGAACCACTTCTAACTCAGTCCCAACCCATCTCCTCTTCATCACTTCTTCTAAAACAACAAAGCTTCATCAAAAATGGTGGAGGGAATGGGAAATTAAAATTCCAAGCTCAAGTTCATTAGCAAATTCAACATCTAATTCCAAATTCAAGAAGAAGACATTAGATTCAAGCTTCTTGTGTTGAGATTGAAGAGGGATTGATTCTTGTTTGCTTTAGGCTTCATCTTCATTGATTTTTCATGAAAAGGTGAGATTTTGATCTCACATTCTTGCCTATAACTATCTTGGATTGTTGGGAATGAATTCCTATCACTTTAGAATGTACATTTGCATTTGGATTGGATTGAATTGTTGAAAAACCCAATTTTTAGTGTTGTTGCCAAATTCTGGGCCTAGGTCGCTCTGCCGCTGAGAAGTCTCGGCCTGCATTTAGCTCGCTAACCCTTAGGTCGTTCTGCAACGTTAGGTCGTTCGGCAATAACTGGGTCGGTAGGTCGTGCCACAATGGGTCGTTCTACCCTGCTAAGTCGCTCGGCCTTACCAACTCCTTAAGTCGCTCAGGCGTGGAAAAGTCTCTTCCTGCTTATAGCTCGTTCAGGGTTAGGTCACTCGAGTTAGGTCGTTAACCCCGTTAGAGCGCAACACCTTTAGGTTGCGCACCCTTAGGTCGCACCATGTTGGGCCTCGGCTATCTCGTTCCTCCTTAGGTCGTTCGACCTATTTAACTCGCGCCTGTTTTGTACTTGAAACCCCTAGGTCGTTTGCATTCCTTTAGGTCGCTCGACCTTACCCACTTGTTAGGTCGCAACCCCTTCTCCTTAGTTCCACCGAGTTAGGTCATTCATCCATTAAGTCGCTAACCCTTAGGTCGTTCGACCTGTTTCACTAAGGTCGCTTGACCCTATTTCCTTTAGGTCGTTAGACCTTACTTTTCTTTAGGTCGCCTGACCCCTTAAATCGCTCGACCCCTAGGTCGTAACAAGTTAGGTCGCCCGGCCATCTCCTTTTTATACTTAGGTCGTTTGACCTGTATTTTGTTAGGTCATTCGGCATTTTAGGTCGCACCACCTATTTCTACTTTGATGCATTTTGGGCTGATTTCCTTGGATTTTATTCACATCTTTGAATATGAATTTTTATGACCGATTGTTCTACAATCATTTTGAGATTTGTCACTTTAAAAATATAAAGGTTTCAATACTAATAGTATATATCAAAAACTCTTTCATCAAAACGATTTCAACTCTATTTTATTACTAAGCTCTTCTTCCTAAACCGTTTTCCAATCTATTAGTATATACAAGCCTTTACCTCACTCGTACGAGAAATCTAATTAAACGACTTAGTAAAACGAGTGGTATGAAACGCTCGCATTCACTTCGTCGGTTAATTCTTGGACTTGTTCGATTGAACCTCTTGTGACAATTTTCTAGTGAAGATCTACAGTTCGTTCGTAAATATTTAAGTTAAGCAAGTGGTTATGAAACATGAAGCTAAACTCATATATTTACTAGCTTGGTGTGATTGACACTTACTTATGATCATGACGATCATTTTTGTGATTTAGACTAGCAACTGTGCGATGTCTCTTTGTCTACGAGGGAGACTAAACCCCGTTTGTGTGATGTTTCTACATCACATATGTGGGGTAGCGCCCCACGGTCTTCGGGCCATTCTTGTGGAGCTTTGGCTCAAAATTAATGGTTAGCTACCATGAGATAGCATCTCGTTTTGTGATACACGTGTTGGTGAGTTTTCATACTCCCGTTTTGTGATAGGCCTCCCCCTTCTTGTGATTTCTGGATTTCTTGTGATGATTTCTGGAATTTTGTGCTTCACTAATTTTCGTGATTTCCATTGATAAGTTTTATCAATTTTTGTGCATTGGTGAATTTGTGTGTCATTGACTTGTTATGAATACAAGTTTAGGGTATGATACCCTATTTTATCTTTGAGAAGATTCTTGTGATATTGATTAATCTCTTGTTGATTTTCGATTACATACTTATAGTAGTATGCCATTATGGTTATTACATGTCTAT
The DNA here is from genome assembly GCA_030737815.1 of Allium fistulosum. Classification (NCBI taxonomy): domain Eukaryota; kingdom Viridiplantae; phylum Streptophyta; class Magnoliopsida; order Asparagales; family Amaryllidaceae; genus Allium; species Allium fistulosum. Next base: position 896,055,171 of record CM060902.1, read on the forward strand.
ACCATATCTTTTATTCTATATCATGTCATCTGATATTTATAGCTAGACTGATCCGTTTATTATTTTCTTATAAATAATACTCGGGTCAGACCGAGATGTTACAGGTGCTTCTGCTTGACTTCTCTTCTGTGATTACTCTGACTTTTGGCTAACTACTTAGATTAGTAGTTTTTGGTTGTATACATTTGAGATATAGACTCTATGATGTATACTTATTCTTTTGTATAGCACATGTTTCTATTCTTTTTTATTATCGTGGATCTTTCAGACCACTACTCTGATGTACACTTTCATGTGTTATATATATATTCATATCTTTTTCCGCCTTTATGATATGGATGTCTGTGACTGATTTGTGTTATGTTTTTTTCTATGTTTGTTTTCGAAGACTATATATAGCCACTGTGTGATAGCTTTGAGTTTGTATCGGTGTGTCGGATTTCCTCCTTAAATGAAATGCATGCTATACTATCTGACATATCGGTGCTCGCACAAAGCAATTACACGGATGGTCGCTCCTCAACAGCCTTATTCTCCGTGCTAGTCGACAGTAGTACACCGTAGTGTTCTTGTCTAGCGTGGGTATAGAGGTGGGGCATCACAACTTGGTATCGGAGCCAAACTTCGGAACAATGTAGAATAACTTAACAAGGATCATCGTCCTAAGTCCAACTTAGGAGTCGTGCCTTAGGATTTAATTCGAGTCTTCGTACCGATTCATCCTATTTCCTTTATGATACCTTGTTTTATCTATCAAGATTTGCTTGATATTTATTTGGAGAATAACTTTTCTTCTTCTCTCTTTCTTAAAGAAGAGAATGTCTAGACCAGGCCGTCCTAGAGCCGGACCGTCTATTGTTACTCCCCAGGATGGAGTTTTTATGACCGCTCAGTAGCTACTTGATTTAGTAAAGAATGCTTAAGCAGCTGGACCTAATCAAGAACCTACTCATCCTAAGTCTGGATTTGCACGCTTGTGCAAAGATTATACCAACTTGGGTGGGAAACCATTCAAGGGTTCCGAAACTATTATTGAAGTCCAGGCTTGGTTAAGAACATGCGATCGAATCTTTTCTCGCATGAATCTTATTGATCTTCACCGTGTTCAGGTGGCCTCCAGTATGCTCCAAGAGAGAGCATTGGACTGGTATGAACTTCTTATTTCTGAAATCAATGAAGCGGATCTCACCTGGGAGCAATTCCGAGAATGCTTCGAATTGAAATTTGTACCAGAAGCTGAGAAGGTGACATTGGCTCGTCGTTTCATAGACCTTGTTCAAGGTGAATCCTCTGTGACAGATTATGTCGCATCCTTCGAGTCACTGTCTAAATATGGGGTTGAATACATCAACACCCCATTGAAGAAGAACCAAAGGTTCGTTTATGGCTTAAACAAAAATCTCAAGAAGCCATTACTTCTCAAATTAGAAGTTTCTTTTGACCAACTCATTGATATCGCTCTTCGTCTTGAAGAGGCGGATAAGGAAAGTGATGTTGAAGTTGTGGGTGCCAAACCAAACTTCAACAACAAGAAAAGGCCAAATAAATTCAAAGGTCCTTATCCCAACAAAAAGGGGAAACCTGCACCTCCGGCAGCAAAGACTTCTACCCCTAGTAGCGGGCAATGCTATAACTGTGGTTCTAAGGACCATTTTGCGAACAAGTGTTCAAAGCCCCGTTCTTGTCGCTATTGTAAAAGCCCGAATCATTATATACATTTATGCCCCAAACTTCAAGGCAAGAAGGAGGGAAAGCTTAATGTGGCTCAAGCCCCTGGCAACACATCTCGCGGTCAAGGTATGTCTCATTCTGTCCTTGATGGCATTGTTATATTTCATGATCAACCTATTAGAGTTCTCTTTGATACGGGTGCATCCCATTCTTTTATATCAAAGGAACTTGTCGATACTTTTTCCTTAAGTGTTGTTGCTTTAATGACTTCTTTAAGAATTGCGAATCCGGTTGGTGAATCCGCAACTCTTAGTTTGCTTTGTAAAGATGTGGAGATTATTTTGTGTAATTTTCCTTTCCTAGCCGATTTGCATGTCATGCGTTATTTAGGCTTTGGAATGATTTTGGGTATGGATTGGCTTAACCGTTATGAAGCTCATATCCTATGTCCTGAACGGACTATTTATCTCCGACATCCGCGATCTATAAAGCCGATTTCTATTATTCTTAAAGATTCGGATTCCACTTTGGCTGCATCTTTATATTCTTTAAATCCTCGTGATGATGATAATGATGATGAGGAAGATGTCATTTCTAGTATTCACGTCGTTCGTGAATTTTCTGACATATTCGAGCCCGTTTTAGGATTACCACCTAAGCGAGCAATTGAGTTCAGAATTAATCTTACACCTGAAGCTCAACCTATTACTCGTCCTCCTTATCGCATGTCCAATAAGGAGAATGAAAAGATGCACAAACAACTATCCGAATTGAAGACGAAGCAATTTATTCGCTCTAGTTCCTCGCCTTAGGGAGCTTCAGCAATTTTCGTGAAGAAATCCGATGGTACACTTAGGCTTTGCGTCGACTACCGCAAGCTTAATGATCTTACTATTAAGAATAAATATCCTTTACCTCGGATTGATGATCTATTCGATCAGCTTAGTGGTGCTAGGGTCTTTTCACAATTGGACTTGGCTACCGATTTTCATCAGCTTCGTATTGCAGAGGATAGTATTCCTTTGACTTTGTTCCATACTCGTTATGGATCTTATGAATGGCTAGTTATGCCATTTGGTTTAACGAATGCTCCGGCTTATTTCGTTGACCTTATGAATCGAGTTTTCCAAGATTTCCTCGATCGATTTGTTCTCATCTTTATTGATGATATTCTTGTGTATTCTAAAACCGAGGAGGAACATGAAAAGCATCTTCGGATTGTATTTGAAACTCTTAGGAGCAATCAATTAAAAGAAAATTTTCTAAATGCCACTTTTGGCAATCTAGTGTGAAGTTTCTCGGTCATATTATTTCCGAATCCGGAATATCAGTGGATCCTTCAAAGATTGAAGCGATTCAAAATTGGAAGAGACTGGAGAGTGTGACTGAAATCCGTAGCTTTCTCGGATTGGCAGGTTATTACCGCCGTTTCATAAAAGACTTTTCTAAGATTGCCGTGCCTCTTACTGGCTTAACAAAGAAAGGTGTTAAATACATTTGGTCGGACAAATGTGAAACTTCTTTTCAGAAATTAAAATAACTCCTTTCTGATGCTCCTATTCTTGTTATTCCCGAAGGGAATCAAGATTTTGTTGTCTATACCGATGCTAGTCGCGTTGGTTTGGGTGCCGTTCTTATGCAAAAAGAACGTGTTATTGCTTATGCTTCTAGGCAATTGAAGCCAGCTGAGACTAGATATGCCACTCATGATTTAGAACTCGCGGCTATAGTTTTCGCCCTTCGAATTTGGCGAAATTATCTTTTGGGAGAGAAATTTATACTTTATACTGATCATAAGTCTTTGAAATATTTATTTTCTCAAAAGGAACTTAATTTGCGTCAACAGTGTTGGCTCGAATTCCTTGCCTCTTATGATCTTGACATTCTTTATACTCCCGGAAAGGGAAATTGAGTTGCTGATGCTCTTAGTCGTAAGCAACAAGCGGTTGTTTCTATGATGATATCTGAATGGCATGATCTCGAGGCCTTATCCACTTGTGAGATTAGAGACCGTGTATCCGATTTATGTTCATCTTTTGTTTTATGTAGCCTTGATGCTCGTCCTTCTCTTTTAGACCGCATTCTTGAAGCTCAAAGGCTAGATCCTGAATTGGCTCTTCTTAGCCAGAATGTTAAGGATAAAACCGATATTGATGGTTTGAAAGACTTTGATATTGATTCTCGTGGCGGCATTCGAAAATTTGGTAGACTTATCGTACCAAATATTAGTGATCTTCGTAAAGATATTCTAGAAGATTCTCATCGTTCCAAATATTCCATTCATCCCGGTAGTAGTAAAATGTACGCGGATATGAAGCGACTTTATTATTGGGAGGGAATGAAATCTGATATTGCTAACTTTGTTAAGTGTTGCATGACTTTCCAACTTGTCAAGGCCGATCATCAAAGGCCCGGTGGGTTATTGCAACCATTGGAAATTCCAGTTTGGAAGTGGGATCAAATTTCCATGGATTTTATTGATGGCCTTCCCCGTTCTCGTTCGGGTCATAATAGCTTATGAGTGATTGTTGATAGACTTACTAAATCCGCCCATTTTATCCCCGTTCGGTCTAACCGAACCGTTCCTTTTTTGGCCAAACTCTTTATTAAAGAAATTGTTAAATTGCATGGAGTTCCTACTTCCATTGTTAGTGATCGTGATCCATTATTTACTAGTGGATTTTGGAAGAGTCTTCAAAAAGCTTTAGAAACGAAGCTTAATTTTAGCACCGCTTATCACCCCAGTCCGATGGACAAACTGAGCGTGTGAATCAAACTCTTGAAGATCTTCTTCGTGCTTGTGTGCTTGATTTCGGTGGAAGTTGGGAGGATCATATTTCTCTCGTTGAATTTTCCTATAATAATAGCTTCCAATCTAGTATTGGTATGGCACCTTTGGAGGCACTCTATGGAAGGCCATGTCGATCTCCTTCTTGTTGGCTTGAGGCCGGTGAGAAGCTGGTTTTAGGTCCAGATTTTATTCGTGATTCCACAGAAAAGATTGAACTTATTCGACATAGGATGAAAGAAGCCCAAAGTACACAAAATCCTATGCTGATAACCGAAGAAGGAAATTAGACTTTTCTGTTGGTGATCTTGTATTTGTTCGTGTTTCACCTATGAAGGGTGTTGTACGTTTCAGTCGGTCTGGAAAATTAGTGCCTTGATATATTGGGCCGTTTCCTATCACTGAACGTATTGGTTCCGTGGCTTATCGCCATTCATTACTGGCTCAGTTTTCTGCCATGCATGACGTATTTCACGTTTCTCAATTACGGAAGTGCCTTCGGGATTCCGATTCTATTCTTGAGCCCGGTGTTGTGGAAGAGATTGAAGTTTCACCTAACTTAACTTATGAGCAGCATCCTATTTGAATTATTGCTTCGGAGGTCAAACGGCTTCGAAATAAAGATGTTCCGCTTGTTAAAGTTCAATGGTCCTCAAATCCTAAGGATTGTTCTTGGGAAACTAGAGAATTCATCGAGCGAACACATCTGGACTTACTTTCTCATGATCTTTGAGGTGAACTTCTTATTTCAAATTTCTTTTGTAATTAATATGCTTTAATGGTTGTTACTTTTTATTTTCCATCTTATAACTTGCGAGGACACAATTTCTTTAAGGAGGGGAGTCTGTAACAACCCGCATATTTGTCGATCTTATATTTAAATATTTTATTTAAATATTTTATCGTTAGTCGGATTTTAGTCCAAAAAGCTACTTTTTGCATACGGACAAATTAGGACTCGAGACCACTTCCATTGAGTTCAAAACGTCGTTTGCAATCTTTTAAGTATAAACTTCGATATGTTTGGAGATAGTGGAATTTTCGTCACTTTTTGCTTTGGATTTTTGGTTTGGGCTGAACCACTTCTAACTCAGTCCCAACCCATCTCCTCTTCATCCCTTCTTCTAAAACAACAAAGCTTCATCAAAAATGGTGGAGGGAATGGGAAATTAAAATTCCAAGCTCAAGTTCATTAGCAAATTCAACATCTAATTCCAAATTCAAGAAGAAGACATTAGATTCAAGCTTCTTGTGTTGAGATTGAAGAGGGATTGATTCTTGTTTGCTTTAGGCTTCATCTTCATTGATTTTTCATGAAAAGATGAGATTTTGATCTCACATTCTTGCCTATAACTATCTTGGATTGTTGGGAATGAATTCCTATCACTTTAGAATGTACATTTGCATTTGGATTGGATTGAATTGGTGAAAAACCCAATTTTTAGTGTTGTTGCCAAATTCTAGGCCTAGTTCGCTCTACCGTTGAGAAGTCTCGGCCTGCATTTAGCTCACTAACCCTTAGGTCGTTCTGCAACGTTAGGTCGTTCGGCAATAACTGGGTCGCTAGATCGCGCCACAATGGGTCGTTCTACCCTGCTAAGTCGCTCGGCCTTACCAACTCCTTAAGTCGCTCAGGCGTGGAAAAGTCTCTGCCTGCTTATAGCTCGTTCAGGGTTAGGTCGCTCGAGTTAGGTCGTTAACCCCGTTAGGTCGCAACACCTTTAGGTCGCGCACCCTTAGGTCGCACCATGTTGGGCCTCGGCTAGCTCGTTCCTCCTTAGGTCGTTCGACCTATTTAACTCACGCCTGTTTTGTACTTGAAACCCCTAGGTCGCGCAAGGCTTAGGTCGTTTGCATTCCTTTAGGTCGCTCGACCTTACCCACTTGTTAGGTCGCAACCCCTTCTCCTTAGTTCGACCGAGTTAGGTCGTTCATCCCTTAAGTCGCTAACCCTTAGGTCGTTCGACCTGTTTCTCTAAGGTCGCTTGACCCTATTTCCTTTAGGTCGTTAGACCTTACTTTTCTTTAGGTCGCCTGACCCCTTAAATCGCTCGACCCCTAGGTCGTAGCACGTTAGGTCGCCCGGCCATCTCCTTTTTATACTTAGGTCGTTTGACCTGTATTTTGTTAGGTCGTTCGGCATGTTAGGTCGCACCACCTATTTCTACTTTGATGCATTTTGGGCTGATTTCCTTGGATTTTATTCACATCTTCGAATGTGAATTTTTATGACCGATTGTTCTACAATCATTTTGAGATTTGTCACTTTAAAAATATAAAGGTTTCAATACTAGTAGTATATATCAAAAACTCTTTCATCAAAACGATTTCAACTCTATTTTATTACTAAGCTCTTCTTCCTAAACCGTTTTCCAATCTATTAGTATATACAAGCCTTTACCTCACTCGTACGAGAAATCTAATTAAACTACTTAGTAAAACGAGTGGTATGAAACGCTCGCGTTCACTTCGTCGGTTAATTCTTGGACTTGTTCGATTGAACCTCTTGTGACAATTTTCTAGTGAAGATCTACAGTTCGTTCGTAAATATTTAAGTTAAGCAAGTGGTTATGGGACATGAAGCTAAACTCATATATTTACTAGCTTGGCGTGATTGACACTTCCTGATGATCATGACGATCATTTTTGTGATTTAGACTAGCAACTGTGCGATGTCTCTTTGTCTACGAGGGAGACTAAACCCCGTTTGTGTGATGTTTCTACATCACATATGTGGGGTAGCGCCCCACGGACTTCGGGCCATTCTTGTGGAGCTTCGGCTCAAAATTAATGGTTAGCTACCATGAGATTGCATCTCATTTTGTGATACACGTGTTGGTGAGTTTTCATACTCCCGTTTTGTGATAGGCCTCCCCCTTCTTGTGATTTCTGGATTTCTTGTGATGATTTCTGGAATTTTGTGCTTCACCAATTTTCGTGATTTCCATTGATAAGTTTTATCAATTTTTGTGCATTGGTGAATTTGTGTGTCATTGACTTGTTATGAATACAAGTTTAGGGTATGATACCCTATTTTATCTTTGAGAAGATTCTTGTGATATTGATTAATCTCTTGTTGATTTTCGATTACATACTTATAGTAGTATGCCATTATGGTTATTACATGTCTATACCATATCTTTTATTCTATATCATGTCATCTGATATTTATAGCTAGACTGATCCGTTTATTATTTTCTTATAAATAATACTCGGGTCAGACCGAGATGTTACAGGTGCTTCTGCTTGACTTCTCTTCTGGGATTACTCTGACTTTTGGCTAACTACTTAGATTAGTAGTTTTTGGTTGTATACATTTGAGATATAGACTCTATGATGTATACTTATTCTTTTGTATAGCACATGTTGCTATTCTTTTGTATTATCGTGGATCTTTCAGACCACTACTCTGATGTACACTTTCATGTGTTATATATATATTCATATCTTTTTCCGCCTTTGTGATATGGATGTATGTGACTGATTTGTGTTATGTTTATTTCTATGTTTGTTTCCGAAGACTATATATAGCCACTGTGTGATAGCTTTGAGTTTGTATCAGTGTGTCGGATTTCCTCCTTAAATGAAATGCATGCTATACTATCTGACATATCGGTGCTCGCACAAAGAAATTACACGGATGGTCGCTCCTCAACAGCCTTATTCTCCGTGCTAGTCGACAGCAGTACACTGTAGTGTTCTTGTCTAGCGTGGGTATAGAGGTGGGGCGTCACAACACCCATTCCACACTTAATTTCAAAACCCCCTTTTTATTTCTGTTATTCCACCTTTTGGTCAAGGCTGGAATATCAACAAAATAGCTGGAAAGTGATGGATATCCGAATTGGAAATCGATTGGAAACAAAGCTACGATCGATGTCGTTAAAATTTGGCCGAGCTCCAATCAAGGCAGGATCGATAGGAAATGATGATCAAGGCTAGGAGAGGCTATGTTTCGAATTTTAGGACAAACGGAGACCATTTGCTCAAGATAATGGACGGATACGAACAAGACATTTGTATCGATCAGCATGAATACGAACAGTGCATTCGTATCGATCAGGAAAGGAGGCCAGATGGGTTTCGACTCGATGACAGTAGACCCGGATTGGACAAGTAAGCGTGCGATGGTTCATTCGACTCGATACTGTTCGTATCGATCAATGTTGGATACTCCGACTCGATACTGTTCGTATCGATCAATGTTGGATACTTCGACTCGATACTGTTCGTATTGATCGAGTCGTTGCGAAGATTGGTCGATGGATACGAAGAAGACTGAGCGCGAAGCATGGATGCGAACAGAGCTACAGGTGAACGATACGAAGACAAGGCTTTTCATCGACACGAATATGACTAACACAAACGATGGGCAAGCATAATTCCAAGGAAGAAGCATTCAACTCGGCACAAAGTTAGGATCAAGCCTTGGGAGTAGCGCCACGTCACCGGCGTGCATGTGAAGGACATCGATTCGAACACAAACACGATCGAGTCGAATAGATCGATTCGAACACGATCGAGTCGAATAGACCGAGTCGAACGAAGTAGCCAACTAAAAATCCCAATTCGTATCGATCAATTATCTCCCAAACCACAAGTCCAAATGCTACAAAATTTTCAAAGGAGCTTACGTGCATGCTAAAGAATGTCCACAACAAATTTCGACTCCATTGGACGCAATCTTGATCGATACGAAATTCGTTCGTATCGATCACGGATCGGGCCGAAACTTCACGGGCTTGGTCGCGCGGGCCTACTCACGTGCCAAAAGGAGTCTTCCGAGATCTGGGCGAAATATCAGCCTCCTACACCTATAAATAGAGCCCCAAAGCCAACAGAAAAGGGATCTTTGGTTTCTCAACGTCCAGACACTGTCCAATTCAACTTTGTACTCCATCACTACTGTTATACTCAAATTTTATCATCATAATATGCTGTAATCAGTTGTAACCAGCGAAGAACATCAATAAAAGATTAACTTTTGGAGTGGACGTAGGCCGGAGATAGCCGAACCACTATAAATCTTGAGTCTCTGTCTATTTCTTTTCATTTTAAGTTCATTCTTCTTCATTTTTTATCCTCTACAATACTTAGATCTGAGATTTGTGATCATTTATCGCTGATTTGTGTTCATACACTGGTGCTTTCACGATATTTGGGGTTTGTGACCATTTTTGGCGCAAACAATTTCTCTCAAACCATTTTAAATCCTGGATTTAAAATAAATCCCTCTAATTCTTAAACAATATCGTTTAAGTTTTCAAAAACTCTTTATTTCCCATTTATTCAAAATCCCTGTTTTCCCACACCCTGGAATTTATTAAATAGGATTTCAAAATCAACCATTTACTTTTTCCCAATTTCACCCTTTTTATTTATTCATCTTCACTATAATTATTTTGCTTAAAATTTCCTTTATTTTCCTTCAAAATCCAATCTTTATATTTTTGATATCTTAAAATACCAAAACATATTCAGCCAAACCATAGCATTCATTATTTCAATTTCCAATATAACCAATATAATCTATCACAGATTATCAAATATCACATCACCGAATATGAAATAATTCAACATTTTGAGGAATCCAGTTGGATCCCTCTAACCTGTTTCCCTGCATCCACAGATGTTAGCACGATATAAAATACCAATCCCACTTCGAGGGGGATATCGCGGTATAAAGGGTCATCCGCTATTATGCGGGGCGCATAGGGTCTCATCCGCTATATAATGCGGGAATATCAATCACTCCAATATATATATATATATATACATATATATATATATACTACTATATATAATATCATATCCAAACCGATAATAAATGATCAATTCAAACAATCAACCAATAATTTAAATTTTAACTATTTAAATCAACCAGTAATCCAGATGTGAGTGAGATTAACTCACCTTTGACCTTTGATTTGCAATCCGATCCAAACCGGCTTGTCTCTCCCCTATTTTACACCTTGTATAAACATTATATGGTTTATTAATATTTGAAATAATCAAACAGTCACTTTCCATTTAATAAATTTAATTAACTAAAAATTTAATTTAACTAATTTTTCCTTTAATAATTTTCTTAGTAGCTAAATAATTAAATAAGTTAATTTAACAAATTAATCTCCATTATTTTAAAATTAAACTAGTAAATGAAAGTATGTATTTATGTATATTTATTTATTTTATTTTTCCTTTGAAACTTCATATACTAAAAATAACCTATATACATTCTAAAAATCTAATCTTTATAAAATCTACAACATTTTAAAATTCCCTTTTTTTCCAAACTTTATCTATATAAAATAATTTCCTATTTTTTTGAAAATAATAACAGTAATTTACTTTACTATATATATATACATACATATATAAATCTAAAATATGTTTATATCTTACTGTAATAATTTTCTTTTTCTGAATATATGTATGCGCACATGTATATATTATAAACCGAGTCACTTTATACCTTACTGCAATTATTATTAATTTTTTTCTTTGTTTTATGTACATGTATATATATATTGAAAAAAAAACTGCATACAGATATACCTCACTGTCGCGCGTCTCCGATGTCGCCACGACCTACTCGCAAGCCTCCACCATCTCGAGTTCGCCTCTTCCACTTCTTCCAAGCCTCGCGAACGCCACTCGAGCACGAGATCCACATCGCAACTTTACCTCAAAGTGCCCACGCGAGCTTGCTCGATCACCGCGAACCTCCTAGCCCCAATCTGGAGCTCCCCAAATTGAACGAACCATACCGCCTTGAAGTCACCACTACCCAAAGGAAACCGCGCCTCTGTCTCCTTGCGATACTTCCCTGTCGAAGTTGAAATCAACTTCGATTTGATTTTGAAAGAACAAGGAGGATGCGGCTTGATTTAAAACGAGGGCGGCCATCTTTTTTTTTATTTCGAACGAAAAAAATTTCGTTTTGTTGATTTTGCTCGGCCATTATATTTTCTCTGCGATTTGAACTGAGGAATGGAAGGGGAAAGAAACACGACATAAATAAGAGAAGTTGTCGGCTTGCTTCAGAAGACAAAGGGGAACGTGACTTGATTTTTGCGTGCCTGCCATTGGTTGTTACAGAGAGGGCAAAAAGGTGTGAGGGTGAAAGAAAGTAGGCTGGTGAAAGGGAATCTCTGCTGTGGAAAAATTTGACGTGAAGGGAATTTGACTGGTTAAACAACATATATTATATTTAAATTTAAATTTACATTTAAATCGTCTTGAATTCGTAGCTCAAAATCTTGACATCCTATCGAGGTGTGCCGCTAGGCGTTCATAATGTTATACCTCTATTTCGAACACAATGGAAAAGGTTTCGAGTCCTAATTCGATCGTATGGAGAAGAAAGCTTTTTGGACCCAGTTATTCTATTGAATTTTTCGCTATAGATTTCAGCGCGTTTATATATCGTACGCTCACACAACAATTCCAATCACTACGAAAATTGAAATCCGATAATAATACACTATTACGGATCCTATGGAACTAGTTTTGTCGAATTCCGAGACAGTGCCTTGGAAGGCTATTTTTAAATATCAATTTAAATGATAAAATTTCAAAACTGAATAAAACACTTTTAAATTCAATTTTGAAAGTTCTATCACCTTCAGTATTATTAATATGAATTTTATAAGCCTTCAAATTATTTTTAACAAGCTTGAAACTCCAGATTTCATATTTCACCCAATTTCCAATTGTTTAATTCAATAATTAAATTATCCAATAAGTATTGATATTTGAAATTCAAGTTAAAAAAAATTCACTTTTGAATATTTAAAATCAATTAAATATTCCAATTTCAAATATCCAAAAATTACGGGTCGTTACAATACTTTACATTACTGGTAGACACGACATATATAGCATATCTTACTACATATAGATAATTTGACGGATCCTTAGGAGATGGAAAATCCCGTAACATCTCTTAAGTTATTGCACTCAGGTTGTACACTTGATAGGAGATGGAAAATCCCATAAACATCTCTGAATCTATTACACTCATATTTACTTGTTATTGATTTAACTTACATAAGAACTTTTAGTTTTGACTCGAGTCAACCTGAGTACTCCATTGTTGAAGACATTATACCTTGAAGATGAAGATGAAGTTTGCTAGACCGTATTTACTATTATTATTCCACTGCATTATTTTGGTATGTTTGTTGAGTGTACTCTGATTATGTTGTAAAAATTTTGTAATCAAATGTACATTGTAAAACGGCTTCATGAACTGGTTATTTGGTTATTATATTTTGTCATTCCACTGCGAGATTCCATGTTTTTTCTTTCCTTCTTTTCTCTTATATTCTTATTAAACCCCATTGACAATCCTCCCTTTTGAATGGTTTGAGTTATACATGTGTGGTTTATTGTCGACTTAAATCGTCCAAAAGGGTGGGTCGTCACATATGGGCTGCACGTAAAGAGAAAAGGTGAGAACGTGTGGGCATAGCTTTGAAATGATGAGGTATGGACATATAAAATTATATATATATATATGTGTGTGTGTGTGTGTATTTATTATTTTAAATTTAAAATATCAAGCTCTACAACGTTCGAAGATCTCGAACTTCATACAAGGCATGCCGCCTGGCGTTCGATATGTTATACCCTTATTTCGAACACAATGGGACTAGTCTAGAGGCCTAAACCTATCATATGCAAAAGATAGCTTTTCAAACCCAATTATATTACATAATTTTTGAAATTAATTTATATGAATTTCGATCCCGCACGACCAAACGATACGTCCGATTTTCACGAAAATTGTCGACATATAATAACTCACTATTACGGATCCAATGAAATTTGTTTCGTCAAAATCCGAGACAATGTCCGAGAATGCTATTTTTATATGTTAATTAAAACGAGTTATTTCAAAAATCAAATTAATCACTTTTAAATCCAAATTAAAATTTTTATTATCTTCATTCTTATTAAATAGGATTTAAATAAGCATTAAAATTATTTTTATCCAGCTTAAAACACAAGATTCAATTATTTAAACAATTTCAATTATTAAATTCAATAATATAAAGTATCAAATAAATCGCTATATTTGAAATTCAAGTTATTCAACTTATAAGATTAACTTTTCAATATTTAAAATCAATTAAATATTCCAATTTCAAATGTCTAAAATTCTGAGTCGTTACACCAGGTGAGGTCCTCGGTGTTATTTTATCTTAAGATGCACCGTGACAGGTGATACCCCAGTAGCCCAGTCATTGTATGGAATCCATTGTCCAATAAGAGCCATACAGACTTAGTTGTGCCCAACTATGCTGAAACATGAGATGTAAGCATTTCAGCTGTATTCATATTTTACTTTGACTCCTAGACATTATTATAATTTAAATGGATCTTCTATATAAAATGTTTTGTTTATCGTAAGATAAAAACCCGTCCGTGTTTATGTGCGGCATGGTCTTATGACATACTTTTGATTTCAAAGGTTTTTATAACTTTAAAATCCAGTTGGGTTTGTTTTCTCATGCCGGTCTTCCAGACTGTGTCGGTGTTATTTTATTATAATGCTCGGGTCAGGCCGAGCATATTTACAGATTGCTTTGGATGAATTGGAGCTCAGGAGACGAGTTGTCTTCAAGTCGTATTCACGTATATGTTTTATTTCCACTGCATTGGTTATTTTAATTGTCTGCAATTATGAGGACAGGTTGTTATAACTGTCCAGGCTGATGATTATGACTTGTTATTGTACTCTAATGGATGTATGTATATAACAGTTTTTCTTTTGTAAAGATCATTTATATTATACATTGTTCCGCTGCGATTGTGAGATTCTGTGTTGTTTTATTTGTTTTCTCTTCTTCTTCTCTTCCCTTCCTTTCTCATAACTATTCGTCTTTCCATTTAATTTGGGTTGGACATGTGTAGTTTATTTTCAGCTTGAATCGTGCGGACTAGGGGGTTGTTACAGCTGGTATCAAAGCGCAAGGTTAAGCGAGAACCTTGGCTTTGGTGGCGCAACTCATTAAGAAATAAGGTAATGGAATGCCTTATTATGAGTTTTGAGTGTATTATAGATATGAGAGCGTATTTATTAGTGATAAAAAAAAGTTTTATATTGTGTTGATTAATCTGTTGGGTGGCTTATGAATTTTGGTTGGTATATCGATAGGGGTTTCTAAACACTTAAACAAGGCAAATTGACACAGTATTGTTTTGAGAACTGGTAAATGAAATAATTTTACCTAAATGATATTTTATATATAAAGAATAATTTTTCAAAAATTATTATAGTTATATAGGGTGTGTTTGATTGTTAGTGAATGAAAATATTTTATTATTATCGTTTGTTGTTTGTGTTCTAATAAAAGTTGTTATTATAATATAAACAAAGATTAACATTTGTGAAATGGTATTACATAAGAAGTGAGATTATATAAATATGGTTTATAAATGTGATTTATAAATGGAAAGGAAGTGAAATTGTATAAGTGTATGTTTAAATATTATATGCAAATAAAATTGGATTTAAAATAAGTAGTTTGAGAATTTAAATTCCATTGATTTGAAAATTGTTTTCAAAGGTTTTGGAAAGATAATAATAATATTATTTTGAAAATATTTTGGTTGGAAATATTTAAAATAGGATTTAAAAGGAAATAGAAAGCACTAAACTCACTTCAATCGTTGGAAAATAATTTCGATGATGACTGCAGCATCATCAACGTTCATTTTTGAGTTTCTAAGTGATAAATTGCTACTAGTGAAGTTGTGTTTTGGTAGAACATGTTTTGATTTTAAAATCCAAAGTATGATTTGATAAATATATGAAAATAAGTTTTTTGGTAACTTATAAATTGGAAAATAGTATAGATAAGAAATAAGTTTACAACTTATGTATTTGAAAAGGATAAGTAAAACAAAATTTTAAATTGTTGGATATGAATGTCAAGAAATAAAAATCATAATTTGAGATAGGTAATTGAATTTAACTTAAGTCAAATGAGATGATTTTTGAAATAAAATTTAACTCAAGTGACTAATGAAATGAATTAGATGAAATTGAATATAATGCGTAATGAATTAATGAATGAACTAGACTAAATTAGTGAAATGGATATGGATTTGAGTTATAAAATGAAATTCAACTTAAGTGTAAAATGAATTGAATATGGTTTGGAATGTTGTTTGATAAAATTGAATATGAACTTAGGTTATGTAGTAAAAATAAACATGAGTTGTTTAGTATGAAACGTTGTAATAAACTTAAGTAATTATTGTATGAAAATGATTCATAAATTGTTTCCTGGGGATTTGACCAGGCAACTAGTACTCGGCAATAAGTGCTCGGCATCAGAGAGCGACTGACATCCATGAGTGCTCGGCGACAAGTGTGCTCGGCATAGTACTCGGCATCCATTAGTGTCCGGCATCGAGACTGTTCGGCGTACCAGAGTACTCGGCGTCAAGGCTGCTCGGCATACAGGAGTACTCGGCATCCCATGGTGTTCGGCGAGGCACTTGACAGCCAGGAGTGTTCGGCGAGACACCCAACATCCAACGAGTGCTCGGCGACAAGTGTGCTCGGCATCAAGGCTGCTCGGCATACGAGACTGTTCGGCGTACAGGAGTACTCGGCGTAGTACCTGGTGGGATTAGGAGTACTCGGCGTAAGGGCACTCGGCATCAAGAAGAGCGTTCGGCTTCAATTGACTAACATCCTACACTTCCCAAACATCAACCACCTCGTTCGGCATAGAAGGGATGGTTCGGCGCAGAGCGTTCGGCCTCAACAGACAACCATCCTACACTTCCCAAACATCAACCACCTCGTTCGGCATAGAAGGGATGGTTCGGCGCAGAGCGTTCGGCCTCAACAGACAACCATCCTACACTTCCCAAACATCAACCACCTCGTTCGGCATAGAAGGGATGGTTCGGCGCAGAGCGTTCGGCCTCAACAGACAACCATCCTACACTTCCCACGACACCAACATACCGTTCGGCATAGAAGGGATGGTTCGGCGCAGAGCGTTCGGCGAACCTTGCTCGGCATGCGACGACCACTGTACTCGGGCTGGAGCGTTCGGCAATCAGCCCACTTGGGAAGTCCAGCCCATCTTTGCCTATAAATAGAGGGGCAGGGTCACAATGAAATGGATCCTTTTTTGGAGAGAAAACACCGGGGAGACTCTGCCATTTTCAAGACTCATCTTTTCTACTTAACAACTTCATTCAAGCATTTGATTCACGAATTGTATTTGTAATCAACTATAGAGAAGATCAATAAAGTTTAACCTCAAAGTGGACGTAGGCAATTACGCTGAACCACTATAAATTTGGTGTTCTTACTTTCTGTATTTAAATTAGCACTGTCTTCTCTGTTTAATTTGATTTCATCACTTATATCTCTTCACAATCTTCTTCTACGAGGTTAGTGACCAATTTTGGCGCTAACACTTTGGTGCTTTCACCGAGAATCGAATTCTCAGACCTCAAGGATCTGCTTTGAAGCTACTGGATTGAACAAATCCCCCAAAGAAGATCCGACTTACTGATAGGACATCCGTTGATTCTACTCAGAGTTCATACCAATAACTCTACAATGGCGAGACCATGTACCAGGTCAGCTTCTCTTAATGCGGATGCCCGAGAGACTGCTAGCGTGCAACAAGCAGGACCTAGCAATCAACCTGCGATCCCGAGTGTAGGGATTTCCGCTCAAGAACAGACTCCAGTTGTCACCAGAGTAGAGTTCAATGACTTGATGAGAGAACTTAGGGAAAGAGGGAGACAACTGGGAGAACAGATGCAAGCTAATGCCAACCTGATGGCACAACTCACTCAACAGCAGCAACAGAATGCTGGGGGCAATCCAGCTGCTTATTCCTCATCTAACAGCTCTACTTCTTCTGATGAACCACCCAGGCGTAGACGCCGTAAGACTGAAGCTGCAAGGGCGGATGTTGCTGTTCGAACAGCTGGAGACTGCGACCAAGCCAGAACTGGAAGCTTCTGAACTGGAATACAGATGGAGGATGGAGCTCCAGATCATCAAAATGCTAACAATGTTGAACCTCACGACGCACGATTGGCAGATCACCAGGAAAGGAGGCATCAGCATGGACAGGCGCGTAGAACTGACTCCAACCTCCCAGCTTCCATACAGACACCCGATCTGACAGCCATGATCAGGCAACTGATGAAAGAAAATCAGGGCTTATCAAATGACGGCTGGGGAGTGTCAAGAAGTCATACTCCGTTCACGGATGTTGTGCTGCAAGCGGCGTACCCCAAGAAGTTTAGCATGCCAACCATTCCTGCATACGAAGGAAAGACTGACCCCAGACAACATGTAATGAGGTATGAATGGATGATGGATTCAGCCAGAGCAAATGATCCCACCAAGTGTAGGTGCTTTCTGATTACTCTATCTGGGATCGCTACTATGTGGTTCACCCGACTTCCTCCGCGATTCGTATCAAATTTCGAGGAGTTGGCAAAGAAGTTTATTGAGCAATTCAGGATACACACTACACGCCCGAAGGACGTGATGTCTCTGTCGAGTGTAATCCAGAATCCCGGAGAGTCGCTGAAGGAGTACTTACAAAGATTCCATGTTGCGGCAACTGAAGTCAGTAATCCCAACGACCATGCAATCCTAATGGCTGTAATGAGAGGTGTAGATCCGGATTCTGAATTTGGAGACTGGCTGGCAGGAAAACCTCCGGCTACGCTAGAGCGTTTCTACTCCAAGGCACACCAGTTCATAAGAAGAGAGGAAGCTAGGTGGGTACGACGAGATAAGGCACCGGGACCTGCCCAAGAGTCAATCAAGAGCAACATTGCTGTGAAGCAATCTGGAGACAATTTGGGAAAGGTCCAAGTCAATGTCCAGAGTAAGCCTGTACAGCCCAAAGAGTCCGGAGGAAGAAGTCAAGGAAAGAGGAAAGAAGCGGGAAAGTGGAAGTCGAGAATTCCAAGCTACAGCGAGTACACTCCGCTAAACGCCCCACTTGAGAACATTTACCTATCCACCTGCAATACTTTTCAGTACAGAAAACCACGTCCAAAAGAATCAACTGAAGAACAGAAGCGGACTGGGAAATATTGCCGCTTCCATGAAACTTATGGACACAACACGGAAGAATGCAGACACCTGCATGATGCTATCGAGAAATTGATCAGACAAAAGAAGTTGCAAGAATTCGTAAAGGATCCACAGGAAGGAGGACAGGCAACGTCCAACCCAGGTCGTGCACCAGCTCCACGTCATCCTGAGGAGCCTGCTCGGACTGTTGGAAGACTGGTCATAAATACAATTATCGGCGGACCTCATCCCGCAGATAAGAACTGGCAAGAGATGGAACGATATGCAAGCTCCTTGAAGCATGCAGATTTTGAGTGCTGTTCGAACGTAGAGGACGGGGCCCCTGCTAAGCAGCAGCGCGTGATGACAGACGATATTGTGTTCAGGAACAGAGACGCTGATCAGGTAGAGGCTCCGACCGTCGATCCCATGGTCATATCTGCAACGATCGGACCAGCATATGTAAAAAGAATTTTGATTGATTGTGGAAGTTCAGTCAACATCATCTTCAAGAAGGCCTATGATCAGATGAAGCTAGAGACAAAAGACTTAAAACCATCCAAAGCTCGTATCCACGGCTTTAACGGCGCTGCGACTGATGCGGTAGGATATGTCGAGTTACCAGTTGAACTGGGACAAGGCGAGCGTCGGAGGGTACGAATTCTACCCTTTGTAGTTTTGGATGTGGACTCTCCGTATAATGTTTTCTTGGGTCGGCCGGCCCTGGCTGAATTTAGGGCGGCACTAGCCCCGTGGTGTTTGACTTTGAAGTTTCCGACTGACAAAGGAGTAGGCATTGTTCACGGTGACCAAGCAGCTGGTCGTTCTTGTTATGTGGCCGAGCTCCGAGAGGCCCACCGGAGGGAGAAAGGAAAGGTTGCGGACAATCCCGTCCGCATCCTCAATACGAATAATTGACAAGTAGTGCCCGAGCCCTGGCTCAAGCATAGTTCTCGGATCTACGGAGATACAGATCCGAGAGACGACGATGAGAAACCCAGGGAAGAGAAGGCGGCACCGGCTGAATTAACAATTGACATCTCAGTTAGCCGTGACGACCCTTCGCGAATACTGAAGATCGAATCACAGTTAGGCCCCGCAATGACTGAAGACCTTAGCGACTTCCTCCAGGCAAACCTTGATGTTTTTGCCTGGACGCATTCTGATATGTGTGGGATTTCTCCCGCCATCACAAGTCATATGTTGAACATAGACCCGAAATACATCCCAGTCAAGCAAAAAAGGAGAGGAATGGATCCGGAGAGATCCGCCGCTCTTGGAGAGGAGGTGGACAAACTCAAAGCAAATGGGTTCGTCCACGACGCCCTCTACCCGGAGTGGGTCTCCAACCCCGTGCTAGTAAAGAAGGCGAATGGGAAATGGAGGACTTGCGTAGATTATTCCGACTTGAACAAAGCATGCCCTAAGGACAGTTTCCCGTTGCCTAGGATCGATCAGTTGGTCGATTCCACAGCAGGACACGAATTATTGTCATTCATGGATGCATACTCAGGATACAACCAAATCCCAATGCATATTCCGGACCAAGAACACACCAGCTTCGTTACAAATGTCGGGCTGTATTGCTATGTAGTGATGCCCTTTGGATTGAAGAATGCTGGAGCAACTTACCAACGTCTGGTGAATCGAATGTTCAAGGACCAGCTGGGCAAAACCATGGAAGTCTATGTGGATGACATGCTCGTGAAGTCACGACGGTCAAATGACCACATTCAAGACTTAGCTGAAATGTTTAACATACTCAGGTTCTATGGAATGAAGATCAACCCGCTGAAGTGTTCTTTCGGCGTTGCATCAGGGAAGTTTTTAGGATTCATCGTCAACGCTAGGGGAATCGAAGCCAACCCAGAAAAGATCCAAGCCATTCGAGATGTACAAGCGCCCAGGACTTTAAAGCAGGTACAGAGCTTGAACGGAAAAGTAGCTGTGCTGAGTCGATTTATATCCAAGGCAACTGACAAGTGCATCCCGTTCTTTGACATAATAAAGAAAGGAAAGAGGAATTTTGAATGGACGTCTAGCTGCGAGGAAGCATTCCAGAACCTGGTAAGGCATCTGGAGAGCCCACCAATGCTATCTAAACCAGTTGACCATGAGATGCTGTACGTTTACTTGGCTATATCCCCTCATGCGATAAGCGCAGCTTTGGTTCGTGAGGAGGATCGAGTCCAGAAGCCGGTATATTATGTTAGCAAGCGTTTAACGGGGGCAGAGAAGAATTACCCTAAAATCGAGAAATTGGCTTATTGCTTGGTGATTGCATCACGCAAGCTGCGCCCATACTTTCAAGCGCATTCAATCGGTGTTTATACCGATCAACCCCTGAGGCAGGTACTTCAACGAACGGAAACTTCTGGAAGATTGCTAAAATGGAACATCGAGTTGAGCCAATTCGATATCGCGTACTTACCACGGAGGGCCATCCGAGGGCAAGCGTTAGCAGACTTCATCGTTGAATTTACCATACCCATCAAACCGGACGATCACGACATCATTCCCCCCATTCGATGGAAATTATACACTGACGGTGCGTCAAACGACCGTTGCTCCGGCGTGGACGTAGTTCTTATAACTCCGGAAAACCGATCAATCTGTTATGCCCTGAAGCTCGATTTCCCGGCTACGAACAACGAAGCTGAATATGAAGCACTGATCGCTGGCTTGAAGCTCATCAAAGAACTCGGGATCGAATCAGTCGAAATCTTTTGTGACTCGCAGTTAGTGGTTTACCAAGTACGAGGAGACTACTAAGCAAAAGGACGAAAGCTTGCTCCGTACCTCATTCAGGTCCAAGAACTACTATCAAATCTTGAGCGTTATGACATTTCACATATCCCACGAGAACAGAACAAAGAAGCCGACTTGTTGGCTAAGTTCGCAAGTACCGACGATGCTCAACAAATGGGATTGTATCCCGTTGAAGTCTTGCATGCCCCGAGCGTAGACGAGATGAAAATCGATCGCGTGTTGGAAACAGAGATCGAGAAGGACTCATGGATAACCCCATTCAAACTGTACCTGACAACCGGGGCTTTACCAGAAAAAAGAAGCGAAAGACGACAGGTCCTTCGAAAGGCTGCGCGGTACGTAATGCAGGGTGGATCCATGTACCGGAAAGGATTCTCAGTCCCATTGTTACGGTGCATCGCTCATGATGAAACAAAGCGAGTCTTGAGGGAAGTTCACGAAGGGGAATGTGGCGACCATACTGGGGGGCAAACGCTAGCAAAGAAGATCCTCCGCTATGGATATTACTGGCCCACCGTAAACCGGGATGCCGCGGACTACGCAAGAAAATGCGACAAGTGTCAAAGATATGCAAAAATCCCGAGGGCTCCGTCAACGGAACTCACACAAATGATCAGTCCTTGGCCATTTGCGATCTGGGAAATCGACATAATCGGCTCTTTGCCTCTATCCAAAGGTGGTGCGAAATACGCAATAGTTGCAGTCGACTATTTCACGAAATGGGCTGAGGCAGAACCTTTGGCCACTATCACCTCTAAGAAGGTCATTAACTTCGTTGTACGAAACATTATATGCCGCTTTGGCCTTCCACGCACCATCATTACAGACAACGGAACGCAATTCGAAAGTAGAGAGTTCAAAGAGTTCTGTTTAAAGTACGGCATCGAGAAAAAGTTCGCCGCCGTTGCACACCCAAAAGCTAACGGACAAGTCGAGGCCGTTAACAAAATAATCAAGTCCATACTAAAGAAGCGTCTGGAGAAGGTTGGAGGCAAATGGGTAGATGAACTCCCGACAGCATTATGGGCGTATAGAACTACCCACAAGTCCGCGACCGGCCACACTCCGTTCGCCTTGGCATACGGCTCTGAAGCCGTTATACCCGTGGAACTTGAAGTTCCATCGCACCGAGTGACATACTACGATCCCAAGACGAACCAAAACCTCTTGCTGGAATCACTGGACTGCATCGATGAAAAGCGGGAAGAAGCTGAATTAAGGGCGGCGGCGCACAGACATCGAGTCAAGCGTTACTATGACGGCAGAGTCCGCCCAAGAATCTTTGATGTGGGAGATCTCATTCTGAAACGAGTCTTCCCGGTACCATCACGCATGAATCCCAGCTGGGAAGGTCCATACGCCATTGAACGGAAGCTTGGAGAAGGAACATTCAAGCTAGCGACCGTTGATGGCGCGACACTCCCCCGAGCATGGAACAGTGAACATTTGCGGCACTATTACATTTAGCATGTTTCCCTTTCTTGTTATAGGCACTATTGTTTCCTGCATGTTTCCATTCAATAATGACTTAGTTTCCTTTTAAAGTTGTAATCGAGCAATTTAGTTGATTTTCATTAATAAAGGCTTGAAGCCCCATTTTCTATGAAGTTTCTATATCTCTTAATTGGATGATAAATTACATTATTCTGCGCGACATACAGGCTCGTACGAACGATTCCAAATCTCCGAATCCCCAAAGTGCGGAGCGGAGTACTCTAAGTCCCCCGAGCGCGGACTAGAGTATAAACGATTCCAAATCTCCGAATCCCCAGAGCGCGGATCGGAGTACTCTAAGTCCCCGGAGCGCGGACTAGAGTATAAACGATTCCAATCTCCGAATCCCCAGAGCGCGGATCGGAGTACTCTAAGTCCCCAGAGCGCGGACTAGAGTATAAATGATTTCCAATCTCCGAATCCCCAAAGTGCGGAGCGGAGTACTCTAAGTCCCCAGAGCGCGGACTAGAGTATAAACGATTCCAAATCTCCGAATCCCCAGAGCGCGGATCGGAGTACTCTAAGTCCCCGGAGCGCGGACTAGAGTATAAACGATTCCAATCTCCGAATCCCCAGAGCGCGGATCGGAGTACTCTAAGTCCCCAGAGCGCGGACTAGAGTATAAACGATTCCAAATCTTCGAATCCCCAGAGCGCGGATCAGAGTACTCTAAGTCCCCAGAGCGCGGACTAGAGTATAAACGATTCCAATCTCCGAATCCCCAGAGCGCGGATCGGAGTACTATAAGTCCCCAGAGCGCGGACTAGAGTATAAACGATTTCCAATCTCCGAATCCCCAGAGTGCGGAGCGGAGTACTCTAAGTCCCCAGAGCACGTACTAGAGTATAAACGATTCCAATCTCCGAATTCCCAGAGCGCGGATCGGAGTACTCTAAGTCCCCAGAGCGCGGACTAGAGTATAAACGATTTCCAATCTCCGAATCCCCAGAGTGAGGAGCGGAGTACTCTAAGTCCCCAGAGCGCAGACTAGAGTATAAACGATTCCAAATCTCCGAATCCCCGGAGCGCGGATCGGAGTACTCTAAGTCCCCCGAGCGCGGACTAGAGTATAAACGATTCCAATCTCCGAATCCCCAGAGCGCGGACTAGAGCATAAACTATTTCAAGCCTCCAAGTCCCCGGGACACAGAGTCTGCAAGAAGTCCAAGTACTCGAAAGATGTGGGACGAGAGGTACGCCACGTCCAAAAAATGTTTGAACAGCGCAAGAATGGACTGGGAGATAATGCAACTCATAAGAACTTGAGTTATGGCTACAATTAGTCAGCAAACCAGATAAAGACAAGAGAAGCATTCAAACACAAAAGAAACTAAAACTTTATTCAATAAGTCCAAAATGGGGATACATGACCACTCCTACAAAATTCAGACCTCTCTATACAAACTACAAATCATGGGAGATAAAAACAATTACAAAGCTTAGTCAGGAAACTTGTTGAACAAGTGCATCGATTATTTCTTCGACTTCTTCTTCTTGTCTGCCTTTGGTGTTTCCGACGACTCCTCTCCCTCACGTTTTTTCTTGGACTTTTTGCTTACTAGAGAGACGGAGTCAGGAGTAGGAGACGGAACATCTAGTGGTTTGGACCTGCCCGGGAGAATGATTTTCAGAGGTCTGTTCCGCGGGTCAGTGAGTTCCAGGACTTCAGATTCAACTTTGACTTTGACCTTTCTCTTCTCCTCGTCGGCGAGACGGTCCTTCATGCTCATCTCTGAAGTATGTTCAGAGGCGCCAGTGATTTTAACTTCGTCGCTTCCTTCGGCAGGAGACGAAGTATCAAGTTTGTCATCATCAAGCGCCCCGATCACTTGAGCGTCTGGGCCGGGAGTTACCCCTGCGTGAGCAACGTCGCTTGTTTTCCCCGCTTCCTCCTTGGCGTCATCGCTCCTCGGAGTTAGCTCGGCGTCAGAACGACCTGCACGAAAATATAAGAAGTGGGCATTAGAACGAATAACCACTGCTGAAAAATGACGAGATCTCTTCGACTTCTAGAGAAAGAAGAATTTCCTACCAGGATCCGGTTGGCTATCGGTGGCGCGCGGGGTTTCACCCTCCAGGATAGGTGACAGCACATGAACGCCGAGCCCGGGATCTTCGGGATCATAACTGGCATGCTACTCGAATGGATCAAGCGTCGACCGACCGGCCGATTGAGCAGCATAAGGAGCGGCGATGTGAGGAGTAGTAGCGTCGGCCTCTGACGGGCCAGCCTCGTCATTTTTCTCTTTCGAAGGGGAAGAGCCTTTGCCATAAAGAGCCAATGTTGTGGATAAATCCGATGGCTCATTCCCCCTCAGGAACTCCTTCACCAATGCATCCTCGTCGATTTCTTCGGAGCCCGACTCGACTTTCTTGATCTTTATCAGAGTTTCCCATGCCTCAGCCAGGGATTCGTGGTAGCCGTCGCCCAAGAATGTTAGGTCGCGGTGCATAAGGACGCGGGCTCCGTACTCGGCGATCAACGGGTCAAACATACTTTTGATCTCTTCCCTGCCGGCCTCTACGGCCGCCTCAAGGCGAGAATCAAGCTCCTCCACAGCCATTATTTTGCCCTCCTCACGGGCCTCATCCTTCATTTTCTTGACCCCGGCAAGTTCACCGTCGAGCTTTGCCTTCAGGAGTCGGGTAGCAACAATCTCATCACAATACCGCTGTGATTCTTCCTGAGCGGCTATTTTGTCTTCTTTCTCCTTGGAGAGTTGTTCTTTCAGCTCTTTGACTTGAGTAGCGAGCGCGTCCCTTTCTTTTTGGACAGAGTCTTTTTCTAGGGCAAGGGCGCCGCTACGCTGAACTACTTCGTCAAGCTCCTTTTTGTGAGCCACCTCTAAGCGAGTAACTGCCTCAGCAGTATCTTTTGCACCTTGTTCAGCGGCTTCTAGCTTTGACTTATAAGAGGCGAGTTCTTTGTCTTGGAGTTTGATGATTTTCTTATCGCTGTCAGCCTCCAGATTCAGACGGTCAATCTCGTGTTGACGCTCGACAAATACTTCTGAGATCTTCTCCACCAAGTGCACGAATGCATCATGTTGAACATAGACGTCATTGTTGCAGGCAATGGCACTTTGCTTCACGTGCCCAGGAATGTGATGGATGGCTGGAAGGAATTTCAAATCGTCAAAACAGATTTTCAGAAACTTGGCCTTAAGGTCGACCATCTTTTCCGCAACAGTTGGGTCCACGGCAGGAGTAGGAGGAGGAGGCTTAGAGAATTCCGTTCTTTTATGCGGCTCTCGAACTTGCCTCGTACTCGATGAACTGGAATGTTGTTCTCGAGCAGCATCAGACTGATAACCCTTCTGCAAAGACTTCTCTTTATCCGACTCAGTTGTAGGAGGAAGATCGCGGGACTGGGAAGATTGATAGTGTGCTTTCTTGCGGTGAGACGACTCGCGCGGACGATTGTCCCTATCTTCATAATCACCTCGGTCCCGGCGTCTGCCTGAACCGGAATCCCGTCCGGAGTGATGGAATATAGAAGACCCCTGAAGGCGATCAAGTCCGTGTGAGCGGCCCATATCACCTGCAAAGAAGGGAGATAACAACGAGTTAAGGAGAATTCACGAATTAAAAAGACTTGAAGTATATTATGGAATGCGCATGTGCGTGTGTGTCCTAAGTGTTCCCCCCGACGGACCCGTTCGTTTATCTTTGCTAATCGGAGTATTGTCTCTTTGAGTCGGGAGTTGAACTCCTACATTGCCTCTAGCGGGCGAAGAGAATTTGAGAGCTTCAGGATCATCGAACCCGTAATTAAGTATGTCTTCGGGAATAGAAAGGTTCGATAGACCTCTCAAGGAACTTTCCAGATGCTGCGAAGAAGCCTCTTTCTCAAGAGGGGTAGGCGTAACTTTTGAGGTGCCACCAACTTTCTCCTTTTGAACCGTGTATTTCAACTTCTTCTTTCCCTTCAAAGGGGAGGATGATGTCTCAATATCCTGAACTTCGATTGCCGGATTCCAAGCGGGACCCACGTTCTCGCCCTAAGTTTCGGGGGCATCATCCTCTTTGCGCTCGCCTTCTTCATGCGCGTCGGGAGCGCGACGCGACGACGGTCCGACAAGTTTTTTCCCTTTACCAGATGAAGGTTTGGGAATTGTAACACCTTCTGGAAGGCTGATCCGACGACCAGGAGCTAGCAAGCCGAACCCCGACAGCGATTCATTTGAAATGATAGCTCGGATATCTCGATCCTCGGCCGGAAGAGCTCTAATCGCATCGACAGCATCAGAATATCCTCGGCCTTCCGGGCGTGGGCTGATACCTGAAAAGATGAAACGGAAAGTTAGGAAAGACATGCTCGGGTTAAATACGAATAGTAACTCGGCAGAGAGACTTACTGCCTTCAACCCATCTCCTAGCGAAACCGGAAGGGCAGCGCACATAGAACCATTCCTGTTTGTACAGGGCGAATTTGCTACAGGCCCCTGTCAAGATCTGGCACTTGTGGTATGGCTCGAGGAACATGAAGGAAGGGCTATCTTTCCGTCTCTTGAACATATAAATGTATCGGATATCGCCGGGGGTTGGAGGTCTGGAGAAGACGGCCATGAAAAGTAAATAAGTCCCATATAGAAACGCATGGTCGTTCGGGTGCAGCTGCGACGGAGCTATGTCTATATACTGCAGCACATCCCGGAGAAATAAATTGAACGGAGGCACGCTGCCCATCCAACACATGAACTTGTTGCAGGCTGTGTACCCGACTGGGGGCAGATGAGGGCGGTCGTGTCTCGAAGGAACTAACACGTCAGCAAAGGGAATCCCGTGAATGGAACATATCCGTCGCAGAGCGGCCTCGTTGATCTTCGAGGCTTGAGAATCGATCGGATTGTCCAGTAAGATGGTTGACTCCAGAGCATCGGGCGCCAAGTTATGAGTGGGAGAGATTGACGGGTTGGAAGCATCTGCGGCTCCTTGCCTTGCTGACGGCCCAGGCCTGTCAGATATGGTGGCAGAACTAGATTTTCTCGACATCCCGAATAAATAATGAACCTGGCTAAATGCTTGAGAGAGCTATACTTAAAAAACGTTGAACGTTAGAATTAGCAACACGATTTTTCCCCCCATGTGGTGTGTGAACTAGTGCAAGCAATTGTGTGTAGGCAATAAGAATCTAAAGGTTCTAAAGATGTAATATTTAGCTTCGAATCATCGCCTTCGAAGACCGTCATCGCTGACCGTCTCAGAAAGCTCGCCTTGAGGAGATTACAGTCCCAGATTCAGAAGACATATGATTTCTAAAGTGACCGGCTTAAAGTGTAGTTAGACACCTATCCTGTTCGGCATTTTTAATGTTGTTCGGCATTTGTATTGACCGGCTAAAGACATTATCCGGTCCAAGAATTGTCCGGCAATTGCTTTGTTTGACTAAGGTAATGGTTCGACCTAAGGGTTGTTCGGCTGAAGTCAGTGTTCGGCATATTAGTTATACTGTTCGGCTAAAGTCATCGTTCGGCATGTCAGTTATATTGTTCGGCTGAAGTCAGTGTTCGGCATGTCAGTTATACTGTTCGGCTAAAGTCATCGTTCGGCATGACAGTTATACTGTTCGGCTAAAGTCATCGTTCGGCATGTCAGTTATGTTGTTCGGCTAAAGTCATTGTTCGGCATGTCAATTATATTGTTCGGCTAAAGTCAGTGTTCGGCGTATCAATCGTATTGGTCGGCTAATGTCATCGTTCGGCTAAAAGTGGTGCTCCGCCATGATTTCAACTCTACCATACACCTTCTCCATCCACGCCGAACGACAGAGACGGATCGCCTGGCAAAGACTACGCCGTTCAACACCCCATCTACCCTTCTATCGTTCGGCACGGAGGAGCTATCCCCAATTAGACAACTCAAAACGAGCAAACCATGATGAACCTAAAATGGAAGTAGTGCAATTGTTAGAGGAAGGATACCTAATTCGACGATCGAAGTTGAGAATGGATTATAAAGGCTTTATGTCTGGTAGGATGGGAAGAGTTGAAAGTCTCTAAGGAATAGCTGAAGAGAAGGCGTAAAGGGAAAAGAGACGGTGAGGACCTGGTTATATAGAGGGAGGTAGAAGTTGAAGAGGCTATACCCGGTAGAACCGGTCAACACCGAAGGATTCGGCATCGTAGCAGTGTGACGTTCGGCACACGAGGTACGTTCGGCTTCGAGCGTATCGTTCGGCATCTAAATCTCGTTCTTCTTGCACCTCCTTCGCTAGCATTCTCGAGAAGGTACCTCCGAGGTAGATTGTATCAGATTCAAAGCGCATCACGTTCGGCCACGCAATACACTTTGGGGGGCAAGTGTTTCCTGGGGATTTGACCAGGCAACTAGTACTCGGCAATAAGTGCTCGGCATCAGAGAGCGACTGACATCCATGAGTGCTCGGCGACAAGTGTGCTCGGCATAGTACTCGGCATCCATTAGTGTCCGGCATCGAGACTGTTCGGCGTACCAGAGTACTCGGCGTCAAGGCTGCTCGGCATACAGGAGTACTCGGCATCCCATGGTGTTCGGCGAGGCACTTGACAGCCAGGAGTGTTCGGCGAGACACCCAACATCCAACGAGTGCTCGACGACAAGTGTGCTCGGCATCAAGGCTGCTCGGCATATGAGACTATTCGGCGTACAGGAGTACTCGGCGTAGTACCTGGTGGGATTAGGAGTACTCGGCGTAAGGGCACTCGGCGTCAAGAAGAGCGTTCGGCTTCAACTGACTAACATCCTACACTTCCCAAACATCAACCACCTCGTTCGGCATAGAAGGGATGGTTCGGCGCAGAGCGTTCGGCCTCAACAGACAACCATCCTACACTTCCCAAACATCAACCACCTCGTTCGGCATAGAAGGGATGGTTCGGCGCAGAGCGTTCGGCCTCAACAGACAACCATCCTACACTTCCCAAACATCAACCACCTCGTTCGGCATAGAAGGGATGGTTCGGCGCAGAGCGTTCGGCCTCAACAGACAACCATCCTACACTTCCCACGACACCAACATACCGTTCGGCATAGAAGGGATGGTTCGGCGCAGAGCGTTCGGCGAACCTTGCTCGGCATGCGACGACCACTGTACTCGGGCTGGAGCATTCGGCAATCAGCCCACTTGGGAAGTCCAGCCCATCTTTGCCTGTAAATAGAGGGGCAGGGTCACAATGAAATGGATCCTTTTTTGGAGAGAAAACACCGGGGAGACTCTGCCATTTTCAAGACTCATCTTTTCTACTTAACAACTTCATTCAAGCATTTGATTCACGAATTGTATTTGTAATCAACTATAGAGAAGATCAATAAAGTTTAACCTCAAACTGGACGTAGGCAATTACGCTGAACCACTATAAATTTGGTGTTCTTACTTTCTGTATTTAAATTAGCACTGTCTTCTCTGTTTAATTTGATTTTATCACTTATATCTCTTCACAATCTTCTTCTACGAGGTTAGTGACCAATTTTGGTGCTAACATAAATGAATTAAATATGTAATGAAATGTTGTTGAACATAAATTGAATTTAAAGTGAATGTAACCAAAGTGAATGAAAATAAAGTGAAAGTTAATACTTGGATGTAAATGAAATTAGATATAAATTAATTGAATATTGCTAAGAAATGAAAGTGTATAAATATAATGTTCACACTTGAAAATGCAAATTGGTATGATGACAAATAAATTGGATATTATTTGTTAATGGTTTCTCTTGTTACATTTGCTAAAATTGCATATAGTTATTCAATATTCTATATTATATAGTGATGTTATTTTTATATACTTGTTCTCATTGGTTGTTTAGTGATTAGTAGGTGCGGGTGGCGTATGTTTCGCATTTGGACCTCGCTTTCACATTATTTTGATTGTATATGCTTCCTAATGCTAATAAAAAGGTACACATTTGGGATTACATATTGTATTTTTATGTTTTCCCTACAGGATGCCCCATCCTCAATGATGAGATGTATATTCGTGATTATATATATATATATATATATTGTAAAATTTTCGATCGAGCCACACAAAGGAAACGTTGGCGATATTTTCCGTAAATTTCAGGTGTGAGAAAATTTTTGAGAATTTTGAAAAGGAAATTTTTGATAACTAAAGTTTGATTTAAGATATAACTTGAAATGAATGAACGGAAGGAAATTAGTTGATATAGGTGGTTAAATTTAAAAGACATAGAAATTTTAGAATCTATTTCAACTAATTGGTTTTGAAAAGTTAATGGGTTTGGGCATTTTTCTTACCTTGGCAATTTCGAGGATGAAATTCTTTTAAGACGGGAGAATGTAACGACCCATAATTTTAGTCATTTGATTTTGAGATATTTAATTAATTTTAAATATTGAAATATTAGTTTTACAAGTCAAACGACTTAAATTTCGAATACAAGGATTTATTTGAATATGCGGATTGGGAAACTAATAATTGAATCTTTGATTTAGTTTGGATAAAAATGACTTCAAAGCTTATTTAAATTCTGTTGAATAAGAATGGTAATAATAAACTTTTAATTTAGAATCAAAAGTGATTAATTTGAGTTTTATAATAATTCATTTTAATTAACTTGTGAAAATAGCCATTCGGAGTACTGTCTTGGAATTTGGCGAACCAATTTCAATGGATCTATAATAGTATATTATAGTATGCCATCGAATTTCATGACGATTGGGCGTACATTTGGTAAAGCGAGTTCCAAACGCGTAGAAATTAATTAAAGGAATTTAAATTAATATAATTTGATTTTGAAAGCTAACTTCTGTGCGTGATGGAATTGGGTCTCGATACTAGTTCCATTGGGTTCGGAATAGGGGTATAAAATATAGGATGCCAGGCGACATGCCTCGTTTGGAGTTAGAATATTTAGCGAATGAATAGTGTTTGAAAATTTTCTATATAAGCACCTCAACATTCACTCATTTGCAAAACCCAAAACAAAGAAAGCACTCAGTCGCCTCGAAAACCCTAGCATCCAATGACCAAGATTGTTCACGTCGAGCATTTGTGTTTCAGGCCTCGACCCTAACTAGAGAAGTGTGCGCGCGGGTCAGGCGAGGTGATCTATGGTCGTGGATCATCGAATGGAGCACCATGGTGGTTGGATTTTGGCCGCGTTCGGTGGCATATGAGTTCGTCATTCAAACGAATGACGATGAAATAGGGGGTCATGCTGGCATTAATGGGAAGGGGAAGGCTAGGCGCAGCGGTGCCGAGATCACGACGGCTGTAACATCTTGAAATTTTCAACCATTCGCATCCAAAAATGTCGGACTTGAATTGCTAAAAATCATATTGTTAATTTTTATATTTGGCAAAACTCAGCATATACAGTAAATAAAATAATCACAGAATCACAGACACAGAGTAATATAAAATAAGCAGCAGAAACAAAACAATAGTAGTTCATGAAACTACCATATATATATATAACAGAGTTAAACAAGATACAACAGAAGTCTCAAATACATAGAAGTCTCAATACAATAGTCAAATACAAGATCAGAATACATCACTGGAATCAACTGAATAACTGAAAGCTGGATATATAGCTGGATCTCCAAGCGAAGCTCCAACTCCAAAGGTGAGTCTCGAACACGGAACCACTCAGTCTGACCCGAGCGTAAAGCAAAACACAAAACACACAAGTCAGGATTAACATTCTTATATCAATAAATCCAAATCAAGTGAAATGTCAACTGAAATACAAATAACTCAAAGGATGTTTGGGATAACCATCCTCTAAGGATCCGTTAAACTATCTACTATGTAGTAATATATGTTATTATAATAATGTCTACAGTAAAGTATACTATTTAAAAATAGCGTTAAGGCTTTACATTTTCCACCTTAACACATTTTTAGGTGTGCCAATAATCTATACAGTACCGTAATACCCCATAAACTGGAGCTACCAAAGGATACTCCATAGGTACGAAACAAATCAAACTCGTAGTAAAGCATGCTAGGGTAGGTGACACGGCACAACTAGGCAATGCCAGGGTAGATATATCAATTACACTTCCGGGCCGGTGGTAACGTAGAGCCGCAGCAATCGCCCATCTCGAGCCACACTCCCGAATCAAGGGTGCACATCAAATCGATCACAAAGTAATAGAATGGCATACGATGGAGTGTGTCCGATCAGAGGAGCTACCTCATTAGCCCATCAATTGTACCTGTTTTAGCCACCTTATGCCAACTCACGGGAGTCGGGTCCACGTATATACCTCATATAGGATCGTCGGCACCATCCTACTTCATTCTGGAATCTCCACTGCGTACACAGTTGTTAAAGTGGTTTTCGGTATCGATAGAGAGTATGCCCATATCCGATCCCGGTCTCTTTAACAACCAATCGTTATTATAACACCGTGGTCATTTAAAAATAGTTTATACTTCAAAGCCAAAATATCATTTCCATTTCAAATCATATCAAACGATATCATTTTCACTTCAAATAAATCCATTTCCAAAATCATATCACTTTCCAAAGTTATATCGCTTTCGAAATCATAAGTCTTTTAAAATCAAAACACTTTGGAAATCAAAACCTTAAGAATTCATAACACTTTGAAATAATAGCTTGAAATCATAACGTTTTGGAATCCATAACACTTTCCTCTTAAACAATTTAGATATTAAAATCGTGTATATAATAAAATAGTATATAAAATAAAAATAGTTTATATAAAATAGTTATAAGTTAAAATAGTTTATAAAATATTTTATATTGAAAATGATTTATATTAAAATAGTTTATATTAAAATAATTTATAAAGTAAAATATAAATAGTCTAGGTATAGTTTAAAAATACTTTATATAAAAAAAATAGCTTCCTCAAATTTCACAAATCGATCCAAAATCAACTCGAATTCCAAAATTCAAATTTAATAAAATCTCAAATCATCAATTTCAATTCGATTTAGTTTCTCAATAAACCATTTCAAATAATCGATTTCTAATACATATTTGAACCATAAAATAAGCCATTTCAATTTCAATATATTTCAAAGCTTTTAATATTCAACATTTCAAAACTAAATTCGATAATTTCATATATACATATATATCAAATTCACTTTACTATTATTTAGTTTTGAAATATTTACTTAATCATTACAATAACATCTAAATACAACTTCAAATTAAAAATTTATAAACAAAATATCCCATTTAAATTTATATAAGTTTGAAATATTCATTTTAAGTCACTTTTAATCAAATTCAAGTTATAAAACATATCTTTAAAATTTCAAATTTAATAAATTTCAAGTCAAATTTATTTAAGTAAAATTCTTAAATAAATATAATTTCAAATCAATTTCAAATTTATCTTTCCAACCTGAATCATTATAAACTCTATATTTGAAGATATATATTAAATAAATACTTAAACAAATTATATATCAACTTTATTATATCATCTTTAATAAATCTTTAAAATCAATATTTATTAAAACCATATATTTCTTTTCAAAACCATAGAAATCATTTTCAAAATATTTATATATAGACCAACGGTGTCTGTATATAATTTTCTATCCTATGGTCAAGTGATACGGATATTTATCATTTAAATCCGTAATTTAAATATATACGGGTATATATCTTTTCAACCCGCAATCCCAAATTCAATTCAATGAAAATCACTTGGGTTTATCATTTCAACCCATAACGATTCTCCCCTATTCTACAGATCGTTCGGGTATGTATCATTTCAACCCATAGGGAATTCTATACTAACAGGGAACTTGCAGAGTGATAACAGATATGATAATAATATAACAGGCATATGTCAACAATGTAAATAACAGATAATGGTGTCAGATGTCACAGGTGAACAGATATAGATAATGGCATATATATAAAAATGTAAATAACTAGCAGTGTAACGACTCGTAAAATTTTCAATAATTTAATTTGTTAGGTTAATAAGTTTTGGGTGATTTATTATATAAAAAAAACTTTATCTATTAATAATTGAACAATGGTAATTAGAGCTAATTAGTAACAATTGAAATGAAGTCCCAATGATGAAATAATGTAAATTAGTTATAAATTTAAATGTAAGAAACAAGTGTGAATGTTGAATCATTAATGAGGTAATATGTGATAAATAGAAATTGAAGTAAATCAGTGTTAATTGAGTAATTGTAACATTTGATTTGTAAATAATAATGGATTCATTAATGTGGATTAAAGTAATAGTAACGGGTGTGAGTTACTATTTAATTGGCCTATTAATTTAGTTATAACAGTTATATTTGAGTATAAATTTAAATATAAGTAAATAAGGGTAAGTGGTGTATAAATAAATAAATTTGTATATTTGGTAGAAATTGAATGAATTCAATATCAGGTAAGTAATTATGATAATTAGTGAATATATGATAAACTTAAGTGTAAATTAAAGGGTAGTGATAACAGCTATTATAAGTTGCCTATTTAGTCTATAAAATAATTAGAAAATCTTTAATGTCATTATTGAGAATTTATGCAGTAACGGGAGGTGTGAATGTATAAAATAAATAGAAACGTAAATTTATTTATAAAGTAATAAATTGGTAAAAGGAATGGAACTAAGGTAAATTAATTAATTGGTTTTAAATCTTAATTGATGTGTACAATTGACAAGATTTCACATTTAGAAATGTAACATTTTATACAAAATTAAGAAAAATATATATATGTTTCTTATTCCCGAAACTCCTGCCTTTTCCGTTTCTTAACATTCATTTCCACTTTCTTGACATCCAAACTCCTCATAGTCGTGCATATCAAGTTGAAATTTACGTACAAAAATTTGTTTCCCATCTCTCATTTTTCATTTGCATTTAAGAATAAATTATATATATAAGTTTCTTTCTCCTTAAATGCTTGCCTTTTTAAATTGCCTTGCCTCTTTATTGTTTTAGCCGTTCACCATTGTTTAGACGTTTATTACTCCCATCAAATCACGTACAAATCTTCCCAAATATCTTTTCCTCATTTGCCTCTTCTGATTGAAGACTTTACATACGTTTCTTTTATTAAATAGGAAATAAAGCCTTCATTCACTAGCCTCTTTATCTCTTGCCATTCTCTTAGCCGTTTCTTTTTTTTATTTTCCTTTCTTAGCCGTGTATTACATTTCCAAAGCCGTACAAAACTTCTCACTTTTCCTCATTCTTTATTTGCGTACAAAGAAAACAAATATCACAAGTCATGGCTTCTTCCTCCTCTTCTTTCTCTTTTTCTTTTTCTTTTTTTTCTTCCTCCTATGCTCGGCCTCTCCACCATATTTCCGACCTCATCTCCTCTCCACCTTCTCCATGGTCACCTCCATCACCTCTTACCATCCACCAAACATGGTTGTGACCTATAGATCAAAATCCATCACCAAACAATGAAAATAAACTTAGCCTGGATCACGTATTCCATCACCTCCTCTCCTATTAGCCTCGGCCACAACCCTACACCACACCACCTTGCTTTGCCTAACCCTAGACGTGCCTATGATGCCTTGACCAGATCTCAACATATAAGGCCGAGCCACATGAAGCCATAGGCCGAACCTTTGTGTGCTTGTAACCCTTCTTTTGCTTGCCTCTTTGCCTTCCACTCTTGTAACTTCCACCTCCTCGCCTTCTAACCTCTAGTCGTGCCTCTTGCCTACCATAACTGAGCCTATGTTGCTTCAAACAAGACAAGGCCGAGCACAACATGATGTGGTCTAGCCAATTTGCATCATAGCCGAGCCCTTGTTGATTTAAGACAAGGTTATGTCATTTTTATTTCATATATTTTCATTGTACAATCCATCTTTTCTTTGTATTGAATCATACACTTATGTTTGTGATATTTGTTTGCATACAAGATTGGATCTGACTATCCATCTACTCAAAAATCTAATCGTGCCTTTTCGTGCTTTTCGGAGTTTTAGTCTTGTGTTTTGAATTCGATCTCCAGCTTTAAAAAGGTGAGTTTTATCACTCTAGACATATGTACTTATATTATTGTGAAATGATGACAAGTGAATCTATATAAATTGATATGTTATTCATACATGCCTTTGATATATTATATGATGTTAAATGCTGTTTATATACCTGTTACATTACCTGATATGTTATTTTATGTTATACTGTTCATTTTAATTATTGTATCTCACACTGCAAGTTCCCTATCACTATGGGTTGAAATGATACATACCCGAACGGATATTAGAATAAGGAAAAATCATTATGAGCTGAAATGATAGGCTCGAGTGATTTTTATTGTATTTTTATTTGACTTGGGATAGCAGGTTTGAAATGATAGAACCCGGATTTTTCTTTTTAAATTACGGATTGAAATGATACATATCCGTATCACTTGACCTAGGTTAGAAAATATTATATAGGCCCATGGTTATATTTTTTTAAAATATTTTCCTAAAAATTATTAAGTATTTTGAATGTTTAAATATATGAAATTTGAGCTAAAAGATTTGATTTAAATGACTTAAATATAAGAAGATGTTGGTTTTCTACAAGTTAAGATTTTATAAGTCTATAAGTGGCTTTAATTGAAATTTTAAAGATGTGTTGATTTTAAATAGAATTTAAAGACATTTATTGATGTTAAATAACTTAATAATATAATTGGACTTATTATGGAAATTTAATCTAACCTAGTAATTGTTATGAACTTTACTTTATGAAACGAACATGTTTTGTGTAATAAATAATGTATTTTGAACTGATAAAATGGAATACAGTTTTAATTGGACATTTGTAATAAAATTTATTTGACTAGAAAATTATAGTTAATTGATGTCTAAATGAATAGATCTAAAAGAAAAGATTGATTGTTATATTAACTATGATAAGATATTCTTTTGTAAAATGTTATGTTTTGTAAAATAAATAGTTATGATTTTTAAATGGAAAAATGTAACTTTAAATTATGACCTAACTTGATAATTTGAAATTTGGTTTTTCAAATGGAAATTTTAATTAGTTAAGTAAATAAATAAAATTTTAGTTTTATTTATGAAATGGGTATTTTAAAATAAAGTGTTAGGTCAATGGTTAAAAATAAAATTTAAGTAAAATGGTGTATTTTGACTTATTAAATGAATTATAGTATAAATTGGATATTTATTTATAAAAATTTATTTTATTAAATCGTAAGTTAAAGGATATCCAAATGAATGTTTTGAAGCCTGAAATATGATTTTTAGAAGTTAAAAATGGCTAAAATTGAAGTTTTAATGTTTATGAAAAGTTATAATAAAATCTGGAATTTTATTGGTAGCAATTATAAAATGCTGTGGTTTTAAGATGGCATTTGTTAAGTGCTATCATTTCTGAAATTTAACTAAGTTCTGAAATAACCAAATACTATTACAACACTTTATAAGTGCTGCTGTTCTGAAATTTAACTATGTTTTGAAACAACTAAATACCTATTACAGCACTTTATAAGCGCTGTTGTTTCTGAAACTAAGCTGTTTGAAAATAACTAAATATCTATTACAGCACTTTATAAGTGCTGTTGTTTCTGAAATTAAACTGTTTTGAAATAACCAAATATCTACTCTAGCACTTTGTAAGTGCTACTGTTGAATATGACAATGATTTGGAATATTACTATATCTACCGTAACATTTTAAGTGCTACTGAACTGAAATTTACAATGTTTTTGGAAATTCTATAATTGAATGAATGAACTTAGAAATGCTATAACTTTGGTAATGAATATTATTTTTAAGGGTGTTATGATTTTTCTAAATATTATGATTTCCAAATGATAACATTTTAAATTGATATGGTTTCAAAGTATTATGGTTTCAAAATGTTTGATTTCAAGGTGTTATAACTTTGAAAGTACTATGATTTTGGAAATGAATTTATTTGAAATAGTATTTAATTAAGAATTTTCTTTGAATATATTGATTTGCAATTGAAGTATAAACTAGTTTAAAATGGATAATGATATTTTGGTCTTGAAGTATAAACTAATTTTGAAATGGATAATGATATTTTTGTTTTGAAGTATAAACTAGTTTTGAAGTGGATATGATATTTGGTTTTGGAGTATAAATTATTTTGAAATAAATATCCATGGGTTATAATAACGATTGGTTGGCAAAGAGACTGGGATCGGATATGGGCATACTCTCTGTCGATACCGAAAACCACTTTGACAACCGTGTACGCGGTGGAGATTCCATAATGAAGTAGGATGGTGGCGACGATTCCTATTGAGGTATATACGTGGACCCGACTCCCGTGAGTTGGCATAAGGTGGCTAAAACAGGAGCGATTGACCGGCCAATGAGGTAGCACCTCTGATCGGATGCATTTCTTCGATACCATTCTATTACTTTGTGATTTATTTGGTGTCCACCCTTCGATTTTTGATTTGGGAGTGTGTTTCGAGGTGGGTGGTAGTGGCTGCTATGTGTTTCCACCAGCCCGAATGCGTAATTGGTATATCTACCCTGGCATTGCCTAGTTGTGCCTATCACCTACCATATCGAGCTTTACTACGAGTTTGGATTTGTGCCGTGGCCTGTGGAGTATTGAGGGTAGCTCCCGATCTGGGGGTATGCTAATACTGGATAGACTACTGGGACTATTATGTGTTAAGGTGGAAAATATAAAGCCTTAACGCTAATTAAAAGTAAGTTTATTTTATTATTAGACATTATTATAATAGCGAATATTACTAACGGATCTTTAAAGGATGGGCGATCCCAAGCATCCTTTAAGTTACTTGTGCATCTTTATTACAGTTCACTTGAGTTGGTTTACATTGTATAAGTATGTATGTCCTGACTCGAGTGTTTTGTATTTTTCTTTACGCTCGGGTCAGACTGAGTGATACAGCATTCGAGACTCACCTTTGGAGTTGGAGCCTCGCTTGGATCCATCCATTGATTCTGCTTTCAGTCATTCAGTTGATTCCAGTGATGTATTCAGATCTTGTATTTGACTATTTTATTGAGACATCTTTATATTCATGATTTCTGTTGTATCTTGTTAACTCTGATGTATTTATATATAGTAGCTTCATGAACTACTATTTATTTGCTTCCACTGCATTGTTATATTACTCTGTGTCTGTGATCTGTGATTTATTTACTGTATATTCTGAGTTTTGCCAAATTTTATTTACAATCTATTGTTTTGAATTATTCAAGTCCGATATGTGTGGATTTATTGTCGATTTGGATGGTCCAAAATAGTGGGTCGTTACAGTTGGTATCAGAGCTTTGGATCTAGGCAAAACTTAGCATATATGGTAAATTTATTTACAGAATCACTTTCGTTCGAGCTTGAATCTCTTCCTTTTGACTCGATTTCTTTTGAATTTTGGAACGTCCCCTGTGGTTCCAAAAAAAAAATCCATCCTTGTTCTTCCCTATTCGCCTTCTTTTGATTCTGGAGTATCCCATAACTCCACTTCGAATGATCTTTATAATAAATTGGCGGTCTCACCAATCTTCGAATGATATGTAAAGGGGTGAAACTCCTTTACAATTAGCATTGATTCACCGAAAATTTCTGTATCCTCGGTTTACAATGCTATCTATCTCTTGTTATCCCGAATTCTATCTCTTGAGATCGGATGTAGGTTTGCCCCAGAACTCTACATCAATCTTATTCCTGAAGTCACGGTAGACCCGGTCAATGTTGCCCGTGATTTATATAAGCTTATTCATTCCCTTATTCTGTTATTTAATCATCTTGTCTTTTGTTTCCAACTTATCTTCAAATCATTCTTGAAGTGTATTTTGTTAACTAATATTTAAATGTTTTAATATATATTGTGTTGTTTGAGTTATTGATGTTGATTTGGGTTTCCGATCGATTCGTCTGATCAACGATATCGATATGATCTCCAAAACACTTAAACAAAGCAAACTGACACCATATTGTTTTCAAACTTGGTAAATGAGAAATTTTGTATAATCATATTATATAGTGGAAATTGGTACGAAGGGCCTAATTATATGGCCCATTTTTTTTCCAGGACACGGGTTTGAAACTATTATTTTCGAGGACAATTATGTGCGGCGTGCGTCTTCATCTTCTCAAACAACTACGTATATTCTGAAATCTGCCGATCTTGGAAATTGGGCGCGTGCGACTTCATCTTCTCAAACAAGTACGTTTCTTCTGAAATCTACCGATCGTGAAAATTAGGCGCGTGCGTCTTCATCTTCTCAAAGAACTACGTGCCTTCTGAAATCTACCGATCTTGCAAATTAGGCGGTCGTGAAAATTAGACGTATCTTGTTCAATCAAAGCGGTCGTTTCTTGTGCAATTGAAGCGGTCGTGAGGCGTTAGTTTCTTCTCAAATCAAAATCGACTTTAATTGTGGGAAATCGTGAGGCGATTTTCTTCATTTGGTGAGTTTATTTTTTATTTGCTGTTTTTCATTCTCAATTCCTTTTTTTATGATGTTACTGTATGTTTCTTTTCACAGGAGGCTGTTTTCATCTATTGGAGGAAGGTTTTGTTTGATGTAGTTGGAATAATGGCTTCTGAATGGTATTGTTTTATTCTTACAATCACTGTGTATTTAGCTTCGTTTGTTCTTTAGTTTGCAATTAAACTCTGATTGTTTAGATGTTTAAGAATGGTGTATCAAAATTCCATTCTGGCTCTAGTAATAATTTGGCAGCCATTGAATGTGATTATGTGTTTTAAAGACCATATTGATCTTAGTGTGTGTTTGTTATGATAATTTTTTAGCTCTTCTTTTTCACCATTAAGTATATTTTTGCAGATCATCTTTTTCACCTATGATTTTTCAACAATGTAAACTTGAATAGGTACAATCACAACGAATGTTTTTCTTCCACATGTTCCACTGTTGTAATCAGGTTATCCCAAAGAGTGATAGTGATCTCTAAAAGATAAATTGTTTTATCTTTTTCAAAAAATGGTATAAAAAATGATTTAAATAGTCTTATGCTATTAGTTTTTATTTAAGATCAGTTTCACATAGTTATATTTTTTTAATATTTTTTTACATTTTTTTTTGCAGGTGTGATTCATCTGTTATAGTTGTGTTTGATTTCAATAACAATTGTTTTAGTGCTCGTTTTGGATTGGATGCTTCTATTTCTTATGTTAGGAATAGGATTTGGGAGCAGTGGAATAATTTTACTCCATTATGCTTTGATATTTTTTATATTCGAGAATCAAAGACTACCTTTATTGAAACGGATAGTGATCTTCAAGCTATATTGATTTTGTCTTGGTTTAAAAAGGAAGAATTTTTGGTTTTTTTTCTACGACTGAAGAATGATTCAATGGATAATTTTGTTGGTGAAAGTAGCAAGTCTGGTTCAGTTGTTGGTGTTGAGTCAAGTAATAATATGTTAGGTTATGATGATGATTTAGATTCTGGTTTTACTCAACAAAAGGATTTACATGAGTTGTTGAAGAAGAATTCAAATATGGAATTTTTTACTGGGGTTGGTCAACAGTTTGATTCTGCTATTGGATTCCGTAGAACGGTTAGTGCTTATTGTTTGAAGAATGGGTTTAAAGTACAATATATTAAGAATTGTAAAGAACGATTGACAGTTCGATGTGCTATAGATAGTTGTCCATTTAGGATTCATGCTTCTTGCAAACTGAAGCAATTGGACCAATTGTTTGTTAAAAACATTCAGCTGAATCATACTTGTGGTGGTGGATTTCGTTCACTTGGTAGTCCAACTATTAATAGTGATCTTGTGAAAAGTCTAATCTTCACTCAAATTCGTGATGAGCCAAAAAGAAAAACGAAGGATATCATTAAAAGTTTTAGAAGAGATTATGATGTGGAGCTGAGCTATTATTTTGCTTATAAGGGTAAGAAATTGGCTATGAATGATATTTACGGTGATGAAAAGAAATCTTACAATGATTTAGTTTGGTATTTGAAGGCATTGGAAAGAAATAACCCAAATAGTTATTCAAGTATGGATGTGGATTCTGACACTAATCAATTTGAGAGAGTTTTTGTATGTTATGAGGCATGTATATTTGGATTCAGCTATTGTCGTCCTATGGTGTTTTTAGATGCTACCTTTTTGAAAGGGCGAAGTGGTATTTTGATGGCTGCCACTGCAAAAAATGGAAATCAAGGTACTAATTTTGATCTTTTTTTTTTGCTGTTGTATTTACTTTGTACTGTGTGCATTAGGTTCTTGTTATAAATTTTTGTAACATAGTACTGTTTCTTTAAGTGATTGTTCTAGTGAATTTTGTTATGTTCATACTGCATTTTGGTTAAGTGATTAGTCTACTGTTATATAGTACTGATTCAGTTCATTAAAGTTTCTTTTGCGTTAGGGCTTAGCATGTAAAATTATTGCAGAAAATGAATTTATGTTACTACTACATGTTGAATAAGATAAATGCATTTATCTTTTAAGATAAAGAATTAAATAACATATTAAGCCGTACTTATATATCATAGTTACTAGTACAGTAATCTTTTAAGATAAAGAATTAAATAACAATTCATAAAATTCCTGTACAGTATGATAATATATTTTCTTAAACCTGTTATTAATATTTGGTTAACTTATGGTAGATCTGTACCATCCTTTAGTTAATATTGAAGGTGACAATTAAAAAAAGATAAAACTGATTATCTTTTGTATGTACTGTCATATGTTTAATGTACAAGTCACAAATCTGTCAACCATTTTAACCATGTCATAATATGCAAATATTTTAACATTGTCATGTTTGGTAGTGCCATTCAATAAACATCCGATAATGTGTAAACTTTTTAAGTTATGGTTCAATCAGAGTTAATAATCAATTTGTCACTTGTGCCATTCAATAAACAACCTTGTATTGTTGGTG
The DNA here is from genome assembly GCA_030737815.1 of Allium fistulosum. Lineage (NCBI taxonomy): Eukaryota > Viridiplantae > Streptophyta > Magnoliopsida > Asparagales > Amaryllidaceae > Allium > Allium fistulosum. The sequence goes on from CM060902.1 coordinate 896,098,811, forward strand.
TACTACGCAGCGACTTGATGGATTGACTCAGTTTAACTTAAAAATTGCCAAATTGAGTCATTCTATCAAGTAGTTGGGTTGTATCATCGACAATCCAAGGCTGTTGAAATTTATTAAAATCTGAAGAAAAAAAAGAAATTTTTGGTGATGAATAGTTTGCTGGTTGATGTTCATGAAGATATTAGTCTACTGTTATATAGTACTGATTCAGTTCATTAAAGTTTCTTTTGCGTTAGGGCTTAGCATGTAAAATTATTGCAGAAAATGAATTTATGTTACTACTACATGTTGAATAAGATAAATGCATTTATCTTTTAAGATAAAGAATTAAATAACATATTAAGCCGTACTTATATATCATAGTTACTAGTACATGTTGAATATATTTATCATTTTTCTCATTATTTGAAATTCTTACATAACGTATAAAAATGATTTAAACAGCATATAGAAAAGATAATAGCATATATCTTTTAGAAGTTCTTTGTATTGTATGCATGAATTAAGTATTATATCTTTGCAATTTCTACTCTTCCTACATAGACTTCACATTCAAGTAGCAAAATTTAAAAAACAAAAGAAAAAAAGGTTGAATTGTCTCTAGCAAATTTATTTTTCCTTTTTTATTTGGGCAAAGGGCATATTGTTCATGTGATTTTTTACTATTAGATAATACTGTTTCAAAGATAGTGCATTATTTTCAAATGTACATTAATAAACAGTGAATTATTATTATTTTGTTTTTGTCCAGGTTTTTTCCCATTAGCAATGGCTCTTGTTCCCAAAGAAAATGAAGAGTGTTGGAGTTGGTTTTTGAATCACCTAAAGAATGCTCTTAGTTGTGATAGAATATTAACTTTTTTAAGTGATAGACACTGGGGTTTATTGTTAAGTGTTCCAAAATTTTTTCCGAATAGTCATCATTCTTATTGTTTGCATCATATGCAAAATAATATTGCTAGCATTGTGAAAAGTGGAAGGGGTGTTTGGGTAGCTCATTTACTTGAGCGTTGTGCTATAGCTTCTAATCATCATGAGTTTGAAAAAGCCATGTCCAAGTACAAAGAAATTGGAGGTGCCAAAGCTATAGAGTATTTGAATGACAAACCATATGATCATTGGGCCGATTTGTTTTTTCCGGGGAAGCGATATGGTGAAAATAAGTCCAATGTAGCCGAGAGTTTTAATTCTTGGATTTTGGATGAAAGAAGTTTGCCTGTTACTGCTTGTCTTGATGGAATTAGGGTAAAACTTATGATGCAAATGTCTAATCGTAGAGAAGAGGCATTAAAGTGGACTAGTGTGCTATGTCCGAAAATGGAAGCTCGTTTGTTAAAATTGAAGGAAGAAGGATTTGGGTGGAGTGTTTCTAAATCATCTAGGTATGTATTTATATTTATTTACATGATGTTCACAGTTTCTAAAAAATGATAAATGCATTTATCTTTTTTCAACCTGCTATGTAGCCTGTGTTATGATTTCATTTTGTTGGTGTTGCTTGTTACGTATTTTCTCTTTGTCTGCATTAAAGCTTATGTTCACAGTATGATTGTTAATTTTTTTGGTTTATTAGTCTTATTTTTCACTATTAGTTCACTGCACATGAATTGGGTCTTACATTTTGTAGGTATATTTTTGAAGTTCATTCTCCGACATCTCAAAAGGTTGATCTTAAAAATCGCATTTGCAGTTGCAATCAATGGAAAGTGACAGGTTTTCCTTGTGTGCATGCTTTGAAGTGTATTTCTTTAACCAGAAATTCTGTTTATGAATATATTGAGAATTACTTTACTGTTGAGTATTATCTAGCTTCATATTCACATTTGATCAATCCTATTCCAACTTTTGATAAGGAAGCAATTGAAGCTGAAGAATCATCTACTGTTCTTCCTCCTAAGCCTGTTCGTGGAGCTGGAAGGCCTAGGATGAATAGGATTGAAGGGGCTGATTTTCATGCTAAGCAAAATAGATGTGGAAAGTGTAAAAAACTAGGACATAACAGAAGGCGGTGTTCTTTTGAATAATTGAGTTGATTGTTTTAGTTCAATGTATTTGATTGGTTGTTCTATGAATACTTTGAGTTGAATAATTGAGTTGATTTTTTTAGTCCGAAGTATTTGATTTGTTCTTGTATGAATATTTGGTTGTTGTATGAATACTTTGAGTTGAATATTTGAATAATTGCATATGTTGAATTGGTTATGATCTGATTTTGATTATTTTTGGTTGTATGAAATTATTTATGTTTAACCGTTATTTGGAATACAATGTTGTTAGTTCTTTTAAAAAAGATAAATTGATATTTCTTTTTAATTGTTGTGTATAGTCTGTTTTTAAAACACAGTCCTGAGAAGAGCTCGCACGGTGTACTCAGCTATGACCTCAGGTTTCACATTAGTAGAGTCTGATCCAGGTGTAACCATGTTAGGCTTCAACAAAGTACCTTCCATTAGGACTTTGTGCTCGTTTAGGGCCTTGTAGCATGCAGCAAGCACTATTTCAGTCACATCTGCACACCTGCCAATTTCAAGGCCATTCAATATGTTAATTAACTTTGTGGAACAAACAATATTAAGGTTCCAAATGAACAATCCAAAAACAGGAACAGGTTACTCTTTGCTAGCATTTCACGCATGAAGTTTTTCTCATTAATGAGTGTTGAGTACAGCAAAAAAAGGTAAATCATGTTCTCTCATGAGTTGATTTATTGCTAATTAACAGTAGCATTCTTGCTTTTGACCCATTGATTTTGTTTAACAAGTAAAATTAACAGACAACTACCCAGTCAATGTTATGGGATCCATCAACAAGAATCTCAGATTCGACAATGGGAACAAGCCCATTTCGAACCAAATCATCTGTAAATCCACGATTTTTACGCACAACGGTAGGAATACAAATCAAACAGAACAACTGGAGATCAGTATGACTAGTATATTGCTACCCAAAACATACTGTCAATAAAACATAAATTCGTTTATCTTTTTAACAGAGCATTAAAAACATTAGCCATTACAAATTCACTATCAATTACCATAATTTCATTATCAAATTAAAAATCAATTGTGTAAGTACTTGCTAGTTAACAATATACAAAAGCAACATAGACTGAAGTGATTATGTAGTTAATATTTCATTTTGACAGATGCATTTGTTCTAGACAGTCTTGCCTTCTTGGTTCACAATATCATAACAGTTTGACAATACATCCCATGGTACTTGGCGGACTGGAGATCGATAGCCTCTACAATCGGGGTCGTGGCATTTCTGATAGTAGCCACCTCTATGGAAATCAACAATGTACGTAACATGATTACTTTTATGTTCTCTTCCAATTCGTTCACAATATCGACTTTTGGACATGCTATAAATTATGTAGCCATGTGCAGAAAACCAGTACCACCTTCTTATTTTACCCGAAATATTTCCATGAGAGGCAAAAGATGAAATTTTATCATCCAAAGCTGGAAAGGGAGATTTTCCTGAACAATAGGACTTGGGTATATTGCTTCCATAATCATGTAATGACTTATCTCCCTCGGTGTGGGTGCTATTATCATTGACCTCAGATTCAAAATGAAGAATTTTGCAACAGTCCAGATCCATTTTGCACTCTAATAGCTTATCAAAATCAGCATCTATTCTGCAAATAAGTGATTTGATAAACACTTGTTCCTCATTCAGATTCTTACATCCAAAGCGTCCGCTTGGCAGGAGTAAAGCATTCTTCCCTGCTTTTGATGAGAAAGGAAGACGAAAACAACGATTACGGGTATAAACTCCAGTATCAACAAAAAGAAGCTCCGTATTGTCTGATGAGCTTGAATCTTTTTTGATGTACAGTTTTTCAAACTGTGGATCACTTACTCTTAAATTTATTATGCGTGAGCATACCTCAGAGATGAATGTTCCAACATGCGAGTTGTCTTTGAAGGCAAAATTTGGGATATGAATGATCACATGTCGAGAGAACTTTTCTTCAGTAGATGAATCAAGCTCTAAAACCCAATCTTGATTTCCCTGGATTTTGTATTTGTCATTTAACAGTTTGAAGGTGATAGATATCAGAATATCTACCATTTCATCGGCATTTTTTCCAGTGTTAATCTTTTTATTGAACTCCAGATCATAATACAAGTGGCAAGGCAGTCCGACTTGAATAACCTCATAATGGTGGCGTAACTTAGGATTCATGGTTTTGTACCTTCTCCAGAACTCATCATATGTAGAAACAAGGAACCTTCTTTGTGCAGTCAAATGATCTTGGTAGCAAAAAACGTAAGTGTTTGCATGTGTTTGGACAAATCTTAAAGCTTCTTCTTGTCTAGGAAAAGTAGCCCATACTACATCTTTTTGCTGTGTAGAACAACGGAATTAGAAAACATAATAATAAATATAAAACTATAAATTATCAATAACAGATAAAAGGATTTATATTTCTTAAAAGAGCAGTAGAAACTTATTTTTAAGATCAGTTACTACAAATTCACTATCAATTACTACAAATTCACATCAAATTTTCAATATCAGTTACTACAAATTCAGTCAATTACTACAAATTCACATCAAATTTTCAATATCAGTTACTACAAATTCATCATGTAATTCATTAGTAATTTAAAATATACTCCCTAAAATCTATGATCAATGTAGTATCAGCTTTTACAAATTCATCACCAAATTCATTATCTAATTTTTAATATCACCCATTACAAATTCATCATCTCATTCATCAGTCATTACATTTTTATGGGCTGAAGAAGAGCTGCAAAACTTGTCAAGCCAGCAGTATGGTTCGTCGGATAGTATTTGTGCAGCTATCTGTGCTCTCAATGCATTAACTTGTTCAAGACTAATTTTTTCTGTAGTCTGCATTCCTTGTGCTATTTTTTCCATGAACATCATCACAAAAATTCCGCAGTCGTACCTGTATTTCTGAAGTTTAGTACTTTGAATATAATGATAAAACAGATTATCTTTTCTTTATTTTGATAATGAATTGTAATTAGTATTATGTTTATCTAAAACTAGTATGTGAGAAAATAATATTATCTAATTGGTAATATGTGTGTAGGTAGTTATTGTGTATTGTGATTTTTTATATAAAATTCTGAACTATCTTCAAAATTACCCAGTGCTTTGTTGAGCACAGTCAACATTTTTAAGCACTGAATTTTTCCTGAGAATTGTTTTGTGCCCTTCTTCTTGTAACTCTTTGTTTAGGTTGTTCACTGCTGATTTCTGCAAACAGTGAAGGAAAATTAGAATAAATATAAACACATTTATCTTTTTTACTTTTTGTGTATTTTTACTTACCACATTAATGACAAATTTTGTATGTCCACTTCTGCAGGTTTTTGATCTCGTGGTCAAGTGCAGAGAGTCGTAGTGGTTCCAAGTGCATTCTCCAACAACTAGTTCTAGCAGACTCCAATGATCATTGCCATGTATTGGGAATAATATGTTGCAACATAATGGATCTAAAAGTGTTCTTTTCATAAAAGGATTGAACATTTTTTTCTTGATATTTTCCAAGCTTCCATCCGTTGCGCTTTTCTGTAAAAAAAAATTTTTTAGAAAATTTATGTTTTATAAAAAAATGTTAATTTGAGAATATAGTTCACTTACTGTCATAGTTGTGTTAACATAGATAATGCTATTGCTTTTTTCTAGTTGCTTTGTTTTTCGGAACCAAAACCAATCAATGATCTACATTTGAAAAATAATATGGATAAAGTATATAAATTATAATGAAGGAAAGTTTAGTTTGTTGTACTTACTTGACCACAAATACTTTGTTGATAGAGGAGGTCTTCTATCATCATTTTTGTTATGGTGATGAAGTTTTCATCATCACAACTAAATGCTTCATCGCTGGAAAATTGGACGGTTGTTAATAAAAGAAATTAAGTTTAGTACGTACTATGTTGTTTGCATTTGATAGTAAAACAAAATAGAAGCCTTTATGGAATTATTTATTAAAAGTTAAAGATAAATTAATTTAGCTTTTTTAGTTTTGTTTAGTTTTTGTTTATTTTTGAGCAAGTGTGTGAGTGTATAGTAGTTGATAGATGTACTGATAGGTGACCAAACTAAAACAGAACCAACACAGTACTAATAATTAATCTAACAGATTGTTGATATATGGTTTGTGTGAGTGAAAAGTAGTTTAATTACTTACTTGTTTCCTCCCAAAACTTTGAAAAAAAGTTTCACATTTTGTTGCTGTTCATCAGTTAGATGCTTCATGAGTGGACACTTTTCAACATTCTTTTGCTTCTTCTTTTTTTGTTCTTTAGAAATGACATCTTCAACAACAATTGGATTTTCTGCAGCAATTTCTTGACTATGTTGTTTGATATTTTCAAATTTTAAACAATCTTCGGTTTCTAGAATGCAATCTTGAGTTTCCATCAAATCAAAACATGGAAAGTTAGCAGAACTATTTATATGCATCATACCAACTATCTTTCTTTTATTCGTACCTTTATCAGCTTCACTTTTTTCTTTGAAATCATTTTTTTTCTCCACATTATGCTCTTCAAAATTTTCCAGCTTTTGAAGTTTCATTTCAAGATTGTGGAGTCTTTGTTCAGCCAGCTGTCTTGAATGTTGTTCCTCATTCAGTTGTTCTGCCATACTTTTCATCTCAGCAGATAAAAAGTTCACTTTCCTCTCTAACTCTTTTATGCTATTAGAGCAGTCTGTAGCATATTTGTCATATTCCAACCCAGTATATATTTTTTTTGAAAAAAAGTCTTTTTCCACTTTAGTTACATTTGCAAATTTCTTTAAAATCTGCATGGAAGGTATGTGAAATTAAATTTGGACATGTAATATCTTTGAAATTCTATGAAGTTAGAAATCAGAAATTATTAAAAATATACAGGTAAAAAAATTTCAGACATTTGATAAATGGAAACAACATGCAGGCACATTCATATGGGAAGGAGAGAAGACTAGGAAAATCTATAATGCACACACAATAGTTGTTACGTATAAATATAGATATGTAATTAAATAACCTACAAACTACATAAATTTAGAACACTATTCCTATTAAATAAGACACATATAAACATATGTACTCATATAATTTTGTTTATCAACAAATATATATAGTTCATTATGTACTTAAATCAATTTCTATAAAAACATATATGCATTTATCTTTTTTAACTAGGGTTTAATTTAGTTGTATATTTTCTGTAATAAATTTAAATATGAGTAAATCAAGAAAAATGTTTAATATGTATAACTATATAACAAATATAAGTAATGCCTAAGTTGTTATAAAATCATTTACATTAACAGATAAATGTTTTTATCTTTTATAGCTTTTAAGCATGATAAAATTAATGAAGAAATTTGGAGTTGGGCAGAAACTGAATTGTACTTAAATCATTATGTATTTATGTATTTAAAAGTAGCATACCTTATCATTGTCTATTTCATCAAGGTCCAAATCTTTTAATTTTGACAAGTCCCATTTTCTCATCCTTGGGATTTTGCTTTCCAAATTTTCTTTTTCATCGATGATTTGCGTCCTTTCACAAAACCAATACTGCCAATAAGACCATGCAAATAAGCATTAACATTTAACATTTTTGTAAAAAGCATTGGTATAAATTTATTTATATTTGCTTAAAGTTTTTAAATCATACCAGTAAGACCATAGTACATCCAGGTGTGCTTCTTGGATTAGCATAGTATTTTTGTACATTTTTCATGACATTTTCACATATTGCTCTCGGCCAAGAGATTGAGTTAAATTTTTTTAAGTTTAACAGCTTTGATAAGAAGCCCCACTGCATGTAGTTCTGATTGTTAGGAAAGAAAAAAGTAATAATCAACAAGAGCAACAACAATTTGACTAAATCTTCATTCCCGTTTTCTTCCTCTATCATTTTTTTCAACCTTCTTGTGACTGTCTTCTGGCTAATTATGTCATTTTCTTCGAAATTTGTAGTCAGAAACTCTGAAAAACTCTCCATTGCTGTGGCCTTATTTGAAGTTGGTATTGGAAACAAATCCTCTCCAGATAAATTCATTCCAAATATAAGGCTAACTTCTTCAGGTGTGATTTTCAGCAGTTTGTTTCCAATTTTGAAAGCTTTTTCTTTAATACTGAAAGAAGTAATTAGTTGGTCTAAATTTGAAGCACTTTTCCGTATGTTTTGCCGTTCTATGCCATTGGTGAGAAACATATTAAAAAAGTTTTTGAATGGCGTTTTGTTGATATAACTTTTTGCTTCTGAAGATAGAATGTTTTTTTCCTTTACCGTCATCATAACTTTGTACACAGCATCTAAATTACATCTGTATGTTCCACTGTACAGATGTTTTTTCTGTCTTTTCAGCCTGTTTTGAATTTCATATTTGTCAACATCATCTGACTAATCTGTTTCAATATTTATTTCTTCAGAATCATAACTTGCTTCATTTAGTTTTTCTGAAATTGTTCCTTCGTCATCTGAGTTTGTTAGATGTTCTTTTTCAGTCATTTGTGAGATTTGCTGTGTTGGTTTAGCTTCATCCTACATTCATGAAAATAATATCATTAATTGGGATCCTAAATTTATTTCTGCATATTCATGAAGATAATATCATTTTGCTCAAGAATCATAATGCACATAAAGTATAATAAACACTTTTGTTGAGTAACTATGTAGTACTGATGGCTATTTTTTTTTCCAAAGTATAGAAAGATAATCTGTTTTATCTTTTTTAGGTGTTTAAGTAATGGTCATTTAGAAATCTGAAAACTTAAAGAGAATGAAACACAAAATAGCCATCAGAATATTATTTATAAAAAAGATAAATTCTTTTATCTTTTTTAACAAAGCATTAACAACAAATTATCCATTACAAATTAGTGATCAGTTATTAGAATTTCATCATCACAATAGCCTTGAAGTAATAACATGTACAACATGTATGAATGCAGTGCACAGTGCAGACTTATATGGTCAGAGAATCAAGCTACAACATTAACAAATAGTCAGATCCAAAAGTGAGAGTACAAAGAAGTGCACAGCATACACATAAGCAAATGCAACATGAAAACAAATCTAGATTAATGCAAATGAAGCAACCAAACCTGACTGAAGTGTTCAAATATTACATATATACATGTGTGTAACATCAAGTGAATATGCAACATCATACACATTGAAACCAGAGTCCAACGCAGACATGTCGACAAGATAAGAATGCAAGTGCAGACAAGCTACAATATGACAGACTGCATTTAAAGCAACAACTCAACTCAGTGCACATCAACCCAATACAAACTACATGAAGTATATGGAATCTAGATTCCAATTTAATATGTATATACAAATTGAAGAGTTCAACTAAATATTATACATAACATAAGTAGGAAAACAGTTACCAATGGAGTTGAAGATAAAGGTGATCTCTGGCTGTGTTGATCGCAGAATGGGCTAGATAAAGGTCTAATATTTATGCATTGGGTTCCAGCTTCATTTATAAATATGCACGTTGTTTTCTGTATGAATAACTTTGATTTTGATGACCTGGTGTGCATTTTTACGCTGCATAAAAATTGTCATACATAATGAAATGTTAGAAAGAGTGAAGAATATTTTTTTTGTACTTGTAATTGTAATTATCAAACACAACTAGGGTTGTAATTCTAATAAGTAATTGTGTGTAGGTAGTTATTGTGTATTGTGATTTTTTATATAAAGGGGAATCATATATAGTTCATTATCTAATTAAATCGTTTTGTATAAAAACATAAATGCTTTTATCTTTTTTAAGTAGGGTGTAAATTTGCTGTATATCTTTTGTAATAACTTTTAAATCATGAAAAAATGGCAAACATGTATAACATATACTAGTCACTATTTAAGATAACTAAGGCTTAAGTTGATTTGAACCAATTATAGTAAAAGATAAATATGTTTATCTTTCGTAGCTGTTGAACATAGGAACATTACAACATAACTGTGTTTACACAATACATACAATTTTTGAAGTACTGAAGTTAAAATTATGTTAAAGCAACTCAAAGATAAACAAACATGTTAAATCCATTACATTCTTGTATTAAATCATTTAGATTAAAAGATAAACAGATTTATATTTTTAAGCTGTTGAATATGACCAGTTTTACATCACGTTAAATCATTACAAAAACAACAAACACCTTACATGCATTACAAAAACTGTTATATATAAACACAATCAATAGAACTTATTTGTTACTTGTCAAACACAAGCAAAAACAACCCATAAATAGCAAAGAAAATCAATCAGTGAATGACTACTTACTTCAGCTAACAAAAACAATCGATATATAGCAAAAAAAAACAATCGATGAACAACAAACAGCAAAGATAAACAAGTATTTACTTGTTCAGCAACAAGTGAATAGAAATCACGTCTTGCAACTAGTGAATAGAAATCGCGTCTTAGTTTCTTCAACTGAAGAAAAGTGAATCAATCGATATATAGCAAACAGTAGAAATAAACAATTACTTGTTCAGCTGAGAAAAGTTAGGCGGTACGATTTCTTCAGCCAATCGATAATCCAACTGAGGCGATTTTGTTTCTAAACCCTACTTTTGTTTTTCATTTGGAGGTTTGGCGGCAGATATGGATTAGCGAGAAGTAGAGGGTTTATTTTCGACCCGTGTCCTGGAAACTAATTTTTTTGAACATGGGTCCTAGAAAATAATTAGTTGTTGGTAATACGCCCTTATAGTGAAATTCCCCTATTATATATATATGTGTAATTTTCTGAAATTTTACAGTTAATTGAATTGGATGTTAAGAAATAATATTTGATTTGTATATATATTGTAATCATTGGCTTTGTTCATATATAAATAATTGAATTATAAAATATAGTTATAAATTAATTTGGAAATTTAAATGAATTTAAAACAAGAATTGAGAATTTAATTTTCGATGATTTCGAACTTTGGTTTTAAGATTTTAAAAGGATGTATTATTTAAATATTTTCGAATTGAAATTGTTTCTAAAGAATTTTAAATGTTTAAATCAGTGCTCTTTTCTTTATCGTTGGAAAATAATCTCGGTGATGACTGTAGCATCATCGACGTTCATTTTTGAGTTTCAAAGTGAAGAGACCATTATGTAGCTTTGCTATAGTTTTGTTTTGGAAAATTTAATTGATTTGAATTTCTAAAATATGACTTGATTTATAATATATATTAGTATATGATTTCAAATTTGATTTGATATATATTGTATATGTATTTATTTATCTCTGAATTGTTTGAAGTTAACCGGAAATTTAATTCTTAAATTTTATCTTAAAGGATGATTTCAATTATAAAATGAAGCCAAAATTTGAATAAATATTTAAGCTTGAAATAATTGAATTAGAAAGTTTTATTTGTATAATATTCTATTGCATTCCAATATAACGTACCTTAATCATTTAGAAGTTAACAATGTAATTGGATAATGTACAATATAAAAGGATTTTTATAAATAAAATTTGAGTGGTTATAATAAATGCTATACACTAAAATTTTAGTTATAAAAGATTAATAAAGGTAAACAGAATAAAAGTTAAGTGAATAATTTATGATTTAAAATGGTGTTAAAGAAATTTATAAATAAATTGGAGTAGTTATAATAATTGCAAATATACTTAATATATGTGATTAGCTATATTAAGTGGAATAAAATTAAATTATAATTTGGAATAAAGAAGAATTAAATATATTGCATAAATTATGAGCATAATAAATGATTTACAAATTCATGACTTTGGAAAATTGTTAATTTAAGATAATTGTATGATGAGATAATGAGATTTAAAAATAGTTAAGATTTATTTAAATTAGGTGAAATCAAATGGATGAAATCAATTATTAATTTAAGTTGAAATTTTCATGGTTTAAAATTTATTATCTTATTTTGATTTCCAATCTCTTTTCTTTTGGATGTTCCTGTTTTCCTGCATCCTAAGCGGGAATTGAATTCCGAATTGATTTTATTCCTGAAGTTCAACCTATAGTCCTTTCCTCCAGAAGAACTTATCTTTACTAGTCAGTTTTGGAAACTTTTCATAAATCTTTGAGTACTCACCTGAATCTGAGCACTGCTTACCATTCACAGACCGATGGTCAAACGAGAAGAGTGAATCAGGTTCTAGAGGTTCTCCTTCGTGCTTGTGTTCTTGAATTTGAAAGATCATCTCCATATTGTAGAATTCACCTATAACGACGGTTATAATGTCAGTATTCTTTCAACTTATCTTAATCCTATCTCATTCTATCTGCTTTGGGTATAAATTAATTTAAATTGAATTGAATTTATATGGTTAAAATCATTGATTTTATTTTGAGTTCAGTTTAGTGTTCTTTCAGAGTGTTTCTATTCTCCTACCTTCTTCCTTTTTGGGGATGAAAAGTTTTGAGTGGGGGAGAGTGTAACGACCCATAAAATTTTCAATAATTTAATTTGTTAGGTTAATAAGTTTTGGGTTATTTAATATAAAAAAAACTTTATCAATTAATAATTGAACAATGGTAATTAGAACTAATTAGTAACAATTGAAATGAAGTCCCAATGATGAAATAATGTAAATTAGTTATAAATTTAAATATAGGAAACAAGTGTGAATGTTGAATCATTAATGAGGTAATATGTGATAAATAGAAATTGAAGTAAATCAGTGTTAATTGAGTAATTGTAACATTTGATTTGTAAATAATAATGGATTCATTAATGTGGATTAAAGTAATAGTAACGGGTGTGAGTTACTATTTAATTGGCCTATTAATTTAGTTATAACAGTTATATTTGAGTATAAATTTAAATATAAGTAAATAAGGGTAAGTGGTGTATAAATAAATAAATTTGTATATTTGATAGAAATTGAATGAATTCAATATCAGGTAAGTAATTATGATAATTTGTGAATATATGATAAACTTAAGTGTAAATTAAAGGGTAGTGATAATAGCTATTATAAGTTGCCTATTTAGTCTATAAAATAATTAGAAAATCTTTAATGTCATTATTGAGAATTTATGCAGTAACGGGAGGTGTGAATGTATAAAATAAATAGAAACGTAAATTTATTTATAAAGTAATAAATTGGTAAAAGGAATGGAACTAAGGTAAATTAAATAATTGGTTTTAAATCTTAATTGATGTGTACAAATGACAAGATTTCACATTTAGAAATGTAACATTTTATACAAAATTAAGAAAAATATATATATGTTTCTTTTTCCCGTAACTCCTGCCTTTTTCGTTTCTTAACATTCGTTTCCACTTTCTTGCCATCCAAACTCCTCATAGCCGTGCATATCAAGTTGAAATTTACGTTCAAAAATTTGTTTCCCATCTCTCATTTTTCATTTGCATTTAAGAATAAATTATATATATAAGTTTCTTTATCCTTAAATGCTTGCCTTTTTAAATTGCCTAGCCTCTTTATTGTTTTAGCCGTTCACCATTGTTTAGATGTGTATTACTCCCATCAAATCACGTACAAATCTTCCCAAATATCTTTTCTTCATTTGCCTCTTCTGATTGAAGACTTTACATACGTTTCTTTTATTAAATAGGAAATAAAGCCTTCATTCACTAGCCTCTTTATCTCTTGCCATTCTCTTAGCCGTTTCTTTTTTTTATTTTCCTGTGACATCCCGGAATTTCTGACAATATCAATTTAATAATCTGCATTTAAAATTAAATTGATTTGATAAATTCTTGTTGATAAATTTAGAATTGATATAATAATCTTCTTTTAAATGATATTTAACTGATAACTGATCTTTTAAAAAGCCAATAAATTGTTTTCTATTTATAATGTATATATATTTGTATATATATTACAGATAGAAATCTTGAATTTGAATTTAATAAATAAATAAAGCTTGTTTTCTAATTCTAATATATTTTTGGTAATTTGGAAATTAGGAGTTAATATAGAATATATAGTTTTAAAATAGTTAGGGTAAATGTTAATTGATTTAAATATATATCTTAGCTTAAGTTCAAGAATTAAATAAAAAGGTTTGTTTTAAAAATATGGTTTAATAAATATGAGACATTTATTCATTTAAATAATAATAGGAAGTTATAATCTCTTTTATAATTATTTAATTTGACAAATTATTGGTTTCAAATAACATTTAGTAGTGTATTGTTTTATATATAAATATACATAGACTTTAAAATAGAAGTGTTATTTTCAAATTTAATATGTAGTTATATATGTATATATATATAACTTGATTTAATATTGGATTTTTAAAGATATTTGCATAAGCTTTTATTGGTGTATATATATATATAAATAGTTTTATTTTATTTTCTCTCAAAAGGAATTTAAAAGTATAAAATAAATATATGGTTATAAACATAAGAAAACTAAGATAAATACTTAAGTTAAAAATTTATAAAAATGGCTAAAACCACTTGATGTTATGTACATAAAATAAAAGTAAGTTAAGCAAGTAAATTGTATATGTGAAGTAGTTACTGGCAAGAACAAAATAAAAGAAGAAAAATATATCAACATAGAATATGTATGTTGCCTATAAATTAAATTTACAAGGCAAGTCAGAGAAAATTAAACACTTTGATAATTCTAGAAAAGGCATTTAGTTGCAAGGCTGTAAGTAAAAAGGGCAAGAATAAAACTAAGTATAACAGGAAAAATATCTTTATGAATGCTTGTACAGGAAGTATCATCAACTATGTTCACTTGAATAGAAAAATCATAGTAGTACATACGAAGATAAATATATGTAGGCTTAAGGACATCTTCATTAAATGTTAAACACCCCTAGTACATGCATAGATCATTCCAGCCCCCAACACTAAAAAAAAAATCTCTGACCAAATTTATAAAAATCTTGTACAACCCTGTAACTCTTTTCTATACCTTCCTTATCTCATTTTCGTCTACAAAAGACTTAGCATTCCAGTTTTTAACAAGACAAAGTTTCAGTAATCAAAACAACAGTTTAATCAAATCTTATATTTATCATCAACAAGCAACTCAACAAATATGAAGATCAAATTAAAGGTTTCAACTGGCAGTTTTCAAAGCCTGTTTTCAAACAAATGTGCTATGTTCTTCAATTTTCAAAGTCTGGTGAGTAACATCATATTTTCAAATATAAGTATGATTATGGTTGCCTGTTGTTTCTGTGATATATATGTTTGGTGTTTATATGCATATATATAAGAGTAATGTGCTGTGAATGTATATCTGAGTGTATGCCTGAAACATCTCTGTTTCCTGTTTTCAAACTAAAGAATTAAAAAAAAACACTCTTATCTCCTGATCAAACCTTGGTAGGGTTTAAGTTCTAAACAAAATTTGTTGTTGAATCATAAGGTAAGTTTTTAAAATTTTATTTAAGCTAAAATAAATTTAATTCTACTCTGGAAACTCTAAGAACAGGAAAGTTTGAGATTTGTGAAAATTTCAAACTTCTTAGTTTATAAACTCAGGGTTATAAATCGAATACTCAAATGAAACTATGATTTTTACAACTAAAATTATAATTTTTAGAGATGGGATGAATGAGCAGTTCTGGGTTTCTCAAAAACATGAAATCTGGGTTTCTCTGATGATCTACTTGGATTTGAGTGTTGGAATTCCTCGTGAAGGTGGAGGAATGACCGGAGATTGGTGGAAAAATGGTGGAAGCAACGGTAGGTCACTGTGGTGGCGATGGGAGGTTGATGAAGTCTGGTGACCTAGTTTTTACTGGGTCGAATGGATTGACCACCACGGTGCGTGTAGTTGTTCGAGTGTACTGCAACTCGGGGAGGTGATAGAGGGGTGGTAGTTGAGGCTGTGACCGGAGGCATTGACGATCCGGTGGTCGGAGTCGCGAACACAAAGTTGTTTCAGGTTTGGGTGATGGTACAGTTCTTGGTTCCAGGTTTGGGATGTGGGGCTCGATCTGGATTTCTAGTTGTCGGGCGCCTTTTGATGATCGAGGTGGGATGTTGAGGTGATTTCTGGTGGGATGCGATCATCGTCGATGATCAATAGTGGCCGGAGCGATCGTGCATATGCACGGTGAAGTGTTGTACTGGGGAAGTTAGTTTGGGTTCTGGTGGTAAAAGTTTGGTCTCGAGACATTCTAGAGTGTTTCGCGTATCAGGCTCGAAGTGTATCAGGGGTTGTCTCGGGTTAATATTCGTTTACAAGCTTAAGGGGAAACTGTTCTGGTTTCTTAAATTTTTTAAAATAAATTTAAACTGAAGTTAACTGGAGAGTAAAGTTTTAAAACAAGCTTTAAAATCTAAGTTTCAATCTGGTTTCAAGTTAGTTGAATATCAGTTTAAAAATATTTAAAGTTTTAAACTTAAATTGTTTTAACTACTTTAAACAATTTTTAGAAGGAAGGAGAGATGAGTCTGAGTTTCTCGAGTAGAACCCATGATTTACTCGAAGCAAGATGGGGTGTGACTCGTAGTAAATGGGGTGACTTCGGGTAAGGTTTGTGTCAGGCTTCTATAACCTGACAGTTTCAAAATTTAAATTCAATTTTAAATTTTGAATGTAAGTTTAAACAAGTTTAAACTAAATTTAAAAATAGGAGTCCAAAACTGAATTTTGTATCCTAGTTTTAAATTTGAATTAAGTTATAAATTTAATTCTTTAACCATTTTAAAATGCTAAGTGTATTTTAAATGATTCGAATTTAAAATGAAATTTAAAAGAGTAGTTTAAAGGTAAATTGTGTTAAAAATGTTTTGTTAAAGATAATTCAATTTATAAGTAAGAGTAAAGTTTTATCTTAAATTAAATTAATAGGATAATTAAATGGATAAAGATTGGATGTTAATTAATGATTAAGAATTAATTAATCAAGTAATTAAAAGTTAATTAAGTTACAGTTAGAACTTAAATTAATTTAATAATTAGTGGTTAATTAATGGTTTATCAAAGATAAATTAACTTGTAATTAAAAATGATTAATCTAAGTTTAAATTCTTAAGAAAGGAAATTAAGAATTGTAATTAGTTAATGAAGGTCATTAACTTAAGATTTGTTAAATAATGTATTTATGTGATAAATTTTAATAATTAATTAGATAAATTGATTAAGAGAATCAATTGTGAAAATAGTTAAGTATAATTACTTAAGTGAAGCAATTAAAGGAATATTACTTAATATAATTAATTGAGTTTAATTTGATTTGTTTAAGTTAATTAATTTAGTTTAATTAATTTAAATTTATCATTGAATGATTTGATAAGTAATTGCTTAAATATAATAAATGAAGTATAATTACGAGATGAAGTAATTAATGGTAATTACTATATGTAATTAATTGAAGATGATTTAATAATGAAAGTAATTTGGATTAAATTACTTTGTAAAATTAATCAAGGGATTAATTGAGATAATTAATTAAAGGAGTAATTAATTTCTTAAGTGAAGTAATTAAGAGTAGTTAATTACTGAATGAGATTAATCAAGACTGATTAATAAGTGTAGTTAGTTAATAAATTAATTTTAATGAAATAATTAATTGAAATATAATTAGGGATCATTAATTTCTATAATTGATTAAGAATTGATTCATTAAAACTAATTAATCAATAATAAGTGATTTTGAGTAATTAATTAATTGTAATTAATTAAGGGTAAATGTAATTAATTATGGTTAATTAATAAATAGAGTAATTAAAGGTTAATTACTGTTTTTGGTTAAAGATAATTAATTTGTGAAATTAATTGAAAGATAATTACTTGAATGTAATTAAAGGATAATTAATCCAGGATGATTAATTAAGATGGAAATCTAGAGAATGATTAATTAATTGATTTGTAATTAATTAATGGTTAAGTAAGCAGGATTTATAGAATGAAGAAATTAATTTAATTTACTTTAAATTAATTAGAGATAAGAAATTAATTTAATTCATTTTAAATTAATTTTAAATGATGTGTTTATGAATCATTGCTTATGTATTGATGGATGATATTGATTTCCTTGAATGGTTTGAATTCTCTGATAGGAGATAATTAATGTTGTGTGATATGGATTGTCCATTATGTGATATTGTAGATTATCTATCTGTGATATTGTGAACTATCTATCTGTGTGTATATAGATAATTAAAATGAATTGTTTTAACTTTAAAACAACTTGGCCTTAAAAGACACGGTTTGGATTTCGATGAGACCGGGATCGGGTTTCCGTATACCGGGATTCTAGGTCTGGAGACCCGAATACCACATCGATCCAAAATAACGATAGGTCGTGAATCTCAAGTGAAGATGAAGATTTAGAGTGCAAGGGTTATTGTCGTTAACTCTGAGGGTGATTCCAAAATGAGTGTAACGAGATAATGCCTTCGGTTTCGTTCGAACCCGGAACGAACTTGTATGGATTGAATGCTTTCAGCACATCGTCAGGTGGACGATGAGCATTCTAAGTGATGAGTTCAGACAAGGTAATCGTGACCTCAAGCCTCATCAACCGGGAATGGCTAAAACAGGGGAGGTGCAGCAAGGCTTCGTGGGTAGCACCCACTTGAGAGCGAGATATACCCCTGTCTAGATGTCCCTTTTTATTTTCGGCTGTGTGGGCAGTTTTGAGCTCCAACTGCCGGGGTTGTCTTGTTCGGGACTGTCCAGTAAGGGATGGTTCCGGTCTTGTGTTGCAGGGAACTTAGGGTGGGTTCTCGGTACGGTGATCTTGGCCACGTACTGTGACGGGCGGTACCCCAGTAGCCCTGCCATTGTATGGAATCCAAAATCCAATAAGTGCCATCGGATTTGATTGTAAACCTAGTATGCTGGAATTTAATGAATGTAACAATTTCGGCTATTTTCTATTTACTTGAAAACCCTAGACCTATTATAATATAACTGGATTTCCTATCAAATGTTTTGGTTAGCGTAAGGTAAAAACATTTCCATGTTTATGTGTAGGATGTCTTACGTGATACCTTTTGTTTTCAAAGGATTTTCAAAGTTAAGCAACTTTAACCTGTTACTCATACCAGACCCATGTCTGACCCGGAGTTTAGTCTGTTTTTCTTAAACTCTCGGGTACCCAAATTTTTACGGGTAGCCAAGGGATTCAGGTTAGCTTTGACGAATTGTGGAGGAGCAATGGAGCAGGAGGCTTCAGCGTTGTAGATATATATATATATATATATATATATATATATATATAGTGTTCCGCTGTGTTGGTATCTCTGTGTTTTATTTGTATTGTATCGAGTTGTATTAACTAGACAGGTGTTTATAACTGTCTAGTGTGTGTTGTATTATATGTGTAACTCTGATGTATATGATATTATGTATTCTCTTATGTGATATATTATATTTTATTCGTTCCGCTGTTGAGATTCTGATGTTGTTTCTTCTTTCTTCTTTCTCTTTTCTATTTCTCACCCCTTTCTTTCTTAAAACGGCGTGATTTTCCGATAGTGGAAGTTGGGTCGTCACACGTGGTATCAGAGCGTTAGGTTGAGTGAATACCTAGGCTCTGGAGTGGTGTCTATCTTGAGAGAGCATACTTGTATTTTTGATATATATATATATTTATATATTTCTACCTATCTGTTGGGTTACCTGTTCGGGTTTTTCAATATAAGTTATAAAGGTAGAATAGGGTAGTGGTGTGTATAACACGACTACCAATGATTGGAGTCTGATGGGGATGGAAGTGTTTCTGCCGAGACTGTAGATCTAATACCGTCTCGAGTGAATCTTTGTGTGGTGTAAGGATTTCACCAATTTCTGAAGGATATCTGTGAGGGTTCGGAGTCCAGCATTTAAGTGTAAGATGATCGCGCTCGTGTGAGCGGATTTTCGAGGGTTTGGATGAGTAGAATTTGGATTCTGTCAGTTGAGCAGAAGCTAGTGATGGTATCTTGATGCCTAGGGAAGTAGTAGCTGTGTAATGAGATACAGTGACTATGGATGTCTCCGAAGATGTTCTTTGGAACAAGTTTAAGGAAGAGTGTCTGTTTCGGTGTTGAGGCTACATTCTGCTGAGTGTTTTTGTTTGGCTTTGAGGCCTGAGTTTCTCAAGAAGTTTTGGATTAGGAAGTCTTTGGCTTCGGTGGCAGCGTCATAGTTTAGATTTGTTCTGTGTACAGGAAAGGAGGTCATCTATCAGTAGTTTTCTAGAGGTGAAATTCAGAAGTAGCAGAGTGGATCCATTTCTCCGATATATAGGCTTGAGCTGTTCTGATTGGTAAAGAGAGAACAGTTTTCTTTGGATAATTAGATCGGGTTGATCGCAAAAGTGACTTGCGATAGTTGAGTGTTCTCTTGGTTTGTCAGAGATCTTTCTGGATTTCCGAGTTTTCTTTATGGATCCGTTGAACCATATTTCTGGGAGGTGTTGTCCAGTTTGTGCTCGTGTGTATCATCAGCATTTTTCATCTTCTCCGGATCAGAGTTGTGCAACGGAAGCAGTTTGGAGGTGCATCTATTTTATCTTTTCGGATAGGAGAAGTAAGTCAGTCTACTGGTGTTTGAGGAGTCGAGTTTGTGTTCTTGGATTGATCGTGAGTGGATCATTTTGATGAGTTGCTTTTTGAGGCATCAGCGGAGGATGAGCTTATTAGTAGGGATGAAGGCAGCCCAGGATCGTCCGAAGAATTTTGTGAATAAGAGACGGAGGAATTTGGATTTCAAAGTCGGGGATTTGATTTTGGATAAGTTTTCTCCGATCGCAGGAGCTTTAAATTGGGTAAGACTGGGAAGTCAGCTCCGAGATATCTTGGATTTTCTTTTTTCTGTGTTTGTGAGGATAAGTGTTTGTTCTTCTGGAGTGAATTGTCAGTTTGGATAACTGGAATTCGATGTGTTTCGCGTATCTCTGAGGGAGTACGTGTAAGATCTATCTCTGGTTGTGGAGCCAACAGTTCAGGGAGTTTTGGATGTGGAGTCAAACTTGTATATAGTCTGATATCCTGTCTAGTTGTGTAGATCTAGATGAGTGGTAGCTCTGTAGCTTAGTATTATTGATTGTTTGGATTCTGTAGAGCGAGTAACCCGGTATTTATACTCGGGAAAACTCGAGAGAATTCTATCCAGTATTTTGTTTGGATAGTTAGTTTTGATTGTTTGTTTGATTGGATGTGTTGGTTGCTATGGTTGTTAGCATATGATTGATATATGCTTGTGTTTTAAAATAAAATCTTTAATAAGATATTAAATTACCTTTGTTTTAAATTTCGGGGACGAAATTCTTTTAAGAGGGGAGGAATGTGACATCCCGGAATTTCTGACAATATCAATTTAATAATCTGCATTTAAAATTAAATTGATTTGATAAATTCTTGTTGATAAATTTAGAATTGATATAATAATCTTCTTTTAAATGATATTTAACTGATAACTGATCTTTTAAAAAGCCAATAAATTGTTTTCTATTTATAATGTATATATATTTGTATATATATTACAGATAGAAATCTTGAATTTGAATTTAATAAATAAATAAAGCTTGTTTTCTAATTCTAATATATTTTTGGTAATTTGGAAATTAGGAGTTAATATAGAATATATAGTTTTAAAATAGTTAGGGTAAATGTTAATTGATTTAAATATATATCTTAGCTTAAGTTCAAGAATTAAATAAAAAGGTTTGTTTTAAAAATATGGTTTAATAAATATGAGACATTTATTCATTTAAATAATAATAGGAAGTTATAATCTCTTTTATAATTATTTAATTTGACAAATTATTGTTTTCAAATAACATTTAGTAGTGTATTGTTTTATATATAAATATACATAGACTTTAAAATAGAAGTGTTATTTTCAAATTTAATATGTAGTTATATATGTATATATATAACTTGATTTAATATTGGATTTTTAAAGATATTTACATAAGTTTTTATTGGTATATATATATATATAAATAGTTTTATTTTATTTTCTCTCAAAAGGAATTTAAAAGTATAAAATAAATATATGGTTATAAACATAAGAAAACTAAGATAAATACTTAAGTTAAAAATTTATAAAAATGGCTAAAACCACTTGATGTTATGTACATAAAATAAAAGTAAGTTAAGCAAGTAAATTGTATATGTGAAGTAGTTACTGGCAAGAACAAAATAAAAGAAGAAAAATATATCAACATAGAATATGTATGTTGCCTATAAATTAAATTTACAAGGCAAGTCAGAGAAAATTAAACACTTTGATAATTCTGGAAAAGGCATTTAGTTGCAAGGCTGTAAGTAAAAAGGGCAAGAATAAAACTAAGTATAACAGGAAAAATATCTTTATGAATGCTTGTACAGGAAGTATCATCAACTATGTTCACTTGAATAGAAAAATCATAGTAGTACATACGAAGATAAATATATGTAGGCTTAAGGACATCTTCATTAAATGTTAAACACCCCTAGTACATGCATAGATCATTCCAGCCCCCAACACTAAAAAAAAATCTCTGAACAAATTTATAAAAATCTTGTACAACCCTGTAACTCTTTTCTATACCTTCCTTATCTCATTTTCGTCTACAAAAGACTTAGCATTCCAGTTTTTAACAAGACAAAGTTTCAGTAATCAAAACAACAGTCTAATCAAATCTTCTATTTATCATCAACAAGCAACTCAACAAATATGAAGATCAAATTAAAGGTTTCAACTGGCAGTTTTCAAAGCCTGTTTTCAAACAAATGTGCTATGTTCTTCAATTTTCAAAGTCTGGTGAGTAACATCATATTTTCAAATATAAGTATGATTATGGTTGCCTGTTGTTTCTGTGATATATATGTTTGGTGTTTATATGCATATATATAAGAGTAATGTGCTGTGAATGTATATCTGAGTGTATGCCTGAAACATCTCTGTTTCCTGTTTTCAAACTAAAGAATTAAAAAAAAACACTCTTATCTCCTGATCAAACCTTGGTAGGGTTTAAGTTCTAAACAAAATTTGTTGTTGAATCATAAGGTAAGTTTTTAAAATTTTATTTAAGCTAAAATAAATTTAATTCTACTCTGGAAACTCTAAGAACAGGAAAGTTTGAGATTTGTGAAAATTTCAAACTTCTTAGTTTATAAACTCAGGGTTATAAATCGAATACTCAAATGAAACTATGATTTTTACAACTAAAATTATAATTTTTAGAGATGGGATGAATGAGCAGTTCTGGGTTTCTCAAAAACATGAAATCTGGGTTTCTCTGATGATCTACTTGGATTTGAGTGTTGGAATTCCTCGTGAAGGTGGAGGAATGACCGGAGATTGGTGGAAAAATGGTGGAAGCAACGGTAGGTCACTGTGGTGGCGATGGGAGGTTGATGAAGTCTGGTGACCTAGTTTTTACTGGGTCGAATGGATTGACCACCACGGCGCGTGTAGTTGTTCGAGTGTACTGCAACTCGGGGAGGTGATAGAGGGGTGGTAGTTGAGGCTGTGACCGGAGGCATTGACGATCCGGTGGTCGGAGTCGCGAACACGAAGTTGTTTCAGGTTTGGGTCATGGTACAGTTCTTGGTTCCAGATTTGGGATGTGGGGCTCGATCTGGATTTCTAGTTGTCGGGCGCCTTTTGATGATCGAGGTGGGATGTTGAGGTGATTTCTGGTGGGATGCGATCATCGTCGATGATCAATAGTGGCCGGATCGATCGTGCATATGCACGGTGAAGTGTTGTACTGGGGAAGTTAGTTTGGGTTCTGGTGGTAAAAGTTTGGTCTCGAGACATTCTTGAGTGTTTCGCGTATCAGGCTCGAAGTGTATCAGGGGTTGTCTCAGGTTAATATTCGTTTACAGGCTTAAGGGGAAACTGTTCTGGTTTCTTAAATTTTTTAAAATAAATTTAAACTGAAGTTAACTGGAGAGTAAAGTTTTAAAACAAGCTTTAAAATCTAAGTTTCAATCTGGTTTCAAGTTAGTTGAATATCAGTTTAAAAATATTTAAAGTTTTAAACTTAAATTGTTTTAACTACTTTAAACAATTTTTAGAAGGAAGGAGAGATGAGTCTGAGTTTCTCGAGTAGAACCCATGATTTACTCGAAGCAAGATGGGGTGTGACTCGTAGTAAATGGGGTGACTTCGGGTAAGGTTTGTGTCAGGCTTCTATAACCTGACAGTTTCAAAATTTAAATTCAATTTTAAATTTTGAATGTAAGTTTAAACAAGTTTAAACTAAATTTAAAAATAGGAGTCCAAAACTGAATTTTGTATCCTAGTTTTAAATTTGAATTAAGTTATAAATTTAATTCTTTAACCATTTTAAAATGCTAAGTGTATTTTAAATGATTCGAATTTAAAATGAAATTTAAAAGAGTAGTTTAAAGGTAAATTGTGTTAAAAATGTTTTGTTAAAGATAATTCAATTTATAAGTAAGAGTAAAGTTTTATCTTAAATTAAATTAATAGGATAATTAAATGGATAAAGATTGGATGTTAATTAATGATTAAGAATTAATTAATCAAGTAATTAAAAGTTAATTAAGTTACAGTTAGAACTTAAATTAATTTAATAATTAGTGGTTAATTAATGGTTTATCAAAGATAAATTAACTTGTAATTAAAAATGATTAATCTAAGTTTAAATTCTTAAGAAAGGAAATTAAGAATTGTAATTAGTTAATGAAGGTCATTAACTTAAGATTTGTTAAATAATGTATTTATGTGATAAATTTTAATAATTAATTAGATAAATTGATTAAGAGAATCAATTGTGAAAATAGTTAAGTATAATTACTTAAGTGAAGCAATTAAAGGAATATTACTTAATATAATTAATTGAGTTTAATTTGATTTGTTTAAGTTAATTAATTTAGTTTAATTAATTTAAATTTATCATTGAATGATTTGATAAGTAATTGCTTAAATATAATAAATGAAGTATAATTACGAGATGAAGTAATTAATGGTAATTACTATATGTAATTAATTGAAGATGATTTAATAATGAAAGTAATTTGGATTAAATTACTTTGTAAAATTAATCAAGGGATTAATTGAGATAATTAATTAAAGGAGTAATTAATTTCTTAAGTGAAGTAATTAAGAGTAGTTAATTACTGAATGAGATTAATCAAGACTGATTAATAAGTGTAGTTAGTTAATAAATTAATTTTAATGAAATAATTAATTGAAATATAATTAGAGATCATTAATTTCTATAATTGATTAAGAATTGATTCATTAAAACTAATTAATCAATAATAAGTGATTTTGAGTAATTAATTAAGGGTAAATGTAATTAATTATGGTTAATTAATAAATAGAGTAATTAAAGGTTAATTACTGTTTTTGGTTAAAGATAATTAATTTGTGAAATTAATTGAAAGATAATTACTTGAATGTAATTAAAGGATAATTAATCCAGGATGATTAATTAAGATGGAAATCTAGAGAATGATTAATTAATTGATTTGTAATTAATTAATGGTTAAGTAAGCAGGATTTATAGAATGAAGAAATTAATTTAATTTACTTTAAATTAATTAGAGATAAGAAATTAATTTAATTCATTTTAAATTAATTTTAAATGATGTGTTTATGAATCATTGCTTATGTATTGATGGATGATATTGATTTCCTTGAATGGTTTGAATTCTCTGATAGGAGATAATTAATGCTGTGTGATATGGATTGTCCATTATGTGATATTGTAGATTATCTATCTGTGATATTGTGAACTATCTATCTGTGTGTATATAGATAATTAAAATGAATTGTTTTAACTTTAAAACAACTTGGCCTTAAAAGACACGGTTTGGATTTCGATGAGACCGGGATCGGGTTTCCGTATACCGGGATTCTAGGTCTGGAGACCCGAATACCACATCGATCCAAAATAACGATAGGTCGTGAATCTCAAGTGAAGATGAAGATTTAGAGTGCAAGGGTTATTGTCGTTAACTCTGAGGGTGATTCCAAAATGAGTGTAACGAGATAATGCCTTCGGTTTCGTTCGAACCCGGAACGAACTTGTATGGATTGAATGCTTTCAGCACATCGTCAGGTGGACGATGAGCATTCTAAGTGATGAGTTCAGACAAGGTAATCGTGACCTCAAGCCTCATCAACCGGGAATGGCTAAAACAGGGGAGGTGCAGCAAGGCTTCGTGGGTAGCACCCACTTGAGAGCGAGATATACCCCTGTCTAGATGTCCCTTTTTATTTTCGGCTGTGTGGGCAGTTTTGAGCTCCAACTGCCGGGGTTGTCTTGTTCGGGACTGTCCAGTAAGGGATGGTTCCGGTCTTGTGTTGCAGGGAACTTAGGGTGGGTTCTCGGTACGGTGATCTTGGCCACGTACTGTGATGGGCGGTACCCCAGTAGCCCTGCCATTGTATGGAATCCAAAATCCAATAAGTGCCATCGGATTTGATTGTAAACCTAGTATGCTGGAATTTAATGAATGTAACAATTTCGGCTATTTTCTATTTACTTGAAAACCCTAGACCTATTATAATATAACTGGATTTCTTATCAAATGTTTTGGTTAGCGTAAGGTAAAAACATTTCCATGTTTATGTGTAGGATGTCTTACGTGATACCTTTTGTTTTCAAAGGATTTTCAAAGTTAAGCAACTTTAACCTGTTACTCATACCAGACCCATGTCTGACCCGGAGTTTAGTCTGTTTTTCTTAAACTCTCGGGTACCCAAATTTTTACGGGTAGCCAAGGGATTCAGGTTAGCTTTGACGAATTGTGGAGGAGCAATGGAGCAGGAGGCTTCAGCGTTGTAGATATATATATATATATAGTGTTCCGCTGTGTTGGTATCTCTGTGTTTTATTTGTATTGTATCGAGTTGTATTAACTAGACAGGTGTTTATAACTGTCTAGTGTGTGTTGTATTATATGTGTAACTCTGATGTATATGATATTATGTATTCTCTTATGTGATATATTATATTTTATTCGTTCCGCTGTTGAGATTCTGATGTTGTTTCTTCTTTCTTCTTTATCTTTTCTATTTCTCACCCCTTTCTTTCTTAAAACGGCGTGATTTTCCGATAGTGGAAGTTGGGTCGTCACATTTCCTTTCTTAGCCGTGTATTACATTTCCAAAGCCGTACAAAACTTCTCACTTTTCCTCATTCTTTATTTGCGTACAAAGAAAACAAATATCACAAGTCATGGCTTCTTCTTCCTCTTCTTTCTCTTTTTCTTTTTCTTTTTTTTCTTCCTCCTATGCTCGGCCTCTCCACCATATTTCCGACCTCATCTCCTCTCCACCTTCTCCATGGTCACCTCCATCACCTCTTACCATCCACCAAACATGGTTGTGACCTATAGATCAAAATCCATCACCAAACAATGAAAATAAACTTAGCCTGGATCACGTATTCCATCACCTCCTCTCCTATTAGCCTCGGCCACAACCCTACACCACACCACCTTGCTTTGCCTAACCCTAGACGTGCCTATGATGCCTTGACCAGATCTCAACATATAAGGCCGAGCCACATGAATCCATAGGCCGAACCTTTGTGTGCTTGTAACCCTTCTTTTGCTTGCCTCTTTGCCTTCCACTCTTGTAACTTCCACCTCCTCGCCTTCTAACCTCTAGTCGTGCCTCTTGCCTACCATAACCGAGCCTATGTTGCTTCAAACAAGACAAGGCCGAGCACAACATGATGTGGTCTAGCTAATTTGCATCATAGCCGAGCCCTTGTTGATTTAAAACAAGGTTATGTCATTTTTATTTCATATATTTTCATTGTACAATCCATCTTTTCTTTGTATTGAATCATACACTTATGTTTGTGATATTTGTTTGCATACAAGATTGGATCTGACTATCCATCTACTCAAAAAGCTAGTCATGCCTTTTCGTGCTTTTCGGAGTTTTAGTCTTGTGTTTTGAATTCGATCTCCAGCTTTAAAAAGGTGAGTTTTATCACTCTAGACATATGTACTTATATTATTGTGAAATGATGACAAGTGAATCTGTATAAATTGATATGTTATTCATACATGCCTGTGATATATTATATGATGTTAAATGCTGTTTATATACCTGTTACATTACCTGATATGTTATTTTATGTTATATTGTTCATTTTAATTACTGTATCTCACACTGCAAGTTCCATATCACTATGGGTTGAAATGATACATACCCGAACGGATATTAGAATAAGGAAAAATCATTATGAGCTGAAATGATAGGCTCGAGTGATTTTTATTGTATTTTATTGTATTTTTATTTGACTTGGGATTGCGGGTTTAAAATAATAGAACCCGGATTTTTCTTTTTAAATTACGGATTGAAATGATACATATCTGTATCACTTGACATAGGTTAGAAAATATTATACAGGCCCATGGTTTTATCTTTAAAAAAATATTTTCCTAAAAATTATTAAGTATTTTGAATGTTTAAATATATGAAATGAGATAAAAGATTTGATTTAAATGACTTAAATATAAGAAGATGTTGGTTTTCTATAAGTTAAGATTTTATAAGTCTATAAGTGGATTTAATTGAAATTTTAAAGATGTGTTTATTTTAAATAGAATTTAAAGACATTTATTGATGTTAAATAACTTAATAATATAATTGGACTTATTATGGAATTTTAATCTAACCTAGTAGTTGTTATGAACTTTACTTTATGAAACGGACATGTTTTGTGTAATAAATAATGTATTTTGAACTGATAAAATGGAACACAATTTTAATTGGACATTTGTAATAAAATTTATTTGACTAGAAAATTATAGTTAATTGATGTCTAAATGAATAGATATAAAAGAAAAGATTGATTGTTATATTAACTATGATAAGATATTCTTTTGTGAAATGTTATGTTTTGTAAAATAAATAGTTATGATTTTTAAATGGAAAAATGTAACTTTAAATTATGACCTAACTTGATAATTTGAAATTTGGTTTTTCAAATGGAAATTTTAAGTTAAGTAAATAAATAAAAAGTTAGTTTTATTTATGAAATGGGTATTTTAAAATAAAGTGTTAGGTTAGTGGTTAAAAATAAAAGTTAAGTAAAATGGTGTATTTTGACTTATTAAATGAATTATAGTTTAAATTGGATATTTATTTATAAAAATTTATTTTATTAAATCGTAAGTTAAAGTATATCCAAATTAATGTTTAGAAGCCTGAAATATGATTTTTTTTAGAAGTTAAAAATGGCTAAAATTGAAGTTCTAATGTTTCTGAAAAGTAAAAATAAAATCTGGAATTTTAGTGGTAGCAATTATAAAATGCTGTGGTTTTAAGATGGCATTTGTTAAGTGCTATCATATCTGAAATTTAACTAAGCTCTGAAATAACCAAAAACAATTATGGCACTTTATAAGTGCTGCTGTTCTGAAATTTAACTATGTTTTGAAACAACTAAATAGCTATTACAGCACTTTATAAGTGTTGTTGTTTCTGAAACTAAGCTGGTTGAAAATAACTAAATATCTATTACAGCACTTTATAAGTGCTGCTGTTTCTGAAATTAAACTGTTTTGAAATAACCAAATATCTACTATTGCACTTTGTAAGTGCTGCTGTTTCTGAATTTAACAATGTTTTGGAATATTACTATATCTACCGTAACATTTTATAAGTGCTGTTGAACTGAAATTTACAATGTTTTTGGAAAATCTATAATTAAATAAATGAACTTAGAAATGCTATAACTTTGGTATATTAGTTTTAAGGGTGTTATGATTTTTCTAAATATTATGATTTCCAAATGATAACATTTTAAATTGATATGGTTTCAAAGTATTATGGTTTCAAAGTGTTTGATTTCAAAGGTGTTATAACTTTGAAAGTACTATGATTTTGGAAATGAATTTATTTGAAATAGTATTTAATTAAGAATTTTCTTTGAATATATTGATTTGCAATTGAAGTATAAACTAGTTTAAAATGGATAATGATATTTTGGTCTTAAAGTATAAACTAGTTTTGAAATGGATAATGATATTTTGGTTTTGAAGTATAAACTAGTTTTGAAGTGGATATGATATTTGGTTTTGAAGTATAAATTATTTTGAAATAAATATCCATGGGTTATAATAACGATTGGTTGGCAAAGAGACCGGGATCGGATATGGGCATACTCTCTGTCGATACCGAAAACCACTTTGACAACCGTGTACGCGGTGGAGATTCCAGAATGAAGTAGGATGGTAGTGACGATTCCTATTGAGGTATATACGTGGACCCGACTCCCGTGAGTTGGCATAAGGTGGCTTAAACAGGAGCGATTGACGGGCCAATGAGGTAGCACCTCTGATCGGACGCATTTCTTCGATACCATTATATTACTTTGTGATTTATTTGGTGGCCACCCTTCGATTTTTGATTTGGGAGTGTGTTCCGAGGTGGGCGGTAGTGGCTGTTATGCGTTTCCACCAGCCCGGATGCGTAATTTGTATATCTACCCTGGCATTGCCTAGTTGTGCCTATCACCTACCATATCGAGCTTTACTACGAGTTTGGATTTGTGCCGTGGCCTGTGGAGTATTGAGGGTAGCTCCCGATCTGGGGGTATGCTAATACTGGATAGACTACTGGGACTATTATGTGTTAAGGTGGAAAATATAAAGCCTTAACGCTAATTAAAAGTAAGTTTATTTTATTATTAGACATTATTATAATAGCGAATATTACTACATAGTAGATAGTTTAACGGATCCTTAAAGGATGGGCAATCCCAAGCATCCTTTAAGTTACTTGTGCATCTTTATCGCAGTTCACTTGAGTTGGTTTACATTGTATAAATATGTATGTCCTTACTCGAGTGTTTTGTATTTTTCTTTATGCTCACGTCAGACTGAGTGATACAGCATTTGAGACTCACCTTTGGAGTTGGAGCTTCGCTTGGATCCATCCATTGATTCTGCTTTCAGTCATTCAGTTGATTCCAATGATGTATTCAGATCTTGTATTTGACTATTGTATTGAGACATCTTTGTATTCGTGATTTCTGTTGTATCTTGTTAAATCTGATGTATTTATATATAGTAGCTTCATGAACTACTATTTCTTTGCTTCCGTTGCATTGTTATATTACTCTGTGTCTGTGATCTATGATTTATTTACTGTATATTCGGAGTTTTTCCAAATTTTATTTACAATCTATTGTTGTGAATTATTCAAGTCCGAAATGTGTGGATTTATTGTCGATTTGGATGGTCCAAAATAGTGGTTCGTTACAAGTAGCAACATATTTCAATTGTCGTTTCAATTGAAATCAAATTTAATAAATATAAGAACATTAATCGTGAGTGATTGCTAACCTTTCGAGGATAGAGAGGATAGAAAATGAAATTGAGTTACGAAATGCAAGCACGACTTCCAAAGCAAAGCTACTTTGGCACGAATTTGACGGACAAGCAAATAGAAAATGAAATAATGAAATGATGAAATAAATCAGAATCTGCTCGATATACACTGAACGAAATATATATTATATTATAATTTTCCTTAAACCAAATATTCAATTTTAAAAATACATATACATTTTATATCAATCTTAAATTTTAAACACATATATATATTGAAATCAAAATCTATATATACCTATATGAAATTTAAAACCAATTGAACCATTATATTACATTTCAAAATAAATATTTATTATGAAAACCAACATTACTAATTGGTTATGATTTATACAAGTACATATACTTTATATTAAAACGTATGTATATTATAATTAAGACAATATAAATTTGAATTGCATATATAACACTATGCAAATTGATTTCGAACTCTATATATATAAACTCATGTTATCACATACATATAAACAATTAAAAACCAAAACTGAAAACCTTAGATTATATATATACATACATAGACCGAACATATATATATAAATACTTTTGTAAACTATAGATTATATATATATATATATATTTTAAACTAACGTAACATATAAAATTGAGCACACATATTATTAAATGCAAGTTACTGAATGAACTCATACATAGATACGCACGCTATATACACAGGTATAAGCAAATGTATGCATGTGAACCAATATCAAAACAAATTCTTATAAATCAAAATTTTGAAATAGATGATAAAACATATAAACATAACGTCTATATATGTATTATGCTACAAAACCATTCGAACTCACACATTTTTAAATCAAACCAGCATATATATTATAAGTAAAACACTGTAACCCAAATATATAATATTGTAATATAAATCATCAAATCATATAAATGACTATCATATATATATATATATATATTTTCATATAATGCAGACAACTATAGATATACATAGACAAATCTATAACTTTGCACATATATTTACAATCAACAGGTTGAACTCAACTCGTAGAAACTTAAATATATAACTAACATATATTAGAAAACTGACACATATATATAAGCTATCTACACAGAATACTATTATGATTTATATGAGCCGAAACAAAAAAAACTAATGTAACCTATATACCAACTGTCATATAACTAAAGTATGCAGACCAACATAAATCTTTAAACAAGGATATATATATATATTTACTTTTATAACTTATAACTCACCAATACTTAATAGCTATTATAACAATATATATATGCACGAACATATTTACATACATATCCTTCAGCAAGCATTCATACTAAATACAACTTAAAAACTAAACAATATATATATACATAACATATAAATACTCACATGTATTAAATATAATATATACTTACCCTAACGTAAATTATACGTAACCAACATAATATAAATGACTACCAGATTTGAATATAACATATTATACAACTTTGTAAACTAATATATATATATATATGCAGATTATGTATAATCGTATTATATATGTATATAATATATTTGAAAATCAATGTTCATTAAAAATCAATATAAACTTGCCTTATTACAAAATATATAACTGACATTTGATATTGAGAAACGGACAAATACACTTATGTTATTAAGCTATAGATTTGCACCGGAGAATGAAAAGAAAGAAAAAAATAATAGAGAAGCGAAAGATGAACCGGAGATTGTAAAATTGAAATAGCATATCTAACTTGAAACGTTGGAATAACAAAACCAAGACCTGAATTTCAGAAAATAAATAAAACTACTGGCCATTGGTTTTCTCAAGGATGGAAAATTGAAAGGTCACAAGTAAACCAAAAAGGCACGGAAACGATACCGATACGGTTACCGTTTTCATGGATTCCGTTGCGTATCGGACTTTAAAACACAGAATTGAATATACCGCAGAGATCAACACGATGAGGCGATCAAAATGGTATATAGATGTCAGTGGTACGATCATCCTATCAAAAGTCGATAATCGGTACCAAAAATGTTGGTAATCAGTCGAAAATAAGATAAACGGAGCAATAGCAGTCTAAATTTGAAGAAACGAAATATGACGTCTCACTTAGAAGATGATTTACAAATTTTCTATGTAAAATATTCAGGTTTGGAAAACATTTTATTATCATCACTTATTAATTGATTTTAAATTGAAATAGAATTGCACAAGAAAATAAACTTCAGTATTATCAGATGAAAATTTACCATTTGCTATGTTTGATTAGACGTTTTCCAAATATTTAAATTTTAATTCTAAAATTAATTGTTAAATTTTCACAAAATTTCAGTTAATTAATGTTATTAAAAATAGTTATAATTTACGAGTTGTTACACTCTCCCCCACTCAAAACTTTTCGTCCTCGAAAAGGAACGAGGTAGGAAAATAGAAATAACTAGAAAGAAAAATAGATTAAAATTCAAAAGAAATAAAAAAATTTAAACTATATAAATTTCAATTTCAATTAATTAATATTCAACTAATTGATTTCAATTTAAAGTAATTTCATTTAGTTGATTTAATTTCAATTTATTAATCCCTTCAAAACAAAATTTATTTTACTTATCTCGTTTATTATTCAATTAACTTATTATTCTATTTATCTTTATTATCATTTTTATAATTAAAAATTAAGTGTATAACATTTATTATAAACACTCAAATTTTATTATAAAACATTTTATATTGTATATTATCCAATTACATATTCAACTTATGAATGATTAAGGTAAATTATATTGAAATGCAATTGAATATTATACTTGTAAAATTTTCCCAATTCAATTATTTCAAATTTAAATATTTATTCAAAATTTTGGCTTCATTTTATAATTAAAATCACCTTTAACATAAGTTTAAGGATTAAATTTCCGATTCACTTCAAATCATTCAGAAATTATGTATATACTATATATACCAAATCAGATTGAATTTAAAATTATATATATATATATATATATAAATAAAATCATACTTAAGAAATTCAAATCAAATTAATTTCTAAAACAAAAGTGTAGCGAAGCTACTGAATGGTCACTCCACTCTGAAACTCGAAAATGAATGTCGATGATGCGGTCGCCGTCATCGAATTATTTTCTAGCGACACAAGAGGAGAGCACCGATTTAAACTTTAAAATTCTTTGAAAGCCATTTTTATTCGAAAATACTTTAAATAATATACATTTTAAAACTTTAAACCAGAGTTTGAAATCATCGAAAATTTAATTCTCAAATTCCTGATTTAAATTCATTTCAAATTCCAAATCAATTTATAAACCATGTTTTATATTTTCATTTATTTATATCATGTGGCAATAGTCATTGGTTTACAAAACAATAAATGATAATCAAATATTATCATTTCTACAACCAATTTAATTAACTTGTTAAATTCCAGAAAAATTTATACTTACATAAAATATAATCATACAAAATTTATTTTATTTACCAATTTTGAAAATAATATTGTGTCAGTTAGCTCTGTTCAAGTGTTTTGGAAATCCTATCGATAGCGTTGATCAGACGAATTGATCGAAAATCAAAATCAACATCAACAACTCAAACAACACAATATATAAAACATTTTTATATTATTACAAATACACTCCCTCACTCGATGATTCCAGAATGGAATCTAGAACAAGGATAGAGATTCAAATACAAGGGAACTCTAATCAAAAGAATTCAACTAGAAGATAGGCTCGATAGGGAGATAAATAGATTTCAAAGAGAGAAAAGAATGGGTAGACTTATATAAATCACGGGCAACCTTAACCGGGTCAACCGTGACTTCAAGAATAAAATCGATGCAGAATTTTGAGGCAAATCGACATCCGATCACAAGAGAATAGAATTCGGGTAAAGCAAGAGATAGAAGCATCTAAACCGAGGATACAGAAATCTTCGGTGAATCAATGTTGTTGTAAAGGAGTTTTCACCCCTTTACAATCATTCAATGGAGCTATGGGATACTCCAGAATCAAGAGAACACGAATAGGAAACCGAATAGGAAAGACAAGGATGGATTTCGGAACAAGTGGGAGAGTTCCAAAATTCAAAGGAAACCGAATCAAAGAGGAAGAGATTCAAGCTCGAACGAAAGTGATTCCGTAATTAAATTTACTACATATGCCGAGTTTTGCCTAAAACCAGAGCTTTGATACCACATGTAACATCCTGAAATTTTCAACCATTCACATCCAAACATGTCGGACTTGAATTGCTCAAAATCAGATTGTTAATTTTTATATTTGGAAAAACTCAGCATATACAGTAAATAAAATAATCACAGACACAGAGTAATATAAAAATAAGCAGCGGAAACAAAAGAATGGTAGTTCATGAAGCTACCATATATATATAACAGAGTTAAACAAGATACAACAGAAGTCTCGAATACATAGATGTCTCAATACAATAGTCAAATACAAGATCAGAATACATCACTGGAATCAACTGAATAACTGAAAGCTGGATAAATAGCTGGATCTCCAAGCGAAGCTCCAACTCCAAAGGTGAGTCTTGAACACAGAATCACTCAGTCTTACCCGAGCGTAAAGCAAAACACAAAACACTCGAGTTAGGATTAATATTCTTAGATCAATAAATCCAACTCAACTGAAATGTCAACTGAAATACAAATAACTCAAAGGATGTTTGGGATAACCATCCTCTAAGGATCCGTTAAACTATCTACCATGTAGTAATATACGCTATTATAATAATGTCTACAGTAAAGTATACTATTTAAAAATAGCGTTAAGGCTTTACATTTTCCACCTTAACACATTTTTAGGTGTGCCAATAGTCTATACAGTACCGTAATACCCCGTAAACAGGATCTACCAGAGGATACTCCAAAGGTACGACACAAATCAAACTCGTAGTAAAGCACGCTAGGGTAGGTCACACGGCACAACTAGGCAATGCCAGGGTAGATATACCAATTACACTTCCGGGCCGGTGGTAACGCAGAGCCGCAGCAATCGCCCACCTCGAACCACACTCCAGAATCAAGGGTGCGCACCAAATCGATCACAATGTAATAGAATGGCATACGATGGAGTGTGTCGGATCAAAGGAGCTACCTCATTAACCCGTCAATTGCACCTGTTTTAGCCACCTTATGCCAACTCACGGGAGTCGGGTCCACGTATATACCTCATATAGGATTGTCGCCACCATCCCACTTCATTCTGGAATCTCCACTGCGTACACAGTTGTTAAAGTGGTTTTCGGTATCGATAGAGAGTATGCCCATATCCGATCCCGGTCTCTTTAACAACCAATCGTTATTATAACACCGTAGTCATTTAAAAATATTTTATACTTCAAAGCCAAAATATCATTTCCATTTCAAATCATATCAAACGATATCATTTTCACTTCAAATAAATCCATTTCCAAAATCATATCACTTTCCAAAGTTATATCGCTTTCGAAATCATAAGCCTTTTAAAATCAAAACACTTTGGAAATCAAAACCTTAAAAATTCATAACACTTTGAAATAATAGCTTGAAATCATAACGTTTTGGAATCCATAACACTTTCCTCTTAAACAGTTTAGATATTAAAATTAGTGTATATAATAAAATAGTTTATAAAATAAAAATAGTTTATATAAAATAGTTATAAGTTAAAATAGTTTATAAAATATTTTATATTGAAAATGATTTATATTAAAATAGTTTATATTAAAATAATTTATAAAGTAAAATATAAATAGTTTAGGTATAGTTTAAAAATACTTTATATAAAAAAACAGCTTCCTCAAATTTCACAAATCGATCCAAAATCAACTCGAATTCCAAAATTCAAATTTAATAAAATCTCAAATCATCAATTTCAATTCGATTCAGTTTCTCAATAACCATTTCAAATAATCGATTTCAAATACATATTTGAACCATAAAATTAGCCATTTCAATTTCAATATATTTCAAAGCTTTAAATATTCAACAGTTCAAAACTAAATTCGATAATTTCATATATATATATATATATATATATATCAAATTCACTTTACTATTATTTAGTTTTGAAATATTTACTTAATCATTTCAATAACATCTAAATACAACTTCAATTTACAAATTTAAATAAACAAAATATCCCATTTAAATTTATATAAGTTTGAAATATTCGTTTTAAGTCACTTTTAATCAAATTCAAGTTATAAAACATATCTTTAAAATTTCAAATTTAATAAATTTCAAGTCAAACTTATTTAAGTAAAATTCTTAAATGAATATAATTTCAAATCAATTTCAAATTTATCTTTCCAAGCTGAATCATTATAAACTCTATATTTGAAGATATATATATTAAATAAATACTTAAACAAATTATATATCAACTTTATTATATCAACTTTAATAAATCTTTAAAATCAATATTTATTAAAACCATATATTTCTTTTCAAAACCACAGAAATCATTTTCAAAATATTTATATATAGACCAACAGTGTCTGTATATAATTTTCTATCCTATGATCAAGTGATACGGATATTTATCATTTCAATCCGTAATTTAAATATATACGGGTATATATCTTTTCAACCCGCAATCCCAAATTCAATTCAATGAAAATCGCTTGGGTTTATCATTTCAACCCATAACGATTTTCTCATATTCTACAAATCATTCGGGTATGTATCATTTCAACCCATAGGGATTTCTATACTAATAGAGAACTTGCAGAGTGATAACAAATATGATAATAATATAACAGGCATATATAATCAATGTAAATAACAAATAATGGTGTCAGATGTCACAGGTGAACAGATACAGATAATGGCATATATATAAAAATGTAAATAACTAGCAGCAGCATATTTCAATTGTCGTTTCAATTGAAATCAAATTTAATAAATATAAGAACATTAATCGTGAGTGATTGCTAACCTTTCGAGGCTAGAGAGGATAGAAAATGAAATTGAGTTATAAAATGCAAGCACGACTTCCAAAGCAAAACTATTTTGGCACGAATTTGATGGACAAGCTGATAGAAAATGAAATGATGAAATAAATCAGAATCTGCTCGATATAGACGGAACGAAATATATATTATATTATAATTTTCCTTAAACCAAATATTCAATTTTTAAAATACATATACATTTTATATCAATCTCAAATTTTAAACACATATATATTGAAATCAAAATATATATATATACCTATATGAAATTTAAAACCAATTGAACCATTGTATTACATTTCAAAATAAATATTTATTATGAAAACCAACATTACTAACAGGTTATGATTTATACAAGTATGTATATTATAATTAAGACAATACAAATTTGAATTGCATATATAACACTATGTAAATTTATTTCCAAATCTATATATATAAACTCATGTTATTACATATATAAACAATTAAAAACCAAAACTGAAAACCTTAGATTATATATATACATACACAGAACGAACATATATATATAAGTACTTTTGTAAACTATAGATTATATATATTTTTTAAACTAACGTAACATATAAAATTGAGCACTCATATTATTAAATGCAAGTTACTGAATGAACTCATACATAGATACGCACGCTATATACATAGGTATAAGCAAATGTATGCATGTGAACCAATATCAAAACAAATTCTTATAAATCAAAATTTGGAAATAGATGATAAAACATATAAACATAACGTCTATATATGTATTATGCTACAAAACCATTCAAACACACACATTTTTAAATCAAACCAGCATATATATTATAAGTAAAACACTGTAACCCAAATATATAATACGGTAATATAAATATAAATCATCAAATCGTATCAATGACTATATATATATATTCATATAATGCAAACAACTATAGATATACATAGACAAATCTATAACTTTTCATATATTATATATATTTACAATCAACAGGTTGAACTCAACTCGTATAAACTTAAATATATAACTAACATATATTAGAAAACTGACACATATATAAGCTATCTACACATAATACTATTATGATTTATATGAGCCGATACAAAAAAAACTAATGTAACTTATATACCAACTGTCATATAACTAAAGTATGCAGACCAACATAAATCTTTAAACAAGGATATATATATATATATATATATATTTACTTTTATAACGTATAACTCACCAAT
The DNA here is from genome assembly GCA_030737815.1 of Allium fistulosum. Lineage (NCBI taxonomy): Eukaryota > Viridiplantae > Streptophyta > Magnoliopsida > Asparagales > Amaryllidaceae > Allium > Allium fistulosum. The sequence goes on from CM060902.1 coordinate 896,138,240, forward strand.
ACTTAATAGCTATTATAACAATATATATATGCACGAACATATTTACATACATATCCTTCAGCAAGCATTCATACTAAATACAACTTAAAAACTCAACAATATATATACATAACATATATATACTCACATGTATTAAATATAATATATACTTACCCTGATGTAAATTATACGTAACTAACATAATATAAATGACTACCAGATTTGAATATCACATATTATACAACTTTATAAACTAATATATATGCAGATTATGTATAAACGTATTATATATGTATATAATATATTTGAAAATCATTGTCCATTATAAATCAATATAAACTTACCTTATTACAAAACATATAACTAACATTTGATATTGAGAAACAGACAAATACACTTATGTTAGTAAGCTATAGATTTTATACAGCAGTATATAAAGCAAACTATTATAAATTTTCTTCATTGAAACTAAGCAGACTATTATACATGACTTATATATATATATATATATGATAACTTAATATACTATATATATAACTAACAAATACAGTACTAATATAAACTTTATATACGTACAAATAACACTATATATATATGTATTGCTTACAAAACTTAAATAACATATGTACTATTATAAATAACAAATATATATATATATAATTGAATGTATAAACAAACACAGAAAAGAATCAAGAGCTTGCCTCAGTTGTTCAAGGAACAAAAGGCAAGCAACAGGCTGAAGGGGAGGTACGGCTTTACGCGTGGTGCCAGGGATGTGATCGGCCGAAGCTTCAGCCATTCGAGGGGCTGGTGGTCAAAGATTTCCTGGCGTGATGAGATGGAGAGGGAATGGAAAAGCTTTGGCTCGGCTTCGATATAAATAAATTTTCAAGAAGAAAAGCAAGAGAACGAAAAGAAAGAATAAAAATAATAGAGAAGGGAAAGATGAACCGTAGATTGTAAAATTGAAATAGCAAATCTAACCTGAAACGGTGGAATAACAAACCAAGACCTGAATTTCAGAAAATAAATAAAACTACTGGCCATTGGTTTTCTCAAGGATGGAAAATTGAAAGGTCACAAGTAAACCAAAAAGGCACGGAACCGATACCGATACGATTACCGTTTTCGTGGACTCCGTTGCATATCGGACGTCAAAACACAGAATTGAATATACCGCAGAGATCAGCACGACGAGGCGATCAAAACGGTATACAGATGTCTGTGGTAAGATCATCCTATCAAAAGTTGATAATCGGTACCAAAAATGCTGCTAATCAGTCGAAAATAAGGTAAACGGAGCAATAACAGTCTAAATTTGAAGAAACGAAATATGACGTCTCACTCAGAAGATGATTTACAAATTTTCTATGTAAAATATTCAGGTTTGGAAAACATTTATTATCATCACTTATTAATTGATTTTAAATTGAAATAGAATTGCACAAGAAAATAAACTTCAGTATTATCTGATGAAAATTTACCATTTTCTATGTTTGATTAGGCGTTTTCCAAATATTAAAATTTTATTTCTAAAATTAGTTGTTAAATTTTCACAAAATTTCAGTTAATTAACGTTATTAAAAACAGTTAAAATTTACGGGTCGTTACAGCGGCGCGCGATGAACGGCGGGGGCGGCAAAATCGAAGGATCCCGACATCGAAAATTCAAAAAGCACGGCCTGAGTAGTTACGTGAGTTGGAGTAAGATAGTTTAGTTTAAAATTTTAATTAATTAATTTTAATTAAAATTTAAATAATCCCATGAGTTAATCTCACCTTTTTGGTTAACCATAAATATATTATAGTCGACAATTTTATTGATTGGATGTGTGGATGTTTTACTGTTAATTGTTATTGACTGTTTGGATGATTTACTATTTTATTAGTTTGTTTTGATATATTCCCACCCCTGGAGTGGGTGAGACCCAATTACGTTCCCATGTAAGAGCGGATGACCCTTTTATACGATCCCGCCTCGAAGTGGTTGATTTATAATTTTATGATTATATACTATATGTGATGTAAGGGGACAGGGATCCAATAGGATTCCTCACATTATTGATTTTATTCTTTATACGTTATGATATACGATATGTTGGATGCCATGATTGATGTCATGGAGGATTTTTCCCTATTTACTGCTGTAGTAGCACTGGGCCATAATTTTTAGCGTTTTGAAATACTATAAAATAGATAATTAGTTTTTTAAAAGATTTTTAGTGATTTCCAGAAATATATGTATATTAATAATAATTCTTGAATTACTAAGAGAAGGAGTTTAATTTAAATAAAATTAAAGGTATGATTTTTGAAGATCATAAATTTATAATTCTATAAAATATTTAAATAGAGATTTTTGAACCGTGGATAAAGATTTTTAAAATCTTAAAAATAAGTCCGTCTTTTATAATAAAGGGATATTGTTTTAATAAGAGGATAGAAATATTTGATATAAATATTTATTGACCGTTTTATATAAAGTAATGCGTATATAATATATACAAATATTAAGATTTATTTATAAATATGGAAATTTATAAGGTGATAATGTATAAAGTGACGTATGACAAATAAAGTAAAGATTTGTAAAATCGTATTCTACTACTAAAGGGTTAGACTTATAAACGGTGTTTTGTAAATTCAAAGGAAACTATTATCACTTAATGATTGGAGAAATAAATCAAACGATGGATTTATTATAACATTTGTTGTTTTATAAAATAGTTGATTATATTTTGAAAATTGAAGGAAATTAAAGTTGAGGGTAAATTGGGAGATGTTAAATGATAATTTATGAATAAAAAAGGGATTTATAAAAGAAATTCATAAATATGGAAGCAATGTTCAAATGGGTTGAAATTACGTTTTTAATGGGATTTTATAAATAAATAAGATTATAAAGCAATAGTGTTTTAAATGGGGTTCAAAAATAAAGGGATTTTATGAAACGAAGTTTTTATAAAATAGAAAGAGATTTTTAAATATGGTTTTACAAATATGGGAATGATTATGTTGAAAATTTAAGTATGGATTTTTATCAAGAAAATATATTTATGTTTAAAAAGTTGGTTATTTATATTAATATTGTTTTAAAGTTGTTTATAAATATTTTAATATTTTGAAAAAGTTTATTGCTTAAAATATTAATATGGTTTAAAAATTAAATATAATTATTTATCAAAAAAATTGGAAATTAATTATTATTATTTATAATAGTGTTGAAGATGAATTATTACTGTTTATTTAAGAATGTTTTGAGTTTTATTAATTATTATTTAAGGTATTTTAAAATTAATATTTATATGTTTATAATGTCTATTATTATATAATAGTGTTTTATGTAAATGGTTTGAATTTATTTATAAATGTTTTCGAGATTTATAAATAGGGTTCTATAAACATATGTGGGTTATAAGAGGAATCTTATAACATGGTTTGGAAAACTTAAAGGAGGATCGTTAAAGGGTAAAAAGAGTTTTATATGTGATCTTAGATATTTATAAAAGGATTTTAGAAATGGGTTTATAGATTTATTAAAGGAGCTTTATAAATGGTCTTATGGATTTATAAAGCGTTCATAAATGATTTTAGAAATATATAAAAGGGAGCTTATAAATGATTTCAGAAATTAATGAATGGGATTATAAACGGGTTCTAGATATTTATAAAAGAATTTATAAATTTGTTCTAGAATTGTGTGAAAAGGAAATCTTCCTTTGTTTTGTGAATATACTTATACCGTTGAGATAAATATATGGATATTTTCCAAGTACTGAAAATATAGGGATTTGTGGATATATCTTTGTAAAGGTATTTTTATAAAAGTAATTTACTAAGAAATTTTAATAAATAAAAGGGTTTATTAAGAAGGCTAGTGGTTCCCTAGAAATAAATCCCTGATTTGGATGAGTGTTTGTTGATAGTTGAATAACCGACTATTAAATATGGATCCAGAACGTAACTACGGAAATATTTAGGAGAAACGCGTGAGTTATATGGCACAGTCATCTACGATGATGTTGTACTGTGCGTATAAATCTCATTTTGTACTCCTGGGACAAATGATAAGGAAATCCGTCCACTAATGGTTAGGAGGTAATCTTCGCTCTAATCTTTGATCGTTTATTCCCTTAAGAACCGGGGTTGAGTTTACCGAAAATTATCGAAACGTTGTTTCGAACGGACCGGGATCGAGTATGTTATCTGAAAACCACTTTAATCCAACTCAAGCATTTCGAAGTGAAGACAACTTGAAGATGATGGAATTGAAGACGGTGCTCTCAAGCATTTTGTTCAGTCCCAAAACGAACTTGTATGGATGAATGCTGGCATTGCATTGTTGCCTGGAGGGTAGTGTTAGCATTCCATATGGGAAGTGCTATATAAAAGGTAAAACGTAGCCTTAAGTTTCATCAACCGTGAATGACTAAAATAGGGGAGATGCGGTAGGGCTAAGTGAGTCACTCCCAAGTAGGGTATGATCATCCCTATCTAGAGTCGATATTATCTTTCATTTGTATACTTTGGGGCCCAATAACGTAGGACTGATCATATTTGGTACTATCCAGTAAGGATTAGGTCAGTTCTGCATTGGCAAGGGATACAGGCAAGGTCCTCGGTGTTATTTTATCTACAGATGCACTGTGATAGGCGGTACCCCAGTATCCCGATCATTGTATGGAATCCATTCTCCAATAAGCGTCGTACGGACTTAGTTGTGTCCAACTATGCTGAAACGTGAGATGCAACCATTTCAGCTATATTCATATTTTACTTTGACTCCTAAACATTATTATAATATAAATGGATCTTTTATTGAATTTTTTTTAGTTATCGTAAGGTAAAAACTCAACCGTGTTTATGTGCGGTGTGGTCTTACGAGATACTTTTGGTTTCAAAGGTTTTTATAACTGTTATCCAGGTTTTTAACCCGTCAGGATCCAAAAGATGTCGGAACAAATTGACCAAGTTAGAATAGCACAAAAGCCAACCAAAAGAACAAGAGTAACAAGCCAAAGGAAGTCTGAAGAAAAGAGTGAAAAAATACACAAAGGACATGGATCGCTAGCGATCCATGGCCTATGGATCGCCAGCGATCCATGGGATTAACTCAGGAGTTTGTCAAGTTTCTTGCATCATGGTTCAGGAAACAAGCATTCGTCTAGTCCAATCAGCAGCTAAATACAACTAGCAAGTAAACCATCATCAAAACAAGGCAACATGCTATGAGACTACACGAACAACGTCCACGCAAGACAACGGAGGAAAACCGAAAGGCAAAGTCCAAAAATATTCTAAGAGTATGGATTGCGAACGATCCATACACTATGGATCACCAGCGATCCATACCCTCTCATTGGCTTGCTACGACCTTCATGGGGTGAAATAGAGATAGGTGCTAAGTAATCAGTTCGCATTCGAGCATAAACTATGGATCGCTAGCGATCCATCGTTTTGGCTCGAGTCAAGGTGCTCTCTCCAGAGAACCTTCCTATGATCCTCGATAAGAATTTGATAAATGGGCTTGGCCAAATAGCTCCCTAACCTCTATAAATACTCTCCTATCTGCAACATAAAGAGGATCTTCCGGACTAGTTGTTGAAACTTTGCAGAAATATTTCTTCACTCCTCTCCTTCCTTACAACATTCATCCAAAGAGTTCACTGTGATTCTCCAGTGAACTCTAGCATTAGGGACTTGATCTAGCTAGTGCCATTCAAGAACTTTGTAATCCAATCAACTTTGTAATAGCAATCAGTTAATAATAAAAACTTAAAGTGGATGTAGGCTTCATTAACAGTCGAACCACTATAAAAATCTGCTTGTCTTCTTTCTCTTTCTGCTTTTTTACATTTATTCTCAATATTATTGCTCTGTAAGAATAGGACTGGTGCTTTCACACTCAACTTAGGGTGTTGATCCATTTTTTGGGTTAACATTTTGGCGATTTCACTGAGAACCCAACTCAGGGTTCAGATATAGCTATCTACTTTGGATCAGATAGGTTCGGAAGTTAGACCCTTAGTCTTTGCTTGGAAATTTTGTTGCTTGGAATCATTGGCTCTAGGAAGGAAGAGAACTGCCTCTGGAAGGTCCGTAGGGGCAGTAGTAGTTGGGTAAGATATGAATCATCAGCAAAATGAAGTAAATGGTGTCAACATAGGAGATCAGGTGCGATATCTTCCAATCAATGTGAAATCATTACAAGAGACGAGTTAAACAAGATGGTTGACGAAATCAACCAAAAATGGAAAGTAGTCAAAGAGCTCTGATGGATGAGTTCAATGCTCTATTAACCTTATAGTCAAATCCTGCTCCAAGAACCGTGCTTGAATCCCCAGCTATCGCAGAACAAGGGAATTATTCCGTTTCTGGCCTAAACATAAGAAATGGGAAGCAGCCAAAGAAAAGGGTGACAGTAGGAACTATGGGAATCAACGCAGAAGGAAATACAAGTACTTCGCTCCTCGCAAGGCAACCAACTTTGAACTTGAACCAAGGAGTGAAAACCCCATGAGAAGATATAGCCATGGACCTCTCCGACTCAGAAAATGGAGAACAATTTGATGATGATAAGTTGGAAGAGAATGCCAATGCGTTCGATAATGTTGGAAATGTCAAAACCGCCCCAGTCAGGCCATCCGCAAGCCAACGGGATCCCAAGGGAGTGGTTCTCCCAAAGACAAGAGAGCCTAGGCTTCAGCCCACTTGCTAAGCCCGTTTGCAAAGCTAAACAGTTGGTGTAGTGACCGACATCCATTCCCAAGACAACCGAACAACAGAAGCGCTCAGGGAAGTTCTGCCGCTTCCACGAGACGCACGTTCACAACACAAACGAATGCCGCCACCTAAAGAACTTGATTGAAGAGCTGATTCAGGAGAACAAGCTTCAGCAATACATGAGAAAATCATAGAATCCTGACCAGCCCGCGGCTCCTCAATCCCCTAGGAGTCAATGAAATCAAGCTGGAACCAGTGAAGAGGGATCGAAGTGAACTTACCAGAGACTCATTATTGGAATGATATCTGGAGGCCCACATCCTACACAGAGAATTTTGGGAGAGATGGAGCGATATGCAAGTTCATTAAAGGATGCTCCGAAGGAATCATGTCTCACAATAGAACACGGGGCTCCAACCAAGCAGCAAAAAACTTTGAATGATGATATTGTATTCAGAAACCAAGATACCGAAGGGATTGAAGTTCCAACTCTCGATCCAATGGTGGTAACAGTAGGAATCAGACCTGCTGTGGTTCGACGAGTATTGGCCGATAGCGGCTGTTCTGTTAATAAACTTTTCAAACATACCTTTAACCAAATGAAAATCGGCATGAAAAGCGTGTCTGCATGCCAAACAACAATCCAAGGGTTTACTGGCGGAATGAGGAGTTAAGAAAGAAATATACGTACAGACAAACGAGAATAGAAACAACCTAGGGTTTATAACGAGCTATTTAAAGATGGATCATAAATAGAACAAATGGATTAGATCGATTTGGGCTTGAACGATAAATGACCCGGAAAGCCCATTCTGTCTCCGGAACAAAAATGGGTCAACCCATATATCAAAATAGATGCTTTCAAATATTTTAAACTCAATGGAACAGGTTTCGAGTCCTAATTCAATCGTATGAAGAAGTAAAGTTAAAATCAGCTTATTTCAAATTGATTTCAATTGATTTCAATTAAATTGATTTCTAGGCGTTTCGAGCCCGTACGATCAAACGACAAGTCCGATCGCTACGAAACTTGGAATCCTACAATAATTCACCGTTACGAATCCGATGAAACTGGTTTCGTCGAAATTCGAGTCAGTGGCCAAAATGGCTATATTTCAATTAATTAAATAAATTAATAATAAATTAATTAAATCACTTTTTCAGTTTAAATTTTAATAATTTACAACTTCGAGTCAGTGGCCAAAATGTCGTGAAAGCACCAGTGTATGAACACAAATCAACAGTATATAACCACAGATCTCAGATCTAAGTAAAGAAGATAATCATAAAATGAAGAGTAACAGACATAACACAAGATTTATGGTGGTTCGGCTATCTCCGGCCTACGTCCACTTCAAAGGTTTATCTTTTTATTGATTATCCTTGCTGATTACAGTTGATTACAGTGATTACAATGAAGAAATTCGAGTTTAACAGCGATGATGAAGTGTAGAATTGAATCCGGTAGAGTCTGGGCGCTTCTGAATCAAGATCCCCTTTCCTGAATGACCTGGGGCTCTATTTATAGGTGTAGGAGGCTGATATTTCACCTAAATTTAGGGAGACCACTTCTGGCACGTGAGTGGGCCCACATGCCCGCGTCCAGGAAATCTGGGCCCATTCCGGGATCGATACGAAGCAATTTCATATTGATCAAGAAATGATCCAATCGAGCTGAAATTTGGTGAGGACATTCTTCAACATGTACGTAAGCTTCTGTGAAAATTTCATTGCATTTGGATTTGTAGATCTCAAGTTATGATCGATTCAAAATTGCGTTCTTCGTCTGTTCATCCTATTCGAAACGATCAATTCGAATCGATCCCTTCGAATCGATGGTGGTATGTGCTAGCAGGTTGACGTGGCGCACATTCTTCATGTCGATCCGATTTTCACTCCGGTTTAATCGAGTCGCCCCGAGTATTTCACTGCGTTCGCATCCAAGACTAACACGTCATCTTGATGGATACGAACAAGTCTTTATCTATGGATTCGAACAATCGCCTCTATGATGGATACGAAGTAGGCATTGGCCGATTGATACGAAGCATTTTGACCATGATGGATACGAGCTAAACCGATACGATGCTTACCGTTTCTGGATCGATGCAAAGAGCCCAATGCCGGATGGATTCGAATAGATCGAGGCGATATCCTTCCGATGGATACGAAATCGATCGATTCGAACAAGCCAATACACGATTTCCTGATGGATGCGAATGATGGATTCAAACTGCACCAAACTCGATGGATACGAACATACTGAGGCGATGCCATCCCGATGGATACGAACCTGATGGATTCGAAATGGATATTGCCTCAATTTCTCGATGGATACGAACAGTATATTCCTTTATTTTGTATCGATCATATCTCATCCATACGAACTCCGATTAACCTGAAATTTGAAATGTAGCCTCTTCTAGCATTGATCATCATCTCCAATCGATTCCATCCCAATCGGAGCCCGGTCAAATTTTGACGATACCCATTGCAGCCTTGTTTTTAATCGATCCCCGATCCTAATATCCATCCTTCCTTACCAATTTGTTGATATTCCAGCCTTGACCAAAAGGTGGGATAACATTTGCCCCCCAAAACGTGCCTTGTGGTAAGAAGGTGTGTTTTGTATAACTCTGAATCCGATATCCAAAGTCCATAGCCAATTCCATGTCCATCCGAACTCGATGACTGAGTTTTTAATCCATCCTTATCCAACAACCTGATCCAGGATCTCTCCGGGTCGATATCCAAATTTGTAACTTCTCTGGGCTCTTGCCAAGCGCAATCCACACCTGACGACCGTGGTCTAGTGTCTATGGACGTTGCATTATTCCATGGCTTAAGTCCTAAGCCGAATTCTGGACCTCTCTGGGTCGTTGTTCAAATCCGTAACCTCTCTGGGTTCTTGCCAAGCGCAATCCACACTCGACGACCGTAGTCCAGTGTCCCTGGACGTAAGTAATGCCATGGATTAAGTCCTAAGCCGAATCCTGGTCGCTTCAGACCCTTGTTGAGCATAGTCCATACTCAACGACCTGAAACAATAATCGATAATAGGGGGCCTAAGTCCTAGGCCGAATCCTGGTCTCTTTGGACCCTTGCTGAGCATAGTCCATGCTCAACGACCTGAAAATAACAATTGATAATGCAAGGCCTAAGTCCTAGGCCAAATCCTGGTCTCTTCGGACCCTTATCGAGCATAGTCCATACTCGACGACCGTTTATCAAAAAACCAGAAAAAATCCAATCAAAATCCAATCCAAATCAAATCGGAAAACCAGAAATCCATATCAAAAATCAAAATTATCATCCAAAACGGAGAACAATCATCCGAATGAAAGCCAAAACCAGAAAAACGAGCAAAATCAAGAGTTCAATACAAACTCCAAGACCAAAGCAGAAAAACGAGTGTCTAATCCAAAAACAAAAGACAGATTTCGCAAAACTTAGCTTCACAGTTTATCATCATTCAGAGCATGCCTAGGGGCTATCTCCGGCCACATACATGTGTAAATGACTTGGTTGCTTGCAAATGGTTTGTTACTTATTTCATATTATCCTGGTAAATTGATAACCAATCGACCATCATTCATGGGCCTCACACCATCATGGCTTGAGGTAGGCGGTGGTTGCTCCTGCTCCGCCGCTGCATTCCGAGCCCCAACATACTGCCTTAATTGCCCATTCCTCACATGCTCCTCAATTATGTCCTTTAAGTGCCTGCAGCTGTTCGTATCATGTCCGTCCAAATCATGGAAGAGACAATGCCTTCCTGATGCCCTTTCTCGTTCAGAAGGTTCTCTCCTAGACGGCCTTCGGTAAGGAAGGCGATTCCGGGTTTCCAAATAAATCCGCTCCAGCGTCTCATTCAATCCTGTGTATGTGGAAAACTTTAGATCCTTCCATCGCTTCCTAGCTTTTTCAGAATCATCATCCAACTTCCTTTTCCCTTTATCATTATCTGAAACACTATTGGATGGTCCTCCACCTTCAGTTGCATTCACTTCCTTCAACTTTAAATCTGTACATACATCCTCTTGTCGGAGGAACCTCTCAGCCTCATGAAAGAATTCTCCGAGATCCAGTGGTGGGTCTCGTATTAAAGATACCTTGAAATCCGAATCCTCTCTGACTCCCGACACTGCCGCCATCAAAACCATCGATGGATCTGGCTGATCCACCGAAGCTACCGCCGCATTGAACCGAGTTAGAAAAGTCCTAAGTGATTCATCCGTCCTTTGCTTTACCGATGTCAGCGTCATCACGTTTTTTGGCCTCTTGATATGAACCCGAAACAGTCCCAAAAACATGTCCACCAACTCCCTCCAAGTCCTAATAGATCCTTCTTCCAGCTGCCTGAACCACATTGCCGCTAAGTCCGTCAAGTATAAAGGGAAACACCGGGCCATTACTTCTTCCGATGCCCCCAGCACTTCCATGTGTCTGGTGTATCTCATCAGGTGATCGGTTGGATCAGCCTTGTCATCGTATACCTCTACGCTAGGTAGCTTGAACTTGGGTGGATTCCGAGCTATCCTAATTTCCCGAGTAAACGGACTCCGGTTCACTCCTTCCAAATCTCTGCTAGTCAAACCTCCACGCATAGTTCTCCTAATGATCTCAACTAATCCAGCATTGGTTGTCAAAGGTTGCCCTCCATGACCCCGAGGGAACTCTGGTACATACTCTTCGTGTGGCTCGTTAGCATTAACGTTGGCTTTAGCCTGTGGAGCTCCTTCCATTGGTCTTCCAGTGTCGGATCCTGAGGGTCTGCCCCCCAGTCCTTGTTGATTGCCTCCTGGTTCTGCATTCTGACCTTGAACCTGACCTTCATTGGTTTCCGCAACCCTAGCTCCTTGTTCCACATTCACAGCCGTTGTAGCTGGTCCTAAGTTATGTATCCCTGCAGCTCTCATCTGTTCAAAGAAGGTCTGCATCATATCCTGCTGACTCTTCAACAATCTCTCTTGCAATGTATTTGCCATAGCTTCCATTTCGTCTCTAGTAATGTAAATCGAAGCTTGTCCTTCTCCAGCTCCGGAGGATGCCCCTTGACTTCCTCCTTGTTGACTTCATTCAGCTCTTTGTCTTGTTTGTCGAGTCATTGTCTTTCAGATCTCAACTCTTCACGCTTTCCAAATCTGAACTTCAATCCGATGTAGCGGGTGCTAGTCCTTCTCAGTGAAAGCACCAAAGTGTTTGCCAAAATTGGTCACAAACCCCGAATGTCGTGAAAGCACCAGTGTATGAACACAAATCAACAGTATATAACCACAGATCTCAGATCAAAGTAAAGAAGATAATCATAAAATGAAGAGTAACAGTCAGAACACAAGATTTACAGTTGATTACAGCGATTACAATGAAGAAATTCGAGTTTAACAGCGATGATGAAGTGTAGAATTGAATGCGGTAGAGTCTGGGCGCTTCTGAATCAAGATCCCCTTTCCTGAATGACCTGGGGCTCTATTCATAGGTGTAGGAGGCTGATATTTCGCCTAAATTTAGGGAGACCACTTCTGGCACGTGAGTGGGCCCACATGCCCGCGTCCAGGAAATTTGGGCCCGTTCCGGGATCGATACGAAGTAATTTCGTATCAATCAAGAAATGATCCAATCGAGCTGAAATTTGGTGAGGACATTCTTCAACATGTACGTAAGCTTCTGTGAAAATTTCATTGCATTTGGATTTTTAGATCTCAAGTTATGATCGATTCAAAATTGCATTCTTCGTCTGTTCATCCTGTTCGAATCGATCAATTCGAATCGATCCCTTCGAATCGATGGTGGTATGTGCTAGCAGGTTGACGTGGCGCGCGTTCTTCATGTCGATCCGCTTTTCACTCCGGTTTGATCGAGTCGCCCCGAGTATTTCACCGCGTTCGCATCCAAGACTAACACGTCATCTTGATGGATACGAACAAGTCTTTATCTATGGATTCGAACAATCGCCTCTATGATGGATACGAAGTAGGCATTGACCGATTGATACGAAGCATTTTGACCATGATGGATACGAGCTAAACCGATACGATGCTTACCGTTTCTGGATCGATGCAAAGAGCCCAATGCCGGATGGATTCGAATAGATCGAGGTGATATCCTTCCGATGGATACGTAATCGATCGATTCGAACAAGCCAATACACGATTTCCTGATGGATGCGAATGATGGATTTGAACTGCACCAAACTCGATGGATACGAACATACTGAGGCGATGCCATATTGATGGATACGAACCTGATGGATTCGAAATGGACATTGCCTCAATTTCTCGATGGATACGAACAGTATATTCCTTTATTTTGTATCGATCATATCTCATCCATACGAACTCCGATTAACCTGAAATTTGACATGTAGCCTCTCCTAGCATTGATCATCATCTCCAATCGATTCCGTCCCAATCGGAGCCCGGTCAAATTTTGACGATACCCATTGCAGCCTTGTTTTTAATCGATCCCCAATCGTGATATCCATTGTTCCTTACCAATTTGTTGATATTCCAGCCTTGACCAAAAGGTGGGATAACAGGTCTGACCCGAGTATTATTTATAAGAAAATAATAAACGGATCAGTCTAGCTATAAATATCAGATAATATGGTATAGAATAAAAGATATGGCATGAACATATAATAACCATAATGGCATACTACTATAAGTATGTAATTGAAAATCAACAAGAGATTAATCAATATCACAAGAATCTTCTCAAAGATAAAAGTGGGTATCATACCCTAAACTTGTATTCATAACAAGTCAATGACACACAAATTCACCAATGCACAAAAATTGATAAAGCTTATCAATGGAAATCACGAAAATTGGTGAAGCATAAAATTCCAGAAATCATCACAAGAAATCCAAAAATCACAAGAAGGGGGAGGCCTATCACAAAACGGGAGTATGAAAACTCACCAACACGTGTATCACAAAACGAGACGCTATCTCATGGTAGCTAACCATTAATTTTGAGCCGAAGCTCCACAAGAATGGCCCGAAGACCGTGGGGCGCTACCCCACATATGTGATGTAGAAACATCACACAAACGGGGTTTAGTCTCCCTCGTAGACAAAGAGACATCGCACAATTGCTAGTCTAAATCACAAAAATGATCGTCATGATCATCAAGAAGTGTCAATCACACCAAGCTAGTAAATATATGAGTTTAGCTTCATGTCCCATAACCACTTGCTTAACTTAAATATTTACGAACAAACTGTAGATCTTTACTAGAAAATTGTCACAAGAGGTTCAATCGAACAAGTCCAAGAATTAACCGGCGAAGTAAACGCAAGCGTTTCATACCACTCGTTTTACTAAGTCGTTTAATTAGATTTCTCGTACGAGTGAAGTAAAGGTTTTTATATACTAGTAGATTGGAAAACGGTTTGAGAAAACGAACTTTATAATTAAAATAGTGTTGAAATCATTTGGAAGAAAGGGGTTTTGATATTTACTACTAGTATTAAAAACCTTCATATTTTCAAGGTGACAAACCACTAAACGATTGTTGAAACAAATCGAATCATAAAAATTCACATTCGAAGACGTGAGTAAAGTCCAAAGAAATCAATTACAAAACCATCAAAGTAGGAATGCTCGTGAGAACGAACATGCCGAGCTAAAGTGCATCGACCAAAGGAGCAATGGCATAGAGGCGCGACCTGAGAAGTAAGCAGGCCGAGCGACCTTAAACAGGCTATGGCGCGACCTAGTGTGCTTGGTGCGACCTAAGGTGGAAGCGACCTAAAGGAGTGCGACTTAACCGGGGCGAACGATCTAGCTGAGCGACCTAAAGGAAGCGAGCTAGGCGTGTGACCTAACTAGTGAGAGACCTAGTGGCAAAACAGGTCGAGCGGCCTATAGGTAGCGAGCTAGGCGATGGCGCGACCTAGGACGTAACGACCTAACTGGTCTCGAGATGCCTCAATGGTCAAGCGACCTAAATGAGCGAACAACCTAAGGTACGAACGACCTAAGGAGATCGACCCATTGATGGTGAGCTAGAAAACGACCTAGCGAAGTAAGACAGAACGACCTAATCGATCGTGAACTAGGAAACGACCTAGCGAAGGAAGACAGAGCGACCTAACCGATCGCGACCTAGTGTGTTAACGAACTTGGCAAGCGACCTAGCGATTTTTTAGATCGCCGAGTGACCCAAGGGATAAACGAGCTAAGAGGCGAACGACCTAAGCCTAGACCATGCTACATGCAGGCAGAGACTTTTCCACGCCGTGCGAGCTAGCGAGGCAGAACGACCTAAGTGCAATTTTCTTGCTAAAGACACTAAAAATTGGGATTTTTCACCAATTCAATCCAAACCAAATGCAAATGTACATGCTAAAGTGATAGGAATTCATTCCCAACAATCCAAGATAGTTATAGACAAGAATGTGAGATAAAAATCTCACCTTTTCACGGAAATTGATGGAGATGAAGTTTGAAAGCAAATCAAGAACAATCACAAGCTTGAATCAATGTCTTCTCTTGAATTTGGAGTAGATGTTGGATTAGCAATGAAGACTAAGGCTTTGGAGTTTTAATTTCTCATTCCTCTCCCCATTTTTGATGAAGCTTGAAGTGTTAGAAAATGAAGAATGAATTAATTAAGAGGAGAGGGGGTTGGGCTGAGTTAGTAAGTGACAAAAAGGGTTCAGCCCAAATCAAAGCCATAAGCGAAAAAGTGGCGAAAATTCCACTAACTCCAAACATATCAAAGTTTATACTCAAAAAGATCGCAAACGTCATTTTGAACTCAATGGAAGTGGTCTCGAGTCCTAATTTGACCGTATGCAAAAAGTAGCTTTTCGGACTAAAATCTGACTGACGATAAAATATTTAAATAAAATATTTAAATATAAAATCGATAAATGTGCGGGTTGTTACAGACTCCCCTCCTTAAAGAAATTGCGTCCTCGCAATATATAAGATGGAAAATAAAAAGTAACAACCATAAAAGCATATTAACACAAAAGAAATTTGAAATAAGAAGTTCACCTTAAAGAGCATGAGAAAGTAAGTTCGGATGTGTACGCTCGATGAATTCTCTAGATTCCCAAGAGCAATCCTTAGGATTTGAGGACCATTGAACTTTAACAAGCGGAACATCTTTATTTTGAAGTCGTTTAACCTCTGAAGCAATAATTCGAATAGGATGCTGCTCATAAGTTAAATTCGGCGAAACTTCAATTTCTTCCACAACACCGGGCTCAAGAATAGAATCAGAATCTCGAAGGCATTTTCGTAATTGAGAAACGTGAAACACGTCATGCATGGCAGAAAACTGAGCCGGTAATGAAAGGCGATAAGCCATGGAACCGATACGTTCGGTGATAGGAAATGGCCCAATATATCGAGGCGCTAACTTTCCCGATCGACTGAAACGTACAACACCCTTCATAGGGGAAACATGAATAAATACAAGATCTCCAACAGAAAATTCTACATTCCTTCTTCGGTTATCGGCATAGGATTTTTGTCCACTCTGGGCTTCTTTCATCCTATGAAGAATAAGTTCAATCTTTTCTGTGGAATCACGAATAAAATCTGGACCTAAAACCAGCTTCTCACCGACCTCAAGCCAACAAGAAGGAGATCGGCATGGCCTTCCATAAACTGCCTCGAAAGGTGCCATACCAATACTAGATTGGAAGCTATTATTATTGGAAAATTCAACAAGAGAAATATGATCTTCCCCACTTCCACTGAAATCAAGCACACAAGAACGAAGAAGATCTTCAAGAGTTTGATTCACACGCTCAGTTTGTCCATCGGACTGGGGGTGATAAGCGGTGCTAAAATTAAGCTTCGTTCCTAAAGCTTTTTGAAGACTCTTCCAAAATCCACTGGTAAACAATGCATCACGATCACTAACAATAGAAGTAGGATCTCCATGCAATTTAACAATTTCTTTGATAAAGAGTTTAGCCAAAAGAGGAACGGTTCGGCTAGACCGAACGGGAATAAAATGGGCGGATTTAGTAAGTCTATCAACTATTACCCATAAGCTATCATGACCCGAATGAGAACGGGGAAGGCCATCTATAAAATCCATGGAAATTTGGTCCCACTTCCAAATTGGAATTTCTAAAGGTTGCAATAACCCACCGGGCCTTTGATGTTCGTCCTTGACAAGCTGGCAAGTCATGCAACATTTAACAAAGTTAGCAATATCAGATTTTATTCCCTCCCAATAATAACGTCGCTTCATATCCTCATACATTTTACTACTACCGGGATGAATGGTAAATTTTGAACGATGAGAATCTTCTAAAATATCTTTACGAAGATCACTAATATTTGGCACGATAAGTCTACCAAATTTTCGAATGCCGCCACAAGAATCAATATCAAAGTCTTTCAAACCTTCAATATCAATTTTATCCTTAATATTTTGGCCAAGAAGAGCCAATTCGGGATCTAGCCTTTGAGCTTCAAGAATGCGGTCAAAAAGAGAAGGACGAGCCTCAAGGCTACATAAAACAAAAGATGAACATAAATCGGATACACGATCTCTAATCTCACAAGTGGATAAAACCTCGAGATCATGCCATTCGGATATCATCATAGAAACAACCGCTTGTTGCTTATGACTAAGAGCATCAGCAACACGATTTCCCTTTCCGGGAGTATAAAGAATATCAAGATCATAAGAGGCAAGGAATTCGAGCCAACGCTGTTGACGCAAATTAAGTTCCTTTTGAGAAAATAAATATTTCAAAGACTTATGATCAGTATAAAGTATAAATTTCTCTCACAAAAGATAATGTCGCCAAATTCGAAGGGCAAAAACGATAGCCGCGAGTTCTAAATCATGTGTGGCATATCTAGTCTCAGACGGCTTCAATTGGCTAGAAGCATAACCAATAACACGTTCTTTTTGCATAAGAACGGCACCCAAACCAACGCGACTAGCATCGGTATAAACAACAAAATCTTGATTCCCTTCGGGAATAACAAGAATAGGAGCATTAGAAAAGAGTTCTTTTAATTTCTGAAAGGAAGTTTCACATTTGTCCGACCAAATGTATTTAACACCTTTCTTTGTTAAGCCAGTAAGAGGCACGACAATTTTAGAAAAGTCTTTTATGAAACGGCGGTAATAACCTGCCAATCCGAGAAAGCTACGGATTTTAGTCACGCTCTCCGGTCTCTTCCAATTTTGAATCGCTTCAATCTTTGAAGGATCCACTGATATTCCGGATTCGGAAATAATATGACCGAGAAACTTCACACTAGATTGCCAAAAGTGACATTTAGAAAATTTTGATTTTAATTGATTGCTCCTAAGAGTTTCCAATACAATCCGAAGATGCTTTTCATGTTCCTCCTTGGTTTTAGAATACACAAGAATATCATCAATAAAGATGAGAACAAACCGATCGAGGAAATCTTTGAAAACTCGATTCATAAGGTCAACGAAATAAGCCGGAGCATTCGTTAAACCAAATGGCATAACTAGCCATTCATAAGATCCATAACGAGTACAGAACGAAGTCAAAGGAATACTATCCTCTACAATACGAAGCTGATGAAAACCGGTAGCCAAGTCCAATTGTGAAAAAACTCTAGCACCACTAAGTTGATCAAATAGATCATCAATCCGAGGTAAAGGATATTTATTCTTAATAGTAAGATCATTAAGCTTGCGGTAGTCGACGCAAAGCCTATGTGTACCATCGGATTTCATCACGAAAATGGCTGAAGCTCCCCAAGGCGAGGAACTAGAGGGAATAAATTGCTTCGTCTCCAATTCGGAAAATTATTTGTGCATCTCTTCATTCTCCTTATTGGTCATGCGATAAGGAGGACGAGTAATAGGTTGAGCTCCAGGTATAAGATTAATTTTGAACTCAATTGCTCGCTTAGGTGGTAATCCTAAAACGGGCTCAAATATGTCGGAAAATTCACGGACGACGTGAATAAGAGAAATGACATCTTCCTCATCATCATTGTCATCATCAAGAGGATTTAGAGAATATAAGATGCCATCAAAGTGGAATCCGAATCTTTAAGAGCAATAGAAATCTGCTTAACAGATAGTGGATGTCGAAGATAAATAGTCCGCTCAGGACATAGGATATGAGCTTCATAACGGTTAAGCCAATCCATACCCAAAATCATTCCAAAGCCTAAGTAATGCATGACATGCAAATCGGCTAGGAAAGAAAAATCACACAAAATAATCTCGACATCTTTACAAAGAAAACTGAGTGTTGCGGATCCACCAACGGGATTCGCAATTCTCAGAGAAGTCATTAAAGCGACAACACTTAAAGAAAAGGTATCAACAAGTTCCTTTGATATAAAAGAATGAGATGCACTCGTATCAAAAAGAACTCGAATAGGTTGATCATGAAATATAATAATGCCATCAAGGACACAATGAGACATACCATGACCGCGAGATGTGTTGCCAGGGGCTTGAGCCATATTAAGCTTTCCCTCCTTCTTGCCTTGAAGTCTGGGGCATAAATGTATATAATGATCCGGGCTCTTACTATAGCGACAAGAACGCGGCTTCGAACACTTGTTCGCAAAATGGTCCTTAGAACCACAGTTATAGCATTGCCCGCTACTAGGGAAAGGAGTCTTTGCAGCAAGAGTTGCTTGTTTCCTCTTTTTATTGGGATAAGGGCCTTTGGACTTGTTAGGCCTTTTCTTGTTGTTGAAGTTTGGTTTGGCACCCACCACTTCAACATCACTTTCCCTATCCGCCTCTTCAAGACAAAGAGCGATATCAATGAGTTGGTCAAAGGAAACTTCTAATTTGAGAAGTAATGGCTTCTTGAGATTTTTGTTTAAGCCATAAACGAACCTTTGGTTCTTCTTCAATGGGGCGTTGATGTATTCAATCCCATATTTGGAAAGCGACTCGAAGGCTGCAACGTAATCTGTCACGGAGGATTCACCTTGAACAAGGTCTATAAAACGACGAGCCAATGTCACCTTCTCAGCTTCAGGCATAAATTTTAACTCAAAGCGTTCCCGGAATTGCTCCTAGGTGAGGTCCGCTTCATTGATTTCAGAAATAAGAAGTTCGTACCAGTCCAATGCTCTTTCTTGGAGCATACTAGAGGCCACCTAAACTCGGTGAAGATCAATAAGGTTCATGCAAGAAAAGATTCAGTCGCATGTTCTTAGCCAAGCCTGGACTTCTATAATGGTTTCAGAACCTTTTGATGGTTTCCCACCCAAGTTGGTATAATCGTTGCACAAGCATGCAAATCCAGACTTAGGGTGAGTAGGTTCTGGATTAGAACCAGCTGCTTGAGCATTCTTTACTAAATCAAGTAGCTGCTGAGCGGTCATAAAAACTCCATCCAGGGGAGCATCAGTAGATGGTCCGGCTCTGGGACGGCCTGGTCTAGACATTCTCTTCTTTAAGAAAGAGAGAAGAAGAAAAGTTATTCTCCAAATAAATATCAAGCAAATCTTGATAGATAGAACAAGGATACATAAAAGGAAATAGGATGAATCGGTACGAAGACTCGAATTAAATCCTAAGGAACGACTCCTAAGTTGGACTTAGGACGATGATCCTTGTTAAGTTATTCTACATTGTTCCAAAGTTTGGCTCTGATACCAAGCTATGACGCCCCACCTCTATACCCACGCTAGCCAAGAACTCTACGGAGTAATGCTGTCAACTAGCACGGAGAATAAGGCTGCTGAGGAGCGACCATCCGTGTAATTTCTTTGTGCGAGCACCGATATGTCAGATAGTATGACATGCATTTGATTTAAGGAGGAAATCCGACATACCGACATAAACTCAAAGCTACTACGCGGTGGCTATAATATCTTGGAAAATAAATATAGAAATAAACATAACACAAATCGGTCACAAACATTCATATCACAAAGGCGGAAAAAGATATGAATATATATATATATATAAATAACACATGAAAGTGTACATCAGAGTAGTGGTCTGAAAGATCCACAATAATACAAAAGAATAGATACAAGCTACACAAAAGAATAAGTATACATTACGGAGTCTATATCTCAAATGTATACATCCAAATACTACTAATCTAAGTAGTTAGCCAAAAGTCAAAGTAATCCCAGAAGAAAAGTCAAGCAGAAGCACCTGTAACATCTCGGTCTTGTTTGCGCCAAAATTGGTCACAAACCCCGAATGTCGTGAAAGCACCAGTGTATGAACACAAATCAACAGTATATAACCACAGATCTCAGATCTAAGTAAAGAAGATAATCATAAAATGAAGAGTAACAGACATAACACAAGATTTATGGTGGTTCGGCTATCTCCGGCCTACGTCCACTTCAAAGGTTTATCTTTTTATTGATTATCCTTGCTGATTACAGTTTATTACAGTGATTACAATGAAGAAATTCGAGTTTAACAGCGATGATGAAGTGTAGAATTGAATCTGGTAGAGTCTGGGCGCTTCTGAATCAAGATCCCCTTTCCTGAATGACCTGGGGCTCTATTTATAGGTGTAGGAGGCTGATATTTCGCCAAAATTTAGGGAGACCACTTCTGGCATGTGAGTGGGCCCACATGCCCGCGTCCAGGAAATCTGGGCCCGTTCCGAGATCGATACGAAGCAATTTCGTATCGATCAATAAATGATCCAATCGAGCTGAAATTTTGTGAGGACATTCTTCAACATGTATGTAAGCTTCTGTGAAAATTTCATTGCATTCGGATTTGTAGATCTCAAGTTATGATCGATTCAAAATTGCGTTCTTCGTCTGTTCATCCTGTTCGAATCGATCAATTCGAATCGATCCCTTCGAATCGATGGTGGTATATGCTAGCAGGTTGACGTGGCGCGCGTTCTTCATGTCGATCCGCTTTTCCCTCCGGTTTGATCGAGTCGGCCCGAGTATTTCACCGCGTTCGCATCCAAGACTAACACGTCATCTTGATGGATACGAACAAGTCTTTATCTATGGATTCGAACAATCGCCTCTATGATGGATACGAAGTAGGCATTGGCCGATTGATACGAAGCATTTTGACCATGATGGATACGAACTAAACCGATATGATGCTTACCGTTTCTGGATCGATGCAAAGAGCCCAATGCCGGATGGATTCAAATAGATCGAGGCGATATCCTTCCGATGGATACGAAATCGATCGATTCGAACAAGCCAATACACGATTTCCTGATGGATGCGAATGATGGATTCGAACTGCACCAAACTCGATGGATACGAACATACTGAGGCGATGCCATCCTGATGGATACGAACCTGATGGATTCGAAATGGACATTGCCTCAATTTCTCGATGGATACGAACAGTATATTCCTTTATTTTGTATCGATCATATCTCATCCATACGAACTCCGATTAACTTGAAATTTGAAATGTAGCCTCTCCTAGCATTGATCATCATCTCCAATCGATTCCGCCCCAATCGGAGCTCGGTCAAATTTTGACGATACACATTGCAGCCTTGTTTTTAATCGATCCCCGATCCTGATATTCATCGTTCCTTACCAATTTGTTGATATTTCAGCCTTGACCAAAAGGTGGGATAACATTTGCCCCCCATAACGTGCCTTGTGGTAAGAAGGTGTGTTTTGTATAACTCTGAATCTGATATCCAAAGTCCATAGCCAATTCCATGTCCATCCGAACTCGATGACTGAGTTTTTAATCCATCCTTATCCAACAACCTGATCCAGGCTCTATCCGGGTCGATATCCAAATCTGTAACTTCTCTGGGCTCTTGCCAAGCGCAATCCACACCTAACGATCGTGGTCCAGTGTCTCTGGACGTTGCATTATTCCATGGCTTAAGTCCTAAGCCGAATTCTGGACCTCTCTGGGTCGCTGTTCAAATCCGTAACCTCTCCGGGTTCTTGCCAAGCGCAATCCACACTCGACGACCGTGGTCCAGTGTCCCTGGACGTAAGTAATGCCATGGATTAAGTCCTAAGCCGAATCCTGGTCGCTTTGGACCCTTGTTGAGCATAGTCCATACTCAACGACCTGAAACAATAATCGATAATAGGGGGCCTAAGTCCTAGGCCGAATCCTGGTCTCTTCGGACCCTTGCTGAGCATAGTCCATGCTCAACGACCTGAAAATAACAATTGATAATGCAAGGCCTAAGTCCTAGGCCGAATCCTGGTCTCTTCGGACCCTTATCGAGCATAGTCCATACTTGACGACCGTTTATCAAAAAACCAGAAAAAATCCAATCAAAATCCAAATCAAATCGGAAAACCAGAAATCCATATCAAAAAACAAAATTATCATCCAAAACGGAGAACAATCATCCGAATGAAAGCCAAAACCAGAAAAACGAGCAAAATCAAGAGTTCAATCCAAACTCCTAGACCAAAGCAGAAAAACGAGTGTCTAATCCAAAAACAAAAGACAGATTTTGCAAACCATAGCTTCGCTGTTTATCATCATTCAGAGCATGCCTAGGGGCTATCTCCGTCCCCATACATGTGTAAATGACTTGGTTGCTTGCAAATGGTTTGTTACTTATTTCATATTATCCTGGTCAATTGATAACCAATCGACCATCATTCATGGGCCTCACACCATCATGGCTTGAGGTAGGCGGTGGTTGCTCCTGCTCCGCCGCTGCATTCCGAGCCCCAACATACTGCCTTAATTGCCCATTCCTTACATGCTCCTCAATTATGTCCTTTAAGTGCCTGTAGCTATTGGTATCATGTCCGTCCAAATCATGGAAGAGACAATGCCTTCCTGATGCCCTTTCTCGTTCAGAAGGTTCTCTCCTAGCCGGCCTTCGGTAAGGAAGGCGATTCCGGGTTTCCAAATAAATCCGCTCCAACGTCTCATTCAATCCTGTGTATGTGGAAAACTTTGGATCCTTCCATCGCTTCCTAGCTTTTTCAGAATCATCATCCAACTTCCTTTTCCCTTTATCTTTATCCGAACCTCTATTGGATGGTCCTCCACCTTCAGTTGCATTCACTTCCTTCAACTTTAAATATGTACATGCATCCTCTTGTCGGAGGAACCTCTCAGCCTCATGAAAGAATTCTCCGAGATCCAGTGGTGGGTCTTGTATTAAAGATACCTTGAAATCCGAATCCTCTCTGACTCCCGACACTGCCGCCATCAAAACCATCGATGGATCCGACCGATCCACCGAAGCTACCGCCGCATTGAACCGAGTTAGAAAAGCCCTAAGTGATTCATCCGTCCTTTGCTTTACCGATGTCAGTGTCATCACGTTTTTTGGCCTCTTGATATGAACCCGAAACAGTCCCAAAAACCCGTCCACCAACTCCCTCTTAGTCCTAATAGATCCTTCTTCCAGCTGCTTGAACCACATTGCCGCTAAGTCCGTCAAGTATAAAGGGAAACACTGGGCCATTACCTCTTCCGATGCCCCCAGCACTTCCATGTGTCTGGTGTATCTCATCAGGTGATCGGTTGGATCAGCCTTGCCATCATATACCTATACGCTAGGTAGCTTGAACTTGGGTGGATTCCGAGCTATCCTAATTTCCCGAGTAAACGGACTCCGGTTCACTCCTTCCAAATCTCTGCTAGTCAAACCTCCACGCATAGTTCTCCTAATGATCTCAACTAATCCAGCATTGTTTGTCAAAGGTTGCCCTCCATGACCCCGAGGGAACTCTGGTACATACTCTTCGTGTGGCTCGTTAGCATTAACGTTGGCTCTAGCCTGTGGAGCTCCTTCCATTGGTCTTCCAGTGTCAGATCCTGAGGGTCTGCCCCCCAGTCCTTGTTGATTGCCTCCTGGTTCTGCATTCTGACCTTGAACCTGACCTTCATTGGTTTCCGCAACCCTAGCTCCTTGTTCCACATTCACATCCGCTGTAGCTGGTCCTAAGTTATGTATCCCTGCAGCTCTCATCTGTTCAAAGAAGGTCTGCATCATATCCTACTGACTCTTCAACAATCTCTCTTGCAATGTATTTGCCATAGCTTCCATTTCGTCTCTAGTAATGTAAATCGAAGCTTGTCCTTCTCCAACTCCGGAGGATGCCCCTTAACTTCCTCCTTGTTGACTTCATTCAGCTCTTTGTCTTGTTTGTCGAGTCATTGTCTTTCAGATCTCAACTCTTTACGCTTTCCAAATCTAAACTTCAATCCGATGTAGCGGGTGCTAGTCCTTCTCAGTGAAAGCACCAAAGTGTTTGCGCCAAAATTGGTCACAAACCCCGAATGTCGTGAAAGCACCAGTGTATGAACACAAATCAACAGTATATAACCATAGATCTTAGATCTAAGTAAAGAAGATAATCATAAAATGAAGAGTAACAGACAGAACACAAGATTTATGGTTGTTCGGCTATCTCCGGCCTACGTCCACTTCAAAGGTTTATCTTTTTTATTGATTATCCTTGCTGATTACAGTTGATTACAGTGATTACAATGAAGAAATTCGAGTTTAACAGCGATGATGAGGTGTAGAATTGAATCCGGTAGAGTCTGGTGCTTTTGAATCAAGATCCCCTTTCCTAAATGACCTGGGGCTCTATTTATAGGTGTAGGAGGCTGATATTTCGCCTAAATTTAGGGAGACCACTTCTGGCACGTGAGTGGGCCCACATGCCCGCGTCCAGGAAATCTGGGCCCGTTCTGGGATCGATACGAAGCAATTTCGTATCGATCAAGAAATGATCCAATCGAGCTGAAATTTGGTGAGGACATTCTTCAACATGTACGTAAGCTTCTATGAAAATTTCATTGCATTTGGATTTGTAGATCTCAAGTTTTGATCGATTCAAAATTGCGTTCTTCGTTTGTTCATCCTGTTCGAATCGATCAATTCGAATCGATCCCTTCGAATCGATGGTGGTATGTGCTAGCAGGTTGACGTGGTGCGCGTTCTTCATGTCGATCCGCTTTTCACTCCGGTTTGATCGAGTCGCCCCGAGTATTTCACCGCGTTCGCATCCAAGACTAACACGTCATCTTGATGGATACGAACAAGTCTTTATCTATGGATTCGAACAATCGCCTCTATGATGGATACGAAGTAGGCATTGGCCGATTGATACGAAGCATTTTGACCATGATGGATACGAGCTAAACCGATACGATGCTTACCGTTTCTAGATCGATGCAAAGAGCCCAATGCCGGATGGATTCGAATAGATCGAGGTGATATCCTTCCAATGGATACGAAATCGATCGATTCGAACAAGCCAATACACGATTTCCTGATGGATGCAAATGATAGATTCGAACTGCACCAAACTCGATGGATACGAACATACTGAGGCGATGCCATCCCGATGGATACGAACCTAATGGATTCGAAATGGACATTGCCTTAATTTCTCAATGGATACGAATAGTATATTCCTTTATTTTGTATCGATCATATCTCATCCATACGATCTCCGATTAACCTGAAATTTGAAATGTAGCCTCTCCTAGCATTGATCATCATCTCCAATCGATTACGTCTCAATCGGAGCCCGGTCAAATTTTGACAATACCCATTGCAGCCTTGTTTTTAATCGATCCCCGATCCTGATATCCATCGTTCCTTACCAATTTGTTGATATTCCAGCCTTGACCAAAAGGTGGGATAACAGGTCTGACCCGAGTATTATTTATATGAAAATAATAAACGGATCTGTCTAGCTATAAATATCAGATGATATGGTATAGAATAAAAGATATGGCATGAACATATAATAACCATAATGGCATACTACTATAAGTATGTAACTGAAAATCAACAAGAGATTAATCAATATCACAAGAATCTTCTCAAAGATAAAATGGGGTATCATACCCTAAACTTGTATTCATAACAAGTCAATGACACACAAATTCACCAATGCACAAAAATTGATAAAGCTTATCAATGGAAATCACGAAAATTGGAGAAGCACAAAATTCCAGAAATCATCACAAGAAATCCAGAAATCACAAGAAGGGGGAGGCCTATCACAAAACGGGAGTATGAAAACTCACAAACACGTGTATCACAAAACGAGACGCTATCTCATGGTAGCTAACCATTAATTTTGAGCCGAAGCTCCACAAGAATGGCCCAAAGACCGTGGGGCGCTACCCCACATATGTGATGTAGAAACATCACACAAACGGGGTTTAGTCTCCCTCGTAGACAAAGAGACATCGCATAATTGCTAGTCTAAATCACAAAAATGATCGTCATGATCATCAAGAAGTGTCAATCACACCAAGCTAGTAAATATATGAGTTTAGCTTCATGTCCCATAACCACTTGCTTAACTT
Organism: Allium fistulosum; assembly: GCA_030737815.1. NCBI lineage: Eukaryota > Viridiplantae > Streptophyta > Magnoliopsida > Asparagales > Amaryllidaceae > Allium > Allium fistulosum. The sequence goes on from CM060902.1 coordinate 896,165,169, forward strand.
AAATATTTACGAACAAACTGTAGATCTTCACTAGAAAATTGTCACAAGAGGTTCAATCGAACAAGTCCAAGAATTAACCGGTGAAGCAAACGCAAGCGTTTCATACCACTCGTTTTACTAAGTCGTTTAATTAGATTTCTCGTACGAGTGAAGTAAAGGTTTGTATATACTAGTAGATTGGAAAACGGTTTGAGAAAACGAACTTTATAATTAAAATAGTGTTGAAATCATTTGGAAGAAAGGGGTTTTGATATTTACTAGTAGTATTAAAAACCTTCATATTTTTAAAGTGACAAACCACTAAACGATTGTTGAAACAAATCGAATCACAAAAATTCACATTCGAAGACGTGAGTAAAGTCCAAAGAAATCAATTCCAAAACCATCAAAGTAGGAATGCCCGTGAGAACGAACATGCCGAGCTAAAGTGCATCGACCAAAGGAGCAATGGCATAGAGGCGCGACCTGAGAAGTAAGCAGGCCGAGCGACCATAAACAGGCTATGGCGCGACCTAGTGTGCTTGGTGCGACCTAAGGAGGAAGCGACCTAAAGGATTGCGACTTAACCGGGGTGAACGATCTAGCTGAGCGACCTAAAGGAAGCGAGCTAGGCGTGTGACCTAACTAAAGAGAGACCTAGTGGTAAAACAGGTCGAGCGACCTATAGGAAGCGAGCTAAGCGATGGCGCGACCTAGGACGTAACGACCTAACTGGTCTCGAGATGCCTCAATGGTCAAGCGACCTAAATGAGAGAACGACCTAAGGAGATCGACCCATTGATGGCGAGCTAGGAAACGACCTAGCGAAGTAAGACAGAATGACCTAATCGATCGCGAACTAGGAAACGACCTAGCGAAGGAAGACAGAGCGACCTAACCGATCGCGACCTAGTGTGTTAACGAACTAGGCAAGCGACCTAGCGATGTTTTAGATCGCCGAGCGACCTAAGGGATAAACGAGCTAAGGGGCGAACGACCTAAGCCTAGAACGTGCTATATGCAGGCAGAGACTTTTCCACGCCGAGCGAGCTAGCGAGGCAGAACGACCTAAGTGCAGTTTTCTTGCCAAAGACACTAAAAATTGGGGTTTTTCACCAATTCAATCCAAACCAAATGCAAATGTACATGCTAGAGTGATAGGAATTCATTCCCAATAATCCAAGATAGTTATAGACAAGAATGTGAGATAAAAATCTCACCTTTTCACGGAAATTGATGGAGATGAAGTTTGAAAGCAAATCAAGAACAATCATAAGCTTGAATCAATGTCTTCTCTTGAATTTGGAGTAGATGTTGGATTAGCAATGAAGACTAAGGCTTTGGAGTTTTAATTTCCCATTCCTCTCCCCATTTTTGATGAAGCTTGAAGTGTTAGGAAATGAAGAATGAATTAATGAAGAGGAGAGGGGGTTGGGCTGAGTTAGTAAGTGACAAAAAGGGTTCAGCCCAAATCAAAGCCATAAGCGAAAAAGTGGCGAAAATTCCACTAACTCCAAACATATCAAAGTTTATACTCAAAAAAATCGCAAACGTCATTTTGAACTCAATGGAAGTGGTCTCGAATCCTAATTTGACCGTATGCAAAAGGTAGCTTTTCGGACTAAAATCCGACTAACGATAAAATATTTATATAAAATATTTAAATATAAAATCGATAAATGTGCGGGTTGTTACAGACTCCCCTCCTTAAAGAAATTGTGTCCTCGCAATATATAAGATGGAAAATAAAAAGTAACAACCATAAAAGCATATTAACACAAAAGAAATTTGAAATAAGAAGTTCACTTTAAAGAGCATGAGAAAGTAAGTCCGGATGTGTACGCTCGATGAATTCTCTAGATTCCCAAGAGCAATCCTTAGGATTTGAGGACCATTGAACTTTAACAAGCGGAACATCTTTATTTCGAAGTCGTTTAACCTCTGAAGCAATAATTCGAATAGGATGCTGCTCATAAGTTAAATTCGGCAAAACTTCAATTTCTTCCACGACACCGGGCTCAAGAATAGAATCAGAATCTCGAAGGCATTTCTAGTAATTGGGAAAGGTGAAACACGTCATGCATGGAAGAAAACTGAGCCGGTAATGAAAGGCGATAAGCCATGGAACCAATACGTTCGGTGATAGGAAATGGCCCAATATATCGAGGCGCTAACTTTCCCGATCGACTGAAACGTACAACACCCTTCATAGGGGAAACATGAATAAATACAAGATCTCCAACATAAAATTCTACTTTCCTTCTCCGATTATCGGCATAGGATTTTTGTCTACTCTAGGCTTCTTTCATTCTATGACGAATAAGTTCAATCTTTTCTATGGAATCACGAATAAAATCTGGACCTAAAACCCTCTTCTCACCGGCCTCAAGCCAACAAGAAGGAGATCGGCATGGCCTTCCATAAAGTGCCTCGAAAGGTGCCATACCAATACTAGATTGGAATCTATTATTATAGGAAAATTCAACAAGAGAAATATGATCTTCCCAACTTCCACCGAAATCAAGCACACAAGAACGAAGAAGATCTTCAAGAGTTTGATTCACACGCTTAGTTTGTCCATCGGACTGGGGGTGATAAGCGGTGCTAAAATTAAGCTTCGTTCCTAAAGCTTTTTGAAGACTCTTCCAAAATCCACTAGTAAACAATGGATCACGATCACTAACAATAGAAGTAGGAACTCCATGCAATTTAACAATTTCTTTGATAAAGAGTTTAGCCAAAAGAGGAACGGTTCGGCTAGACCGAACGGGAATAAAATGGGCGGATTTAGTAAGTCTATCAACTATTACCCATAAGCTATCATGACCCGAACGAGAACGGGGAAGGCCATCTATAAAATCCATGGAAATTTGGTCCCACTTCCAAATTGGAATTTATAAAGGTTGCAATAACCGACCGGGCCTTTGATGTTCGGCCTTGACAAGCTGGCAAGTCATGCAACACTTAACAAAGTTAGCAATATCAGATTTTATTCCCTCCCAATAATAAATTCGCTTCATATCCGCATACATTTTACTACTACCGGGATGAATGGTAAATTTAGAACGATGAGAATCTTCTAAAATATCTTTACGAAGATCACTAATATTTGGCACGATAAGTCTACCAAATTTTCGAATGCTGCCACAAGAATCAATATCAAAGTCTTTCAAACCTTCAATATCAATTTTATCCTTAATATTTCGGCCAAGAAGAGCCAATTTGGGATCTAGCCTTTGAGCTTCAAGAATGCGGTCAAAAAGAGAAAGACGAGCCTCAAGGCTACATAAAACAAAAGATGAACATAAATCGGATACACGATCTCTAATCTCACAAGTGGATAAAACCTCGAGATCATGCCATTCGGATATCATCGTAGAAACAACCGCTTGTTGCTTAGGACTAAGAGCATCAGCAACATGATTTCCCTTTCCAGGAGTATAAAGAATATCAAGATCATAAGAGGCAAGGAATTCGAGCCAACGCTGTTGACGAATTAAGTTCCTTTTGAGAAAATAAATATTTCAAAGACTTATGATCAGTATAAAGTATAAATTTCTCTCCCAAAAGATAATGTCGCCAAATTCGAAGGGCGAAAACGATAGCCGCGAGTTCTTAATCATGTGTGGCATATCTAGTCTCAGCCGGCTTCAATTGGATAGAAGCATAAGCAATAACACGTTCTTTTTGCATAAGAACGGCACCCAAACCAACGCGACTAGCATCGGTATAAACAACAAAATCTTGATTCCCTTCAGGAATAACAAGAATAGGAGCATCAGAAAGGAGTTCTTTTAATTTCTTAAAAGAAGTTTCACATTTGTCCGACCAAATGTATCTAACACCTTGCTTTGTTAAGCCAGTAAGAGGCAGGGCAATTTTAGAAAAGTCTTTTATGAAACGGCGGTAATAACCTGCCAATCCAAGAAAGCTACGGATTTCAGTCACGCTCTCCGATCTTTTCCAATTTTGAATCGCTTCAATCTTTGAAGGATCCACTGATATTCCAGATTCGGAAATAATATGACCGAGAAACTTCACACTAGATTGCCAAAAGTGGCATTTAGAAAATTTTGCTTTTAATTGATTGCTCCTAAGAGTTTCCGATACAATCCGAAGATGCTTTTCATGTTCCTCCTCGGTTTTAGAATACACAAGAATATCATCAATAAAGATGAGAACAAACCGATCGAGGAAATCTTTGAAAACTCCATTCATAAGGTCAACGAAATAAGCCGGAGCATTCGTTAAACCAAATGGCATAACTAGCCATTCATAAGATCCATAACGAGTACGGAACGAAGTCAAAGGAATACTATCCTCTGTAATACGAAGCTGATGAAAACCGGTAGCCAAGTCCAATTGTGAAAAGACTCTAGCACCACTAAGTTGATCAAATAGATCATCAATCCGAGGTAAAGGATATTTATTCTTAATAGTAAGATCATTAAGCTTGCGGTAGTCGACGCAAAGCCTAAGTGTACCATCGGATTTCTTCACAAAAATGGCTGAAGCTCCCCAAGGCGAGGAACTAGAGCGAATAAATTGCTTCGTCTCCAATTCGGATAATTATTTGTGCATCTCTTCATTCTCCTTATTGGTCATGCGATAAGGAGGACGAGTAATAGGTTGAGCTCCAGGTATAAGATTAATTTTGAACTCAATTGCTCGCTTAGGTGGTAATCCTAAAACGGGCTCAAATATGTCGGAAAATTCACGGACGACGTGAATAAGAGAAATGACATCTTCCTCATCATCATTGTCATCATCAAGAGGATTTAGAGAATATAAGATGCCGTCAAAGTGGAATCCGAATCTTTAAGAACAATAGAAATCTGCTTAACAGATAGTGGATGTCGAAGATAAATAGTCCGCTCAGGACATAGGATATGAGCTTCATAACGGTTAAGCCAATCCATACCCAAAATCATTCCAAAGCCTAAGTAACGCATGACATGCGAATCGGCTAGGAAAGAAAAATCACACAAAATAATCTCGACATCTTTAAAAAGCAAACTGTGTGTTCCGGATCCACCAACGGGATTCGCAATTCTTAGAGAAGTCATTAAAGCGACAACACTTAAAGAAAAGGTATCAACAAGTTCCTTTGATATAAAAGAATGAGATGCACCCGTATCAAAAAGAACTCGAATAGGTTGATCATGAAATATAATAATGCCATCAAGGACACAATGAGACATACCATGACCGCGAGATGTGTTGCCAGGGGCTTGAGCCACATTAAGCTTTCCCTCCTTCTTGCCTTGAAGTCTGGGGCATAAATGTATATAATGATCCGGGATCTTACAGTAGCGACAAGAACACGGCTTCGAACACTTGTTCGCAAAATGGTCCTTAGAACCACAGTTATAGCATTGCCCGCTACTAGGGAAAGGAGTCTTTGCAGCAGGAGTTGCTTGTTTCCCCTTTTTATTGGGATAAGGGCCTTTGGACTTGTTAGGCCTTTTCTTGTTGTTGAAGTTTGGTTTGGCACCCACCACTTCAACATCACTTTCCCTATCCGCCTCTTCAAGACAAAGAGCGATATCAATGAGTTGGTCAAAGGAAACTTCTAATTTGAGAAGTAATGGCTTCTTGAGATTTTTGTTTAAGCCATAAACAAACCTTTGGTTCTTCTTCAATGCGGTGTTGATGTATTCAACCCCATATTTGGAAAGCGACTCGAAGGCTGCGACGTAATCTATCACAGAGGATTCACCTTGAACAAGGTCTATAAAACGACGAGCCAATGTCACCTTCTCAGCTTTAGGCATAAATTTTAACTCGAAGCGTTCCCGGAATTGCTCCCAGGTGAGGTCCGCTTCATTGATTTCAGAAATAAGAAGTTCGTACCAGTCCAATGCTCTTTCTTGGAGCATACTAGAGGCCACCTAAACTCGGTGAAGATCAATAAGGTTCATGCAAGAAAAGATTCGGTCGCATGTTCTTAGCCAAGCCTGGACTTCTATAATGGTTTCAGAACCTTTCAATGGTTTCCCACCCAAGTTGGTATAATCATTGCACAAGCATGCAAATCCAGACTTAGGGTGAGTAGGTTCTAGATTAGAACCAGCTGCTTGAGCATTCTTTACTAAATCAAGTAGCTGCTGAGCGGTCATAAAAACTCCATCCAGGGGAGCAGCAGTAGATGGTCTGGCTCTGGGACGGCCTGGTCTAGACATTCTCTTCTTTAAGAAAGAGAGAAGAAGGAAAGTTATTCTCCAAATAAATATCAAGCAAATCTTGATAGATAGAACAAGGATACATAAAAGGAAATAGGATGAATCGGTACGAAGACTTGAATTAAATCCTAAGGCATGACTCCTAAGTTGGACTTAGGACGATGATCCTTGTTAAGTTATTCTACATTGTTCCAAAGTTTGGCTTCGATACCAAGCTGTGACGCCCCACCTCTATACCCACGCTAGCCAAGAACACTACGGAGTAATGCTGTCAACTAGCACGGAGAATAAGTGTTAGCACCAAAATTGGTCACTAACCTCGTTGAGAAAGATTGTGTAGAGATGTAAGTGATGAAGTTAAATTAAACAAGGAAGAATATGCTAATTTAAATGCAGAAAGTAAGAACACCGGATTTATAGTGGTTCAGCGTAATTGCCTACGTCCACTTTGAGTTTTGATCTTTATTTCTTTCACAAGTAGTTGAATACATATACAATCCATATATTGATGACTTGAATACAAGTTTGAATTAAAAAGAGGAGAGTATAAAAAATGGCAGAGTCTCCCCAGTGTTCTCCAAAAAAGGTCCATTTCATTGTGCCCCTGCCCTTCTATTTATAGAGGAAAATGGGTTGGACTTCCTTCATGGGCTTAGGAGCAAGGTGCCTCTGCCCATAGTGGGTGAATCTGCGCACCAGGCCAGGCAGGCCGAATGCTCTTGCTTTATTGTGGGCCTGACAACTTGCTACCACCTCCAGTCTCTCCTTGATCAGAATCTTGTCTAGTGCTAATGATAATTTCTTTAACCGTCGTTTTGTAACCGGGCCAAGATGCCGGTTAACACTTGCCCCCCAAAGTGTGTCGTGTGAAGCAACACAACACGCTTTGAATCAGCGAGTATTCCTTGTCTTCAGAAAGAAATCCACCATGTTTCTTGAATAGTCATTATCCTCCGATTTATCCTCCCAAGGTGTTGTATCCTTCTTTGGTCATCGTGATGCTCGGTCGATTCCCAATATTATAAATCCAGGGTTGTAGTTCATTAGTGGCCATCCGTGTCTGATTCTGCAGAGCTAATAAGCTTCGGCTATATGATTTAGTCTTCTCTTAATAACCCTTAGTAAGAATTCAATTTCTGTTGATTTCAAGAAGTCGAACTTTTTCGGATGTACACATGCACGTTCGGGTACATGTTCTTTCCATTGGCTCTCGGATGCGTTTTATATGCTCATAAGTCGTCGCCAACTCCATCCAGTTTAATTGTAATTCAATCGCGATTCCTTGTTTGTATTTTCTGTGAAATAAGGGTTGCAATCAGCCACTTGAGGAGTTTTCCAAACCTCTCTTCAGTACAGACTCTATGATTTTGTTCACAGCTTCAACCTGTCCATTTGCAGTTATAATGGATCATGGAAAGTCATAAGGACAGATGACATTACGGATAAAGAAGTTGATTATTTTCTTCATCTTGGTCATGGTTAAGAGTTCTTCATCTGCCCATTTGGTGACGTAATCATCTTAAATCCAAACCCCATTTTGAAGTCATATTCTAAATTTTCAATTTCAATAGGTTTCTAATCAATATATTCACAGATAATTCTTAAATAAATTCTATTTCAAATAAATTCATTTTCAAACCATATTACTTTCAAAGTTATAACAATTTCGAAAACCAACACTTTGAAAACAATAATACCTTAATTTAAATAAAACATTTCAATTTTTATATATTTCAAGTCTTTAAATATTCCAAAATTCCCAACCTAATCTGATAATCTTATATATACCTTAATTCAATTTACTATTATTTAGTTTAGAAATATTTATTTAATAAATTCAATATCCCTTAAATAAAGCTCAAACTTGAAATATTCGTAAATCAAACTTAAAACATCATCAAGTTACACATAGCTTAAATTTTAGAATTTAACTATATATAAAATAATATTTATATAATATCAAAATTTAATATTTATTAAACCGTATATTTCTTTCCAAACCATAGAAAATCACTTTAAAATATTTTATATATAGACCACGGTGCCTGTATAAAATTTTCTATCCTATGGTCAAGTGATACGGATATTTATCATTTCAATCCGTAATTTTTAAAAATAAAAGTTTATGGTTATATATCATTTCAAACCGCAATCCCGAATGAAATGAAAATGCATAATAACTTGCAGTTTATATTATATAAAATATAGCATCCATTCATCCAAATATCAATAAACAACCATTTATTACAATCATCATCCAATTTAAACAAAACATCAATATAAAGCATATAAAATATAACAGGCATCAACGAATAGTCTATATTCAAAAAAAATTAATAATTGTTTAACTGGCAGTTTATATGCAATAATAGATTAATTTAACTGTCAAATTATATGCAAAAATAAAATTAAATAACAATTTAATTTAAATAAATGCTATCTAACTGAGATGATGATTAAATATATGCCCAAACAATCATAGATAAATTTTAAATCACATCAAAATTTAATTTAACAAACATAAGAAATCTTAGAAGTTGTGAGTGGGTTAAAACACTCACCTTTATACGAATCTAAAAAAATAAACTTCTAATCCATAGCTCCGCTCTATGTTTCCTTAGTCTCCTTCTTGATTGCTATCGTGTTCCGTAATCTTTTATTTCGATTTTTTCCTTAATCTCTCTTTTTTTTAAGAATGTTTTGGAAGAGACAGAGAAGTTTGTATGAATCTGGATTTGAAGAAGAAGATTTGGAAAAAAAGAAGAATGTTTGAAAAAGAAGAAGAAAATTTTAAAGAAGATGAAGAATTGAAAAAGAAAAGAAGCTTTCAAAAAGAAGAAGAAGAAGATTTGAAGAAGAAGGAAAACAATGAAAAAGAAAGGAGGAAGGTGAAGAGAGAAAAGAAATGAGATGGAAAGAATTAAATGTAGCCTAAAGGTCTAGGCTTAGGTGTTAAATAGATGGAGAAATGAACGAACCAAGTATTAAAAATGAGATAACTATTTTAAAACATACATGTGATAAAAAAAACAAAAAGAAATGAAGGGACCACATACACATTTTGAAATTCAATTTCTCCGAAACGTAATCAAATTAATTTCATTCACTCAATTTGTACACATATAATTTTTATCTACGCACAATTAATAAAATTATACTCACCTTAAAAATGAAAACGTTCAATTCTTTTATTTCCTTTAAAGCACCATTTCTGTTTAACACAAAACGCGCGTTTCTTTTATTAAATCTATTAATTACAATCAACGTTTCTTTCCTTTTACGTTTTCTTTCCTTTTAATTAAAATATTTCCATTACATTGATTGCAATTAATAACAAAGTTAAATTTCAAAATAGATAAACCAAAATGGATGAAAAATAGAACAATTGTTTCCTTAAGTCATTTAAAGATGTTTAGACATTTGTTGTTTATACACCATAGTAATAAATAACTTACTTAAATTATACTCCTATTCTTGTAATCAATCTATATGCTAAAACAGCGTTCAAATAAATATATATATATTCCCTTTTATTTTTATTTTTTACTCTAATGAAACTAAATCTACATTCACAAATGAAACATTCATTTTATTTGATATAAACGTTCTTCTTTTCATTAAATCAAACTTTCCTTATATTTTCACAAAACATAAGCTACATTTAATTACACTTATAAACTTACAATTTAATGTTCTCTCTCTTATAAATTCAATACTTACATTTGTTTACCTATGTTTCACTTATAACAAATTGTATTATCCCCACTATTTCGATCAATTATAACTTACTATTTTATATAAATTCATAAATTGTCAATTGCTATCCAAATGAATCCATTCATTTGAACCTTTCCTTATTTTGCTTATTATGAATCAGCTATAAATTTACCATCTTAAAGGTAATGTTGTAACGACCCGTATTTTTACGGATCGACAAGTTCGTCAAAATCTGGAATTTTTGCATTTTTAAGTCATTTCAGATTTTTGGGGAAATTTGTCTAAGTCCTAGGTCGTGGACGACCTAAGAGCTAAGTCGTGACCGAGTTAAGGACTTCGGCGAGTTAGTGTTAGGTCGTGGGTTAGTTGGAGCGACCTATAGAATTGTGCAACCTAGGATTTAGTTAAGTAATTAGGTCGGCAGGGCGAGTTAACGACCTAAAGACTGACCGACTTAAGAGGTCTAGGCGACCTAAGGAAGAGTAGTGGGCGACCTAAGTATTCTGGGGTTAGGTCGTGGGGTAGAGTTAGGTCGGCAACGACCTAAGGAATGTGGTGAGCGACCTAAGTGAAGTATTGGATAGTTAAGTCGTCTAGACGACTTAGTAGATAGGTCGTATCCCAGTTTGTTCGCGACTTATGTTAGGTCGCGTAGATGTTTAAGGGTTTAGGTCGTAGACGACCTAAGAGATAGGAGACTTAAGAGTTTCTGGCGAGTTAAGGTTTCGAGCGACCTATAGGATGTACTTAGTATAGTTAGGTCGGCAACGACCTAGAGGAGTTGGGATAGCAGGTTAGCGACTTAGTAGTTAAGTCGTTGGACGACCTAAGGGGTTAGTATCTTGTTGTATTGGCTAAGTCTTAGGTCGCGTATTGGCTTAAGTGTTAGGTCGCGAGATTGTTAAGTCGCGCATAGGCTAAGTCGTTAGGTCGAAGACTGTTAGGTCGCGTGGGTTGCTGAGTTGTTAGGTCGCAAGGTTTTATAAGTCGTAGGTCGTAGAGAGGCAGTCTGTGTTAGGTCGCTGGGTTTCGTCTAAGTGTTAAGTCGTGCATAGTTAAGTCGCGCAGTGTTAAGTCGAATGGTGCTAAGTTGTTAAGTCGTCCAGGCGACTTAGGAGTGAAGCGCGCATAAGTTAGGTCGGAGGCTCTGTTAAGTCGTAGGGGTTTTTAGGTCGTAGGTCGGCATAGTGTTAAGTCGGCAGCGACTTAAGGAGATAGCCGAGTTACGACTTAAGGGCAGTTTTCAGCTATAAATAGGAGAGCTTCTCTTCATTTTTGGGATCCGGATTTTGAAGCGACGAAGTGCTGCCATTTTGAGAGCTCGACTTCTACACTTCTTCACTTCTTTTCTCCACTCTAATCTAGTGCTTCCATCCATCCAAATCGAAGATCAAGATTGAAGATTCAAGAGCTTAGATTGAAGATCTTCATCTTTTCAAGAGAGATTTCTTCGTTTGAAGTGAGATCTTGTCGGATCTAGCTTCGTTCTTCGCTGTCCAGATCTGAAGTTGTTATCTTTTGGATTGTTTAGGTGATTAGGTGAGTGGTGATTATCTCTCACACGGATCCAAAGGAGTATATCGGATTGTTGGCTCGATTTGGTGTTAAAATAGAGATTTCCATGCATTTTCTTCATCCTATGTATAGATCCATATAGATCCATTGCTCATGATGATGTTACATCCATTTTATCATATGTTAACCTATGCAAGTTCATTCATCAAGTTTGTAGAGATATAATCCATGTTTTCATGCTTATTGGACTTTCAACTCTTTAATTACGAAAATGCCATTATTGTTATAATTGTCTACTTAGATCATTTTTGAATGCTTGATTGCTTGGATTGATGTTTGATTTGATTGATTGTTATGAACTAGATGATTGGTGATTAGATTTAGATCGAAGGTGATTCAAAAGCTAAGGGAAAGGCTCTTGTATTGGAAAAGCTGCTCGTGGCATATGTAGCGGGATGATGAAGCTCCTATGCATAGATTTGATGATGTGAAGTTGAGATGAAGCTTTGCGAGGATGTAATGAAGCGAGGCATCATATGATGAAGACTTGGTCTAATCCAGGCGGGATCATTCCAAGCATGTTGATAACTCGGTGATATGATTCGAGTTGAGGATAATGGATGCTCGAGAGGCGCTTGAGCTAGTATGGCAATAGTCGTCGAGGAGGATGACTAGGAGGTTGAGATCGCATCGTTGTTGAAGGTTCTAGCATGCTCTAAGCAAGAGTACATGGGGACGCCCAAAAGACTAAGTTGATGGTCGAGTACTCTGGGTAGATTCGATAATCCTAGGCACGGGTCACGATGACGTGCGGGAGTTATGTCTAGAACCGGGGTTACCATTAGCCCTTGACGGACGGCTGAAAGAATGTGCCGGTCATTCAATTAACGGTGATATCGCAACAATGATAACAGTGATAGCCGAGTCATGGATGTTTGGTTGTATCGTCATTCGGTCTCAAGAGCGGTATTTCCTGGGTGCTTATCTGACCTTGGTTTTAGACCTTGGGATTTGTACTTGGAAAACATCGCTCTTGACTCGAGTGACAATTGCTTTACTTTAAATTGTATGCTCTGCTATGTTTGCTTCTGCTTAGTGTGTGTCCGGGGGCTATCACTGTAGAATGAGGTTGGAGTGGGAGGGTTGTATTCCTATTCCTTTTCCTTTATGCTCTTTTGGTATGTTGTTAGTTAATTTACTGCTCACTAAGACTGTTGTCTGACTCAAGGCTTTATGTTTTAATTCTTATTGCCTTGGGCTGTTCGTCCATTTTGGGACGGGCAGACTAGGTAGCAGGTGACAGGTGCTGTTCTCTTCTCACGATGCTGATATCGAAGACGAGCTGGAGGGTTGCATATTATCTTCTTATTATATGTACTGGATATTCCGCTGTTTTGTTTTGTTTTCTCTGAGAGATATGTAGTGAGGCTGGATGTATTGACTATGTGGATGCTTGTATTCAACTATTATGGAGTTTTATATGATGTTATTTTGTTCTGTAAAGCTTCACTATACATATGTTCTATTGTATTTTGTCCATGCGCTGTGAGTAATACGATAGATTCTTTCATTTTAAATCTTACCTTGACAATCGTCCATGGTCGCCTGGCACACTTTACAGCGCACTTTCTCTAGATTCGGTGCAGGGGTCATGGGCGGTCGTCACATTTGGTATCAGAGCATTGGTTAATCGATTTTACCCAACGCTCGCTGTCGTAACTAAGTATGAGAGACGTAATTGTAATTTGATGGATGATTACTATATATAATATAGTAGTTTAGCAGTAAGTTAGCCCTTTATGCAGTTGTTTCTCTAGATGTTCTAATCATTCCTTTTTATAGATATTAAGAATGAGTCAAGGAGGGAGACCAGCTGCTAGGGAAGGCCGTGCTACTGAAGGGGCTGCTGATTATGTTGCTATGTTCGAAACCATGATGACTTCGATCAGGAGAAGGATGTCAGCCCCGGGGCCATCAGTAGATGTTGGAGATCAAGTACAGGCTCCAAGATTGATGGATCACTTGGACGATTCATTTAGGAAGCTTGTGGAGGAAGCTCTCAGACATGAGAATCTATTTCCTAAGGAAGGATCTGTTGTTGCTGTGACCAGGGAAGAGTCTAAACCCCAGCAGGGTAGAAACAAGAAGAGGAAGCAGCAGCAGCAGAAGGGTAAGGATGGTCAGAAGAAGCCGAAAGGCGAAGTGACTTGCTACAACTGTCAGCAGAAAGGCCATCTCTCCAAGGATTGCAAGAATCCGAAGGCGCCGGCGAAGTGCCACAACTGTGACAAGCCAGGGCATTTCAGGAAGAATTGTCCAGAACCGAGTAGGGACAAGCAGATTGTGCAGGCTTATGCTTTGGGAGCTGTTCCGTCATCTTCAAAAGCTCCTACCGCAGAAGAGAAGGGAAAGAGTGTGGTGGATCAAGGTACTCTTTTCCTATGAGGTGTTCCAGTTAGAGTCTTGTTTGATACCGGAGCGTCGCACTCGTTTGTATATAGTGAACTTGTAGGCCGGTTAGGTTTGGAACCGGGTATTGTTGATAGGCCATTGGTTGTGACTAATCCAGTTGGGGGTTCGTCTTGTTTGTGTATGTTATGCCGTGGTCTAGTTGTGTCGAGTCATGGTTGCTCTTTTGTTTGTGATTGTTTTGTTCTGAACTTTGCGGGGTTCGGAATTATCTTGGGTATGGACTGGCTTAGGAAGTATGCGGCTAAGGTTGACTGTGAGAGGCTGGAGGTGACAGTCGAGAATGTGGAGGGGCGAAAGATTGTGATACGATGTAAGCATGAAGAAGGCGTCTTCATGAGCTTCATGTATTCGCTAGTTGTTCCACGGGATGGACTGTCATCAGTGCCGATCGCTAATGGATTCGAGGATGTCTTTGACGAAGTCAAAGGGTTGCCGCCGCATAGAGAGATCGAGTTTCGTATAGATCTAGTTGAAGGAGCCAGACCTGTTGTGATGCCTCTTAGGCGGATGGCGCCTAGGGAACAGCAGGAGTTGAGGGTGCAAGTTGACGACCTTTTACAGAAAGGATTCATTCGGCGTAGTGTGTCCGAGTGGGGTGCACCAGTTGTGTTCGCAACCAAGGCAGATGGATCATTGAGATTGTGTGTCGATTATCGTAAGCTGAACAAGGTGACTAAGAAGAACAAGTATCCATTGCCAAGGATAGACGACTTGTTTGATCAGCTTCACGAAGCTAAGGTGTTTTCTCAAATGGATTTGGCAACGGGATTTCACCAGTTGAGAGTGGCTAAGGATAGTGTGCCGAAGACTGCTTTTAGGACACCATCCGGTTTCTTTGAGTGGCTGGTAATGCCGTTTGGATTGACTAACGCGCCAGCATATTTTGTGGATCTTATGAATAGAGTGTTCAGAGATCAGTTGAACAAGTTCGTACTTGTGTTCGTGGATGATATTCTGATTTATTCCAGAACGGAAGAAGAGCACAAGACGCACTTGCGTATTGTTTTGGAAATCTTGCGGAAACATCAGCTGAAGGCTAAGTTTTCGAAGTGTCACTTCTGGAAGAGTGAAGTGAGGTTCTTAGGCCATGTGATTTCTGGAAATGGAATAGCGGTTGATCCCGCTAAGGTGGCAGCAATCCAGGATTGGGTTAGACCTAAGAATGCGTCAGATGTGAGGAGTTTTCTTGGATTAGCAGGATATTATCGACGGTTTATCAAAGACTTCTCCAAGGTAGCTGCACCATTAACAGGATTGACGAAGAAGAACAAAGTGTTCAGTTGGGATGCTAAGTGTGAGCAAGCTTTCGGAATCCTGAAAGAGAGACTGACGAGTGCTCCTGTTTTGACTATTCCAAGTGGGAATGATGAGATGGTGGTTTACACCGATGCATGTGGTACTGGACTTGGAGCAGTGCTGATGTAGAAGGATAAAGTTGTTGCGTATGCCAGTCGACAACTGAAGCCGCATGAAAGGAATTACCCAACTCATGATTTGGAATTGGCAGCGATTGTATTTGCTCTGAAGATGTGGAGACATTATCTGTTGGGAGTTCGATTCGAGTTGTTTACGGATCATAAGTCGTTGAAGTATCTTTTCTCCCAGAAGGATTTGAATCTTCGGCAGCAACGTTGGCTAGAGTTTTTGGCATCGTATGACTTTGGTATAGCTTATACTCCGGGAAAAGGTAACGCAGTGGCTGATGCGTTAAGTCGGAGACATGCAGGATTGGGAGCCATGTTTTCAGAATGGAAGAGTCTCGAGTATTTAGCTGGGTTTGACTTCAGGCCTAGATGCGAATTGGAACCTGAGATGTTGGCAAACTTATCAATAAGACCCACTCTTGTGGAAAGGATTGGTGAGAGCCAAAAGCGAGATGGTAAGCTTGTCAAGATTATCCGTGAATTGGAATCTGGATTGGATCCAGAAAAGGATAAAGGATTCGAGGTCGATCGAGAGGGTTGGCTTCGGAAGCAAGGACGACTAGTTGTTCCCGATATAGATGAATTGAGGAGTGTGGTTCTGAAGGAAGGTCATCACTCGAAGTTGACAGTTCATCCAGGTGGAAATAAGATGTATCGGGATATGAAGAGAACCTACTACTGGGAAGGCATGAAGAAGGATGTTGGAGATTTCATTTCCAAGTGTATGAATTGCCAGTTGGTAAAAGCCGAACAGAAGAAGCCAAGCGGATTGCTTCAGCCATTAGAAGTTCCTACATGGAAGTGGGAACAAGTTTCGATGGATTTTATTGATGGATTGCCTAGAACCAGAACGGGAAATGAAGGGATTTGGGTCATTGTAGATCGTCTGACTAAGAGTGCACGATTCATTCCTGTTCGATCGACTAGGACTGCATCAAAGTTGGCTGAGTTGTATGTTAAGTAGATAGTTCGATTCCATGGTGTTCCGAAGAGTATAGTGAGCGATCGAGATCCATTGTTCACTAGTGGATTTTGGAAGAGCTTCCAGGAAGTGTTGGGAACCGAGTTGTGTTTGAGTACAGCTTATCACCCTCAAACAGATGGTCAGACTGAGAGAGTCAACCGAGTTTTGGAAGATCTCCTCAGAGCTTGTGTTTTGGATTTCGGAGGATCATGGGAAGATCACCTTCATTTGGTGGAGTTTGCCTACAACAATAGTTACCAGTCAAGCATTGGTATGGCACCGTATGAGGCATTGTATGGAAGACCGTGTAACTCTCCAACATGTTGGTTGGAAACTGGAGAAAAGATGATGCTTGGGCCAGAGATGATTCGTCAGACTTCAGATTGCATAGAGATCATTCGGCAACGAATGAAGGCAGCCCAAGACCGTCAGAAGAGTTATGCTGATAAACGTCGTAAGGATTTGGAGTTCGACGTAGGTGATATGGTTTTTGTGAAGATTTCTCCTCTGAAGAATGTTATTCGATTCGGGAAGAAAGGAAAATTGACTCCGAGATTTGTTGGACCATTCCTGATCATCGAGCGAATTGGAAAGCTCGCCTATAGACTGGAATTACCGGAGAAGATGTCGAGTGTGCACAATGTTTTTCACGTATCGTATCTACGGAAGTATGTGCATGACTCGAATGCAGTGGTTTCTGCTGATAGCTATGAAGATTTTGAAGTTGATCCAGTTGATAGAAGACCTCGTAAGCCACTTCGTGTTGTGGAAACCGACACGAAACAGCTTAGGAGGAAGGTAGTTAAGTTGCTCAAGATACAATGGAGTGATGATGATAACGACTGTACGTGGGAGGTGGAAGAGAGGATGAAAGCAGCTCATCCTGAACTCTTCAAGGTATGGCCCTAAGGTGTCGTGTCATCTCACGATATTGTAACTTGTTCTAATTTTAGAATTCTGTACGCTAAGTTAGAATTGGATGCATGGTTTGTTGATTGCTATGGATGGTAGGCGTACAGAATAGTTTTGATTGCTTGGAATTTCGGGGGCGAAATTCCTAAGGGGGAGAGAATGTAACGACCCGTATTTTTACGGATCGACAAGTTCGTCAAAATCTGGAATTTTTGCATTTTTAAGTCATTTCAGATTTTTGGGGAAATTTGTCTAAGTCCTAGGTCGTGGACGACCTAAGAGCTAAGTCGTGACCGAGTTAAGGACTTCGGCGAGTTAGTGTTAGGTCGTGGGTTAGTTGGAGCGACCTATAGAATTGTGCAACCTAGGATTTAGTTAAGTAATTAGGTCGGCAGGGCGAGTTAACGACCTAAAGACTGACCGACTTAAGAGGTCTAGGCGACCTAAGGAAGAGTAGTGGGCGACCTAAGTATTCTGGGGTTAGGTCGTGGGGTAGAGTTAGGTCGGCAACGACCTAAGGAATGTGGTGAGCGACCTAAGTGAAGTATTGGATAGTTAAGTCGTCTAGACGACTTAGTAGATAGGTCGTATCCCAGTTTGTTCGCGACTTATGTTAGGTCGCGTAGATGTTTAAGGGTTTAGGTCGTAGACGACCTAAGAGATAGGAGACTTAAGAGTTTCTGGCGAGTTAAGGTTTCGAGCGACCTATAGGATGTACTTAGTATAGTTAGGTCGGCAACGACCTAGAGGAGTTGGGATAGCAGGTTAGCGACTTAGTAGTTAAGTCGTTGGACGACCTAAGGGGTTAGTATCTTGTTGTATTGGCTAAGTCTTAGGTCGCGTATTGGCTTAAGTGTTAGGTCGCGAGATTGTTAAGTCGCGCATAGGCTAAGTCGTTAGGTCGAAGACTGTTAGGTCGCGTGGGTTGCTGAGTTGTTAGGTCGCAAGGTTTTATAAGTCGTAGGTCGTAGAGAGGCAGTCTGTGTTAGGTCGCTGGGTTTCGTCTAAGTGTTAAGTCGTGCATAGTTAAGTCGCGCAGTGTTAAGTCGAATGGTGCTAAGTTGTTAAGTCGTCCAGGCGACTTAGGAGTGAAGCGCGCATAAGTTAGGTCGGAGGCTCTGTTAAGTCGTAGGGGTTTTTAGGTCGTAGGTCGGCATAGTGTTAAGTCGGCAGCGACTTAAGGAGATAGCCGAGTTACGACTTAAGGGCAGTTTTCAGCTATAAATAGGAGAGCTTCTCTTCATTTTTGGGATCCGGATTTTGAAGCGACGAAGTGCTGCCATTTTGAGAGCTCGACTTCTACACTTCTTCACTTCTTTTCTCCACTCTAATCTAGTGCTTCCATCCATCCAAATCGAAGATCAAGATTGAAGATTCAAGAGCTTAGATTGAAGATCTTCATCTTTTCAAGAGAGATTTCTTCGTTTGAAGTGAGATCTTGTCGGATCTAGCTTCGTTCTTCGCTGTCCAGATCTGAAGTTGTTATCTTTTGGATTGTTTAGGTGATTAGGTGAGTGGTGATTATCTCTCACACGGATCCAAAGGAGTATATCGGATTGTTGGCTCGATTTGGTGTTAAAATAGAGATTTCCATGCATTTTCTTCATCCTATGTATAGATCCATATAGATCCATTGCTCATGATGATGTTACATCCATTTTATCATATGTTAACCTATGCAAGTTCATTCATCAAGTTTGTAGAGATATAATCCATGTTTTCATGCTTATTGGACTTTCAACTCTTTAATTACGAAAATGCCATTATTGTTATAATTGTCTACTTAGATCATTTTTGAATGCTTGATTGCTTGGATTGATGTTTGATTTGATTGATTGTTATGAACTAGATGATTGGTGATTAGATTTAGATCGAAGGTGATTCAAAAGCTAAGGGAAAGGCTCTTGTATTGGAAAAGCTGCTCGTGGCATATGTAGCGGGATGATGAAGCTCCTATGCATAGATTTGATGATGTGAAGTTGAGATGAAGCTTTGCGAGGATGTAATGAAGCGAGGCATCATATGATGAAGACTTGGTCTAATCCAGGCGGGATCATTCCAAGCATGTTGATAACTCGGTGATATGATTCGAGTTGAGGATAATGGATGCTCGAGAGGCGCTTGAGCTAGTATGGCAATAGTCGTCGAGGAGGATGACTAGGAGGTTGAGATCGCATCGTTGTTGAAGGTTCTAGCATGCTCTAAGCAAGAGTACATGGGGACGCCCAAAAGACTAAGTTGATGGTCGAGTACTCTGGGTAGATTCGATAATCCTAGGCACGGGTCACGATGACGTGCGGGAGTTATGTCTAGAACCGGGGTTACCATTAGCCCTTGACGGACGGCTGAAAGAATGTGCCGGTCATTCAATTAACGGTGATATCGCAACAATGATAACAGTGATAGCCGAGTCATGGATGTTTGGTTGTATCGTCATTCGGTCTCAAGAGCGGTATTTCCTGGGTGCTTATCTGACCTTGGTTTTAGACCTTGGGATTTGTACTTGGAAAACATCGCTCTTGACTCGAGTGACAATTGCTTTACTTTAAATTGTATGCTCTGCTATGTTTGCTTCTGCTTAGTGTGTGTCCGGGGGCTATCACTGTAGAATGAGGTTGGAGTGGGAGGGTTGTATTCCTATTCCTTTTCCTTTATGCTCTTTTGGTATGTTGTTAGTTAATTTACTGCTCACTAAGACTGTTGTCTGACTCAAGGCTTTATGTTTTAATTCTTATTGCCTTGGGCTGTTCGTCCATTTTGGGACGGGCAGACTAGGTAGCAGGTGACAGGTGCTGTTCTCTTCTCACGATGCTGATATCGAAGACGAGCTGGAGGGTTGCATATTATCTTCTTATTATATGTACTGGATATTCCGCTGTTTTGTTTTGTTTTCTCTGAGAGATATGTAGTGAGGCTGGATGTATTGACTATGTGGATGCTTGTATTCAACTATTATGGAGTTTTATATGATGTTATTTTGTTCTGTAAAGCTTCACTATACATATGTTCTATTGTATTTTGTCCATGCGCTGTGAGTAATACGATAGATTCTTTCATTTTAAATCTTACCTTGACAATCGTCCATGGTCGCCTGACACACTTTACAGCGCACTTTCTCTAGATTCGGTGCAGGGGTCATGGGCGGTCGTCACAAATGTCAACACTTTAAATTATTAATTTAGCTTTTATATCCCATTATAAATTAATGCACACCCAGATTAAGATTTTAAATCACATTAATAATTTCATCTAGGTTCCATTCTTTTATTACATCAACTTTCTTTCTTTATTGTGTATTAACTAATTTTTCCACTAGTATTGAAATTTTTGCTAAATATACATTTGCATTACTTCCTTTATTGGGATTTCATTCAACTTATGTATAGTCAACCTATATTAACATCACTACCCTTCTTTTTAATTATCAATTCATTCATAACCATTTACAATACATTATTACCAAATTACCTTAAATTCACACTAACGTAATATTTAATTCCATTTATTGCAATAGGTTTCAATTAATAGTGACTGCGCTAAATTAGTTTGCATAAATGTTATTCCATTAATTATTGTGTCAAATAGATGGGTTTACCATTGGATTCAAACTATTATATAAATTTTCTCATATTCCATCTTCATTGCAAATAACGTATTTTTTAGCTATATTCAATTTCGTTAAATTGCAATAAATCCAATTATTGAATTTTATATTTCAATTAAATAAAATCTTGGTTTCCATTCTTTAAATCAATCAATTCATAATATGAGTAAAATTAACATTACTTAAATTTACATTAACCAAACGTTAAATTTGGATTTACTGTAATTGATTACCAAAGTTTATTTACAAAATAAATAAACAACCTATATTAAATGTCACCTATTGCTTTTGATTGCATTTAAAAGTTTGTTACTTATCAATCCAAATTATAATTCCATTTATAGCGCTAATTATTTCATTACATTAATATACGCCAAATCACATCTTTACTTGAATAAATATTACATTCTAAATGTGTACTTTTATCAATTGAACACATTAATTTAGGTTTAAATCCAATTAATGATTTTACCTTAATATGATTTACGTTTCTATAAATTTTACATTCACACTTCCCTTACTACACTTATTTTCATTAAAGTAATATTTAATTATTTTGTATGCTCATTCTTCCCAACTAGTTACCACCTATTATATTATTACTTTACAAATTTAATAAATTCATTAATTAATTGAATGCTTACATTTACTACCATATGTCCAATTTGTAGCTAAGTATAACATCTACATAAGTCTCATTTCATTCAATCCATTAATTATTAACCTTTAATTAGAATTGGCTATATCTTGATGCATTAATATTATTGTCTAAATTTACATTCAGTTACTTTAAATCAATATATTATTACATTGGTAAATTAAATGCTTACCTTTTATTACTTATTTTATATTCACTTAAATTTTCAACAATTAGTTCTAATAACCATTACTACAATTCATTCTTAACATTTACTTCAATATTTATTATAAAATTTCTATTCCTTTCTAAATTTAATTACGAAAATCTTATTAATTTAACCAATTAAATTATCAAAATTTACGGGTCGTTACACTCTCCCCCACTCAAAACTTTCCGTCCCCGAAAAGGAAAAAGAAGGGAAAAATAAGAATTAAGAAATCAATATATCTTACTTAAAATATTAAATTTATAAACAAATAAATTTACAAAATAAAATAATTTAAAATAAAATATACCAATTTATAACCATTTACATTTTTTTATACTTAAATTATTAAAGTTTGGAAACATTTTCAAAATTTTCTAAGTCCAAAATTTACAGAAAATTTCGGCAGAGTCTCCTTTGTACTGAGAGGCTCCGAAGAAAATATAGTAACAATATATAACTTAAAATTTCAAAAATGATATATCCCAACACAGGAAAAAAATATAATAACGCTATAAAACCGAAATCCGGAAACGTACATATTTGTCGGGCAAACAACACTTAAATTATGAAACCAAAAACAGTAGCAATTGCTTCCATAACCTGTATTTCACTTATAAAATCTAGAAGAGTTAAAAGTATATAGAATGAAATATTTGAAGTTGTTTCAACCATAAAAAAAACCAATCAAAACAAACAACAATCACTTGCAACAAGGCATACAACCATCACATCAACACAAATCAATCATCCATTCATATCAAACAATCAAATAGTTGTTCGGGTTCAAAACTTTAAATTGTACGGAATGAGAAATAACTACTAAGTGTACCCTTTTACTCACCAGTCTTAGGCGAACTAAATAGATTATTTATTCATCCAACAATTGTAAAGTATCCTTGCCCAAACAACCATAAATTAAACAAACAACAAATTCAAAAAATAGATCAAGTTCATTCTTATTAATTTCATTCCATATATTGTTGCTTGATTTCCTCTTCATTCAATTAATACTTATCTTCATTAAATTTATTCTCATCATGTCAATTCTCTTCTTATTGTATTATATTCATCCATTACTTGATTCCATTTATTTACATTCATTTATTAATAATATTCATGTTCAATTCAGTTACTTGGCATAACAATTATAACCTTAATTCTTATTAATAAAAGCAATTTACTGAACACTTTCATTATATAAGTTTACTTGTACAATTTCCATTACATTTTCTTATTAAACATTTCAACTTTTAATATTTGGTAAGTTATATATGTGCTTTTAAAGAATGTAATTGAAAGTTATACAAGTTTCTCTCAATTCTTTTAATTAATTTAAATATTCAATGATAATCCTTTGTTTTATATGTTACAAATTTAAATTTTCGTTTTATTTAATTTATAACTTAGCATTAAATCACTTATTTTCTTTAGAGACTTCAATTATTAGTTAAATTCCATTTCACTACACTAATTGAAACTATTAATTAATGGAAACTCAAGAACTAAATACCAGGTTAAGTTTCAAATCATTTTTAAATAACAGCTAAATATATAGTTAAAATTTATATATCTAATTTTAATTAAAACAATTTAAAATTTATATTTGCTTATCAAAATAAATCTATAGTAAAACTACTACAGTGGCCTTCCCACTTCGAAACTCGAAAATGAATGTCGATGATGCGGCCGCCATCACCGAAATTATTTTCCAGCGATAGAGAGGGAAGTACAGAATTTATTTCTTTCCAAAGTTTCTTTAAAACATTTTTTTTCAAATTATATTGAAATATTTATATCAGAAATTACTTCTAATAATATTATCATTATATTTCAAAATCATTTAGAAGGAAATTTTCAAAAATCCCGGGACTTAGATTCTAAGTTTCCAATTTTTATTTATTTTACTAATATTTATAGATTACACTACCTAACAACCAATATATGCAACCAAATATATATATATATATCATTTATAAAAATTTATTTTATATATAGAAAATATAATAGGAAAACTTATTTCATTCACCTATATTAAAAACAAATATTATGTCGGTCTGTCCTATTAAGTGTTTAGAAATCCCTATTGATGTCATAGCGTCCCATGCACCAACCAGAACTTATAAATACAAAACGGAACAGATTAACACAATATTAAAACCTTTTATAACACTAACAAATACGCTCTCTCATATATATACACTCAGCGACCCATCATAGGGTATTACTACCCTATTAGTAAAGAGTCAGACCCCATAAAGCTAAGGTTTATTGCTAAACCAAAGCTCTGATACCAACTGTAACGCCCTACCTTTTTGTACGCTTAAGCAGACACACGTACCAACTTAAACCATATAGAAGGGCGGATTGTTATGGGGTAAATAAGAAAAAGTTGAGAAATAAAAGAAACAAAATAGAATCTTGCAGCGGAACGATAAAATATAATAATCAAATAACAGTTCATGAAGCTGTTTTACAAAACATTTGATTATACTTATACAATACATATCAGAGTTACACATACCAGAGTATGATAATTAATGCAGCGGAATACAATGGTGTAGTGGAATATAATAAATAGTAGTAATAAAATCTTCATCTTCGTCCTCCAGAAATAGAGCCTTCAAATCCTGAAATGCTCAGGCTGACCCGAGCGAATTGAAAAGACAAAACACTCGAGTCAGAACTAAAAGATCTTATGTAAGTTAAATCAATGAAATAAATATGAGTGTAAACGACGTCAGAGATGTTTACGGGGTTCGACATCTCCTATCCAGTGTCTAACGTGAGTTCAGTAACTTAAGAGATGCTCGGGATTCACATCCCCTAAGGATCCGTTAAACTATTTACTATGTAGTAATATTCGCTATTATAATAATGTCTAATATAAAATAAACATACTTTTAAATAACATTAAGGAGTGACCCATATTCCTCTTAACACATAATAGTGCCAGTAGTCTATACAGTACCTGCATACCCCAAGAGGCTACGAGAAGATACTCCATAGGTACGACACAAATAGAAACTCGTAGTAAATCTCGATATGGTAGGTGACACGGCACAACTAGGCAATGCCATGGTAGATATACCAATTACGCATCCGGACTGGTGGTGACGCATAGCAGCCACTACCGCCCACCTTGAACAACACTCCCAAATCGAAGGGTGGCCACCAAAATCACAAGGTAATAGAATGGTATCGAAGAAGTGCGTCCGATAAGAGGTGCTACCTCACTGGTTCGTCAATCGCTCCTGTTTTAGCCACCTTATGCCAACTCACGGGAGTTGGGTCCACGTTTATACCTTAGGATCGTCGCCACCATCCTACTTCATTCTGGAAACTCCACCGCGTATACAGTTGTCAAAGTGGTTTTCGGTATCGACAGAGAGTATGTCCATATCTGATCATGGTCTCTTTAACAACCAAATGTTATTATAACATCGTGGTCATTTAAAAATATATATACTTTTAAAAACACAATCATGACCCTTTCAAAACATATTCTTTATTTCAAAATAGTATATACTTCAAAACCCAAAATATTATTGCCATTCAAACCATATCCTTTACTTCAAAATAGTATATACTTTAAAACCAAAATATTATTGCTAATTCAAACCTAAATTATCAATGTATTATTTCCATTTCAAAACCCAATTCAATAATATATCATTTCCATTTCCAAAACAATTCAATAATATCTTATTTAAATAAAACCCAATTGCCAATCACAAATCTTTCTTTAATTTAGATAAACTTGAAATATTCTTTTAAATCATTTTAAACCCAAACCCCATTTTGAAGTCATATTCTAAATTTTCAATTTTAATAGGTTTCCAATCAATATATTCACAGATAATTCTTAAATAAATTCTATTTCAAATAAATTCATTTTCAAACCATATTACTTTCAAAGTTATAACAATTTCGAAAACCAACACTTTGAAAACAATAATACCTTAATTTAAATAAAACATTTCAATTTTGATATATTTCAAGTCTTTAAATATTCCAAAATTCCGAACCTAATCCGATAATCTTATATATACCTTAATTCAATTTACTATTATTTAGTTTAGAAATATTTATTTAATAAATTCAATATCCCTTAAATAAAGCTCAAACTTGAAATATTTGTAAATCAAACTTAAAACATCATCAAGTTACACATAGCTTAAATTTTAGAATTTAACTATATATAAAATAATATTTATATAATATCAAAATTTAATATTTATTAAACCGTATATTTCTTTCCAAACCATAGAAAATCACTTTAAAATATTTTATATATTGACCACGGTGCCTGTATAAAATTTTCTATCCTATGGTCAAGTGATACGGATATTTATCATTTCAATCCGTAATTTTAAAAAATAAAAGTTTACGGTTATATATCATTTCATACCGCAATCCCGAATGAAATGAAAATGCATAATAACTTGCAGTTTATACAATATAAAATATAGCATCCATTCATCCAAATATCAATAAACAACCATTTATTACAATCATCATCCAATTTGAACAAAACATCAATATAAAACATATAAAATATAACATGCATCAACGAATAGTTTATATTCAAAAAAAAATTAATAACTGTTTAACTGGTAGTTTATATGCAATAATAAATAAATTTAACTGTCAAATTATATGCAAAAATAAAATAAAATAATAATTTAATTTAAATAAATGCTATCTAACTGAGATGATGGATAAATATATGCCCAAACAATCATAGATAAATTTTAAATCACATCAAATTTTAATTTAACAAACATAAAAAATCTTAGAAGCTGTGAGTGGGTTAAAACACTCACCTTTATACGAATCTAAAAAAATAAACTTCTAATCCATAGCTCCGCTCTATGTTTCCTTAGTCTCCTTCTTGATTGCTATCGTGTTTCGTAATCTTTTATTTTGATTTTTTTCCTTAATCTCTTTTTTTTTCTTTTTTTTAAGAATGTTTTGGAAGAGACAGAGAAGTTTGTATGGATCTGGATTTGAAGAAGAAGATTTGGAAAAAAAGAAGAATGTTTGAAAAAGAAGAAGAAAATTTTAAAGAAGATGATGAATTAAAAACGAAAAGAAGCTTTCAAAAAGAAGAAGAAGAAGATTTGAAGAAGAAGGAAAAAATGTAAAAGAAAGGAGGAAGGTGAAGAGAGAAAAGAAATGAGATGGAAAGAATTAAATGTAGCCTAAAGGTCTAGGCTTAGGTGTTAAATAGAAGGAGAAATGAACGGACCAAGTATTAAAAATGAGATAACTATTTTAAAACGTACATGTGATAAAAAAAAACAAAAAGAAATGAAGGGACCACATACACATTTTGAAATTCAATTTCTCCGAAACGTAATCAAATTAATTTCATTCACTCAATTTGTACACATATAATTTTTATCTACGCATAATTAATTAAATTATACTCACCTTAAAAATGTAAACGTTCAATTCTTTTATTTCCTTTAAAGCACCATTTCTGTTAAACACAAAACTTGCGTTTCTTTTATTAGATCTATTAATTACAATCAACATTTCTTTCCTTTTACGTTTTCTTTCCTTTTAATTAAAATATTTCCATTACATTGATTGCAATTAATAACAAAATTAAATTTCAAAATAGATAAACCAAAATGGATGAAAAATAGAACAATTGTTTCCTTAAGTCATTTAAAGATGTTTAGACATTTGTTGTTTATACACCATAGTAATAAATAACTTACTTAAATTATACTCCTATTCTTGTAATCAATCTATATGCTAAAACAACGTTCAAATAAATATATATATATTCCCTTTTATTTTTATTTTTTACAAATCATTCTATTCTTTACTCTAATGAAACTAAATCTACATTCACAAATGAAACATTCATTTTATTTGATATAAACGTTCTTCTTTCCATTAAATCAAACTTTCCTTATATTTTCACAAAACATAAGCTACGTTTAATTACACTTATAAACTTACAATTTAATGTTCTCTCTCTTATAAATTCAATACTTACATTTGTTTACCTTTGTTTCACTTATAACAAATTGTATTATCCCCACTATTTCGATCAATTATAACTTACTATTTTATATAAATTCATAAATTGTCAATTGCTATCCAAATGAATCCATTCATTTGAACCTTTCCTTATTTTCCTTATTATGAATCAACTATAAATTTACCATCTTAAAGGTAATGTCAACACTTTA
The DNA here is from genome assembly GCA_030737815.1 of Allium fistulosum. Lineage (NCBI taxonomy): Eukaryota > Viridiplantae > Streptophyta > Magnoliopsida > Asparagales > Amaryllidaceae > Allium > Allium fistulosum. Next base: position 896,192,992 of record CM060902.1, read on the forward strand.
AATTATTAATTTAGCTTTTATATCCCATTATAAATTAATGCACACCCAGATTAAGATTTTAAATCACATTAATCATTTCATCTAGGTTCCATTCTTTTATTACATCAACTTTCTTTCTTTATTGTGTATTAACTATTTTTTCCACTAGTATTGAAATTTTTGCTAAATATACATTTGCATTACTTCCTTTATTGGGATTTCATTCAACTTATGTATAGTCAACCTATATTAACACCACTACCCTTCCTTTTAATTATCAATTCATTCATAACCATTTACAATACATTATTACCAAATTACCTTAAATCCACACTAACGTAATATTTAATTCCATTTATTGCAATAGGTTTCAATTAATAGTGACTGCGCTAAATTAGTTTGCATAAATGTTATTCCATTAATTATTGTCAAATAGATGGGTTTACCATTAGATTCAAACTATTATATAAATTTTCTCATATTCCATCTCCATTGCAAATAACGTATTGTTTAGCTATATTCAATTTCGTTAAATTGCAATAAATCCAATTATTGAATTTTATATTTCAATTAAATAAAATCTTAGTTTCCATTCTTTAAATCAATCAATTCATAATATGAGTAAAATTAACATTACTAAAATTTACATTAACCAAACGTTAAATTTGGATTTACTGTAATTGATTACCAAAGTTTATTTACAAAATAAATAAACAACCTATATTAAATGTCACCTATTGCTTTTGATTGCATTTAAAAGTTCGTTACTTATCAATCCAGATTATAATTCCGTATATAATGCTAATTATTTCATTACATTAATATACGCCAAATCACATCTTTACTTGAATAAATATTACATTCTAAATGTGTACTTTTATCAATTGAACACATTAATTTAGGTTTAAATCCAATTAATGATTTTACCTTAATATAATTTACGTTTCTATAAATTTTACATTCACACTACCCTTACTACACTTATTTTCATTAAAGTAATATTTAATTATTTTGTATGCTCATTCTTCCCAACTAGTTACCACCTATTATATTATTACTTTACAAATTTAATAAATTCATTAATTAATTGAATGCTTACATTTACTACCATATATCCAATTTGTAGCTAAGTATAACATCTACATAAGTCTCATTTCATTCAATCCATTAATTATTAACCTTTAATTAGAATTGGTTATATCTTGATGCATTAATATTATTGTCTAAATTTACATTCAGTTACTTTAAATCAATATATTATTACATTGGTAAATTAAATGCTTACCTTTTATTACTTATTTTATATTCACTTAAATTTTCAACAATTAGTTCTAATAACCATTACTACAATTCATTCTTAACATTTACTTCAATATTTATTATAAAATTTCTATTCCTTTCTAAATTTAATTACGAAAATCTTATTAATTTAACCAATTAAATTATCAAAATTTACGGGTCGTTACACTCTCCCCCACTCAAAACTTTTCGTCCCCGAAAAGGAAAAAGAAGGGAAAAATAAGAATTAAGAAATCAATATATCTTACTTAAAATATTAAATTTATAAACAAATAAATTTACAAAATAAAATAATTTAAAATAAAATATACCAATTTATAACCATTTACATCTTTTTATACTTAAATTATTAAAGTTTGGAAACATTTTCAAAATTTTCTAAGTCCAAAATTTACAGAAAATTTCGGCAGAGTCTCCTTTGTACTGAGAGGCTCCGAAGAAAATATAGTAACAATATATAACTTAAAATTTCAAAAATAATATATCCCAACACAGGAAAAAAAATATAATAACGCTATAAAACCGAAATCCGGAAACGTACATATTTGTCGGGCAAACAACACTTAAATTATGAAACCAAAAACAGTAGCAATTGCTTCCATAACCTGTATTTCACTTATAAAATCTAGAAGAGTTAAAATTATATAGAATGAAATATTTGAAGTTGTTTCAACCATAAAAAAAACCAATCAATACAAACAACAATCACTTGCAACAAGGCATACAACCATCACATCAACACAAATCAATCATCCATTCATATCAAACAATCAAATAGTTGTTCGGGTTCAAAACTTTAAATTGTACGGAATGAGAAATAACTACTAAGTGTACCCTTTTACTCACCAGTCTTAGGCGAACTAAATAGATTATTTATTCATCCAACAATTGTAAAGTATCCTTGCCCAAACAACCATAAATTAAACAAACAACAAATTCAAAAAATAGATCAAGTTCATTCTTATTAATTTCATTCCATATATTGTTTCTTGATTTCCTCTTCATTCAATTAATACTTATCTTCATTAAATTTATTCTCATCATGTCAATTCTCTTCTTATTGTATTATATTCATCCATTACTTGATTCCATTTATTTACATTCATTTATTAATAATATTCATGTTCAATTCAGTTACTTGGCATAACAATTATAACCTTAATTCTTATTAATAAAAGCAATTTACTGAACACTTTCATTATATAAGTTTACTTGTACAATTTCCATTACATTTTCTTATTAAACATTTCAACTTTTAATATTTGGTAAGTTATATATGTGCTTTTAAAGAATGTAATTGAAATTTATACAAGTTTCTCTTAATTCTTTTAATTAATTTAAATATTCAATGATAATCCTTTGTTTTATATGTTACAAATTTAATTTTTCGTTTTATTTAATTTATAACTTAGCATTAAATCACTTATTTTCTTTAGAGGCTTCAATTATTAGTTAAATTCCATTTCACTACACTAATTGAAACTATTAATTAATGGAAACTCAAGAACTAAATACCAGGTTAAGTTTCAAATCATTTTTAAATAACAGCTAAATATATACTTAAAATTTATATATCCAATTTTAATTAAAACAATTTAAAATTTATATTTGCTTATCAAAATAAATCTGTAGTAAAACTACTACAGTGGCCTTCCCACTTCGAAACTCGAAAATGAATGTCGATGATGCGGCCGCCATCACCGAAATTATTTTCCAGTGATAAAGAGGGAAGTACATAATTTATTTCTTTCCAAAGTTTCTATAAAACATTTTTTTTCAAATTATATTGAAATATTTATATCAGAAATTACTTTTAATAATATTATCATTATATTTCAAAATCATTGAAATGGAAATTTTCAAAAATCCCGGGACTTAGATTCTAAGTTTCCAATTTTTATTTATTTTACTAATATTTATAGATTACACTACCTAACAACCAATATATGCAACCAAATATATATATATATATATATATATCATTTATAAAAAGAGAATTAAAGGACATATTCTCTAGTCAAGAGATATCTTTTCAGAACATAGGAGTTGATGAAAAGATGGAGGGAAATTCTAATTTTGAATTTGAAATTGAAATTCAAAATCTACCTAAATATGTCAACATATGCTAGGGGTGTATGTCGACGTACATGTCGAATTTTTCAACAATGATTTTTGTTTAACTATATCCTATTTTATTATATATATATATATAGTTATTTTATCTTTAGAATAATTTTAAAAGTAAATTTAAAAATATGTTATATTATTATCATATTATTAAAATATTTAAATTTAAAATATAATCACGCAATATTTAACCAATATTATTATTAATCTATAGGATATTCCTAACAACCAATAAAGCAACTAAAAAATTTCACTCAAGAAATCAAAACTTTTGATATATTGAAAGCGTACCTTTTTCTGATCCATTTCACCATTTTGATATGAATTATGTATTGCTATGAAGCATGTGTTAGCAATTTCTATGTTTGATTCATTATCACTTGAGTGTGATATCCCGGAAATTTGGGCAATATCAATTTAATAATCTGTTTAAATAATTAAATTGATTGATAATTTTTGATAATAAATATTTGAATTGGTTTAATAATCTAATTGAATGAATATTTAATTAGTGAATTTTACTTATAAAATGATTTCTATTTATAATATATATATAATTGTATGTATTGTAAATAGATAAGCTTGGGTTTGTAATTTAAATAATAAATAAATTCTTGTTTTAAATTTCTAATATATATATATTGATAGTTTGGAGATTTGGATTTATTTAATATTAGCTTTTCAAAGTTATTTAAAATTAATATCTATATGGTTTTAAATAAGATTAATAATAAGGTTTAATTTATTTTCTTTTTAAATATTGCTTAATATGATTTAAGAGAATAAAAATATATATATATATAAGTTTAAAATACAATTTACATATGATATGTTAATTCATTTAGTAAGAGTAGTAATTTATAAACTCTTTTATCAATTATTTAAAATTAATAAGTATGTTATTTTCAAACAATATTAATAGTGTATTGTTTTTATATAAATAAATTTTAAAGTAATAGGATTGTTATTTCAAATTGAATGTGTTGTTTTAAATTGACTTTAAATTGGATTTTTAAATTTAATTTGAATTTGAATTTAGAATTCAAGAGGTAATATTTAAATAGTTTTGGATTTTAAAATATATGGATAAGCTTTTATTTATATATGATTAGTTCTATTTTCTTTAAAGTAACTTATATATATATATATATAAGAAATTGTAAATAAATAAATTAAGATTTAAAAGCTTTTATTTATATTTAAAATAAAAAGATTACTTAAATGACATGTGTAAATCTATAAAGTCACCTAAATAACAAGTGTTAATTAATTAACAAAGGAGAATGACAAATGTCAAGTTTTAATTTTAGTTTTTCTTTTATTTTTATTAAACTACATTTTTACTTATATAAACATTTAACTCTCATCTTCATTTCCTTTCTTATCTTCATTCCTAAAACTAAGAAAACTGAATAAAATTCCTCATAACAAATCAGTAATCAAACATTCCTCTACCAAAATTTATCAAAATCAAACCCCTCAAATCAAAAGAACAATAACCTGTAATTTATTTCCAAAACTAAATCTATAACTTAAATCCTCCTCTCAAAGACACTCTGTAACCAAATTCCTCAAACCATAATCTCAGATCAAATCCCTGTTAACCATTCTTCAAAATCAAGACTGCATTTCTTTAAAAACCTGGAAACAAAGAGCCTGTAAAAATCTTCTTCATCATTTTTCTGTAATCTGGAAGCATGTTCAAAACAAGCAATCCTGGAATCTAAGCAACACACATCACAAACAAGTTTCATAGCATGCATGCAAGTTCTACAGAAAGTATTCAAGTTAAAAGTTTTTAAAGATCAAAAAGCAACTCAGTTTAAATCAAAGCAAGTATTCCAGTTCAAGTTTCCAGGATTTAATATGCTCTGTTCATTCTCAAATAGGTGAGTAACTTTTTATTTAAAAGCCTAAGTATAATAAACTTGTTGCATGTTCATATTTATATATTTGTATGGTTGTGTGTAAAATTTTCAGTGCATTTCTGTGAATATATGTATGAATATGTGGATGTGTATAGATATATGATGCTGTTATATATGCTTTTGACAGTACTTAGTTTTAGAAGCCAGGATTTTGATAAAATCCATTTCCTCTTAATCCAATCTCTGTTAAGATTTAAAATTCAAATAAAACATGATTGTTTGATCATAGATTAGGTTTTAAAAAAAAATTTATATAAGTTAAAAAAAAAAATTTGTATTGGTTCTGGAATTAAAACAACAGAGCAAAAAAAAATTAGTATAAAGTGGAAAATTTAAACTTCTCAATTCATAAATTCAGGAACATCAATTGAATCCTTGAACCAAAACATGAGTTTTAAAACTGAAATTATAATTTTTAGTTAGGGATTGAGTGAGCATTTCTGGTTTGAACAGAAATGATGGTTTGGGAAAATTCTGATGATCCAAGTGATCGGGAATGATGGGGTTTCCACTGGAGGTAGTGGAGTGATGTGTGAGTTCGACAAAATTTTCAGAAAGGTGGATTGACTACTGTGGCGGTGACAGGAGGTTGTTCTAGTCTGTAACCCTAGTTTTAACTAGGATTGGTATTTTGATCACCACGTCTTCACTGGTAGATCGAGTTGAAGGGGATTCTGGGAAATGGAAGTAGGGTGGTTGGCGAATGTGAGGCCAGAATTGATGTCTCTCCGGTGGTCGGAGGCGCGAGAACGAGATGGATTTGGATGATCAAGTTTGGGTTCCAAGTTGTATCGAGTTGCTCGATTTTGAGTTCGTCATCGATTCAAGTTTCTGGGGGATCGAAACGTTAGGGGAGGAGGTCGCTGACTTGTCGATGGTCGAAGTATGGATCGGAGATGGCCAGAACGTCTGTGCACGTACACGTTATATCAGAACACTTGTAGTTTGGGGAAGAAGAGACGGTACGGGTTTGGCTCGAAGTTTCTTTGCGTTCGACTTGAAGGAATAGGGACGGAAGAAAACTCGAAGTTGTCTCGGGGGTTTTCAGTTTTTGCTCGGGTATTTTGATAGATGGTCTCGAGTCATTTGTGATGTTATGTTTTTAAAGCCTGACAGTGTTTAAATCTGAATGAGTTTTAAAAGTTGAAGCAGGATTTAAATCCAGATTTAAATCAAGTTTAATTATGGGTTCAAGTTTAAATGTGTATCCTAGAATTTGAGACAAATAAAGTTTTATAAAAATAATGTTTTAACAAATTTAAATTGTTAAAAGTATATTTTAAAAAGGTTTTGAATTTAAATAAATTGGTTTAAAAATCTTTTAAATGTTAAGTGTTTCTTAACATTTGGAATTTAAGAAGATTTTGTAAATTTGATTCAAATTATGGTTAAAGTTAAATTGTAATTTATTTTAAAGCATTAATTTAAGATAAATTAAAAGAAAGATTTTTAATGTAAATGTTTTAAAGTCTTTGTTAGTAATAATTAAAGTAGTTAAAGGTTAATACTTTAATTTAGGAAGTGATTAAGGTTTAATGATAAAGGAGTCATTAAATTAATAAGGTAATTAAAGAATAATTAGGTAATTTAATTAATTAATGATTTAGTGTTAATTAATTAAATAATTAGGATTATAAGTTAATAAATTAAGTTTAATTAATTTGGGATTAATCATTTATTTAGATAAGTATAGATTTTAATAAAAGATAAATCTTTTATGAATTGGTTAAGTATAATAACTTAATGAAAGTAATTAAAGGAATTAATTACTTAAGGTAATTAATTAAATAAATTTGATGAGTTAAATTAATTAATTAAATTAATTTAAGATAATCATTTAGAGATGTGATAAATATAATTACTTAAATGTAATTAGTGAAGTGTAATTACTTAGGAAAGTAATTAAAGTTAATTAGTGGATGTAATTAACTAAAGAAGATTTTAATAATAAAAGTAATTTTAGTTTAATTACTTTGTAAATTAATCAGGGGATTAATTAAAGGATAATTAATTAAGGAGTAATTAATTTATGAAGTGTAGTAATTAAGAGTAGTTAATTACTAAATGAGATTAATCAAAGGTGATTAATAAATGTGACTAATTAATTATTAATTTAAATAAGATAATTAATTAAGAATAATTAAGGATCATTAATTAATATAATTAATGATGAAATTAAGAATTGATTAATTAAGATTAATTAATAAATAATAAGTGATTAAAGTAATTAATTAATTATAATTAATTAAGGATTAATGTAATTAAATATAGTTCATTAATTAATGAAGTAATTAAAGATTAATTACTGAATGGTTTAAGTTAGTTAATTTGTAAAATTAATTAAGAGTTAATTACTTAAGGTAATTAAAGTATAATTAATCAGGATTGATTAATTAAGATGATACTTAAAGTATGATTAATTAATTGGTTTAATTAATAATTAAGTAAGCAGGATTTATAGAATGAAGTAATTAATTTAATTCATTTTAAATTAATTAGAGATGATATAAATCATTACTTAGGATGGATGAATATTATTGAAAGCTTTGCATTGTTTGATATCTCTGATGAGATATATGATATGTGATAGGGATGTTTGGTTGAATTGTAATGATAATATGAATTATCTGTTTGTGATAATGTAGATTATCTATTGTGAATTATCTATCTGTGTAGTATAGATAACTGAATTGAATTGTTTTAACCTTAAAACAACTTGGCCTTAAAAGATACGTTTTGGATTTCGATGAGACCGGGATCGGGTTTCCGTATACCGGATTTCCAGGTCTGGAGACCCGAATACCACATCGATCCAAATTTACGATAGGTCGTGAATCTCAAGTGAAGATGAAGATTCAGAGTGCAAGGGTTATTGTCGTTAACTCTGAGGGTGATTCCAAAACGAGTGTAACGAGATAATGCCTTCGGTTTCGTTCGAACCCGGAACGAACTTGTATGGATTGAATGCTTTCAGCACATCGTCAGGCGGACGATGAGCATTCTAAGTGATATGTTCTGATTAAAGGTAATCGTAACCTCAAGCCTCATCAACCGGGAATGGCTAAAACAGGGGAGGTGCAGCAAGGCTTCGTGGGTAGCACCCACTGAGAGCAAGATAGATCCCTGTCTAGAGGTCCCTTTTCTTTTATTCGGCTTAGTGTGTGGTTGGTCGCGCCAACTACGGGATTGTCTTGTTCGGAATTATCCAGTAAGGGATGGTTCCGGCTTTGTGTTGCAGGGGAGCGGGCGTACTCCTCGGTACGGTGATCTAGGCCACGTACTGTGACGGGCGGAACCCCAGTAGCCCTGCCATTGTATGGAATCCAAACTCCAATAAGTGCCGTACGTATTAGTTGTGCCCAACTATGTTGGAATGTGAGATGTAAGCATTTCAGCTATTTCTGTAATTTACTTGAAAACCCTAGACCCTATTATAATAAAAGCAGATTTCCTATCAAATGTTTTGGTTAGCGTAAGGTAAAAACTTACCCATGTTTATTTGTGGGGAGTCTTACGTGATACCTTTTCTTTCTAAAGGTTTTGAAGTTAAGCAAGTTTAACCTGTTACTCACACCAGACCCATGTCTGACCCAAGTTGTTTATTTCTGTTTTATAAACTCTTGGGTACTCAAATTTTTACGAGTAGCCAAGGGATTCAGGTTTAGCTTTGACGAATATTCTGGAGGAGAAATGGAGCAGGAGGCTTCGGCGTTCGTAGATATAGTATTCCGCTGTATTGATATCTGTGATAGTGTCTTGTCTTGTATTTGAGTTGTAATGTCTAGACAGATGTTATAACTGTCTAGTAAGTGATGTATATGCTGTGTAACTCTGTAAAGTGTTGTATACTATGTAATAGTATATGTTATTAATATAATTTATTCGTTCCACTGTGAGATCGTTGTTGTTGTTTCTTTCTTTCTTCTCTTCTTTCTCTTTTCTCACCCCTTTCTTTCTTATTAATGATACGACTTTTTGTGGAGAAAAAGTCGTGGTCGTTACATTGAGCATGTGTCTGAATTGTCTAATGTTGTAGTATAGCCTCTTCTCCGTTTTCTAAATGAACCAGTGTTTTGTGTAGTTTTCAGTTTATCGAGATGTGAACATTCTCGTTTTAAATGGCCAGGTTAATCATAGTTATAACATCTAATGCATTTTCGCTTCCGCTTCCTGGATTTTTGTTGTAATTTCTTTTGAAATTATTCATCTTCCTATATTTTAGAAATTTTCTCAAATCCCCTGTCATGAAAGCAATTTCTTTATCGTCATCGTTATCAGAATCTTGATTATCCGCCATTGCATTTAAAGCTATAGATTTCTTCTCTATTGCTTTGCTTTCTCTCCTGCCCTTGCAATTATGCTTCAAAAGACATTAGATTGCCAATCAACTCTTCAGTTATTAGAGTGCTAATGTCATTAGCCTCTTCGATTGCAAGAGTCTTTTGATCCCATTCAGGAGTAAGTGAATTGAGGATTTTTCTAACTTGATACTCCTCAGAAAAACTTTTACCCAGTGCAATAAGTGAGTGTACTATATCTTGGGAATCTACTATACATATCAGATATGGACTCATTTTGACTCATTCTGAATAATTGAAACTGGTTAGTTAACATGGAAATTTTGATCTGTTTAACCTTACTTGTGCCTTAATGTGTTATTTGCAAAGTTCTCCAAATTTCAAATGCAGATTCACATATAGATACTCTATTAAATTCATTTATATCTAGTGAATAAAATAATATATTCATAGCCTTAGAGTTACTTTGTGCAACTGCTTTTTGGTTAGCAGTCCACTATGGAAAATTAGTCTCGGTTTCATTGTACTTAGTTTGTGTGATATTCCAAGTATCTAAACCAAACTGTACCATGACCTATATGTGTAATTATCGCCATTAAAATTGGAGGTCTAGCAGTAGATTGTCCATTGACAAATGAGTTACTAACAAGTATATTAACAGTGTTACTAACAGTACTGTTACGAATGTTGGTATCCATTTAAAAATTTTCAAAAATCAGATGATGAATACTTTGAAAACCAATGCTCTGATACAAAATGTGATCCATGGGAATGGGGATCTTAAGGCTGAATTAACACTAGAGGGGGAATGAATAGTATTTAATGGATTATATGAATATTTTTCATATTATTTAAGATTCTGCTTTGAATGATGTAATTAACAATCAAAGAATCAAAGTGCAGATAACAGTAAATGCAGTAAAAGTAAAAAGGAAAGAACACACTAGGATTTTATACCAGTTTGGAGTTATCCTACATTCAGTCCCACATAATTCCTTGTATGGATTTCTTTTCAACTAGTAAATGCAAATACAATCTTGATTTCAAGGCTACGAGACACACCCTCCAAAATCCCGACCTCTAGGTAGAGTCGCTTGATTTCCAAGCTACAAGCACACCCACCAGATTTACCGGCTACTAAGCATACCCAATTGATGTTACGGCTACAACCACACCCGCATGTATTGCAGTATGATTTGATAGAGTTTTTTAGACTCAGATCTTTGATCTTGATCACAATTGATCCTATAACTCTAGAATATCACTTTAATCCTGTTTTGAGTAAAAGAGGTAAGAGAAATCAAAGAGCGGATGAAGGAGAATCAAACTAATGATGATTGAATTTGATTCTGGTTGAATTTCGGCAGAGTTTGGGTATATTTTGATATAGAAAATAAGAGAGTGGAAAGAGGAGAGAAGATTAATAAAGTAGATGGGTACAATTTGTTTGGAAGTTTATTATATATAGGGAAACAACGGTCATGTCCATTCACGAAGAGAGCGACGAAAAGATATTTCCATTCAAATTTGAGTTTAGAAACGACCACTATGTTGACATACACAGATAGAGTTTGTTGACATACTCTTCACAAAATTGGAAAACACTTTAAAAATATTATTTTGAAAATCCGTTGCTTTGTAAAAATAATTTTATACTTTGTAGAATCGTTTACATATAGTTTATACACATTTTAATCAAAATATAACTTAATAAAACTTTATAAAATTATTTTGAAAGATTTAATAAGAGTACTCAATATAATGTAAATAATATATATATAATTGTTACTCAAAAAATTCACCTTCCGCCTAAGCTAGGAGGTCTCAATATCAAAGGGCGAAAGGAAAAGAGTTCGGTTCAGACCTTCCGAAGGAGTCGAAGGGATGCAGTCGACAATATGAAGCAGCTCAAGAACTTTCGAAGGGGACAAAGGGTTTTATTCCACAGTATTCAAGGAGCTCTTACCCTCCGAAGAAGGCAAAGAAGTCAGGACAAGGGCATGCGACTCTATAACAACCTTTACGAAAGCATGATAAGCCTTTTAGGCCGGTTGGAACACCTGCTAAATACCTTTCGACGGTATTGAAAGGATTACGATAAAGGCAACATTCATAAGTCAGCAAAGAATGAAAGGCAACCTTCCGACAACATTCAAGGAAAGCTCGGCTCTCGTCAACGTTCAAGTAAAAAAGCAACCTTCCGACAAGGTCGAAGGGTTCACAATAGCTGAATAAGATAGAAACCCTCCGACATAGTCGAAGGGTTCACATACCATAAAGATAACAGACCTTCCGACAAAGACAAAAGATCCCTAGTAGCAAATAGAAGAACAGACCCTTCGGCAACGCTCAAGGATCCACAATAGATTATGAAAGGGAAACCTTTCAATGAAGTCGAAAGGATAATAACCGCATATAAAAGGGAAACCCTTCGACCCAGTCGAAGGCACGAGGACGAAAGCACAGCCGCCGGCGTCGATAAATAAGGCCCAAGGGGTCCCATTTTGGGGGCGGATTTTCTCTCATTCTAATCTTGTAACTTCTTAATCACAGCTTTGTAACCCTAATTGCACATTGATTTGGGGAATTTAATAGAGTGAAGTTTTTTCTTGGATAAAGAGGGAAGTCTTAAGCCTTGTGAATTACTTTATTGTTTACTTAAATCTTTGTTGGTTAAACTCCTATTTTCAGGTTTAGTCCCTCCGGAAGGTTCTTGTCGACGAAGATAATACCTCCATCAAATTCACCCTGATTGTGTCGACGCCAAAGCGCCACATTGTTGCTGCTGCTTTGCATTAGGATTATTGAACCAACCGCGAGAAGTGAAGGAAGTCAATAGTGCTCAGTCCAGCAACACGATTCATCTACAGCCTAATCTCTTTAATCCTCACATAATAACAACATACTCCTTGCCTTTTTATTTGGCCACAAATACATTCTGGATGGATTTGGCCATCTGGGACGCTTTCGGAGAGGACCTTGCGCTGATAACATACTCACCTTATCAGCCAATTTGGATTGAACCCATCGTCATCAACCCAGTCAATTTAGCTCCAGACCTGCCACCTTTTTCCAAATGAGCTATAAAAGGGGAAAATCATCTTACCATTTTTGCTAGTCGCCTTCGATGTTCAATCCTAGGATGTTAGTGTCATTTTGAACATGTATATACTGACAAATCATTTTGGAAAGTGTAACATGAAACAATATATAAGTAAATATTTTGGAATGTAAGTTTGGTTAAATTTTTGAAGTGATGTTGTGCAGCTGAAAATTTGTTTGTTTATTGGCTACTTTATTATATGATGTTTTGCTATATAGGAGGGAATCAAAAGGTTTGGAAATCTTTGACCTCAACAAGAGCCTACTGTCGTAAGGTCTAACCACTAAATTATTTAGATCTTCCGACAATAAAGGAAATTTAAAGTTAGAACACCTTCCTATCTTGCTAAGAGGTTCAAAATGGGCAAATTCACCATTGCAACCTTGATTCCCTTTGGAAGGATTGAAAAAACATTTTAAATTCCCAAAATAGTACTTCATGGGTTCCAGGTTGCCCTATTAACTAGATACTAAATGCTGTTTAAAATCCCACCTAAAAAATGAGTGAGTAGGAAAGCCAAATTAAAGTTTTAAATCGAACTTAAAAAGTGGTCTCTTTGTTTTAAAGAAGACAAGTTGTTTGGGAGAATCCTTTTACTTGTACTTGATAATTATGTTTGCAGGAAAAAGAAGCTGGAAACTTTATAGCTTTTGGAGAAGATGACTTGGAAAGTCAAGAGCATCCCTTCGCATGGGGGGGTAATGTTACTCAAAAAATTCACCTTCCGTCTAAGCTAGGAGGTCTCAAGCAAAGTACGAAAGGAAAAGAGTCTAGATTAGACCTTCCGAAGGAGTCGAAGGGATGCAGTCGACAATATAAAGCAGCTCCAGATCTTTCGGAGGTGACGGAGGGTTTTATTCCACAGTATTCAGGAAGCTCTTTCCCTCCGAAGAATTCAAAGAAGTCAGGACAAGGGCATGCGACTCTATAACAACCTTTTCGAAAGCATGGTAAGCCTTTTGGGCTGGTTGGAACACCTGCTAAATACCTTTCTACGGTATCGAAAGTTAATGATAAAGGCAACATTCATAAGTCGGCAAAGAATGAAAGGCGACCTTCCGACAACATTCAAGGAAAGCTCGGCTCTCGTCAACATACAAGTAAAAAAGCAACCTTCCAACAAGGTCGAAGGGTTCACCATAGCCGAATAAGATAGAAACCCTCCGACACAGCCGAAGGGTTCATATATCATAAAGATAACAGACCTTCCGACAAAGACAAAAGATCCCTAGAAGCAAATAGAAGAATAGACCCTTCGGCAATGCTCAAGGATCCACAATAGATTATGAAAAGGAAACCTTTCGACGAAGTCGAAAGGTTAACAACCGCATATAAAATGGAAACCCTGTGACCCGGTCGAAGGCATGAGGACGAAAGCACAGCCGCTGGCGTCTATAAATAAGGCCCAAGGAGTACAATTTTGGGGGCGTATTTTCTATCATTCTAATCTTGTAACTTCTTAATCACAACTTTGTAACCCTAATTGGGCATTGATTTGGGGAATTTAATAGAGTAAAGTCTTTTCTTGGATAAAGAGGGAAGTCTTGAGCCTTGTGAATTACTTTACTATTTACTTAAATCTTTGCTGGTTAAACTCCTATTTTCAGGTTTAGTCCCTCCGGAAGGTTCTTGTCGACGAAGATAATAACATTCCTTTCTGGACAATCTTTATATCCCTTCGAAGGTCACTACCCTGCAATCTAAACCCTTCATCTGCAGGGGAAATTTATTTGAGTTAACATCCTTAAAAACCTTTCGAAGTCGTAGAGGCTGTGGATAAAACCTTTGGATAAGGTTCATAATCTATCATATTCTGACAACCTCAGAGACCCTCCGAATCCCAAGCAATTATTTGCCTAACCTTCCGGCAAAAGCCAGTATCAACTCTCCTTGTGGAACAAACTAACAAAATTCCATCCTTATCAAGGAGATAACTTTTGTGGGAAATCTTATAAGGATTCAACCAAATCGGTGATCATTTTACAGTAACCCAGCAAAGCCGAAAGTTTTCTTTAATCTTGTGCCAAGACCTTTTTTACCACGTTGAAAGGTCAAATTCGAAGTTTACTCCCAAGTAGAGATACAAAGATAATCCCAAAGGTTATCAACCCTTTGGTTTAGATTGGCCCAATCTCACATTTGGAGCAATTTTGAAGTATCAACAAGACATTTTTTAATTTTCTTAGAGATTCTACTTTCCACCACTTTCCAGTAACTTCACCTACTTGGATTCTTTAGGGTGTTGACCATAAATTTGGTTAACATTTTTGGTGCTAGAAGGAGGGGTCGAACCTCCGACGTGATTGATTCCCTAACACCACAATTCTCTTATTCCCATTGGACCAATTTCACATCAAATTCACTTATTCTAGTTTGATCATGGCTAAAAGATTTCAGAGGTCTGAATGAGGGTCTTCTGAACCATACTTGACAAAATACCCCCAGGCAAATATTAAACATTCCAATCAGGATGAGGAACAAAGATTAAGGCTCGAAGCCCTAAAGACCATAAACAAAGAGAAGGCAGAATCTTATGATCATGAGAATTGGAGCTTAAACCCCTTTCATGTAGGGCCAACCCTGATTTTTGCACTTGGAAAAAGAATAAGTGGAAATGACAACATTTTTAATCAGATGAAAAGAGCTACCCAGTGGGAACATAAAAATTACCAAGGAATTTCCAACCGAAACCTAAAGACTGAAAGAAGTTCCCTTGAAAGAAGATCAACGGGCAACGAAAAGGAAATCTGCTCCTCAAAAAGAGGTACTTGAACCAAGCTACAAAATAATTAGATGCTAGTCAAAGACGGCTCAAAAGTCGAGACTTCTTGGGGAATATAATCTTACAACATCAATCGAAAACATTTATATTAGGACCAAAGAGAAACTGAATTATTGACCTTCTCAAATTAATAATCCAAGCTTTGAAAGAAGATCTAAAGGATTGTATTGCAACTTTCATCTCATAAATGGACATGATACCAATCAATGTAAGGTGCTTGGGAAAATGGTCCTACACTTTCTAAGATAGGGAAAACTGAAGCAATTGTAAAGGATTGAACAAATTATGGAATAAGTATTATATTCACAAAATAAGAAGTCTACGTGTTCGGGAGTAAAACTCTCCTTAAACTTGGACTACCTAAAATGGTATGCTACCAATAATGGTAGAAAGTCTTTGATCACACCCAGATGGCCAGGTCAAGGCACCTCCTGGAGGGAGGGCGTAAGCCTTTATCCGTGCCAAAATCAGAACTGGCCAGGTTAAAGCAGCACAAGCCCTTATCCGCATCATGCTATGGCCAGGATAAGGCACCTCCTGGAGGGAGGTTGGGTAAGTCCTCGGGCCCTTCTTCAGAATAAGCTAACCGAGTGCATTGGAAACCCGGATGAAATGTCCCGCGGACTAAGAAGAGTCCATGCCTGAAATGGGCACCGCCAAAAATCGGCATCGCCTAAAATGGCAACCGCCAAAAGATTGGCAATGTTTGAATGACAAACAGCCTGAAATGGGCTCTGCATAAATAAGCACAAAATTGGACTAAAGAGTCCCCGCCTGAAATGGGCCAAAACAAATGACAATGAAAACTCGGGCCTGAGAAAGCAAAAGCATGCAAAACATCCTCAAAGCCTAAAGATGGCACATTCAACAAATAGAATCAGAAATAATTCTCTAGCTTCCCTTCGCGAACATCTGCCAGATGGGTATTCTGTCCTCTAGTATTAATTACCAGAATTGGTATTCTGGTCTTCTATTATTAATTACCAGAAATGGTAATCTGCTCTTCTATTATTAATTACCGGAAATGGTATTCTAGGACTTCTATTATTGATTATTAGAAATGATGTTCTGAAATTGGCATCCTAGATTTCTATCATAGGTTATCTAAAAAATATTTTCGACTTCTACTACTAAATATCAGGAAAGGATATTCTAGTCATCTATTACTCTTTACCAGAAACGGTTTTCTGGATTTCCATTATCAATGCCAAATTGGATTTCCGGTCTTCTATTACTTATTATCAGAAATGGAATTCTGGCCCCCTATTACCAATTGCCAAAGTGGTGCTCTGGTCCACTATTATTAATCATCGAAAAATGAGATTCTGATTGTCTGTTACTTAATTACCACATGCGGCTTTCTGAACTTTTATTATTAATTCTAGATTAAAGATCCCGGTATCCTATCAGCAGATATGAATTTCTGTCCTTATGACGTCTATCATCGGAAATGATACTTGGGGCTTCTATTGCTTATTACCAAGGAAAGGCATTTTGATATTCTAATATTCCTTTTTGCTAAAGCCGACATTCTAACTCTACATCGCTTATTATCAGAAAGTACTGAAAATTGATTTTCAACTTATCTTGATATTTTCTAATACCTGAATCCGTGTTTGGAGACACCTCGTAAACTTCTATCATTAATACCAAAGTTTGGATGTCAAGACTAATGTTTATTGAAAACCCTAATCTGGGTACAAAATTTTTGGCCTTCTATTCATCTCAAGTAATTTGACTCGAGTGAAAGAATATTATAACAAGAAGATCACTGCTAAAAGAATCTCCAAATGAGAATTTCGGACTTTTTATTCTCAAAGATCCTTGATAATGAAGGATGGATTAGAGAACTACCATATCAAAATTTCAAACATTGATGTCACATCAGGTTCTTTATTGAGTAGATGTTTAATTTCGATTCCTATGTGCAATTTATTACTAACTAATTTTAGGCACACCAAACAAGTGGAAGAAGCTAAACCTGAAATCGTCCCACATCAGGGATAAAGATAAGATCTTAACATTTTAGATGGATTACTTTTCGAACAACTAGCGATAATTTGCTAATCCAGGCAAATGATATGTTTAGATTAATATGTCAATTCCGAGCTAACGATTAAGAGTATTGTGTGCTACATGTTTCCTAGAAAAGTCAGAATGATAAGGAATCTAGATTCACTTAATCAAGAAATGAGTCATGAACTAAAACGGAAAGTCGAGAAATGAATCAATCTCCAAGAGGCAAATCCAAATCGAAGATAAACAAGTTGCAAACAAAAGCAACAATACAGGTAGTATTTACAATATCATAAAATATTTCATTGCATCATGCTACATAGCATTACTAAGGTATGAAAAATATCCTATATATATTGAGATGCTTATGACTTGATCAACCATTCTTGCAAAGCCCATAGATATTATAGATCGGCACTTGAAATTGGGTTCTCGAATATGGATTTTGAAGACTTGCATAGTTCCTGACTACCTTTTAATTTTATTTCCAAGACATTTATCCTCCCATAAAACTTGGTCATTCCGGGTCGAGATTGATACAAGTATCTTCACCAACAAAATGCTTTGAAACTTCAATACCTCAGTCCCCTTTCTTAATGTTTTAACTTTAAATTCTCAATTTCCTTAGAGAATTCCTGAATAATGTAGCAGTGGAAGGGATACATTTTTATTCTACTCCTTTGCGACAAGGTTATCAAAGAGCTTAGAAATAAATGGATCTTTGTGAAATCAACTTTGTTTGAGCTCCACTCTTAATCTATCCATGATCGTTGCAAATTCCGAAAAAAAGGCTTCGGAAAGTAAAACTAGTCATGCTCGAGTCTCCCATATGAACAAACAAAACAGAAAATCAAATTTCTTTATTTCAACAATAAGAATACATATTAAAGTGTGTTCCTTCTTGAGACTTGCTGTTGATAATAAGATATAACAACCCCGTTCAGAATGATAACTAGTGCATATTTACTATAATTCCATTTCTCGGCTATAAGGTTGTCGTAACATAGCCATTAATCAATGTCGAATAAAATATTTTAACTTCTTTTAAAAGAAATTTTCCTTCTACTTTCTGAGGAAGACGAATAAGGAGTGAGGGTTTTCTATGTAAAAAAATCATTAACCACAAGATCTTCAATATTGAGTCATCTTTGAAGAGAGCCTTCCTCTATATAGCATATTTGCTTAGTTGATCTCCTAGGGCGACACGATCTAAGAAACAAATAGTCTGGAATAACATAATACAGACAAGCTAAACATAAATATGTAACGAGAAACATATACTCACAGTACAATTACTGTAGGATCGATTTCACCGTAGAGGGGGTGAATAGGGTGATACTATTAATTATAAAAATTATAGCGGAAGTTAAATAATTGCAACACAGATATAGCAGAATAATAAATGCAGAAATAGAACAACACAGATTTACCCAGCTTCGGCAAAACCCTGCCTACGTGCTGCCCCAAAGGTTTCTACTAGAAATTAAGTAGTCAGACGCTTAGACACGTAAACTTGCGACACCCACTATCGACTAACCTAACTCTACGCTCAAAACCCTACCACAACTCAGCCACTGAGTTGCGAATTCTCAAACTACACCACCATAGTTCGTCCCTTAGTCACACGACTAGAAATTACAAATGTTTAAAAGAAAAATACACAATTTAAAAACAAAATCCTAATTTAAAAATTAAAGCTCAATTTATAATTAAAAGAAGCCGGCCCAATAAGGAATCCCCTTTCTCTTTTCTTATGTATTCAGCCTGATTCCTTGCTCTTTAATACTTTGAAAATGGTTGCCTCCTTTTCGTTGCTCGTTCGTTCCATAGTGAAAGATTAAGAATTTTTGGGAAATTGAAGTCGCCGCTTTCTGTTGATCGATCGAATAGACGATTTTGAGTTCCTTGCTTTGTCGATTGATCAGTTCTTCAATTTTCATACGGCTGATTCAATTTCGTCGAGTTTGATATGACTTCGGTATGTAATTTCCTTTTTGCCATTCTGATTGATTTGCTTGAACTCATGACTGTTAGGCCAATGATGATTGGGTTTAAATAGGATTCTAAATCCAATAATTTCGTTCATATTTTTCATCTTTGAATTCGTCGGTTTATATGCTTGGCCACTGATCTTCGTATGGATGTTTGTGATGATTTCTGACCTTTTCAATTTGTATATTTTCGTTGCTTGTTTAACACGGCTTTGATTTTGAACTTGCTCAATCCCTTGGTCACCACGGCTTTGAAATCTCTGGTACTTTGTTGACTTCGGTCACTTGATTTTGTGAAAATATTTTGAGATGAGAATTTTACTTTGACTTTGCATTTGCTTTGAGAATTGACTTCGGCCTGGTTCCTGTAAGACTGTAAACATCTTCATTTTTGTTCGAGATTGAATGCACTTGTTTGATTGTCTCTTGATCACTGTCTTGCTTGGAATTCATATGCATTTAGTCCAGACATTATTTTTTGATGTTCTTTTAGTCTCTGGTATCACAGTTTCATTCGAGTCTGTGCATCGGGTTGTACTGCTTGAGTTTTGTGATAATATTTACTTGTTCAATTCTTGTTAACACTTAGAACTTCAGTCACTTTGGGTTTGAATTTGTTTCTCTTATGACTACACAGTATTTACTGTATCTGGTTACCAAGTCTGGTTCGGTGGTCTTGTTCCACTTGTTGTCAGTCGAACTTCTCTGGTTGTCTTGGCGCCATTTTAGTCTGGTTGATGTTGCATGTTTACATGGTCTTGTTCTCGAGTCATGTGTCATGTGTGTTCCTATGTACTTAGTTATGCCTTTGTACATTTGTCTGCACTACTTCGATATATGTTGAAAGTAGATTCTGCACTTTGATTTCATGTGCTTGTGTTGCTCCTTTGTTATGCACTTGACCATTTGCTGTTTGGTTCATGTATGGTCTGCTTGGAGTTGTGTAGAACTACTGTCTTGTGTTTCATTGTTGCCAGGTCTGGTGGTCTGCACTTTTGTACTTCTGATCATACTACATTGTTCTCCTATTCACTTGTATCTAATGTGCTACTTACTGTCTGAACTGATATTGCCATTACAATTGTTTCAGAGCTTTACTTGTGCATTTGACTTTGATTGAACCTGGGCATGTGTGCTTATTACTGTAGCCACCTCAGTTTTGTCTTGACCCATTGTTTTGTACTTGCACCTGTGTTGAATCCATCTTATAACTCGGGTTTGACCTTGTGCTCGTATTGTGACTTTATTTATATTTCACTTGAGTTGAACCTGGCTTTTGATTGGGTTTGGACTTGTGCCCACCTGTCCCTGAAATTTTATTAAGTGTATATCGGTGTGCATGGCCTAGTGGCATGTATAGTGATACACTGTGCATGTCACAAGTTGTTCGTGTATAATGGATTCAAATTAAATGATGACGAATAACCCAAATAACTGAGCCAAAGAATATTTTCAAAAATACATTTTATTTTGCACTGCAAAAATATTTTATTTTCAATTTTACTACGTCAGTGTGTATTTTGTAGATCGCTCAGATGCTGGATTTAATCTGGAATAGAGTTGAAGATTAAATACAAGTGATAGATTAAATCTGAGTGAATGAGTGATACGTAGTGAGGTCCTAATGTAAGTGATAAATTGTGATGTAATCAAAATTGTATTGTAATTGAAATTGTATTGTGTATATATAATGAGAGCTCAACTTTGTACTATTCAAAATTGCAATAAATATTTGTCTGAATAAAATATCTGTTTGAATTTAAATTATGTGTTATTTATTTTATTCAGCAAATATTTATTTAATTATGTGAAAATAAAATAGTGCATTAACAAATACATTTAAATGAATATATATATATATATATATATATATGTTTATTACCATCAAATAAAAATCATATACCTGCATATTCAACAATCTCCCCCTTTTGATGATAACAAACATATATTTAAGATTTTGAAATTATTAAATGTATTTTATCATTCAATTTGCTCCCCCTATTTGAATGCTCCCTCTCTACACAAAGCACCCCCTTCATATATGCATAAAAATAAATTAAAAATATGCAAATGAGCTTAAATGCAAATAAAAATAATATTTGACCTTTATTTGCTCAAAATCTTAAATTTTCTCTCCCTCTTTTGTTATCAGCAAAAGAGTAATAGTGTTAGAAAAATAGAGATAAAGTGATAGACATTAATACAACATTAAAACTCAATCGAATATAAATATTAAATTTCAATAAAAAATCAACCAAAAATCATAAATACTCTATTTGACGCATATTCCATTTTAGAGTGATAGGGATGATATCATCATATAAAACCATGCAGTTGTGTCTATTTGTGGTATATTTATTTCAGGAATTTGAATATCTACTAACCATGCATAACCGTTAGGACTTTTAAATGAGATTAGTAGTATTCTTAATTTTTATAAAAAAAATGAATTCAAGTATCTTCTAACCACGCATAACCGTGAGGACTTTTAAATGGGATCGGAATCAACTTGTCTATTTAATCAATCAATTTTTATATCTGTTCCATATATGTAACCGTGAGGACTTTTAAACGAGCATGGAAGCACATAATCAAAAAATTCCAAGTAATTCACCCATGCATAACCGTGAGGACTTTTAAATGAGAGTGAATAGTTTGGATGTTTTTATTGCTAAAAAAATAAAATAAAATGAAAATTGATTAATTTCCCGTTTAAAATACCACATATTGACATACCATATTGGATTATGATGAGTGATGGTCGATAGAAATATGATAGAAATAGAAATGGTCATGGAATATTTACCAACAAAAAGTTTTTATAACTCTTGTTTAAATTTCTAAATGGAATATTTACCAACAAAAAGTTTTTATAACTCTTTTTTAAATTTCTAAAGAAATTTTCTAATTATGCTTTCTCAAGTTATAATATATGATTAATATCAACACTCATCACTATTTATCTTTTCAATAATCAATAGGGAGTCAGATTAGTCAATGTAGTCATTTAAGATCAAATCCAAAAATAATTATAAAATCAAATTTTCTAAGATGACTAATCTGAAACAAGGTCAACAAAAATGATTTTCTTGAAGGGGTTTTATAAGATAAATGTCTGCTATTTGAAAATTAGTTGAAATGAAAAATATGCAGATATTTTCTTTGAAAAAATGTGATGCAGCTAATGAATATCTCAAAAATAAATCACGTTCCATTAGTAATTTTTCTATCAACTAGATTACCAGTGTACTCTGCATCTGAATTTTCCTTTCACACATGATTATCATTAGTTGGATGTTATAGACCAGACCGTGAAGTGTGCAACAAAATACCTTAAAATAATTTTTAACAGCTTTTAAATGAAATTCTCTTGAATTTGAATTGAAGTCGTGTAAATAAACAATCAGTGAATATAGTGTCAACAGTAAAGTAACCAAATATATCCATGTGAACCGAGAGTGATCATCAATCAATAAAACTTCATTATTAGTCCAAACAAATGAATATAAACTAATTCAAAGACTCTTATAGAGTTCTCGGTAAAAAAGAATAATTGACCAACAAATTTGAAAAAGTTAGAATCATTATCAACATTCATAACTAGCTGAATTTAATCAGATCATGGTATAGATTTTCACATTAAATATACCGTTACCTATTTTACCTTTACGATAATTTTTCGTTGTTGCTCATTGTAAATCTGTCACCTTTATACTAGGCTAAGGAACTTTGGTTTGTCACCCATCGTGTCCTTGGAACAGCCAGAATCCAGATAACACTATTGTTGTTCCTTAGCCTGCCATTACACCTACACAATAAAGAATTTTTGTGACCTATTTGTTTTTATAGGTCCATGGTTGTTAGTGGCAAATGATTTTGAAAAGTATGTTTGTGGAGACCCAAAACTATTTATATTTGTTCCTTTTGGCACCCATATTTGTTTTACTTTAAGGAATTTTATATTCGTGCCTTTTGGAACCCAAATTGGAATGGTTTTCACTTGTTTGGGTCTATACCAATAAATATTGTGATTGTGTCCCAATTTTTCACAAATTGTGCACTTGAACTTGACTTGATTAAATTCGCTTCTAATAGGTTCAGTTTGCTTATATCCAAGTCCTTGCCTAACTGCATTAACAGTTTGTTTTCCTAATAGCATATTTAATGATCTTTCCCCTTTAGAAAATTTTCCTAAAGTTGTAGACAAGTGTTGGACTTGTGTTTTGAGTGATTCGTTTTCATTTAATAATTGAGTGCACTTTTTAATAGAATTTTCACTTCTAGTGTTTTCACTCTCTTTCAAAATCAGAATTTCATTTTCAAGTGATTTTATTTTAATTTCTGATTTTTTAATCTCTTCTTCGAATGTTGGACACTTATCACACTTAGGGATCTTAGTTTGATAGTATTTAACCAATTGATTAAGCTGTTTTTTTGATTCTATCAAACTATCTCTTTGTGACTCAATTTTGGCATATTTTTCCCTAAGTCTTTCAAAACAGCCAGTTACTTCGTGGAAATATATAAGTAATTCTGAGTGAGTAAGTTTTGATACCTCGCTTGGGTCGTCATCATCGCTATTAGTTATATCACCTCGAAGGCATAGATCTGCTTTTTCACTCTCACTACTAGTACTTTTATTATCATCATCACTTGTATTCCACGTGGCTGCAAAACTTCTTCTTTTCGATTTCTTTTCATGACCGTGTCGATTCTGAGGACAATTGGGCTTGATGTGGCAAATTTTATTGCACTTATGGAAAATGAACTCTTGCTCGTCTGAGTTGTTTAGTGCTTTGGCTATTCTGCTTTTCAATTGTTGATTTAGAGCTGGATTTCCATATCTGCGATTCCACTTTTTGAATTTTATCATTAACACGGCCAGTTCTGCTGCACCATCATCATCGTCATCACCACTACTGCCTTTTGTCAATCCTGTTAAGCATGTTTCTGAGTCAGTTATGGGGGATCTCTTAAGGTTGTTGACTTTTGCACCATATATTGCATCAAAGGTATTCCAGATTTCCTGTGCATTTTCACAATGAGAGATAAAGTTAAAATTATCTTGATAAATATGAGAATATAGTATATGCATAGCAAGAGCATTAATCGAAGTAATTTTATCGTCTATTATATCACACCAATTTTCAATAATATCCCAACATTTAACATTAACAGATTTTAAATAAAATTCCATTTTAAATTTCCAATTCAAAAAATCTGTTCCATCAAAAACAGGAGGAATAATATTGGACTGACCCTCAGTAAAAGCATTATTAAAAGAAGCCATTTTAAAAATTCAAATTTGTAAAACAAATATTGGTTTTTGAAAAATCAAAATTTTAAAACAAAAATGGATTTTGTTCCTAGCTCTGCTACCACTTGTAGGATCGATTTCACACTAGAGGGGGGTGAATAGGGTGATACTATTAATTATAAAAATTATAGCAGAAGTTAAATAATTGCAACACAGATATAGCAAAATAATAAATGCAGAAATAGAACAACACAGATTTACCCAGCTTCGGCAAAACCCTGCCTACGTTCTGCCCCCAAGGTTTCTACTAGAAATTAAGTAGTCAAACGCTTACACACGTAAACATTCGACACCCGCTATCGACTAACCTAACTCTACGCTCAAAACACTGCCACAACTCAGCCACTGAGTTGTGAATTCTCGAACTACACCACCGTAGTTCGTTCCCTAATCACACAACTAGAAATTACAAATGATTAAAAGAAAAATAGACAATTTAAAAACAATTTAAAAACAAAACCCTAATTTAGAAATTAAAGCTCAATTTATAATTAAAAGAAGCCGCCCCAATAAGGAATCCCCTTTCTCTTTTCTTATGTATTCAGCCCAATTCCTTGCTCTTTGATACTTTGAAAATGACTGCCTCCTTTTCGTTGCTTGTTCGTTCCTTTGTGAAAGATTAGGGCTTTTGGGAAATTGAAGTCGCCGCTTTCTATTGATCGATCGAATAGATGATTTAGAGTTCCTTGCTTTGTCGAGTGATCAGTTCTTCAATTTGCATACGGCTTATTCAATTTCTTCGAGTTCGATATGACTTCGGTATGTAATTTCCTTTCTGCCTTTCTGATTGATTTCCTTGAACTCAATGACTGTTAGGCCAATGATGATTGGGTTTAAATAGGATTCTAAATCCTATAATTTCGTTCATATTTTTCATTTCTGAATTCGTCTGTTTATATGTTTGGCCGCTAATCTTCATATGGATGCTTGTGATCATTTCTGACCTTTTCAATTTGTATATTTTCGTTGCTTGTTTAACACAGCTTTGATTTTGAACTTGCACAATCCCTTGGTCACCACGGCTTTGAAATCTCTGGTACTTTGTTGACTTCGGTCACTTGATTTTGTGAAAATATTTTGAGATGAGAATTTTACTTTGACTTTGCATTTGCTTTGAGAATTGACTTCGGCCTGGTTCCTGTAAGACTGTAAACAGCTTCGTTTTTGTTCGAGATTGAAGGCACTTGTTTGATTGTCTCTTGATCACTGTCTTTCTTGGAATTCATATGCATTTAGTCTAGACATTGTTGTTTGTTGTTCTTGTAGTCTCTGGTATCACTGTTTCATTCGAGTCTGTGCATCGGGTTGTATTGCTTGAGTTTTGTGATAATATTTACTTGTTCAATTCTTGTTAACACTTGGAACTTCGGTCACTTTGGGTTTGAATTTGTTTCTATTATGACTACACAGTTTTTATTGTATCTTGTTACCAAGTCTGGTTCGGTGGTCTTGTTCCACTTGTTGTTAGTCGAACTTCTCTGGTTGTCTTGGTGCCATTTTAGTCTGGTTGATGTTGCATGTTTACATGGTCTTGTTCTCGAGTCATGTGTCATGTGTGTTCCTATGTACTTAGTTATGCCTTTGTACATTTGTCTGCACTGCTTCGATATATGTTGAAAGTAGATTCTGCACTTTGATTTCATGTGCTTGTGTTGCTCCTTTGTTATGCACTTGACCATTTGTTGTTTGGTTCATGTATGGTCTGCTTGGAGTTGTGTAGAACTACTGTCATGTGTTTCATTGTTGCCAGGTCTGGTGGTCTGCACTTTTGTACTTCTGATCATGCTACATTGTTCTCTTGTTTACTTGTATCTAATGTGCTACTTGCTGTCTGAACTGATATTGCCATTACAATTGTTTCAGAGCTTTACTTGTGCATTTGACTTTGATTGAACCTGGGCATGTGTGCTTGTTACTGTAGCCACCTCAGTTTTGTCTTGACCCACTGTTTTGTACTTGCACCTGTGTTGAATCCAGCTTATAGCTTGGGTTTGAGCTTGTGCTCGTATTATGACTTTATTTGTATTTCACTTGAGTTGAACCCAGCTTTTGATTGGGTTTGACCTTGTGCTCACCTGTCCCTACAATTTTATCAAGTGTATATCGGTGTGCACGGCCTAGTGGCATGTATAGTGATACACTGTGCATGTCACAAGTTGTTCGTGTATGATGGATTCAAAATTAAATGATGACGAACAACCCAAATAACTGAGGTAAATAATATTTTCAAAAATACATTTTATTTTACACTTCAAAAATATTTTAGTTTCAATTTTACCGTGTCAGTGTGTATTTTGTAGACCGCTCGGATGCTGGATTTAATCTGGAATAGAGTTGAAGATTAAATTTGAGTGAATGAGTGATATGTAGTGAGGTCCTAATGTAAGTGATAAATTGTGATGTAATCAAAATTTTATTGTAATTGAAATTGTATTGTGTATATATAACGAGAGCTCAACTTTGCACTATTCAAAATTGTAATAAATATTTGTCTGAATAAAATATCTGTTTGAATTTAAATTATGTGTTATTTATTTTATTCAGCAAATATTTATTTAATTATGTGAAAATAGAATAGTACATTAACAAATACATTTAAATGAATATATATATATATGTTTATTATCATCAAATAAAAATCATATACTTGCATATTCAACAATTGCTTGTTACCTATTTGTGATCACTCCCCCAGTTCATATGAAAAGGACTTAGAAAAAATTCGAAAAAATAAATTCATACCTATAATGCTTGAACCATTTAAGGAAATTCTTTTGAGAAATCAATCTGACTCAAAGATAATTACAACATGCACCAGGATTTAGGCCAGGTCCTAATTTACATAAATATAGAAACACTTAAGTAAACTCTCACTGAAGTTTACCATAATATAAAAGTTCCAAGGCTGAATGTCAAAAGTATGCTTTATACAGAATTAGTCAGAATGTCTCTCTCTACCTATCAATCTAGAGAAGGTTTGAGAATTCACCACTCTTTTTCAAGAAGCAGCGTACCAAAGCTGTCTTACGCAAAATCTCACCAGATAATTCTTAGCCAACGTTTGCTTTCAAATCAAAACAGAAATTGTAATTATGCAAAATGACAAAAACATTTAATGACCATCTCTAGAAATACGAGAGAGAATGTCTCAATTTTCCCACCAAAATCCATTCGTCTTCTCCCATTTCCCTCTTCCAATTATTATTATATAAACATTTATATCTACCAAAAAAAAGAGAGTGAGAGAGAGAGAGAGAAAAACATTAATGGCAGCCTGTAACATCCATCAAATTCAAAGCGATTTTGTCGAAGCCGAAGCGCCACATTGTTGTTGCTGCTTTGCATTAGGATTATTGAACCAACTGCAAGGAGGAAGTCAATAGTGTTCAGTCCATCTGGGATGCTTTCGGAGAGGACCTTGCGCTGATAACATACTCACCTTATTAGCCAATTTGGGTTGAACCCATCGTCATCAACCTAGTCAATTTAGCTCCAAACCTGCCACCTTTTCCAAATAAGCTATAAAAGGGAAAAATCATCTTACCGTTTTTGCTAGTCGCCTTCGATGTTTAATCCTAGGATGTTAGTGTCATTTTGAACATGTATATTATGACAAATCATTTTGGAAAATGTAACATGAAACAATATATAAGTAAATATTTTGGAATGTAAGTTTGGTTAAATTTCTGAAGTGATGTTGTGTAGCTGAAAATGTGTTTGTTTATTGGCTACTTTGTTATATGACGTTTTGCTATATAGGAGGGAATCGAAAGGTTTGGAACTCTTTGACCTCAACAAGAGCCTGCTGTCGAAAGGTCTACCACTAAATTATTTAGATCTTCTGACAACAAAGGAAAGTTGAAGTTAGAACACCTTCCGATCTTGCCAAGAGGTTCAAAAAGAGAAAATTCACCATTGTAGCCTTGATTCCCTTTGGAAGGATAGAAAGAACGTTTTAAATTCCCGAAATAGTACTTAGATGGGTTACAGGTTGCCCTATTAACTTAATACTAAATGCTGTTTAAAATCCCACCTAAAAATGAGTGAGTAGGAAAGCCAAATTAAAGTTTTAAATCGAACTTAAAAAGTAGCCCCTTTGTTTTAAAGAAGATAAGTTGTTTGGGAGAATCCTTTTCTTGTACTTGATAATTATGTTTGTTGGAAAATGAAGTTGGAAACTTTATACCTTTTGGAGAAGATGACTTGGAAAGTCAAGAGCATCCCTTCACATAGGAGGGAAAATGTTACTCAAAAAATTTACCTTTCGCCTAAGCTAGGAGGTCTCAAGCAAAGGACGAAAGGAAAAGAGTTCGGATTAGACCTTCCGAAGGAGTCGAAGGGATGCAGTCGACAATATAAAGCAGCTCAAGATCTTTTGAAGGGGATGGAGGGTTTTATTCCACAGTATTCAAGAAACTCTTACCCTCCGAAGAAGGCAAAGAAGTCAGGACAAGGGCATGCTACTCTATAACCACCTTTTTGAAAGCACGATAAGCCTTTCGGGCTGGTTGGAACACCTGCTGAATACCTTTCTACAGTATCGAAACGTTTATGATAAAGGCAACATTCATTAGTCAGCAAAGAATGAAAGGCAACCTTCCGACAACATTCAAGGAAAGCTCAACTCATGTCAACATACTAGTAACAAACAACATTCCGACAAGGTCGAAGGGTTCACAATAGCCGAATAAGATAGAAACCCTCCGACACAGCCGAAGGGTTTACATATCATAAAGATAACAGACCTTCCGACAAAGACAAAAGATCCCTAGAAGAAAATAGAAGAATAGACCCTTCGGCAACGCTCAAGGATCCAAATAGATTATGAAAGGGAAACCTTTCGACAAAGTCGAAAGGTTAACAACATCATATAAAAGGGAAACCCTTCGACCCGGTCGAAGGCACGAGGACGAAAGCATAGCCACTGGCATATATGAATAAGGCCTAAAGGGTCCCATTTTGGGAGTGGATTTTCTCTCATTCTAATCTTGTAACTTCTTAATCACAGCTTTGTAACCCTAATTGGGCATTGATTTGGGGAATGTAATAGAGTGAAGTCTTTTCTTGGATAAAGAGGGAAGTCTTAAGCCTTGTGAATTACTTTACTATTTACTTAAATCTTTGCTGGTTAAACTCCTATTTTCAGGTTTCGTCCCTCCGGAAGGTTCTTGTCGACGAAGATAATAACATTCCTTTATGGACAATCTTTATATCCCTTCGGAGGTCACTACCTTGCAATCTAAACCCTTCGTCTGCAGAGGAAATTTATTTGAGTTAACATCCTTAAAAACCTTCCGAAGTCGTAGAGGCTGTGAATAAAACCTTTGGATAAGGTTTATAATCTATCATATTCTGACAACCTCTGAGACCCTCCGATTCCCAAGCGGTTATTTGCCTAAACTTCTGGAAAAAGCCAGTATCAACTCTCCTTGTGGAACAAACTAAGGAAATTCCATCCTAATCAAGGAGATAACTTTCGTGGGAAATCTTATAACGATTCAACCAAATCAGTGATCATTTCAGCAAAGCCGAAAGGTTTCTTTAATCTTGTGACAAGACCTTTTTTACCACGTTGAAAGGTCAAATTCAAAGTTTACTCCCAAGTAGAGATACAAAGATAATCTCGAAGCTTATCAACCCTTTGGTATAGATTGGCCCAATCCCACATTTGGAGCGACTCTAAAGTATCAACAAGACATTTTCTAATTTTCTTAGAGATTCTACTTTCCACCAATTTCCAGTAACTTCACCTACTTGGATTTTTTAGGGTGTTGACCATAAATTTGGTTAACAAAATCAATATAAATTATAAGTAAATATCTAAAATCAAAATATAAATATAAAAAATAAACATAAGGAAGTTATAAACTAAAATACCAAAAAAATATAATAGAATAAAAAATACTTAAAAACGTAATAAAATATCTTTATAGATATAAAAGGTTAAGAAATTATTTTAAGAAATATTTTGAATAGATGTTTCAAAAGATTATTTTGAACACTAGGATATTTGAAAAATATTTAGAACTTATTTGAAATAGAAAGAGAGATATCAAGAAAAGTGCTATCAGGGTTTTAACAAAAAAAATTGACACTATAGCTTATCTGGAATATCTTGAAATCCTTAACTCTTCAATACTCATTAGTCTTCAATTATCGTTATCTTGAATCTAATCTTGATGTCAGCATCTTGAATCTACTCTTAATATTGTACGGTCTTCTTAATCAACACCTATCTAATATTCTATACTATATACTTGTTAACCCAAAAAAATGCATCAACACCATGGTTTGAGTGTGAAAGCATCAGCACTATTTAAAATAGAAAAAGTAATAGGAAAAAGCAGAAAAGGTAAAGAGACAAGAGACTTTAGAGTGGTTCGACTGTTAATAAAGCCTACATCCACTTTATAGATTCTTTTATTGATCAACTAATATTACAAAGGAGTTTAGATATAATTCTCCTTTCCTAGATTAGATCAAGCCACCATTGTTAGAGACAAAAGGAGGATCTCAATTTTTCCTTAATGGCTCTTATGTGGGAGAAGAAGAGTGAAGAAATAATGGCATAGCTTTACCAGAGATCAGATCCCCTTTACTGTTGGAGATAGGATGGTATTTATAGGGGCTAGAGAGCACTTGGGCCAGAGCCACTTTACCAAAAGCTTGTAGTCATCATGTAGAAGTTGATCAGGAAGTTTGGGGGTGTTTGGAGCTAACTTTTCTGATCGGTACTAATCCGATTGGATCAGATCGGTACCGATCCGAAAAGTTGTGCAATTTTTTAGTCTTCTCAATTTGATTGTCTTCATATCCCATAATTGAGTGCCTTATCCGAATATCAAGTCGTTTGGAATTAGTTTGATCAGTCATCTTCATAGATCATCCAATCCATCCATTCGTAGAAGATCCATCCATAACCCACTGAATACTTTATCAAATGACATAAAACTTCATACATGCAATGTACATGAGTAGGAGAGCCTCCAAATTGGATCTCATGAGGATCCAGGCTAAGTATTTGGACCGGCAATGATCCAATTAAGTCGGATCGGCGGTGATCCAAACCCTTAGCTTATTTTTGAATCTTCTTCTGGGTCGTAGGAGATCCAGCCATAACTCACTCGATACTTAACCATATGACACGAAACATCATAAATACAATTTACATGAGTAAGAGAGCCTCCAAATCGGATCCCATGAGGTGAGGCCCATCCTAGGTGGGTCGGAACTGAACTGTCAAACTAGCTCAATTTGGAGGAGATCCATCCATAACTCGCCCAATACTTACCGGAATCAAACAAAACTTTGCTCGTAGCTTCTAGAGGATGTGTGAGACCTACAATATGGATCGCAAGTGGTAGGGCCCACCATAAATGGATCGGACGATCCGATGAGTTTGGATCGGTGCCGATCCAAATTGACTTGGCCAAATGACACCAATTTTTGTGTGAGCCATCTTCTATGACTTTTAATTGTCTCCTCTAAATATCAGGTCAATCCGAGTCCGTATGAGTTCTGTAGGTCCATTTTAACTTGTTTCAGTTCAAAAGCGGGTAGATATTTGAATGGATCAAATGAATCTTCACTTCTTGAACTAGGTTGCTTGGAATATTACCAAACTTGATAGAAGAGCTTAGTAGAGGCATAGGAGTGCAATGCAAGTGGTTATAAGGAACTACAAGCCAACATTTCAAATTTGTACCGATCTGAAAAGTTAGCGTAATTCTAGGCCAAATTTCTTATGTTTCTTTGTCTTTTAGGCCTTCGGGTCAATTTTCGAGTCGTTCTGAATTAATCTGATTATTCTAACTCCTTTTGAATTCTGTTGGGTTAAAAACCCAGTTAAAACTTGCCCCCCAAAGTACTCCTTTTGAATGAAAGGTGTACTTTACTCTAGAAACAAGTGCCAATAACGAGTCTTCGATTGTTGAGCACTCCAACTACTTTAGCTTTGGTGAACCGTCCAGTTCCTTTGGATTATTTCATCAATTGCAAATCGTTCCAAAACTATTATAGCCTAAGACTCTAGACTCTACTTAACTGCAATCTATATATCACAATCATTCTGGTTTCATTCGGAGTTATTACATCCCATACATACCTTTAGTTACATTACACATCTCTAACCGCCCCGTGTTCATCCGAGATTTACTTCATTACCATTCAAATTTAATTCAGAGTTATAAAATCATATATCTAAATCATGTCATATATCGAAAACACATCATATCACATCATATATCGAAATCACATCATATTACATCAAATATCAAAATCATCCTGTGTTCATCCAAGATTTATCCGTTTTATTCTATTTATAAGGCACTCAAATCCTTTTTGCAAAATCAAATCCATTTTCAAGTTCGATCTCTCCGGACCGTTTAAGTTTAATGCACGATGTCTCCGGATTTTTTAGTGTTTAGTTTAGAGGACGATCTCTCCGGATCGTTTATTGTTTAAGTTCAAGGGGTTGATCTCTTCGAATCATTTGCTTATTGAGTTAAGGGGGATTAAGTAAGCCCATCTGCTTACTCTACGGTGAGGGGAATTACTTCTTGCACACCGGTCTCATCTCTCTGGTCGGGACTCTATGGCTTTTGATATCGTACAAGTCCATCCACTCGCTCTTCGGCAAGAGAACTTGCACCTTGCACTCTAGTCCTTTCTCTCTTGTCGGGACTCTATGGCATTAAAAATCAGCCATCACATTAAATATGGATTTTATAAAATTCAAATTTCAAATCAAAGCAAACAAGTAGAAATTAAATAAGCAGAAATCTTGAATGTTTATCCCAAACATCCGACTTAGAGCATGGCAAGGGACCAATCTAGGTTTTGTGCACGTCCAAGCGGTTTGAGATTATTATCGTAAATAGTCATCTCAGGCATCCGACTCAGAGCATGCCTAGGGACCGTTCGGGATCCCGTACACGTGCAAGCGACCTGAGCTTATTGTTGTTTTTACCGCTAATATACGTAAAAAATGTGCAAAAAAGAAACCAAAGCAGAGAGTAGTAGTCGGATCTGACTTACCATCCATCTCGGTTCCGGGATTATTTGTGTTAGGCTAGTCCCAGGGCATTCCTTGAAGCATCAGCGGTGGGTGGTGGCTGCTCCGGCTACGCTATCATAGCTCTGTTCCTCACGTATTGCGGTAGCTGGTTGTTCCGAATCGGTTCTTCTATTAGATCATGAAGGTGTCGACACTCATTTGTTTCATGTTCGGCCAGCTCATGGAAGATGCAAAACTTTCTTGATCCTTTTTCTCGATCAGTGGGCTCTCTTCTCGAAGACTTCCGATAGGGAATTTGCCCCCTGCTGTCAAGGTATGTCCTTTCTAGAGTTTCAGTCAGCTCAGAGTAGGAAGAGAATTTTTACTCTCTCCTTTGTCGTTTCGGTTCTCTAAAAACATCATCAGCTTCTCTTTTCCCTTTATCCTTTCCGAATCCTACTCCAGAGGATCCCTTGCCATCTACAGCATAAATTTCAGCGTCTTCAGCTTCATCTTCAGCGTCAGCATCCTTGTGATGTAAATATCTCTCAACTTCATAGTAAAACTCAGCAAGATCCATTAGTGGATCCCACTTAAGTGCAGCCCTGAAGTCGGTCTTGCATGCGAATCCAGACACGGCCGCCATCAAAATCACTGATGGGTCCAGCCTATCGACTGCAGTCGATGCTGCATTGAATCTTGTTAAATAACTTCTCAATGTCTCCCCTGGCCTTTGTTTCACATTTGCCAACATTATCACATTCTTCGGTTGTGAGACATGAACTCGGAATTGTCTTAAAAATCTGCCCACTAACTCGGTCCACGTGCTAATAGACCCATTCTCCAACTGTCTAAACCACATCGCCACCAAACCCGTCAAATATAATGGGAAGCACCATCCCATTACTTCTTCAGAAGCACCTAACACCTCCATATTTCAGATATATCTCATCAGATGAATCATTGGATCGGCCTTTCCATCGTACATTTCTAGCGCGGGAAGCTTCAGGATTTCTCGCATTCCGGATATTAGCATTAAACGGGTTTCTGTTCACATCATCCTAACCCTGATATGTGGGTCCTCATCTAACCAGCCTTCTTACCAATTCAGCAATTCGATTTTCACCATCCAATGAAGGTCTTCATCCAAAAGCGATGTTCTTCCCCTCACCTTGGCAAGGGAAATCTGGCGCATACTCCGCTGATTGCACACTAGTGTTCTGCACTACTCTCCTAGTCCCATTCTATCCTCCGCCCTTCCGAGGTTGCCCTAGAAAATATTCCTCTTCCTGTTGCACCCTAGTATTCAGATAATCTCCCATACCACCAGTTCCTCGAGTTTCAACAGTCACTCCATTATTGGCCCTTTCGGTGCCAACTCCAATATTGATCCCATCACCGGCATTAATTCCAAAATTGACTCCCGTGTTGCCCCAAGTATTGGTTGCTCTAGGCGTGGAGGTAACATTCCATCTCATTCTAATCCAATTCTAGCAGCTCATGTATTGTTTCCTAGGGTCTAAATTCATGCAGCTCCTGCGATTCTTTGTTGTCCCATCCTTTGGAAGAATCTCTCCATCATCCCTTGTTGCCTAGCCAAGATCCCATCCTGCATCTCCTTCATTATCCATTCCATTTCTTCTCTAGCTGCATAGTTGGATTGGTGAGAATTTGCAGATACTTCCTGACTGCTCCAAGGCTCTGGTTGACTTGCTCCAGTTTTAGATATAGTGTTAGGCCTCTTCATTTTTCCCAAATCTCAGATCCAAGCTTCAAGTTTCCATTCTACCTTTGTTCTCAGTGAACGCACCAAAATGTTAACATAAAAAATGGATCGACACCCTGATTTGAGTGTGAAAGCACCAGCCTTATTTATCAAGGCAAATAAAATAGAAAAAGCAATAGCAGATAGCAGAAAAGGTAAAGAGACGAGATTTTCATAGTAGTTCGGTTGTTAATGAAGCCTACGTCGACTTTATAGATTCTTTTATTTATTAACTGCTATTACAAAGGAGTTTAGATTACAATTCTCCTTTCCTAGGTTAGATCAAGCCACCATTGTTAGGGACAAATGGAGGATCTCAATTGTCCCTTAATGGCTGTTATGTGGGAGAAGAAGAGTGAAGAAATAATGGAAAAGCTTTAGCAGAGATCAGATCCCCTTTACTATTGTAGATAGGATGATACTTATAGGGCTAAGAGAGCACTTGGTCTAGAGCCACTTTACCAAAAGCTTGTAGTCATCATGTAGAGGTCACCCGGGAAGTTAGGGGTGTTTGGAGCTAACTTTTCTGATCGGTACCGATCCAATTGGAGAGGACCGGTATCGATTTGAAAAGTTGTGCAATTTTTTAGGCTTCTTAATTTGATTGTCTTCATATCCCATAATTGAGTGCCTTGTCTGAATATCAAGTCGTTTGGAGTTAGTTTGATCGTCCATCTTCATAGATCATCCAATCCATCCCTTCGTAGAAGATCCATCCATAGCTCACTGAATACTGAACCAAATGACATAAAACTTCATACATGCAATATACATGAGTAAGAGAGCCTCCAAATTGGATCTCATGATGATTTGAGCTAAGTATTTGGATCGACGATGATCCAATTAAGTCAGATTGGGAGTGGTACAAACCCTTAGCTTATTTTTGAATCTTCTTCCGGGTCATAAGAGATCCAGCAATAACTCACTCAATGATTACCTAAATGACATGAAAATTCATACATGAAATGTACACGAGTAAGAGAGCCTATAAATCAGATCTCATGAGGTGGGGCCTATCCAAGGTGGGCGGATCTGATCCATCAAACTAGCTTAATTTGGAGGAGATCTATCCATAACTCGCTCAATACTTATCAAAATTAGATGAAACTTTGTCGGTAGCTTCTAGAGGATGTATGAGACCTACAATACGAATCGCAGGTGGTGGGGCCCACCATAAATGGATCAGACGATCCGATGAGTTTAGATCGGTGCCGATCCAAATTGGCTTGGCCAAATGACTTAATTTTTGGTTCTTTTATGTTTTCTAAGTGTACCCTCCAAATTTCAAGTCAATCCGAGTCCGTATGACTTCTATAGGTCCATTTTAAGTTGTTCCGGTCCATAAGCAGGTAGATATCTGAATGGATCAAATGAGTCTTCAATTCTTGAACTAAGTTGCTTGGAATGTTACCAAACTTGATAGGTTAGCTTAGTATTGGCATAGGAGTGCAATGCAAGTGGTTATAAGGAACTACGAGCCAACATTTCAGATCGGTACCGATCCGAAAAGTTAGCATAATTCTGGGCCAAACTTCTTATGTTTCTTTGTCTTGTACTTTTAGGCCTTCGGGTCAAGTTTCGAGTCGTTCTGACTTAATCTAAATGTTCTAAATCCTTTTGAATTCTATTAAGTTAAAAACCTAGTTAACACTTGCCCTCCAAAGTACGCCTTTTGAATGAAATGTGTGCTTTGCTCCAGAAATAAGTGCCAGTAACGAGTCTTCGATTGTTGAGCTTTCCAGCTACTTTAGCCTTAGTGAACTGTTTAGTTCCTTTGGATTCTTTCGTCAATCGCAAGTCATTCCAAACCTGTTATAGCCTAAGACTCTAGACTCTACTTAACTGCAATCTATACATCACAATCCTTCCGGTTTCATTCGGAGTTATTACATCTCATGTCTCTAATTACATCACATATCTTTAATTACATTACACATCTCTAACCGTCCCATGTTCATCCAGGATTTACTTCATAACCACTAACATTTAATTCAAGGTTATAATATCATATATCAAAATCACACCACATATCGGAATCACATCATATATCAAAATCATCATGTGTTCATCCAGGATTTATCCGTTTTATTCTATTTATAAGGCAATCAAATCCTTTTTGCAAAATCAAATCCATTTTAAAGTTCGATCTTTCCGCACCATTTAAGTTTAATGCACGATCTCTCTAGATCATTTTTGTTGAGTTTAGGGGATGATCTCTCCAGATCGTTTGTTGTTTTAGTTCAAGGGGATGATCTCTCCGGATTATTTTCTTATTAAGTTAAGGGGGATTAAGTAAGCCCATCCGCTCACTCTCCGGTGAGGGGACTTACTTCTTGCACTCCGGTCCCGTCTCCCTTGTCGGGACTCTATGGTGTTTGATATCGTATAAGTCCATCCACTCGCTCTCCAGCAAGGGGACTTGCACCTTGCACTCTGGTCCTATCTCTCCAGTCGGGACTCTATCGTGTTAAAAATCAATCATCACATTAAATATGGATTTTGCAAAATTCAAATTTCAAATCAAAGCAAACAAGCATAAATTAAATAAGCAGAAATCCTCAATGTTTATCCCAGACATCTGACTCACAATGTGGCAAGGGACCAATCTAGGTTTTATGCACGTCAAAGCGGTCTGAGATTATTATCTTAAATATTCATCTCAGGCATTCGACTTAGAGCGTGCCTAGGGACCGTTCGGGATCTCATACACGTGTCAGTGGCATGAGGTTATTGTTGTTTTTACCGCTAATATATGAAAATAAAAGTGCAAAAAAGAAACCAAAGCAGAGAGTAGTAGTTGGATCTGACTTCCCATCCATCTCGGTTATGGGATTATCTGTCTTAGTCCAGATCCCAGGGCATTCCTTGAAGCATCTGCGGTGGGTGGTGGCTGCTCCGACTGTGCTATCGCTACTCTATTCCTCACGTATTGCGCAACTGGTTGTTCAGAACCAGTTTTTCTATTAGATCATGAAGGTGTCGGCACCTATTTTTTTCATGTCCACCCAGCTCATGGAAGATGCAAAACTTTCTAGATCCTTTTTCTCGATCGGTGGGCTCTCTTCTCGAAGGCTTCCGATAGGAAATTTGCCCCTAGTGTCTAGGTATATCCTTTCCAGAGTTTCAGTCAGCTTACAGTAGGAAGAGAATTTGGGCTCTCTCCTTTGTCATATTAGTTCTCTAGAATCATCATCAGCTTCTCTTTTCCCTCTATCCTTTCCAAATCCTTCTCCAGAGGATCCCTTGCCATCTACAGCATAAATTTCAGCGTCTTCAACTTCATCTTCAGCGTTAGCATCCTCCTGATGTAAATATCTCTCAACTTCATAGTAAAACTCAGCAAGATCCATTGGTGGATCCCTCTTAAGTGCAGCCCTGAAGTCGGCCTTGCTTGCGAATCCAAACACTACCACCATCAAAATCATTGATGGCTCCGGCCTGTCGACTGCAGCTGCTGCTGCATTGAATCTTATTAAATAACTTCTCAAGGTCTCCCCGGACCTTTGTTTCACATTTCCAACGTCATTGCATTCTTCAGTTGTGAGCTAACACTTGGATCAGCGATGATCCAATTAAGTCGGATCGGCGGTGATCCAAACCCTTAGCTTATTTTTGAATCTTCTTTTGAATCCTAGGAGATCCAACCATAACTCACTCAATACTTAACCAAATGACATGAAACTTCATACTTACAATATACACAAGTAAGAGAGCCTTCAAATCGAATCTCATGAGGTGGGTCGGATCTGATCCATCAAACTAGCTCAATTTGGAGGAGATCCATCCATAACTCATTCAACACTTATTGGAATCAGACAAAACTTTGCAGGTACCTTCTAGACGATGTGTGGGACCAACACTATGGATCGCAGGTGGTGGGGCCTAATATAAATGGACCGGACGATCCGATGAGTTTGGATCGGTTTCGATCCAAATTGGCTTGGAAAAATGACTTCATTTTTAGTGTGAGTCTTCTTTTTTGTCTTCTAGGTGTCCCTTCCAAATTTCAAGTCAATCCGAGTCCGTATGAGTTCTTTAGGTCCATTTTAACTTGTTTCGGTCCAAAAACGGGTAGATGAATGGATCAAATGAGTCTTAACTTCTTGAACTGGGTTGCTTGGAATGTTAAAAAACTTGATAGGTGCTCTTAGTAGAGGCGTTGGAGTGCAATGCAAGTGGTTAGAGGGAATCAGGAGCCAGCATTTCGGATCGGTACCGATCCGAAAAGTTAGCGTAATTCTGGGCCAAACTTCTGATGTTTCTTTGTCTTGTACTTTTAGGCCTTCGGGTCAAGTTTTGAGTCGTTATGACTTAATCTAAATGTTCTAACTCCTTTTTAATTCTGTTGGGTTAAAAACCCAGTTAACAATACTATATATATCTCGATAAAACATTAATATTTGTATTTTATATAATGTCTATAGTTGTTATCACCAAAACCAATATCTAAGGTACTAACAACACTCATGTAACCATTTGACCCATATATGGTAGTATAATTTAATGGTAAATTAATACTATCGGTGTTAATTATGTTGTTTGGTAATTATAATTAATCCCTAACATCCTGTTAGCAAAATAAAACGCCGTTCTGGTATATTTAAGTTGAGTATGTTATATTGGACACGTGTTTAGTAGAATAAATCACTGTTCTGCTATAATGTTAATTTGGATAGGTATTTATATGCCAGTTGATATATATTGATTGTTATCCATTGATTGATCGTATGGATTTTATTTACATATCTATTACTTATGAAAATACCTATGTTATGACTTGAATGTCATGTGAAATATGATGGTGGCTTGTTTAAGTACCATTGAAATTTGCTAAGCCTCTTTCCAAATTGGACAAGTTATGGATTCAATTCAATGTAAGTTTTATAAAAAAATTAAAATTAAATTGTTGAAATTAATTAACAAAGCTTAATTGTTAACTTTGTTTAAAAGATAATTTAACTTAACAATGTTTAAGTCGACTATTATTTAAATAAAAATGGTTAAAATTAATTATTAATTTATTTAATAATGTTTCAAGTTAAGTATTTTTAATTAATTATGTTTCAAAATTTAATTATTATTTTTAATTAATATTGATTTAAGTTTATTATTTATTTAATTAATAATGGATTAAGTTAATTATTATTTCTAATTAATAATGGTTTGAGTTAATTATTATAATAATTAATGATGATATAGTTAATTATCATTTCAATTAATGATGTTTGCGAGTTAATTAATTATTTTAAATAAGTTATTTAAAGTTAATTAATTATTTTAATGACAAGGTTTAGACTTTATCATTACTTTATTAAATGGTAATTTAAAGTTGATTAATTATCGAATAATGATGTTTTAAACATAACTAATCATTTTGTTAATTGGTGTTTAAGTTAATTAATTAATCTATTGATGGTGTTTTAAGTTTATTTGTTTGTTTGTTTATTGATGGTGATTAAGTTAATTTAATTAACTTAATAATATGCTTTTAAATAATGGTAATTTTTATAAACAAGGTTCAAAGCTTATAAGTTTGTTTGATAAAAAGGGTTTTTACTTAATAAAAGAATTAAGTAAATAGTTTTATAATTGGAAAGAGAATTTGGAACTTGATAAGAAATGGTTTATTAAACCTGATTTTAACTAAATTGCATATGGAACCTATGAATCCAAATATTGTTCATATATATGATATAGTTTGAATTGAAGTCAAGTTATTGAATTTATGAATAATCCTTCTTAATTATGGTGGTATGGGAATGCTATTTCCAAATTTAACACCAAAGGATATGTGGTTTGGGTTCATAGTAAACAATGTTTTAAATGACATTTGTTTTTGACAAATTTAATATGAAATAGGAGATCTTTCTTAAATGGTTTGTGAATATATTTATACCGCTGAGATAAGTATATGAGTTTCTGGAAAATAAATCAAAGAGATTTAATCAATTAAAGACTAATTAAATGAGGCTTAGTGGATTCAATGGAATCATATATGTATTGGATTGTTATCTATTTGATAGTTAAATAACTGACTAGTAAACATTGGCCAATTTTCAAGAACTATCATTGTCGGTTCGGAGAGACCGAGATTGGATATACATGAGTTATCTGAAAACCACATCGAATCGCAAAAGCATTTGAATTGGAGACGTCCTAAAGATGAAGGAAGACAGAGCTCTTTGAAGTGAAACGACTACTTGCTACTAATCCTGAGGGTGATTCCAAAATGGATGTAGTAGATGTAGTGCCTTCGATTTGTTTATGTCCTGGACAACTTGTATGGATGAATGTTGGTACTGCATTGCTGCCTGGAGTGCAGTGTTAGCATTCCAAATGGGATTGCTATATAAAAGGTAAAGCATAGCCTCAAGCCTCATCAACTGGGAATGACTAAAACAAGGGTTATGCCATAAGGCTATGTGGGTTGCTCCCATTAGGGTATTGTCATCACCCGATCTAGATCAATATTTATTCTTAGATTTATATATGCTCGTGGCCCGTTACGGTTGTTAGCTGCAACCGAGGTGTTGAAATACTCGGTACTATCCAGCAAGAGGTAGGTCGGTCTTGCCATGCAAGGAGTCCATGTGAGGCTCCAGGTATGTTTTATCTAGAGGTATACTGTGACAGGCGGTACCCTAGTGGCCTTGATTTTGTGAGAATCCATATTCTAATAAGTGCCTTCGGACTTAGTTGTATATCTGTTATGTGGGAATTTAATTAATGTAACAATTTTGGCTATATTCCGTATTTTATTTTAAACCCTAGACATTATTATAATATCACTAGATTTCTATAAAAAGTTTTGGCTATTGTAATGTAAAAACCCATCTGTGTTTATGTGCGGCGTGGTTTTACGAGATACCTTTTATTTCAAAAGGCTTTATAAGATATAATAAATTCAAGTGAAGTGTGTTTTTTACACTGGTATACCAGAATGACCAGGCATTATTTTTTTCTTATAATGCTCAAGTCAGACTGAGCATATTTCCGGATTAGCTTTGGATACTTTTGGAGTTTCAGGAGACGAGCTGGAGGTCCAAGAAGTATCTATGTATTTCTTTTGTTTCTACTGCATTGATTGTTGTATTATATCAGCATTTGTGCGGACAGGCTGTTGTAACTGTCCAGGCTGATCTTTGGTTAGTTTACTCTTATTTGTGTTTATAAACCTTTCTCTAGTGTAAAGATCATTGTTATATTATAGATTATTCGATGTGATGTGAGATTCTATTTTTTTTCTTTTCTTTTCTTTTCCCCAAATGACCTGTCTTTCAAATGCCTAAGTGATCGACACACGAATACCATGGATATATTAAGTGTCGTCTTTAGTAGTAAGAATGGCAGATCGATACACTTTGGTGCTGCATATCCATACAGGAAGAGCTAAGGATAATTTGTGAGTGGAAACCTTAGTGTTTCTTTTTCTATAATTGATTAGTATATGTGTATGTAGATCTGAATTTTTCTTAAGGATTTTGGGATTGCGAAAACAAAATATATAAAATCCCTCAAAATTCTTTTTTATTCAGAAATATCAATTCTAGATGGAGATTCTAAATTATTTATGTTGATTTGATGGAATTCATATTTTTCTGCAATTTCTGATAACTTCATAGTCTATTCCACTTCTCCTCCTTCTTTGATTCAAATTGTGAGTTTTCAATAATGAAATAAGAGTGTAGAGTACGAATCCTATTCATAGTTTACACCCTTTATTCCACACAAAAATTCCTTCGTTTATTTCTTTATGAAG
This sequence comes from Allium fistulosum, assembly GCA_030737815.1. Lineage (NCBI taxonomy): Eukaryota > Viridiplantae > Streptophyta > Magnoliopsida > Asparagales > Amaryllidaceae > Allium > Allium fistulosum. Next base: position 896,236,351 of record CM060902.1, read on the forward strand.
GAGGAGTTGAATAGAATATGAAAATTAGAATTTTTATTCTTATTATTTAGGATGTTTCATTTAATTGATGTAATAAATTGGGTTTCCATTTCTGTTTACTAGTCTATTTATTGCAGTCTTGGTTATGGATATTTCATCATTGTTATGAATATTATAATCCATTGTTATGGATATTGAAATCTTGGGAATTTGAAGGAAAATGACTTGTATTAGTATTATGGTTAAAAGAATTGACATTTAACGCTAGTTTAGAGCGTATAAACCACAAATTTAGAATTTATTAGGCGCGAATATATATTATTTATATTAGGAAAATAAACGTATAATCATGGCATAAATTGCATGGTTAATTAGGTAGTAATCATTAATTTCCCCTTTTAGGAAGATAATTGATATTTTGAGGCGTAATAAGGAAGATTCCTTATAAGGCCTTATTTATGAAACGGTGAGATGAATATTATATATATGAAGAATATTTAAATTATGGGTAAGTCGTAGGGATGCGAGATCAGTAGCGTAGCACCACAGAAGTCAACCCTTCACTTTGAGGCTACCAGCAGTTGTGTACACTTTCTATTGATGTGAGACATCTCCAATGATAAATATTTGTGAAGGCGTGAGGTTAGTCTAAAATTCTGTAGGGTAAATGTTCGACGACGAAAATTCTATCGGTTTAGAAAACCGTCGAACGAATTTAAATTAAAAATAACCGCAAGCGCACGGCGTACACTTGTAGTACGTGGCGAATACGGGTCGATCCGCAGGGAATTGATGATTTTAAAAATCTATTCAATCAAATTAACCAAAGTTGAGAGTTGTTTAAGCTAGAAAATGAGAAAAAATGACAAAAAGAAATTGATAAAAATATGAGAGTGTGAAGGCAATTTAGAGATAATTCCACTCTCTAGATCATATAGTTCAACCAAATATGAAATTATGATCTCTCTTTTTTGGTCATAAGTGAATTTAAATGATGTGTTTATCATAAGTATGACTCATTTGTGCTATTAATTAGCTTAACATAAGCCATCAAACTATAACACAACCTTTAAACCACTTTTAATTCTCATGAAAATGACAACAAAGTTTAAAATGAAAATCTATTTTAAGCATGGCCTATTAACTATGGTTTAGAAATATAGGCCATCAAATTTTGATTTAAACATTCACTTCTTTGCCATAATCATATATAGATGAAGAGGCAATTTGTGATTCATATGACTAAGCATAGCCTATTTGTTTTGAACCACATAAGCTATCAAACTCAATAATAAGCACAAAATTATATAAACATCATTTTTCATGAAGCACAAAAGAGAGCAATAATTATCAAAATGTTGAAGCTACATGATTAGAGGCTTCATTACCCCTAAATTGAAGGGATTAGCCTCTCATTTGTGTTATCATATCAACACTTGTAGCTTGCAACATAAAATAAAAAAGAGGAAAAATAGAGCAAAATGAAAAGAAAAGCTAAGTAAAAAGAAATAACACTAATCTACTTGCATGAAAAGTAAACTACACTAATAACATAAGAAGAGAAGAAGCATGAAAGTAAAAGAGAATACTAATTAAAATTGCATAAAAGAAAGGAAAATTTACATGAAATAAAATGGCTAAGTAGCCATGAAAAGAGAAAGAGAGCTTGTCTTTTTATTTTGAGCCTAAACTAAATTAAAGAGGGACTAAAAAGAGAGGAGAGGGTTACATGAAACATAAGGGGATTTTATACATGTGTTAAACCCTAATTCATATTTTTGGGGAATGCCCAAAATACCCTCTTAGGAAGTGTGGAGGCCAAGTAATCATTAGCTTCAAATAATCCTCATTTAAGTGTACATGAAGCCATTAATTCCATAAGCATGTGCATTAGCCTCTAATTTGTACATTAAGGTAGGTGGGTAGGTGGGATCCTCCATTATCTTCACTTTGAATTATTTCCATCTTCATTTGTTCTCTTCACTCTTATGCATGCATATATCATCATGTAACCACTTGTAAAATTCACCAAATTTCCTACAAAACAACATAGAAAATTCCAAGTAAATTTTCACAATTTAATAAATGCATAAAAATGACCATTTTGCCCTTGGATGAAGATGAATATGTGACAATTTGAAATAATTTGAATTTTGGTTTAAAAAAGTTAAAATACCCGATATGATCATTTATTTAATTTAAATAGATTAAATATGGTGGTAAAAATATGCACAAACTAAAACAACTAAATCTAAACAAAAGAAAACACTTTTATCAAATGAACTAAAACTAAACAAAAGAATGCACTCAACCTTAAAACCCGGCCCAATTAAACTTAACAAAGAAACTAAAATAAAAAAAAAAAACTAAAACTAAAACTATCCAAACAATTCCATATCCGCCCCGATTATTTGATATTGCTTCTTCACAAAAGCACTACGAGCAGGAACTAATAAAAAGCACGTTAAATTGTCAAAATACCTTCCACAAATCGAATATCGCGAATTGAATTTTGCAACTTAGACAAATCGCAACTCACACAAATCGAATTTCACAAATCAAAGTACTTTTTGGTTCGATTCAGGTGCTTGATGTATTAGCGATTTGGGGATTGGAGCTATTTCGAGGTGGATGTGGTCATGATGAAGCAATGATGTTGGTTGAGTTCAAATGATTGGGTTTTGTAGTTTTGACAATAGCGTGATGGTAAGTTTGAAGTACGTGTTGGTCAGATTGCAGAGTGTAAGTTTGGATTTTGTTGGTCGAGTGATGGTTTTGTCACGACTGTCGAACTGTCGACGATTAGAGGTTCTGGTGAGGGATGTTGACGAGTTCTCGATTTTGAGGAGGTGGATGTTTGGGGAATTTTGGTGATCGAGTTCGCGCTGCCTAGGTGGCCGATTGAATTGATGGTCAATACAGTTGATGTTGGATTGGAGTTAACTTGAGGGTGGAAGCACTCGTATGATGTGAGCAGTGGAGTTTGATGAAGTTGAGATTGTGAGGAAATTGAAGAAGTGATGTATAGAGGAGGATGCAGTTGTGACAGATGGTCAGGAAATGAAGTGTGATGAGGGGAGCAGTTTGGTCGTAAACTTGTTTTGTGATGACAGTAAATGGAGATGAAGTGTTGACAGTAAGGACGATGGTAGGTTATGGTGAATGATTTTGCTGTGAGATGGACGCGCTGTTGGTGGTTGGAGAAGTTGTCTTTGGCAACAGTATTGTGGAATGGTGGTTGTGAAAGGCAAAGGTGATGCAACTGGGTGTAGTGGTGTGATGTTGCTGTTGAATGTCTGAAGAGGTATGTGTAGTATTTTTTTATGGTCAGTGGGATGTAGAATTTTAGTTGAATGGGTGGGTGGTCAGGTTTGAAGGCTGCTGTAGGCGATGAAGCAGATAGGAGGTGAAGTAGATAGAAGGTGAGCAGTTCGGGAAGTGGTCGATGTATGGATATATGATGTTCACTGTGGCTAAGTTAGGAAGTTGAAAAAAGGGGTTGTTTATTGTTTTTTGAACTGTGGTGAAGTTGTTTTGGCAAGTTGTAGCAGGGAAGTTTGAATGTGGATTGGGGGATATTGTGAAGAAGGCAAATGTAGGCAATGGAGGAGTAGTGGTTTGAATGGAACAATGGCTTGCAGATGTGATGTTTTGTGCACAGGTTTGAGACTGGAGCAGCAGTGTTGTAGTGATATGGTAAGAGAAATTTGGAAGAAGTGTGGGATGTTGAATATGATGTTGAAGTGGCTGTGTATTTGAATTTGGTGGAGAAGTTGTTTGTGGAGATATTGTTTGAAACAGAGAGGAAGTTGTGTGCAGAGAAATAAATGTGACAGTGGAAAGTTGTGGTTGGCAAGACAGTGGGAGGGATATTGTAAATGCCAAAATTAAAAAGAAAATGAGATTGCAAGATTGTAAATGCAAAATTGTAAAGAAGAGGAAATGAATAAATTTGTTTTTTTTAATTGTGTATGTTGAAATTTTTTTTTAATAGAAATGCAAATGCTAAACAAACAAGAAGAAAACAAGCACACAAAAATCAAACACAAACACAATTTTTTTAAATGCAAACACACACAAAAATAATTCAAAGAATAGGAAATCAAAATCGAATCAATTCCCCGGCAACGGCGCCTAAAACTTGTTCGACGATGGAAATTCTATAGGTTTAGAAAACCGTCGAACGAATTTAAATTAAAAATAACCGCAAGCGCACGACGTACACTTGTAGTACGTGGCGTAATAAGGAAGATTCCTTATAAGGCCTTATTTATGAAACGGTGAGATGAATATTATATATATGAAGAATATTTAAATTATGGGTAAGTCGTAGGGATGCGAGATCAGTAGCGTAGCACCACAGAAGTCAACCCTTCACTTTGAGGCTACCAGCAGTTGTGTACACTTTCTATTGATGTGAGACATCTCCAATGATAAATATTTGTGAAGGCGTGAGGTTAGTCTAAAATTCTGTAGGGTAAATGTTCGACGACGAAAATTCTATCGGTTTAGAAAACCGTCGAACGAATTTAAATTAAAAATAACCGCAAGCGCACGGCGTACACTTGTAGTACGTGGCGAATACGGGTCGATCCGCAGGGAATTGATGATTTTAAAAATCTATTCAATCAAATTAACCAAAGTTGAGAGTTGTTTAAGCTAGAAAATGAGAAAAAATGACAAAAAGAAATTGATAAAAATATGAGAGTGTGAAGGCAATTTAGAGATAATTCCACTCTCTAGATCATATAGTTCAACCAAATATGAAATTATGATCTCTCTTTTTTGGTCATAAGTGAATTTAAATGATGTGTTTATCATAAGTATGACTCATTTGTGCTATTAATTAGCTCAACATAAGCCATCAAACTATAACAAAACCTTTAAACCACTTTTAATTCTCATGAAAATGACAACAAAGTTGAAAATGAAAATCTATTTTAATCATGGCCTATTAACTATTGTTTAGAAATATAGGCCATCAAATTTTGATTTAAACATTCACTTCTTTGCCATAATCATATATAGATGAAGAGGCAATTTGTGATTCATATAACTAAGCATAGCCTATTTGTTTTGAACAACATAAGCTATCAAACTCAATAATAAGCACAAAATTACATAAACATCATTTTTCATGAAGCACAAAAGAGAGCAATAATTATCAAAATGTTGAAGCTACATGATTAGAGGCTTCATTACCCCTAAATTGAAGGGATTAGCCTCTCATTCTTGTTATCATATCAACACTTGTTACTTGCAACATAAAATAAAAAAGAGGAAAAATAGAGCAAAATGAAAAGAAAAGCTAAGTAAAAAGAAATAACACTAATCTACTTGCATGAAAAGTAAACTACACTAATAACATAAGAAGAGAAGAAGCATGAAAGTAAAAGAGAATACTAATTAACATTGCATAAAAGAAAGGAAAAATTACATGAAAAAAAATGGCTAAGTAGCCATGAAAAGAGAAAGAGAGCTTGTCTTTTTTATTTTGAGCCTAAACTAAACTAAAGAGAGACTAAAAAGAGAGGAGAGGGTTACATGAAACATAAGGGGATTTTATACATGTGTTAAACCCTAATTCATATTTTTGGGGAATGCCCAAAATACCCTCTTAGGAAGTGTGGAGGCCAAGTAATCATTAGCTTCAAATAATCCTCATTTAAGTGTACATGAAGTCATTAATTCCATAAGCATGTGCATTAGCCTCTAATTTGTACATTAAGGTAGGTGGGTAGGTGGGGTCCTCCATTATCTTCACTTTGAATTATTTCCATCTTCATTTGTTCTCTTCACTCTTATATATGTCATCATGTAACCACTTGTAAAATTCACCAAATTTCCTACAAAACAACATAGAAAATTCCAAGTAAATTTTCACAATTTAATAAATGCACAAAAATGACCATTTTGCCCTTGGATGAAGATGAATATGTGACAATTTGAAATAATTTGAATTTTGGTTTAAACAAGTTAAAATACCCGATATGATCATTTATTTAATTTAAATAGATTAAATATGGTGGTAAAAATATGCACATTTACGTGCACATAAGTAAATCTGCCCAGCTAATCTGGCTACCAGTTCCTATGAATAGTCGGACTAATGTGAGATGTCATTATGAGTATTGGTCATAATATGAAGGGCATGCTTCATGGTCTTGATGTATTAAGTGGTTGTTTGAGGGCCCGCCCCTTTTCCCTAAATGAAGTATTAAATGGCCAAAAGGCCACTTATTAGGCACGATAGGTGTTATCTCAACAGGGGTCCACTTCGAGATAAGGTATTAAGTGATTGATTTAGGGTCCGTCTTTCCACAAAGAAGTATTAAGTGGCTCAAGAGATCTCATGCGATGTCAACTAGATAGTCACCTTTGAGGGTTTGTCTTAGAAATATGTATTAAATGATGTGGTCTGCCTCGGTTGAGGTCTTAAATGGTCAGAGTCTGCCTATTTTCCATTAAAACATTTTAGGTTGCTTAGGTACTATCTCTCGCATTGTTAGATATTTATGACGTGGGATTTAGATTATGGGATTTAGAAACCTACTTCAAAAATGGAAGGTATTAAGTGGTTGTGTAACGAACCGCCTTCCTTACTTTGAAAGATGAGTCATTATGGGTAAAAGAAAAAGAAAGATAAGAAGAAAATTTGACAATCACAGAATCTCACATCAGAAAGGAACAACATAAAATATATAACATAGAATTATACATAGTCACTATTATCATAATACATCGGATTCATAATAGTATAAGCTCCACACTAGGACAATTATAACTACTTGTCCTTACATCACAAGTGCAAAATACATATATATTAATACACAGCGGAAATAGATAATAGCTAGCTATTGGTGAAGCCACCTGCTCCAACTCCTCCAAAATGCTATCGTGAGAAACTTGGATCATTTGGTTACTCATAAAAATTTGAGTACCCAAGAGTTTTAGGGAAAGAAGATAAAACTCCGGGTCGGACATGGGTCTGGTGTGAGTAAATTCAAAACAATTGAAATTTTATTTTAAAACACTTTAAAAATCAAGGGTATCTCGTAAGACCACGCCGCACATAAACAGGGACAGGTTTTTACCTTACGATAACTAAAATACTTTATATAGAAAAATCTAGTGATGTTATAATAGTGTCTAGGATTTTTAAGAAAATATATAAATAGCCGAAATTGTTACATTAATTAAATTCCAGCATAATAGGCATACAACTAAAGCCGAAGGCACTTATTCAAAATTGGGTTCCATACATGGCAAGGTAAGGAACTACCTTTCGAAGAGTGCACCTCCAAATAAAATGCACTCGGGGTCTGACAAGAACATCTTGTACCCCTGCTACACAGAACCGGCCTACCACTTGACTAGTAGTACCAAATATATCACCACCACGGTTGTGATCAGCAACTGTACCGGAGCATACCAAAATGGGACAAATATCGAGTCTAGATCTGGTGATGACATAACCTAATGGGAGCGACCCACATAGCCCTGCTGCATACCCTGTTTTTTCCATTCCCGATTGGTGAGGCTTGAGGTTACGTCGGTACCTTTGAAAAGCACTGTGCACTTCGAATACTGACATTGCCTTCCAAGTGATGACACAATGTCAGCATTCATCCATACAAGTCGTTCAGGGGATGAACGAACTGAAGGCACTATTTCCACTACACCCATTTTGGAATCACCCTCAGGATTAGTAGCAAATAGCCCTTGCACTTCATAATCTTCATCTTGGGTTATGACTTCAAACCTTCCAATCACATGCTTACGTTGGTTCGAAGTGGTTTCCAGATAACCATTGTTATCCGATCCCGGTCTCTTCATGCCAACATTCAGTAATAGTTAAGGGTCAAGTTAACTATAGTGGGAAATTCCACTATCAAGGTGTAAAGATTTACATATGGAAATAGATTCCATATGTTTAAATTATCATGACCCGCTTATCGAAATTAACTCCCTTGTATTCATCATGTTTCCAAAATGTGGTATTGGTGATAATTACAAGTCAAATTATTTCCTTATTCTAACTACTTTAATTTGTTTGGCTACTTAATGGTGTGGACAAGAGATCCCTAGTTTAAACAATCCACTTAAAAAGGAACATTGAAAATAAATAACTAAAGTAGTAAAATACCCTTTAAAAATAAATATTGATTAAATAATAATTAAAGCTTAATTAAACCTTAATTAATAATAATTAAATTGTAATTAAACCTTAATTAATTTTAAAATAAATTAAACTTCAATTAAATAACCTTTATTTATAATTAACCTCTAATTAAATAATAATTAATTAAATAATTAACCTTTAAATAAATAATAATAAATAAAGTAAATTAAATTAAATTAAAAATTCAAATAATTAAACTTGATTAATTAAAAATTAATTACCTTTTAAACTTAATTAACTATTAATTAACTTCTTAATTAATCGATAATTAACTTACTTAATTAGTATTAATCAATGTTAATTACTTTACCTTAATTACGATTTAATTAATAATTAATTATTATTATTTAGTTAATTAATTATATTAAAGAAATACTTAATTTAGTTATAATTAACTCAAGTGTCGATAATTTAGTTTGTAAAAGATTTTTCAAAACACTTTGAAAGAAAATTACAAACTTTGAAAATTTGAATTCTAAATTACATCCATAGCGACTATCGCTATGGATGCAATAACTTAGAATTCCTTTTCTAAGTTATTATCCAAAACTCTTTCCATTCTCATTCACTTAAACACATAAAGGAAAAAAAAATTAAATAAAAACTTTAGAAAAGTTAGGAAACAAATTACAAAAACAACCCATATTTAAGGAACCGAAACAAGTAAACGATTTTGTTTTCAATCGGATCTCAAGTCCATTTCAACATCCAAAGAACCAACTTCCATATCCATTTTAATCATAATCCAAACACATAGAATACCAAACCAATACCTTACCAAAACACTTTAAATATCATCTCTTTTCAACCAACCATAAGTCAAACTTACCAATTTCAAACCATTCGCTAAACCACATATTAGCACACATAAACACATCTAATTCATTCCAAAATCCAACACCACATTATATATGCTTATACATAACCAAATCAAACCAACATAAGCACATAATTTAATTCTTTCCAAAAATTAGAATTTACTCACCGAAAACTCGACGAACTAAAGTATTTTCTCTTCTGAACTCGAGTACGACCTAGACCTTTGTACTTTCTTAATAAAATGAAGTCTTCACATGCTTTTAACCCTCAAGAGGGTTCGGCCTTGGAAGTTTTTTGGAGGAAGAGTGGTTGAATTTGAAGAAAGAAGCGGAGAGGTTGATTTTGTCGAGTTTAAACAAGCTTTGAAGTGAATTTAAAGTGAAAGTCTTCTTTTTTCTATTTCTCTTTAGGAAGCCATGAAAAAAAATTTAAAAGCTTTAGGAGATAGGAAATGGAAGAGAGAAAATGAGGAAAATGAAAAATAAATTGAAAAAAAGTGGTTTTATAATATGTTAACAAGTGTAATTACCAAAATGCCCTTTGTACAGTACCCCCCTCTCTTTTTTTACCACCTCACCCCCCTCCCTTTTCCATCAAAAATCCGCCGCCTCCCTAGCCACCAAGCTATCTTGTCAAAAGAAACATGCTATGACACCATTTGTACTAAATGTTGGAATAAGCCTCTTATATGTTATACATTTTTAACTTTTTTTAAAACAAAATCTTATCATATATATAAAGGCATTCTTACATGTACATACATGTACACAACTATTAAAACATGACTAAAATGATTTATAAATGTGTGTATGTGTGTTAAAAAGTGTTACGACATTTTCGATAACTTTAGCTGACGAAAAATCAAAATTTCATAAAATGAATTCCGGTCACATTTTCAATCTTTCTTCGAACTAATTATCTTTGTAAATAAATTTTTAAAATGATTTCACCATCAATTATTATTAATTAAAAAGAGTTTATTTTAGTTATAAAATCCATAATTTAATTATAGAAAAATATATTTAAATATCCATAATTTAAGCTATTAAATTGCAGGTTGTTACATTCCTCCCCCCTTAATAGAATTTCGTCCCGAAATTAGAAAGCAAGAAGATAACTCAAGACATACAAAAGTAATACATTTATATCTTAAAGCACATACAAAATTCATACGCTTAGTAGCCATAGCAACAAGACATACACTATACATACAACAAGCAATAACCATTTATCCTAACATCAACTCTGGATAAGCTTCTCTCTTACGATCCAAAGTCTCCCAAGTGCAATCCCTGGGATCCTCACTCCATTGGATCTTAACCAACTTCACCATCTTATTCCAAAGTATCTTCTCATCCTGATCTATAATATGCACTGGATGTCTAACCACTGTCAAGTTCGGTTCGATTTCCAAATCCTCCTGAACCGATGGCTCCACGATCAATGACGGGTCATGAACATACTTTCTCAAGTGGGATAGGTGGAACACATTATGGACACCTGCCATCCTTTCCGGCAACTCAACCTTATAAGTAAAGGATCCAATCCTTTCAAGAATACAAAAAGGTCCGACATACCTTGGAGCTAGCTTCCACGCTTTTCCAAATCTAATAGCTCCTCTAATTGGCGAAACCTTCACGACGCAAGGTCTCCAATAGCAAATTCCAAATCTCTTCGCCTTCTGTCAGCATAGCTCTTTTGGCGGTCTTGAGCTTCCTTCATTCTTTTCTTAATCATTTCAACCTTTTCTGACGCCTATCGAATCATACCCGGAACAAGGACTAAATGATCTCCAGACTCCACCTAACAAGTTGGTGACTTGCACAGCCTTCCATAGAGAGCTTCATAAGGTGCCATGCCTATGCTTGCTTGATAACTATTGTTATAGGAAAATTCCACTAAGTGAAGATGATCCTCCCATGATCCACCAAAATCCAGAATACACGCTCCTAGAAGATCTTCTAAAATCCGATTTACTCACTCTTTCTATCCATCCGTTTGGGGATGGTAAGCTGTGCTCAAGCTTAGCTTGGTTCCCAAGGCTTATTGCAATGCTTCCCAAAATTTGCTGGTAAAGATAGGATCTCTATCACTTACTATACTTGCTGGAACTCCATGTAGACGAATTATCTCCCTCATAAAAATCTCTGCCAATGAAGCTGCAGTTCTAGTTGGCTTGACCGGAATAAATCGGGCAATCTTAGTTAACCGGTCCACAATGATCCATACTCCTTCATTTCCCTTCCTGGTTCTAGGTGTACCGTCAATAAAATCCATTGATATCATCTCCCACTTCCACTTTGGAATTTCCAAAGGTTGATGTAACCCAGCTGTCCTTTGGTGATCCCCTTTTACTTGCTGACAGATTGAACACCTGCTAACAAATATTAAGATATCCCTCTCCATCCCTTTCCACCAAAATACCCGCTTCATATCCTTATGCAACTTAGAAACACCTGGATGGATACTCAATTTGGATCGATGACATTCTTATAATACTTCTTGTCGAAGACCGTCGACATTTGATACACATATCTGTCCATTCATCTTCAAGAATCCTTGGCTATCAATCTTGAAACTAGAAGCTCTTCCTCAATCCTCTTGATGATTTCCCCAAAGCTCCTGTTCATTCTTTGCTTTCTTGCTACCGTTTCTAGAAGAGTCTGTGTAATCTCCAAAAGAGTCAAGACCGCATTCCTACTTAAAGCATCTCCTACCACATTAGCCTTTCCTGGCATATAGAGGATATCCAAGTCATAGGATGCCAAGAACTCTAACCACCTTTGTTGCCATAGGTTTAGATCCTTTTAAGTGAAGAGGTACTTCAGGGGATTATGATCAGTGAATAGCTTGAATTTTTCACCTAGTTAAATAAAGAAAACCAACTTACTAGAAACTCTAAAGATTTTAGAAAGAACTAAAAAGAATAGAAGGATCTTTACCTAACAAGTAATGCCTCCACATTTTCAATGCATAGACAATAGCTAACAACTCCAAGTCATGCATAGCATAATTCTTCTAGTGAGGCTTCAACTGCCTACTAGCATATGCAATCACCCTTCCATTCTGCATCAAGACTGCACCCAATCCTACACCACATGCATCAGTATAAATAGTGAATCCACTATTCCTATCTGGAAAAGCAAACACTGGTGCACTAGTAAGTCTCTTCTTCAATCCCAAAAATGCTTCTTCACACTTTGGAGTCCATACGAACTTCTCACCCTTCTTAGTTAGTTTAGTCAAATGAGAAGAAATCTTGGAATAATCTTGTATGAACCTTCTATAGTACCCTGCCAAGCCTAAAAAACTACGAACTTCGGTAGGAGTCCTCGGTGCTTCCACTCTTGCACAGTTTCCACCTTCATCAGGTCTACAGAAACGCCTTTCCCTGACACAATATGTCCTAAGAATCTTACCTCTGACTGCCAAAAATGGCACTTAGATAACTTTGCCTTCAGAACATGCCTCCGTAAAGTCTCTAATACCACTTCCAAATTGTGTCTATGCCCCTCTTCGGACTTAGAATATATGAGAATGTCATCGATGAAAACCAACACAAACTTATTAGGAAATCTCTGAAAACACGATTCATCCGGTCTACAAAGTATGTAGGTGCATTGGTTAGCCCGAAAGGCATAACCAACCACTCAAAGAAAAAGTCTGGGCCCCTAAATGTTGTTAAGGGAATACTATCTTCAGCAACCCTCAACTGATGGAATATAGTAGCTAGATCCATCTAAGAAAATACCGTAGCCCCATCGAGTTGATCAAAGAGGTCGTCGATGCGAGGTAAGGGGTACTTGTTCCTAATGGTCAGCTTATTCAATTCCCTATAATCCACACATAGTCTTAAAGATCCATCAGACTTAGCCACAAAAAATACTGTGGAAACCCAACTCGAATGACTAGGTCTAATCATTCCTCTCTCCAATAAATCTTTGCTTTGATTTACTAACTCCTCTCTCTCCCTCGAGGCCATCCTTCGCTTAGGTTGAATCACAGGCCTTGCACTGGGAACTAAATCAATTCGGAATTCTATTTCTCGATGAGGGGGTAAGCTTTTAACTTCTTCAAACAGATCAAAAAAATTCCTAACAACTTCAATAGACCTAAATTTTCTTGAGATGCTTCAAGGGCATAAAGGAAACTACACATATGGATATCGGGTTTCTTACATGATACCTTAGCCTTTGTCCCTACATTAGTTACTAAAGATACAGTTCTCTTATCACATTTTAAGACAGCCTCATACTTGGATAACCATACCCAAAATAATGTCAAATCCTTTAAAGTCTAAGACATATGGGTCGTAAGAAAAGTTATGGGAAAGGTAGGAAATTGGCACATTCTTACAAATCATATTCAAGTGGGTTACCCCACCTATGGGGTTAGATACGTACATAGGGTTTTCTACAATAGTAGGAATGAGGTGAAACCTATCTACTGATTCTAAGGAAATAAAGCTATGAGAGGCACCAGTATCAAACAATGATCAAACATAAATGCCATTAATAAGTAAGCTACCTTCAAGGATGCCTTTCTCTTTCACGTCTGCTGAAGTCGATGGCTCATCCCTTATAGCATACACATTGGGCTGCTGCACTCTCTTTATGAATGGACAGTCTTTTACCGTATGCCCAGGCTGATGACAGTTGAAACAGAGGGTAATCTGGACCATTGGAGAGATAGGTCCATTTTGTTGTTGCCGCTGCTGCGACTGAACTTCAGAATTCCTACAAAACTTCGTGATGTGGCCCTTCTGCTAGCACTTGTGGAAAATAGAATCCTTGAAATGATTCCCTTGAGTCTCTCTACTCGGCCTCCCTTTTCCTTGATTCTTCCAATTAGGGTTGAACTTCCTTTTGTTCGAATTGTTCCCACTTACATTTCCACTAGGTGCTACTGGAGTAAGCTTCTTCTTTTCCAAGGCCTCGTACCTTAGAGCCATATCAACTACATTTACAAAACAACTCTTAACATGAGCAGTCATCCTTTCATGGTATTCCTCTCTCATGCCCAAGATAAACATCTCGTTCTTCTTCAACAGGGTGTTGATCAATTCCGGACCAAAACAAGATAGCTCTTTGAACTTGGTCTCATATTCTGCTACAGGTAAATACCCTTGCTTCAGGTCCATAAGTTTCTGTACATCCTTGTCTTCCCTGCTGTTGGCAAGAACTGGTCCTCGAAAAGTTCTTTAAATCGGGTTCACGAGAACTCCTCTTCTGAAACATTCATTGTAATGGAGTCCCACCAAGCTGCTGCCCCTTCTTGTAGTTGCCATGCTGCTAAGAACCTTTTCTGTTCATCTGATAAATCGAGACCCTTAAAAATCTTCTTGCAAGATCGCAACCAGGCTTGCACTTCCAGAATAGGCACTGTTCCTTTAAACGGTTTTCCTTCCAGATTAGTGTAGTCTTTGCACAAGGTTGCAAAGTTCACCCTTGGTTGCACTGGTGCTACTTCTTCGACAATCCCAACTCTTCTAGGATTTGGGGTTCGACCAATTATAGTTGTAGTACTACTTTCTCCCCTAACTCGTCTGCCTCGGTTGCTCATTTCTTACTACTTTGACATTGAAAGATAACACTTAGAATACTTAGATGAGATAACTCCAAAAATATGGCACTAATCAACCCTATCAAGTTGATATTTAATTATCAGGAATATATATAGAAATATGAATAAAAATTACAAATACGCTCTCTCAAAGTTGACTCCAACCCAAAGCCTAGGTGTTTGCTCAACCTAAGCTCTGATACCAACTGTAACGAACTGCCTTCCTTACTTCGAAAGATGAGTCATTATGGGTAAAAGAAAAGGAAAGATAAGAAGAAAATTTGACAATCATAGAATCTCACATCGAAAAGGAACAACATATAATGTACAACATAGAATTATACATAGTCATTGCTATCATAATACATCAGAGTCATAATAGTACAAGCTCCACACTAGGACAATTATAACTACTTGTCCTTACATCACAAGTCCAAAATACATATATATCTTTACTACTAATAATGAGAATTCCTTGAATAGGAATTCAACCGTGTCTTTTTGAAATACCAGAAATACCCCTCATTATAATAATGGAAATCGTTCACTCTATCTTTATCTTTACTACTAATAAAGATAATTCATTGAATAGATTTACTCAGTGTCTTTTTGAAATTCCAAATATAACCTTTTACATCTTTTCTTATAGAGAAATAGTATTCAAATATTGGAATATAGCCTGTTATTTTCCAAGTACAACTGTCAGTCCCCATGGAGAACTACGGTGTACGTTCACAAGATGAAGTATCCGAGTGTTTCATATTGTCCGTAATTTAGGTGGGAGTTAATCGGTCGAAGTCTCGCCGGATTCCATGTTAGTATGAAGAAAATATTGCAGTCTGAACAAAAAAAATAGCGGCTTCTGCACTAGGCGGAGTTCAAATATGAGGATGTGGTATCCTATTATTTTCTAAGTACAACTGTCAGTGCCCATGGAGAACTACAGTGTGCGTTCATAAGATGAAGTATCTGAGTGTTTCATATTGTCCGTAATTTAGGTGGGAGTTAATCTATCGAAGTCTCGCCGGATTCCAAGTTAGTATGAAGAAAATATAGTAGTCTGAATAAAAAAAATAGCGGCTTCTACACTAGGCGGAGTTCAAATATGAGGATGTTGTGCCATGTTATTTTCTAAGTAAACTGTCAGTCCCCTTGGAGAACTACAGTGTGCGTTCACAAGATGAAGTATCCGAGTGTACCATATTGTCTGTAATTTAGGTAGGAATTCATCGGTCGAAGTTTTGCCTGATTCCGAGTTAGTATGAAGAAGTTATTGCAGTAAGAACAAAAAAAATAGCGGTTTCTTCCTAGGCGGCGTTCAAATGTGGGGATGCTACTATCAAATCTACTTTCATAGGTACAAATAAAAATGCATGCACATTGTGGTTAAATGCAGGCCCACCTGGGCGTGCATATGTACTCGTACATACACAGTGGAAATAGATACTAGCTAGCTATTGGTGAAGCCACCTGCTCAGCTCCTCCAAAATGCTATCGTGAGAAACCTGGATCACTTAGCTACTCATAAAAATTTGAGTACCTAAGAGTTTTAGGGAAAGAAGATAAAACTCCGGGTCAGACATGGGTCTAGTGTGAGTAAATTCAAAACAATTGAAATTTTATTTTAAAACAGTTTAAAAATCATGGATACCTCGTAAGACCACGCCGCACATAAACACGAACGAGTTTTTATCTTACAGTAACCAAAATACTTTATATAGAAAAATCCAGTGATATTATAATAGTGTCTAGGGTTTTCAAGTAAATATATAAATAGTCGAAATTGTTACATTAATTAAATTCCAACATAATAGGTATACAACTAAAGCCAAAGGCACTTAATGGAAATTGGGTCCCATACATGGCAAGATAAGGAACTACCTTCCGAAGAGTGCACCTCTAGATAAAATGTACTCGGGATCCGACAAGAACATCTTGTACCCCTGCTACACTGCCTACCACTTTACTAGTAGTATCGAATATATCACCACCACGGTTGTGATCAACAACCGTACCGGAGCATACCAAAATGGGAAAAATATCGAGTCTAGATCTAGTGATGACATACCCTAATGGGAGTGACCCACATAGCCATGTTGCATACCCTATTTTTTCCATTCCTGGTTAATGCGCCTGAGGTTATGACATTACCTTTGAAAAGCACTGCACACTTAGAATACTGGCATTGCCTTCTAAGTGATGACACAATGTCTTCATTCATCCATACAAGTCATTCAGGTGATGAACGAACCAAAGGCACTATTTCCACTACACCCATTTTTGAATCACCCTCAGGGTTAGTAGCAAATAGCCCTTGCATTTCATAATCTTCATCTTGGGTCATGACTTCAAAACTTCCAATCGCATGCTTACGTTGGTTCGAAATGGTTTTCGGATAACCATTCCTATCCGAACCTGGTCTCTTCGAGCCAACATTCGATAATACTTAAGGGTCAAGTTGACTATAGTGAGCAATTCCATTATCAAGGTGTAAATATTTACATATAGAAACAGATTCCATATGTTTAAATTATCATGACCCGTTTATCGAAATTAACTCCCTTGTATTCATCATGTTTCCAAAATGCGGTATTTGTGATAAGTATATGTCAACTTATTTCCAATAAAATGTATCGACATTTTATTCTAACTACTTTAATTTGTTTGGCTACTTAATGGTATGGACAAGAGATCCTTAGTTTAAAACAATCCACTTAAAAAGGAACATTGAAAATAAATAACTAATGTGGTAAAATAACCTTTAAAAATAAATCTCCATTAAATAATAACTAAAGCTTAATTAAACCTTAATTAATAATAATTAAACCTTAATTAATTTTAAAATAAATTAAATTTTAATTAAATAACCTTTATTTATAATTAACCTCTAATTAAATAATAATTAATTAAATAATTAACCTTTAAATAAATAATATTAAATTAAATTAAATTAAATTAAAAATTCAATAATTAAACTTGATTAATTAAAAATTAATTACCTTTTAAACTTAATTATCTATTAATTAACTTCTTAATTAATAGATAATTAACTTACTTAATTTGTATTAATTAATGCTAATTAGTTAACCTTAATTATGAATTAATTAATAATTAATTATTATTATATAATTAATTATATTTAAAAAACACTTGATTAAGTTATAATTAACTTAAGTGTCGATAATTTAGTTTGAAGTGAATTTAAAGTGAAAGTCTTCCTTTTTTCTATTTCTCTTTAGGAAGCCATAAAAATGATTTTAAAAGCTTTAGGAATAGGAAATGGAAGAGAGAAAATGAGGAAAATGAAAACGAAATTGAAAAAAAGTGGTTTTATAATATGTTGACAAGTGTAATTACCAAAATGCCCTTTGTATTATACCCCACCCCCCTCTTCTTTTGCCACCTCACCCCCTCCCTTTTCCATCAAAAATATGCCCCCTCCCTAGCCACCAAGCTATCTTGTCAAAGGAAACATGCTATGACACCATTTGTACTAAATGTTGGAAGAAGCATCTTATATATTATATATTTTTAACTTTTTTTAAAACAAAATCTTATCATATATATATTAAGGCATTCTTAAATTTCCATACATGTACACAACTATTAAAACATTACTAAAATGATTTATAAATGTGTGTGTGTGTGTTAAAAAGTGTTACGACATTTTTGATAACTTTAGCTGACGAAAAATCAAAATTTCATAAAATGAATTCCGGTCACATTTTCAATCTTTCTTCGAACTAATTATCTTTGTAAAAAAAAATTTAAAATGATTTCACCATCACATATTATTAATTAAAAAGAGTTTATTTTAGTTATAAAATCCATAATTTAATTATATAAAAATATATTTAAATATCCATAATTTAAGCTATCAAATTGCGGGTCGTTACAAGTTGATTGAGGACGCGCCTTCTTTCTTTATAAGAAGTATTAAATGGTTTTATGTACGTAGACATATTCTTATTTTGAAATATACTGCTAGGTACAGAAATGGTAAGGCTCAAGGATTTTATTCACCGAACATTTGTTGTTCTGACTCCTTCCTCATTATAACTATGACGACCCACCTCCTCGACCCTAAGAAATCGACACTAATACATCCTCGGTATTCACGTACCGCAAATCCAAATGCCGGATAGGTAGATTATCATGGGGTAAAGAAAATAAAGATAGAAGACAAAAAAAATAGAATCTCACATCATATTCAACATTTACTTATACATATGAGTAGTACATGCAATTACTCCAAATTGCTCCATCAGAGTACTAGTAATTACTAATCCAGTCAGGATAGTTAAAACTGTCTATCCTCACAAGTGCAGGTAGATACATCATACAAAATATAGTGGAATTAATAGATAACTTTCTACAAAGGACCCAAAATGTTCCAAGATCCATCCAAAGTTCTCCAAGTTACCCAACCACTTAGCTGCTCGGAAAAAATAGGGCACCCAAAGTTTAAGGAAAAAGAAAATAAACTCTGGGTCATCCATGGGACTGGTATGAGAAATTCAAATTACATATATTTGAAAACAAAGGGTATCTCATAAGACCACACTGCACATAAACACGGAATGGGTTTTTACCTTATGATAACCAAATCATTTGCTACGCAAAATCTAGGGAAATTATTTTTAATGACTTTCTTTTGAAAACTCTTTTTAAGTAAACTTATATAATTTTAGCCAAAATTGTTACATTGATTAAATTCCAGCGTAATAGGTTCTACAATCAAGTCCGAAGGCACTTATTGGAGACTGGATTTCCATACAATGGCAGGTAAGGAACTACCTTCCGTACGGTACATCTCCAGAGAGATCTGCTGAGGATCAACAATTTTGAAACCTCTGCACCTAGCAAGACCGGTCTACCCGCAGACCCATCTGGTGGCGGATAGAATCGAATATAACATCACCCTAATCGTAACCGACCTATCCGGGATCCCATAGCATACACAACATACTCGACATATATAGAATAATCTAGAAAGGTGATGACCATAACTTAATGGTTGCAAACCACATAGCCTTACGGCATGCCCTGTTTAAGCCATTTCCGGGTAGTAAAGATTACCTTTTACACAGCACATTCCACTTTGAATGCCACATTGCCAATTCCATCACACACCATTGGTTTCCACAAATATACAATCTCTGAGCTCGTACATCTCAGAAAAGGGTGTTAAGTGTAAGAGAGTTACTTCTTACACCACCAAATAGATTGTAACTGTCGACGATTAGAGGTTCTGGTGAGGGATGTTGACGAGTTCTCGATTTTGAGGAGGTGGATGTTTGGGGAATTTTGGTGATCGAGTTCGCGCTGCCTAGGTGGCCGATTGAATTGATGGTCAATACAGTTGATGTTGGATTGGAGTTAACTTGAGGGTGGAAGCACTCGTATGATGTGAGCAGTGGAGTTTGATGAAGTTGAGATTGTGAGGAAATTGAAGAAGTGATGTATAGAGGAGGATGCAGTTGTGACAGATGGTCAGGAAATGAAGTGTGATGAGGGGAGCAGTTTGGTCGTAAACTTGTTTTGTGATGACAGTAAATGGAGATGAAGTGTTGACAGTAAGGACGATGGTAGGTTATGGTGAATGATTTTGCTGTGAGATGGACGCGCTGTTGGTGGTTGGAGAAGTTGTCTTTGGCAACAGTATTGTGGAATGGTGGTTGTGAAAGGCAAAGGTGATGCAACTGGGTGTAGTGGTGTGATGTTGCTGTTGAATGTCTGAAGAGGTATGTGTAGTATTTTTTTATGGTCAGTGGGATGTAGAATTTTAGTTGAATGGGTGGGTGGTCAGGTTTGAAGGCTGCTGTAGGCGATGAAGCAGATAGGAGGTGAAGTAGATAGAAGGTGAGCAGTTCGGGAAGTGGTCGATGTATGGATATATGATGTTCACTGTGGCTAAGTTAGGAAGTTGAAAACAGGGGTTGTTTATTGTTTTTTGAACTGTGGTGAAGTTGTTTTGGCAAGTTGTAGCAGGGAAGTTTGAATGTGGATTGGGGGATATTGTGAAGAAGGCAAATGTAGGCAATGGAGGAGTAGTGGTTTGAATGGAACAATGGCTTGCAGATGTGATGTTTTGTGCACAGGTTTGAGACTGGAGCAGCAGTGTTGTAGTGATATGGTAAGAGAAATTTGGAAGAAGTGTGGGATGTTGAATATGATGTTGAAGTGGCTGTGTATTTGAATTTGGTGGAGAAGTTGTTTGTGGAGATATTGTTTGAAACAGAGAGGAAGTTGTGTGCAGAGAAATAAATGTGACAGTGGAAAGTTGTGGTTGGCAAGACAGTGGGAGGGATATTGTAAATGCCAAAATTAAAAAGAAAATGAGATTGCAAGATTGTAAATGCAAAATTGTAAAGAAGAGGAAATGAATAAATTTGTTTTTTTTAATTGTGTATGTTGAAATTTTTTTTTAATAGAAATGCAAATGCTAAACAAACAAGAAGAAAACAAGCACACAAAAATCAAACACAAACACAATTTTTTTAAATGCAAACACACACAAAAATAATTCAAAGAATAGGAAATCAAAATCGAATCAATTCCCCGGCAACGGCGCCTAAAACTTGTTCGACGATGGAAATTCTATAGGTTTAGAAAACCGTCGAACGAATTTAAATTAAAAATAACCGCAAGCGCACGACGTACACTTGTAGTACGTGGCGTAATAAGGAAGATTCCTTATAAGGCCTTATTTATGAAACGGTGAGATGAATATTATATATATGAAGAATATTTAAATTATGGGTAAGTCGTAGGGATGCGAGATCAGTAGCGTAGCACCACAGAAGTCAACCCTTCACTTTGAGGCTACCAGCAGTTGTGTACACTTTCTATTGATGTGAGACATCTCCAATGATAAATATTTGTGAAGGCGTGAGGTTAGTCTAAAATTCTGTAGGGTAAATGTTCGACGACGAAAATTCTATCGGTTTAGAAAACCGTCGAACGAATTTAAATTAAAAATAACCGCAAGCGCACGGCGTACACTTGTAGTACGTGGCGAATACGGGTCGATCCGCAGGGAATTGATGATTTTAAAAATCTATTCAATCAAATTAACCAAAGTTGAGAGTTGTTTAAGCTAGAAAATGAGAAAAAATGACAAAAAGAAATTGATAAAAATATGAGAGTGTGAAGGCAATTTAGAGATAATTCCACTCTCTAGATCATATAGTTCAACCAAATATGAAATTATGATCTCTCTTTTTTGGTCATAAGTGAATTTAAATGATGTGTTTATCATAAGTATGACTCATTTGTGCTATTAATTAGCTTAACATAAGCCATCAAACTATAACACAACCTTTAAACCACTTTTAATTCTCATGAAAATGACAACAAAGTTTAAAATGAAAATCTATTTTAAGCATGGCCTATTAACTATGGTTTAGAAATATAGGCCATCAAATTTTGATTTAAACATTCACTTCTTTGCCATAATCATATATAGATGAAGAGGCAATTTGTGATTCATATGACTAAGCATAGCCTATTTGTTTTGAACCACATAAGCTATCAAACTCAATAATAAGCACAAAATTATATAAACATCATTTTTCATGAAGCACAAAAGAGAGCAATAATTATCAAAATGTTGAAGCTACATGATTAGAGGCTTCATTACCCCTAAATTGAAGGGATTAGCCTCTCATTTGTGTTATCATATCAACACTTGTAGCTTGCAACATAAAATAAAAAAGAGGAAAAATAGAGCAAAATGAAAAGAAAAGCTAAGTAAAAAGAAATAACACTAATCTACTTGCATGAAAAGTAAACTACACTAATAACATAAGAAGAGAAGAAGCATGAAAGTAAAAGAGAATACTAATTAAAATTGCATAAAAGAAAGGAAAATTTACATGAAATAAAATGGCTAAGTAGCCATGAAAAGAGAAAGAGAGCTTGTCTTTTTATTTTGAGCCTAAACTAAATTAAAGAGGGACTAAAAAGAGAGGAGAGGGTTACATGAAACATAAGGGGATTTTATACATGTGTTAAACCCTAATTCATATTTTTGGGGAATGCCCAAAATACCCTCTTAGGAAGTGTGGAGGCCAAGTAATCATTAGCTTCAAATAATCCTCATTTAAGTGTACATGAAGCCATTAATTCCATAAGCATGTGCATTAGCCTCTAATTTGTACATTAAGGTAGGTGGGTAGGTGGGATCCTCCATTATCTTCACTTTGAATTATTTCCATCTTCATTTGTTCTCTTCACTCTTATGCATGCATATATCATCATGTAACCACTTGTAAAATTCACCAAATTTCCTACAAAACAACATAGAAAATTCCAAGTAAATTTTCACAATTTAATAAATGCATAAAAATGACCATTTTGCCCTTGGATGAAGATGAATATGTGACAATTTGAAATAATTTGAATTTTGGTTTAAAAAAGTTAAAATACCCGATATGATCATTTATTTAATTTAAATAGATTAAATATGGTGGTAAAAATATGCACAAACTAAAACAACTAAATCTAAACAAAAGAAAACACTTTTATCAAATGAACTAAAACTAAACAAAAGAATGCACTCAACCTTAAAACCCGGCCCAATTAAACTTAACAAAGAAACTAAAATAAAAAAAAAAAAAAACTAAAACTAAAACTATCCAAACAATTCCATATCCGCCCCGATTATTTGATATTGCTTCTTCACAAAAGCACTACGAGCAGGAACTAATAAAAAGCACGTTAAATTGTCAAAATACCTTCCACAAATCGAATATCGCGAATTGAATTTTGCAACTTAGACAAATCGCAACTCACACAAATCGAATTTCACAAATCAAAGTACTTTTTGGTTCGATTCAGGTGCTTGATGTATTAGCGATTTGGGGATTGGAGCTATTTCGAGGTGGATGTGGTCATGATGAAGCAATGATGTTGGTTGAGTTCAAATGATTGGGTTTTGTAGTTTTGACAATAGCGTGATGGTAAGTTTGAAGTACGTGTTGGTCAGATTGCAGAGTGTAAGTTTGGATTTTGTTGGTCGAGTGATGGTTTTGTCACGACTGTCGAACTGTCGACGATTAGAGGTTCTGGTGAGGGATGTTGACGAGTTCTCGATTTTGAGGAGGTGGATGTTTGGGGAATTTTGGTGATCGAGTTCGCGCTGCCTAGGTGGCCGATTGAATTGATGGTCAATACAGTTGATGTTGGATTGGAGTTAACTTGAGGGTGGAAGCACTCGTATGATGTGAGCAGTGGAGTTTGATGAAGTTGAGATTGTGAGGAAATTGAAGAAGTGATGTATAGAGGAGGATGCAGTTGTGACAGATGGTCAGGAAATGAAGTGTGATGAGGGGAGCAGTTTGGTCGTAAACTTGTTTTGTGATGACAGTAAATGGAGATGAAGTGTTGACAGTAAGGACGATG
Source organism: Allium fistulosum (assembly GCA_030737815.1). Lineage (NCBI taxonomy): Eukaryota > Viridiplantae > Streptophyta > Magnoliopsida > Asparagales > Amaryllidaceae > Allium > Allium fistulosum. The sequence goes on from CM060902.1 coordinate 896,260,298, forward strand.
GTAGGTTATGGTGAATGATTTTGCTGTGAGATGGACGCGCTGTTGGTGGTTGGAGAAGTTGTCTTTGGCAACAGTATTGTGGAATGGTGGTTGTGAAAGGCAAAGGTGATGCAACTGGGTGTAGTGGTGTGATGTTGCTGTTGAATGTCTGAAGAGGTATGTGTAGTATTTTTTTATGGTCAGTGGGATGTAGAATTTTAGTTGAATGGGTGGGTGGTCAGGTTTGAAGGCTGCTGTAGGCGATGAAGCAGATAGGAGGTGAAGTAGATAGAAGGTGAGCAGTTCGGGAAGTGGTCGATGTATGGATATATGATGTTCACTGTGGCTAAGTTAGGAAGTTGAAAACAGGGGTTGTTTATTGTTTTTTGAACTGTGGTGAAGTTGTTTTGGCAAGTTGTAGCAGGGAAGTTTGAATGTGGATTGGGGGATATTGTGAAGAAGGCAAATGTAGGCAATGGAGGAGTAGTGGTTTGAATGGAACAATGGCTTGCAGATGTGATGTTTTGTGCACAGGTTTGAGACTGGAGCAGCAGTGTTGTAGTGATATGGTAAGAGAAATTTGGAAGAAGTGTGGGATGTTGAATATGATGTTGAAGTGGCTGTGTATTTGAATTTGGTGGAGAAGTTGTTTGTGGAGATATTGTTTGAAACAGAGAGGAAGTTTTGTGCAGAGAAATAAATGTGACAGTGGAAAGTTGTGGTTGGCAAGACAGTGGGAGGGATATTGTAAATGCCAAAATTAAAAAGAAAATGAGATTGCAAGATTGTAAATGCAAAATTGTAAAGAAGAGGAAATGAATAAATTTGTTTTTTTTAATTGTGTATGTTGAAATTTTTTTTTAATAGAAATGCAAATGCTAAACAAACAAGAAGAAAACAAGCACACAAAAATCAAACACAAACACAATTTTTTTAAATGCAAACACACACAAAAATAATTCAAAGAATAGGAAATCAAAATCGAATCAATTCCCCGGCAACGGCGCCTAAAACTTGTTCGACGATGGAAATTCTATAGGTTTAGAAAACCGTCGAACGAATTTAAATTAAAAATAACCGCAAGCGCACGACGTACACTTGTAGTACGTGGCGTAATAAGGAAGATTCCTTATAAGGCCTTATTTATGAAACGGTGAGATGAATATTATATATATGAAGAATATTTAAATTATGGGTAAGTCGTAGGGATGCGAGATCAGTAGCGTAGCACCACAGAAGTCAACCCTTCACTTTGAGGCTACCAGCAGTTGTGTACACTTTCTATTGATGTGAGACATCTCCAATGATAAATATTTGTGAAGGCGTGAGGTTAGTCTAAAATTCTGTAGGGTAAATGTTCGACGACGAAAATTCTATCGGTTTAGAAAACCGTCGAACGAATTTAAATTAAAAATAACCGCAAGCGCACGGCGTACACTTGTAGTACGTGGCGAATACGGGTCGATCCGCAGGGAATTGATGATTTTAAAAATCTATTCAATCAAATTAACCAAAGTTGAGAGTTGTTTAAGCTAGAAAATGAGAAAAAATGACAAAAAGAAATTGATAAAAATATGAGAGTGTGAAGGCAATTTAGAGATAATTCCACTCTCTAGATCATATAGTTCAACCAAATATGAAATTATGATCTCTCTTTTTTGGTCATAAGTGAATTTAAATGATGTGTTTATCATAAGTATGACTCATTTGTGCTATTAATTAGCTCAACATAAGCCATCAAACTATAACAAAACCTTTAAACCACTTTTAATTCTCATGAAAATGACAACAAAGTTGAAAATGAAAATCTATTTTAATCATGGCCTATTAACTATTGTTTAGAAATATAGGCCATCAAATTTTGATTTAAACATTCACTTCTTTGCCATAATCATATATAGATGAAGAGGCAATTTGTGATTCATATAACTAAGCATAGCCTATTTGTTTTGAACAACATAAGCTATCAAACTCAATAATAAGCACAAAATTACATAAACATCATTTTTCATGAAGCACAAAAGAGAGCAATAATTATCAAAATGTTGAAGCTACATGATTAGAGGCTTCATTACCCCTAAATTGAAGGGATTAGCCTCTCATTCTTGTTATCATATCAACACTTGTTACTTGCAACATAAAATAAAAAAGAGGAAAAATAGAGCAAAATGAAAAGAAAAGCTAAGTAAAAAGAAATAACACTAATCTACTTGCATGAAAAGTAAACTACACTAATAACATAAGAAGAGAAGAAGCATGAAAGTAAAAGAGAATACTAATTAACATTGCATAAAAGAAAGGAAAAATTACATGAAAAAAAATGGCTAAGTAGCCATGAAAAGAGAAAGAGAGCTTGTCTTTTTTATTTTGAGCCTAAACTAAACTAAAGAGAGACTAAAAAGAGAGGAGAGGGTTACATGAAACATAAGGGGATTTTATACATGTGTTAAACCCTAATTCATATTTTTGGGGAATGCCCAAAATACCCTCTTAGGAAGTGTGGAGGCCAAGTAATCATTAGCTTCAAATAATCCTCATTTAAGTGTACATGAAGTCATTAATTCCATAAGCATGTGCATTAGCCTCTAATTTGTACATTAAGGTAGGTGGGTAGGTGGGGTCCTCCATTATCTTCACTTTGAATTATTTCCATCTTCATTTGTTCTCTTCACTCTTATATATATCATCATGTAACCACTTGTAAAATTCACCAAATTTCCTACAAAACAACATAGAAAATTCCAAGTAAATTTTCACAATTTAATAAATGCACAAAAATGACCATTTTGCCCTTGGATGAAGATGAATATGTGACAATTTGAAATAATTTGAATTTTGGTTTAAACAAGTTAAAATACCCGATATGATCATTTATTTAATTTAAATAGATTAAATATGGTGGTAAAAATATGCACATTTACGTGCACATAAGTAAATCTGCCCAGCTAATCTGGCTACCAGTTCCTATGAATAGTCGGACTAATGTGAGATGTCATTATGAGTATTGGTCATAATATGAAGGGCATGCTTCATGGTCTTGATGTATTAAGTGGTTGTTTGAGGGCCCGCCCCTTTTCCCTAAATGAAGTATTAAATGGCCAAAAGGCCACTTATTAGGCACGATAGGTGTTATCTCAACAGGGGTCCACTTCGAGATAAGGTATTAAGTGATTGATTTAGGGTCCGTCTTTCCACAAAGAAGTATTAAGTGGCTCAAGAGATCTCATGCGATGTCAACTAGATAGTCACCTTTGAGGGTTTGTCTTAGAAATATGTATTAAATGATGTGGTCTGCCTCGGTTGAGGTCTTAAATGGTCAGAGTCTGCCTATTTTCCATTAAAACATTTTAGGTTGCTTAGGTACTATCTCTCGCATTGTTAGATATTTATGACGTGGGATTTAGATTATGGGATTTAGAAACCTACTTCAAAAATGGAAGGTATTAAGTGGTTGTGTAACGAACCGCCTTCCTTACTTTGAAAGATGAGTCATTATGGGTAAAAGAAAAAGAAAGATAAGAAGAAAATTTGACAATCACAGAATCTCACATCAGAAAGGAACAACATAAAATATATAACATAGAATTATACATAGTCACTATTATCATAATACATCGGATTCATAATAGTATAAGCTCCACACTAGGACAATTATAACTACTTGTCCTTACATCACAAGTGCAAAATACATATATATTAATACACAGCGGAAATAGATAATAGCTAGCTATTGGTGAAGCCACCTGCTCCAACTCCTCCAAAATGCTATCGTGAGAAACTTGGATCATTTGGTTACTCATAAAAATTTGAGTACCCAAGAGTTTTAGGGAAAGAAGATAAAACTCCGGGTCGGACATGGGTCTGGTGTGAGTAAATTCAAAACAATTGAAATTTTATTTTAAAACACTTTAAAAATCAAGGGTATCTCGTAAGACCACGCCGCACATAAACAGGGACAGGTTTTTACCTTACGATAACTAAAATACTTTATATAGAAAAATCTAGTGATGTTATAATAGTGTCTAGGATTTTTAAGAAAATATATAAATAGCCGAAATTGTTACATTAATTAAATTCCAGCATAATAGGCATACAACTAAAGCCGAAGGCACTTATTCAAAATTGGGTTCCATACATGGCAAGGTAAGGAACTACCTTTCGAAGAGTGCACCTCCAAATAAAATGCACTCGGGGTCTGACAAGAACATCTTGTACCCCTGCTACACAGAACCGGCCTACCACTTGACTAGTAGTACCAAATATATCACCACCACGGTTGTGATCAGCAACTGTACCGGAGCATACCAAAATGGGACAAATATCGAGTCTAGATCTGGTGATGACATAACCTAATGGGAGCGACCCACATAGCCCTGCTGCATACCCTGTTTTTTCCATTCCCGATTGGTGAGGCTTGAGGTTACGTCGGTACCTTTGAAAAGCACTGTGCACTTCGAATACTGACATTGCCTTCCAAGTGATGACACAATGTCAGCATTCATCCATACAAGTCGTTCAGGGGATGAACGAACTGAAGGCACTATTTCCACTACACCCATTTTGGAATCACCCTCAGGATTAGTAGCAAATAGCCCTTGCACTTCATAATCTTCATCTTGGGTTATGACTTCAAACCTTCCAATCACATGCTTACGTTGGTTCGAAGTGGTTTCCAGATAACCATTGTTATCCGATCCCGGTCTCTTCATGCCAACATTCAGTAATAGTTAAGGGTCAAGTTAACTATAGTGGGAAATTCCACTATCAAGGTGTAAAGATTTACATATGGAAATAGATTCCATATGTTTAAATTATCATGACCCGCTTATCGAAATTAACTCCCTTGTATTCATCATGTTTCCAAAATGCGGTATTGGTGATAATTACAAGTCAAATTATTTCCTTATTCTAACTACTTTAATTTGTTTGGCTACTTAATGGTGTGGACAAGAGATCCCTAGTTTAAACAATCCACTTAAAAAGGAACATTGAAAATAAATAACTAAAGTAGTAAAATACCCTTTAAAAATAAATATTGATTAAATAATAATTAAAGCTTAATTAAACCTTAATTAATAATAATTAAATTGTAATTAAACCTTAATTAATTTTAAAATAAATTAAACTTCAATTAAATAACCTTTATTTATAATTAACCTCTAATTAAATAATAATTAATTAAATAATTAACCTTTAAATAAATAATAATAAATAAAGTAAATTAAATTAAATTAAAAATTCAAATAATTAAACTTGATTAATTAAAAATTAATTACCTTTTAAACTTAATTAACTATTAATTAACTTCTTAATTAATCGATAATTAACTTACTTAATTAGTATTAATCAATGTTAATTACTTTACCTTAATTACGATTTAATTAATAATTAATTATTATTATTTAGTTAATTAATTATATTAAAGAAATACTTAATTTAGTTATAATTAACTCAAGTGTCGATAATTTAGTTTGTAAAAGATTTTTCAAAACACTTTGAAAGAAAATTACAAACTTTGAAAATTTGAATTCTAAATTACATCCATAGCGACTATCGCTATGGATGCAATAACTTAGAATTCCTTTTCTAAGTTATTATCCAAAACTCTTTCCATTCTCATTCACTTAAACACATAAAGGAAAAAAAAATTAAATAAAAACTTTAGAAAAGTTAGGAAACAAATTACAAAAACAACCCATATTTAAGGAACCGAAACAAGTAAACGATTTTGTTTTCAATCGGATCTCAAGTCCATTTCAACATCCAAAGAACCAACTTCCATATCCATTTTAATCATAATCCAAACACATAGAATACCAAACCAATACCTTACCAAAACACTTTAAATATCATCTCTTTTCAACCAACCATAAGTCAAACTTACCAATTTCAAACCATTCGCTAAACCACATATTAGCACACATAAACACATCTAATTCATTCCAAAATCCAACACCACATTATATATGCTTATACATAACCAAATCAAACCAACATAAGCACATAATTTAATTCTTTCCAAAAATTAGAATTTACTCACCGAAAACTCGACGAACTAAAGTATTTTCTCTTCTGAACTCGAGTACGACCTAGACCTTTGTACTTTCTTAATAAAATGAAGTCTTCACATGATTTTAACCCTCAAGAGGGTTCGGCCTTGGAAGTTTTTTGGAGGAAGAGTGGTTGAATTTGAAGAAAGAAGCGGAGAGGTTGATTTTGTCGAGTTTAAACAAGCTTTGAAGTGAATTTAAAGTGAAAGTCTTCTTTTTTCTATTTCTCTTTAGGAAGCCATGAAAAAAAAATTAAAAGCTTTAGGAGATAGGAAATGGAAGAGAGAAAATGAGGAAAATGAAAAATAAATTGAAAAAAAGTGGTTTTATAATATGTTAACAAGTGTAATTACCAAAATGCCCTTTGTACAGTACCCCCCTCTCTTTTTTTACCACCTCACCCCCCTCCCTTTTCCATCAAAAATCCGCCGCCTCCCTAGCCACCAAGCTATCTTGTCAAAAGAAACATGCTATGACACCATTTGTACTAAATGTTGGAATAAGCCTCTTATATGTTATACATTTTTAACTTTTTTTAAAACAAAATCTTATCATATATATAAAGGCATTCTTACATGTACATACATGTACACAACTATTAAAACATGACTAAAATGATTTATAAATGTGTGTATGTGTGTTAAAAAGTGTTACGACATTTTCGATAACTTTAGCTGACGAAAAATCAAAATTTCATAAAATGAATTCCGGTCACATTTTCAATCTTTCTTCGAACTAATTATCTTTGTAAATAAATTTTTAAAATGATTTCACCATCAATTATTATTAATTAAAAAGAGTTTATTTTAGTTATAAAATCCATAATTTAATTATAGAAAAATATATTTAAATATCCATAATTTAAGCTATTAAATTGCAGGTTGTTACATTCCTCCCCCCTTAATAGAATTTCGTCCCGAAATTAGAAAGCAAGAAGATAACTCAAGACATACAAAAGTAATACATTTATATCTTAAAGCACATACAAAATTCATACGCTTAGTAGCCATAGCAACAAGACATACACTATACATACAACAAGCAATAACCATTTATCCTAACATCAACTCTGGATAAGCTTCTCTCTTACGATCCAAAGTCTCCCAAGTGCAATCCCTGGGATCCTCACTCCATTGGATCTTAACCAACTTCACCATCTTATTCCAAAGTATCTTCTCATCCTGATCTATAATATGCACTGGATGTCTAACCACTGTCAAGTTCGGTTCGATTTCCAAATCCTCCTGAACCGATGGCTCCACGATCAATGACGGGTCATGAACATACTTTCTCAAGTGGGATAGGTGGAACACATTATGGACACCTGCCATCCTTTCCGGCAACTCAACCTTATAAGTAAAGGATCCAATCCTTTCAAGAATACAAAAAGGTCCGACATACCTTGGAGCTAGCTTCCACGCTTTTCCAAATCTAATAGCTCCTCTAATTGGCGAAACCTTCACGACGCAAGGTCTCCAATAGAAAATTCCAAATCTCTTCGCCTTCTGTCAGCATAGCTCTTTTGGCGGTCTTGAGCTTCCTTCATTCTTTTCTTAATCATTTCAACCTTTTCTGACGCCTATCGAATCATACCCGGAACAAGGACTAAATGATCTCCAGACTCCACCTAACAAGTTGGTGACTTGCACAGCCTTCCATAGAGAGCTTCATAAGGTGCCATGCCTATGCTTGCTTGATAACTATTGTTATAGGAAAATTCCACTAAGTGAAGATGATCCTCCCATGATCCACCAAAATCCAGAATACACGCTCCTAGAAGATCTTCTAAAATCCGATTTACTCACTCTTTCTATCCATCCGTTTGGGGATGGTAAGCTGTGCTCAAGCTTAGCTTGGTTCCCAAGGCTTATTGCAATGCTTCCCAAAATTTGCTGGTAAAGATAGGATCTCTATCACTTACTATACTTGCTGGAACTCCATGTAGACGAATTATCTCCCTCATAAAAATCTCTGCCAATGAAGCTGCAGTTCTAGTTGGCTTGACCGGAATAAATCGGGCAATCTTAGTTAACCGGTCCACAATGATCCATACTCCTTCATTTCCCTTCCTGGTTCTAGGTGTACCGTCAATAAAATCCATTGATATCATCTCCCACTTCCACTTTGGAATTTCCAAAGGTTGATGTAACCCAGCTGTCCTTTGGTGATCCCCTTTTACTTGCTGACAGATTGAACACCTGCTAACAAATATTAAGATATCCCTCTCCATCCCTTTCCACCAAAATACCCGCTTCATATCCTTATGCAACTTAGAAACACCTGGATGGATACTCAATTTGGATCGATGACATTCTCATAATACTTCTTGTCGAAGACCGTCGACATTTGATACACATATCTGTCCATTCATCTTCAAGAATCCTTGGCTATCAATCTTGAAACTAGAAGCTCTTCCTCAATCCTCTTGATGATTTCCCCAAAGCTCCTGTTCATTCTTTGCTTTCTTGCTACCGTTTCTAGAAGAGTCTGTGTAATCTCCAAAAGAGTCAAGACCGCATTCCTACTTAAAGCATCTCCTACCACATTAGCCTTTCCTGGCATATAGAGGATATCCAAGTCATAGGATGCCAAGAACTCTAACCACCTTTGTTGCCATAGGTTTAGATCCTTTTAAGTGAAGAGGTACTTCAGGGGATTATGATCAGTGAATAGCTTGAATTTTTCACCTAGTTAAATAAAGAAAACCAACTTACTAGAAACTCTAAAGATTTTAGAAAGAACTAAAAAGAATAGAAGGATCTTTACCTAACAAGTAATGCCTCCACATTTTCAATGCATAGACAATAGCTAACAACTCCAAGTCATGCATAGCATAATTCTTCTAGTGAGGCTTCAACTGCCTACTAGCATATGCAATCACCCTTCCATTCTGCATCAAGACTGCACCCAATCCTACACCACATGCATCAGTATAAATAGTGAATCCACTATTCCTATCTGGAAAAGCAAACACTGGTGCACTAGTAAGTCTCTTCTTCAATCCCAAAAATGCTTCTTCACACTTTGGAGTCCATACGAACTTCTCACCCTTCTTAGTTAGTTTAGTCAAATGAGAAGAAATCTTGGAATAATCTTGTATGAACCTTCTATAGTACCCTGCCAAGCCTAAAAAACTACGAACTTCGGTAGGAGTCCTCGGTGCTTCCACTCTTGCACAGTTTCCACCTTCATCAGGTCTACAGAAACGCCTTTCCCTGACACAATATGTCCTAAGAATCTTACCTCTGACTGCCAAAAATGGCACTTAGATAACTTTGCCTTCAGAACATGCCTCCGTAAAGTCTCTAATACCACTTCCAAATTGTGTCTATGCCCCTCTTCGGACTTAGAATATATGAGAATGTCATCGATGAAAACCAACACAAACTTATTAGGAAATCTCTAAAAACACGATTCATCCGGTCTACAAAGTATGTAGGTGCATTGGTTAGCCCGAAAGGCATAACCAACCACTCAAAGAAAAAGTCTGGGCCCCTAAATGTTGTTAAGGGAATACTATCTTCAGCAACCCTCAACTGATGGAATATAGTAGCTAGATCCATCTAAGAAAATACCGTAGCCCCATCGAGTTGATCAAAGAGGTCGTCGATGCGAGGTAAGGGGTACTTGTTCCTAATGGTCAGCTTATTCAATTCCCTATAATCCACACATAGTCTTAAAGATCCATCAGACTTAGCCACAAAAAATACTGTGGAAACCCAACTCGAATGACTAGGTCTAATCATTCCTCTCTCCAATAAATCTTTGCTTTGATTTACTAACTCCTCTCTCTCCCTCGAGGCCATCCTTCGCTTAGGTTGAATCACAGGCCTTGCACTGGGAACTAAATCAATTCGGAATTCTATTTCTCGATGAGGGGGTAAGCTTTTAACTTCTTCAAACAGATCAAAAAAATTCCTAACAACTTCAATAGACCTAAATTTTCTTGAGATGCTTCAAGGGCATAAAGGAAACTACACATATGGATATCGGGTTTCTTACATGATACCTTAGCCTTTGTCCCTACATTAGTTACTAAAGATACAGTTCTCTTATCACATTTTAAGACAGCCTCATACTTGGATAACCATACCCAAAATAATGTCAAATCCTTTAAAGTCTAAGACATATGGGTCGTAAGAAAAGTTATGGGAAAGGTAGGAAATTGGCACATTCTTACAAATCATATTCAAGTGGGTTACCCCACCTATGGGGTTAGATACGTACATAGGGTTTTCTACAATAGTAGGAATGAGGTGAAACCTATCTACTGATTCTAAGGAAATAAAGCTATGAGAGGCACCAGTATCAAACAATGATCAAACATAAATGCCATTAATAAGTAAGCTACCTTCAAGGATGCCTTTCTCTTTCACGTCTGCTGAAGTCGATGGCTCATCCCTTATAGCATACACATTGGGCTGCTGCACTCTCTTTATGAATGGACAGTCTTTTACCGTATGCCCAGGCTGATGACAGTTGAAACAGAGGGTAATCTGGACCATTGGAGAGATAGGTCCATTTTGTTGTTGCCGCTGCTGCGACTGAACTTCAGAATTCCTACAAAACTTCGTGATGTGGCCCTTCTGCTAGCACTTGTGGAAAATAGAATCCTTGAAATGATTCCCTTGAGTCTCTCTACTCGGCCTCCCTTTTCCTTGATTCTTCCAATTAGGGTTGAACTTCCTTTTGTTCGAATTGTTCCCACTTACATTTCCACTAGGTGCTACTGGAGTAAGCTTCTTCTTTTCCAAGGCCTCGTACCTTAGAGCCATATCAACTACATTTACAAAACAACTCTTAACATGAGCAGTCATCCTTTCATGGTATTCCTCTCTCATGCCCAAGATAAACATCTCGTTCTTCTTCAACAGGGTGTTGATCAATTCCGGACCAAAACAAGATAGCTCTTTGAACTTGGTCTCATATTCTGCTACAGGTAAATACCCTTGCTTCAGGTCCATAAGTTTCTGTACATCCTTGTCTTCCCTGCTGTTGGCAAGAACTGGTCCTCGAAAAGTTCTTTAAATCGGGTTCACGAGATCTCCTCTTCTGAAACATTCATTGTAATGGAGTCCCACCAAGCTGCTGCCCCTTCTTGTAGTTGCCATGCTGCTAAGAACCTTTTCTGTTCATCTGATAAATCGAGACCCTTAAAAATCTTCTTGCAAGATCGCAACCAGGCTTGCACTTCCAGAATAGGCACTGTTCCTTTAAACGGTTTTCCTTCCAGATTAGTGTAGTCTTTGCACAAGGTTGCAAAGTTCACCCTTGGTTGCACTGGTGCTACTTCTTCGACAATCCCAACTCTTCTAGGATTTGGGGTTCGACCAATTATAGTTGTAGTACTACTTTCTCCCCTAACTCGTCTGCCTCGGTTGCTCATTTCTTACTACTTTGACATTGAAAGATAACACTTAGAATACTTAGATGAGATAACTCCAAAAATATGGCACTAATCAACCCTATCAAGTTGATATTTAATTATCAGGAATATATATAGAAATATGAATAAAAATTACAAATACGCTCTCTCAAAGTTGACTCCAACCCAAAGCCTAGGTGTTTGCTCAACCTAAGCTCTGATACCAACTGTAACGAACTGCCTTCCTTACTTCGAAAGATGAGTCATTATGGGTAAAAGAAAAGGAAAGATAAGAAGAAAATTTGACAATCATAGAATCTCACATCGAAAAGGAACAACATATAATGTACAACATAGAATTATACATAGTCATTGCTATCATAATACATCAGAGTCATAATAGTACAAGCTCCACACTAGGACAATTATAACTACTTGTCCTTACATCACAAGTCCAAAATACATATATATCTTTACTACTAATAATGAGAATTCCTTGAATAGGAATTCAACCGTGTCTTTTTGAAATACCAGAAATACCCCTCATTATAATAATGGAAATCGTTCACTCTATCTTTATCTTTACTACTAATAAAGATAATTCATTGAATAGATTTACTCAGTGTCTTTTTGAAATTCCAAATATAACCTTTTACATCTTTTCTTATAGAGAAATAGTATTCAAATATTGGAATATAGCCTGTTATTTTCCAAGTACAACTGTCAGTCCCCATGGAGAACTACGGTGTACGTTCACAAGATGAAGTATCCGAGTGTTTCATATTGTCCGTAATTTAGGTGGGAGTTAATCGGTCGAAGTCTCGCCGGATTCCATGTTAGTATGAAGAAAATATTGCAGTCTGAACAAAAAAAATAGCGGCTTCTGCACTAGGCGGAGTTCAAATATGAGGATGTGGTATCCTATTATTTTCTAAGTACAACTGTCAGTGCCCATGGAGAACTACAGTGTGCGTTCATAAGATGAAGTATCTGAGTGTTTCATATTGTCCGTAATTTAGGTGGGAGTTAATCTATCGAAGTCTCGCCGGATTCCAAGTTAGTATGAAGAAAATATAGTAGTCTGAATAAAAAAAATAGCGGCTTCTACACTAGGCGGAGTTCAAATATGAGGATGTTGTGCCATGTTATTTTCTAAGTAAACTGTCAGTCCCCTTGGAGAACTACAGTGTGTGTTCACAAGATGAAGTATCCGAGTGTACCATATTGTCTGTAATTTAGGTAGGAATTCATCGGTCGAAGTTTTGCCTGATTCCGAGTTAGTATGAAGAAGTTATTGCAGTAAGAACAAAAAAAATAGCGGTTTCTTCCTAGGCGGCGTTCAAATGTGGGGATGCTACTATCAAATCTACTTTCATAGGTACAAATAAAAATGCATGCACATTGTGGTTAAATGCAGGCCCACCTGGGCGTGCATATGTACTCGTACATACACAGTGGAAATAGATACTAGCTAGCTATTGGTGAAGCCACCTGCTCAGCTCCTCCAAAATGCTATCGTGAGAAACCTGGATCACTTAGCTACTCATAAAAATTTGAGTACCTAAGAGTTTTAGGGAAAGAAGATAAAACTCCGGGTCAGACATGGGTCTAGTGTGAGTAAATTCAAAACAATTGAAATTTTATTTTAAAACAGTTTAAAAATCATGGATACCTCGTAAGACCACGCCGCACATAAACACGAACGAGTTTTTATCTTACAGTAACCAAAATACTTTATATAGAAAAATCCAGTGATATTATAATAGTGTCTAGGGTTTTCAAGTAAATATATAAATAGTCGAAATTGTTACATTAATTAAATTCCAACATAATAGGTATACAACTAAAGCCAAAGGCACTTAATGGAAATTGGGTCCCATACATGGCAAGATAAGGAACTACCTTCCGAAGAGTGCACCTCTAGATAAAATGTACTCGGGATCCGACAAGAACATCTTGTACCCCTGCTACACTGCCTACCACTTTACTAGTAGTATCGAATATATCACCACCACGGTTGTGATCAACAACCGTACCGGAGCATACCAAAATGGGAAAAATATCGAGTCTAGATCTAGTGATGACATACCCTAATGGGAGTGACCCACATAGCCATGTTGCATACCCTATTTTTTCCATTCCTGGTTAATGCGCCTGAGGTTATGACATTACCTTTGAAAAGCACTGCACACTTAGAATACTGGCATTGCCTTCTAAGTGATGACACAATGTCTTCATTCATCCATACAAGTCATTCAGGTGATGAACGAACCAAAGGCACTATTTCCACTACACCCATTTTTGAATCACCCTCAGGGTTAGTAGCAAATAGCCCTTGCATTTCATAATCTTCATCTTGGGTCATGACTTCAAAACTTCCAATCGCATGCTTACGTTGGTTCGAAATGGTTTTCGGATAACCATTCCTATCCGAACCTGGTCTCTTCGAGCCAACATTCGATAATACTTAAGGGTCAAGTTGACTATAGTGAGCAATTCCATTATCAAGGTGTAAATATTTACATATAGAAACAGATTCCATATGTTTAAATTATCATGACCCGTTTATCGAAATTAACTCCCTTGTATTCATCATGTTTCCAAAATGCGGTATTTGTGATAAGTATATGTCAACTTATTTCCAATAAAATGTATCGACATTTTATTCTAACTACTTTAATTTGTTTGGCTACTTAATGGTATGGACAAGAGATCCTTAGTTTAAAACAATCCACTTAAAAAGGAACATTGAAAATAAATAACTAATGTGGTAAAATAACCTTTAAAAATAAATCTCCATTAAATAATAACTAAAGCTTAATTAAACCTTAATTAATAATAATTAAACCTTAATTAATTTTAAAATAAATTAAATTTTAATTAAATAACCTTTATTTATAATTAACCTCTAATTAAATAATAATTAATTAAATAATTAACCTTTAAATAAATAATATTAAATTAAATTAAATTAAATTAAAAATTCAATAATTAAACTTGATTAATTAAAAATTAATTACCTTTTAAACTTAATTATCTATTAATTAACTTCTTAATTAATAGATAATTAACTTACTTAATTTGTATTAATTAATGCTAATTAGTTAACCTTAATTATGAATTAATTAATAATTAATTATTATTATATAATTAATTATATTTAAAAAACACTTGATTAAGTTATAATTAACTTAAGTGTCGATAATTTAGTTTGAAGTGAATTTAAAGTGAAAGTCTTCCTTTTTTCTATTTCTCTTTAGGAAGCCATAAAAATGATTTTAAAAGCTTTAGGAATAGGAAATGGAAGAGAGAAAATGAGGAAAATGAAAACGAAATTGAAAAAAAGTGGTTTTATAATATGTTGACAAGTGTAATTACCAAAATGCCCTTTGTATTATACCCCACCCCCCTCTTCTTTTGCCACCTCACCCCCTCCCTTTTCCATCAAAAATATGCCCCCTCCCTAGCCACCAAGCTATCTTGTCAAAGGAAACATGCTATGACACCATTTGTACTAAATGTTGGAAGAAGCATCTTATATATTATATATTTTTAACTTTTTTTAAAACAAAATCTTATCATATATATATTAAGGCATTCTTAAATTTCCATACATGTACACAACTATTAAAACATTACTAAAATGATTTATAAATGTGTGTGTGTGTGTTAAAAAGTGTTACGACATTTTTGATAACTTTAGCTGACGAAAAATCAAAATTTCATAAAATGAATTCCGGTCACATTTTCAATCTTTCTTCGAACTAATTATCTTTGTAAAAAAAAATTTAAAATGATTTCACCATCACATATTATTAATTAAAAAGAGTTTATTTTAGTTATAAAATCCATAATTTAATTATATAAAAATATATTTAAATATCCATAATTTAAGCTATCAAATTGCGGGTCGTTACAAGTTGATTGAGGACGCGCCTTCTTTCTTTATAAGAAGTATTAAATGGTTTTATGTACGTAGACATATTCTTATTTTGAAATATACTGCTAGGTACAGAAATGGTAAGGCTCAAGGATTTTATTCACCGAACATTTGTTGTTCTGACTCCTTCCTCATTATAACTATGACGACCCACCTCCTCGACCCTAAGAAATCGACACTAATACATCCTCGGTATTCACGTACCGCAAATCCAAATGCCGGATAGGTAGATTATCATGGGGTAAAGAAAATAAAGATAGAAGACAAAAAAAATAGAATCTCACATCATATTCAACATTTACTTATACATATGAGTAGTACATGCAATTACTCCAAATTGCTCCATCAGAGTACTAGTAATTACTAATCCAGTCAGGATAGTTAAAACTGTCTATCCTCACAAGTGCAGGTAGATACATCATACAAAATATAGTGGAATTAATAGATAACTTTCTACAAAGGACCCAAAATGTTCCAAGATCCATCCAAAGTTCTCCAAGTTACCCAACCACTTAGCTGCTCGGAAAAAATAGGGCACCCAAAGTTTAAGGAAAAAGAAAATAAACTCTGGGTCATCCATGGGACTGGTATGAGAAATTCAAATTACATATATTTGAAAACAAAGGGTATCTCATAAGACCACACTGCACATAAACACGGAATGGGTTTTTACCTTATGATAACCAAATCATTTGCTACGCAAAATCTAGGGAAATTATTTTTAATGACTTTCTTTTGAAAACTCTTTTTAAGTAAACTTATATAATTTTAGCCAAAATTGTTACATTGATTAAATTCCAGCGTAATAGGTTCTACAATCAAGTCCGAAGGCACTTATTGGAGACTGGATTTCCATACAATGGCAGGTAAGGAACTACCTTCCGTACGGTACATCTCCAGAGAGATCTGCTGAGGATCAACAATTTTGAAACCTCTGCACCTAGCAAGACCGGTCTACCCGCAGACCCATCTGGTGGCGGATAGAATCGAATATAACATCACCCTAATCGTAACCGACCTATCCGGGATCCCATAGCATACACAACATACTCGACATATATAGAATAATCTAGAAAGGTGATGACCATAACTTAATGGTTGCAAACCACATAGCCTTACGGCATGCCCTGTTTAAGCCATTTCCGGGTAGTAAAGATTACCTTTTACATAGCACATTCCACTTTGAATGCCACATTGCCAATTCCATCACACACCATTGGTTTCCACAAATATACAATCTCTGAGCTCGTACATCTCAGAAAAGGGTGTTAAGTGTAAGAGAGTTACTTCTTACACCACCAAATAGATTGTAACGGCCAACATTTTTGGACGGTTTAAATCGACAATAAACCACACATGTCAACTAAAACCCTTCAAAAGGGAGGATTATTATTGGGGTAAATAAGAAAATAATAGAAAAGAAGGAAAAACAAAACACAGAATCTCATAGCGGAATGACAAAATATATTAATCAAATAAACAGTTCATGAAGCTGTTTTGCAAATAACATTTGATTACACTTTTACAATACAAATTAGAGTTATACATACAGCAGGAATAAATAAATAATGCAGCGGAACAACATGATGCAGTGGAATAAATGTAATATATAGTTATAATATACTAAATCTTCGTCTTTGTCCTCCAGAAAGATAGTCTTCAATATGCTGAAATACTCAGGCTGACCCGAGCGTAATGAAAAGACAAAACACTCGAGTCAGAACTAAAAGATCTTATGTAAGTTAAATAAAAATAAGAAAATATGAGTGCAACGGCTTCAGAGATGTTTACGGGATTTTACATCCCCTATCCAGTGTCTAACGTGTGTGCAATAACTTAAGAGATGTTCGGGATTCCATCTCCTAAGGATCCGTTAAACTACCTACATATATAATACAATATGCTATTATAATATGTCTACAGTAAAGTAAAGTATTAAAACAGCGTTAAGGCTTAACCCATATCCCCCTTAACACATTTTTATAAATGTCGTAATCTATACAGTACCATAATTCCTCTGTAAACTGGAGGGCTATCAGAGAGCACTCCATAGTGTACGACACAAACCAAACTTGTAATAGGCTCGATAAGGCATATGAAAAGACACACGAGGCAATGCCATGGTAGGATTCTACCGTTTGCACTCCCGGACTGGTGGTAATGTATAGCAGCTACTACCGCCCACCTCGGAACATACTCCCATAATCAAATCGAGGGGTGGCCACTAAATCAATCATAAAGTAATAAATATGGTATCGAAGAAATGTGCCCGATAGGAGGAGCGACCTAACTTGGCCCGGTATAGCTCCTATTTTAGTCATATCATGCTGACCCGAGGGGGTCAGGGCTGCGTTTATACCTCATACAGTAGTTATAAAAGTTATATAAGTTTCCTTGCAAGTTTAGTTATTTAGATCATCAATAAATCAATTCTTAAATATTATATAAGTTTCCTTGCAAATTTAATTCACAATTATTATTTACTTATAAAACTTGATTTCCATTTAAAATTAATATTCATTAGTGAATAAATTCATACTTAAGTTTCTTAACCTTTAAATTTACATTCATTCCTTCATATATAGTATCCTTTAATAATAAACTTATTGATGACTCATTTTAGCATTTTTTTAGAGTTTATAATCATTTTCTTAGATAACATTCACTTTTTACCATTCAATCTAATTATAATCACTTCAAAACATAAACCTAAGTTTATAATCATTTACTTAAGCGATATTGCCTTTTACTATTTAATTTGATTATAAAGCATTTCAACCATTCTTAAGTTTATGTCATGTCTTGTCACATCTTAGTTTTTAATTTATATATTGGCATGATTTCATTTTTGAACATTATCATCACCTAAGTTTTCACTTGTATAATATTCTATTACATACTCATATTAACATTTCAACTTTTAAACATTTCTGGTAAGTTATATCCATGTTTTTAAGAATGCAAATTGAATATTATACAAGTTTATCTTATTCATTTTAGTTAGCAAAAGTATTCAATAATTTTCATCTTCTAATTTTCATAATCTTTTAATTTACAGGTTATGGATCTCCAATTTCTTATATTTTCATTAATCATTTAGCTTCTAATTTCTTATTTTTCATCTTAGAAGTTTCCAATTATTAAAATAGTTAAGATTTCTTTTCATTACAATAATTGAAATCCTTAATTTGTAGAAATTTAAGAACTAAATAACGGGTTCCATTTCAAGTCATTTTAAAATAATATTATATATATATATATATTATATATGTATATCCAAATCATATTTAGAAATTTAAAATTAAGATTTATTTATCAAAACAAATGTGTAGTAAAGCTACTACAGTGGTCTTTCCACTTTGAAACTCGAAAATGAATGTCGATGATACGGCCGTCATCACCAAAATTAATTTCCAGCAATAGAAAATGGGAGTACATAACTTATTTCCTTTTAAAATTTCTTTAAAACATTTCTTTCAAATAACATTGAAAATATTTATATTCGAAAATACTTCCCAATAATACTAATATTGTATTCCAAAATCTTTGAAAACAAATTTCAAAACCCCAGAACTTAAGTTCTCAAATTTCGAATTTATATTCATTTTATTTATAAATCATATTTTGCATCCAATGTTTATAAAATTTCACTTCCTAGCAAACAAAAATATCACATACAACTATATCCATTTATAAAAATTATTATTTTATATTCAAAATATAATACTAGGTAAAATTATTTCATTTACCTTTATTTCAAAAACAATATTGTGTCAGTTGCCCTATTAAGTGTTTAGAAATCCCTACCGATGCCATAGCGTCCTATGTACCGACGAGAATTTATAAATACTAAACAGAACAAATTAACACAATATAAAACGTTTTTATAACACTAACAAATACGTTCTCTCATATACACTCAAACAAACTCATTCTGGGGTATTACTACCCTATCTCTAATGAGTCAAACCCCACAAAGCTAAGGTTATTGCTAAACCAAAGCTCTGATACCAAATGTAATGGCCTACCTTTTTGGACGGTTTAAATCAACAATAAACCACACATGTCAACTCAAACCATTCAAATGGAGGATTGTTATTGGGTAAGTAATAATATAATAGAAAAGAAGGAAAAACAAAACACAGAATCTCACAGCGGAATGACAAAATATAATAATCAAATAAACAGTTCATGAAGCTGTTTTGCAAATAACATTTGATTACACTTTTACAATTCAAATCAGAGTTATACATACAGCAGGAATAAATAAATAATGCAGTGGAACAACATGATGCAGTGGAATAAATATAATAAATAGTAATAATAAATACCTCACTTGGCCCGGTATAGCTTCTTTTTTAGTCATATCAAGCTGACCCGAGGGGGTCAGGGCTGCGTTCATACCTCATACAGTAGTGTTTGCCAAACCATCCTACTTCATTCTGGATTCTCCACCAGGTGCACACTTGTTAAAGTGGTTTTCGGTATTGGCAAAGAGTATGACAATATCGGATCCTGGTCTCTTTAACAACCAAATGCTTATTTCACACCGGTTGGTTCTTTTACATTTCCAAAACCGATTCATAATTGATATCAAAATATCGTATTCACTTAAAATCATATCACTTTCGAAATCATATTCACTTTCGAAATCATTATTCACTTTAAATCATATTCATTTTCAAAATCATAACCATAAAATAGGTTAAACCATCATATCAAGATATTCACATTTAAATCAATTAAATCTGAATCATAACAGCTCCAACTTTAAACAGTTTGAATATTGAAGGTAGTTTATATATTGGAATAGTTAGGCATTAAAAATAGTATAGATATTAAAGTATATATATTAAAAGTTGTTGTAGATTTAAAATAATATATATTAAAATAGTTTGTATTTTTAAAAATAGGTTATAGATTAAATAGTTTATATATTAGAATAGTTTATATATTAAAATGGGTTATATATTAAAAATAGTTAATGTATTAAAAATTATTAATTTATTAAAATGGTTTATATGACAAAAAGAGTTTATATGTTAAAAGAGTTTGCATATTAAAAGAGTTATATCGAAAATAGTTTCAAATTAGAATTGTTTCTTCAAATTTCAAAAATCAATTCAAATCAACTTTAGTTCCAAAAATTCAATTTAAATCAATCTTAGTTCAACGATTTCAATTCAAAAGGCAAAAGGTTTCAATTTGAATTCTCATTAAAAACCATTTCAATTTATATCAATTTCAAAATCCATGTTTGAACTACAAATTTAAACCACTTCAAATTCAATAGGTTTCAAAGTTTAAATATTCAAACATTTACAATAGCTCAATTTTGATAAATTTCATTTATATTTCAAAATTCAACTTTAAGATTCCAATTTAAATTCTTTAAAACAATTCATTTAAACCAATTTCAATTTCAACATTTTAAAAGCTTGGATTTTGAAAATAATTCAGTTCGTAGAAATCAAATTTTATTTCATAATATCATTTAACTCGATTCAAAATTTAAGGATTTAAAATCATTTAATTTAACTAATCCGGTGTCCGTATATAATTTTCACCCTTATGGTCAAGTGTTACAGATATATATCATTTCAACCCGCAATAATTTAAATTTCCGGATATATATCATTTTAACCCACATCCCGAATCACAATTTCCAAATCCATAAAATCACTCGGGTTTATTATTTCAACCCATAACGATTTTTCCCTAATCTATAAGATCGTTCGGGTATGTATCATTTCAACCCATAGTGATTTTTCTAACAATAACTAAGGGAACTTGTAGTGTGATAACAACATATAAAATAAACATAACATCAAATCATCCAGAATTTCAACAATTAAGCATCCATCACAACCATCTTCAAATCAACCAATAAATTAAAACAATTAACTGGTTATCATTATCAAGCATTTAACTAGCAATTCAATTCCAATATTAATTCAAATGGCAATTAAATTCAATATAAATTCAAATTAAATTTGAATGACAATTTAAATATACTAAACAGCAATCAATAATTTCTAAGCGCATCATACATTTAATTTAACTAACATAGAATGATTTAGTAGTTGTGAGTGGGTTAAATCACTCACCTTTGATTTGTCGTCGATTTAAAATCCAAATATAGCCCAAAAATCCAATGGGCTTAGAATGCAGCCAAATAAGTTTCATATTGTCCGGAATTTTGATACGATCGCAACGGAAGAAACCGCGCCCAAATCCAAGTTCGTATGCAAAAGTTATGCTAATTAGAAGTTTTGAAAATTTAAATTAATTAAAATTAAAATAGATGGGAATTTTGGTAATAACCTCACCATTGGAAACCCTAGCGACACGACTTCGAACCCAGAACCAAGACCAGCCGCCGCGATCAACGTATGATTGGCGCCCACCGCTTTGCCATCGTCATGATCAGAACATGCCGCCATGCTCGCCTCCAAACGCCGCCCCATCCATGGCGTCACGCGTCACTCTGATGCCCCTCAGCCCTTTATGCCGCTGCCACCTTTAATCGCCATTTCTGGCGATTCTGGCAATCTATGAGGCGAATGAAGACCATGGATGCATGCTGCTCAACGTCCACTACCCACTGGTCACCTCCAATCGTCCTATCGACGAAGATTCACCGTCGAAAAGCAAACCCTAGTTTCGACGGCCAAGACTGAATCGATGATTTCTGGCCAAACCATGACTCAATTGCAAAAATGAATTGCAGTAGTAGATTGCGCTCGTCGAGAGCTTTCCAACGATATATAATTTGCTATGATTTGAGGAGTTTGAAATTTTTAATTTGATTTTGATTTGAAATTGAATTTGGGAATAAGGTTCTGGTTTGTCTGCTATTTGAGAAGGAGGAACAGATAAGAAGTTGATGTACGTATAGAATAAAATGAAAGGCTGCTAGGGTTAGAGATAATATAATGGGCTAGGATAAACTATATTCACAGCATACGTTCAATTGGGCCCAAATGGTCGCACAGGCCTGAAAAGCCCATTTCCAACCCTGAACGAAACCACGACAATCTATATATCGAAAGTGAGGTTTTCGATATTTCTGAACTTAATGGAGAAAGTCTCAAACCCTAATTCCATGGTATCCAGAAGTTAGCTTTCAAAATCAGATTATATAAATATAAATTCCATTAATCGATTTCTACGTGTTTCGAGCTCGCACGATCAAACGGCAAGTCCGATCGCTAAGAAACTTGAAATCCTACAATAATTCACTATTACGGATCCGATGAAACTAGTTTCGTCGAAATCTGAGACAATGGCCAAAATGGCTAATTCTCACGTTAATTAATTAAACTATTATTAAATTGGTTTAATCAATTTAAATTCAATTTTAATAGTTAACAATTTTCATCATTTCTGATTACACAGAAATTTAAAATCTTTTAAAATAAATTTCCATGTCAAGTTCAATATTTAAACATTTCGTTAATTTCAGCGTCAAACTACAACTGCGGTAAAACCCTAGTTAATTATAATTTAATTTCAATCAAATTCTTTTATTTCAGTTTACACTCTTATTATTGAATCAACAATTACCTTACTAATATAATTAACATTAGTTTACATTTTATTTCATTCATATTGTACAATTTCATCTTAACTCATATTAACTGCAATATTAATTATATTAATTCACATTGATTTCAAATTAATTTCAACGGATTAAATAATGAAATAATAATTAAACAATTATTACACATTAATAATTTAAACACATTTCTATGTTTATTGTTTACAAACAAGCTAATAAATTCACATACAAATTAATTGATTTCATATTCCTTAATAAACCTATTCTAATTTATAACATATAATTTCAATATTAAATCCAACATTTAATTTATTTATTATTTATAATTATAACCAAATTAACTTTACAATTATTTCAATTGATTGAAATTACATTAAAATAGTTAATTAAATTAAATCAACATTCTTAAATTACATTCTAGTTATTTTTCTCATTAATAAATCACAAATTTTAATTTCTTCCAATATTAAATTCCAAAATCTTATTTAATTTAATATTTTTAATTATCAAAAAATACGGGTCATTATATAGATGTACATTTGTAAAAATCAATGTACATGCATTTTAGAAATGCAATGTCAGACATTCATCCATACAACTTGTCCAGGAACAGGACAAACCAAAGGAACTCTCCTACCACATCGTATCGGGAATCATTCCTAGGATTAGTAGCGAGCAGCCCTTGCATCGAAGATCTAATGAAGATACTACTACCACATAAATATGATATAGGGAATTTCCCCCGAGGGTCAGCGACAAGCAGCCCTTCATTCCATTTATTATCATTCCAAGTCTTCACTTCGAATACGTAAATTGGTTCGGAGTGGTTTTCGGATAGGAATCGCTCAAATCTAATCTCGGTTCCTTCGAACCTACCATCGATAAAAAGATGTTAAGTAAATAAGTGCTTATCATTTATTAATTACTTTCTTTTTATCAAAAATATCTTCTAGATATATATATATATATATAACATTTCTTTCCAGTAGATACGGAATCATTAAATGTCTCTTTAACTTTTAAAATACCAAATTAAAATCATTTCTCATAAATCATATTGCAAAACCTTATTGAGTAAAAAGGATCGATAGAAATTAACTAATTCTACTCAATATCAATATCCATATTCAACCTTACTATCCGTCAAATAATGGTCAAATCAACTTTTATATTTACATGGATAGTATGGGTTCCCTCTTAGGAATTTAATACCAAGTATAAGAAGATTATTTTTATACAATTCGAGTTATATTAAATTTGGAAAAATTAAATCTTTTATACTTGCCTCATTTTCGACATTTCGACCTTATTTATTCATCGCCTAGGAAAGAGGCCAGGTGAGCCTAGGCACTGGTTTCTCCTAAACATCCCTTTAGTTTAAGCACCTCACATCCGAATCTCATGAATAGAAAATTCTAGTCTACTCATCGGCTTTTAGAGTCACGATTAAATCACTTGATGTTAACAGCTTTTCTTTAAATCATTTATTTAAACTTTTAAAAATAAATTATAAAACCTTCATATCATCTTTAATTATTTATTGAAAAATATTTAAAAATGATTTGGAAAAGAATACTTAAGTTCAAAGCCATATTTCAAAAGTTATTAAAAGTGCTGCAAAAAGTGCTGCGAATAGTGCTTTTAAGGCTTATTTGATCAAAACAACTTTTCGATCATTTAGAAATCCATTTTTATAACTCAAATCACTTTTAAAATATTTATAGAATTTATTTCATATTTTTAAAGGATTAAAAATATCAACTTTAAAGAATTTGTCGCTTTGGTTTTCGAACTGCCAAACCGCGACTATTTTGAAAACTTGGTTTGCTCATATTTCAAAATATACTATACCAAATCTTGATCTTTTCTTTTGTTTGAAATCTATGATTATTAGAGTTTGAAAATTTCTTATTCCAAAGAATTTCGACTCTGATTCCATCGTATAAATGGACTAAAACTTTTACAGCCCGAAATCGCGAACTACCGTTACGCGACGCGCCTACTTTTGATTCAATTTTTATAACTTTTCAAAACTTCACCAAATTAGATTTAGTTTTTATAAAACATTTATAAACCATTTGAAACCATTTTAAAGAGGTTTAATGATTTCATATCACATATATAACTTGATTCGGAAAGTGATATCCTTGTGTAATATCGACATTTATTTAACGTGACTTGTTTACACAATTAAACACTAGCTATATTAAAACAATCAATACTTGATGATCAAAGCATAGTAAAAATCCATAGCAATCATATCACATCATTATATATATAAATATATATATATAGTTTCTCACTTGATTTTCGATCGAACTGACTTTAAAATAGCTATAGCTCCGCTATCTCAAAATCGAAGCTCACGACTTCTAGCAAAAATGCTCCGAGTGGGTTCAGCCTTGGTCTTGGAGGCTTGGAAGGGCTCAGCCTTACTTGGCAAGTGATGGTGGATGGTGTGGCCGTGGGTTGTAGAGGTGGAAAGGAGTGAATTTTCTTTGGTTTTGAAGAGTTTTGATAATTTATACTTACTATATAATTTTAATTTCTTTTTGCCATAATTTTTGACATAGATTTCTTTAGGTAAGAAGCCATTAATGTAGAGAAGAAGAGGATGAAGAGCTTAGGAATTTTATGAAGAAGAAGTGTGAATGAAGTGAAAAGTGGTGGGTGCTATTTATAGGCAAATGTAAGGATGCAAATATCATGATATTTCCACACAAACACATCACCATTTCATCATCACCACTCCCCCTTCTCACCTCATCATTCTCAACCGAACTCCCTCTTCCACTTGTGTAGTCATGTGCTTGTACTTAGGGTGGAAGAGACTGACTTTAGTTTTACTTAAGGGTTAAGTTTTAGAAAAATATCTTGGATATTTTGTAATATATATATATATATATGTGTGTGTGTGTGTGTGTGTGTGTGTGTATGTATAAGCATATTTGTGTGTGTGTATACATATATATATATATATGTGTGTGTGTGTGTGTGTGTTCATGTGCATGTGAATGTGTTCATGTATATGTACATGTATGTGTGCATATGTATATCTCAAATGATTCATGACATTGCACAACTTTTTTACGTTGAATCATTACGGATTTCGGTTTTAATTTCCAGTCATATTTTCACTTCTTATTTAATATATACACACACACACACACAGATATATATATATATTTGTAAAAAAAAGTTTGAAAATAATATTTCTATCATTATATAATAATTAAAATGGCTTATTTAATAATTAAAATAATTATTAAATCATTTAAACTCAATTTAAATTCAAAAATCATTTTTTTTCCAAATAGTGGTATCATTGATGATGTCCTAAAGAGATTTTATTTTCAAAAATGATAGAAATAATTTTATTACATATTCTCACTCACATATATAAATGAGTGTATATATCCAACTTCATGCACGATGTCGGATGGTCCAAGAGTTGTTTATTAATAAAACGGTTTTCGATCTTTTTATCGATATACCTAAGTATATATTTTTATAAATATTTATTCAAAATAAGATTACCAATATTATTTATTGTTCAAAACATTATCATTTATGTTAAAAAAACTTATATTTGAATATTTCAAAAAAAATTTGAAGTGATGAATTTGCGAGTCATTACAATAACACAGGTTAAGGATGAAGTGATGACGGTGACGATGCTTAAAAGTGGAGTAGCTTAAGCTTGTGGCAGTTATTAATTCTTATCTTTTATGATATTTTTATGTTGTACCAATGTATTTGAACAAATGATGTAACAGATCTTATGTGACAGTTTTATGATGTTTTGTATTATGATATTTCAAATAGTTTGGAAACAAATGGGTATAATTTGATATTATATTTTATTTCATCTACCGTGAGTTTAGAAAGAATAGCCATTGCTCTATACTATTACTTATTTTTTCAACTAACAGTTAGTCTTAGAATGGATCTTAGTTTCGATGGGTCTTTTCTGGGTCGAAATTTAGGCCTGCTCCAAGGTGGGTTACAGGAGAACCACAAGCAATTTTGATTTATTGATGATATGCATGTTCAATTAGGAGGCATGCATATTTAGGTGGTTTGGAGGTTGTTTAACTTTTTTTGGATGGAGATATTTGTTTCCATGAGATTATTTGGAGTTTGAGGTTCTATGTGGAGCTTGGATAACATTTATGGAACATCGTATTAAGGTAGAGATTGTTAGATTTTGGTGATACAATATTCCATATTTGAGTAGATTTTGGAGATATTTGAGTTAAAGTGGAATTATGACTCAAATACATTATCTCTTTTATGGATTTTGTAGATCTTGGAGATAATTAATTGCCTTTTCTATTATATTAAAATGGGCAAGGAATTATCTATATGGAAATGATTTATTTTGGAAGATGGAAGCAATCAACGACTGATTAAAGAAGGCATTTAATCAGGACTATTACAAATAGACATGTATATGGTTCATTAGATGTATGAGAATGAACTGATGACTTCCACCATGTGCAGTCAATTCCCCGATATTGCCCCGATATATCCTGTAGTGGACTTTTGGGGCAACGATATTCCAATAAAGCGGCCCAATATAGCAGATCCGCTATTATCCCTGATATTGTGGCAATAATCCGCTATATCCCCGATTTTGTTGCCCCGCTATATCCCCCTTTCCTATAAATAAGCATTTTGCTTGATGTCTTGCTTTTAAGTTTTATGGTAACTTCAAGGTTGATGTAACAATGATATACGCTGTTGGTTATTATAACTAGTTCTAACTTTTTAAGTGTCAACTTTGTTTATCTTTACTTTATTATAACTTGTTTTGCTTGGTGGGAAATAATAAGTTATACTTTTTCCTCTTTTTAATGTAGAATGTTCATTATTCCTCTTTTTAAAGTCGTTTGCAATATCCTGCTATATCCTCGATATATCTCCGCTACAACTTTTTGCACCTCAAACGCTATGGAGCGGTAGGGCGCTTTAACTGCACAGCTTCCACCACATCAAGGCGACACTCTACTACTGAGTTATATCCCTTCCCGGTCCCATCGAGAAATAGAACTAACTAATCCTAAGGCAAACGGTCGAGAAACTCAACGCCACTATTCCTGAATTGCAGCCGTACCTTCTTTTCGCACTATTATGGACAAATTCCTATTAGAGTTAGTATCTAGATAGCTTATATCCTAGTAGGCCTCATCAGCCCACTCAAAAAGGATAGAAATAGATACGTGGAAAGTCTTTTAAACTCGGAGCGAACCCGAAGATTCGATAGAATCTAAGGTGCTTCCAGAACCTCTGAGGGAAGGACTTGGAAACTTGATAAGGTCGAAGGGCCACCATCTGAATCAAAACAAATTACACCAGCTACAAACAGACCGTAGAAAGATTCTAAATATGACAAGTTCCCTATAGATACAATAAGAAGGAAATGAAGAGCGGGAACAAAACAAAATAAAGCATTTCTAGCGGATGAGCTTCTACCAATTATATTATTTAATAATAGGGGGTGGCTTGCTCTAACCAACACTCCACTTTTTGCTCTGTTCATGGAGCGTATAAATTTCCTAGAATGTGGATAGACCAAAAAGGGACCCCGAGCTCGAAGGACTCCAAAAAGTCTTCAATGCGGAAGAATTGAGAGCCCCCTCAGACCTTGAACCATTTCCGGGCGAAACCGCAAGCATTGGGCGGGGAGCAAACAAGAGAAGGTTCCAAAAGACCTAAAGTTTTTTTAGGTTTTGGGGATTGAGATATCTTCTCAATTTTTAGGCTTTCTCTTGTAATCATTGGTAGATTAATTAAGGTTTTTTTTGGAGGAATTTTTTGGTAATTGTTTTTCTTCACTTCTTATCTCTTCTAAAATCTAATTGTGTAGGGATCCTAGAAAAAATTCTAACAATAATTTCTAACTAACTTTGTAGAAAATAATAGATAATTACCTCATCTGTAAGATCATTAAGGATTAAATAAAGATCAACCTTACATCTAATAGATTATAGAGAATTGACGATTATTTTATGTCTACATAGTAATAAACCAGTTATAGCATATAAAACAAATATATAAACAACATTCATATTCTTACTTAACAAACAAAAATGAAATGAATTTGAATTATTTATAATTTTTGAGAGTACAAAATAGTTCAACTTTACCTATAATAGATTTTGGAAATAATAAAAGATTTTATGGTATCCAGTTATTTATAAATCAAGCAATCTCCTATAAAATGAATGAAGGATACAACTATTAATCTTATGAAATGAAAAAAAGTCAGAAGAAGACACAATTTGAGGTAAAAATACCCTAAGCAAAGATATGAAATTAGTAATTTAGAACAAAAGCAACAGATTCAACATCGAATTAAATGAAAAGAAATATAGCAAAATAAAAGTCAAAAATTTTAATCAATCTCAATGAAATCAAACAAAACAGCAAATTGAACATTGAATTAAATGAAAAGGCAAATAAAATATTAAACTTATTAATCGATCTCAATCGAACTAGAGGTTTTTTTGGAGGTCTTTAAATAATGTTTCCATAAAATGGGTAACATTAAAAGTAAGGTAGAAACACAATCACTATAAAATATGTATATATTCACAAATAATTTAGGATAAAGGAAAAGCGAAAAACTACTATTGAATTAAATTGAATTTTAATCAAAATAAAAGAAATAAAAATCGATCCAAGTTTTTTGAAAAGAATCCTTGTATTGAACTTATTGAACATGGGAAATAACCGAGGAAATACAAAAATTCTTGTATTGAAAATGAAGAGATGAGAAAAAGAACCATTGTTAGAATATAAAGGAAAAATAAATGCAGGATTATTGTACGTGGAAATAAGAATGTTACAAAGGAAAACATATGAAATAAAGAGTTGTATGTTATAAAAATAATATTTTATTCCCAAAATAGCATTTATAAATCCAATAATCAAACTCATAATCCTACAAATCGAAATAAAAATCATAAGAAGACGTAACTTTAGGCATAAAATTCAAAGAAAAGATCAGCAATTTTGAACAAAACTAATAAATTCAACATCGAATTAAATTAAAAGAAAAATAACATAATACAATTCAAACTTTTAAATTGAGCTTGATCGATTTAGTCAGCCAAGATTTTTTGGGAGCTCTTTCGGTTATTAACATTGAAAGCAAGGTAGAAATACAATGAAATAAATCAATAAAATCATAAATAATTTAAGATGATTGCTAAATTAAGAATAGTTGGTGAATTAATTCAAATTCAAATTAGAATAAAAATTTCTAAACACCGAACAAAACTTGTATACTGGAGTCACCAAGGAAATAAAATCAAATTCTAATACCTGCAACCAAAGAAAGATGATTGAAGTAACTTTTTGAAAGGATAATTTCTGTTAATCTGATTTTTCCAATCATTATCTATAAAAAAAGACAATTTCTTAAAGATTAAGTGATATTTTATTTAACATATTAATTTCTTTTAGTTCCAACACCAAGCCACTCTAATTCATATTAATCAACATAAAATCTAATTAGAAAATATTACATACCCAATAGCATGAAACATATCATAAAACATGGAAGAGAGAATTCTATGATTACAGCCAAAGGAGAAAATTTTGCACTTGGATCCAAATGGAAAAAACATAGAATATGATAGTATTTATGAATTTAAAAATTTGTTTTAGATAAAAAGTTGAGAAAATGAGCGTGGAGCATTTTTGAATAGCCGAAATAGAAAATGGTTTATTTTAGACAAGAATTTGAAAAAATGATAGTAAGAAGAGAAAATGAGCGTGAAACATTTCTGAATAGCTGAAATAGAAAATAAAAGGGCATATTGTTATTAACAGGAAAATTGGCTGAAGGAAAAACATATCACGTTTTTTTGCCTGAGAGACGCACATATATTTTTTTCTTTTTTAAGGACGCGGGTTGTATAATTTTGGCTGAAGGAAAATCTTTACAAATAATTAAATCATGTGTCTTCTTCAATCTCGTTCCTCTTCAATCCCGACCTCAAATCATGCAAACTACCAAAAATTAAATTGATCTTTGCTTCTCCTTGAATAAACTTCCCCTCTCCGTCTTCCCAAACTCACTGTTGTTATTCACATGAAGATGCCGACTCAAAGATGCATCTCACTTCACCATTTCTCTCAGATGAAGATCGAGATCGTCGCTTCTCCATTCTAGATTGCTTAAGTCGAGTTCGTCGTCCTCGTTGTGCTTTGTGATGTCGATAATAGGAGATGCTGCCTTGAGCACTTTGAATTTGAGTGCGTCGTCGCCTGCTTGTGAACGCTATGGAGTTCTAACACGATATTGATCTTAACTGGAGGTTAGACATGTACTGGAATGATTGATGATTTGTAATGTTTTTTGATCAGTTTTTTGTTTTGCATCTGATTATTGTATCTTTCATATTATTATGATAAATGAAACTAGCATTCCTGTGTATATTATGCAATTTAGTTTTTTATTGTTTTATTATTGTGTATCTGATGTTGAATGTTGCTCTTGTTAGTTTTAGATGGTGTATTTGATGTTGATTGTATTTTTGGTAAGCTTCATGCTGCTGTTAAATTTGTTAAAGTGTAATGCTATATGTATATAGCATTTTATGTTAATAGTTAACTATTTGCATTATTCATAAATATTGTGGAATTTACAGGTGTATTTAATATTTTTGAACATTTCTAAGTACTCAACATTATACGTTGTTTATGATTTTCACAGTACAAATACTGAACATCAAGTTTTTTCATTATGCTAGTTGTATATAGCATTTCAGTATAATTGAAAGTAATAGGAATAAACATACTGTATTGTAATTTAAAGTTGTATTACGAACTTTTCATACTTTTGCAATTATCCAGCAGTTCATCATTCTAGAAATATGACAATTGACTTCATACTTAAATGTCACATCAAACTACCATTTCAAATATCTTATAAATGCTACTGAACCTTGTAATTGCAATGCTACATTAAAATATCACTTTGCATATTTTAGTCATGCTAGTGGACTTCATAGCTAAAATGCCACAACAGACTATCATTTTAGATATCATAAACATACCAATAGACTTTGTTAAAAATGCATCATTAAATTATCACTTTTCATGCTATAAACATTCTAGTATATTTCCTAGTTAAATTATCGTATGGAACTATCATTTCACATATCACAAACATACTATTTGACCTTGCACAAAAATGCTACATTAAATTATCATTTTACATTTTTTAATCATGCTAGTGGATTTCATAGTTCAATTGCTACATAAAACTAGCGTTTGACATATCATAAACACGCTATTGGACATTAGATTAGGTTTAACATCCGGTTTGCTTTTGCATCCATGCGTACCCGATTCCAGTTTACTTTTGTATCCATACGTACCCGATTAGGCTTGACATCCGATTAGCTTTCGGATCCATACATACTTGATTAGGCTTGACATCTGATTAGCTTTTACATTCGATTGTACGCTCGGTTAAATAATATATCTCGGATATAGATTGGTTTCATATGTATTTGATTAGGCTTAGCATCCGATTAGCTTTTGCGTCCATATGTACCCGATTAGGCTTGCCATTCGGTTAGCTTTTGCATTCATATGTACTCGATTAGGCTTGGGTTCCGGTTAGCTTTTGCATCCATGCATACCTGATTAGGCTTGGCATTCGGTTAGCTTTTACATTCGATGGTATGCTCGGTTAAACAATATATCTTGGGTATAGATTAGTTTTATATATACCCGATTAGGCTTGACATTCTATTAGCTTTTGCATCCATACGTACCGATTAGGCTTAGCATTTGGTTAGCTTTTACATTCGATAGTACGTTCGGTTAATAATATATCTTAGGTATAGATTGGTTCCATATATATCGATTAGGATTGGCATTCGGTTAGCTTTTGTATCCATACGTACCCGATTAGGCTTGGCATCCAGTTAGTTGTTGCATTCATATGTATTCGATTAGGTTTGACGTCATGTTTGCTTTTGCATTCATATGTACCTGATTAGGTTTTACATCAGGTTGGATTTTGCATCCATGCGTACTCGATTAGGCTTGACATCTAGTTAGTTTTTTCATTAGATAGTACGCTCGGTTAAACAATATATCTCGGTGATTGAGTCTATGACCAAGCCCGTGACCAAGCCCATGACCGATCCCATTACATATCCCTTGATCGAGCCTTTGACCGAGCCCATGACATGATAGTGGATTTTGTACTTAAAATGCTACATTAAAATATCATTTTGAATATTTTACACATGATAGTGAACTTCATAACTATAATGTTGCATTAAACTATCATTTTGCATATTCTAAACATGTTTGTGGACTTTTTAATTGAAATGCTATTTTAAAATATCATTTTGCATATTGTAAACATGATAGTGAACTTTATAACTCTAATGCTATGTTAAACTATCATTTTGCATACTTTGAATATGCTAGTGGACTTTGTAATTAAAATGATACATTAAATCTCATTTTGCATATTGTAATCATGATATTGGACTTCATAAGTATAATGTTATATTAAAGTATCATTTTGCA
Organism: Allium fistulosum; assembly: GCA_030737815.1. Classification (NCBI taxonomy): domain Eukaryota; kingdom Viridiplantae; phylum Streptophyta; class Magnoliopsida; order Asparagales; family Amaryllidaceae; genus Allium; species Allium fistulosum. The sequence continues at coordinate 896,293,756 of CM060902.1, forward strand.
TATTGTAAACATGACATTGGACTTCATAACTCAAATGCTACGTTAGACTATCATTTTGTATACCTTAAATATGCTAGTGGACTTTGTGATTAAAATGTTACATTAAATACCATTTTGCATATTGTAACTTTGTTATTGGACTTCATAAGTAAAATGTTATATCAAACTAACATTTTGCTTATTTTAAACGTGATAGTGAACTTCATAACTTAAATGCTACATTAAACCATCATTTTGCATATCATAAATATGGTAGTGGACTTTGTGATTAAAATGTTACCTTAAATCCCATTTTGCATATTGTAATCATAATATTGGACTTTATAATTAAAATGCTACATTAAACTATCATTTTGCCTGTTTTAAACATGTTAGTGGACTACATAACTCAAATGCTACATTAAACTATCATTTTTCATATCATAAACATGGTAGTGAACTTTGTGATTAAAATGTTACACTAAAAAATACATATGCTATATGTAGTTATCATTTTGCATATTCTATTCATGGTAGTTTTCTTTAGGAATACTTATTTCATTTTGTATATTCTATTCATGCTAGTTCACTTTAAATATACTAATGCTAAATTTAAGTATCATGTTGCATATTTTTTCATCCTTGTTCAATTGAAATATGCTTATTCTATATCCAACTATCATTTTGCATAGTCAGATGGTGATACTATATTTAAAAATACAAATGTTATATTAGTCTATCATTTAACATATTAAACACAATCTAAATTTACTATGTTTCAAATATAGAAATGCTATATCTAAATATCATTCGAAATTCATGGTACATTTTGGACTTTTTTCTTCTTCTTCTAGATTCTGCTTTTCCATTCGTTTCTCAGATCTTGAATTTGCAGCTCTTGAATTCAAAGGTCGAGTAATTTCTGACATAGGTTAGGATTGAGGCATCAAGTTAAGCTTTCTCGGTTTTGGAGAAATCGACGTCGACAATGGAAGATTAAATTCGATTCGAACATCGATAAGAGAGGCTTGGACGGCGGCGGCTTGGACGACGGCGGCTAGGTCAAGCAGTAGCTGAAGGTAAACGACAGCTAGGACAAGCTTAGACGAAGGCGGATGAAACTGTTGAAGTTGAGAAATTGAAAAAAAGCGCTACTGTCCTTTTGCCTAAATTCTAAATGTTGCGTCTTTGGTTTAAAAATTAGTTTAAAGTTTTTCCTTTAAACTAATTACATCTTGTTATTAATATATAATGGAAACTTAATTTGAAGCTTGGAATGGTAAGTAATTATTAGGGGGGGTAAGTGAAATTTTTTCTCTCAAATCAAACAGAGAAGAGGATTGGAAGTAAAAATGAATGAGAAGCAAGAATATAAATGGTCACATATTGAACTTTATATATAATAGAAAATATAGATAAATTTATTCAAATTATTTACATTTAAGTACAAATATTTAAATAAACAACTTAATTTTGAAATATGTAGAAAAAATCTATTAAATAATATTTGCTAGTTTAATAAATCGTTAAAATACGTTTGTTTCAACATACTGTACTCATATTATCAAAATTAATAAAATTAGTTATTTACTTAAATATAAATATATATAAGCTACCTAACATAAATTATACATGAACAATGATAACAGTTTATTTATTTTGCTGAATTTACCGTACGTTACAACGTTTTAATTTTAACTTATGGGTTACGCACTGTTATCTTTTAGTAATACGTAAGTTAAACCAAGTATGACCCTAGCTAGAAAGAGTAAATTTTTGTCATTTGAACACCGAGAAACAATTTCATAGGACTGTAGAGTTGAACTACTTGCCTTTGTTTCCATATAAATATATATATATATATATATATATATGGTTGCGTACTCTAGATTTTTCATTGTATAATATGAATTTGTTTGAACTTCTCTCTTTGACATGGATAAAACCAAATGTCTCAATACTGGTGTAGTGTGTTTGCAGTTTTTGTCGAAAAAAACAAATGGATTTTGTTCTGGAATTAAAGGAAAGCTTACTAAGTTGTATCGTTGTAGAGAGGCATAGCGTCCAAATGTGTCGGAGATATGTTTAACCCAGAAATTTATGAATACGTGTTGTACAGATGTCGTGGAAAACAGAGGTAATGCGTGTAGGAAAGCAGTCCATGTATAATATTTTCTTTGTCGTGACTTGTGACCACTAGTTCTCTAATAAAAGATTTAGCTCCTGCGTGTACAATCTCTCATCGCCCACCGTCTTGTGCGTTAATTTTGCAGTTGGCACAAGCTTCAAAGTAATTAATCGCACAAGATTACAGACGTTCCTTTCTAATTCTTTATTTTATGGAGATTTGTTACCCATGTACGTATTGGAAAGGTGGTATTTTCTTTTCTAGTTGAGAACCGCATGCATACGTATTTTGCTTTCCATATATGACAAATAAAAGATATCTCTTCCCGATGTTTTCTTTCAGCCATTATCCAATTAGCGCAACCTCCCCCTCCACAAAGATTCCAACATTTTAAATTGGGTAACAGCTTGGGCTATGGGCCTTGAATATGAAAGACTAAAACCCATGTCATTGTCTCTCTCCCTCTTGTTTGCACTCCTCTTTCTTTTCTACATAAGGTGCAGCAGTAGCAGTAAAATCAAATTTGTTATTTTTTATTTGTTTTCCAGTAAAGAAATAGACTAATTTGATGTTACTGTTAAATAAAGATAAGCTTGTTGTTTGATTTGTTATGAAAAAAATAAACATATAATAGACGTATATATTGTTGTCACGTGTTTTAAAAATGCCAGTCTATTGCTGCTGCTGCTGGTCGTATTTTTCCTCCCCTCCTTTCCTATGGCGTTCACCTTTAACCTTCTATTTTTAACCATTAGATTCATTTGAATATTTGTTGTTTCTCTCATTGCACATCAAATTATATATTAAAATCAACTTTAATGGCTAAAAATAGGAGGTCAAGAGTACATGTTAAACTGTAGGGGGTTAATGAACTTCTCACACATACATATTAATACATATGTGTATCTCTACTAATAATACAAATTCTTTACTTTGGTGAATCTTTTTGAACTTCCCAACCCACCCATCCCCTTACTGCAGCCGCAACTACTTTATTTGAGGGCATATGCATCCTTTCTCATACCCATATTTTAATCGCACTATAATTTCATCCATTGTCATTCATTCTCCCACTTTCCGCTCTACCCACTTTCTCTTTCCTATGTTTTCTCCCTTAAAATGTCAACCGCCTTTCCTGAACCCTACTCCGCCTCTAACAGCCTTCTCCTTCTTCCCTTTCCTCCACAACCTAAATCAATCTTCTCTCCTACAAACTACTATATCTTCTCTCCCCACTTTCTCCTCCCACTTTTCTTCTCCGCCTCCATGTCAACCGCCTTCTATGAACCTAAATCGATTTGTGATTTTTTTTCGTTCGGCGACGTAGAGGCTCGGGTATCATTTGGTTTTCCCTACTCTGATGTGCTGATGTCTGGATCTGCTGCTTCCCGAAGTTGCTTGCAGTCTCAGGGCACCTTCAAAAATGACCCCATCTAGAAACCAACTTCTTAATATGGGTAAGGATATAACAGACATTGATCTTTGTTTTCCGTGTTCCACGGTCATCTTACTCTCCTCCTTTTTCTCAGTCCACTTTATTCAACTGCTCCATGCTCCTAGCAGCTACGTCTATGTTCTCCGTCCTTCTAATCAGTGATGAGAATCCGAAAACTTTTCAAATTTAGGCGACCGATCTTTATTCAGCGTGCACGAAGATCGACTGCCTCAATGTTGGCCTTTCGTTTAATTTTACTCCAGGCAAGATACTTTTTGGGCATTACTTCTTATTTTTTTCCACATCGATAACTACGTCATCTAATTAGTTTCATCCATGAAGACGTTTGCGGAAATTAAGTGAGGAGATTGAAACCGAGATTTACAAATCGCATCTCAAGACAACAAGCCCTAACTGAAAAGTAGAAGACAATCAATCTACATCTACCTCAAATATCAAGTAACTTATGTACCTTTGATTTTTGTATGCATTTTTTGTTTGTTATCAGCAACATCCCATGTCTTCTTTTTATTATATTTTTAGTAACTTATATTAGTTTATACTGATTTTTTAAATAGTACTAATTTTAGGATAATAGTTTCAGGTTGGAACTTTTAACAAGTTTATGATGAAGTCGAGCATAACAACATCCAACAATGAAAGCTAGCATCTACCAGATATTTTCCCTTCAATAACAGTGAGACCTTACAGTTACCTTTCTAAATAACTTAAACATATTCTATGTATGTGTCAATATTTTAGTGCCTATATTATTTTCTCTTTGCTACTTCTCCATATGTGTAACAACCCTAGATTTTTGTATATATTTTAAATTTGACTTTCTTTTATTTTTAAATTATTTTTAAAATGTTTTATTTCAAATATTTCATTTTTAAATATAAATGTTGATTATTAAGTGATTTATAGTTCAAACTAGTATAATTTGAATATTTTACTGTAAAGAGAATTTCTGGTCAAACTGTTCAAACTTTGACTTTTAAACTTCAAATTTAAATTATTTAAATTCTTAAATTTTATCTTTTATTATGAAAATAGATTTAATAACATGAATACTGCTTTTTGTTTCATTGGAAACAGAATTAAATTGTGAAAGTTATGTATATTTCAATATTGTGTGTAAATTGATTTATTTAGCAACATTGTCTATTTTAAATTATATAAATTTTATTTTATTTTTATATTTTATTTTAATATGTATTAATATGTTATTTTATGTATATTTTTGTCTTTTAATATTTTTAAAGTGATAATATAATTTTTCTAAAGTTTACTTGAATTTATTTCAATTTATGAAACCTAGTTTCCATTTTCTTTGCTATTTTCTTAATTTAATTATATATAATTAAAATGTATTTATTTATTTTATACATTCACTTTTATTTGCTGTGTTTTACTCTATTTATATTCATTTTTCATGTATTTAAGTTAAAATAGTTTTTCCAAAGTGTATTGAATTTATTTTCAAATTTTCTAGACTAGTTTTCATTTTTGTGCTATTTTCTTATTTTAATCATATATATATATATATATTATTAATTATTTATTTATATTTTATATTTTGTTACATTTTCGAATTTAAGCTGAAGTTATAATTATTTTCAGTTATATAAACTTATATAAAGAAATTAAAAGAAATTTGAAAGGTTATGACTTTTGATTTGCCTAAGGCCTTTTATCTTCCAACCTTTCACATTTGTAACTTATCTTTTCATCAATTAGCCTTTACTATCCACATCTTTCAGCTGCATACTCTATTTTCTATTCACGTACATTCATTTTCTTTTCTGAAACAAAAGAATTTCGGCCATGGCTATTGAGGAAAGTTTGGTTAATGATTTTCAACTTTTTCTTATTCTTTTTCTACTTGTTTACATTGATTTTTGCACTTGTTCTCACCTTCATAGCTTGGCTCCTCCTCAACCAGATCTGACCTGATCTCCACCACCCCCTTCCTCTGACCATCACCCATCCTACTACCTCTCCATTTCAGGCCGAGACAATCCAAGGTGAAGACCACCACAAAATCCACCAAAAACCATCACAAACTATCACTTATGACCTAGAATTGTCATCTCCTCCTTCTACCACCATTTGCCGCCACTACCACCACCACCTCTTACCTGACCTCCACCCTCTGCCACATCATCCACCATCACCAGCACCCACTGGCCGTGACCCATGACCTCTGGCCGAACCTATTTGTGCCAAAGATGTGAGGTTATGTTGCATTGTTTAGCCTTGAACACCTAGTTTTTGCACCTAGACTTCACCACTTTGTTAACGCATGTTTGGCCAACCATTACCAACCCAAAACCAGATCCAAACCCACTCCTTAGCCATGCATTTCAGATCTGGAGCTGAAGCATAGATGGTAGAATGCATGTGCAATCACTTTGGCTTTGGTTCATGCATTCATTTCTAACATTGTTTTATTGAATTTTGGGTTGAAAACTCATGTTGTCTATATTTGTTTTGTTTGAATGTGACAAGGAATTTAATCTTTGGCTCTCCCATCTCAAATCATATTCGTATTGTCGTGCTTTCATGCCTCTGGAAATCTTTGTTGTATGTTTGTGGTCGTCATCTCCAGCTTAAACAAGTGAGTAATTCTCACCAGACAATGTGTACTTATATAACTAGTAAACTGACACCATTTGAATCTGTAAAATTATATCATCCTGTTATAACTGTTATATTATGATCATATAATGTTTACCCCTGTTATTACATATGTTATATCATCCATTACTGTTATATGATGTTATTCTCTTCATTTTATCAATTTATCACACTGCAAGTTCCCTGTAGATTAGGTTCAATATGGGTTGAAATGATACATACACAAACGGACTTTAGAATAGGGAAAGTTCGTTATGGGCTGAAATGATAAGCCTGAGCGACCTTTAATTTATTTTATTTAACTTGGGATTGCGGGTTTGAAATGATAGAACCCGGTTTTTCTTTGTAAACTGCGGATTGAAATGATACATATCTGTATCACTTGACCTAGGCTAGAAAATTATATACAGACCCGTGGTTTATATATTTTTCTAAAATTTCTAAAATATTTTAAAAATGTAAATATTATGATATTTTGATTTAAACTTTATTAAAATGATTTCTATAAAATATTTTTGATTTTCTACAAATTAAATAAGTGAATTAAGTAAATGGTGAAGTAGAATTTGTAATATAAGTTAATTTTGGAATTTATGATTTTGTTTATAAATGAAATTTATGTAAGTAAGGAAATATGAAAATTTTGATTTAAAAGATGAATTTATTGATTTTATTAAGTAATAATAATTTTTAAAAGTGTTAATGATTTTGTATAAATTAAAATATGGAATAAATGAATGTTTAAGTTGAATTTTTGAAATATAACTTAAATTGGGAAATTGTGAATTTTGTTAAAAGTGAAATTTTAATTAAGTAAAATAAATGGAAATAAGTTATATTTTGGAAATTTAAACTTAAGTGTTAAGTTAAAGTTTGAAATAAAGAAATGAAAGTTTATTTGTTATTTAATTTGATTTTGTATGGAAATTTGATTTTGTATGGAAATTTGACTTTATAAAATCATAGAAATAAAGGTATTTAAATGATTGTTTTAAATGTGAAAATATATGATTTTATAAGGTAAAATGATTTATATTAAAAGTTAATTATGTGTGAAATTGTAAATAAAACTCTGAATTTGATTTGACAGCATTTTTGAAAATGTAATATAAAGGTATTACAGCATTGGTAAATGCTGTAGTTGTTTTAAATGAACCATATAGCAAATTTGAACTAAGGGTTATCATAGCACTTTGTTAGTGCTATAGTTGTTAAATTTAACTAAAAGTTTTAATTGAAACTAAATTAAGATATTACAGCATTTTAAATGCCGTCTTTTGTTAATAGAATGTTTTTAATCATAACATTTCGTAGCATTTTCTAAGTGCTGCGAAAGTTGAATTTTCTTTGTTTAATAAATTCAAATGAATAAATAATCTTTGAAAAAGATGAAATTTTGGAAATTAAATATTTAATTATTAAATATAATGAATTGACTTTAAATGATTTAAATGGAATAGTTGATTTGGGAAATACAACTATTTTGAAATGTGATTAAATGGTATTTAAATTTAAATTAAATAAATGATGTTTTGAAATGATATTTTGAAATGAATTTGTAATGATATTAAATCTTGGAATGAATAATTTAAGTTTATATTAGTATGAAAAATATTTGGTTTACTTGTAATTGAATCTATTTAAAAGATATTGGACTTATGAAATATAGGATATTAAAGCTTTGGAACTTATTTTATAATTTGAATAGTTAATTTTGTGGATTAAATCTATAGTTGAAATTTATAAGATTTGAAATGGTCTATGGAAATTTAATTTAAATAAATGATTGAATTGAATTGAAACTTTGGAAATTGAATACTTGATTTGAAAGTATAATAATTACACTTTTAAAATGGTTTAAATGAATTATTTTGATTGAAATATAAACTATTTAAAAAGGGTGACTTGAAATGATAATAAAGGAATGATATCTTTGAATTTAAAAAGGTATTTAAAGTTGAATATTTGGATTTGAACTCAAATAATGATTTGAAATGAAGTTTTGAAAGGATATGATATTTTGATATATTAAAATGATTTGAAATGAAGTTTTGGAAAGATATGATATTTTAATATATTGAAATGATTTGAAATGAAGTTTTGAAACGATATGATATTTTAAATATATTGAAATGTTTTGGAATTGATTTAATCTTTATAAAGATTTGGATTTGAAATGATATTCTATTTTGAAGTATAAAATACTGTTTTAAATTATAACCACGGGTTATAATAACGATTGGTTGTTAAAGAGACCAGGATCGGATATGGACATACTCTCTGTCGATACCGAAAACCACTTTGATAACTGTGTACGCAGTGGAGTTTCCAGAATGAAGTAGGATGGTGACGACGATCCTAAGGTATATACGTGGACCCAACTCCCGTGAGTTGGCATAAGGTGGCTAAAACAAGAGCGATCTCGGACCAGTGAGGTAGCACCTCTTATCGGACACACTTCTTCGATACCATTCTATTACTTGTGATTGATTTGGTGCGCACCCTTGATTTGGGAGTGTTGTTCGAGGTGGAGCGGTAGTGGATGCTATGCTTTTCCATCAGTCCGTGTGCGTAATTGGTATATCTACCCTGGCATTGCCTAGTTGTGCCGTGTCACCTACCATATCGAGCCCACTACGATTTTGGTTTAAAGATCCGACCGCGTTAAGGTTCACCATCCCCTTAACGCTATTTTCTATATGATTATACTTTACTAATTAGACACTACTGTATATAGCGTATATTACTACATAGTAAATAGTTTAACGGATCCTTAAAGAATGGGCGATCCCAAGCATTCTTTAAGTTACTTGTACCTTTATTACAGTTCACTTGAGTTGGTTTACATTATATAAGTATATATTGTCCTGACTCGAGTGTTTTGTGTTTTGCTTTACGCTCGGGTCAGCCTGAGTTATTCACAGATTTGGATTTTCACTCTCTCGGATATTTGAATCGCTGGAGATTATCTGCTTGTCTTGTCCTATCTATTTCAGTTCCGTTGTTCTACTCAGCTTGTACTTAGTTATTGTATTGAGACTTCTGTTGTACTCTATTTCTTCTGTTATATCTTATGTAACTCTGATATATTTATATAGTAGCTTCATGAACTACTATTTCTTTTACTTCCGCTGCATTATTTTACTCTGTGTTTGTGATCTGTGATTATATTTATTTACTGTATATTCTGAGATTTGCCAAATTTTATTTACAACGCGGTATTTTGAGCAATTCAAGTCCGATATGTGTGGATGAGAATGGTTGAAAATATCTGGTCGTTACAGTTGGTATCAGTGCTTTGGCTTTGAGGCAAAACTTAGCATATGGAGTAGATTTATTTACAGAATCACTTTCGTTCGAGTTTGAATCTTTTCCTCTTGATTTGAATTTCCTTTGAATTTTTGGAACGTTCCCTGCGGTTCCATTCTTGTCCCTCACTATTCATCTTCTTTTGATTCTGGAGTATTCCATAACTCCACTTCAAATGATCTTTATAGTGAATTGGCGGTCTCGCCAATATTCTAATTTTCTTGTAAAGGGGGAAACTCCTTGACAAATTAGCATCGATTCACCAGAGATTTATATCTATCCTTGGTTTAGATGCTAATATCTTTTGTTATTCCAAACTCTATCTCTTGAGATCGGATGTAGATTTACTCCAGAAACATCCACATTTGATCTTATTCATTAAGTCACGGTTGACCCGGTTAAGGATGCCCGCGATTTATCTAAGCTTATCCATCTTCATATTATGTTAATTAATCATCTTGTCCTTGTTTCCAAAAATATCTCCAAACATTTTTAAAATTGTACTTGTAAATCTATGTTTTGTTTTGTATATTGTGTTGTTTGAGTTGTTGATGTTGATTTGGGTTTCCGATCGATTCGTCTGATCAACGCTATCGATAGGATTTCTAAAACACTTTGACAGAACAAACTGACACAATATTATTTTTAAATTTGGTTAATGAAATAAATTTTGATATAAGTAAATATTATGGAACTTAATAAATTGATTTAAATTGATTATTTGAAATGATAATACTTGATTTATCATTCTATAAATGAATTTATAAATAGTTGTTTATAAATTTGATTTGGGAACTGAAATGAATTTAAATCAAGAATTTGAGAATTTAATTTCCTATGGTTTCAAACCTTGTGTTTAGAGTTTTAAAAGGATATATTATTTAAAGTATTTTTGAATAGAAATTTGTTTCCAAAGAATTTTAAAGTGTTAAAATTTTCGTGCTCTTCTTTTTGTCGCTGGAAAATAATTTCGGTGATGACTGCAGCATCATCGACTTTCATTTTCGAGTTTCGAAGTAAAGAGACCATTCTGTAGTCTTGCTACAGCTTTGTTTTGGGAAATTTGATTGATTTGAATTTCTAAAATATGATTTGATTTATAATATATATAGATATATGATTTAAATTTGATTTGACAAATTATGTACATACATTTATTTATCTCTAAATGGTTTGAAAGGAATCGGAAATTTTATTCTTAAATTCTATCTTAAATAATAACCTCAAGTATAAAAAGAATACCAAAATTTTGAATAAATATTCAAGCTTGAAAGGATTGAATTAGAATGTTTATATTGTATATTAATTTTAGAAAGTTTTATTTGTATAATACACCATTGCATTCCAGTATAACTTACCTAAATTTTAGAAGTTAACAATGTAATTGGATAATATACAATATAAAAAGATTTTATAAATAAAATTTGAGTGGTTATAATAAATATTATACACTTAAATTTTAGTTATAAAAAGATTAACAAAAGTAAATAGAATAAAAGGTTAATTGAATAATCTACAATATAAATGATGTTAAAAGAACTAAAAATAAAATAAAGCAGTTATAATAAGTGTAAGTATATTTAACATAGGTGATAGAATAGATTGAGAGGGATAAATTTAATTTTAATTAGGAATAAAGAGAAATTAAATTTATTAAGTACATTATGAGTAAAATCCATGATTTTGCAAATCCATGATTTTTGAAATTGTTAGTTTAACAAAATTTGATGATAAGATAATGAAATTAGAGATAGTAAGATTTATTTAACTTGTGTAAAATTAATTATCAATTTAAGCTGAAACTATGGAAATTTCAAACCTATTATCTTATTTTGTTTTTCAAACTTATTATCTTATTTTGTTTCCAAACTGTCTGTTAGTTGTCCTTATTTTTCCTTATCGTGCTACAGACTGGTATAGGTATCTTTATAGTCTTTCTGGTTAGAAATCTTCCTATAATCTTTAATAAATCTTTGGTACCCAATGTGAATCTGAGCATTGCTTGACATCCATCTTGTCAAACTTACATATAACAATGGCTAATAGGTATAATTTCAATCTCCTTGTCATCTTGTCTTAATCTTATTTCACTCTATCTTTTTCTATGCTTTCCCGTACCTCATTCCTTTTCGGGGACGAAAAGTTTTGAGTGGGGGAGAGTGTAACAACCCTAGATTTTTGTAAATATTTTAAATTTGACTTTCTTTTATTTTTAAAATGTTTTATTTCAAATATTTCATTTTTAAATATAAATGTTGATTATTAAGTGATTTATAGTTCAAACTAGTATAATTTGAATATTTTACTGTAAAGAGAATTTCTAGTCAAACTGTTCAAACTTTGACTTTTAAACTTCAAATTTAAATTATTTAAATTCTTAAATTTTATCTTTTATTATGAAAATAGATTTAATAACATGAATACTGCTTTTTGTTTCATTAGAAACGGAATTAAATTGTGAAAGTTATGTATATTTCAATATTGTGTGCAAATTGATTTATTTAGCAACATTGTCTATTTTAAATTATATAAATTTTATTTTATTTTTAAATTTTATTTTAATATGTTATTTTATGTACATTTTTGTCTTTTAATATTTTTAAAGTGATAATATAATTTTTCTAAAGTTTACTTGAATTTATTTCAATTTATGAAACCTAGTTTCCATTTTCTTTGCTATTTTCTTAATTTAATTATATATAATTAAAATTTATTTATTTATTTTATACATTCACTTTTATTTGCTGTGTTTTACTCTATTTATATTCATTTTTCATGTATTTAAGTTAAAATAGTTTTCCAAAGTGTATTGAATTTATTTTCAAATTTTCTAGACTAGTTTTCATTTTTGTGCTATTTTCTTATTTTAATCATATATATATTATTAATTATTTATTTATATTTTATATTTTGTTACATTTTTGAATTTAAGCTGAATTTATAATTATTTTCAGTTATATAAACTTATATAAAGAAATTAAAAGAAATTTGAAAGGTTATGACTTTTGATTTGCCTAAGGCCTTTTATCTTCCAACCTTTCACATTTGTAACTTATCTTTTCATCAATTAGCCTTTACTATCCACATCTTTCAGCTGCATACTCTATTTTCTATTCACGTACATTCATTTTCATTTCTGAAACAAAAGAATTTTGGCCATGGCTATTGAGGAAAGTTTGGGTAATGATTTTCAACTTTTTCTTATTCTTTTTCTACTTGTTTACATTGATTTTTGCACTTGTTCTCACCTTCATAGCTTGGCTACTCCTCAACCAGATCTGACCTGACCTCCACCACCCCCTTCCTCTGACCATCACCCATCCTACTACCTCTCCATTTCAGGCCGAGACAATCCAAGGTGAAGACCACCACAAAATCCACCAAAAACCATCACAAACTATCACTTATGGCTTAGAATTGTCATCTCCTCCTTCTACCACCATTTGCCGCCACTACCACCACCACCACCTCTGACCTCACCTCCACCCTCTGCCACATCATCCACCATCACCAGCACCCACTGGCCGTGACCCATGACCTCTGGCCGAACCTATTTGTGCCAAAGATGTGAGGTTATGTTGCATTGTTTAGCCTTGAACAACTAGTTTTTGCACCTAGACTTCACCACTTTGTTAACGCATGTTTGGCCAACCCTTACCAACCCAAAACTAGATCCAAACCCACTCCTTAGCCATGCATTTCAGATCTGGAGCTGAAGCATAGATGGTAGAAAGCATGTGCAATCACTTTGGCTTTGGTTCATGCATTCATTTCTAACATTGTTTTATTGAATTTTGGGTTGAAAACTCATGTTGTCTATATTTGTTTTGTTTGAATGTGACAAGGAAATTAATCTTTGGCTCTCCCATCTCAAATCATATTCGTGTTGTCGTGCTTTCATGCCTCTGGAAATCTTTGTTGTGTGTTTGTGGTCGTCATCTCCAGCTTAAACAAGTGAGTAATTCTCACCAGACAATGTGTACTTATATAACTAGTAAACTGACACCATTTGAATCTGTAAAATTATATCATCCTGTTATAACTGTTATATTATGATCATATAATGTTTACCCCTGTTATTACATATGTTATATCATCCATTATTGTTATATGATGTTATTTTGTTCATTTTATCAGTTTATCACACTGCAAGTTCCCTGTAGATTAGGTTCACTATGGGTTGAAATGATACATACTCGAACGGACTTTAGAATAGGGAAAGATCGTTATGGGCTGAAATGATAAGCCTGAGCGACCTTTTATTTATTTTATTTAACTTGGGATTGCGGGTTTGAAATGATAGAACCCGGTTTTTCTTTGTAAACTACGGATTGAAATGATACATATCCGTATCACTTGACCTAGGCTAGAAAATTATATACAGACCCGTGGTTTATATATTTTTCTGAAATTTCTAAAATATTTTTAAATGTAAATATTATGATATTTTGATTTAAACTTTATTAAAATGATTTCTATAAAATATTTGTGATTTTCTACAAATTAAATAAGTGAATTAAGTAAATGGTGAAGTAGAATTTGTAATATAAGTTAATTTTGGAATTTATGATTTTGTTTATAAATGAAATTTATGTAAGTAAGGAAATATGACAAATTTGATTTAAAAGATGAATTTATTGATTTTATTAAGTAATAATAATTTTTAAAAGTGTTAATGATTTTGTATAAATTAAAATATGGAATAAATGAATGTTTAAGTTGAATTTTTGAAATATAACTTAAATTGGGAAATTGTGAATTTTGTTAAAAGTGAAATTTTAATTAAGTAAAATAAATGGAAATAAGTTACATTTTGGAAATTTAAACTTAGGTGTTAAGTTAAAGTTTGAAATAAAGAAATGAAAGTTTATTTGTTATTTAATTTGATTTTGTATGGAAATTTGACTTTATAAAATCATAGAAATAAAGGTATTTAAATGATTGTTTTAAATGTGAAAATATATGATTTTATAAGGTAAAATGATTTATATTAAAATTTAATTATGTGTGAAATTTTAAATAAAACATTGAATTTGATTTGACAGCATTTTTGAAAATGTAATATAAAGGTATTACAGCATTGGTAAATGATGTAGTTGTTTTAAATGAACCATATAGCAAATTTGAACTAAGGGTTATTATAGTACTTTGTTAGTGCTATAGTTGTTAAATTTAACTAAAAGTTTTAACTGAAACTAAATTAAGATATTACAGCATTTTAAATGCCGTCTTTTGTTAATAGACTGTTTTTAATCATAACATTTTGTAGCATTTTCTAAGTGCTGCGAAAGTTGAATTTTCTTTGTTTAATAAATTCAAATGAATAAATGATCTTTGAAAAAGATTAAATTTTGGAAATTAAATATTTAATTATTAAATATAATGAATTGACTTTAAATGATTTAAATGGAATAGTTGATTTGGGAAATACAACTATTTTGAAATGTGATTAAATGGTATTTAAAATTAAATTAAATAAATGATGTTTTGAAATGATATTTTGAAATGAATTTGTAATGATATTAAATCTTGGAATGAATAATTTAAGTTAATATTAGTATGAAAAATATTTGGTTTACTTGTAATTTGAATCTATTTAAAAGATATTGGACTTATGAAATATAGGATATTAAAGCTTTGGAACTTATTTTATAATTTGAATAGTTATTTTTGTGGATTAAATCTATAGTTGAAATTTATAAGATTTGAAATGGTCTATGGAAATTTAATTGAAATAAATGATTGAATTGAATTGAAACTTTGGAAATTGAATACTTGATTTGAAAGTATAATAATTACACTTTTAAAATGGTTTAAATGAATTATTTTGATTGAAATATAAACTATTTAAAAAGGGTAACTTGAAATGATAATAAAGAAATGATATCTTTGAATTTAAAAAGGTATTTAAAGTTGAATATTTGGATTTGAACTCAAATAATGATTTGAAATGAAGTTTTGAAAGGATATGATATTTTGATATATTAAAATGATTTGAAATGAAGTTTTGGAAAGATATGATATTTTGATATATTGAAATGATTTAAAATGAAGTTTTGAAATGATATGATATTTTAAATATATTGAAATGTTTTGGAATTGATTTAATCTTTATTTTGATAAAGATTTGGATTTGAAATGATATTCTATTTTGAAGTATAAAATATTGTTTTAAATTATAACCACGGGTTATAATAACGATTGGTTGTTAAAGAGACCGGGAGCGGATATGGACATACTCTCTGTCGATACCGAAAACCACTTTGACAACTGTGTACGCAGTGGAGTTTCCAGAATGAAGTAGGATGGTGACGACGATCCTAAGGTATATACGTGGACCCAACTCCCGTGAGTTGGCATAAGGTGGCTAAAACAGGAGCGATCTCGGACCAGTGAGGTAGCACCTCTTATCGGACACACTTCTTCGATACCATTCTATTACTTGTGATTGATTTGGTGCGCACCCTTGATTTGGGAGTGTTGTTCGAGGTGGAGCGGTAGTGGCTGCTATGCGTTTCCATCAGTCCGTGTGCGTAATTGGTATATCTACCCTGGCATTGCCTAGTTGTGCCGTGTCACCTACCATATCGAGCCCACTACGATTTTGGTTTAAAGATCCGACCGCGTTAAGGTTCACCATCCCCTTAACGCTATTTTCTATATGATTATACGTTACTAATTAGACACTACTGTATATAGCGTATATTACTACATAGTAAATAGTTTAACGGATCCTTAAAGAATGGGCGATCCCAAGCATTCTTTAAGTTACTTGTACCTTTATTACAGTTCACTTGAGTTGGTTTACATTATATAAGTATATATTGTCCTGACTCGAGTGTTTTGTGTTTTGCTTTACGCTCGGGTCAGCCTGAGTTATTCACAGATTTGGATTTTCACTCTCTCGGAGATTTGAATCGCTGGAGATTATCTGCTTGTCTTGTCCTATCTATTTCAGTTCCGTTGTTCTACTCAGCTTATACTTGGTTATTGTATTGAGACTTCTGTTGTACTCTATTTCTTCTGTTATATCTTATGTAACTCTGAGATATTTATATAGTAGCTTCATGAACTACTATTTCTTTTACTTCCGCTGCATTATTTTACTCTGTGTCTGTGATCTGTGATTATATTTATTTACTGTATATTCTGAGATTTGCCAAATTTTATTTACAACGCGGTATTTTGAGCAATTCAAGTCTGATATGTGTGGATGAGAATGGTTGAAAATATCTGGTCGTTATAATATGATTCAATCCATCGTACTTTAATATGGAAGTGGGAATGAAGCATGTGTAGCTTATTAATAAAATTTGGGTACTATGCATTTTACTTTGTGTTTACTTTCTATATCCAATTTTTTATCTATATGGTTTACTTAGTTGATTTTAAGTTCAAGTATAGTCCTGCAGTTATAAATTCGCATTCAAGTGTGTCCAATATGATGTCTGTACATTTACGTATATGGATTGAAGTTCCAGTCTACTGTGTAGTTTGTATTTGTCGCTTAACTATCATGTCTACTAAAGTTGTGTAGTCTCAAAAAAAATTTTACCCACTGCCTTAATTTTATGTTACATTTTTCTCCATATTCACATTTGTTACTTGATATTTATTTACGAACTACTACTCCAATATATAACTTTTGTATGTGACGTTTTTTTTGTAAATCACAATTACCTGCCACTTAGAGTTGCTTCGTGGCATATGAATACTTATTCAATCACCCACTATACGCAGAAAGTGCTGGGATGTAGGTCATGATAAAACCATCCGTTATTATGTTTTAAACTATACTAAACATGCTGATTGGTTAACCAATCACCAATGTGGACAATATTGAAGTGAATTGCATAATATTCAGCAAAATGAAACGGAATCATGCTGGTTTGGGATAAAACTTAGAATCATATGTCAAGGATTTTACTACAATCCGTTACACTTAATTTTTGTAAATTGACATTGCAAACGTATGTGTTTATCTTTTTCTACACGTGAATTTTCTACTATTACTCAATTTGTGAAACAAATCAGCACCGTTTTTAATATGATTGGAAGCAGTTGCTGCATTCATAATTGATGCTTATATGCAGCAGTTTACAGATAGAACTACTACCCTCGATGCGTTAAGGTGAGCAGATACATTGACTTCCAGATCCAGGTTTACTGAAGCTTACGGAACAACACCATAGTCATCAACTCATTGACTTCCAGATCCCTCGACGAAGCCGGGGTGAAATTCAGCTTCATCATTAAACATGCTTAATCTCCTCGATAAAGTCGAAGCAGATGGAGTAACATCAAAGTCATCAAGATTCTTTAATGGTTGTTGAGTTCAAAGTCATACTTGATGTCGCTGCTAGCCAATTACAGAGGTAAACGATGTCGCATGTCTGCGTCATTGTTAATGGTAACCGTCACCGTTCATGACGTAATGAATCCGACAATCAAGTATGCTGGTCTCGCTCAAGGTATGGAATTTTTACTCAAAATTAATAGCTTCATTTCGACGATTTACAAATCTACAAAGATGAACTTTTAAAGGTTTCAAACTTCAAATAATCTACCAATTTCAGATTCCATTTCGAAAATTGCATTTTAACAATCTAAACAACCAGTAAATTCCAAGCTTATCTGATTATATAAGCTAATCTATCATTTTCAAAAGTGAGGAATTCTAAATGAACTTGATTTCATAACCCACTTAAGTTTGTCATGGATTTTGATTTGCGGATCATGAATGTCTGAATTTTCAAGCATACCAATATCATGTGTTTGTATGCAAGTTTCAAATGTATCTGCATTTATGTTTTCATACATACTTGCAAGTTTTACATGGGAAAGGATTCATACATGTATTCCGGGTTCAAAGTACATAAAGCCTTACAGCTTAAACACATAAACTGAATTTTTGTACTTTGGTTTCGACTGTATATAGCTTCATTTATATTAGTGGATTAAACTATGGTTCTGAGTGGGTTTACTTTTTCCTACAGATAAAAGTGCAGTTTCATATGTCTGGGTATTTGCAACTGTCAAATTTACACAGTTTTAGGCATGTCAAGGTTTTTGGATCTACCAATTTTTGACCATACGACCTCATGTCAGTATAAGTATAGGGTTAAGAATGTACATATTAGATTTTGAATCCACAAACATTTCAAATATGTCAGGTTTTAAAATATATAATATTTTTGTTTATACATATATATATGTGGTTTTGTGCCTTCTAATATACATCGGTTTTCAAATGAGTATTACAAAATATTTCGGTTACTCAGTACTGACTTATTCCACATTGAGTTTATCTGCTTATACAAGCTGATCTATTATTTTCAAAAATGGAATTTGACATCAATTTGATTTCATAAGCCACTTAAGTTTGTCATCAATTTTGAATATCTGAATTTTCAACCTGTATCTGCATATATGTTTTCATACATACTTGAAAGTTTTACATGGGATCAAATACTATAGCTATTTCAGATTTAATTTCGAGCACTGCAATTTGCAAATCTAAGAAACCAACAAGCTCCAACCTTATCTGCTTATACAAGCTGATCTATTACTTTAAAAATGAGGAATTTGACATAAATTTGATTTCATAAGCCTCTTAAGTTTGTCATCGATTTTGAATGTCTGAATTTTCAACCTGTATCTGCATATATGTTTTTCATTTATACTTGCAAGTTTTACATGGGAAAGGATTCATACATGTACTTTGGTTTCAAACTGACTAAAGCCTTAAACTTTAAACACATAACTTCCACATATGGACTTTGGTTTCCAATTTATATCCGACCGCTCATCAAAATTATTCTTCACTATCAGGTAGTGAAAATGATAATGCCACTGCTGCCACAGATTCAGTATATTCTACAAATCACATGATAGAAAATGATGGTGCTATCAAAGCAGGGATTCAAGCTGCTGAGAGCGCAAAAAATCTAATGGAAGTGACAGTGGCTACTTCTTCCAAAGATAATGAAGGTAACTATCATGGTATCCTATATTTCATACATAGTTTATTCTTTCATTGTAAATTTTCAATGATATCATTCAACCACAATTTATAACCATGAATAAACATTACATGATCATTTCTTTCACTTTAATAGGATTATCACCAAAGTACTATATTGGTACTCTAAAGAGTATTATATTGTGTAACCTTATTTTAGATAGGAAAATCTTTATTATGTTAATTTAATGTGATACATATAGCCAAATTTTCAAGGATATTTACCCATAGATTTTATTCTTTTGGTAGCATGTGATGTTTGATTAACTGTCAGATTATTTGGTGATAGTAAGAAGACGGATTAGAATATTCTGCCAACTATATATTATATTTCAAGATTTTAAAACAATAATAGCGTCTATCATTCTTCTATATGCAGAAAGTGCTGGGATGTAGGTCATGCTAAAACCATCCGTTATTATGTTTTAAACTATACTAAACATGCTGATTGGTTAACTAATCACCGATGTGGACAATATTGAAGTAATTTGCATAATATTCAGCAAAATGAAATGGAATCATGCTGGTTTGGGATAAAACTTAGAAGCATATGTCAAGGATTTTACTACAATCCGTTACACTTAATTTTTGTAAATTGACATTGCAAACGTATGTGTTTATCTTTTTCTACACGTGGATTTTCTACTATTACTCAATTTGTGAAACAAATCAGCACCGTTTTTAATATGATTGGAAGAAGTTGCTGCATTCATAATTGATGCTTATATGCAGCAGTTTACAGATAGAACTTCTACCCTTGATGCATTAAGGTGAGCAGATACATTGACTTCCAGATCCAGGTTTACTGAAGCTTACGGAACAACACCATAGTCATCAACTCATTGACTTCCAGATCCCTCGACGAAGCCGGGGTGAAATTCAGCTTCATCATTAAACATGCTTAATCTCCTCGATAAAGTTGAAGCGGATGGAGTAACATCAAAGTCATCAAGATTCTTTAATGGTTGTTGAGTTCGAAGTCATACTTGATGTCGCTGCTAGCCAATTACAGAGGTAAACGATGTCGCATGTCTGCGTCATTGTGAATGGTAACCGTCACCGTTCATGACGTAATGAATCCAACAATCAGGTATGCTGGTCTCGCTCAAGGTATGGAATTTTTACTCAAAATTAATAGCTTCATTTCGACGATTTACAAATCTACAAAGATGAACTTTTAAAGGTTTCAAACTTCAAATAATCTACCTATTTCAGATTCCATTTCGAAAATTGCATTTTAACAATCTAAACAACCAGTAAATTCCAAGCTTATCTGATTATATAAGCTAATCTATCATTTTCAAAAGTGAGGAATTCTAAATGAACTTGATTTCATAACCCACTTAAGTTTGTCATGGATTTTGATTTGCGGATCATGAATGCCTGAATTTTCAAGCATACCATATCATGTGTTTGTATGCAAGTTTCAAATGTATCTGCATTTATGTTTTCATACATACTTGCAAGTTATACATGGGAAAGGATTCATACATGTATTCCGGGTTCAAAGTACATAAAGCCTTACAGCTTAAACACATAAACTGAATTTTTGTACTTTGGTTTCGACTGTATATAGCTTCGTTTATATTAGTGGATTAAATTATGGTTTTGAGTGGGTTTACTTTTTCCTACAGATAAAAGTGCAGTTTCATATGTTTGGGTATTTGAAACTGTCAAATTTACACAGTTTTAGGCATGTCAAGGTTTTTGGATCTACCAATTTTTGACCATACAACCTCATGTCAGTATAAGTATAGGGTTAAGAATGTACATATTAGATTTTGAATGCACAAACATTTCAAATATGTCAGGTTTTAAAATATATAATATTTCTATTTATACATATATATATATATATGTGGTTTTGTGCCTTCGAATATACATCGGTTTTCAAATGAGTATTACAAAATATTTCGGTTACTCAGTACCGACTTATTCCACATTGAGTTTATCTGCTTATACAAGCTGATCTATTATTTTCAAAAATGGAATTTGACATCAATTTGATTTCATAAGCCACTTAAGTTTTTCATCAATTTTGAATGTCTGAATTTTCAACCTGTATCTGCATATATGTTTTCATACATACTTGAAAGTTTTACATGGGATTAAATACTATAGCTATTTCAGATTTAATTTTGAGCACTGCAATTTGCAAATCTAAAAAACCAACAAGCTCCAACCTTATCTGCTTATACAAGCTGATCTATTATTTTCAAAAATGAGGAATTCGACATAAATTTGATTTCATAAGCCTCTTAAGTTTGTCATCGATTTTGAATGTCTGAATTTTCAACCTGTATCTACATATATGTTTTTCATTTATACTTGCAAGTTTTACATTGGAAAGGATTCATACATGTACTTTGGTTTCAAACTGACTAAAGCCTTAAACTTTAAACACATGACTTCCATATATGGACTTTGATTTCCAATTTATATCTGACTGTTCATCAAAATTATTCTTCACTATCAGGTAGTGGAAATGCTAATGCCACTGCTGCCACAGATTCAGTATATTCTACAAATCACATGATAGAAAATGATGGTGCTATCATCGAGCCATGCTGTGGTAGCTCTACCTGCCGGCTCATTCATCGAAGAGTCGGCTAACCTGGGCGATGCCGACCAATGCTGATTATGGAGGTAGTGTGGTGGATTACGCAGACGTCGACGCTGGTAGGTACAACACGATTGTCCACTTTGTTTGTCCGTTAACTACAATATGTATGCTTTGTCTTCGATATTTATTTTCGACAACCAATATTTAACTTCTGGCAATTATTCACTTTATGAATTTAGTACATACAATTTATTACACAAAACTCAAACTGTTCATCTGCTGCATTCACTACCATTTATTTTCTTAACATGGACTAATCCTTCACGAGGCAATACATCACATTTCCTTCAGATGCTGATACATATTTTTTGAAATAGAAATATACAGTGTTCGTTTGGACATAAAATCATATAAATATATATATGTTTGTATTTTAGTTTAATTTCATTTGTACTACAACACTACATAACATTTCAGTGCAGCATTACTTTATTTTGATGTTCAACCATTTGCGTTCTAATTAGAAAACTGCAATATTTAGGAATGTCAATTTACTGATTTTCAGCTGTACAGCAGCCTCCAACTGACCTCTGACTAATATTTCAATACTTCAGTTACTACACTTTAACTTATTCCACTTTCACATTTTATCTATTTTACTGATTCAAAATCTAAAATATCTAATACTTTTTTTCCTATTTTGTTGTTTACTGTTTACCGGTTTTCCCATTTACTTACTTTCAAAATCGACTGTTTTCCCATCTTCTAAAATATCCCAATGCACAGTTTACTTTCGGCCCACATATTGCAAAAAATAGCAGTTATTCCCTGCTGACTTTTTCCACGTTGAACATTTCTGTTTTTTTTTCGTTCAAACTCCAAAAAATCTCCTTCTTTTTCCTCCTACACTGACTACGTACACAAATATCAACTTTATTTAACCTCTGCATCCCCTTTCGTTTGTTCTCACGTTTGCAAACTTGCACCACCTACGTATGCCCCCCCCTTCTTCCCTGCTTACATCACTGCTTCACAGTTCATGTCTCTCAATTTACACTGACACTGTCGTCCATCGGTTTTCACCCACTGTTCCACAACACCCCTTTTTTCGATTACACCAACTTTACCTTGCCTTATTGCCCTGTTTATTCATCACTTACTCAGTCACTCAACTTTTTCCCAGCTTTGACTGCCAAGCAGATGGATTCTGAGCAACGTGAATACCGTAGGTTGGCACAGCGAGCCCGACGCCAACGACTGTCCAACGAAGCAAGACAAGTTCAGCTGGCTAACCGTAGACGACAACGACGTGAACGACAGCTGCTGACATCAGAATTGCAGCTACCATCTACATCAGGTTTGTCTTCTGATCTTATCCATTTTGCTTTACTTACAACTCTTTTCCCACACCGTTACTGGGTCCGCATTTCGTCCAGTTTTACTTCACCCTCATCCCATACATTCCATGCATAGGTCGAGAATGTGCGTACCAATTACAAATTTCCATGTACATCCGTGAATTCTACAGTTTACTACACACCCTATACAATTATTTTTTCCCCACCAACTTCTCAGACTGCAAATTACAACTGAAATTTCGTAAATTATTATTTAACGTATACCGTCGTGTCAATACAATTATAAGGTTAAGAATGTCTATATTAGATTTTGAATGCACAAACATTTCTAATGTGTCAGGTTTTAAAATATATAATATTTCTTCACATACATATCTATATAGTTTTGACGCTTCAAATATACATCGGTTTTCAAATGAGTGCACGGTCTTATAAATATATACAGTTTCAAATATACATATATACTTGGGCTTTGATTACCAAATACCTTCTTCGGAATTTTACGTAAGAACATAAATTTTTATATATACTAGGTTCCTCAAGTGCATACATTTGGAAAGTATATGGATTATCGTACATATTGTGTTCCACTGCCTCAGACTTCATACTGTATAGTTCGAAATACGTAAGGTTCAAGCGTATTTGGTTTCAACTATAAAGATTCATATTTATAACTATTGAAAGTACGGAGCCTTATACATATTTCGAAATTGCAAAATAATAGGGATTGCAGGTTTAAAAGCCTAAAAATATGTTTATATACGCATCAATTTATGTGCACATCACCAGGTTTGAAATAACTTAATTTTGAGCACATGTCTGAGTTTTAAAAAAAAAGGCTTTTTGTACATTTTTAAGCTTTAAGCATATTAAATTTCATGTGAATTGTCGTTTGAGCATATAATTTAAAACGCATAACCTATGGACTGTATATCACTGTTTATAAATCTTCACATTTCACAAATGGACTTCGAATATGTATACCTTTGGGTTTTCAAAGCATAACATGTTTTGGTTTGAACATTTGAGGTTTCAACAAAATATTATCAAACACATGACAGAAAGATGGCAAACTAGCCACCTGCTGTTCTTAACTTTTTCCCACAAAACTATACATGATTTGAAGTTTCGGACAATACTGTTTTGGCCCTTCTTTTATTTCACTATTACTAATCTACCCAATCTATTAATCATTAGCATTTTCCAAAATTGAACGAATTCTATGTTATTACTTATTTTTATAACAGGTCTTATAAAAATTAGTATTCATTCTACTAAACATGTCCCCTTTGGTTTTGCATACATGATTACATAATTTACCTACGCTCCCTTATACATACCTGTGTACCACCTTCCCAGTTTTATACACTGCTATTCACTTACCTCTATTTCCCCCTATTAACACTGCCTACTGTCTACTGTTTTTTACTTTCCCCTTAACACATAAGCTCCACTCATACAACTGTTCTATTCATAAAAAAGATTAAAATTTTAATTGTTATAACTATCAGTAAACTCTTCGTTCACATGGGCAACATATTTTTTTACAAACCGTACCAAAGTAAATCAAATCCCAATACAGTTAACCCTTACCGTAGTAACAACAGCTTTTGTTGGTCACTGTATTTCACAATTTGATACGTCATCGACCCTCCCTTTTTAATTACGTCCATAACTTTCTCCATCTTTTTCCACCCCGTCTTCATCCTCCATTATCAATATATGTTTTATTTATCTCACGGTTCGTAATCCATCTTTAGGAACTGCACCATCTGAAAATCAACAAGATTTAGAACCTCTGCCCCCTTTTCCCACCAATCACAATTGCGGTCGAAACTTTATCCCAACGACTTCCCTTCGTCCTCACCTACTACCACAACCCACATACTGATCCTTCTGTGGAGCCAAAAAATTATGCTGAAACTTCGCAAATCTGTTGCTCCAATGGAAGTATTACTATTTGTCGACCCACTTCTCCACAGGAACTAAACAACTTATATATGGATCAAGGCGAAGTTGGTATGCATTACAGGAAAAACATCAGAGCTTATAATAATGCATTTGCTTTTACATCAATGGGTGCACATATAGATCAAAACCTAGCAAACGCAACAACCGGAATTTATTGCTATCGTGCCCAGGGTTCCATATATCATCGTATTGGAAGTGTTTTACCAACAAGTGAAAGCAGACCGAGATATCTACAACTTTACATCTACGACACAGACCACGAGATTCAAAATCGACAAATTGATAATGAGACGTTGAGATCGGATGTACTTCTCCTCTTACAATACATTCTAGATACCTACAACCCTTACGTATCCATCTTCTGTCAACTTGGGCAACGTGAAGATATTGAAAATTGTAGAATTAAAATAAAGGAGATTACAGTAAACTGACATCTTCACTACTTACCAACCGCATCACAAGTAGCTGCGATAGTTGTAGGAGACGAAGTATGTGACTTGCAAGGTAGGGATATCATTATTGAAACAAGAAGTGGAAATCTTCAACGAGTTCCAGATACAGCCGGATTTTATGACCCACTACAATATCCTCTGCTGCTCCCGTATGGTAACCATGGGTGGGATTTGAACGTTCACGATAATGGAAACAACCACATCAGTTGTGCATCTTACTACTCCCATCTTATGCAGGTATAAACGCTACACTACCAGTTATCCATATACTAATAGATTTTCATGTCCTATAAAAATACCTCCACCTTTTCTTTTACTCCAACAACCATCCTATGTTGTAAACATAAATACCACTATCTAACCATTAGAAATATATCAGTCAATACACAAGTATTTTCCACATCATACTGTTATCTGTTACGTATTATTTCCCTATTACTGTTGCATTTAAACATATTTTTATCTCCTTAGATTCGACCAGCAGATGTATCAGTTATTCTGCTCGGTGGACGCCTATTTCAACAATATGCAGTTGACATGTTTGTCAAAATAGAAACCATGCGCCTTAGATTTCTTCGTAACAACCAAGATACCATTAGAGCTGATCTATGTCAAGGTTTGCAAGATGCTCTCACCATGGGAGAGACATTGGCAAGTAAGTTTTTCACACTCACCACATCATATTACCCACTTACTACTACCTCCCTACAACCTTTATTTATAACCTAATCAAAAACTCATCTACTCAAATAATATTGGTGTGAGGAAAATTCTTCCTTCCTCTCACATTGGTAGTCCACGTGATATGCACCAGCGGTACTAAGACGCAATGGCAGTAGTTCAGAGGTACGGAAAGCCTGATTTATTTATTACTGTAACCTGTAATGCTAAATGGATAGAAATTACTAACGAACTCCTTCCTGGTCAACAACCACCCGATCGACCTGATTTAACGACTAGGGTTTTTCGCGCTAAATTAGAACAGTTAAAACATGATTTGTTTGACAAAGGCGTTTTAGGTAAGGTCGTCGCCCATGTGCATGTAATTGAATTTCAAAAAAGAGGCCTACCACACTCACATATTCAACTTATTTTAGCTGAAAATGATAAAATTAGCAATCCTGATGAATACGATGCCATAGTTAGAGCTGAAATTCCCAACAAGGATGTTGAACCTGATTTGTATACTACCGTCATGAAACACATGATTCATCGTCCCTGTGGTCGGTTCAACCCTACCGCCGTTTGTATAAAAAACGGCGTGTGTAACAAAGGGTTTCCTAAGCCTTTCGCTCCCATTACTTTACAAGGAAATGACTCATACCCAATTTACAGATGTCTCGATAATCAAACTCATTGTGAAACAGCTGAACATACAGTTGACAACCGTTCGGTAGTTCCTTATAATCCCTACTTAATTTTGAAATATGACTGTCATATAAATGTTGAAATTTGCTCCAGTATCAAATCCATAAAGTATATTTACAAGTACGTGTATAGGGGACCGGATCATGTGTCAGTTACTGTTTCTACTACACCAACTGATAATGACGATGAAATTTCGAAATTCAGTAATGCACGCTAGGTCTGTGCTCCCGAGGCCTTATGGAGAATATTTAAATTCTCCCTCAATAATATTTCACCCTCCGTTATTGGTTTACAAATACATCTACCAAACAGACAGTCCGTCCAGTTTTCGTCAACTGAACAGTTACAACATGTTCTCAATGACCAGGCCAGGTCAAAAACAATGCTTACTGAATTCTTCAACACAAATGTTAGCTATGTGGATGCACGACAATATTTTATCATGAGTTCCCCGAGAAATATTGGTAGGACTACAAACAAAAGGCTTGGATTCATAGACAAAACAATCGTTGGGTAATAGGCAGAATGTACACGGTATCCCCCCTAGAAGGCGATCGTTATTTTTTACGATTGTTTTTAACTCATGTTAAGGGACCATTATCCTTTAACCATTTACTTACCACTGGTGGAGTACAATATCATACCTTCAAAGAAGCGGCTGAACGTAGAGGTTTATTGGAAAATGATGATAGTATTAAAGACTGTTTAACAGATGCTTCAAACACACATATGCCTTCTGCACTACGAAGATTATTCGTAACGATTTTGGTATACTGTGAACCAAGTCATGTGCGACAACTGTGGGAAGACTTCTCTCCACATTTAATTGAAGATTATCAGCATACTTCCACTTCCATAGCAAACAATGCCTATTTACTCCTTCACTGTCTCTCTGATCTTAATGACCTACTAAACCAATACAATAAATCAGTTTTTGATTACGACTTACCGCACGATACTCTAAATTACTCTACCGATTATAGCACTACAACCACTATTTTACAGGAACATTCGATCGAAATACCACAGGCAGACATAGAATCCGTAAACAATTTCAACTTACAGCAGAAGGAGGCTTTTGATATGATAATGAATTCGATAAACTCGAAAACAAGCTCAATTTACTTCGTCGACGGTCCAGGTGGAACCGGAAAAACTTATTTATATCGAGCAATTTTAGCTCACTCACGGAGTCAGGGACTTATTGCAATTCTAGTTGCCACTTTAGGTATTGCTTCTATAGCCTTACCCGATGGTCGAACTGCACATTCTCGCTTTAAAATACCAATAAACCTTGATTCCTCCTCCACCTGTTATATTCCCAAACAATCCGATACAGCTAAACTACTACGTGCGTCCACTGTTATACTATGGGATGAAGCTACAATGGCTCATCGCCACGCATTTGAGGCAGTGGATAGAATGTTAACAGATCTAACCAATATCGATAAACCATTTGGTGGTAAAGTTTTCATTTTAGGAGGTGACTTCCGTCAAGTTTTGCCCATCGTTAGTAAAGGTACTAGGGCTCAAACAGTTGACGCGTGCATAGTAAGATCAGTCTTATGGTCGTCCGTTCACGTCATACACTTAACACAAAATATGCATGCTAGAAATGATACTCCATACGCCGACTTTGTCTTACGTGTTGGAGATGGGGACGAACCATACGTGCAAGATGACATGATCAAACTTCCAGATTATATTGTCATAAATTGGACTAACCCAAACTCCATTCACGCTTTGATTAACTCTGTTTTCCCTAACCTTGCTATCGAATCATTCAATATGGATTACATAATGAATAGAGCCATATTAGCACCAACAAATGAGACAATTGACGAACTCAATAGTAAAGTAATACACATGTTCCCAGGCGTTGAGCAAATTTATTACTCCTTCGATTCAGTTGAAGACGATACGAATAATTTGTACCAACCAAAGATCTTGCATTCACTCGCACCGGGTGGATTACCACCTCATAAACTAACTCTTAAAGTAGGATCCCCTATCATGCTTCTTCGGAATATTGACCCCAAAATTTAATTGTGTAATGGTGTTCGATTAATCTGTCGTGTTTTCCACAGAAATCTTATAGATGCTAAAATTACAGTTGGTCACTTCCACGGTACGAGAGTATTTATCCCCCGCATACCACTAAAACCGTCAGAAAATGTACACATGCCTTTCACCCTAATTCGAAAACAATTTCCAGTAAAATTAGCTTTTGCAATTACATTTAACAAGTCTCAAGGCCAAACAATTCCAAACGTTGGTATTTATCTTTCACAACATGTTTTCACTCATGGTCAGCTGTACGTAGCTTTGTCCCGTGGTACCGGACGTCGAACAACAACGGTATTAGTACAAAATGGAAACATTAAGAGGAAAAAAGGAACTTATACTAGAAATGTAGTTTACAAAGATATTTTACTCACATGTACGCAAAACATGACTCATTCATCATAAAATAAATGCATTAATTTACTTTCTATCTACTAATAAAGCTGCTGTTTTTCTTCTTTTTCCCACATCTCTACTAATAAATGAGGACTGGCACTACGACGTTGCACACGTCTCCCTCCTCAAAGTTCGCTCCATTACACGTACGCGGGCAGTTCAGTTTCCACTTCCCACCCATCTGTCTACCAGCTGTCATCTTCCATCTCATAGTTTGATCGCCAGGTACGTTCAAATCTCCTCTGCATTTATTACTTCATTTCCTACTCTGTACTTATAATTCCCCAACGTCCTGTTATTCCTTGCTGTAAACCGATAAAACAAAAAATATCACATTTTTTTTTCATCTACTAAACACATATATTGGTTGACAACATATCGCGTTTTCCTTCATGATATGGCTGTAGCTTACTTCTATGAACTGTCACATAATCGCTTTAGTAATACGGTGTTGTATCCAATTTTTACTTTTTGCATTCGTTTACAAACATTTTCTCTATGTTCACTACTTATACATTTTCTCCACTCAACTTTCACCTGCTGTACCATATATATAATTAACTTTGCACTAATGCAGTGACCTACCACGTTCTTTACCACTGTAGACATCTAACACAAATTGACCTTTCATACACACACACACACACATATATACACACACACACACACACATATATATACACATATATACATACATATATTTATATATACATACATACATACATATATATATATATGTTATCTTAATCCAATATTAGATATTGGATTTATATTTTCATTCATACTTTAAATTTAATACATAACATGATGTATGACTGCTATGTTTCCTTTTTCCCTTTTTTCCGTGATTGTTAACACAAGCAGGGTAAATCAACTATTTCACTGGCATTTTTTAGGTACCTCAGAGGGCACTTCTGTTATGGAACAGCGATCGCATCGACAATGTAATAAAGCAAAATATGAAGATGATCCTGCCTATTATAATCCCTTCACTGCAAAAAAAACAGAAGGGGTCAGTGGAACAGAGCAGTTCAAAACATCGCTCAAAATTTCCTCAACATATTCTCGGATAACTACCCAAAATTACTCAACGACTGCATGCAGAAATTTGAAGAAGATAAGGCAAAAATGACCGAAAATAATTCACAGTCTAAACCTGTATGGAACGCCCTTGACAAAATTTATGCATTACAATGTGTAGACAATGTGGTTGGCAGTTAATTTGTTGATGACATCATGAAATCATCAGTAATTGATGAGTACCATATACAGAAACGAGCCTACAGTACTGCTAATCATATGCATGCCTTATGTTGTATACTATTTTGCAGCCTCCTTAAAAATGGTTTTTTTGTACAATAATATGTACTGCGCCTGCTACTGCTTATGTTGTATTTTTGGACAATATTACGTACGCATGCGACTGCTTAGCCGATTTAAATTTCTAATTTAATGCAGTAAACATCTGACTTATTTTTTCCTGTTAACTTTGCATACCCATTCTATCTACTGCTGAACTGACAACACACAGTATAACAGACTGCAATCTACCACTTGCATAGTTGGGTACCATACAACCACATATTCTACATCTAGCTTTTAACAAAGGACGCATGTAACAAATTCAACTCAGTCCTCTTACACCTCCCTTATTTACTCCCCACCAAATGGCCCACTTAACACTCCACAACACACTGACTCTTTCCATTCTCCTATTCTTATCACTATAAATCCTCTACTTCCTTTCCTTCTCCTTTATATTCTGGCAGCACTATTTCTTCCCACTATTATGACAAAGGTTGTTCTCTCTTCCACCTCCTCTTATTTTTTACCTCCCTACACCATACCCAACACCCAGCGCACTACCCCCCCTTTTAACCTTCCACTATAAATTCCACCACACACATTTTGTATACCCCACCCTTTAACTTTTTCTCGCCACTAACATACACTTTTTTCCTCGCAGCGAAAATCTGTCGTTCAACAAAAAGACGCTTCAACAGCCATCAGCGTAGAAAAGGTAGAACGTAAAAGCGCACGTCAAACAAAACAGACGCACTCATTTGCTGATGCTAGGGTTGGAGTTTCAAACACCGTCAAAAACCGCACTGCTCCTCCTATTCCATCAGAAAATGATACCGACTGCAACAACAATGTTCCTCTTCCACTACGACCGCTTACTGGAAAAAACGTGGAATTAAATGACAAGTATTCTCACATATCCGACTATGATGTACAAGCACCAGTAACTGCTGAACCACAACTTCTTGCACACTGTTCTGACAACTATGACTAGGATACTTTTTTTACTCCTGAAGTGGTATGATACAATACGTCTACTTCTTC
Organism: Allium fistulosum; assembly: GCA_030737815.1. Lineage (NCBI taxonomy): Eukaryota > Viridiplantae > Streptophyta > Magnoliopsida > Asparagales > Amaryllidaceae > Allium > Allium fistulosum. Next base: position 896,325,786 of record CM060902.1, read on the forward strand.
CTTTAATCCTAACAACATATGTTCACATATGCAAACGCATATATACGTTTTTGTTTACTTCTATACTCCTATATGTTTTTAACTATATATGTCCACTCCTCTGCCCCACTAACCTTAATCCGCTAATACCTAATCATTATTTTCTTCCCTCTTGTAGAATGAACAGTGCGATAAGATTGTGGATCGTTTTCTAGCTGATCGTTCGTGCTAGAGCTTTTACGACGTCCATCTTTTTTACATTTTTAGCAACCATTTCGTATTTGCCTTTGTACCTTTGTTCCGTACTGCAGCATTATGTTTTTTCCTACATAAGCACTGTAAATTTTTTCATTCCATTCTCATAATTATTATTTGATTTCCAGTTGTCTGTTCCGCTTTCTTCAACTAATTAGCTTTTTAATTTTATATGTTTACCCGCATCACTCTTTTCATGTCCGCACATATCATCAAAACGTTCTCACAAAGGGGTAAATACAACAAAATATAGATATGGTGACATGTCCAATATATGAAGATGACAACATGTCTACTTAACTAGTTATAGACCATGGTTTACATATTAGGAATACAATTTAAATAAATAAATAAATAAATAACCCTCGTGCTTCATCTACGTAGCTTCACCCATCTTCGAAATAGCAACATGTCTAGTCTCATATAGTCAACCTACTCAAATGAGTACCCATGAGTTTATAACGGAAGAAACAAAATAAACACACAAATCAGACATAGAGCCTCTTGTGCGTAATACTACCTAAAACAAACAACATATATAATGAGACCATACTGCAAAGCAAGATGGGTTTTCCCCTTACTAATTCATCGACAATATCACAAGCATCGTAATATGAACCATATCATTGTTTGATCAGGTGCGTTAGTGACAGAGCCAAAAGGGCGACTTAAAAAAAGGTCCTTTTATTAAATTGCACAAAATCTTATTTAGAGTTTATGTGAATAAAATTTATTCATACTAAATGAAATTTAGTATTTGTTAATAAAAGAGCTTGTGAAATATTTTTATATTTGTTTAATTTACTTAAAATATTTCTTTGTTTGTCAATGTTTAAAAATAATATTTTATTATTAATTTAATTTAAAATTAATTTATTAATTTGATTTTATTTAATTTAATATTTTAATGTTTTGATGTTCATATTCAAAATTCTAACATTACAACAATATCGCAGTATAAGCTATCCTAGGGGTATAAGGGGAAAATTGACTGTTGTGTTCTACGGTTAATAAATGTCAATATGGTAAAATGTAACACCTATAATTTGTGCTACACATTAATCTGGATATTTTATTAAGAAATAATTAAATAAATAGTGTGGGAAAATATAAATATATATAGATAAGTGTGGAATATTGTGATATAAATATGATTTGAATTTCAAACTTTAAATAGAGAATTTGTTTACAGGGAAAGAAATAATAAGGGCCTTAATTAATAGGAGAAAAATAAAGAAATAAGGATAACACATATCATTTACAATCTCTCCCTCTCATTATAGTTCGGTGGCGTCTTTTCACAAAGGAAAAATGAAAAATAACACAAAACTCCATTAAAACAAATTCAACAAAGAAGAAGAGGAAGAAAAGGTTAGAAAAGGAAACTAAGGCAATTATCTTCACATACAACTAATCGAAGGTGAATAATATCTCTATATCTTTATTGTATGTTGTTTGATTTCGAATTTGTGATGGAACTCAAAATGATTTGGTTAATATTTATCACGCATATGGACTAGATTATTATTTATATAAGTTATGGTTATCATTTGAGATTTTTCTGCAATTTTCCCAAGAAGTTTTTGGTGTAAAAACTATATTTTGAACTTCAAATGTTTTAACATTTTTAAAATGATGTTTGGAATAATATTTGGAAGATGCATTTTTAATTCATAATTTTTAGAATTATTATGAATTTAATATGAATTGTTTAAGTGAAGAAAATAGATAATTTCTAATTTATTATTTAAATAAGAAAAATAATTATTTTTCTAAAAAATTTATATATGTTAAAGAGGAAAATTTTGACTTTTGGGAATTTTTAAGGATTTTTCCCAAGTAGTTACAATTTTATATAAATTATTTTGTGTAGAGGGTTTTAATTGCAAAAAGGTAGGTAATGGCATGATTAATAGGGAATTTATATTTTGGAAAAACAAAGAAATTTTTCCTCTTTGATTTGCTGCAAATTTATGAATGATTTTGATTAACCAATGAAAAATTGACAAAGAAATTGGTTTGGTAAAAAGATATTACTTTAAATGAAATAAATCATTTTTGCAGATATTTACATAAATGCCATTATCAACTTACGATAGCTCATATTTTTCAATATGCGATAGCTATATTGTATCAACCTGTGATAGCAAGATGTTTTATCAACCTGTGATAGCAGTATGTTTTATCAATATGCGATAGCAGTATGTTTTATGAACTTGCGATAGCATGTATTTGTCAACATGTTATAACCTATAGTTTTTCAACTTGCGATAGCAATATTCTTGTCAACATGCGATAACATCATTTTATCAAATTGTGATAGTTATTTTTTTATCAACCTATGATGACTATTAATTTTATCAACTTGTGATAGCTATTATTTTTACCAACCTGCGATGGCCATTGATTTTCAACTTGTGATGGCTATATGGTTTCAACATGCGATAACTACCTGTTTTCAACTAGCAATAGCAATATGTTTTCAACTTGAGATGGCCTTATTTTGGTTGATATGTGATGGCTACATTTGTCAATATGTGATAACTTCATTATTATAAACATGCGATTGATGAGTATAATTTAATTGACATGTGATTGCCTATATTACTGACATGCGATGGCTTAAGATTTTCAATGTACGATGACACAAGTTTTTGAGAAGAAATATAACTTATTTTATGACAATTGATAGTTATTAACTAAATGTAGCTATGTTTTCATTACAAAATATGTTTTTTGTCAATTATTTTGATTTCAAAGGAAAGAAAAGATATTTTGGTCATATATAAAGAGTTTTATGAAGGAAATTATTACTTTTTTACAAGTAACTTTTGTGTGTGTATTGCTATCGTATGGACACACACACATAAATATATATAATGGATGATGATGTGTTATTGTTAACACCACAGATATTGATTTTGATAACAACAACCATATAAGTATAGGTACTAATGGTTTTCAAGTTGTATAGAATATTTTCTAGGATGTTACACAGGTTTATACGTGTATAGGATAATCGAGTTTGAAGACTGACCAGTAAAGAGACTAGAGATTAAGATTCAGAGATGATCAAGACAATTGAAGACTCATAAGTTTAAAGACAAAGACATGAAAAATTCAAGACTATAGATTATAGTTAATAAACATTAGATAAATTTGTTAAAGTCCTTGAATAGCAACTATCTTTTCTTTGAAAAACTCTCTCACCAAAAATCTATTTATTTTCAAAATATATTTATACAAATTTTTATAGAAGTTATATATATTAAAGTATTTAAAAAACTAATTTTTAAATGATTTTACAAAATTTCAGAATTTTATAACACTTTTATTGTTGTTTTTTTTCTAACATACAAGGATATGTCGACACATCCTACCTAAGTATGTCAACATATGTATTGTTAGACGGTTTTTTAAATCTTGTAGAGTAATGTTTTTTGCTTCTATAATTTTCTTAAAGCACATCCTTTCAAACACTATATAAAAGGGACTGAAAATGTATTTTTTTCTAGTTATTCACTCCATTCTTCTTACCCTAAATTTTCATTATATTTCACAAAATCCATTTCTTATACTCTTCAAATCCACTCAAATTCAATCTCTACTTCACTATGTTCATTCTCTATAATCTACTCACTGTTTTGCAAGTATTCAAATCATTTACTTGTTCTAAACTTTCCTTTCACCAATTCAAAGATCAATGTTCTAAAGGATATTTTGTATTCAAGTTACAACTATTTGTATTTGGAATCAACAACTTTCTACTACTATTTTGTGTGGCTGTGCTTGTTGCTCGTTCATTTGATTGTTGCTCGTTCAAATCAAGTGTGTGTGCGCTTGTTTCCCGTTCAAATCAAGCGGATATGCCCGTTCAAATCAAGTGTGTGATCTTATTGCCCGGTAAATCAAGAGAGACTACACTGAGCTCGAAAAGTCGGGAGGAGGTGTCTTGTTGCCTTGAAATCAAGATTGTATTCTGGTTTGCTTGTTACCTGATTAAATTAGGCATTGAAAGGAAATCTGTACTGATATTGTACATGATTGGATGTAGAATAGTCAATCCGAACTAGTATAAAATTTCTAGTGTCATCTTTCTTACTTTTACTTTATTTTAACTGCATTTATATATATCTACGACTACCTATTAATATATATCTATGTTGATTAACTGATTTTGATTAAATCTTGAAATTATTTAGAAAAGTTCTATATTAGTTATAAAACACTATTAACCCTCTCCCATCTAGTGTTATAATAATCTTAAGATCCGTCCACACTAGTATAATTTATACTGCATCGTTTTCCATATTTGGTATCAGAACATTAGGTTTTCAAAAACTCGTTATTTTATTTTTGAATATTATAAATAACTAATAACATTGGTAGTACACATTTTAACACTTTTGTAGAAGGACAACCAACTACTGGACCCCTACTAAATAATGGTAATAATTATGCTCACTGGTCATGTAGGATGAAAATTTATTTACAATCCAATAGCTTATATATTTTGAACATTACACAAAGTGAATACACTGAACTCCAAACTAAATATTCATAATGGACCATAGACCAAAAGACATAAGCACTCAATAACTCAAAGGCCATGGATATTTTATTCTGCTCCTTAGATAAAAATGAATTTAATCGAGTTTCTATTTGTAAGTCCGCCTTGTAATTTGGAGAACATTGCATGTTAAACATGAGTGCACTAGTAAAGTAGAACAAGTTAAGATTTACATGCTAACCAACCGGTTTCAACTTTGTAAAATGAAACAAAATGAGTCTATTTCTAACATGTATTCTAAATTTCAAGATATAGTTCATTCATTAATATCATTAGGGGAAAATTTCTTAGAAGATAATCAAGTTAGAAAATTGCTTAATTCACTCTCTTCGAAATGGGACTAAAAGACATTAACAATTGAGGAAGCCAATGACATTCGTAAACTAAAAATTAAAGAATTAATTGGTAATCTATTGTCCTATGAAGAACAGTTGCAGGGTAGAAAAGAAAGTCAGGCGAACGAAAAGAAATCAATTGCATTCAACGCAACAACCGACGGTCAAGATTCAAATGACGATGATAACGATGAGGATATTGCTCTTATGACCCGAAATTTCAAAAAAATTCCGAAATATAGAAAGATGAACTTTGAAAAACTAAAAACAAAAGTTTTGGAAATGGAAATGTCTTTAAATGTTTCGATTGTGGTTAATTTGACAAACTACGAAAAGACTGTCCGCATCAAAGGAAAAGCAAAGAATTCACCAAGCACCGATTTATTTAAAAAAAGAAACAGGCTTTCAATGAAACTTTGGATGATTCTGACATAAAAATATCAACATGTGTTTACGGATGGAAAATTAAATGAGTCGAATAAAGGAAACGGCGAAATCAGTACTTTTAAATTTCATATTTTATTCTTTTTGAATTTTTTTCTTTTAACTTTTGAACTTTTTATTTTTTTTACAAATATTTAATATAGGAATAAATATATAATAATAATAAGCATAAATAAATAATTATAATTATCTGAATGTATTTCTTTATTTCTTGAATAGCGATGTTCTAGCATATATGTCAATATATGCCACCTAGATATGTCGATGTATCATGAAACAATTTGAAGAATCTTTTCAAATTTGAACTTCCCTCTCTTTGACATTCAATTCAAAATTTGAAATGGCACCTTTTTGGCTATCACAATTCAATCAAACTCCATATATTCACACCATCTAACCTCATTTTCAACACATACTTCATTTCAAAAACCAAACAAATTCTTCACTCTCTTTCTTCCAAAACAAACTCATAATGGTTTCTTCAAACCAACCCTCTTCATCCAAAACCATTAGGCTTACCTAAAGAAGCAAAAGTCAACTTTTCAAAGATGAAGAGTCCATTGAAATGTACATTGAGTATTTAAAATAAGGTAAAGTGTTTTCGGGTAGATTTACTAATTTTGATGAATTTTATTCTTATGGTATACAAGACCTTACTTCAAAAAATAATATTTTTAGTTTAACCGATTTGTGACAACCCGTATTTTGGGTCTTCAAGTTTGAATTTTTAATTTATTTAAATATTCAGATTTAAATTTAAATTATGATAAATTATCTATTTCAAACTGAGGGTTGATTTTCAATGACATGTTTTTAATTTAATTTTTAGAATTTCTATAATTTTTAATTTGGAAAATAAGTAAATTTTAGTTTGACGTATTTTACGCCAAACGTTAGCATTTTGAGACTTCACAGAATCTAATAACTTTTCTATTTTATTTTTGTTTAGTGATTGTGTAACTTTGTTATATGTGATCATGTTTTATTTTCTATCAATCGCGGCTCGAAATCGGACTCCATTGATGAAGTTGATTGGGAATATATATATATATATATATATATATATATATTTGTGTGTGCGCGCGTGCATAGGCATATGTACACAGAGCTTGATTTTTTTTCCTCCTTCATTTTTGCTCTGTTCATGTTTAAAACTAAAAACCAAACATTTTCATCAATAAAAAATCAATATAGCCCAAACTGTCGTGTTTTAGTTCTGACCACCAACATGAAAGTTGTCTGTCTACCCATCTAGTATTTTTAGAAATTGGTTTCACTTGATTTCATCAAAGACGAGCGAGATATCTCAATTTAACATGAGCATAAAATGTTCTTAAACTTCAAAAATCAAATTCTCAAGTTTCGCTCCTAATGGATCGACGCCGTAGGCGCCGTTGGGTTCGTACGGTGTTGTAGTATTTTTGTGGAGGTTTCGGCGCGATTCTGCATCGATGATCAACGTTTTTCGATTCTAGGGTTTGGATTAATCTATGATTCGAGCGTCGTTTGAAGTTTTGGAGCTTAGCGTTGTGGTTAGGGCTGTCAATTTCCTACACGACCCGAAATCCACATGGAAATTAGCAGGTTAACCCGACCCGTTAATTTGGCGGGTCATTTTCGGGTCAACCCGAATTTGACCCGTTTAAAAACGGGTGGGTTTCGGGTTGACCCGCTAACCCTAAATTGACCCGTTAACAACCCGTTTATACTTATATAGGTTGACTCGACCCGTATACGACCCAACCCGTTTGTACCTTATACGGGTTATATGGGTTGACTCGACCCGTTTACGACCCGTTCTGACCCGTTTACGACCCAATTATACCTTATACGGGTTGACCCGACCCGTTTACGACCCGTTTACACCTTATACAGGTTGACCCGACCCATTTACGACCAGACCCAACCCGACCCAATCTGACCCGTTTATAATCGGGTTACACGGGTTGGGTCGGGTCAAACCGTTTATAAACAGGTCGAGTTCGGGTTGAGCTTTTCTGATCCATTTAATAAACGGGTTGACCGACCCATTTAAAATCAACCCGAACCCGACTTGACCCAACCCAAACCCGACCCGACCCATTGACAGCCCTAGTTGTGGTCATGGAGGATAGGGCTTCATCGTGGCAAGTTTTGGTGGAGATCGGAGCAAGAAGATGTCGCGACCTTCTATGGTGTCGTGCGTTTTTTCGGTTACCTGGCATCGATCCGATTTTGTTTCGATGGGGTGAAGTTGGAATGGAGGGTTGCGTTCGATCGAGGGCAGGAAGGGGGTCATGTTGGTGGATCTCATTCGTAGTTCTGGTGGTAGGGTGCATGTGCACGTGCACGCGTGCACGTTAATGGAGGTTGGAAATAAAAGAAACGGAGGAGGAAGGAGAAGATGCTGTGTATACTGGGTTGCGGGTTGGAAATATGAATTGGCTCGGCCCATATTGCCTTGAGGTGAGAAATGGCTATTTTTTAATTGTTAAATATATATATATATATAACTAGTTAACTTTGAAATGGCATACCTCGACCATTTTAAACCTGATCAACCTGATTCCTTTTGCGCTGTACTCGTATGAACGAGTACAACATTATTGTGCAATTTATTGATAGATTGGACATGTGAAAATTTATGACATATTTAAACAAACAGGTTTTAAATTACGTTATTTAATTTAATAACGTCGTTTAAATTGATATACGTTAATTATCGATGTTTATTTGGCCAAATAAATTACTGTTGAGTTAAATTGGATTGAATATGATAATTGGACATCTGTTTAAGTGGAATAAATCACCTTTTTGCTAATTTATCTAATTTGGTAATTAATCAACATAATAAATCCTCGTTTTGCTATTTTATGGATTTGGACATTTGATTATATACCGTTAATTAATATTCTGCTTTGAATATGTGATATTAAATAATGATGGTTAAGTGTTAGATTTATTTACGTAGTCGTTGATTATGTAAATATCTGTTATTAACTTGAAAAGTTAATTGAATAATATGGTAGCTTGTTTAACTAACATGGTGATCGTTAAGCTCCTTCGAATTTGAAAAGCTAATTATTGAATTGAAAATTATTTTAAGAATAATTATTATTATTATAAGGTTTAAAAGATAATCATTATGTAGTAATAAAATTTAAATGGTAATAACTTATTAATAATAGTATTTTAAAGATAATTTATAATTGTTTTAATAATACTTTAAAGTTAATTATTTTATTAATATGGTTCTTAAAAGTTATTCTTTAATGTTATTTAAAAATGTTTAATTACTATTTAAAAGTAATTTAGTTATGGTTTAAAAATGTTTTAACTGTATTTTAATTAATTATTTAAAATGATTATCTATACTTTAATTTTCAAATAAATTTAATTAATTATATTGATTTAAGTTATTTAAATATTTATAAAGGATAATTAATTATCATATTAATATTAGTTTAAAGTTAATTAATTATTGTTTTAATAATGTTTTAAAGTTAATTAATTATAACTTAACATTGTTTTGAAGTTACTTATTAATACAATAATAGTGTTTAAAATTTATTTAAAATATTATTCATAAGATTTAAATTAAAGGAAAAAGAAGGATGTTTAAATAGTAACTTATTATTTAAAGTTATTTTAAATAAGGTATGGTTTATCAAGGGAACCTTATTGACTTAAGGAGTTTATTAAAGAGGTTTGTTTAAATATGGAAAGAGTTTTATAAATGGGTCTCGATATTTATAAATGGAATTATAATTGAGTTTTAAGGATTTAAAATGGAGAAGTTTTATAAATAGAGTTTTAGGATATATACATGATGTCTTATAAATAGATAGAAGATTTATAAAGAAGATTTATAAGTAGGTTTGGAAATATTTATGAAATAAAGAGATTTTGGAAAGAAATGATTGATTTTCATGGCATAATTCATGGGGCGGGGATTGCCCACAGTTTACTATGGATTCGCTAGGATAGCAATGTAACCATTGTGTAAGCTGCGATCCATAGTCGATATTGAACAGTGCTTTCTATATTTATTTTTAAGAGTTTTCAAGTTTCTAGGTTTAGAAAGTGAAATGGTTTATGAATATAGTTATACCATTGAGATAAGTATATGGTTATATTTTCTAAGTATCGAAAATATAGTGGTTTGTTAATATACTTATCTTGTTGAGATAAATATATGCAATTGATTTCCAAGTATTTGAAATGTGATATTAAATTAATGAAAGATTAATTTAAGAGGCTTAGTGATTTCCATGGGAAATGTAATCTTTATTTGAATGCTTGTTTATTTGATAGTTAAATAACTGATTATCAAAATCTTGGCCTAAATATGTAATCCTTCTTAATTTTGGTTGTAGGGAAATATTCCCTACATAACACTGAAGGATTTTAACTTTGAAAATATCTAGGGGAAACACGAGGGTTATATGGTACAGTTACCATCGGTGGTGCTATACTGACCCGAGCATTATAAATTAATAACACCCGGATCAGTCTGAAAATACCAGCGTGAGATAACTCGAATAAGGGGAAACATATATAAAAATTCTGTGAGACCACACCGCTAACGCGGAATGGGTTTTTACCTCCCAAGAATAACATCCATATAGGTAAGAGCAGAAATGAATACCAGGAAACAAAACCAAATATGATTGAGCATAAATAATATCAACCAGACTTGAAAGAATGGAAATAAACCGAGTAAAATCCAAACTGGACAGAAAGGATAGAACAAGGAAAATAGTCCAACTTGATAGAATGGACTAAATAAGGTAACAGTCCAAACTCGGTAGAATGAGCTTAATAAAGTGACAGTCCAAACTCGATAGAATGAGTTTAATAAAGTGACAGTCCAAACTCAATAGAATAGACTAAATAAACACTTAAATGTCATGATGAGGAGTTGGCTCTACTCGTGGCAATTTTAAAGCTAAAACTCATATTGATTTTCATTTCCAACGAAACGGCCCGACTTCGGATTAAAACCGAACAACCGTCCGATTTTGGCCCAAATTTTCACTTGCTCCAAATCCAATCAAACCAACTCCATCGTGAAGCTCTTGATGGCACGAGTCCAATGCAACAAATGGCGTTCGAATCCGACCTCGTATGAGTGAGATATGAATTTTAGAAGTTATCGATAATTTTTAAATTAAAATTAAAACAACTTTTATATAATTTACAAGTTTACCCTCCAACCATCTTCTCCCCCAAATTTTAAATGCATAGAGACACGGCCACGGTCGTGCACAACCTTGTGCACGCTCAGGCTATCTCCCCAACCACACGACGAAATCCACCTCCGACTTCGCCAACGGCTATCTCTCCTCGCTCTCCACTCGATGGTACCCTACAAACCACGCCTCCACCATGAAATCAAAATGCGACCGAGCCTCCCCCTTCACAACCTACTACTGTTCATGCATCAAAAACCATCGCTGATCCTCCCAAAACTCGGCGATCCACTACACTCCACTACCCCAAGACCAAATCCAAGCTTCGTTTTGTGGCTAGAGTGTTGGCCACTACTGAAAGTAACTAAGTGTGATTGTCTCTATCTAAAGAAGGTATTAGCTATCATGAGGTCATAAGCAATAGTGAAATTCAATATTTCTTCTCTTTCTTGGTTCCTATCGCCATATCTAAAACCACCATGCACTCTCTCAAACCCCACACTAGTTGTACCGACATGGCCGTTGAAATCTCCTTCTATGAAAAGTTTCTTCTACTTGGAACATCTCTAACCATGACATCTAACTCTTCCCAGAAATTCCTCTTGGCGGCTTCACTAAGGCCTACTTGTGGGGCATAGGCACTAATGACCTTCAGAACCATATCCCCAACTACCAGCTTGACTGGGATGATCCTATCCCCTTGTCTCCTAACATCGATCACTCCGTTTTTAAGGTTCTTGTTAATTAAGATGTCTAACCCGTTCTTGTTACCTTCTTTTCCCGTGTATCATAACTTGAAGCCTGTGTTCTCGCCTTCTGGTCCGTCCATTTAGTCTCCTAAACGCATAAGATATTTACCCATCTTCTAGTCATAGTATCAGCTATCTATCTTAACTTTCTCATTAAGGATCCTACATTCCATCAAATTCCAATTTAATTAAATAAATTTCTATTATTAACGTCAATTAATTATTATTTAAAATCGGGTTATTACAGACTTCCCCTCTTTTATCCCACCTTTTGGTAAAGGATGGAATATCAACAAATTGGCTAGAAAGGATGGACATCAAGACGAAATCGATTGGAAATGATGATCAAGGCTAGGAGAGGCTAAGTTCCAAGTTTTAAGTCAATCGGAGTCCGTATGCTCAAGATATGATCGATGCTGTCCAGGAAAATCAACCTTCACTTCATACCCATCTAGTTTGTATCGATCCAAGGAGGCCTCTATTTGTGTCCATCAGCTTGTAGTAGCTCTAATCGCATCCATCAAAGCACGTCATTTCGTATCCATCGGCTGAAGAGCCTTGTTCGAATCCATCAGAGCACTTTATTTCGTATCCATCCACTTAACAGCCTTGTTCGCATCGATCAAGTTCCAGTAGTTCGTATCGATCGAATGGTCCTCATCTCATATCCATCAGATGACCACCATCCTACATCCCTGAGAAGGCATCGTACTTCATATCCAGTGTCTGTAACATCCGTGTCCATTTCATATCGGTTAAGTTTTCACTCTCTTCGTATCGATCGACCACAGATCGATACGAAACCAACACTCCTTCTCGATACGAAGTGGCACGCAAAAAGCCGATGCGAAGTAAGATACATTCGACCGATACAAACAACATAATATTATCGATACGAACAAGGCTGTGGTGCGTCGAGTCGAACAAAGCAGTGCGACTGGTTGATACGAACAGCACGGTCATGATCGATTCGAACAAGGCGAAAACCTTGGAATGACTCGGTCAACTCGGCATAAAAAGTGGATCGATCCGAAGAGTGAGCGCCACGTCAACTCGTGAGCACGTGCTCAGTATCGATTCGAAGTGATCGATACGAACGCATGGATACGAACTCGACAGCCTTCGAAAAACACGAGATTGCATCGATCATAACTCGCAATCCATAAGTCCAAATGCTATGAAATTTTCACAGGAGCTTACATGCAACCTAAGGGATGTTCCTGCCAAATTTCGACTCGATTGGATCAAATCTTGATCGATACGAAATTCGTTCGTATCGATCACGGATCGAGTCGAAATTAGGTGGGATCGATCGCGTAGGCCCACTCACGTGCCAGAAGAAGTCTCCTGAGATCTGAGCGAGATTTTTGCAGCCTACACCTATAAATAGCATCCCAAAGGCTTCAGAAGACGTCCAGACTCTGCCGAAATCACTTTTGTACTTCAAAGCTATTGTTGTACTCGAATTTCATCACTGTAATCAGTTGAAATCAGCAAGCAAACATCAATAAAATCATCAACTTAAAAGTGGACGTAGGCCGAATTGCAGAACCACTATAAACTCTGTGTTCTTTACTGCTTTCCTCTGAATTTTCTGAGTGTTCTCCGTTTTTAATCCTCTACATACTTAGTATCTATGATTTGTAATTGTGAATTGGTGCTTTCATCGACAATTGGGTGTTTGTGACCAATTTTGGTGCAAACATTTTGGTGCTTTCATTGAGAATTGAACTCAGGGATTCTACAGCTTAGACTTTGGATTTGAAGACTTAAAGACTTGGATCTGGAGAGCTATGACAAGGCAATCCACAAGGAGACCAAGAGCAGAAAGGAGTCAACATGGAGGGAGTCAGGAGCCTTCCTCTGGAGCAAATCAGACCTCAGTCTTCATCACCCGGGACGAGATGGAGATGATGATGGAAGCTATGCAGGAGGGAATGCTGAAAAGACAAGAAGAGATGATGTAGAACCTACTCCAACAGGCTGGGCGAGCTGGAGTGCAGAATCAAGTTAACGCTACTACAGGAGATGCTGGAGATAGAGATCAGGAGCGTGGAACAACCAGAGTTCAGAATAGAGCAGGACCATTAGGGACAACACCAGAACTTGGGGGCACTCACCCGGAAGATGTTGATCGAACCTCAGGCAGAATACCAGGCGAAGCTGTTCAACATGGGACCGATAGAGGAATGAATGCTCGTCTAGGAGAGCAGATTCCAAGATTCCCTCGTGAACTCGGGGGGCATATCGAAGGCAACGGACGAGGATTGCAGCTTGGTGACATCTATAGATGGGCAGAGATGGTTAGGCGAGCCATGAGAGGCGGATTGGCGAATAGAGACTTGGAGGATGTGAATAGGAGTCCCTTCGCTCCTACGATTAGGCAAGCTACAATCCCGCCAGATTTCAAATTACCAACACTGGAGATGTATGACGGAAGAACGGATCCCACTGTTCACTTAACAAAGTACATGAGGCACATGGAAGTGTTGGGGGCATCGGAAGAGGTCATGTCACGATGCTTCCCTTTGTATTTGACAGATATTGCGGCATTATGGTTCAGACAACTGGAGAGTGGCTCCATCGGCACATGGACGGAGCTGACTGAAAGGTTTATGAGACAGTTTCGGATCCACATAGTCAGACCCAAGAACGTTATGACTTTGACATCTATGAAACAATGGAAAGGGGAGTCGCTCAGAGATTTCTTGACCAGATTCAACGTAGCAGTGGCTTCGGTAGCTCGACCTGATCCGTCGATGGTTTAAATGGCAGCAGTCTCGGGAATTGCAGATAATTCAGACTTCAAGATATCATTGGAACGGGACCCACCGAGGGATCTCGGGGAGTTCTATCATGAGACGGAAAGGTTTATGAGGCAAGAAGACGCGCAGGCTGAGAGAGAAGGGAGAGAGGCCGAAGCTTATGCATTAAGGGGTGGAGGTCCACCCAGGGAGGATCCGAACAAAGACGATAAAGGCCAAAGGAAAATGAATGACAACGGTAGCACTTTGAAAAGGCCGCAGAGGGATCAAAGTTTTCTTCTTACAAGGATCTAACTGAAACTCTAGAAAGGATTTACTTGGATACTCGAGGGCGCCTCCAGTATCGAAAACCGATAAGAAGGGAACCTTCGGATTACAAGCGGGCATCAGGGAGACATTGCCTATTCCATGAGCTGGATGGGCACAACACGAACGATTGCAGGCATTTAAAGGATATCGTTGAGGAGAATGTGAGGAATGGTCATCTACAACAATATGTAAGGAATCGAGCTGTGGCTGTGGGACAGGAGCGGCCACCGCCCGCCTCAAATGAAGATGGCGCTGGATCTAGGCAACGTCAGCTTGTTATCAACTAAATAAATTTGTGGCTTTGAATAAGTAATAGAGCTTGAAGTAATACAGCTAAGTCACTTACACATGTACGGGATCGAGGACGGTCCTTAGGCATGCTCTGAGGCGATGATAAACCATGTTGCTCGAGCCTATGAAATCCTGTGTTTCTTTTTTCCAAAAACTTTGGCTTCTTCTTTGGATGTACAGACATTTATTTGATTTTCCCTAGCTGTAAAAACTCTTATTTTGGATGATTGGATTTGGATCAGTGTAATATGTTATACAGGTCTCACAATTACAATCCCGACCAGAGAGATGGGGCAGTAATCGCAGATTACGAGTCCCTCCGCTGGAGAGCAATGGAATGGACTCAAACACAATATAAAAGTCCATGGCCGGAGAGCCGAGGCCGGAGAATATAAAAGTCCATGGCCGGAGAGCCGAGGCCGGAGAATATAAAAGTCCATGGCCGGAGAGCCGAGGCCGGAGAATATAAAAGTCCTTGGCTGAAGAATATAAAAGTCCTTGGCCGGAGAGCCGATGCCGGAGAATATAAAAAGTCCTTGACCGGAGAGCCAAGGCCGAAGAGCATAGAAACCCTTGACCGGAGAGTCAGGATCAGGGCAGGATTACGCGACCCGGCGAGGTCCAGGATTTGGAAAAAGGTCTGGAGTGGTCTCGAATTTGGATATCCACCCAGATGGCTATGGAAGTGGCTAAGGATTAGATTACTAGATTTCGAATTGGACATCGACTCGGAGCAGTCGCAGACTTGGCTATGGCTATGGCACTTGAATGGGATGGCTTGGCAATGAATGGAGTATGGATTTTAGACATCGGATTCGGAGCTGTTCAAAACACACCTTCTTACCATAAGGCATATTTTGGGGGGCAAATGTTATCCCACCTTTTGGTCAAGGCTGGAATATCAACAAATTGGCTAGAAAGGATGGACATCAAGACGGAATCGATTAGGGATGATGATCAAGGCTAGGAGAGGCTAAGTTCCAAGTTTCAAGTCAATAGGAGTCACTATGCTCAAGATATGATCGATGCCGTCCAGGAAAATCAACCTTCACTTCGTACCCATCTAGTTCGTATCGATCCATGGAGGCCTCTATTCGTGTCCATCAGCTTGTAGTAGCTCTATTCGCATCCATCAAAGAACGTCATTTCGTATCCATCGGCTGAAGAACCTTGTTCGAATCCATCGGAGCGCTTCATTTCGTATCCATCCACTTAACAGCCTTGTTCGCATCGATCAAGTTCCAGCAGTTCGTATCGATCGAATGGTCCTCATCTCATATCCATCAGATGACCACCATCCTATATCCCTGAGAAGGCATCGTACTTCGTATCCAGTGTCTGTAACATCCGTGTCCATTTCGTATTGGTTAAGTTTTACACTCGCTTCGTATTGATCAACCACAGATCGATACGAAACCAACACTCCTTCTCGATACGAAGTGGCATGCAAAATGCCGATGCGAAGTAAGATACATTCGACCGATACGAACAACATAATATTATCGATACGAACAAGGCTGTGGTGCGTCGAGTCGAACAAAGCAGTGCGACTGGTTGATACAAACAGCACGGTCATGATCGATACGAACAAGGCGAAAACCTTCGAATGACTCGGTCAACTCGGCATAAAAAGTGGATCGATCCGAAGAGTGAGCGCCACGTCAACTCGTGAGCACGTGCTCAGTATTGATTCGAAGTGATCGATACGAACGCATGGATACGAACTCGACAGCCTTCGAAAAACACGAGATTGCATCGATCATAACTCGCAATCCACAAGTCCAAATGCTATGAAATTTTCACAAGAGCTTACGTGCAACCTAAGGAATATCCCTGCTAAATTTCGACTAAATTGGATCAAATCTTGATCGATACGAAATTCGTTCGTATCGATCACGGATCGAGTCAAAATTATGTGGGATCGATCGCGAAGGCCCACTCACGTGCCAGAAGAAGTCTCCCGAGATCTAAGCGAGATTTTTGCAGCCTACACCTATAAATAGCATCCCAAAGGCTTCAGAAAGGGGATCTTTCGGCTGATCGACGTCCAGACTCTGCCGGAATCACTTTTGTACTTCAAAGCTATTGTTGTACTCGAATTTCATCACTGTAATCCACTATAATCAGTTGTAATCAACAAGCAAACATCAATAAAATCAACAACTTCAAAGTGGACGTAGGCCGGATTGCCAAACCACTATAAACTCTGTGTTCTTTACTGCTTTCCTCTGAATTTTCTGAGTGTTCTCCGTTTTTAATCCTCTACATACTCAGTATCTATGATTTGTAATTGTGAATTGGTGCTTTCATCCACAATTGGGTGTTTGTGACCAATTTTGACGCACACACCCTCTTAACAAAATTGTGTTTTTGCAATTTCCTATACGGAGAAATCAACAGCAATCTTAATTATACAAAACTTAATTATACCATTTTCAACTTTATTTTGTACGTACTCTTTCTATAAATAAGAATCTATACTATATTATTATTAGTGAGTTGAATTTCAAGCTCATACAGGCCCCCTTGAAATTTGGCAACTGAACAGTCGCATTTTTAATTTCTTTATATTCCAAACTTTAAAATGTGATAACTTTTTCTACATTGATTGGATTTAAGAATCGTTTTCACTATTAAATCTCAAATTTAATTTGCTTTCCAATGATATCCATTGTTGATAGCTAAAAATAATTTTTTTTAAAATTATAATTTTATATAGCAGCTTTAATTGCACAATTATTTTGTGTCACCGCTGTGTACCGCGTTTCTGTAACAGCATTATTATGATGATCATAAACATTACATAGTAGTTTTACCTAGATTATTATAATGTATTTATTATCTTTTAACATATTTGAAAGGAATATTTTTTTTGAATTATACAATTATGGTTGCCTTTGAATATTGTAACTACATTATGTAATAAAGCAATAATCTTGATTGTGTTTGATAGTATTCAAACTTAGTGCAGTTATAATTTAACCCCATCAAAAAATGGTGTAATAATTTATAGGCATTTTTTGAATTAATTTAACTACGTTAGCATTTTTTTATTGCATTTACTATTGATGATTTTGACTATATTTGATAATTTTATTCAATTTTAAAACAGTTATAAATTAATGAAATTAAGAAAATGCAATTATAATTTACCGGGAAGTTTTGGGTAAATTTAACTATATTTGAAGATTTTTAACCACATTTATGTGATGAAGTAATAAATTTGGCTACATTTCAGGAATTTATTCAATCTTAATACAATTAAAATTTAACTACATTAATAAAATGCAGTTATAATTTAATGACAATTTTGAATTAAGCATTGTAGAAACTGAATATTTCAGCTATATTTATGTGATGCAGTAATAATTTTGGTTGTACACGATGATTTATTCGAGCTTACTGTAGTTAAAATTTAAATGCATTAAGCAAAAGCGGTTATTATTTTGCAGTATTTTTGGAATTAAGCAATTATTGTTTTTGAATATTTTAACTGCATTTGTGTGATGCAATACTAATTTAGCTGTAGTAATAATTTTGTTTGATGTTAACGATAGTTATTTAACCGCATTATGAAAATATAATTGAAAAATGAATTTTGATTTTTGATAGCTTGAGATGATTAAATAATGACTTCACATAATTAATGCTTGATTCAACCGTGTAGCTCAGCGTTTAATACATTGCTTCCAGGTTTGATGACATAATTTGGCTAAGTTTACTCAATTTCGTTTACAATTACGATGATCAATAATACAATAAGCATATAAGTTGTTGTATTCGGGCTTAAGGTAGATGCACAGTTTAAATGCTGGGTCAAAACATGTGTTGTAGTGAGAATAATGTTGATAACCACCTAAAAGAGTTTATTTTTTATTTTTTGCAGTAAATTCTAAAATCACTTGCACCACCACCGTCGGAAAACTTCTAGAAAACAATTGATGAATGTATCTTTGTATAGATGATTATGTAGTCATAGTTTGATTATTATATATAGTTAATAGGTCAGACGAGCAGTGAGAGAATTTAGTAATAATACTGCATCAATGACACTTTTGCCTTTTTTGGCTGCAGGTACAAATACCTTCAATGGTTAAAATAATTGACTGATGTAATGCATCTATTAAGGCCAAGAAAACATCACCTATTTGCGCTCAAGCCAATATGATACACGCGCTGCTAGTAGTTATTTCTGAGGCTAAAAAATGAATGGACTTCTCACAATTGTTCTCTTCTGTATGTTTTGGATATTTTCAAATATTGGTTACTACGACCAGCTGTATGCCGTGTTTTGTACCCTGCATCGACATAGATCAGATTCGGTGAACAATAGTAATTTATATTGGAACCCATGTTATTTTCTTATTGCATCATCATTTCTATTTCAATTGAATCTTTTGTTTTACTACTTTTCCAATGTACTACATCTGTTGCTTTTTTCTTTTTTCTTTTGCTCCATTTTTTCAGCTGTTGACAAATACTTTTCCTGACTGTTTACAAATTTCATCATATTACTATATTTCTCCCCATTGCAAAAAACTTTTGTTACTCTTATTTAATTGAATCGAACTGCACTGTGTCTTTGTGTCTGCAGTTCACAGTGAATACTTCAACTATATCTATGCACATTGAAACAGCTGTGTAATTGCAAAAGCAACAACATTGGCGTTATATGCCACAGTGAATATATCTATGCATTAGCGGATAAATTTTTAACACATTATCCTCTAAATAGTCTGTGAACTTTAACATATTCACTGTAATTGTTTTGTTCGATTTTAATTGTGATTATCATAACCAAATATATCTATGTATTCTTTATCCTACCAACTTGTTATTCATGATGTAACACTATCGTTCTTTCATTACCACCGTATTAAATTTCTTATACATTTGGATATGACCTATGCAACAACAATATTTTTTCAACATCCGTGTGCGAAGCATGGGTTCGCACTAGTTACTTTATAGAATTACAATAACTTAACTAAGCAAATATAACTCATAAATATATTTTACAACGAGAAACCAGTGACCACTTGCACTCGGCTTCAAAACACGCAGAGAATAGATGCACCTCAATGTACCCATGCACGCATATATATAATCTTATATATAGCACAGCAACTCCCATTTCTTTACACTTTTCTTTGCAACACAACAATTTGCCTTAATATTTGGTCACTCACACTATCTATATACACACTAACACACGCATGCACTAGATAAACTGATATGCATGCACATAAAAAAAAAAATCACTGGCATTATATACAACACGCACATAAAAATTTCACAACATATGTACACTTAGAATTACTCATAAATATACATTACTTTTCTCTGTTGCATGACAATCTGGTCTTTGTTTTGGGCTGGGTTACATTTATCTAATGTGGCAAGTTTAAATACTGTGTTCTTGTCTACATCCAACGTTCGTGACACTTCCCCCCCCCCCCCCCCCCTTTTTGATTTGATGTGGTCGCTAGTCTTTCAGGTCCAGGTTTTGGTGGGAATTTTGATTTCTCCTTGCATTGTTTCCATTGGTTGCACTTCAGCTCTCTGTTATTCTAGTCGGATGCTGGTACCCAGAGCTCATCTGTTATTGCTGTTTCGCTGGTTGGGTTTGTTGAAGGACAGCTTTTATGGTTTTCTATGGTTTGCGAGTGTTGGCTTGCGGTTCTTTGTGGTTCTTGCACTCTTTGTCGGTGGGTGGTTTTCTATGAGGTGGACTGGCCTACACCTTTGGGTGTAGCGGGATTGTTGGTTGAGCGGTTGCTTATTCAGTCCTTTTAGCTTTGTATTATGTTGCTACTGTTAGCATAGCTTTTTCTTCTATTTTCTGATACTTTGGTTTTCGGGTATGTGGGTCGTATACTCTGAAAGTCTTGCTGTATTTTGTGAGCCGTTGGAGAAAGGCTTGTTTCTCCATTCTATTATAATATTTTGGTTTAAAAAAAAAAAAAAAAAAAATTAAATACTGTGTTCTTTGTTTTCACGCCGGTGCATGCCAACGGACAAACTAAAATACATGCACAGGCATGCGTGCATCACCAAAAGAACAGCACAGAGCACACATACTATACACGCAAATTCAAACTCACACATAAAACCCTGACACTCACAAAATAATAAACACAACTGAGAATTGGACAACCGCAACACAGTTTTAAATCTTTAAATAGTCAAGTTAATAAGTACAATATCAATAAAAAATTTATAATAAAAGATCAGGTACCCAGGCATGCGCAGCAGCTTGTATAAAAATTAAAAAGTGCAATACCTTATATATAATACACACGCACACTGCAAAGTATCACGTACCCATAAAGCAATACCAAGATAAGACACCAGAACATACAGCAGCAAGCATAGTCCCAGCACCCAAATTTAATATCACGCGCACATTTATATAAATATTGACACATTAAAAGTCTACATTTTATTGAGTTGTCCGGCCTGTACATAATCAACATTCGCCTCCTTGCCTTGATTAACTCACGTCTAAAAATAGGGCGCAAGAACTAGCTGTTACTTTTAATTTTTTTAACTACCAAAATTTTTCTTGTTTTCCATATTAAAGATAGTATGAAGTTGTATAGTTAAAAGTCGTAAATTAGATATGGTGCTGAACTAACCTGATTATCTTGCTTTAAAGAGTTCGGAGTCTGAGGAATAAGTGCTACAATTATAAATAAAATAATCTGATACAACAGAGGACAATTGAAATTACTGAAGACGAAGAAGTTAGGTGCCTACAATATAAAGGAGAACATTGCGAAGGCAGCAAGGCAACATAGGGTGACACACAGACATACACAAGTTTAGGCCGATGGACTCAGGGGCACACAGCCCCAGGCATGAACAAAGCAAGCATGGAAAACATTCAGTACAATAACAGTTCAGTAATTCCTTTTTGAAATAGATCTTGATATATTGTACGAGACAAAAAGAAAAGAAAAGGCTTCTACAGAGGAAAAAAAAAGAGTAACAACTAAGAGCAAGCCAGCCTTTGCTATTAGAAAATGACAATTTTCACATGAAGTTTCTTATGGTATAGAAGAGAAGAACGTAATTAAGCACTTATTACAATAAATGGTTTTATTAAACTATAACTATCAACATTTTCGTTGAAGCTCTTAATACTGATTACTTTATAGAAAAACTGCAGCATAAAAATTTGGTTTAAAACAAGTGTACTTGAAACTAACCAAAACAAAACATCACTACCGAATACTTGCAAAGGCACGTGACCAAAATATAACATTGGCAAAAGAACGAAGCATTTTAAGTCAACACTCCAGCCATACAAGGAAAGATGATTAAAAAAACCTCCAGGGTATAATTCAAAAATGTGATATTTTCTTAGTTACAAAGAATGATTGATGCAAACTTACACGTAAACATGGAAACCAGATATAACAAGATTGCAGGAGACAAAAACTAGCATAGATAACACATAGACAATGGACAACCGTTTCATTACTGGAATATGCAGGTTGAAAATCTTATCTTACCCTTATGAAATCAAATTCCAAGGAAGAAGGCCTCTACTTCTTACGATTTATCACCGTTATCAAAGTTAGTAAACTGGAATAGTTTTATATCCACGTAATCAAATCCATGTATATACACATACAAACACTGCTTAATATACCTAAACGCACCAAAATATATAAGCAGAACAAAAATTAGCAATGCATTCCCAAGTACACACTCAAATACATATATAAGCCCTTTTTTTTGGACACATTATCAGTTTGGAAATTTTGACAGCGTTATTTATTCAATTATTTAATATAGTTTAAACGATCCCCAACCTTTTTTTTTATTAGATGTAAATAACTGTTCTCGCTGTAAAATGTAGGCATCCTACAATCACTACAAGATAATACGGCTATTCCAACGGCTCCTAGCCGTTAGCGGCCGTTGGAAGCCGTTGGAATAAATCTCACGCCTTCCAATGCTTTCCAACGAATCCAACGGACCATTTCCAACGACCGCTAACGGCTTGGAGCCGTTGGAATCCGTTAGAAACCGTTACAATAAAATGGCCAATAAGCCGTTGGAAGCCGTTGGAAATACTGGGTTTATTTTGCTGTAGAACAGCAGGCCTATTTACCTTCCACCCACACCATTTCCAATCCATTCAATTTTCATTCCATTTCCAATCAATTCCACACATATATATCAATATCAATACAAACAACACACATAAATCAATAAAACACCAATATAAACAAACCAAATCGATCAAACATCACAAAATATACCATCAACGTACATACCATCAACAAATGTCAATAAACCATGTACATGCCATTAAAATATTTCTCACCCACTCCATACCAATATATACAACATCACCATCAACATCAAAACATCTCCAAGTCAATATATACATTGTTCAAACACAAATACTCAAAAACATACCTCCTCAAGGATCCTCGTCGCCTCCCGAAGCACCAGACGACGAAGGAAGGGTGCCATGATTCTGCAAATACTGCGCAAGCTTTTGATCCAGCTGCTCCACCTGGATGGCTCGTAGACGATTCTCCTCCCGTAGCTGCTCAACCATAGCTTTAAGCTCCTTGATTTCTTCTTTGTCTTGGTCTTTTTGAGCTTGTCGAGCCTGTCGAGCCTGCAAATAGAAATAATAGCAAAAGGGTTGTCTCGGCATATAAAATATTATAACATTATATATCTAAACGCTGATTTTTTGTAAATATGTAAAAGGATTAATTACCGTTAGGTTCCCGAAGCCAAAACGTCTACTCCGCTGCGCCGGATCCATAACAGCGGTAAAAATAATATCCTGCTCCTCCTGTGTCAGCGCATCACGACCAGACTGCTGAAGCGCATAAGCCTGTACCTCCTGTAACCTCGACTATAATGAAAAAAAAAACAATTTCAGGTGAAAAATAGTAGCATGTAATTATTTTGCATAGCTAGAAATTAATAAACTTATCGGTGTAAGTATTAGAAATTTAAAAATGCATACATATGCCTCGGTCGCCCTATCTTGATCACCCCACTGATATATGATATTGCCAGCCTCATCTACTTGCCTAGACGCGTGGGTGTGAGCAAACACGTCCACTAAGCCAACAGAGCCTCCACGAGCTCGTTCCTGCAATTGATAATTTGGATAATTTAACTGTACATAACTAATTACTGAACTGATCAATATACAAATGTGATAATAGATAAATTTACCAAATCTTCGCGGTGATGCTGGAAAGATTTGGAGCCTCCACGGTGTGATACAGGATTCCTGCTCCTGTTTGCCGAGTTCCTAGCTGACTCCTCCTGCAAATTTACAATGATTAATTATTTATTAAACGGTAAAAAATTGCTGAGATTTATTGTAGATTTACCTTGAACTCCTCAGAGTTCCACCACTCAACCCACTTTTCTCATACAGTCGCGCTCATCCACTTGGGCTTCTTTCCTACTTTTTTAGTCTCCGACATAGTCTCCCTATAGTTCTTCGCGATCCTGGAGTTCCAGTGTCGCTGAACTAAATTGACGTCAGGCTCTTGCAAATCTATGGCGCCCTGTACAATGAGAAAATATTACTAATTATTTATTTGTATTTAATTAATCATCTTGTAAAGCGGTATAAACTTACCAGAAAATCTTGCCAAATCGTCTCTCTCACGTCGTCGGGGATCTTGCCCCACTTGGGCCAGCAATCGGTCATCCTAACCATGTACGCCTGCTTCGAAATGTTCAGAACCACTTTGGATGGCTCCAACTCAAATCCACTGCGTTAAATATAAAATTGAACTTTAGACAATTATAGATATATCATGTACAATTAAAAAATTAAAATGCTATGCTTGCTAATTATGATACTTACGTCTCATCAGCCTTAGGCTGCAAGTAAACAAGTGGCCGAGCTGGTGGCTCACCACTACCCTCTCCAATATGACGTGAAGAGCCACGTCGCCGAGACCCAGAACCAGAACCAGAACCGGACATAATATATATACCTGTCATATATACATACATATACAATTCATAATAATCATGATATGATGAACCATTAAAAAATGTAATACAATATGCTACAAATGTGTCATGTTGTGTATGTGTTGAGTGTGTGAGTATACACTTATTGTCATTAAAATTGTATAAATTGGATAAATGCATTATTAATCAGAGATCAATGTAATGTGAATACTTTTAAAAATTACCGGATATTACTCAGTCGTCCTCATCGTTTTCCTCATCGGTGTCGGATCATCAAGACTAGGGACAACAATCGTGAGAAACATATATGGAGTTTTCATACACATCCATGGAGGTAGATTGTAAGGTGTGATTATTATAGGCCAAGATGAATATTTAGAACCAAACTGAGAAAACGGTGAGAAGCCGTCTGTACATAAACCTAGTCTAACATTTCGGCTCTCCGCTGCGAAATCGGGATATTTCTTGTCAATATGTTTCCATGCTTCTCCATCGGATGGGTGTGTCAACGTACCTTCTTGAGGTGTTCTCACACTGTGCCATCTCATATGATGCACTGTTACAGATGATGCATATAATCATTGAAGTCTAGGGGTGAGGGGCAAATAATGCATACGCTTGTACGGAACTTCTTTTCCCTTCTTTTTTCTCGATTTGTATCTTTCCTGATTACATATTTTACAATTTCTAAGATTGATGTCTTCTTTCCAATACAACATGCAACCCTTTGAACATGTATCTGTTTTTTGATATGGCAAACCGAAAGATGACATAAGTTTTTTCACTTCATAATAATTTTCGCACATTAAATTATCGGATGGCATATGACGTTTAGCAGCTTGAACAACAGCCGTAAATCCAGCTTCTGTAAGGTTGTATTTTGATTTCATTGCAATGTATTCTGCAGTTACCGATAATTGAGAGTCGCTTAAACATCCATTCCAAAGGGGTTTTTTAGCATGATCCAATAAATCATATATTTTTTTAGCTCCAACATTTGGTTCCTCTTCGATGTTAACATCATCGTTATCAATTACAACGGTACGGAACATTGATCATGCTGCATCTTCGATCATATGTTCTATGAGATTCGTACTACCTTCTCCGTTGATGACCTCCACCGACTGTTCTTGATTATTAGGGGCTACAATTTCTTCATGACGATCCCACAGCAAATAATTGGTTACGAAACCGAATTGGCGCAAATGAACCTTAGCCATATTCGGTTCTAAATAGTTCAACAATTTGCATCTACTACACGGACAACAAATTTCTTCATCGTTTGTAATATTACTTATAGCAAATTCGATGAACACTTGTACCCCTTTTAGAAAATGTTCGCTTATTGAGCCACTAATTTCCCTTCTTTGATACATCCACCCCGATCATTAAAGTAATTGACCATGTTTCCCTACTAGAAAACCTATGATAGAGTAAAAATGTTATAAATCATTCATTTTATATTTTGCAGGAAATTTTCCAACGGCTTCCAACGGCCGCAAACTGCTAATTTCACAAACTTTATTTTAAATAAGCAACTATTGTTTCATTGCCACTTATGTGTCTTTCTTTGATGGTCGGTCATCCTACTTCCCATTACAAACACAATAGTAATTATATTCCGTAAATCATATCATTTTAAATAATTCACAAAATTTCGGCAGCATTTCCCCCGTGTTCCTTGTATCGTACACAAATGCGTGTACACAAGGAACGTAAAGGAAATGCCGTCGAAATTTTGTGAACCGTTTAAAGTGATATAATTGACGGAATATAATTACTTTATAGTGTTTGTAACTTGTCCAATACTGGGACAAATCCGATAAATGATGTATCAGATGAATAGAGTTGTCCGTTTTGTGGAAAAAACGAATATCCCTAAAACGATCATATACAACACTTGTCAGACGGGGCCGAATAATATCTAAGGATTTAAATATTTGTTTATATTAAATTTGAATATATAACTCGTTTAATTAATATTGGTTTACATTTAACCGTTTTATTACATAATATACTAAATTCATTTATACACAAAATTTGTACACAAAATTCATTTATAAACCAAATCAATTCGCGTGTTCGCACAAATACAAAGCTCGTATTCGCACAAATGCAATATCCGTTCTAACGGCTTCCAAATGCAATAAACTCTATCACACACATACGTTTAATATACTTATAACCAAATAAACATAAACTAATGCAATATCTTAAATTACAAAATTTTCAATCAATTATAATAACTTGTTCATTATGTTATAATAGTTGCAATTAGGGGATAACATAATGTAATATGCATACACTAACAAGTAGGAATCAATCAATATTCGAATTAAACCCTAAATCTAAAAAAACCTAAATATTAGCTTTAGGAAAATTACCGATTTGGAGAGCTAGAAGGGTGGAGATTGGCCGGAGCAGCTTCTAGATGGCGTCGGAGGTTGTTGGGATGGTGTTTGGGCCGGCAGCTGAAGATTGGAGGTGGTGGAATGGTGGAATTGGGGGGAAAATTTGTTTGGGGAAGAAGAATAATGAGCTGCAGGTCGGGCTCTGGAAAATATGCAGGAAATTTTCCAACGGCTTCCAACGGCCGCAAACGGCGATTTTCCAATGGTTTCCAACGGCTTCAGACGGTTTCGTCAAATTCCAACGAGCCGTTGGAAACCGTTAGAAAAGCCGTTGGAGGCCGTTGGAATCTCGGCGTTGGAATACACTGTAGTTCTAGTAGTGAATATTAAAGTTCAAGATCCAATATAGTGTTGACTAACAATTAAAGCATCATTGACCTTTTAGCTTTCTCCCTTTTGATTTAATTTGACTACTCATGTGTTCCAAGAAGGATTTTCAAAACATCAGTGAGCAGGTTGGCTTTAAATTCTTAGATTCCAAGTTGTTCTTGTGCAGTATAAGTGGAGACAGAATATTATCATCCAAGATAATTATTTTTATGTTCTAATTTGAGTTTGTTCTAGGAAGACAAAAAATTGGAAATGCAATGTTTAAGTTAGCTTAAGGGATAGTTAACTGAACATGAACATTCCATTTTCAAAGAGCAACATGCAACAAGGACAGCATTATAACTACTCGTTTACACTTGTGACTTGGTAATCATTTGTTGAAGATGTACAGTCAATTTTACAAGGGAATTTCTCCTTCATACTAAAGTTTAAGGACAACTACCATTGCCTGCCTTTGAAAAGCTATATATTGCAGCAAAATAAATACGCACATATACAATCATGTTGGAAGTTTTCTTTAATAGCAAATAAATTTGATTTTAGAAGAACATAGATAAGAGGTTAGAGAAGAAGGAAAAACGATTTTTTTCATATAAGAAGAAAAACTTTATTACTAAACTTTATTACAAAAGTTCATATTTTTTACTTATACATTTCTTTTATCTTTCTTTCTAAATGAGTGAATCCATCTAAATTTATAGAAGTTCACATCTGAAATAAAAGGTGAAGATTCACTTAATCTAACGGTTTTTCATAAATAACTCTTCAATATATATTCTTTCATACAATTTCAAATATATTAGTTTATAAATATCTCCTAAATATTATCTTATACAATTTCAAATGTATTTCATAAGCATATACTTTAGATATTTCCTATTTGAAAAAATCTAGATTAACAAAATCAAGTTTATTTCCACCATCCTCCGTAAATTTTATTTTGCAATACCGAGTAATGCTTGAAATCTTTGTATTTCACGTGCTTCGGTAGAAATAGAGATATTCTCCATGTAAACGTTTGTAAAACGTTTGTAAAATCAAATAAGAAGAAAAAGATAATTCATATTATTTAGCAAAACAAGACGGCTGAGCAAAAAGATTAAGTACATTAGGGTTACAAAGATAGGTTTATATAGGTAGAAAGCATAAATAAGAAAAGGCTAAAAAGCCCAAACAGGAAATGGATCAATATGCTAACACTCCAGACTTTCTTCATTGCGTTGACTTCTTACCAAACACCAAGATCTTTAATGCAAATTCATGAATTCTTGTTTTACTTCTTTTATTTCATCCTTCTTCGTCACAATAAAATTTTCCATAAAGTAAGCTTTCTAAAATAGATTTGTTCAAAATTATATAAACTTTGCTCACCTTTTTCTTTTCATGATCATGGAATCAATCGCTTACCACTTTGGCTTTCTCTTCGACCATTTCTATTTCTATTTCTTTAACGTTTTCCGTTTTCATTTCTTCCTAATTTTGTTCATATTTCAAATCTCTTCCAAGTTTTTGAATTTCATCTTCTTGATTTATGTCTCCTTCATTTTCATCTTGTTTGCTTTCGTACTCTTCATCATTGACGTGATCTTCACTTACTTTATTTTCTTCATCTTCTTTCTTTTTATCCTCCACGCATTTTCGTTCTTCTTCCAATTTATGATTCTCTAACTTCTCAAATTTCAGTAATTTTCAGCATCTTTCTCCTTATTATCTTTCTTTTTCTCTTTCTCATCAATCAGATTGTTTTCTTCTATTATTGTTGTGTCATTCTTTCCATATACTTCTTTCAACAAATTCAATGACTCTTTTGCGGAACTTTCTCCAAGAATATGATTATACGCTACTTCATCGACTTTATTGATGTTCTCACTCATCACAATGCGAGCACGATGATCATTTCATCGTAATTTCGCAAAATGCGACATGTTCTTCAAATCATTCGACCATTTATATTCGACGATCTCACATAACCCTTTGGAGATTAACTCATCTTTCTTTTTCTTATAAGCCAGCAGTAAAGTACCATCTTCTTGACTTCTTTCTTCAATGTAATTGGCCTTCTCTTCAACTTTATTATTGTTAGAAGCTCTACATTCAAAAGCATGATGTCCAAAATTTTCACAATTGTAGTATTTGACGCGTGACTTATCATGCATTGATTTTGAATTTTCTCTCCCACGACCTCTTGTTGATCTTTTTCCTCTTTGATTGTTGTCGTCATTGTTGGTTTCGTTATTGGGTCTCCAACCTCGTCTGTGTCCATATCCACGACCTCTTTCTCATTCTTGACCACAACCTCGTCTTTGTTGGCTTTAATTGTTTTTCTTCCTTTTTTGAATCAATTTGGGTCTTCAGTACTTGCTCTACAATCTCTTCCATCTTCATTTTTTTCTTCTTCATAAGCTTGCAATGTACCGAGAAGTCCCTCTATTGCCATGGCCTTCAAGTTTTTTGTCATTTCGATGATTGCGATAACATGTTTGAACTTTGGATCTAATGATATAAGAATTTTCTCCATAATTCTTACATCATTTAACATTTTACTGTTTCTTTTTTGGTTATTAGTAGCCGTTTAAACTCTTGAGAAGTAATCGGAGACAAGTTCACCTTCTTTCATACACAAAGTTTCACTACAAGAGAAATCGGCTATTCCAACGGCTCCGAGCCGTTGGGAGCCGTTGGAAAAGCCGTTGGAATAGCGTTCACGCTCTCCAACAGCTTCCAACGGAAGCAATGGGACTATTCCAACGGCTTTTCCAACGGCTCCCAATGGCATTTAGCCGATGGACGCCGTTGGAAGCCATTGGTATAAAATGACCAATAAGCCGTTGGTAGTTGTTGGTAGCCGTTGCTAATCTGGGTGAAATTTTTTTTATAACAGCAAGTCATTCACCTTCCAGTCACACACAATCAATATATATCAATTTCCATTCCATTTCCACTCCATTTCACATATATATCACATATCCAACACATTATACCACAAACAATATAAACAACCAAAAATCAACATCAAACATTACATTTTCAAACCAAACTCCAAGTCAATATGTACATAAACAACAAAACCCTCACCAACACCAACTCCAACTCCATATTCAAGTCAATATATACAATGCAAACACTTAAATCTCACCACCTCAAAGTCAATATATACACAATAACCATCAAACACAATCCTCACCACCTCAAAGTCAATATATACAATAACCAACCACAAAGACAATAATTATCATACCTCTCAAGCATCATCATCACCTCCGGAAGCACCGGACGACGAAGGGAAGGAACCATGCCTCTACACGTACTCCGCTAAACGTTGATTCAGCTGCTCCATTTGTATAGCGCGAAGACGGTCCTGCTCTTGCAGCTGCTCAACCATGGCTCTAAGCACATTTATTTCAGCTTTATCACACGCCTTTTGAGCTGCCCGAACCTGCAAATAGAATGTGAGATGTTCACATTTGTATTATAATCATTTTCTTAAGCAATGCATATTTTAAAATATAGAAATATTTATAATATTGCAATGTTTATAAGATTACCGCTTGGTTTCCATAGCCATAGCGCCTATTCCGCTGCGTCGGATCTATAATAACGTCGAAAATATTATCTTGCTCCTCTACCATCAACTCATCGCGATCCGATTCTGAAAGCAGCTCTGCCTGTGCCTCCTGAAACTTTGCCTAAAATAAAAAACAATTACAGGTTAAAATTAGTAGAATAGGATTTAAACATATCGATATTAATAAAATAAGATTTAAAATATGCATACATATACAGCCGTCGCCTTATCATCATCATCCCACTGATATGTAATATTGTCAGCATTGTCTGCTTGTCTTGATGCGTGGGTGCGGGTAAATACCTCCATCATAGACACGGGACGTCCAAGCGATCTTTCCTGCAATAAATAATTTATATATTTTAATTTTTCATAGCTAATTACTGAACTGATTAATATACAAAATGTAATGACGGTTTAGATTCATAATTGATAAATTTACCAAGTCCTCACGGTGATGTTGAAAAGACTTGGATCCGCCACGATGCGTTACAGGATTCCTACTTCTATTGGTAGAGTTCCTCTCCGACTCCATCTGCAATTTAAATTGAATATTATATTTACTAATTGCAAAATAATTAACTATATATTTGGTAGATTTACCTTGAACTCGTCGGTCTCCCACCAACTCATCCAAGAATCCCATACGGAAGCACCCATTCAGTTCGGTTTCTTCCTTGATTTTTTAAGAGCTGACATTACCTCCCTGTAATTTTTGGCGACCTTCGAATTCCAATGGCGCTGAACCATGGCGACATCGGGCTCCGCCAAGTCCACTTGCCTCTGTACAAAGAGAAAATATTACTAATTGTTCATTTATACTTATTCATATAGTAAAGTGGTATAAACTCACTAGAAAATCTTGCCATATGGCCTCCCTGACTTGGTCAGGGATCTTATTCCACTTAGGCCAGCAATCTGTCATCCTGCTCATATATGATTGCTTGGAAATGCCAAGAACAACTCCTGAGGGCTCCAAATCAAATCCCTTGTGTCATCATTTAACAAAGCTTTAGACAAGTATATATGTATGAACAAATTTATATTGTTATCATTTTAATTTTGATACTTACGCTCCATCAGCCTTCGGCTGCAAATATACAAGTGGTCGAGCCGAAGGCTCACCACTACTCTCGCCGGCCGAGCGAGAAGAGCTACGACGTCTGGAGCCTGACATAATACCTGTTGAAAGTTTCATTTTTAATTATAGACAGATAAAATGATGATGATATGTGGTGCATGTAATGATGATGATGATATATATGTGATGCGTGTGCGTGAATAATTGTAATTATCGGATATTACTCAGTCCTCGTCGTTTTCTGATTCAGACTCGATCTCGTGTTCTATATCGTTTTCCTCTACACTCTCAAATGCTTCGACTAATACATTTGTTTCATCATTTAATTGTCCAAAATCAGTTTGATCGTCTGTAATTGTGATTTCAACATTTTCTTCGATATCTACTTGATAGGCTTGTTCTTCTGGAATATTCTTTCCATCGAATGTAAATCTCGCCTTGGTTTTAAAAACCGCAGACCAATCCGCTTTATCTCTTTTTAGAGACGGATAAGGAGCGTAATAAACTTGTAAGGCTTGTTTGGCTAGTACAAAAGGATCATACTGCTGATAACGGGAAGTATGTTTTATTTCTATAAGATTATAATTTGGATGCACGTTAATACCATAACCTGGAACATTGCTGAACCAGTTGCATCTAAACAAAAGAACTTCCTCTGCGGGTCTTATAAAATATGTCAATTGCAAAATCTTGGTTAACACGCCATAAAAATCATGTATATGATTATTAGGATCATCAATGCCTTTAATAAATACACTGGTATTGTTTGTTAATTTTTCAGCACCGTATTCTTTGGTGTTGAATTTATATCCATTAACGAAAAATATTGGATACGTTTTAACTTTCCTTTTCGGTCCCAACGCCAAATGTTTTAATCCTTCATTGACCACATTATTTGTAGGATCACAAACGTAGTTCGAAAACCAAGTAGCGAAATTTTTGCTTAAATCGCTGTTTGGATTTTGTAATTCATAAACACTGCAAACAAAAACATAATATATTGCTTTATTATTAATTTACACATGCAGTATTAAATTAAATTTATCAAAACTTGTAATCTGATAATTAATTACCTAATAAATGGTGCAACTTCTGGACAATTAAGAAGAATATATGTGTGCTACATGGTAATCTCTATCATCTAACCATACTTCTACACATTTTCCAGCATGTCGACCATGTTGTTTAAAAATAGATAACATTGCTTTAGAAGAATATTCTTGTTCAACGGCCTCATCATTACGCGCAACACTTTGAAATGATAAATCCACATGATCATTGAAATAATGAGAGAAAAAGAACGATGCTTCTTCTTTGATATATGATTTGCAAATCGAACCTTCAACTCGAGCTTTTTGTCTCACTTTTTCTTTAAATGATTTAAGTACCTAATAAAAAATATTTCATACCAATATTGATTTTTATTTATAGTTAAATTAACATTTACATACTCAGTATTAACAACATACCTCTCGAATGGATACATCCATCCATATTGCACATGACCTCGAAGACGTGCTTCAAATGGAAGATGAACAGGTAAATGCTCCATTACATTGAAAAAACCTGGAGGAAATATTTTCTTCAGTTTGCAGAGCAGTATAGGGATTTCTACCTCAAGTTTACGAAGACGGTCAACTTTTGTTATAACCTTCTAAACTTTTACGTGCAACAATTCTTTGAAAGCGACGGGTAACAAATTTTGCATCATTACATGACAATCATGGCTTTTCATCCCACTCAGTCTTTCGTTCTTATAGTTGACACATCTACGAAGATTAGATGAAATTCCATCAGGAAATTGTAATCCTTCCACCCATTTTAACAGTACTTTAACTTGGTTGTTATCTAGTTCATAACATGCTTTGGGTTTTTTAGTGTCATTTGGCTTCATATGAAGCTCAGGAAGATTACATATTTCTTCTATATCACGTCTTGATTTCAGATCGTCCTTAGTCTTGCCCTTAACATTCAAAAGTATATTAAACACATTATCGAATACGTTATTCTCGTTATGCATCACGTCAATGTTATGATGGATTAAGAGGGTTTTCCAGTAAGGAAACTCCCAGAATATACTCTGTTTGCACCAATTATGAAACGTCGATTTACCTTGGATTTCTGTTTGCTGCCCGGTTTCATGTATCTTTGGATAATCTTTTACAAATTCATATATATCTTCACTTGACCAAATCGTTGGTGGTTGTAAAGTCTCATGTCTATTAGCTATGAAGTTTTTTTGTCTCTTCTAAAAGTATGATTAATATGGAGAAAACATCAATGACAATCAAACCATGAAATTTTCTTCCCATGCCGTAAAGAAAATGCTCGTGTTTCTTCCATACAGTAAGGGAAAGCAAAACGACCGGCCATACTCCAACCCGAAAGCATTGCATATGCAGGAAAATCGCTAATAGCCCATAACAAAGAAGCGAACATCCGGAAAAAAAATTTCGATACGTCGTATGTTTCAACTCCTTCATACCACAATGTTTTCAACTCTTCGATTAGCGGTTGTAAGTAAACATCGATACCCTATGTCGGATCATCAGGGCCAGGGATGACAATTGTGAGAAACATATATGGAGTTTTCATACACATCCACGGGGTAGATTGTAAGATGTAATGATTATAGGCCAAGGTGAATATTTAGAACCAAACTGAGAAAACGGTGAAAATCCATCAGTACACAAACCTAGTCTAATGTTACGGCTCTCCGCTGCGAAATTAGGATATTTCTTATCAAAATACTTCCATGCTTCACCATCAGATGGGTGTGTTAGCGTACCTTCTTCAGGTGTTCTCACACTATGTCATCTCATATGATGCGCTGTTACAGATGATGCATATAACCTTTGAAGTCTAGGAGTGATAGGTAAATAATGCATACGCTTGTATGGAACTTCTTTTCCCTTTTTTTCCTTGGTTTGTATCTTTCTTGATTACATATTTTACAATTCCGAAGACTGACATCATCTTTCCAAAACAACATGCAACCATTTAGACATGTATCAATTTTTTGATACGGCAAACCGATAGATGACATTAGTTTTTTCACTTTATAATAATTTTCACACATTAATTTATCTGATGGCATATGGCGTTTAGCAGCTTGTACAACAGCGGCTTCTGTGAGGTTGTACTTTGATTTCATTGCAATGTACTCTGCAGTTGCCGATAATTGAGTGCCGCTAGTACATCCATTCCAAAGAAGTTTCTTAGCAGCATCCAATAAATCATATATTTTTTTTGCTCCAACATTTGGTTCCTCTTCGACGTTAACATCGTCGTTATTAATTTCAACAGTAGGGAACATTGATCGTGCTGCATCTTCAACCATATGTTCTATGAGATTCGTCGTACTAACTTCATCCCTAATAACCTCTATTGACTGTTCTTCGTTACATGTTATAATTTCTCCATGACGATCCCACACCAAATAATTGCTTACGAAACCATATTGGCGCAAATGAATCCTAACCATATTCGGTACTAAATGCTTCAACAGTTTGCACCTACTACATGGACAACGAATTTCTACGTCGTTTCCAATATTACTTAAAGCAAATTCGACAAAGACATTTACCCCGTTAAGAAAATGTTTACTTATTGAGCCTCCCATTTCTCTTCTTTGATACATCTAGCTCCGATCAATAAAATAATTGATCATTTTTCCTACTGTAAAACCTATGATCAATAGTAAAAAAAATTATTATTCAAATTCGATAAACACATTTAGATTTTACTGTTTTTTATAATCCATTTTCGTTTATATACAAAGTTATATTTCTTGCTATTTTGTTTACATTTTTGTACCTTTTGTGATAGTCGATTATTCTACTTCCCATTACAAACACAATAGTAATTACATTTCTTAAATCATATCATTATAAACGATTTCCCAAAATTTCGGCAGCACTTCCCCCGTGTTCCTTGTATCGTACACATATGTATGTACACAATGAACGAAAAGGAAATGCCGTCGAAATTTTGTGAACCGTTTATAACGATATGATTTACGAAACGTAATTACTTTATAGTTTTTGTAACTTGTCCAATACAGGGACAAATCCAACAAATATTGTATCAGATGAATATGAATATCCTTTTTGCAATAAAAATGAATATTCATACAACGATCATATACAACACTTGTTAGACGGGGCCAAAAATTCACTAAGAGATTTACATTTTGTTTGTCTAATAATTTAAAAGATATAATTTAAAGCAATCATATAGGCCAAAATTTCACTAAGAGATCATATTACTAAAAGATATAATTCATGTTCGTAAAATATTCGACTAATTCATGTTTGCCTAATATTTTACAAAACATACACAAAATAATTTAAAGCAATCCTAACTAATCTAACGCTAACTCAAATGTGCATTTACACTAAATTATCAACATATGTATATATGTGCATAATATATATACATAAACAATTTGGACATTTGGATGGTAATAATTGTAATTAGCACTTAGTTTGGTATAATAAACAATCAATAGGCCATTAGATACAACTATAACAACAAATTAAACACAAAATTAGCAAAATTTAAAAATTTAAGGTTTTAGGCAAAACCTGATTTTGGAGTGGAATTGGATGGAGAGAGGCCGCTGGTGTTGATTGATGGCGTCGGAGTGGCTGCCGGTTGCATGGGGAGGCTGGGAGCAAGAAAAGAGGAGGAGTGGAGAAAGAGGGTGGAGGATTTGGGGTTTGTTAGGAGAGAAGAGGAAAATGAATGTTGCTCTCGGCCTGCTGCTGGTTTACACGAATATTTCCAACGGCTTCCAACGGCCGCAAACGGCAATTTTACAACGGTTACCAACGGCTTGTTAAAAAAATAACGAGCCGTTGGAATATCCCGTTGGCGGTCGTTGGAACACTGTCGTGGCTATATACTATAGTTCTAGTAGTGTTTTAAACTCTCCTCTTAAAGTTTGAAGACGAACCTTTTTGAATTGATCGGCTCCTTTGTAAGATGTTCGAAGCTTTTTTCATGCTTCTTTGGCCGACATTGATCTCAAAACTTTCTCAAAAGTATCATTATCCAATGCTTGATAGATTAGACAGAGAGCCTTTTTGTTTCTCATCCTTGAGTCTCTCAAACTATCCCTTTGAGTTTGAGATAGACTATCTTCATTCTCTTGTCTAGTGTAGCATTTCTCGACTATCTTCCATACGTCATGTGCTCCCAGGAAAGACATCATTCCTAAACTCCAATTGTCATAATTGGTCTTGGTGAGCATTGGGACTTGTAAGGGAACGCCGATATTCGCCATCATTTTAGGAGGATCTCCAAGCTCTGGTACCACTTTGTTGGAAGTTTTCTTCAATAGCAAATATATTTGATTTTAGAAGAAGATAGATAAGAGGTTGGAAAAGAAAAAAAATGATTTTTTTCATATAAAGAGAAAAGCTTTATTACTAAAATTTATTACAAAAGTTCATATTTTTTACTTACTACATTTCTTTTATCTTTCTTCCTAAATGAGTGAATCCACCTCTATTTATAGTAGTTCGCTTCAGAAATAAATGGTGAGGATTCACTTAATCTAACGGTTCTTCATAAATATTCTCTTATACAATTTCAAATATATTAGTCCATAAATATCTCTTAAATATTCTCTTATACAATTTCAAATATATTTCATAAATATATAGCATATATTCTAGGTATTCCTATATGAAAAAATATAGATTAACAAAATGAAGTTTATTTCCAACAAATCACCAATACCAATGATCAGACTTAGATTTTTTTTTCATTCAAAATATTGAACTCTAACTCAAAGTATTTTAATTTTGACAAATTATTTATATCTTTCCCAAATTTTGTCTAAATGTCACGTCTAAGCATTTAAGAACCTCTATCGAATACTTGTGCATCCGCATCGACCAGAATTCTTAAATCACTTTACGGACAAACTAACACAAAAATAAATCATAAAATATTTCTACTCATTTTATAAAATCAAATTCATATTTATTAATCATATATCTTCCATGGGTAATGGGTATACTTCCACTATAACCAAAATCAATATTATATCTAAATTAATGTTGTTATTTACGCATTTAATTTAGTAACATCACGGAGTTATAAATCACACCAAAATTTTAGGAAAAAGAACAATAATATATGTGTGTGTATGAGGAAAATAACAAATACGTGCCTAGATGATTACCCCGGTAATCTGTTGAAATATTAAACTTGATTTATTATGGTTAATTTCTAGAAGCTTCTTGTTATTATAGTTTCTAGAGTCTTCTTGCATTTGCTGTAGTTTATTGAGAGCTCTTGAATTTTCTAGTAGAAATAAGAATTGTTTAGAGAGTCATGTTTCTAGAATAGTCTATGGAGTCCTATAAATAGAAGAGCTCTCTCATCATTTTTGTATCAAGCAATCAAGCAAGAAATCTACCATCAATAAAAGAAAAGTTTTCAAACCTCTTTATTATATTTTCTCCCTCTTTCTCATAAAAAATATTCAACAAAGTGGTATCGGAGCTTTAAGATTCTTTTAAAAAAGGATAGAGATGGCGAATAATGGCGTTCCTTAACAAGTTCCAATGCTCACCAAGAACAATTATGAGAATTGAAGCTTAAGAATGATGGCTCTCCTTGGAGCACATGACGTATGCGAAATAGTGGAGAAAGACTATACTGAACAAGAAAATGAAGGTAGTTTATCTCAAACTCAAAGTGATAGTTTGAGAAACTCAAGGACGAGAGACAAGAAGGCTCTCTATCTAATCTATCAAGCATTGGATGATGATACTTTTGAGAAGGTTTCAGGATCGAAGTTAGCAAAAGAAGCATAGGAGAAGCTTCGAACATCTTACAAGGGAGCCGATCAAGTCAAAAAGATACGTCTTCAAACTTTAAGAGGAGAGTTTGAAACTTTGCATATGAAAGAAGGTGGGTTTGTTTCTGATTAATTCTCAAGAGTTTTAGTGGTTAGTAATAATCTAAAAAGAAATGGTGAGAAGTTAGATGATGTAAGAATTATGGAGAAGATTCTTAGATCATTAGATCCAAAGTTCGAACATATTGTCGCCATCATTGAAGAAACAAAAAACTTGGAGACCATGGCAATAAAGGAACTTCTAGGCTCATTGCAAGCTTATGAAGAAAAGAAAACGAAGAAAGAAGATACCGTGGAGCAAGTTCTTAAGACACGGATTGATTCAAAAAAGGAAGAAAATAATCGAAGCCAACAAAGATGGGGTTGTAGCCAAGAAAGAGGAAGAGGTCATGGATATGGACATGGACGAGGTTGGAGGCCCAACAATGAAAACAACAACAGCAATAACAATAAAAGAGGAGAAAGCTCAAAAAGAGGTCGTGGGAGAGGAAATTCAAGGTATGACAAGTCATGCGTTAAATGCTACAATTGTGAGAAATTTAGACATTATGCTTCCGAATGTAGAGCTTCAAGAAACAATAAAGTTGAAGAGAAGACCAATTACGTTGAAGAAAAAAATCAAGAGGATGGTACATTACTACTGGCTCACAAAGAAAATGAAAAAGGTGAGGAAAATCAATGGTACCTAGATAGCGGTGCAAGCAACCATATGTGTGGAAGAAAAAACATGTTTGTGGAGCTTGATGAATCGGTGAAGGGCAACGTCGCATTTGGAGATGAATCAAAGATAGCAGTGAAAGGTAAAGAAAAAGTTCTTATCTGATTGAAGAATGGAGTGCACCAATTCATTTCTAATGTTTATTATGTGCCAAACATGAAGAGCAACATCTTGAGCCTAGGACAACTCTTAGAGAAAGGTTATGATATTCGATTAAAAGATAAGAACCTTTCTATAAGAAATAGTGCAAGTAAATTCATTGCTAAGGTACCAATATCAAGAAATAGAATGTTTGTGCTCAACATTCAAAATGATGTCATACAAAGCCTTAAGGTGTGCTACAAAGATGCCTCTTGGCTTTGGCATCTTCGTTTTGGACATCTTAACTTCAGAGGACTAGAATTACTCTCCAAGAAGGAAATGGTAAGAGGATTACCATGCATAAGCTATCCTAATCAAGTGTGTGAAGGATGTTTACTTGGAAAGCAATTCAAAATGGGCTTTCTAAAGGGGTCATACTCAAGAGCTAAAAAGCCGTTGGAACCCATACATACGGATGTGTGTGGTCCGATCAAGCCAAGTTCACTTGGTAAGAGTAACTATTTCCTTCTTTTCATCGATGATTTTTCAAGAAAAAAATGGGTGTATTTTTAGAAGGAGAAATCAGAGGTTATTGAGAACTTCAAGAAGTTCAAGGCCTTGTGATTAAAACCATGAGATCTGACCGTGGAGAAGAGTTCACATCAAAAGGATTCCAAAAGTATTGTGAAAATAATGGAATCAAACGACAACTGATAGTGCCTAGACCCCCCTCCCAGCAAAATGGAGTAGCAGAGAGGAAGAATAGGACAATTCTTGAGATGGCAAGGAGCATGCTTAAAAGTAAAAGGCGGCCCAAGGAATTTTGGGCGGAAGCTGTGGCATGTGTGGTTTATCTATCAAACCGATCTCCAATAAGAAGTGTGTGGGGAAAGACACCACAAGAAGCATGGAGTGGAAAGAAGCCTGGTATTTATCATCTAAGAGTCTTTGGAAGCATAGCTCATGTACATATACCGGACGAGAAGCGAAGCAAATTGGATGACAAAAGTGAGAAGTATATTTTAATTGGTTACGACACCAACTACAAAGGCTATAAGCTTTACAATCCTGATACGAGGAAGATAATAATTAGTCGAGATATTGTGTTCGATGAAGAAGGAGAATGGGAATGGAGATCACATAATGACAATTACAACTTCTTTCCATACCTTAAAGGAGATGAAATGCAACAACCAAGGATCGAACAATCAAGCGAGGAGCCCACATCCCCACTAGCTTCACTAACCACAAGTTGTCAAGAAGATAAGAGCTCAAGTGAAAGGGCTCCACGCTTTAAAAGCCTTCAAGAAATTTACGATGTAATAGAAAATCAAGATAATTTTACTCTCTTTTGTCTATTTTCGGATTGTGAGCCTAAAAAATTCCAAGAAGCTTTGCAAAGGAAGAATTGGAAAAATGCTATGGATGAAGAAATCAAGGCCATCAAGAAGAATGACACGTGGGAGTTAGCTTCATTTCCAAAAGAACACAAGGCAATTGGTGTGATGTGGGTGTACAAAGCAAAGAAAAACGCCAAAGGAGAAGTCGAAAGATATAAGGCGAGATAGGTGGTAAAAGGCTATAGTCAAAGAGATGGCATTGACTATGATGAGGTATTCGCTCCAATTGCTCGACTAGAAACTGTTAGACTAATAATTTCTTTAGCAATTCAAAACAATTGAAAGATACATCAAATGGATGTGAAATCTGTCTTCCTAAATAGAGTTGTTGAAGAAGAAATTTATATCGAGCAACCACAAGGCTACAAAGTCATGGTCTTGAAGCTAAAGAAGGCACTTTATGGGTTGAAACAAACTCCAAGAGCTTGTAATGCTCGAATTGATAAGTACCTCCAAGAAATAAACTTCATTAAATGTCCATGTAGTAATCCAAGCATGTTTAAAGAGATGACGAAGGAGTTTGAGATGACTGATATTGGGCTCATGTATTATTACCTTGGCATTGAAGTAAAACAAGAAGATAAAGGCATCCTAATCACTCAAGAAGGTTATGCTAAGGAAGTATTGAGGAAGTTCAAGATGGATAACTCTAACCCAGTTTGCATGCCGATTGAATGTGGAATCAAGTTATCAAGGCATGAGAAAGGAGAAAAAGTGGACTCAACACTATATAAGAGCTTGGTTGGAAGCTTGCAATATTTAACGTGCACAAGACCCGACATTCTATATGCGGTGGAAGTTATGAGTCGATACATGGAGAATCCAACAGCCACACATTTGAAGGCAGCAAAGAGGATTCTTCGTTATGTTAAAGGCATAACAAACTTTGGCTTTTACTACTCTATTTCTAATAATTACGAGCTTGTTTGATATAGCGATAGCGATTGGAGTGGAGATATAGATGATCGAAAAAGCACAAGTGGCTTCGTATTCTACATGGAAGACACGGCCTTCACTTGGATGTCGAGAAAACAGTCGATTGTCACTCTTGCCACATGCGAAGCGAAGTATTTAGCCGCTACTTCATGTGTTTTTCATGCAATTTGGTTACAAAATCTGCTAAAGGAGTTGAAATTACCACAAGAGGAGCCGACGAAGATTTTCGTGGACAACCAGTCAGCAATTGCTTTAGCAAAGAATCCAGTCTTTCATGATCGAAGCAAGCATATTGATACACGATATCATTATATTAGAGAGTGTGTCGCCAAAAAGGATGTGCAACTAGAGTACGTGAAGACGCATGATCAAGTAGCTGATATCTTCACCAAGCCTCTTAAGCATGAGAATTTTGTCAGGTTGAGGAATCTGCTTGGAGTAACAAATCAAGTTTAAAGGGGGCGTTGAAATATTAAACTTGATTTGTTATGGTTTATTTCTAGAAGCTTCTTGTTATTATAGTTTTTAGAGTCTTCTTGCATTTACCTGTAGTTTGTTGAGAGCTCTTGAATTTTCTAGTAGAAATATGAATTGTTTAGAGTCATGTTTCTAGAATAGTCTATGGAGTCCTATAAATAGAAGAGCTCTCTCATCATTTTTGTATCAAACAATCAAGCAAGAAATCTACCATCAATAAAAGAAAAGTTTTCAACAATAAAAAGGCCTCTTTCTTATTCTCTCCCTCTTACTCATAAAAAATATTCAACATAATCATCGTGTTGGAATTTTTCTTCAATAGAGAATAGATTTGGTTGAAGAAGAAGATAGAGAAGAGATTGGAGAAGAAGAAAAAACAATTTTTTTTATAAGGAGAAAAACTATATAAGTAAACTTTATTACAAAAGTTCATATTTTTTCTTAGTACATTTCTTTTCTCTTACATCCTAAATGAGTGAATGCACCTCTATTTATAGGAGTTTACATCTCAAATAAACGGTGAAGATTCACTTAATCTAATGGTTCTCCATAAATATCTTCTAAATATTCTCTCATACAAATTTCAAATATATTATTCTGTATATTCTAGATTCTAGATATTTCCTATATGGACAATCTAGATTAACAAAACCAAGTTTAATTCCAACACCTCCTGTAAACTTGATTTTGCAGTTCCAAGTAATGCTTGAAATCTTTGTATTTCACGTGCTTCGGTATGAATAGAAATATTATCCAAACTTTCTTCATTGCGTCAACCTTCTTACCAAACGTCGAGATCTTCAATGCAAGTTTGCGGATTATTGTTTTACTCCTTTCATTCGTCCTCCACAGTACAAGAATTTTCCAAAAAGTAGGCATTCTAACTTCCACCTTGTTCTAATGTCATAAATTTTGAATGAACCATATATTTTATCTTTGCATTCTTTCGTAATTTCGCTTATGCAGTTTTTGACCAATCCAATTTCTAGGTATGTTTTTCAAATTTCACTTTTGCATGTCATTTCGGAAAACATTACTTGAAAAATAGGTTTGTTCAAAATTATACAAGCTTTGCTCACCTCTTTATTTTCATGATGATGAAATTCATCGCTTGCCACTTTGGCTTCATCTTTGACCATTTCTACTTCTATTTCTTTAACATTCCTTGTTTCCATTTCTTCATATTTTTGCTCATACATCAAATTTCCTCCAAGATCTTGAATTTTATCTTCTTGATTCATGTCTTCTTCATTGTATCTCTTTTACTTTCGTACTATTCACGATCGGCGTAATCTTCGCTTATTTTATTTTCTTCATCTTCAACGCATTTTTCTCCTTCTTTCAAATTTTCCTCTTCTAACTCCTCAAGTTTCATCAATTTTTCAACATCTTTCTCCTTCTCACTATTATTCTTTTCCTCTTTCTCATCAATAGAATTGTCTTCTTCTATTAATTTTGCGTCATTATTTTCATATACTTCTTTCAACAAATTCCACGACTCTTTTGCAGAACTTTCTCCAAGAATATGATTATAAGCTACTTCATCTACGTTCTCACTCACCACAACACGAGCACAATGATCATTCCATCGTAATTTTGCAAAAGATTTCTTGTCTATTTGCGACATGCTCTCCAAATCATTCGATCATTCATAACCATTTTCGACGATCTCCCATAATCCTTTGGAGATTAACTCCTCTCTCTTTTTCTTGTAAGCTAGCGGTAATGCACCATCTTCTTAACTTCTTTCTTTAATGTAATTGGCATTCTCCTCAACTTTATTATTGTTAGAGCTCTATATTCAGAAGCATAATATCCAAATTTTTCACAATTGTGGCATTTGATGCATGATTTGTCATACCTTGATTTTGAATTTCCTCTTCCACAACCTCTTGTTGATCTTTCTCCTCTTTAGTTGTTGTTGTCATTTTTTGTTATTATTGGGTCTCCAACCTCGTTCATGCCCATATCCACGACCTCATCCTCGTTCTTGACCACAACCTCGTCTTTGTTGGCTTCGATTACTTTCTTCCTTTTTGAATTAATTTGTTTCTTGAGTAATTGCTTCACGATCTCTTCCTTCTTCATTTTCTTTTCTTCATAAGCGTGCAATGAACCGAGAAGTTCCTTTATTGCC
Source organism: Allium fistulosum (assembly GCA_030737815.1). Classification (NCBI taxonomy): domain Eukaryota; kingdom Viridiplantae; phylum Streptophyta; class Magnoliopsida; order Asparagales; family Amaryllidaceae; genus Allium; species Allium fistulosum. The sequence goes on from CM060902.1 coordinate 896,370,639, forward strand.
ATAACCTCCAAGTTTTTTGTCTCTTCGATGACGGCGACAATATGTTCGAACTTTGGATCTAATAACCTAAGAATCTTCTCCATAACTCTTACGTCATTTAACTTCTCACCATTTCTTGTTAGGTTATTAGTAACCGTTAAAACTTTTGAGAAGTAATCGGAGATAAGTTCACCTTTTTTCATATGCAAAGTTTCAAACTCTCCTCTTAAAGTTTGAAGACGTAACTTTTTGACTTGATCGGCTCCTTTGTAATATGTTCAAAGCTTTTCCCATGCTTCTTTGGCTGACTTTGATCCCAAAACCTTCTCAAAGGTATCGTCATCCTATGCTTGATAGATTAGACAAAGAGCCTTATTGTCTCTCATCCTTGAGTCTCTCAAACTATTTGTTTGAGTTTGAGATAGATTATCTTCATTCTCATGTTCGATGTAGCATTTCTCGACTATCTCTTATACGTCGTGTGCTCCAAAAAGAGCCATCATCCTCAAACTCTAATTGTCATAATTGATCTTGGTGAGCATTGGGAGTGTAAGGGAACGCCGCTATTCGCCATCATTTTAGGAGGTTCTTCAAGCCCTGATACCACTTTGTTGGAAGTTTTCTTCTATAGCAAATAGAGCTGATTTTAGAAGAAGATAAATAAGAGGTTGGAGAAGAAGAAAAAACAATTTTTTTCTTATAAGGAGAAAAACTATATCAGTAAACTTTATTACAAAAGTTCACATTTTTTCTTACTACACTTCTTTTCTCTTACATCCTAAAAGTGAATCCACCACTATTTATAGGAATTTACATCTTAAATAAATGGTGAAGATTAACTTAACCTAATTGTTCTCCATAAATATCTCCTAAATATTCTTGCGTACAATTTTAAATATAATAGTCAATAAATATCTCCTAAAAATTCTCTTATATAATTTCAAGTATATTATTCTATATATTTTAGGTTCTAGATATTTCTATATGGAAAAATCTAGATTAACAAAATCAAGTTAATTTCCAACACATCGTATAGTTCTAATGTCACTTAGGTATAAATAAAATCTACCATACACCCATGGGGATAAGGACTCTAACTCTCATCTAAGAGCAAGACTCGTGTCTTTGATATACAATGTATTGTTCTAAACCTACTATGATACCATTTATAACACCCTCTTTTCTATACCATACTATCTGATAGTATTACTAGGTAATATTGTTATATAATACGAAGATTAAGACAATATGAGGTACACACGTGTATGCTCTATTATACTAACATTGGTACGTATTAAAACATCAAATATATATCTCACATATAGGTGCACAGTATCAGTACAAAACAATAAACACATGTGCCTTCAGGATAGAACAATGCATAATTTATAATATATAAACAGATAACACAAAGCTAGAATCACGGCGTTAATATATAATACATAAATATATGGTATGTCCAATATACAATTCTAGAATTTACATGCATGAAATTATATAATACAACCGATATGAAAATATCATATCCTAGCCGCCTCTATGCCTAGTATAAAAGCCGATCTCACTGTCCTTGTTCCTGAAATCTCTCGGACTGATCCTAGTATTATATAAATAACATAAGGGTCAGACTTTCTAAAATATGGGCCAATACATACATAGATATAGAATATGCGTAATATAATGATGATAATACACCAACAATAGTGTATAATAATAGCAACACTCTCAAAACACAGCAAAAGATGTCATCACCCATATAAATCACGTCAAATTAGAAATCATGAGACTACATCAAATGGATGAATCATCTGTATTCCCAAAACCATTATCAAATCCAGAAAATTGTAAATTTTGAGATATCCTCAAGTATAATCAAGAAAGAACATTGTAATGCCCACATATCTCTCAATCTCATAATATAATTATCATCATAGCAAAATGAATCCATCCAGCAAATAAGGCTAATACACAACAATGCCCTAATATAATATCATAAAATCATATATTCAACAGATAATATGAGATAGCCCATCAAATCATTCAATTTATATCCAACATCATACAAATCAAAAGTGTAATCAATCACAATTCAAATCACAATCAATAAATAAAAGCTATCTCTAGAATGCCAAACCAAAAGTGTGAACATACAAAGACTGACTACACTTTAGACTCAACCAACCTTTAGTCTAGTCAACTCATTATATGATAGAGACATATATGCCAATCCACTACACACATATATACCATGAATCTAACGGAAAACTAACGGCCGCCTACGATAAGCATGCTCCAGGAACATAGGTCTACTCGCCAATCGTAGAGTAACCGTCTATTCCTATAGTCTTCGTGGTATACCAATCTACCTTAAACCGAATAGGGAGACCGACGCCGCCTATCGCAAGCCTGCTCCAAGAACCCAAATCTGCTCGCCAACCGCAAAGTAACCGTCTATTCCTACAGTCTTAAGTTACCTCGACGAACATCGATACCCCATCCACCAGTAGCTCATCTATGCGTAGCCCCGGTCATGACCCTACTATGCCTATATTGGTAACAGACTACTGACCTAAGCGACACAAGAGGCTATAGGCAACAACCTATCTACTAATACCAATGCTGTGATATGCATCAAAGGCACATATAACTACGGTGTCGCGGATCTGGGTCACGACTCCACGATCAGGCCATCAGGGTGGATACTGGCCAATCTGGTTCACTCCTAAAAATAAAGGAAGCTGAACACAATGTGGATGGCCATCTAGTACTTATACCCTATAGCTACTCATATATCTAATAGTAGGCCGACACATGAATCTCATAAGCCAACATCTAACATTATGGTACTCATCACCGGGTATCACATATACACATGAGTGTAATCCCCATTTGAGTGCTATTTACTTATAATGGATAATCAAACAAATAACATAACGACATCCCATATCACTGCATGGTACTTGAATAATTATTCAAAGCTCATAAACTACACTCGATCCACACTAGATATCTCTATATGAAAAGTCCAATGAATAACTGGAAAAGTATTACCGAATGCCCCATCCCAAACAGTATTGCTAGTCCGTTTATTCAAATTTTTTGTCATGCGGAATTAAAATATAATACAATCATGTCAAGGATAACTCCGCATGTGTAGGTTTTCTATGCAACCTGTCCTAAGCCAGGATAAAGGAGGAGGGTTGTGATAGGCTTGGCAAGCCAACATAAAAACCATAGCCTCTCTTATAGAAATGAAACCCTATTATATTCCGTTGGGGTGTAACCCTTTTAGCGAAGCACCATATCGAGGCTCGAGTATGGTGATAAATAAGCAAGGGATGGGTCACCACTCCCTTAGTGGCATGCCATATCGAGGCTTAGGTTAAGTGATAACTATGTAAGGGCTGGGTCGTCACTCCCTTAGTGGCGTGCTACATCGACGCCCCGATATAGTGATAAATAAGAAAAGGTCTTTGCATTTTACTCGGCGGGAGCGAGGGGTAAGAAAGCTAGTCGATGAAAGCAGGATTCGGTTTGGTAGTTGGAATGTAGGGTCCTTAACATGAAAGTCAAGAGAGATAGTTGATACTATGACTAAGAGACGTGTAAATATTTTATGCATTCAAAAGACCAAATGGATGGGACAGAAGGCAAAGGAGGTGGAGAACATGGGCGTCAAGTTATGGTGCATGAGAAAAGAATGTAACAAGAACGGGGTAGGCATCGTAATTGATAAGAACTTTAAAAATAGAGTGGTCAACATTAGGAGACAAGGGGACACAGTCATCCTAGTCAAGCTGGTAGTTAGTGATATGATTCTAAATGTCATTAGCGCCTATGCCCCATAAGTAGGCCAAAGTCAAGCACCAAGAGTAATTTCTGGGAAGAGCTAGATGTCATGGTTAGAGATGTGCCTAGCAGTGAGAAACTTTTCATATGAGAAGATTTTAATGGTCATGTTCGTATAATAGCAGGGGGTTAAAGAGAGTGCATGGTGGTTTTGGATATGGCGATAGGAACCAAGAAGAAGAAATATTGAATTGCATTATTGCTTATGACTTCATGATAGCTAATACCTTCTTTAGAAAGAGACAATCGCATTAAGTTACTTTCAGTAGTGGCCAAAATTCTAGCCAGATTGACTTTGTCCTTACTAGAAGAGATGACAAACGAGCTTTTGTAGATTGCAAAGTCATACTTGGAGAATGTGTTGTCTCATAACATCAGCTTTTGATATCTGAGTTTCGTTTTCGAATACATGTTCGATAAGATAAAGGAGCCAAGATTAGTGGGACGAAATGGTGGAAGCTCAAAGGAGACGCCTCATGGGTGTTTAAGGATAAAGTGATGGGAGAAGGAGCAAGGAAATGGAAGAAGAAGCAAATGGCATATGGGATGAGATGGCAACGTGCATTTGGAAAGTGGCTACCGAGGTTTTTGGGATAACAAAAGGAAATAAACGCGAATCTAAAGATTCGTGGTGGTGGAATAGTGATGTGCAAAAGGCTATCAAAGAGAAGAAGGAATGATATAAATGCTTACATCATCATAGGAGTAAGGACAACATGAAAAGGTACAAAGCGACAAATAAGAATGTAAAGAGTGGGGCGAGTGAAGCAAGGGGTCGGGTGTATGAAGATCTATATCAAAAGCTAAGTATGAAGGAGGTTGAAAAAAACATCTATGGGATAGCTAAGCTCCGTAAAGGGGAGATGAGAGACTTCACCAAGTTAAATGCATCAAGGATGACAATAATAGACTTTTGGTGAAGGAAGATGTGATAATAAATAGATGGAGAGAATACTACTTCGACAAGCTATTTAATGAAGAACGTGATAGCACTACGATCGAGTTGGATGACTCTTTTGATGACACCAGTAAACATTTTTTTCGGAGAATTCAAGAGTTCAAGGTAAAGGAGGCGCTAAAATGAATGAAAGCGGGCAAGGCATTGGGACCTAATGAAATCCCCATTGAGGTGTGGAGATGTCTTAGAGATGCAGGTATAATCTGGCTAACTAAATTATTCAATAATATTTTCAAATTAAACAAAATGCCAGATGAGTGGAGGAGAAGCATATTAGTTCCGTTCTTCAAGAATAAAGGAGATATCCAAAGTTGCACAAACTACAGAGGAATTAAGCTTATAAGTCATATAATGAAGCTTTAGGAGAGAGTTATTGAACATCGATTAAGAAGGACGACAAGTGTTTCAAAAAACTAATTTGGTTTCATGCTTGGAAGGTCGACCACAGAGGCGATTTTCTTGATAAGACAACTTATGGAGAGATTTAGGGAGCAAAAGAAGGATCTACACATGGTATTTATCAATTTGGAGAAAGATTATGACAAAGTATCAAGAAAGGTTATGTGGTGGGATCTGGAAAAGAAGAGGGTCCCAACAAAGTACATTATGAAGGATATGTGCGATGGTGTTGTGACTAGTGTCAGAGCATGCAATGGTGAAACCAGTAACTTTCCTATTAACATAGGATTACATCAAGGGTCAGCTTTGAGCCCATACATTTTTGCCCTAGTGATGGATGGGGTTATGAAGGGTATATAAGGTGAGATTCCTTGGTGTATGCTCTTTGCTGATGATGTTGTGTTAATTGACAAAAGTAGGATAGGGGCTGATAGATAATTGGAGTTGTGGAGGCAGACTTTAGAATCAAAGGGTTTTAGGCTTAGCAGAACCAGAACAGAGTATATGAAGTGCAAGTTCAGCGGTGTCAGATCAGAGGATGGAGATGTCACTCTGGCCAAACAAGTGGTGCCCAAGAAGGAACCCTTTTGATATTTAGGATCAATGCTGCAGTATGATAGTGAGATTGATAAAGATGTTAGTTTAAGAATTCGAGCAGGAAGGGTGAAATGGCGACTAGTGTCAAGCATTCTTTGTGATAGGAAAGTCCCAAAAAAGCTTAAAGGAAATATTTGCGCCAAAATTGGTCACAAACACCCAATTGTCGATGAAAGCACCCGTTTACAATCACAGATCACAGATAGCGAGTATGTAGAGAATATAAATATGAAGAACACTCAAAATTTGAGAGAAAAGCAGTAGAGACACGCAAATTTATAGTGGTTTGGTGTTCTAGCCTACGTCCACTTTGAAGAATTTGATCTTTATTAACTTTTGCTTGCTGGTTATAGCGGATTACAACAGTAAATTTCGAGTACAATAGTGATTTTCGAATGCTGCAATGATTTCGGCAGAGTCTGAACGTTGAAGAGTCAAAAGTCCCTTTTCTATGGGTTCTGGGCGGCTATTTATAGGCGTAGGTTGCAAATATCTAGCTCAGATCTTGAAAGACCTCTTTTGGCACGTGGGTGAGCCCATGCAATCGATCCCATGCGGTGTGCGCTCGATTTGTGATCGATACGAACGAATTTCATATCGATCGTAATTTGGTCCAATCGAGTCGAGATCGATCGTGAGTGTTGCTGATGATGTATGCAAGCTTTTGTGAAAATTTCATAGCATTTGGACTTGTAGATTTTGAGTTATGATCGATGTAAGTTTGAATTTATTAAAGGCTGCTAAATTCGCATCGATCTGCTTTGCATCGCTCTGTTCGTATCGATCGCAGCTGTTCTGTTCGTATCGATCGCAGCTGCTCTGTTCGTATCGATCGCAGCTGCTCTGTTCGTATCGATCGTGATAGGATACGAAATGGCGACCACTTGATGGATACGAACAAGACCTTTCAGTTGATGGATACGAACAATTGAGGCTTGATGGATACGAACAAGACCTTTCAGTTTATGGATACGAACAGTTGAGGCTTGATGGATACGAACAAGACCTTTCAGTTGATTGCTTGAATTGCATCGATCATATCTTGAGCATACGAACTCCGATTGACCTGAAATTTGAAACGTGGCCTCTCCTAGCCTTGTGCATCATTCCTAATCGATCTTGTCTTGATTGAAGCCCAGTCAAATTTTGATGACATCGATCGTAGCCTTGTTTCCAATTGATCTCCATTCCTGATATCCATCCTTTCCAGCCAATTTGTGGATATCCCGGCCTTGACCAAAAGGTGGGATAACATTTTCCCCCCAAAACATGCCTTGTGGTAAGAAGGTGTGTTTTGAAAAGCTCCAAATCCGGCATCCGAAGTGCATATTTCATCCATAGCCATATCATTTGATTCTTAGTCCAATCGATTACCAAGCCATCCTATCCGAGTGCTACAGCCATAACCTGATCCAAATTCGTGACTGCTCCAAGTCGATGTCCGATTCAGAATTCAGTAACCAAATCCTTAACCAATACCACAGCTATCCAAATCCATCAACCGAGCTTTAATCCATCTATATCCAAAATCCAATAGCCAAATCCATAACATTTCTGAGTTGATATCCAAATTCGGGACCGCTCTGAGTCCTTTGCCAAATCCAAGACCCCTCTGGGTCCATTTATCCAAAGCCGAAATCTGAATCTATGATCTCTCCGGGTTTGACTTCAAAACCATAGACCTCACCGGGTCGAGTTGTTCTGCTCTGATCCCGACTCTCCAGTCGGGGGCTTCTATGCTCTCCGGCCGTGGCCCTCCGGTCAAGGACTTTTTATATTCGCCAGCCTCGGTTCTCCGACCAAGGACTTTAATATTCTCCGGCCTCGGCTCTTCGGCCAAGGACTTTTATATTCTCCGGCCTCGGCTCTCCGGCCAAGGGCTTTTATATTCTCTGGCCTCGGCTCTCCAGCCAAGGACTTTTATATTCTCCGGCCTCGGATCTCGGGTCAAGGACTTTTATATTCTCCGGCCTCGGTTCTCCGGCCAAGGATTTTTACATTCTCCGGCCTCGGCTCTCCGACCAAGGACTTTTATATTCTCCGGCGTCGGCTCTCCGGCCAAGGACTTTTATATTATGTTTGAGTCCATTCCATCGCTCTCCGGCGAAGGGACTTATAATTCGTGATTACTACTCCGTCTCTCCGGTCGGGACCATAATCGCGAGACCTGTATTATTCATTACATTGATCCAAATCCAACCATTCAAAATAAAAGTTTTTACAGCCAGGGAAAACCAAATAAATGTCTGTACATCCAAAGAAAAAACAATAGTTTTTAGGAAAACGAAAAAGAAAAACAGGATTTCACAAACTCGAGCAACACGGTTTATCATCGTCTCAGAGCATGCCTAGGAACCGTCCTCGATCCCGTACATGTGTAAGTGATTTATTCGCATTACTTCGAGCTCTATTACTTATTCCAAGCCATAAATCTATTTAGTTGATAACAAGCTGACGTTGCCTAGGTCCAGTGCCATCCTCGTTCGAGGTGGGCGGTGGCCGTTCCTGTTCCACTGCCATAGCTCGATTCCTTACATACTACTGTAGATAACCATTCCTTACATGCTCCTCAACGATATCCCTCAAATGCATGCAGTCGTTCGTGTTGTGCCCATCCAGCTCATGGAATAGGTAATGCTTTCCCGATGCCCGTTCGTAATCAGAAGGTTCCCTTCTTATTGGCCTTCGATACTAGAGGCGCCCTCGAGTGTCCAAATAAATCCTTTCCAGAGTTTCAATCAGATCCGTGTAAGAAGAAAACTTTGACTCCCTCCATGGCCTTTTTGAAGTGCTACCGTTATCATTCATTTTCCTTTTGCCTTTGTTGTCTTTGTTTGGATTTTCTCTGGGTGGACCTCCATCCCTTACCGCATAAGCTTCAGCCTCTCTCCCTTCTCTCTCAGCCTGCGCATCTTCTTGCCTTGGAAATCTCTCCGCCTCATGATAGAACTCCCAAAGATCCCTCGGTGGGTCCCCTTCCAATGATATCTTGAAATTCGAATTATCTGCAATTCCTGAAACCGCTGCCATCAAAACCATCGATGGATCAGGTCGATCCACCGAAGCCACTACCGCATTGAATCTGGTCTAGAAATCTCTAAGTGATTCTCCTTTCCATTGTTTCATTGATGTTAAAGTCATCACGTCTTGGGTCTGGCTATGTGGACCCAAAACTGTCTCATAAACCTTTCAATCAACTCCATCCATGTGCCAATAGAGCCACTCTCCAGCTGTCTGAACCATAACGCCGCTATATGCATCAGATACAAAGGGAAGCATCGTGCCATGACCTCCTCTGATGCTCCCAGTACTTCCATATGCCTCATGTACCTTGTCAAGTGAACAATGGGATCTGTTCTCCCGTCATACACCTCCAGTGTTGGTAACTTAAATTCTGGTGGATTCCTGGCTTGCCTGATCGTAGGAGCAAAGGGACTCCTATTCATATCTTCCAGATCTCTATTCACTAGTCTGCCTCTCATGGCTCGTCTGACAATCTCCGCCAATCTGTCACTGTCATCAAGCTGTAGCCCTTGTCTGTTGCTTCTGACCTGCCCCTCGAGTTCACGAGGGAATCCTGGAATCTGGTCTCCTAGACGGGCATCCATTCCTCTACCAAAGCCATGTTGAACAGCTCCACCTGGTATCCTGCCTGAGGTTGGATCAACGTCCTCCGGATGGGTGCCCCCAAGTTCTGGTGCTGCTCCTGACGGTCCTGCTCCATTCTGAACTCTGGTTGTTCCGCGTTCCTGATCTCTATCTCCAGCATCTCATACAGCAGTGTTCCCTTGATTTTGCATTCTGGCTTGTCCAGCTTGTTGGAGTAGGTTCTGCATCTCCTCTTGTCTTTTCAGCATTCCTTCCTGCATAGCTTCCATCATCATCTCCTCTTGTCTTTTCAGCATTCCTTCCTGCATAGCTTCCATCATCATCTCGTCCCGGGTGATGAAGATTGAGGTGTGATTTGCTCCAGAGGAAGCCTCCTGACTCCTTTCATGCTGACTCCTTTCAGTTCTTTGTCTTCTTGTTGATTGTCTTGCCAAAGCTTTCCAGATCCAAGTCTTTAAGCTTTTAGATCTGAAGTCCTGGTTGTAGAATTCCTAAGCGCTAGCATTCTCAGTGAAAGAACCAAAATGTTTGCGCCAAAATTGCTCACAAACACCTAATTGTCGATGAAAGCACCCATTTACAATCACAGATCACAGATAGCGAGTATGTAGAGAATATAAATATGAAGAACACTCAAAATTTGAGAGAAAAGCAGTAGAGACACGCAAATTTATAGTGGTTCGGCATTCTAACCTATGTCCACTTTGAAGAATTTGATCTTTATTAACTTTTGCTTGCTGGTTACAGCGGATTACAACAGTAAATTTCGAGTACAATGGTGATTTTCGAATGCTGCAATGATTTCGGCAGAGTCTGGACGTTGAAGAGTCAAAAGTTCCTTTTCTGTAGGTTCTACGCGGCTATTTATAGGCTTAGGTTGCAAATATCTCGCTCAGATCTTGGAAGACCTCTTCTGGCACGTGGGTGGGCCCACGCAATCGATCCCATGCGGTGTGCGCTCGATCTGTGATCGATACGAACGAATTTTGTATCGATCGTAATTTGGTCCAATCGAGTCGAGATCGATCATGAGTGTTGCTGATGATGTATGCAAGCTTCTGTGAAAATTTCGTAGCATTTGGACTTGTAGATTTTGAGTTATGATCGATGCAAGTTTGAATTTATTAAAGGCTGCTGAATTCGCATCGAACTGCTTCGCATCGCTCTGTTCGTATCGATCGTAGTTGTTCTGTTCGTATCGATCGCAGCTGTTCTGTTCGTATCGAACACAGCTAATCTGTTTGTATCGATCGCAGCTGTTTTGTTCGTATCGAGGGCAGTTGTTCTGTTCGTATCGATCGCAGCTGCTCTGTTCGTATCGATCATGATGGATACGAAATGGCGACCACTTGATGGATACGAACAAGACCTTTCAATTGATGGATACGAACAAGACCTTTCAGTTGATGGATACGAACAGTTGAGGCTTGATGGATACGAACAAGACCTTTCATTTGATTGCTTGAATTGCATCGATCATATCTTAAGCATACGAACTTTGATTGACCTGAAATTTGAAACATAGCCTCTCCTAGCCTTGTGCATCATTCCCAATCGATCCTGTCTTGATTAAAGCCCGGTCAAATTTTGATGACATCGATCGTAGCCTTGTTTCCAATTGATCTCCATTCTTGATATCCATCCTTTCCAGCCAATTTGTGGATATCCCGGCCTTGACCAAAAGGCGGGATAACAAGAAAGTTCTACAGAACGGCAATCAAGCCTGCAATGTTGTATGGTGCAGAATGTTAGCCTATTAAAATACAACCTGCCCAGAAGATAACTGTAGTAGAGATGCGTATGCTGTGATAGAGCTGCGGTCATACAAGACGAGAACGAATTACAAATGATGATATACGTGATAAACTAGGAGTTGTAGGAAATGCGGATTACGGATCTTAAGGCAGAATTAACACTATAGGGGGGAGTGAATAGTGTTTAATTATTTTATGAATCGTTTTGAAATCTTTTCAAATTAAACCCAAACAGATGCAATTCACAAACACAGAGACAATCACAGAACCAGACACAGATGCAAATAGTAAATAAAAGCATTAAAGGAAAGAACACACCGGAATTTTATATTGGTTCGGAGTTACCCTACATCCAGTCCCACACAATTTCTTATGCATATTTCTTTTCAAATATAATGTCGATATTACAACCTCGATTTCAAGGCCACAAGATACACCCTCCCGTCTCCGAGTCCTAGGAAAACTCTCTTGGTTTAACCAGGCTACAAGATCACCTAATTGATTTACGGGCTACAATCACACCCAATTGATTTACGGACCACAATCACACAGTTTCCAATCACACTTTGATAGAGAGAGACTCGGTACACTTTGATCTTTGATTACAAATGATCCTATAACTCTGAATAGCACTGAGATCTTTGAGAGAGAGTGGCAGAGAATCAAACTAGAGACGATTGAGTTTAATTCACTTAGGATTTTGGCAGAGTTTTGTTAAGATGTTTGAAAATAAGAATGGAAGAGAAAGAGGAGAGAAAACAAAGAATCTTAAGTAAAATTTCATTGAAAACTACTGGTATATATAGGAGAATATTGGTCATGTCCATTCGTGAAAGGTTACGACAAATAGATAATTCTTTTGAAAATTTGAATTTTAATATCTACGGCTACTATGTCGACATAGGGGGTATAGGCATGTCGACATCCCCTAGTATTTTTTGAAAATTGATTTTTGTTATAAAAGAGATTTTCTTTCTAAAGTTTGTCGAAACAATCTTAGAACTTTGTAAACTATTTTGAATATACTTTATGATTATAAAAACCTTTGGAAAGTGATCTTATGAAATATAAAAGTAATAAAAACTAAATATATAAATATTTTGAGATTAAAGCTAAAACATTAAAACCAGGAGATAGTTTAAAAACAAGAAATGATTTTGAAATTAATATGATTAAAAATAGTTTTTGAATTAAGGCTAAAATATTTAAACTGAGAGAGAGATGTCTTTTTAAAAAGATAGTTTTGAAAAAATCTAAAAATGTCATTTTGAAAATTTCGTGGATTCCATTCCACTAGAGAAGGTCGTGGGTTCCATCCCACTAAAGAGGTCATGGGTTCCATCCCACTATTAAAGCGAGAAGGTGGATTCCATTCCACAATTAAAATTCGAATAAAGATTTAAGTGCTATTATGAAGTTTTAACATAAATATAGACTCTATTACTTATCTTGATATCTTGAACTCTTGAACTCTTGATACTCATGAGTCTTCAATCTTGAATTCATTAGTCTTGAATCTCTATACTGTACAGTTTTCATTCTCAATACCTGCATATATATATATCCGGCATATACATATATATCTAGACAAAGATATTAGTATTTATATTTTATAACAAGTCCTAAGGTTGTTGTCATCAAAACCATCGTCTCAGGAACTAACAATCTCCCCCTTTTTGATGATGACAACCTATGTTTATAAAATATACTCTACCAAACTCTGATCCCCCCTTATTCCAACAACTCGCCCTTAATCTACTAACTCCCCTTAATCTAAGCCTAACTAACAGCCTAACTATCCTATTTTATAATTCTCCCCCTTTGTGATTAACAAAAACTAAACCTAAACTACATAACTCCCCCTTAAACTAATACTATGGAACTAAATGCTAATAACAAAGTATAATAAGCAAAACATAAATCTAATTTTATTATATATGATGTTACATTACACATATATATGAAACATGGACACAAATATATGCAAGTACACAAAATATAAAAACATTAATATAATACAATCTAACGAGAGTCCTTGACAATTGATGACTTGTGAATCAGTAATGGAGACAAAAGCTTCCATGTTGTTCAACCAAATTACCATTTTTGTCAAAACGGACTTCTCCAACGCAAACAACATTATCGTCCTCGTCCATTTGCGCTTCTTCCTCTTCTTCTTCTTCTTCTTCGTCCTCTAATGGATTATGAATACGTATGTTAGAGGAATCATCTTCAATCACAATAGGGTCTGCATGATTATCCATTAGAAATTTTTGTAAATTTCTAAGAATCTTGCCTTGTTTCTCTTGTTCCTTTGCCATCCTTATTTACATGACCTGTAATTCAGTCAGCATTTGCAGAGAATCCTTCACAATTTCCTCGATCTTCATTACTCGAGCCAATGTAGTACGTTGGAATGGACCAGAATTAGGAGAATGGAAGGAAATGGTTACATTTTGGTTTGATTTAGAAGAGGATGCCATTACTTTGTATTTTTAGAAGTTTATTACAGAGAAAATGAAGTGAGAAGATAGATGAATTCGAAATATTGTGGTTATATAACCACCAAACCGATTTAAGAGGGAAAATCAAATTTCAAATCTGACCGTTGTATGTCGACATGGGAGGTAGGGGCATGTCGACATTCCTTTGAAAATTTTGACATTTTTGTTTTTCTTTATTTATTTAAATATATATGTTACTATATCTATATTCTATATCTCAGTTATAGAACAAATAAAAAGTTCTCTTCTTAATTTAGTAAAGGTTGATTGATTCAAGGGTTTGGTCAGAATATCAGCTATTTGATTCTCAGTGTTGATAAATTCAAGAGAAATAATCTCTTTACTTATATTATCTCTGAGAAAATGATGTTTGATATCAATATGTTTGGTTCTGGCATTATGAGTAGGAGTTTTGGATAAATTTATTGCACTTGTATTGTCATAATAAATTGGTGATTTTGAAATATTTAATCCAAAATCCTTTAGGGTCTGTTGCATATAGATAACTTGAGAATAAGCCAAAGCAGTAGAGATATATTCTACTTCAGTTGTTGATAGTGAGACAGTATTTTTCTTTTTACTAAACCAGGAAACCAGAGAATGTCCTAAAAAGTGACAAGTTTCAATTGTACTTTTTCGGTCTGATTTACAACCAGCATAGTCAGCATCACAATATGAGATTAAATCAAATGAATCATTTTTAGGGTAAAATAGGCCATAGTCCAAAGTGTGTTTAACATATCTTAGGATACGTTTAACAGCTTTTAAATGAGTTTCTTTGGGTTGAGATTTGTATCCTGCACAGAGACAGATACTATGCATGATATCAGGCCTACTCGCTATATAGAGTAGCGATCCAATCATTCCCCTGTATAGTTTTTGATCAACATCTTTTGACATGTCTTCTTTATTCAAGGCTTCATTGGTTGCTATAGAAGTGGGTTTTCCACTTGCAGTGGTCATACCAAACTTACTAACTAGATCCCTAGCATAGTTTTCTTGACTAATGAAAATACCACTATCTAATTGTTTTATTTGCAATCCTAAAAAGAAAGTAAGTTCACCCATATGACTCATCTCAAACTCTTTTGTCATTATTTCAGAAAAATCCTTGTTCATTTCATTGTTTGTTGATCCAAAAATGATATCATCTAAATAAATCTGTACTAATTGGATATTATTTTTGTTTCTTTTAATAATAAAAAGTATTATCTACTCTACCAATTTCAAAATTTGATTGTAATAGGTAAGATTTTAGTCTGTCATACCAGGATCTAGGAGCTTGTTTCAGACCATATAAAGCTTTCTTTAATTTGTAAACATGATTTGGAAAATTTTCTTCTTCAAAAAGTGGAGGATGTTCAACATAAATATCCTCTTTAACAAAACCATTTAAAAAGGCACTTTTGACATCTATTTGAAATAATTTGAAATTGTTGTGGTTTGTGAAAGCAAGTAGAATTCTAATGACTTCTAATCTTACTACGGGTGCAAAGGTTTCATCAAAGTCTATTCCTTCTTCTTGATAATAACCTTGCGCGACTAACCGAGCTTTATTTCTAACGACCTCACCTTGTTCATTCTTTTTATTTTTATAAACCCGTTTAGTTCCTAATTTAGTTTTGTCCGTAGGTCTAGGAACAAGTTCCCATATATCATTTCTAGTGAATTGATTCAGTTCTTCTTGCATAGCAAGAATCCATGAATCATCAGATGATGCTTCCTTTGAATTTTTGGGTTCAATAGTTGATATAAAACTACATTACTCATTTTTTTTAGTTAATTTCTAGTTCTAACAACAGATTCAATATTTCCTAATATATTTTCTATAGGATGATCTTTTAAAAGCCTGATCCTTTTATTAGGATGAACAGTTTCACAATTTGTTTCATTTGATTCATTATTTAAAGTAACAAAATCATCTTCATCATCTATTTGAACAAAATCTTTGAAATTTTCATCAAAAGATACATGCATTGTTTCTTTAATGGTGTTAGTTTTTAAATTGAAAACTCTGTATGCTTTACTTCTATTAGAATATCCGAAAAAGATTCCTTTGTCGGATTTAGGATCAAATTTATCCAAATTGTCCTTTGTATTTAGAATAAAGAATTTACTTCCAAAAACTATAAAATAAGATACCTTTAGTTTCTTGTTGAAAAGAAGTTCATATGGTGTTTTAATGGCTAGGGTCTAATTAAAATCCTATTTAAAATGTAACAAGCTGTAGCGACTGCTTCAGCCCAAAAATTTCTTGGTAATTTACTATCTGAAAGCATAGTTCTTGCACACTCTTGAATCGTCCTATTTTTACGCTCTACCACTCCATTTTGTTGTGGAGTTCTTGGAAAAAAATTATGAGTTATTCCTTTTTTATTACAGAAATTCTCAAAATTTTCATTGTCAAATTCTCCACCATGATCACTACGAATAGTTTTGATTTTTAAAGAAAGTTGGTTTTGTATTCTTTTTGCAAAAGTTTTAAATAAATCAAAAGCATCACTTTTATGTTTTAGAAAAATTTTCCATGTAAATCTAGAATAATCATCTACAATTACAAAAATATATTTACTGTGATTTATTAACTGAATTTGAGACGGACCAAACAGATCTAAATGAAGTAACTCAAGAGGTTTTGAAGTTGAAATCATATCTTTCAATTTGAATGAACTCTTCCTAAGTTTTCCTAATTGCCAAGCATCACATATACTATCTACTATAAAATCCATTTTAGGAAGACCTCTTACTAAATCAAGTTTTTAAAGTCTAGATAGGAGTTTGAAATTCAAATGCCCAAATCTTTTATGCCAAATCCAAGGACCACTTGTATTAGCCAAAAGACATAGGTTATCATTTGAGATTTTCATACTGAGAATATAAATATTTTTATTCCTAATTCCTTCAAAGATAATATTTGATTTATTATCTTCGATGTGACACTTATCCTTTTCAAATTTAATTTTGTAGCCCTTGTCACATAGTAGACTTATGCAAAGTAAGTTGTGTTTTAGATTCCTAACTAACAGAACATCAGAAATAGTAAGAGTTTTAGAGTTACTGACATTGCCGATGCCAATAACATATCCATTTGAATTGTCTCCAAAGTTGACCATTCCTCCATCTTCATAAATTGTGTCGTTCAGTATCTCCGGATTACCAGTCATGTGTCTTGAACATCCACTATCAAGTATCCATTTGTTTTTCTTGATTTGCACCATTTGTCCATTGAGTGTTGATTATTTAAAAGCCATATAACACATCTGTTCCTGCACAACATACCAATTCGGTAGATAACTTGATTTTTTATAATAACAATATGCAGACTTATAAGACAATGATGATTTGGACAGTTTTGAACCAATGTTAACAGAATCTCCAAAAATTGCCATTTTAAACTTTTTCAAAATTCAGATTATGATAACTTTGAAAACCAATGCTCCGATCCTAAATGTAGGAAATGCGGATTACGGATCTTAAGGCAGTATTAACACTAGAGGGGGGTGAATAGTGTTTAATTAATTTTATGAATCTTTTTGAAATCTTTTCAAATTAAACCCAAACAGATTCAATTCACAAACACAGAGACAATCATAGAACCAGACATAGATGCAAATAGTAAATAAAAGTAGTAAAGGAAAGAACACACCGGAATTTTATATTGGTTCGGAGTTATCGTACATCCAGTCCCACACAATTTCTTGTGTAGATTTCTTTTCAAATACAATGTCGATATTACAACCTCAATTTCAAGGCCACGAGATACACCCTCCTATCTCCGAGTCCAGGGCAAACTCTCTTGATTTAACCAGGTTACAAGATCACCTAATTGATTTACGAGCTACAATCACACCCAATTGATTTACGGGCCACAATCACACCGTTTCCAATCACAGTTTGATAGAGAGAGACTCGTTACACTTCAATCTTTCGATCTTTGATTACAAATGATCCTATAACTTTGAATAGCACTGAGATCTTTGAGAGATAGTGGCAGAGAATCAAACAAGAGACGATCGAGTTTGGTTCACTTAGGATTTTGCTAGAGTTTTGTTAAGAATGATTGAAAATAAGAATGGAAGAGAAAGATGAGAGAAAGCAAAGAAATCTTAAATGAAAATTCGTTGATAACTACTGGTTAATATATGAGAATAACGGTCATGTCCATTCGTGAAAGGTTATGACGAATAGACACTTCTTTTGAAAATTTGAATTTTAAAATCTACGGCTACCATGTCGACATGGGGTATAGGCATGTCGACATCCCCTAGTATTTTTTGAAAATTGATTTTTGTTTTAAAAGAGATTTTCTTTCTAAAGTTTGTCGAAACAATCTTAGAACTTTGTAAACTATTTTTAATATACTTTATGATTATAAAAACCTTTGGAAAGTGATCTTACGAAATATAAAAGTAATAAAAACTAAATATATAAATATTTTGAGATTAAAGCTAAAACATAAAAACCAGGAGATAGTTTAAAAACAAGAAATGATTTTGAAATTAATATGATTAAAAATAGTTTTTGAATTAAGGCTAAAATAATTAAACCGAGAGAGATGTCTTTTTAAAAAGATAGTTTTGAAAAAATCTAAAAATAAGTCATTTTGAAAATTTCGTGGATTCCATTCCACTAGAGAAGGTCGTGGGTTCCATCCAACTAAAGAGGTCGTGGGTTCCATCCCACTATTAAAGCGAGAAGGTGGATTCCATTCCACAATTAAAATTCGAATAAAGATTTAAGTGCTATTATGAAGTTTTAACATAAATATAGACTCTATTACTTATCTTGATATCTTGAACTCTTGAACTCTTGATACTCATGAGCCTTCAATCTTGATTTCTTCAATCTTGAATTCGTCAGTCTTGAATCTCTATACTGTACAGTTTTCATTCTCAATACCTGCATATATATATATCATGCATATACATATATATCTAGACAAAGATATTAGTATTTATATTTTATAACAAGTCCTAAGGTTGTTGACATCAAAGCCATCATCTCAGGAACTAACAATTTCCCCCTTTTTGATGATGACAACCTATGTTTATAAAATATACTCTACCAAACTCTGATCCCCCCTTATTCCAACAACTCCCCCTTAATCTACTAACTTTCCCTTAATCTAAGCCTAACTAACAGCCTAACTCTCGAACTCTTGATACTCATGAGTCTTCAATCTTGATTTCTTCAATCATGAATTCGTCAGTCTTGAATCTCTATACTGTACATTTTTCATTCATAGTACATGCATATATATATATATATATATATCCTGCATATACATATATATCTTGACAAAGATATTAGTATTTATGTTTTATAACAATTCCTAAGGTTGTGTCATCAAAACCATCATCTCAGGAACTAACAGGAGTAGCATCAATTGAGGAGAAGCTAGTCACCCACCGCTTAAGATGGTTTGGACATGTCCAACGGAGGCCTTCGAGGAACCTATGCGCATCAGAATTATAGGCCGCATCGAATGTTCAAAGAGAGGTAGAGGTTGACCAAGGTTGACATGGGAGGAAGTAGTAAAAAGGGACTTAAAGGATTGGAATATATCTGAAGAGCTAGTGTCGGACAGGGGCACGTGTAAGTTGGTGATCCACGTACCAGAACCATGAGCTAGGAGTTTTTTTCCATAGGATTGGTTTAGGGGTAGTGTATTAGTTTTAGATTATAGGAGTAGTGAATAGGAGCCTAAGACGTAGTGTTTGGTCTTTGGTCCATATTACTATTAGTACCATTATTACTATTACTATTACTATTACTATCATCATCATGGTTTTTACTTACTTATTATTATTATTATCATTATTATTATTAATTACTTTATTTTAGTATTATTACCATCGTTATTATTATTATTACTTTTAAATTGACTATATCATTTAATTTTAGGTTCCATCTCTAACCGACACCAACTTGTTCGGGACTAATAGCTTAGTTGTTGTTGTTGTTGTATAATCATATCAAGGATGCCAACACTGTATCATACTAAATCCATCAATCAAATTAAACTCAACAACGAACCACTTATAATATCAAAAATCTCAATAAGATATGAGAAATCAACAAATATGGAAATCATACTTAAATCCCAATTTTATTCAAATATTAAGATAATAGTATAACTAATTAAAATGTTTCCTTAAACAATCAACACTAAAATTAAAATAATTATATAAAATATTTAAGGATCGATTTATAAATCAAATATATTTATAGGAATTTTACTATAATTTTCCTGCAAATTAATTATTATCCCAAAACAGTATATATTAACATTATATTATATTATACTTATTTCTGACCATAAATATAATATAAAGTCCTTACTCAATATCCAAACTAAATAGGTTTTTAACATTTTCTTTTAAATCGTTCCATAAAAGAAAACTCTCATATTATAAAAGAGACTTTCACTAATAATTTTTATAAAAAGAATCCTCTAAAATAAATATTATTAATTTTCTAATATAATTTATAGAGAAGCAATACATTATATTTTCTTTTAAAACAATTTCAAAATCTTATAATCAATAATAAATTCAAACAATCAATTCAACCCTCAACAATTTGTTCCATAAAATATTTAAATCAATAATCTTGTTTAATTTATGCATGAAACTACAGTCATTAATGGAATAATTATAGAAATAGCAAATAATAAAAATTAGGTACAGTTGTGAGTTTGAAATTAACTTACTGAATCGATGATCTAGTATCCACTATCGTTGCCAACTGTCACTACCACTAGTCTTCATTGTAGATTCACTGTCGACATCCGCAAAATGATGTGCAGCACTCCATACCACGACACCAGCATCGCGTCGCTCTCCTACAGCTTCCTCACCTCCAAGTCACACGCACTAGATCGCCACTGAACACCACAAAGTGCAGTATCGAGAGACCCAAAATTGAATTTTGGGGATTCTATTTAGTTCATACATTATATGCTAAATTATAGAGATGAGTCAATCCTCCTTTCCAATAGCTATAGACGTAAGATAAAACGATGTTCATGCAGTCTCCAGGAAATGAACGAAGTGAAAAAATCCAAGGAGCGAAATGTCCAAAATTTGGGTTTTTGAGTTTCAAGTGATTTTGGGCATTGGGCTTAAGATTTAATTATAAAGAAAATATATTTATTTGTTTTCATTCTTAGGCTAAATTCAATTTAATCAAGCTTTTATTTTATTTCATCTTTATTGATTTTATAAAATATTATTTACCACATTTATAGCTTATTTAAATTTAAATATCATAATTATGCAATTTAAACCCTTTTATAAAATAATTATCGAACCAATCTATCAGATAAACCATCAAATTCCAATTTAATTAAATAAATTTCTATTATTAATGTCAATTAATTTTTATTTAAAATCAGGTTGTTATAGGTCCACTCACATAATATATGTCTAATCGTATAGCAATATATATATATATATATATATATTTCTATGCATGGAATTACTTCTTGTTTGCCTGTAAAACATCATACACATCAAACAAGAGAAGTAATTATTAAGAGATGGAGAACCAGTGATCGACCTAGCCTATTAATGTGCCAATTGGTCCATCAGTCAAGCATGAATGGTGCATCGGTGGCACTGGGTTGCGTGAGCAACCCATATGTGCAAGTATGTGTAGCGTTTGTGATACTCTAGGTTGAAGGTTGGCGTGTGTAAGTGAGCGTGTGAGCGTGTGTCAGGGCTAGATATTTATGTGTAGTTCAGTTTATATATATATATATATATATATGAGTGTGAAGTGTTTATATGAGTGTGTTATGCCTGTAGATCACCAGTTATTTTAATTTTGCTTAGAGTTTCCTTTTGCTGATTTGGCTTAATTCATCCTTATGTGTATTGTTTTAGTCGTTGCACTAAGTATTATTTCCATGTAAATATTCCCCTCGTGCCTTTATTGTTTGTATGAGTACTTTGTGAATGGTACAAAAAGGTAACATTTTGTGTGTTATATGAGAATTTGGTTTCAATTTTTTATTTTAATGTTTGTTTATAGTTTTATGAATGTAAAATACAAATAGATACATGATTGTCAAAATATGAATAAACTAAAATAAATAAATGTTGAAATGTTAAACCCTAATACATTTTAAATATAATGTAAATATGTCTTTGAAAAACTAATAAAGTGTTTACATTATATTATTTATTTAAATGGGTTTAGTGTTCATTTATAGAAGTAAGAAATTTTAGTATACATATATAATTCTAGTTTAGAAATATATTTATATATCTAAATTGAATATGTATATATATATTGAATTGATTTAGATGTTCTATGATTACTTATAAATGGTATTTAATTGTAAAAGGTTATGGAATTATTTTTAAGTAAGATATTTAGTTTTATAATCTATTTTAGGCTATCAAATGGAAGAAATGGGATTTTCTATAGTTGTTGTGAATACTAAATTATAATTTAATTTTATAGAAGATTGAGAAGTTGGTTATTCGTTATATAGTATATTGTGATAACCCTGATTTTTTGTGAGTAATTTCATGATTTAATTTAGTTTGTATTTGTTTGAAATTGCATTGAAAAAAAAATAGGAATAGGAAATTGATTTGCAGATACCAAGTGTAAAACATGCACATGTGCACAAGGCAGTGCACAAACATGCACACAGATTTCTGTGTAACAAAATTTGACAGAAATTAATAGATAAAAATAAAGTAACTGATTTAGAAATACATATGCATAAAGATAGAATTTTGTCTTTCAATAAAATAGAGTACAAAGAAAATAGGAAAAGCTAGGCTGAAATAAACTTAAAATTATTTAAAGAAAGAAAAAAAAAATAAAAAGGCTTAGGTATACATAAGATATACATGTATATAGTCAATCAATCTCTGGAAAGAAACAGAAATTGCATGAAAATGGCATGAGTCCCTAAACAAGCACTTTATCTATTCTCAGTAATTTCTTTTATAAAGAAAATAATAACAATAATAATAGGAAGTCATGCAAATAACATGACCGGGGCAATGAGGTATATTTTCTGGAAAATATACCATGACTAATTACCCATTTTCTCTAAAATATTAGAACAGGAAGCAGATCATAGTTGGTAGGGTAAAATTGGCATTTGGTAATTTCCTAAAACCCTAGTAACAGTCAGAATTCATATAAGAAGACCTGATGTGGTAAGGTTTTATGTTGGCTCTACCTCTTAAAAAGAAAATATACAAAGTATAAAACCAGAGAAAATAGGAGAAGGCAGAAGACTAAAAAAGGGGTTCATAAGGCATAGGAAGAAGAAGGATTAAAGTGAGTAATCTCACTGAAAAACTTTGGCATTAAGACCTGAATATTGAGGCAGCCAGTTTAAACTAATTTTCTTTTACAAGTTATGTTTTATGATTGGATGACTTTGGCTTGTGAATGATTTGTTTAAGGGTAAAACCTCTATCTGATTTACCCAGGAAAAATAAGAGTCATGTATTTATAAACTAAAATGTTTGTTTGAGGTATGGGTTAACTTTGAGATTGGGTGTTTTCTTTGATAAGTTTTCTTTTTAAAAGTTGTTTGTAAAATCCCCGGATTCAAGTAGTGGGTATATGGTCTAAAGGCAGAAAGAAATATGGGCTGTGACATTGTGTTGTTGCTTATGCCTCATATTAATTAAAACAAAAGAAAATGTAGAAGTGCAATGTTGTACATGTGCTGAGCTTCTATGTTTTATGAAATACCCAAATCAAATATACTTGTGGTTTAGCCAGATCATGAATCTGATTGAACCAGAGGTAGGGAAGAATATATATATATTTGGAAAAATTACTCAGGACCATATGCTTACATCTTGATCCAGTGAAACCCATAGGCAAAATAATGTGCTAAAAAGTCACCTCACTCTTTTGTGATAAAATGGTTGCTTCTGAGAATTTAACTTACCAAACTCTGGATGAATATATGTTGCTTGCATCATTTATGTTTCTCTGATTAAGAAGTGAGATGCAGAAGGGATTAGTACTGCTATGAAAAATATTAAAACACTTAGTAATGTAACTAAGGACTTGGGATCTTAGGGCTACCAAAGTATAGCTTGGCAATGGGAATATTGCAAGTTCACACATGGTATATTTATACCCAGGGGCCTGAGTGTGCTGGGTTAACAGAGAAAGGTCCCAGGCAGTGTGTGTTTAAAAGGAAGAAAGTAGCTAAAGTCCCTGATAAATTTGATAATGAATCCTAGGAATAGATTCAGTAGAGGTCTGGGCAAAATCCCTGATGACCAGTAAAGTGGAAAAGGAGATGATAACTGGATTGAAGCTTGTATTTGGATGTTTTGATGCTTTATTGGTGAATCTTGTGGTTGTTTTCTATGAACTAAAAACATTGTGATCTTATATAATCTGTTTGGCACTAATATGAATGCACATGCTTCACAAATAACATGCACACAGAAGATATTGAGTTTCTTATTCTTGCAAAGTACAGGAGTATAAATGGAATTGGAATAAATCATGTTTTCAGTTAGATTATTCACACCAGACAAATGGTCTGACCCTTTTGTGTTCATGCACCATTGGGTGTCTCATATTTATATGGGGCAGTTCATGGTGATTTTGCAGGGAAATAGGGATTGCTTGATCAGGCTTTGGATGTTAAACTGCTTAGGATTTGGATGCTATGTTTTAAAAGTCTTTGCTGAAGCTAAATTAGATATTCATGTTGAACTATGTTAAGCTATTTGTTTAAGTTGTTTAGGAAAACCAATGTAAGGTTATTTGCTGTTTTGTAAGTGTTGAATTTATATGTATCAGTTAGAACTTATGTATTTTGTTTTGCAAAATGCTTTGTTAAGAAAATGAATTTCAAATTTCAAGAACTGTTAGGCTAAAATGATAGAAAATCTGAGATTGAAAGAATTTGTAGTTTATATACATATATAAAGATCTGGCATAAGAGAATCCTTGTGCAAGTCAAAAAATAAAAATCTGATAAAAGAGTATAAGTTGCTTTGGAAAGAAAATGTTAGAGCAGACACTTTGTATCAGGGTAGTGCAAACCAGAATAAGGCTAACATGGCCATTTTCTCGAGCCTGGCTTAAGTCAACACCCAAGTGAGTTTAATTAAGCTTTTAGACCTGTTTCATAGCCAAGTATAGGGTAGGTTCAGACAGTTTTGCTCACAGAAAAAAAAAAGAAAAAAAAAACAAAAATTGGGTTGAACTGACCAGCATGGCACTCGAACTTGTGACTTCTCATGTATAAGTTAGGCGCGTTTCCATTACGCCTAGATGTTGCTTGTGTTCTCTTAGGATCCACTTTATTATAGCCTGAGTTTGAACACACCTGCACAGAAACATGCACACACATGCACAAGTAAAGGCAAAGTTACCCAGTAAGGATATCAGAAGCATATATGTGAAAATAGGAGCCTTGAGACATAGAATCAATAGTAATGCATTAATCTAAAAATTGGAAAAAAAAAACCTAGTTTTGAAAAAGAAACACCTTTGCTATGTAGAGGGTATTTTTAAGCAATACTCAACAGGTTTCTACCTTCAAAATTTTATACTCTGATTTAGGTAGAAGATGACTTATATATCTTTATATATATAAGTTTAAGATAAAATGATTAAACCAATATTTATTGGCAGAAAGGTCCTGGATAGAAGAAAAATTGAATTAAATATTTTCTTGATTAAATGGCCACTGAATGTTTTAAAAAAAAATTTTTAGTAGTGGGTCATTTCATTTGGTATCAGAGCTATGTTGTTAAATAACATAGCAAAATTTTGTATGAATTTGTTTGCATTGAATGTATAGAGTGTTTACTGCTTTGGATGTTTTGTTTTTATATATATTTACACTATTGATACTTATTATGACAGAATAAGTTATAAATTAAAATGAATTAATTTATAGAGCATTAGGCAAAACAGACTAACCTAAGTGTTATATCCATAGAGCTATGGTAGGACCCAGACATCAAAATGTAGGAACAAGTGAACCACCCATGGTGAATGTGCAAGAGTTCATGAGGGCCATAAGAGATGGAGTAGGTAACAGGCAGGAAAATCCACATGAGGAACTTTCCAAACTACTCAAGACTTTTACTAATCTTGGAGGCAAAACCTTTGATGGCACAGAAGGAGTTATGGGGGTTCAAAATTGGCTTAGAATTCTGGAAAGAATCTTTGCAGACATGCAAGTTGAAGACCAAAGGAAGAGGCAAATTGCATCCAGGCAATTGAGAGGAGCAGCTTTGGATTGGTGGGAAGTTATCATAGCTGGAAGACCTGAAGGAGAAGTGACATGGGATCAGTTTAAAGCAATGTTGGAAGGCAGATTTATCCCTGCATCAGCTAAGGAGTCTTTACTGGAGGATTTCATCAAATTGAGGCAAGGGACTATGAGTGTCACTGAGTACACTCAGAAGTTTGAATCATTGGCAAAGTATGGTGCAGTGCTCATCACCACTGAGGAAGCTAAGAATGGCAGATATATCCAAGGGTTGAACTCTAGCCTTAGTAGAGCCATGCTACCATATAAGGATAAAACTTTTGATCAAGTTTTGGATTTGACTCTGAGCATTGAACAACATGATAAAGCTAGAGAAAATTTCAGAGCATTCAAAAATAATCAGAACAAGAAGGGAAAGGGTAAATTCCACCCTTATGATAAAAAGAAAGCAGACATAACTTCCACCAAGAAACCAGAAGAAGCTAGAACTGCTGAAGTTAAGAAGAAGATCACTTGTTACAACTGTGGACAAGAAGGGCACATGAAAAATAGGTGCACCAATCCTAGACCAGCATCCTTCAATTGTCATCATTGTGGGAAGGAAGGTCACATAAAAAGGAACTGCCCAGATTTTAAGCAAGGAAAATTAGGGGCTTTGGAAGGGAAAGGCAAGGCAGCTGAGGGATCAAATGTTGAAAGGCATGGCCAAGTTGAAGGTACTTTGCTTATCCATTCAATACCTTTAACAGTAGTATATGATACTGGGGCTACCCATTCATTGATCTCTCATGATATTGCACAA
Source organism: Allium fistulosum (assembly GCA_030737815.1). Classification (NCBI taxonomy): domain Eukaryota; kingdom Viridiplantae; phylum Streptophyta; class Magnoliopsida; order Asparagales; family Amaryllidaceae; genus Allium; species Allium fistulosum. Next base: position 896,397,319 of record CM060902.1, read on the forward strand.
CAATTAAAATTGAATTGTATGATTGTTGATAAACCACTGCTAATTAAAAGCCCTATAGGTAGTTCATGTGTTATGGGTATGATGTGCATGCAACTGGGATTAAATATAGGAGGACATGTGTTTGAGTCAAACCTATATGTGTTGCAATATCCAGACATAGGAATTATTTTAGGAGTTGATTGGTTGAGTAGATATAAAGCTATCATAAATATGGAGACATCCACCATATCATTGAAGGTCTCTGATGGACAAAGAATAATTGTTCTTTGTGAGGCAAACAAAAACAGAAGTATAGCCAACCTTTCTGCATTGTCAAATGAAAAACCCATGCCTGCATTAGAAGAGATTCCCATAGTTAATCAATATGATGATGTGTTCGGGGAAGTAAGAGGAGTTCCTAACCATAGGCCAGTTGAATTTTCAATTAGAATAATTCCAGGAGCTAGCCCAGTGGTTAAAAGACCAACCAGAATGGGGCCTAAGGAATTGATGGAGTTGAAAAAGCAATTAGTTGAACTAGAAGAAAAAGGTTTTATTAGACCCAGTAGCTCATCATGGGGAGCACCAGTAGTCTTTGTTAAGAAGCATGATGGATCTCTGAGATTATGTATTGATTATAGGGAATTAAATAAGGTCACAGTTAAAAATAAATATCCCTTACCAAGAATTGATGATCTCTTTGATCAATTGAGTGGTGCAAAAATATTTTCTAGACTTGATTTAGCTTCAGGCTTTCACCAGATGAAAGTAGAAGAGGAAAGCATCAAGTATACAGCTTTTAACACCAGATATGGGCTTTATGAATTTTTGGTAATGCCATTTGGCTTAACAAATGCTCCTTCCTATTTTGTTGATTTGATGAATAGGATTTTTAGAGAATACTTGGATAAGTTTGTATTAATATTTATTGATGATATATTAATTTATTCTAAGTCAGTTAGAGAGCATGAAAACCATTTGCATTTGGTATTTGAGAAATTGAGACAGGAAGACTTGAAAGCAAAGTTTTCAAAATGCACTTTTTGGCAGAATGAAGTAAACTTTCTAGGCCATATTATATCAGAAGAAGGAATAGCTGTGGACTCCAATAAAGTCATTGCAGTGCAAGCTTGGAAAAGGCCTACTAATGTCACTGAAGTCAGATCATTCATGGGAATGGCTGGTTACTATAGGAGATTTATAAAAGATTTTGCAAAGATCTCAATTCCATTAACCAGATTGACTAGGAAGAATCAAGTATTCAATTGGACTGAGGAATGTGAAAATGCCTTTGGGAAGTTAAAAGAGGCACTGGTACAAGCTCCAATTCTTAAGGTACCTGAGGGAAATGAAAACTTGGTGGTATACACTGATGCAAGTGGACAAGGGCTTGGAGCAGTATTGATGCAACAACATCAGGTAATAGCTTATGCTTCTAGGCAGTTGAAATCAAGTGAAGTAAGGTATGCTACTCATGACCTTGAATTGGCTGCTGTAGTGTATGCCCTTAAGTTATGGAGACACTACTTGTTAGGGGCAAAATTTGAAGTATATACAGACCATAAATCACTCAAATATTTGTTTTCACAAAAAGAATTAAATATGAGGCAGCAAAGATGGGTTGAACTCTTGGCCTCATATGATTTCGAAATATTATACACACCAGGTAAGGCTAATAAGGTAGCAGATGCCCTAAGTAGACAACATGCTAAAGTGGCTAGATTAATGATAGAAGAGTTTAACACTTTATCATTATTAATTGACTCAGAGATAAAAAGTGATAACCTAGAAAACCTGAGCTTATGCAGTGGGAAGGTAGAGATGGGAAAATTAAGTTTTATAACTCTGGGGTCAGAATTGAAAAATAAAGTTGCAATGCTACAAAACCAAGATCCATTTTTGGTTGGAAAGAAGACACAAATATTAAATGGTGAGACAGTGGAAGGCTTTCAGTTGGATGATCAGGGCCATCTGAGGAGAGGAGAAAGGATATGTGTTCCAGCAATGAATGAGTTGAAGCAAGAAATTTTAGATGCTTACCACAAAAGTAAATATACTATACACCCAGGAAGCACAAGAATGTATCACAACCTCAAGAGAGATTATTGGTGGAGTGGTATGAAGAGTGCAGTGGCAACCTATGTATCAAAATGTATGGTTTGCCAGCAGGTGAAGGCTGAGTATCAAAAACCCTCAGGAATGCTTCAACCTTTACAAATACCACAGTGGAAATGGGAAGACATATCAATGGATTTTATTGATGGTTTGCCTAGAACTAGGAGGGGAAATGATAGTATTTGGGTAGTGGTTGATAGGTTAACCAAGTCAGCCCACTTTATACCAGTGAAATCAGAAAGAAATGCTAATACCCTAGCCCAGTTGTTTGTTAAAGAAGTAGTCAGACTGCATGGTATACCAAAGACTATAGTAAGTGATAGAGATACTATCTTCACTTCAAGATTTTGGCAGAGCTTTCACAAGGCAATGGGGACTGATTTATGCTTGAGTACAGCATACCATCCTCAATCTGATGGCCAAACAGAAATTGTGAACAAATTGCTTGAAGACATGTTGAGAGCATGTGTATTGGATTGGGGAGGAAGCTGGGAAGATTACATATATCTGGCTGAGTTTGCATACAATAACACCCATCACAGTAGTATAGGCATGGCCCCCTTTGAAGCTCTCTATGGAAGGCCATGTTTGTCACCTTCAAGTTGGCATGAGTCTGGAGAAAAAGTGGTCTTAGGACCAGAAAATGTGAAGGAGACTTCTGAAAAGGTAGCCTTGATCAGAAAAAGAATTGCCTCTGCCCAAGATAGGCAAAAGAAATATGCAGATCAAAGGAGAAAAGCAGTACAATATGATGTTGGGGATTATGTGTTCATCAAGATATCACCCATGAAAAAGGTTCTAAGGTTTGGGAAACAAGGAAAGTTGATTCCTAGATATATAGGACCATATAAAATTCTAGAAAGAATAGGGACAGTAGCCTATAAATTAGAATTGCCAGAAGAAATGAGAGCAATGCATGATGTCTTTCATGTGTCTCAATTAAGGAGATGGGTTCATGATAAGGAAGCAATATTAGAATCCTCTAAAGATGTGCAGATTGATCCTAGGATGGTCTATGAAAAGGAACCAGTGGGCATAGTTTCTAGAGAAACTAAGAAATTGAGAAACAAAGAAATTAAACTAGTAAAAGTACAATGGAGCCTAGACCCAAATGATTGCACATGGGAAGTGGAGGACAAAATCAGAAATGATTATCCCCAGCTGTTTGATTGAAGGAAAAGGTAAAATCTATATATATATATGTACATACTACTGTATGTGTTGGTTGAATATGCATTGTGATTTTTTATCTTGTGTTGATATGCATAGTGCTTACTAGGTGATTAGTTTGAAAATGGTTTTGAAATCAGAAAAAAAAAAAATTTCACTTCTCTGAAGAAATGATACTTAAGTTAAGTATGAAAGAATTGTGGGACACAATTCCTAAAAGGAGGGGTATATGTGATAACCCTGATTTTTTGTGAGTAATTTCATGATTTAATTTAGTTTGTATTTGTTTGAAATTGCATTGAAAAAAAAATAGGAATAGGAAATTGATTTGCAGATACCAAGTGTAAAACATGCACATGTGCACAAGGCAGTGCACAAACATGCACACAGATTTCTGTGTAACAAAATTTGACAGAAATTAATAGATAAAAATAAAGTAACTGATTTAGAAATACATATGCATAAAGATAGAATTTTGTCTTTCAATAAAATAGAGTACAAAGAAAATAGGAAAAGCTAGGCTGAAATAAACTTAAAATTATTTAAAGAAAGAAAAAAAAAATAAAAAGGCTTAGGTATACATAAGATATACATGTATATAGTCAATCAATCTCTGGAAAGAAACAGAAATTGCATGAAAATGGCATGAGTCCCTAAACAAGCACTTTATCTATTCTCAGTAATTTCTTTTATAAAGAAAATAATAACAATAATAATAGGAAGTCATGCAAATAACATGACCGGGGCAATGAGGTATATTTTCTGGAAAATATACCATGACTAATTACCCATTTTCTCTAAAATATTAGAACAGGAAGCAGATCATAGTTGGTAGGGTAAAATTGGCATTTGGTAATTTCCTAAAACCCTAGTAACAGTCAGAATTCATATAAGAAGACCTGATGTGGTAAGGTTTTATGTTGGCTCTACCTCTTAAAAAGAAAATATACAAAGTATAAAACCAGAGAAAATAGGAGAAGGCAGAAGACTAAAAAAGGGGTTCATAAGGCATAGGAAGAAGAAGGATTAAAGTGAGTAATCTCACTGAAAAACTTTGGCATTAAGACCTGAATATTGAGGCAGCCAGTTTAAACTAATTTTCTTTTACAAGTTATGTTTTATGATTGGATGACTTTGGCTTGTGAATGATTTGTTTAAGGGTAAAACCTCTATCTGATTTACCCAGGAAAAATAAGAGTCATGTATTTATAAACTAAAATGTTTGTTTGAGGTATGGGTTAACTTTGAGATTGGGTGTTTTCTTTGATAAGTTTTCTTTTTAAAAGTTGTTTGTAAAATCCCCGGATTCAAGTAGTGGGTATATGGTCTAAAGGCAGAAAGAAATATGGGCTGTGACATTGTGTTGTTGCTTATGCCTCATATTAATTAAAACAAAAGAAAATGTAGAAGTGCAATGTTGTACATGTGCTGAGCTTCTATGTTTTATGAAATACCCAAATCAAATATACTTGTGGTTTAGCCAGATCATGAATCTGATTGAACCAGAGGTAGGGAAGAATATATATATATTTGGAAAAATTACTCAGGACCATATGCTTACATCTTGATCCAGTGAAACCCATAGGCAAAATAATGTGCTAAAAAGTCACCTCACTCTTTTGTGATAAAATGGTTGCTTCTGAGAATTTAACTTACCAAACTCTGGATGAATATATGTTGCTTGCATCATTTATGTTTCTCTGATTAAGAAGTGAGATGCAGAAGGGATTAGTACTGCTATGAAAAATATTAAAACACTTAGTAATGTAACTAAGGACTTGGGATCTTAGGGCTACCAAAGTATAGCTTGGCAATGGGAATATTGCAAGTTCACACATGGTATATTTATACCCAGGGGCCTGAGTGTGCTGGGTTAACAGAGAAAGGTCCCAGGCAGTGTGTGTTTAAAAGGAAGAAAGTAGCTAAAGTCCCTGATAAATTTGATAATGAATCCTAGGAATAGATTCAGTAGAGGTCTGGGCAAAATCCCTGATGACCAGTAAAGTGGAAAAGGAGATGATAACTGGATTGAAGCTTGTATTTGGATGTTTAGATGCTTTATTGGTGAATCTTGTGGTTGTTTTCTATGAACTAAAAACATTGTGATCTTATATAATCTGTTTGGCACTAATATGAATGCACATGCTTCACAAATAACATGCACACAGAAGATATTGAGTTTCTTATTCTTGCAAAGTACAGGAGTATAAATGGAATTGGAATAAATCATGTTTTCAGTTAGATTATTCACACCAGACAAATGGTCTGACCCTTTTGTGTTCATGCACCATTGGGTGTCTCATATTTATATGGGGCAGTTCATGGTGATTTTGCAGGGAAATAGGGATTGCTTGATCAGGCTTTGGATGTTAAACTGCTTAGGATTTGGATGCTATGTTTTAAAAGTCTTTGCTGAAGCTAAATTAGATATTCATGTTGAACTATGTTAAGCTATTTGTTTAAGTTGTTTAGGAAAACCAATGTAAGGTTATTTGCTGTTTTGTAAGTGTTGAATTTATATGTATCAGTTAGAACTTATGTATTTTGTTTTGCAAAATGCTTTGTTAAGAAAATGAATTTCAAATTTCAAGAACTGTTAGGCTAAAATGATAGAAAATCTGAGATTGAAAGAATTTGTAGTTTATATACATATATAAAGATCTGGCATAAGAGAATCCTTGTGCAAGTCAAAAAATAAAAATCTGATAAAAGAGTATAAGTTGCTTTGGAAAGAAAATGTTAGAACAGACACTTTGTATCAGGGTAGTGCAAACCAGAATAAGGCTAACATGGCCATTTTCTCGAGCCTGGCTTAAGTCAACACCCAAGTGAGTTTAATTAAGCTTTTAGACCTGTTTCATAGCCAAGTATAGGGTAGGTTCAGACAGTTTTGCTCACAGAAAAAAAAAAGAAAAAAAAAACAAAAATTGGGTTGAACTGACCAGCATGGCACTCGAACTTGTGACTTCTCATGTATAAGTTAGGCGCGTTTCCATTACGCCTAGATGTTGCTTGTGTTCTCTTAGGATCCACTTTATTATAGCCTGAGTTTGAACACACCTGCACAGAAACATGCACACACATGCACAAGTAAAGGCAAAGTTACCCAGTAAGGATATCAGAAGCATATATGTGAAAATAGGAGCCTTGAGACATAGAATCAATAGTAATGCATTAATCTAAAAATTGGAAAAAAAAAACCTAGTTTTGAAAAAGAAACACCTTTGCTATGTAGAGGGTATTTTTAAGCAATACTCAACAGGTTTCTACCTTCAAAATTTTATACTCTGATTTAGGTAGAAGATGACTTATATATCTTTATATATATAAGTTTAAGATAAAATGATTAAACCAATATTTATTGGCAGAAAGGTCCTGGATAGAAGAAAAATTGAATTAAATATTTTCTTGATTAAATGGCCACTGAATGTTTTAAAAAAAAATTTTTAGTAGTGGGTCATTTCATATATTATATGTTTGGGATAATTAATTATCTAATCAACTCTAAGAATATATATATTTACAAATTATTATTATTATCAAATATAGAATTTGTTGTATAAAATTATATGTTGTGAATCATTTATCCTTAATCTCGATTTGTTTATTTTATATTCATTTGAGTAATTTATTTTTATATTTCTATTTCAATATCTTTTCTTGTTAATTATATAAAGATCATATGAATGATTCACCATTGACGTTATTTTAATTGAGGCTTTTGATATGATACAGTGATGACAACCTCTGTTGGATTTATTGATATTTATTTTGTATAACGAGAAATTAAGATAAACAGTTAATGATACCGTCTGGTATGAGACTTTCAGTAACACTTTTCCGGTAATTCTTTTGACTCGTTATATAGAATAAAGAAGGGTGGGTGTGATGTGTGAGCTCTGAATAAATAGGCTAGTAACACGCGTTGGTATGAGAGGTTGTTGTGTTATTTATTCAGTTATCATTTCGCTCATTGATGACACTCAATATGGGGTTTATTGTATGTGATACTCATTGCATTGAGTATACTTAGAGCCATGTGTCAGCCATTGTATATACATATTTTATTTGTCTATCTACCCTTATCCAGCTCCCTTTATGTTTCAGGAGTAAAACAGATTGACCATAATCCACCCTGGCGGCCTGATCGTGGGGTCGCGCCCACGATCCATGACACCTTTGTTCGATATATTGTATTTAGATATGCATCATATAATTTGGGTTTGGTGACCCATGGGGTAGGTGCCTCAAAATTATGAGTTTTGGGTTAGGTGACCCGTAGGGTAGGTGCCATATGCCCCTTTCTTTACGTTGCATAGGCCATCAGTTTGTTAACTATAGGGGCAAAGGAGGGTCGTAACCGAGGCTACGCCTTGACGTGCCACTGGTGTATATGGGTCACGTTGTTCGTCGAGGTACATGAAGACTATAGAAGCAGATCCGGTTAGGTGATCCTTGGCTCCTAGAGCGGGCATACGACCAATAGTCTCCCGTCTAGTTTCGATTCGCACAAACTAAAGTTATAGGAACATATCTAGTTGCACAACATATGAAATTGTAGACCCTGGGTTCCTGGAGCAGGCATACGGCCATCAGTCTCCTATTTGGATTCGGTTCACGTGCAATAGAAAGGCATATATAAGATGAGATTATACCAGAGACTGTGTCCATATTATATGCAACCTCGTATCCTTCTTGGGCAGATGGCCTACCCTTTACGGGAAGATAACCTATCATTATGATTATATTTGTATATTGTTATGAGTTGGCTCAAATCTTACTTATTGACTTTACTGATTTGATGATGTTGTCTTGTAATATGAGATTGAGAGGTACTTAGGCATTGCTTCGTGCTATCCCAATATACTTAGTGATATTTCGTTTATTGTTTTTTTTATACATTTGTTTCTAGATATGTATGATTCACCCATTTGTGTTGGTTATGTGATTTTTGATTTGGTGTGTGTCTAAATGGGTGATGACATCTTTTGATATTAGATCTGATTATTTTATATGGACTTTGGATATTTGGGTGATTTAATGCCTTGAGGATTATATACACACACACACACTTTGACATGTCATTTGGTGTTTTGATTGTCTTTAGTAGAGATATCATATTACTATTCTTTATTTTTACTGTATCACCTTCTTGTGATCCTTGATTAGACATAGTCTGACCCATGTGTTAATTTATAATACTCGGGTCAGTCCGAGACATTTCAGGCATAGGGATGACATGACTATCAATTGTTTTATTGGGCTTAGAGGAGTACAATATAAGGATTGTTATATGATATCAGATCCATTGTATATATTTATAACTAAAAATCAAATTGTATTATATTCTTATAACATTATTGTATTATATATATATATTATATTACCGCGGTGGTTGACTCTGTGTTCTCTGTGGTGTACTATATATTATGTATTGTTCTGTCCTGGAGGCACACATATTTATTGCTTTGTGTCGACACTGTGTACATATAGGTGTGTTACTTATTTGATGTTTTAATATGTACTAGTGTTAGCCCAAGAGAATATTCACGTGTGTACCTTATATAATCTCATTCTCTGTATTATCTGATGGTATTACTCAGTAATACTCTTAGATGGTATGGGTATTGAGGTGGGGCATTTCAGTTAACATATGTTATTCATCCTTGCTATTTTACAGGTTACAGTAGTTTTCTTACAATAATACTCAAGATTAATCAAAACTACATAAGGGTAGAGACAATCATTATAACAGTTGTTATCCATCCTTTTAACCATGCAATATTCAGTCAGATGGGATGAACCGAACTTGGAGTTATCTAGGTAGGAGGCCCAAAGAGATAGACCAGGAGTCCAGAAACCAAGTAGAGACAAAGTTGCAAGATCAATACAGGACAAACCCTAGCCAAGTCAGCAATGGGATCACTAAAGTTAGGGATCGATACTGACCTCTACCCATGGTTGAGTACCAACTCTTGATTCCACCTCAGGTGGACCCCATCTTTTTCCTATGCCTCCTGCATGATGCCTTGAGCTTATTTCCAATGTTGGTTTGTTGAATAAATACAATTCTTTAACAATCTCCATGAACACTTCGAGCAACAACTACGTTCTTCCACAACTCTATCATTTGGACTCGAAAACAAGCAAATACTGGTGCAAACAACTATGGAATTATGAAGCTAACCACAAAACGAGCCAAGATAAAGAGATAAGGACAACCATTTTGGCCAAGTCAAGGATCGGTACCGACTCCTATCCAGGGATCGGTACCAACTCCTATTTTGATAACGTGGCACTTTTTTATGGAAGAATTAGTCTAAATCGTGTATAATGGCTTAGAGATATTTTATGCGAGATATTAGGTTCTCTATCTCTATAAATAGGAAGGTAGAGCTCATTTTTTAGGATCTTTTGGCACTAGTTCTATTCTAAGCTATATTCATATAATTCTAAAAATTTAAGTGTCAGAGTTGTACTGACCCCTAAGAAATTCTGCCTCCAAGTCAGAAATAAAAATAAAAGATTAAAGTGGATGTATGCCTTGCTTTGCCGAACCACTATAAATTATTGTGTGTTCTCTTTTCCTCGTTTTTCATTTTACTTTCTTCATATTTTATTCTCTACAAAAACCCTTGGGTATTTGTGCTATTTTTGATTCAAACATTTTGGTACTTTCATTGAGCGAACCTTAATTCTCAGGCTATTTGGATCCATAATCTACTATTGGATTTCCCATATCCAAGAGGAAGATCCAATTTCTCAACCTTTTACTCTACAACTCATATTTGCAAAGATCTACTAAAGCTTTCTGCCATAGCCTCATCAAGAAGAGACCATTCTACCAACTCTAGTACTACTACTAAAGCTAAGAATCAGAATCCTTGGCAAAGGGATGGAGTTTTCCAACCTACTCAAGTGGAGATCACGACTCCAACTGACGTCGTGACCAAAATGGAGATGGATATAATGATGAAGCATATAGAAGATGGGATCCAAGCTAGTCAGAATGAGATGGATCTGACGATGCAGCAGAGCTTGAGACTGTTGGATGAGCTAACTCAAAATAGCCATAGAAGGGACTCTAGTTCTTCATCTGAAAATTCCTCATCATTTGAGCAGAGACGGAGGGACAGGAAGCAGAAGAGGACTCGGAACGTTGTTGGAACATTGTACCAAGGAAGAGGACGAGCCCCAAGCTCAAGTTTGGGGATCGGTACCGAACCAAGATTAGGGGTTGGTACCGACCCCTCCAATAGTGGACCCAGAGCCTATCTCTGGAAGATGGCATGGACTTGGCCTCAGGACACGCTGCTAGTGGTCAAAATCTAGATAATCATGCTGCTGCTGATGATATTGCTTACGTGAATCGAACAGGGGAGGCTACTAGATGAATGGATCTCCTGAAGAATGGAGAACCTGGGTATTGAGAGCCAAACCAAGAGCATTCGTCGGGCCAAACACTTAAAGAAGAGCCCAATTACCATCATTCAGTCAAACCTGTTGACTTGGACTACCTGTAGGATATGGTCAGGAGACTTGTTAGTGAAAATCATTTCAGGGGCAACGATGAATGGGGTACCTCACCCAATCGAAATCCATTTATAGAGAACATTCTATGTAGCAGATACCCTCGGAGATTCGCAATGCTAACTATGTCGTTGTACAGAGGAACGACAAACCTTTGACATCAGTTGATGAGATACGAATGGCATATGGCTTCAGCCAGAGCTTCTGATGCTGTGAAGTGCCATTGTAGAACGAGTAGCTATGATGTGGTTCACTCGACTTCAACTGAGGTCCTTACCGTCTTTTTCCGAGTTATTGAAGAAATTTGTAGAACAATTCCATTTGCATACTGCATGTCCAAGCATGTGATGTCGTTGTCAATTCTCTTCCAAGCCGAGGGAGAGTCATTGAAGGATTTCTTGAATCGATTCCATACAGCCGTGACAGAAGTTATAGATCCCAAAGATGACATAGTACTAATGACTATAGTTATCAGGATTCATCCCGATATAGAGTTCGAGGAATGGTTAGAAAGAAATCCCCATCAACGATGGATGCTTTCTATAGAAAGGAAAATGAATACTTGTGCATGGAGGAAGCGAAGAAACGTCCATGGAGGTCTGGTGCTGGAAATTCGAATGAAGTGATACAAAGCAATCTTGTTGTAAAGCAATCTAGAGGAAGTTCTGGGAATGTGGATGTGAATGTCAATAATGAAAACAATAACCGAAAACAAAACGATGGTGGGGCTAAGAAGAAGAAGCATGGCTAGTTTGGAGATGCATGGCTCATGGGCTTAGTTTTGGTGGAAGTACGTTTAGCTCTGAGCATCGACCAGATGGATATTGATTGGATCTTGGAGACTAAACCTAAAAGGGAGTCGTGGATGACTCCGATTCAGAATTATTTGTAAAAAGGGATCCTTTCGAAGAGAAGGAATGAACGATGAAAAGTCCTTCACCAAGCTTCGAGATACATCATGCAAGAAGGATTACTGCACATGAAGGGTTTCTTTGTTCCCATTCTTATCACTCACAACGAAGCCAAACAAGTACTAAGAGAAGTTCATGAAGGGGCTTGTGGCGACCACACCAGGGGGCAAACCTTAGCAAAGAAGATTCTTCGATATAGATATTTCTGGCCAACCGTTAATCGAGATGCAGCTGATTATACCCGGAGGTGTGACAAGTGCTAGAGATTTGCTAAAATTCCAAGAGCCCCACTGAGGGAAATTACTCAAATGGTCAGTCTTTAGCCGTTTATAGTTTGGGCCATTGATATCATCAGTGTTCTGTCGATATCTAAAGGTGGCATGAAGTACGCCATCATGGCAGATGATTACTTTACCAAATGGGCCGAGGCAGAGCCATTGGCCACTATTACCATGAAGATAGTAATCAACTTTGTAGTTCGGAATATTATATATCGCTTTGGAGTTCCACATTGTAACATCTCCTACCTAGAGGGCCAAAGCTAAGCGCTATAGATGTAGCGGTCATCCATAGTATTAGCTTCCGGCGACTAAATATGGCTATGTTAATGGTATCCATAATATCAGAAGCACTTGAATATGAAACAAAATCACATATTTCAAAAACAACATTCTACTGATTACATTTCAAAACACATGTTTCACATTCAAATTACATAATCCCATAATCATTTCCCAGGTACAGATAAAATATAATTATTACATAAATACGCCAAGAGCGACATATGATGATGCCCCCTTGGTTGATCAGAGTACTATATAGACATAATTGTCTTAAATACAACACAATGGAATAAAACAAAACAAAACAGCAACTCCTAAATAGTTATCCATCAGCCACCTACTCATCTCCGAAAGCTTTATTCATCAACCTACTAAAACCTGTAAAACTTCAACCCTCAGCCTACTCAAATCAATTTTGAGCACCTGAGAGTTTAAGGGGAAAACATAAACTTCAAATCATACATAAAGCCTGGTGTGAATAATACTATACATCTCAGTTATTTGATATTAAGTGAGACCACACCGCTTAGCGGAACAGGTTTCCCCTTACTAATATCCTTTTAAAACATATCTTTTACAAACCTTTATCTTGCAACCAAAACTGGTTAAAACTGTAAAGCATTATTATGTAAACATACATATCAGGTAACAAATGAACTATTTGTGCGAGCACTATAGTTTTGTTTGGCTAATAATAACCTTTGGCTGACTCGGGCCTACCAGATAATATAATCAAAATAATCTAACTCCTGTTAGACACTCCTCTTTTGGATAGTCTATCCCTAACTATCTGTTAAATACTCCTCTTCTGGACGGTCTGTCCCTAACTTAACATCTCCTAGGGTCACTTGATCCTAATGGTTTTGCGGGCTCACCAATAACCTATCTGTATACAAATATATATTCCCTTCTATGTGTAATCATAATTTTAGTCTTACCTATGACAAAGCCCTACAAATGGAATTTTGGACTAAATTCGTTGGGGCTAATAGCTAATGTATAGGGCGCGACCCTATACTAGTCCCATTGGGTATTCTAATATCTGAGTCATTTTACTTAGGGTAATCTTCCCTTAAATTTTCCTTAAAAACCTTTTCATCTCAAATTGATTTAAAACCTTTAAATCAAACTTAAACAAGGAAAATATATACTCTATGCTTTACTCAAAATCACATTGCCATGTTATATATACTTTGCTCAAATCTTTGTTGATGAAAACATTTAAACCTTTGAAAGTACCCCTTTCGAATCCATTGAAAGCTTTCGAAACCAAGTAAAACCCTTCTTTCACCTAGGTCGAAAGGCCAAAACATTCCTTTAGAAACCATTCATGATCTTCCATTCGAAAACATTGAAAAACCATTCCTTCAAAAGCATTAAAACCTTAGACATCCTTCTTCAAAACCTTTAAACATTACCTTTCGAATACATTGGAAAACCTTTTCTTTCAAACCTTTCAAAACCATTGGGGAACCACCCCTTCAAAACCATTCTTTAAAAACTTTTGAAAGCAATAAAACATCAAACCTTTTGAAAGCTTTTGGGTTCAAGTAAAACATGTGGAAACACCTTTCGAAACTATTAAAAAATAACTCCTTCGAAACCATTTGGGTTCTACCTTCAATAGAGCAAAAGGGTCATAAAACATTTAAGTCGAAAGCACTATTTCGAAAGCATTTCCTAAGCAAAGTAGTGATGGTGTCGAAATCAACCTTCCGAAAGCATTCGAGAAGCGGCTTAGTTTTAAAAACAAAGTATACCTTTCGAATCCATTTGCGTCAAAAGGTAGAAAAGCGGCAGCTAAGGGGTTTCGACCCCGACGAAAGAGAAGAGGCGCAACCTATTCGAAACCTTTCCTTTAAAACATTTGACTCAGCCGAAAGCCAACGAAGTCGAAAGCATACCCTTCGAAAGCAAAGCATGCGCGTTTTCATTTAAAAGCAAAGACACGCTTTGACCCCTTCCGAACCTTTGGTTTCGACCTAGTGCCTTCCGCCTTAGTCCAATTCACTTTGTACCAAGTTATTGATACTATGTGCATTGGTTTCAATGGCATGGGGGTGGCAGTACTGTGTCGGAACCCCTATGCCGAAAGTGGCGAAACATGCTAAAAGCATGTAAAAATTGATTTTTACTTTAAAAAGAATTTCTTTTCAACTAACCTACCTTGTTTGTAAAATATTATTGGTTGCTAGTTTTCTTTTCTAAAAGTGTTGCCAATATCTCAGAAATAAACAATTTAATTTATTTATAAAATACCCCTTCTCCTTTTATAAATATATAAAACATTTAAATCTCATACCTTAAATAATTTTATATATATTCATCAAAACACTTAGGAAAATTTTACTAAAGTTCCAGAAAATCATTTTTAATATGCTTTCTAACATATATTTGTTTGTACCAAAATTAGGCACTACGCTCTTCGGGCATGTTTGAAGAGATTAAAGTGAAGAATATAAATGAAAAATGAGGTAGATTTAACAAACACACCAAAAACAAACAAATAGAAGTATGAAAACACAGAGATTTAGAGTGGTTCGGCGTTGTAGCCTACGTCCACTATAGAAAGTTTGTTGTTTATTGATAACTCTCGCTGATTACAATTGTTTACAACAGAACACTCGAGGTACAATGAAGATTTCGGCAGAGTATCAGCGTTCCAAAGTCAAAAAGTCCCTTTTCTGAAGGCCTAGGACTGCTATTTATAGGTGTAGGCTACAAATATCTCGCTCTAATCTCGGAAAACCACTTCTCTCACGTAGGTGGGCCCACGTGATCGATCCCTGGCCATTTGGAATCGATCCATGATCGATACGTGCCAAATTCGTATTGATCCAAATTTGATCTTTTTGGGTTGAGCTCAATCATGAGCATTCTTGAGCTAGTATGCAAGCTCTTGTGAAAATTTGGTGGCATTTGGACTTGTAGATTTTGAGATATGATCAATGCAAGTTTGGATTTGCAAAGTCAGTCGCCTTCGAATCGATACCGTTCGTATCGATTGCCTCGTATCGATGGTTTTGCATGTGTTGGCTAGATGACGTGGTGCTATATTCTAGGATCGATCCACTTTTCATGCCGAGTGACTGAGTCTTCCTCTCTCTTAGGTTCCGTTCGTATCGACCTGATGTGCTTTCTTAGTATCGATGATTATTGCCCTACTTCATATCGATCATGAGATGTTGCTTCATATCCATAGTACTCGGTTGACTTCATATTGTTCGTCAATCGCCGCTTCGTGTCGATGGCTCTTACTTCGATTTGCACCGATACGAATGTTTAGTTTCGTATCAGTATTTGTTCATATATTTTTGTATCGATCTTCGGTCGATCGATACGAATTTCTTGGATACGAATAGCTTCAAAACCAGAATTGTGGAGGTCTGATCATCATTGGCCACTGATGGACATGAAGGGGATGGTGAAGGATGGATACGAACCTAACCCTTCTTTCATAGATACGAACATGGTGTTTCACTTAGGACTTGATGGATACGGATTTGCATGGATATGAATGGAGTTATTTTCCTCAACCTTGATCGATCAATATCTTATGCATACGAACTCCGATTGACTTGAAATTCGGGATGTTGGCTTTCATGGCTTTGCTTGTCTTATCATATCGATTGTAGCTCAATCTGGACTCGGGCAAAATTTACCAGTATCCATAGTAGACCTGTGTATAACCGATCTTCGGGACGAACTGTCCTTGGTTTCCAGTTAATTTCTTATTGTCACGGCCTTGCCAAATGGCGGGATAAAATTTTCCCTTGAAAGTACGTCTTATATGAACATGACGTGCTTTGAAAAGCTGCAATCTTTAGTCTGAAAAAGTTCTGCCCGATTCGTTGAGGAGTCGTTGTCTTTTTTTCAAAAGATGTAACCTTCGATTGATTCCCGGTAATATAAATACTGGATTGTTGACTGCCAATGATTGTACAGTGCATTATTGTAACTGAGTGTCGAGTGTTAGCAAATTGTTGTTCATCGTTGTAATTGTCACTAGGTGAGCATCCAATTCCTGTGAATTTTGAAAGTTGAATGTTAATTCGTCACACATAAATGTATGTTAACCTGACTCCCGTTAACATTTGCATGTTCATGAGTCATTGTCAAGTTTTTTTTTGTATCGAATTCTGTATCGATCCTCTCCTGAATCGATGTGAAATTCGAGCTATAACAATGCTTGATGGTCGATTTAGTGTATCTCTTCGTATTGATCCTCTCTTGGGTCGATGTGAAAAGTTGAAAAAATCTTCTTCATATCGATGGTGATTGACACGAATCAATTGGCTTCCCAAAACATTTTGTATCGATGGATACTAATCTCCATGGGCTTTAAGGTTGGTGGATACGAACTCATCATTTCATATCAATACATTTCTAATGGGATTCGAATGGTCCGAATGAGCTTTGGCCTTGTGTTGCGTATCGCTCGTTGGATGGATACAAAGTTAGCTTCGTACCGAGGATGTGGGAATTATTTTGGTCGGTCATTGGATATGAATAGTTCATTGCATACGAGTAAGTTGTTTTGTATTTGTTGGGCAGAGGGATACGAGCAAGGTTTTTCATATCGATGATGCTGGAGACCTTTTCTTAACCGGTTACTCCAACCGGGAGACGAATCGATAATGCTCCACGGGTGACCCATATATATACTCGATTTTATACTTAGGAAGATTTTTACTTGCTTACTTTTCTCTTGTCTTCGCATCGCTCCGAACAAAAGGGAAAATAAAATCGCCTTTGCATCCAAACCAAATCAAGCTCTTAATTCCAGTCACTAATCGTTGAAACTAGGTAATTAGGCAATGGATTAGCATCGAAAATGATGAGATTTGAAATTCTTTGCCATTCCATTTGCTATTGTGGCCGATTCTGGTGAAGTGGTGGCCGTAGATGGTCAGAATGGGTTCAGAGAAGGAGGAGACGGCCTTTGTGAGGCTTTGGAGAAGATGAAGTATAGGGATACAAAGGGAAATGCTCGTATCGATCTGGGAAGAAAAGAGGGATTGTATCGATCGGGGCACGAGGGAGTTTCATATCGAACAAAGGACGTGTTTCGTATCGGTTGGTGACAGACTCTTTGTATCGACCAGCTAATGGTGGCGTTCATATCGATTGATAACCAATAGCATTCTTATCGATATGCCTTGATCGATACGAATTTTGATACTAGAAATCAATAACTCGATCGATACAAAATTGTGATTCACCGATCGATACAAAGATGCTTTTTTTCTAGAGCGATACGAAGTAAGTGCTTTAGTATCGGTACGAATTACTGTTTGTTGATTGATACGAAACGGTTCTACTGAAGATCGATACGAATTGTCTCCCTCTAACCGATATGAACTATCCATTTGGAGATCGATCCAAGCTTGAACTCGATGGAGATGAAGTCCTTTGCACGCTTGAACATTTAACTCCGACGAGCTTCTGCCCTATAGTACTTGACTTAACTGTTTCACTGCATATCTGACTGCCTTTCGAAGCTTATCGATGGAACTGCAACTTGAAAAAAATTTGATGAACTTTCATTTGGGTTGATCTTCGAAGTATGGATGGCACGGTTGTGACGGTCAGCGATGACGGTCATTCCTATTGAATTTCGAAGTCTTGTCGTTCATATACCTTTCAACTCTCATAGAATTTCTTAAGTAATATGTAGCACTGCACTGCACATCACATTCATGCACTTCACACTGGGGGAAACACAGGTTTTTTGTCGTCTAATGATGATTTTTACTGAGTTGATTAGCTATGGAACTCGGAAGTTCGCAACTGCAAGAGACTCGGAGTCCGCCTCTTCCTGTAATCGAGATGCCAGCTATCGCAGCCGAAGTTGTTAGTCCTGCTTCGGATGAGCTACCAGGAGCAGTTTTCATCGCGCATCTGTAAGATTCTATTCCTTCTAATATTTTTGAAGACATGCTGGGCAGGATTTACATAAGGCATGGATGGTCAAGAGATAATGTCTTATTGCCAGGGGCAGAAGATAGAGCCCATACTCCCCCAGAAGGGTACACGGCCTGCAATAGATTTTCGTGCGTAGCCGAGACACTCCCTCCATTTAATCAATACAACTGGGAAGTGTTATTTTATTTAAAGATTGCCCCATCATAGCTGCACCCGAATGGGTTTCCCTTGCTGAATAGCTTATTCATCGTCTTCATGGAGCATCTCTTCCGACCCCCAACTCCAGAGGAAGTCAGATACTTGTTCAATATAAAGAGCCGAGGAGATAATACCTCCTTCACTTTTTTAGAAGCGGTTAGGAACTATCAAGTTGTGATCAGGGCCCGGACCAAGCTTAGCTATTTCAATACCGAATGGTTCTACGTTCGGTGCCCACTGGGTTTTGCCAGACGGTGGCTAGCCAGATGTAAGTGCTTCAACTTCTATGCCGATTAACTGGATAATAGTATTTGATTTCAGAGTTTAACACTTCTATTCTTTCATAGCTTCGATTCTATGGCCCAAAGGGGCTCGGTTTAAGGAGATTGTAAGAGTTCTTCAAGAGGTGCCTGTTGAATGCAGAGAGATCGATGAGGTCCTCACTGATGGAAATCTGAGGGCTGTTGGGCTAATTAATGGAGATCAAAGCATCGGGCTAGAAGGATTTCTCAGGATGGCTCCAGCGAGGCAAGTCAGAAGGAGAGCTCCTGGAATCGTGATCACCGAGCTAGGTGACAATGAGAATATGCCCGTTGGAGACGAGCCCATACCCGGGCCTTTACAAAGTCACCGACATTCAGAGAGGATAAGGAGAGGCAAGGCTGCTACCCACAAAGCTCCGAGACGCAAGTCTGTTGTAATGTCTTTGCCAGCAGCGACTGTTGTAATTTCAGAGGCTCCCTCTTCACAAATAGAGAGTCCTTTCGAAGGACTTGCGGTTATTCCCATTCCGGATGATGTGTCTCTTCACCAAGATACCGGATTAGAGGGGCTTCAAAGTGCCTTAGATTTAGGAGAGCCAACCCCTCCGAGTACGGCTGCTACATCCGGTTGGTTGGGGGGTTTACACATGCATGCACACACTTCACGGCACCACACAACTAATATTCATGAGCTTTTCAATAACTAACTCTGTTTCTTCTTTCACTTTACAGATACAATGTCGAAGAAAGGATCCATGATCAGTAGCCTTCATGTCGCCCGCCAATCTTTCGGGTTCATACCGAGATTCTCGCAGGCATGAGTTCGATTATGGTCGCCACTACTCTAGTCAAAATAGGGATCGCTATGATAGGGAGAGAGACAGAGAAAGATAGAGAGAGAGGGAAAGAGAGTGGCGAGATAGACGCCGCTCTCGATCGCGCTCTCCTCCACCTAGAGTTCCCCTGCCACCCTCTGGTTCTAAAACACACACTGTTGAAACTCCGCGCCATCCAGTGCCTCCACAAACTTCAAGGCCTGGCGAGCAGCGCCAAAGAACTAGGGTAGATGCTCCTATTATTACCACATAACCTGCTACAGAGCTCACAGGGGAGGGAGCCGCCCGAATTGCTCAGTTAAAGAAGGAATTCCCTAACATTTGTTTTGATGGCTTCCATTTCCCTCCAAATTTGCAGTTGATTCCAGAAGGGACAGATAAAACTGTGCACGAGTTTATCATGCCTACAGCTAATATCGAGAATGGAAGAAAACTGCAGAGAAAGCCTCGGCTGTGGCATTTGATCGAGCAAAGACAATCGAACAGCTGAAAAAAGACCTTGCTCAAAAATACCGCATAGTTTAAGTGCTCACTGGTGAAAACGACACCCTGAGGAACTCAGAGACGGAGGCCTTGAAAAAAGTCGATGAGGCCAACAAGAAAATTAAGCAAATAAGGCAAGAGCACTTGAAACTGGTCGATGATATGGTCCACAGAAATGCCATCATCACAGCTGAAAGAGACAATGCGCTCAAAGAGCTTAAAGCTAAGTACACTGAGGTCATCAAAGAAAGGGACGATGCTAATAAGGCTTCTCGGGAGGCATGCGATCAGACTGTCAAACTAAGGGAGAGCGGGATGAGGAAGTTCTAAAGGTTCAGGAAGCTGAGGCTAGAATTGAAGCTAAAGTCGAAGCAGCGGAGGCCAAGTTAAAAGGCGATATGGAAGACCTTCTAATCACTTATAATGCCAATGTCCTAAAAAACCGCGGTTTGAGCTGGCTCGACGATTATCTGACCCATTTGTATAATGCCTAGCGCCGCTTGGTAGATGATGAGAAGGCTGAACACCACACTACATCTATTGAGGAGTTTGAACTGGAGAACCGAGTGTTGACCGAAGACGAGAGGAGGGTTCTCCATGAGGCCAATGTTACATTTGAAAGAGAGAAACTCGTCACTCAGCATCCGGAGGTCGGAGAGGGTTCTGGTGTTGAGCATCATGACACAAATTCTGAAATTCCTACGCCAACCCAGCCTGAATCTACCCCTGCAGTCGATCCTCCACCTATGCCTGCTTACGATCTCGATCAACCGCAATTGTCTCCGGCACGCGAGCACATTTCCGAAGGAGTCCCGGCTCCACCCACGAGCCAACCTGAGGAAGGTATTCTGAACACTTCTCGAATTTATTCAAAGTCTGGAGTGTTATCAAAAGAAATAACTAATATTTTCTCTTATCTCCATCCAGTTATAGGAGCTGCACCGGCCGTGCCCCTTGCAACCCAAGAGCAGCATCAAGAACATGAGGCTATCGTGATGGAGGCGACGATTACTACAGCTACCGCGTTGATTGAGGAAGTTCATGTGAGCGCTTTTATCTTCAATGAATAGATGATGGAAGAACTCCTCGATAATCAGAGCGATCCACTTACAGACTTGCCTTTTGTCATGGGCGATGGCGCGTTAACAGCCAGCTCCTCGGGCCCAACTGCTAGCATCCCACCGAACACTCAAGCAGCTCATGATGAGGCGATAATGGTGGAGATCGGTGCCGAGATGGCTAGTGCCATGCTGAGTAGCGATATTGGAGGTGGAATGGCAGGTCCTAGCCCAGCCCCTTTACGTATGGTCTCTCCGGGTGGTACAATCATCATCACTGGGGTACCCCTTGTGTCTCCTTATATAGAAAGTGCCCCCGTCCCTCCGACCATGCATTCCGAAAGCATTCCAATTTCCGCGAGTTCGGTGGAGGAGATTACAATTCTCCCTCCGGCCGGGAATAAGCCGGGTAAAGGCAAGAGTTCGAAACGGCATCGCAGCGGTAGCTCCAGTTGATCGATGCAGAAGGGGAAGAAGAAGAAGAAACATAAGGAGTAGGCATGCCTCTTTATGTCCCTTTTTGGTATATAAGTAGGAATTCCTTTTTTGCTTTCAGTAGGCCGTGTATAGATGCGGGTTCGGCCCCTACTAGTAGGAATTTTTGGAATAAGCTTTTTTGTACTTATTTTATTTCCAAAAATAGATGAAATAAAATCTCCTTTTGCTTTTTGGCATAACTCTGAGTTTATCTGCCTAGGTGTTTTAGCACATGAATTTTTATTCAATACACTTGTGAAGCTTTAATCTTTGGATAGCACTCGTGTTCGGCTGTTAAGTCTCGGAGTCATGGCTCCAAGCCGTAACCAAACATTAAGTCGAGTCTTAATGTTGTACTATCTCAATCGGCAGTTGGTGCCCGAGTTATGCCCCCAGTCCTGGAGACAAGTTGAAGTGGTCGGACGATGATTGCTTTTCGCCTTTGACACTTTTAATTTTACTTAGGCGGAACTAAGTTGTTGTGAGATGATTTCGAGTGGTCGGATCAAACTCGCTTATGTATTGACAATCGCATCCACACTCTAGGGATTGAACTCGCATGCTGGCAGTCGATCATGCCTGCTTCGTCCACGCTCCGAGGACTTAAGTTGTTTTTTGGGCGGTCAGTCACACCCGTTTTAATAATCGAAATTGTGTCCACACTCCGGGGACTTAGGTTGATTTGTGGGCAGTCAGTCCCACCCAATTTGTGTTTATACTCCAGTCCGCACTCTAGGGAATTAGAGTTAGTTGTGGGTGGTCAGTCACACCCAATTAATGTTTATACTCCAGTTCGCGCTTTGGGAATCTGGAGTTAGTTAACAAATGGTCGATCACATCTGTTTTGAGCTTTGAGATCTCGTTTGCTGTAACGACCTACCTTTTGGATGGTTTAAATCGACACACATGCCAATTCAAACCATACAAAAGGGCAGATTGCTATGGGGTAAGTAAGAAAAGCAGGGAAAGAAATAAAAACAAATACAGAATCTCGCAACGAAATAACAAAATATAATAATCAAATAAACAGTTCATGAAGTTGTTTTACAAATAACAATTTGATTATACCTTTACAATACAGATCAGAGTTACATACAACAGAAATATATAAATAGTGCAGCGAAACAACATGATGCAGTGGAATAAATATAATAAACAATAACAATATTAAATCTTCGTCTTCGTCCTCCAGGAAGCAGTCTTCGATAAACTGAAAAGCTCATACTGACCCGAGCGAATTGAAAAGACAAAACACTCGAGTCAGAACTAAAAGATCTTATGTAAGTTAAATCAGCAGTAAATAAATACGAGTGTAACGGCATCAGGGATGTTTACGGGGTTTGACATCTCCTATCTAGTGTCAACATGAGTACAATAACTTAAGAGATGTTCGGGATTACCATCTCCTAAGGATCTGTTAAACTATCTACTATGTAGTACAATACGCTATTATAATAGTGTCTACAGTAAAGTAAAGTATTAAAATAGTGTTAAGGCGTTACCCATATCCCCCTTAACACATTATATATATTCCCATAGTCTGTATAGTACCGTAAGCTCCTCCGTGAGGTTTACCCAGAGGGCACTCCATAGGTATGGTACAAAACAAACTCGTAGAAGGCGCGATACGGCATGTGAACACGACACTCGAGACAATGCCAGGGTAGATATACCAATTGCACTCCCGGACTGGTGGTAATGCATAGCAGCTACTACCGCCCACCTTGGACACACTCCCATAATCAAAATCGAGGGGTGGCCACCAAATCAATCACAAAGTCATAATATGGTATTGAAGAAATGTGCCCGATAGGAGGAACGACCTCACTTGGCCCGGTATAGCTCCTGTTTTAGTCACATCTAAGCTAACTCACGGGAGTCAGGGTCACGTAAATATTACATATAGAATTGTTCGCCAAACCATCCTACTTCATTTCTGGAACCTTCACTACGTACACAGTTGTTAAAGTGGTTTTCGGTATTGGCAAAAAGAATGACAATATCTGATCCCGGTCTCTTTAACAACCAACCACTTATTACACACCGGATGGTTCTTTTACATTTCCAAAACCATTTCATAGTGATATCAAAATATCATATTCAATTCAAACCATATCACTTTCGAAATCATAATTACTTTCAAAAATCATATTTACTTAAATATATCGTTTCACCAGCAAATATCATTTCAAATCCCAACTTATGTTATAACATTTTTAAACCTTATTCGCTTTAAAATCAAGGCTTTAATTATAAACACTTCCTCTCTACACCATCTGAAATTTAGAAAATAATTTAGATAGTTATAAATAGTTTAATTAGTTTAACATAGTTTTAAAAGAGATATAAATTAGGTTAAATAGGTTTAAAATAGATTAAATAGGTTTAAAATATATTAAAATAGGTTAAAATACTTTAAATAGATTTAAATAGTTTAAATGGTTTAAAATAGGTTAAATAGATTTATTATGGATTAATTAGATTTAAAATAGATTAAATAGAATTAAAATAGATTAAATAGATTAAATAGTTTAAAAATAGATTAAAAATAGTTTAAAATAAATGAAAATATTTTAATAAAGTTTAAATGATTTAAAATATATTAAATAGAACTAAATAGATTAAGATAGATTAAATAGGTTAATTACTTTAAAATAGGTTAATTTAGATTAAAATAAATTAAATAGTTTAAATTGATTAAATTGGTTTAAAATAGATTAAATTATTTTGATAGTTGAAAATCTTAAAAATTAGAATTTAAAAAGAGCATTTACAGTTTATATTAAGATAAGAATTTTGAAATTAACATCATATTTAACCATTTCTTCCATTCAACAAATCTGGACCATATCCAGATTTCAAATCGAAACCCAATTTCAAATCTTGAAATATCAATTTTAAATTTCAATTTAAATCCTTTAAATAATTACTTAAAACAATTCAATTTACATTAATCAAATTCTATTTCGAAATATCGCTTAACTGGATTCAAAGTTTAAAGATTTAAAATCATTAAATTTAACCAATCCGGTGTCCGTATATAATTCTCTACTCTGCGGTCAAGTGATACGGATATTTATCATTTCAATGCATAATTAATTTATATTTACGGATATATATCATTTCAACCTGCAATCCTGAATTTACATTCAAATCCATAAAATCGCTCGGGTCTATCATTTCAACCCATAACGATTTTTCCCTAATCTATAGATCGTTCGGGTATGTATCATTTCAACCCATAGGGAACTTGCAGTGTTATAACAATATAAAATATAACATCCAGTCATCCAATATCAACAGTCAAAAATCCATCACAAATCATCATTCGTATCAACCAATATACATCAATAGATAACTGATTATTATTTATAGGTACTAATTTGACGATTTAATTCAATATTAAATTAAACGATGATTAAATGCAATAAAAGTCAAATTTAACTGGAATGACAATTTAAATATACCAAACATCAACCAATCAATTTCTAATTACATCATGAATTTAATTTAACTAACATAAGATAATTTAGTAATTGTGAGTGGGTTAAAACACTCACCTTTGGATTCAAATCGATTTGAAATCCAAAATAAGGTCAAAATATGAACGGTCTCAGAATTCGTCCAAACTAGTTCCAAATTATTCGAAATTTTGATACGATCCCAACGGAACAAACTGCGCCCATATCCGAGTTCATATGGAAAAATTATTAAGGTCGGAACATTTTAAAATTAAATTTAAATTAAATAAAAAACAATTACCTCGCACGGTCACGTCACCTTGAGACACTAACGCAGTGACCGACCACGTGAACCCTAGCGCGCTACCCATCGTTCGAACGAGTTGAGCCGCCACCACTTCGTATCCTTTTTGCACCGCCAACGAACATCATGACCAACATCAGGCGACTACCCGAGCATCCCCTCACCAGGCCGACCGCCTCCCTACCGCGCGCCACCTCCACGATCGCTACAGCTTCTCGCCGCCGCCGCCGCCACTTTAAACGCCGATCCTAGCGAACTCAAGACCCCCTAGGACAAGCAAATAGTATGGATGTGTTCTACACGATGACCTCTACCCAACGCCACTCCCCGATCGACAAACGGTCGATGATCCACCGTTGGATCGTGAAAAATCCAATATGGATGGCTGAGGTTCATCCTCGATTTCTGAACAACCGATGAACCAAAATTGGACACAACACTCTTCGGGCATGTTTGAAGAGATTAAAGTGAAGAATATAAATGGAAAATGAGGTAGATCTAGCAAACACACCAAAAATAAACAAACAGAAGTATGAATACCCAGAGATATAGAGTGGTTCGGCGTTGTAGCCTATGTCCACTATAGAAAGTTTGTTGTTTATTGATAACTCTCGCTGATTACAATTGTTTACAACAGAACACTCAAGGTACAATGAAGATTTCGGCAGAGTATCGGTGTTCTAGAGTCAAAAAGTCCCTTTTCTGAAGGCCTAGGACTGCTATTTATAGGTGGAGGCTGCAAATATCTCGCTCCAATCTCGAAAGACCCCTTCTCTCACGTGGGTGGGCCCACGTGATCGATACCTAGCCATTTGGAATCGATCCATGATCGATATGTGCCAAATTCGTATTGATCCAAATTTGGTCTTTTTGAGCCAAGCTCGATCATGAGCATTCTTGAGGTAGTACGCAAGCTCTTGTGAAAATTTGGTGGCATTTGGACTTGTAGATTTTGAGATATGATCGATGAAGCCTGTCGCCTTCGTATCGATACCGTTCGTATCGATTACCTCGTATCGATGGTTTTGCACGTGTTGGCTAGATGACGTGGTGCTATATTCTAGGATCGATCCACTTTTCATGCCGAGTGATTGAGTCTTCCTCTCTCTTAGGTTCCGTTCGTATCGACCTGATGTGCTTTCTTCGTATCGATGATTAATTGCCCTACTTCGTATCAATCATGAGATGTTGCTTCGTATCCATAGTACTTGGTTGACTTTGTATCGATGGTCAATCGCCGCTTCATGTCGATGGCTCTTACTTCGATTTGCACTGATACGAACTGTTTCCTTTCGTATCTGTATTTGTTCATATATTTTCGTATCGATCTTCGGTCGATCGATACGAATTTCTTGGATACGAATAGCTTCAAAACCAGAATTGTGGAGGTCTGATCATCGTTGGCCACTGATGAACACAAACAGGACGGCGAAGGATGGATACGAACCTAACCCTTCTTTCATGGATATGAACATGGTGTTTCACTTGGGACTTGATGGATACAGATTCGCATGGATACGAATGGAGTTGTTTTCCTTAACCTTGATCGATCAATATCTTGTGCATATGAACTTCGATTGACTTGAAATTTGGATCGTTGGCTTTCATGGCTTTGCTTGTCGCATCATATCGATTGTAGCTCAATCTGGACTCAAGCAAAATTTACCAGTATCCATAGCAGACCTGTGTATAACCGATCTTTGGGACGAACTGTCCTTGGTTTCCAGTTAATTTCTTGTTGTCATGGCCTAGCCAAAAGGTGGGATAACAATATTAATTCCAGAACCAAATCATATATTATTTAACCGTAAATAATTTTAAAACCCAAATAATCATTTTCTTCACTACAAAATTAATATAAAATCCATATTAATTCAGAAAATTATGAAAATTGAAAGTCATCTCTAAAATATCATTTCTAATCTATATCTAAAATTGCAAGGCATTTGGATGTCATTAAATAGGGTTTTCACATGAAAATATATCATAAAACCTATATGATTAAGCATAAATCATCAACAAGCATATATAAAAAATTAATCATTCAAAAACATGGCATAATCATGCAAAATACTTTGGATTCATCTTTAAACCGAAAACGATTAGAAAAAAGAGATGTGGTCATTATTCACCGTAGCTTTTGAGATTAAGGATTTGAGATTTGATCTTGATTAAGTTGATTTGATTCCTCCTCTTGAAATCTTAGCTTTGTCTTGGAAACTTCTTCTTGCTCTTCCTAATGGTGGCCGGTTTTAATTTATATTTTTGTTTGTGAATTATGAATGAACGTGAGAATGAGGGCTTAAGGGGTTTAGGGTATAAGAATGTATCTATTCCTATATTGCCCCTTACCTATTTGTCTTAACCTTTTAATTCTTTAGTTCATTGTTTACATGGCATGGCTACCCCTTATTAATTACAAATCTCAATCCCCTAATCATCCCATTATTTTATTTTATTTAGCTAATTAAATATCCTAAATAATGTTACTAAAAATATGGGGTGTTATAACCTCCCCTCCTTAAAGAATTTTGTCCTCTAAATTACGATAAGGTACGCAACAAATCAAACATAAAGGTAAAACATACCATCACACAAATCAGGATTAGCGTCTCTAATTCTGCTCTCAGTCTCTCAAGTACAGTCTCTCCCATCATCGCTCCACTGGACTTTCACTAACCTGACTGTCTTATTCCTTAGCCTCTTCTCATCTCTCACGACTATACGAATCAGCTTTCTAATTATAGTCAAGCCTGGTTCTACTACTAAGTCATCTAACACGGTCGGTGCTATAGTAGACTCCGGATCTTTAACACACTTCCTTAGATGAGAAACATGAAACACATCGTGAACTCCTGCCAAACTGCTCGGTAACTCTACTCTATATGCAAGTTTCCTGATCCTATCTACAATAGGAAATGGCCCTACAAATCTCGGTGCCAACTTCCCAGATTTCCCAAATCTAATTACACCCTTCATCGGTGATACCTTAATAAACACATGATCTCCAACAGAGAACTCTAAGTCTTTTCTTCTTCTATCTGCATAACTCTTCTGCCTAGATTGAGCTTCCTTCATCCTAGCTCGAATTAACTCAATCTTTTCTGTAGCTTCTCTAACTAAATCTGGACCAAGAACCAACCTATCCCCGGTCTCTAACCAATAAACTGGTGATTTGCATGGCCTTCCATATAAAGGTTCAAACGGTGCCATCTCTATACAGTCTCATAACTATTGTTATACGAAAACTCGACTAAGTGTAGATGGTCATCCCATGGTCCTCCAAACTCTAACACACAAGCTCTTAACAAATCCTCCAAGACTTTGTTAACTCTTTCTGTTTACTCATCGGTCTGTGGATGGTAAGTGGTATTCATCTTAAGCTTGGTTCCTAAAATCTCCTGTAGACTCTTCCAGAACTTGCTAGTGAACAAGGAAACTCTATCACTTACTATACTACTAGGAATTCCATAAAGTCTAACTATATTCTTCATAAATAACATCGCTAAAACATGTGCCATTCTTGTTGACTTAACTGGAATGAAGTGGGCACTCTTGGTCAGTCTATCCATTATGACCAATATACTTTCATTTCCTCTACTAGATCTTGGCAACCCATCAATAAAATCCATAGAAATAGAATCCCACTTCCACGCCGGAATATCCGATGGCTATAGCAACCCACTTGGCTTCTGATGTTCGGTTTTTACCTGTTGACAGTTCAAACACTGCTTCACCCATAAGCCTATATCCCTCTTCATACCTTTCCAGAAAAAACTCTGCTTCATATCCTGATACATCTTAGTTCCTCATAGATGAATATTGAACTTTAAACGATGGCATTCCTCTAAAACTTCCTTCCTAATGTCTACCACATTCGGAACACACAACCTTCCTTTCTTTCTTAACCACCCATTCTGGTCAAGACTAAAATCCTTCAAGTCATCGCTCTCCATTCATTCCTTCAACTTCTTGATCCGTTCAGCCAACACTGGATCCTCCTCCTGTTTAGAAGCAATCTTTTCAATCATTACTGGTCGAACTTCTAAACAAGATAACACAGTAGGTCCTTCACTTGATCCGGCCTCAGATCTCCACTGAACTCTACAAGTCGACAATGCTTCCAAATCTTTCCACTCTGCTATCATTGCCAACACTGTATTCTGATGCTTTCTGCTAAGTGCGTCTGCAACTTTGTTGCCCTTTCCTAGTGTGTACTCAATACCAAATTCATAAGCGGCTAAAAACTCTAACCACCTCTACTGTCTCATATTTAGCTCCTTCCGAGAGAACAAATACTTCAACGACTTATGATCCGTATAAATCTCAAACCTCTCTTCTAAAAGGTAATGTCTCCACACCTTCAAAGCAAAAATCGCTACAGCCAATTTCAAATCATGCGTCGGATATCTAAACTCATGCGGTCTAAGCTGTCGAGAAGCATAGGCAATCACTTTACCTCTCTACATCAACACAACTCCTAATCTAGTTCCACACGCATCTGTATAAATTACCAAATCTTAATTCCCCTCTGGAATAACTAATACAGGTGCATGGGTCAATAAGTGTTTCAAGCTCTGGAATGCTTCCTCACACTTATCGGTGCACACAAACTTCACATCCTTTTACATTAGCTTGGTCATCGGTGCTGCTATCCGCGAAAAATCCTTAATGAACCTTCGATAATATCCAGCCAAACAAAGAAAACTTCTAATCTCAGTCATTGTCTCTGGACTCTTCCAATTATTAATAGCTTCGATCTTATCTGGATCGACTGACAACCCCTTCTCTGAAACCACGTGACCAAGAAACTTCACTTCCTTCTTCCAGAAATGACACCTCGAAAACTTCGCCTTCAGCTGATGCTGCCTCAGCGTCTCAAGCACAATTCTAAGATGAACTTCATGCTCCCTTTCATCTTTAGAATATATCAAAATATCATCTATAAAAACCAACACAAACTTATCCAAGTACTGTCGGAAAATTTGATTCACCAAATCCACAAAGAATGCGGGCGCATTAGTTAGTCCGAACGGCATCACTAACCATTCGTACGATCCATATCTAGTTGTAAACGCCGTCAAAGGAATACTATCCACTGCTACTCTAAGCTAATGAAAACCTGTTGCTAAATCCAACCGAGAAAATACCTTGGCTCTACTCAATTTATCAAACAAATCGTCAATTCTAGGCAACGGATATCGATTCTTTATCGTCTTCTCATTCAACTTACGATAATCGGCCTTTGCAATAAAATCTGGTAGGGGACCAGTCAACCTCGCTAGCTTTGCTAAAAAAATAAACAAAATAAATGCTTACGATAATCGATACATAACCTCAACGATCCATCCGGGTTCTTAGCAAACACTACAGTTGCTCCCCAAGGTGAACTACTAGGTCTGATAAAATTCTTTCCTTCCAGATCCACCAACTGCACCTTCAGCTCCCTCATCTCTGTAGGTGTCATCCTACTTGGCGGTCTACTCACCGGTTCTACTCCAGGTACCAAATCTATCTGAAACTCAATGGCTCATTTCGGTGGCAATCATACTACAGGCTCGAAGACATCCGCGAATTGTCTAACCACGAAAACGCGGTTCAACTCATCTTCCGACTCCACTACACCCAACAAAGTATTCACCTCACAATTAGGGCTTTCTACAGTATCAACTATCCGATCACTACAGTCAAGGTGCCTAAGCGATATTTTTCTATCATAGAAAAATATCCTAGCATCGTACTTACTTAACCAATCCATACCCAATATAATTCTAAACCCTACAAAGTCAAACACAAGCAAACCGCAAACAAAAGTATGACCTAGCAAATCAAACTCTAAGTTGTCACACTTCATCCCAAGTGTTGCATACCCTCCTATCGGATTTGCAACTCTTAAGGAAGTAACTAAGTATGTGGGTTCTAGGTTAAGCTTATTTACCAAACAACGAGATATAAAAGAATGCGATGCACCAGTATCAAACAGAACGCTAACAGATATACCATGAATCTGAAGCGTACCTCCCAACACTGCCTTTCCTTTCTCCTGCGTTGTTGGTCCTTATGTAGCAGGCTCCAATGCAAATACCTTGCCTCTTCCATCCTTAGCGGGCTCTTTGCATTGATTCTTATAGTGGCCAATCTGATCGCAGTTATAACATCTGATGTTCTTTTTCCCGATCACTTCCTTCGCCTTTCCAGTACAACACTCATTCGCAAAATGTCCCTTCTTGTCGCACTTGAAGCACACAACCTCAGACTTTCCCTTCTTTGCTGCTCCACCTTTCTAAGCACCCTTCTTATGAAAGAACTTCCTCTTCTGGCCTTGCCCAACCTGGACCTCCTTCACCTTACTCTTCTCCGGACAAGCAAGCATCACCTCGTTTCTCAAAGCCATCTCTACAACCACATCACAAGGGTCTCTAATATGAGGTAATGTAGCCCTCGCCAACTCAGGCTTTAACCCCCTTATGAACTTCTCTT
Source organism: Allium fistulosum (assembly GCA_030737815.1). Lineage (NCBI taxonomy): Eukaryota > Viridiplantae > Streptophyta > Magnoliopsida > Asparagales > Amaryllidaceae > Allium > Allium fistulosum. The sequence continues at coordinate 896,429,072 of CM060902.1, forward strand.
TCCTCTTCAACATGGTATCCACAGTAGAATACTCATACCTAGCCAACTCCTCAAATCTTCTAGCATACTCCAAAACAGACATCTCCCCCTGCTCCAACTCAGCAAACTTCTTGAGCAAAGCAGACTGCGGTATCATAGACATGAACCTCTCTTGAAACCTTCTCCTAAACTCAGCCCATGTCATCTCCTCTTCATTACTCCAGCCGTTACACTATTCCACCAAAATAAAGTTGCTCCCCGAAGTTGTCTCGAAGCAAGCCTCCTATTCTGCTCATCATTGAGCCCCATGTTTCGTAAAGATCCTCTCACAATGCAGCAACCAGTTCACCACTTCTATAGCATCCTCAGTTCCAATAAAGGGCTTCCCCCCAAGCCTAGCATAATCTCTGCTCAGGATAGCATAATAGTTGACCACCGGAGCTTCCTGAACTCCTATTCCAGCATTTCCTCCAACCATTCCAGCAGAAACACCCGCCTGCATCATATTCACAAAAAACTGATGCATAGCTTCCATATCCACTTGTGGGACTCCAGCACCAACATTCCCTGCTTATGTCTGACGACCTTGGTTTCTCTTGGTATTCGGTCTAGCATTTCCATTTGTGGTGGTGCTACCTCCAAGATTCACTCTTCCACTTCTAGAGTCCATATCTGTATTCAAGCCTCATGAGATACAAAAGAATAGCCTAAGAGAGATAGGAAACTAAAGATATAGCGTATACTTATATATAGTAAATACAAGTACGTTACTATAGCGTTATCCCATACCCCAATCTTACTCTAATTCCTTAGGATTATGTTTGCAAAAATAATTTTTAGTTAAACTTTTTCATAAACCTATGCTCTGATACCAAGTTGTAACATCCCCTATCTAGAGGCCCAAAGCTAAGCGCAACAGATGCTGTAGTCATCTATATTATTAGCTTCCTGCGACTAAATACGGCATGTTAATGGTATCCATAATATCATAAGCACTTGAATATGAAACAAAATCATAGATTTTGAAAACAACATTCTACTGATTACATTTCAAAACACATGTTTCATATTCAAATTACATAATCCATAATCATTTCCCAGGTTCAGATAAAATATAATCATTACATAAATACGCCAAGAGCGACATATGATGACGCCCCCTTGGTTGATCAGAGTACTATATAGACATAACTGTCTTAAATACAACACAACGGAATAAACAAAAAAACAGCAACTCCTAAATAGTTATCCGTCATCCACCAGCTCGTCTTCGGAAGCATTATTCATCAACCTACTAAAACCTGTAAAACCTCAACCCTCAGCCTACTCAAATCAATTTTGAGCACCCGAGAGTTTAAGAGGAAAACATAAACTTCGAGTCGGACATTAAGCTTGGTGTGAATAATACTATACATATCGGTTATTTGATATTAAGTGAGACCACGCCGCTTAGCGGGGTTTCCCCTCACTAATATCCTTTTAAAACATATCTTTTGCAAACCTTTATCCTGCAACCAAAACTGGTTAAAACTGTAAAGCGTTATTATGTAAACATACATATAGGTAACAAATGAACTATCTGTCTGAGCACTATAGTTTTGTTTAGCTAACTACTAACCTTTGGCTAACTCGGGCCTACTGGACAATATAATCAAAATAATCTAACACCTGTTAGATGCTCCTCTTTTGGATGGTCTATCCCAAACTATCTGTTAAATACTCCTCTTATGGATGGTCTGTCCCTAACTTAACATCTCCCAAGGTCACCTGATCCTAATGGTTTTGCGGGCTCACCAATAACCTATTTGTATACAGATATATATATTTCCTTCTATGTGTAACCATAATTTTAGTCTTACTCGTGACAAAGCCGTACACACTGGAATTTTAGACTAGATTAGCTGGGGCTAATAGCTAATGTATAGGGCATGACCCTATACCAGTCCCATCTGGTATTTTAATATCTTAGTCATTTTACTTAGGGTAATCTTCCCTTAAATTTTCCTTAAAAACCTTTTCATCTCAAATTGGTTTAAAACATTTAAACCAAACTTAAACAAGGAAAATATATACTTTATATTTTACTCAAAATCACCTTGCCATGTTATATATACTTTACTCAAATCTTTGTTGATGAAAACATTTAAACCTTTGAAAGTACCCCTTTCGAACCCATTGAAAGTACCCTTTTCGAAACCAAGTAAAACCCTTCTTTCACCTAAGCCGAGAGGCCAAAACATTCCTTTCAAAACCATTCACAATCTTCCTTTCGAAAACGTTGAAAAACCATTCCTTCAAAAGCATTAAAACCTTAGACATCCTTCTTCAAAACCTTTAAACATTACCTTTCGAATACATTGGAAAACCTTTCTTTTCAAACCTTTCGAAACCATTGGGGAACCACCCCTTCGAAACCATTCTTTAAAACCTTTCGAAAGCAATAAAACATCAAACCTTTCGAAAGCCTTTGGGTTCAAGTAAAACATGTGGAAACACCTTTCGAAACCTTTAAAAATTAACTCCTTCGAAACCATTTGGGTTCTACTTTCAGCAGAGCAAAAGGGTCATAAAACATTTAAGTCGAAAGCACTCTTTCGAAAGCATTTCCTAAGAAAAGTAGTGATGGTGTCGAAACCAACCTTATGAAAGCATTGGAGAAGCAGCTTAGTTTTAAAAACAAAGTATACCTTTCGAATCCATTGGCATCGAAAGGTAGAAAAGCGGCAGCTAAGGATTTTCGACCCCGACGAAAGCATTTACTTAAAACAAGAGGCGCAACCCATTTGAAACCTTTCCTTTAAAACATTTGACTTAGCCGAAAGCCAACTAAGTCGAAAGCATACCCTTCGAAAGCAAAGCAGGCGCATTTTCATTTAAAAGCAAAGACACGCTTCGACCCCTTCGGAACCTTTGGTTTCGGCCTAGTGCCTTCCGCCTTAGTCCAATTCACTATATACCAAGTTATTGATACTATGTGCATTGGTTTCGATGGCATGGAGGCGGCAGTACTTTGTCGGAACCCATGTGCCGAAAGTGGCGAAACATGCTAAAAGCATGTAAAAACTGATTTTTACTTTAAAAAGAATTTCTTTTCAACTAACCTGCCTTGTTTTTCAAAATATTATTGGTTTCTAGTTTTCTTTTCTAAAAGTGCTGCCAATATCTCAAAAATAAACAATTTAATTTATTTATAAAATACCCCTTCTCCTTTTATAAATATATAAAACATTTAAGTCTCATACCTTAAATAATTTTATATATATTCACCAAAACACTTAGGAAAATTTTACAAAAATTCTAGAAAATCATGTGTAATATGTCTTCTAACATATATTAATTCCAGACCCAAATCATATATTATTTAACCGTAAATAATTTTAAAACCCAAATAATCATTTTCTATACTAGAAAATTCATATAAAATCCATATTTTTTTTAAGAAAAATGTGTGATCCTCTATAAATAGAGGAGAGCACACATGCAACTATATATAACACGATAATAAGGTGCTGCCAACATGCCTGGCAGGTAACAAAGACTAAATACTAATATCGTAAGAAAAATCAGGTACCCCTAAGATGAGTTTCGGCAAGGCCACCACCCATCTCACCCCGATATCGAGTTTCGGCATGGCCACTCCCCGATATTGAGGTGTTAGGAGTACCTAAAAACTAAAGAAAAGCCCATGAAAAGCTGGATGTCGTCATATACTAAAAAAGGAGCTCTATGCATCTGGATCTAGAGGAATGAATAAGCAACAACTCTGAAGTGAAACTGCTCTCTGTGATGGAACCGTAAGTGATCCTGATAGGAAGACTCTACTCTATAGACCTCACTATAATCCGAAAATCAACAATCTGAAGACATGAGTACTGCAGAAAGAACCTAACACCCTATATCTCATACCTGAGCCTGAAAAAGGACTTAGAAAAAGAATTAGATTGATACATATATATGTATATTAATATAATTAATATACATATATATGTATAAAGAAGATGGGTAATTAAAACCTAAATAAGACTATTTGGACCAATACTAAAGAACTGAATTACTTGTAAACTAAAACCAATAATGACAAGAAACTAAGCTGTGCAAAAATTCTTATGAACCTTCAATCATAAGTAAGTTATGATTAATAGTGAAATCATAATAAAAATTTGAAAAAATATTAATACTACTACTATGAATATTAAATATATTATTATTATGTTTAAAAAAATTAATATTATAACTAACCTTATTAAGATATCCTTTAAATAGATTATTTTTAGCTAATTTATATTTGAGGTTAGAAATCCAATTAAAACAAAATGAAGAAATTGTAAAAATCAATTTGTTAAAATGACTACTATTATTATTAAAAATTCTTTGATTTCTTTCAAACCAAATTTACAGCTAATAATAATGAATAAATGGACTTGAATGTAAAATAATATGATAAAACTTAGAAAAATTTTGTGTAAAAAAACGTAGAAATTATTAAATGTTGATATTTAAATATAAAATGATAATGGAGACAAGTAGTAGAACTTTGTAATAATTATAATAATGATAAACCGTAGGGATTAGAAAATAAATATAGGTAGAGAATTAATAATAGATGAAGAAATCCCCAAAATTAATAATAGAGCGGTAGATTCTTCTGCTTTTTATTAGAAAATAAATATAGGGAGAGAATTAATAGTAGACGAGGAAATCTCATCGGGGTTTTGGACCAAAGATCCATATTCTCAAAGCTCATGAACAAAAAGTCTCTGCTAATAAACCCATGTAAATTAGGTCCATGTTTTGTTATTTTTTACCAAATTGTCCCTTTCTAGAAAATCAACCCAGCATTAAAATCAGGGACAAAAGTGGCATAAATTAGTCAAACACTAAAAATAGGATCAAATTTTCATAACTTATTTGGAAGAGACTTTTCTTCCATCATCTTCCAATTCTAGGGACTTGGTAGTTGAATCCCAAAAATTAATAACAGAGTAGATTTGTGTGCTTTAATAGATATATCTAATCATTATCCCCGTATTTTCATTAACTCTCTTGATTCTCGTCTAATTCCCAATTTCTAAAACATACCTATGTAACTATGTTCTAAACCCAACCATATCAGACCTTGCCTCCTCTAAATCAATCACCGGGCCTCCAACGAATCAATCATTGCCTCCTTCCCTCCCCAGCAACCGATGCGATGACCTTTCCAACATTGTTCTCCTCTCTAGAAGCGCTCCAATGACCAAGCATTAGATCTGGTAATTATATAATATATTTTTTTCTTTTCGAAACGTTTATGTTTTTATTAAGTTCAATTTGATAACGAACAAGTGCTGTCTTCTATGTACTGATGTACCAATGGTTAGAATCTTAGATGATGGCATGTACATTTTTTGAGTTGTATAGGGTTCTAAGCCAAATTTAGCAATTCAGCCTTCTACCTTTTGACTTTCTACATAATTTTTGCTAGTAGAAGGGTTTGAGGGCATTTATGTATATGGTTATTTTTGCAGTTCCTTGGAGGGTGACTATTAATTAAGATACACCATACATTTTGGACTACGATGAAAACTCCAAATAAGTTTTTGGAAGCATGCATTTAACCTTGAAAAAATATTAGCAAAATGTGCGTGTTTACAATTACAGCTATTTGTAAAAGTCTGCGGTAATTTTATTTATTTTAGGCTAAGCAAATTTTTTCCACAGTAATTTGTGATGAAACAATTAATCATATCTTTATTGTACTAATATAGTTTTAACATAAACAGTTAATGTTTCATCTTCATGATGGATAGTTTACATATTTGAAGCTTAGTACCCTAGAATTGATGCACATGCACCCCTACCTGGCTGGGCGATATAGAAAATTAACTGAATATATTTATTCAAGGTCTGATACACTTGATTGGCTTCCATCAAGTTCGATATACATGGTTGGTTCATCTTCTGGTAGAGGAAATTAGCTGCAATATTTTTTCCACTCAGAAGCTTTAGGATGTCATGTTGATTTTTGACAGTAACACTTATTTCTTTGCATTAAAAAGTGTAGTCGCATGTGCTGCTCATCCAAGTAATAGTAAAATCATAATAGAAATACTTGTTTTTGCTCTGTTCCTGATTTTGGACAAGGAACATGTACATATGGACTTGAAACTCACTTCTTCAATTCTGTTATTGTGTATGCAGTCCCCCTTCAGTGGAATAACTTTATTGATTAAGCAAGCAAATTTATCAAGAATTTGATGTAAATCTTTGTAAGGGAGTTGAATGCACTTATTGTCGATAGGATTTCTGAACTGTTATTTCAAACTTGAAACAAATTTGCAAACATTTCATGATAATGTGCGTTGAAAAGAACTGAAGTTACAAGAAAACTGATAAATTGAATGTCACATAACGTGCATTGATATATTATGTTCTATTTTTATCTCGCGTGCGCGCACACACTATACACACACACATATATATAATATGTATATAAAAATATATAATATGTCCACATGCACGCACCCACACATTATAGTGAATTTTGTGTGAGATTTTCATTGTCATTTTTTGTTGGATAATTAATAAGATAAACCGTTATAGTGAAACAATTACTCACTTCTTCCATTCTGTTATTAATGTATTCCCCCTCCAGTGGAATAACTTTATTGATTTACAGCAAACAAATTTAGCAAGAATTTGGTAGAAGTCTTTGTAAGGGAGTTGAATGCATGTATTGTCGATAGGATTTCTGAACTGTTATTTCAAACTTGCAACAAATTTGCAAACATTAACTTATTGTTTATTTTAATACTTACTGAATCCAAATAATTCATTAACTTTCTTACCAGTATAGTATTTAGTTGGTTAATTTTAAATTTTTTGTTACTTATAGGGAATAAAGTATTAGTTGGAAGTTTCCTTGGATTGTCAGTGGTTGTTGCAATGAAATACAATAAATCAGTTTAAGCTATGGATGGTAAAAATACATAATAAATCCAATAACATTATTATTAATAAAAACATTTTATATATAGATGAATTTCATACTGGTGCTGTGATATATAGATAATTACGTGAGATTAAATTCACGAACAAATATATGAACTTGGTAGAGAAATCTAATGATAACGAGTCGCTTGACATTTAGTCAAAAACCATGTCATGTTCGTTTAGACCCCTATACGAAAAGAAAATTGTTTTCTTCGCTTAACAATTTAAACTTACGTCCAAAATTCCACTTATTGACTGTAACGGATTATGCTATATATAAAAATGGATGGAGTAAGGGTTAGGTAAAAAGTACAGAAATTGGCATGGCCAAGGCCAACTTATGAGCAGTGGATTAATATCAAGTTGACATATCTTAATACGACATTGTTCCTTATCATGGCTTATAATGGTTATGTACTGTTTTAACAATTATATTAGAGATGGTTTGATAATAAGATATAATTAAGGAGCCTAGTACATATTTTCAGATTTATACTTACTATACTTTTTACTCGACAGCTTTCATTTAAATATAACTATAAGCATAAACAGATCAATTTTGCCAATTTTCATAGCTTGTTCTTTTCCATCTTTTATTTTCTACAATATATGCAGGCACTTCACTAATCAGTAGGAAGAATAAGGTCGGAGGTAAAATGGAGAATTACCTTCTTTGTTTAGTTCTACTATTGTTATACCTTGTTATATTTGCTTTCAAAAAAATTAGTTATATTTGCTTTGTTGGTTGTATATGATAAACTCTACTTTTATGTGTGCACACATTTGTAGTACCAATTGAACATAAGTCTAATTCAGGTGCTCGGCATTTTATAGATATGTGCAACCAACCCAGCATCACTTTTCCAAATGCTAGGAATCCATGTAAACAAGAATCGGTAGATTGACCATTTCTTGCTGTTGGTGAGATTTTGAAACAAGCTGACATGATAGTAGTTAAATTTGCACAGGTGGTGGTGTTCCTGCTCTTGCACAACTGGGAACCTCATCATATCGTGCAGCCTGTATTTTCTCTTTGACACCTAGTGTATATTTGGTGATGTGTATGTGTCTTCATGGATTATTTGTATCTATCAACCTTTTAATGCACGAATTCTCCATTGATGTGAAAAATAGTCATCTTTTATGACTTGGGCTACTGTTGCGGGCAAACATTTATTTGGTGAGGGTCGTTGCCATTAATTTCATGAGTTGATTTCCATGAGTCCATCTCCAACAAGGAGACGCTTTAGCTGAATATTCATTGAGCAACATACCCAATTTAGCTGAATATTCAGCTAAATTGGGTTGCACTGCTTCAGAGAGCTGAAACAGGGTTAAACGTCCAAACGTTCAACTTCCATTTTTTGAAGCACAACGTTTGGACATCCAAAAAATAAGTGTCCAACGTTTGACCGTCCATCACTTAGACGTCCAGAAAATGGGAAAATGGTTTTTCTTCCATTGGGTGAAAATAGGGCATTCGACTCTGAAAATAAATTCAATGTACTTGTCAATTGGAATTTTGTTGTGTTTCGGGTAACAACATAGCTTTGATGCAGTTTGATTATTCTTTCTGTCTACTTACAGCACGTTTTATTCAGTCAAGTTTGGCTGGCATCCTATTTAGCAACCACATACCAAATTCACATTTTTCTTGTATATTTCACCCTATTTTAATACTAGGTTACGTACAATAATAATGCTATTTAGTGGTTTATAGCATTTGATCTAGTTTGTGATGAATTCCATTATTGTGCCCTGTAGCAGGTTTCTAATTATGAAAAGGGTGTTGTTATTTTCAAAAGGTTTCTAATTATGGCTATTGGAATACAAAATTTGTCATAAGGGTTGATCATTAAAGCCTTTTGACTTTACTGAGAAGTAGGAATGACAACGGGACGGTCTATGGTCAAAGTACGGTAGATTCGCCTCTGTTTGACCCGTCAAGGCTTGTTTCACTGGGTCATCGGAACGGATGAATTTGTGATCCATTCTTGAGAGCTACGGTCTAGGGTCGGATTGGAGTTCGGCTAATCTGTTCCAATTCGATCCGCACTACCGAGATCTCATAAAATTACTTCATTACTATAATAATGATTTGTTAATCCTTTTAACGTAAGTGATTAAAACATGGACATTCAATAAGTTATAGGATTTTTATGGTACTAAGTTGCACTGATAATTATCAATAATGTATGTATATTTTTGGATTGTTATTGAACATCTTATTTTTATTATCGTTGTAAACACGTTATTTATGTTTAATGTATCATTCAACGACAAACTATCTTACAAATAAAAAAAATGTACATTAGTACGTAATTTTGAATATATAGGACATCATCGGGTCTATCTTGATCCGTACGGGTTTGGGTTCGGGGTGAAAATCTAGACCCACACCGGATTTATGGGTTTTGGGCAAGGCTTTAAAAACCAAGGACGGTTTGGAAGACTCGTTCCAACCCGCCTTATTGTCATTCCCAGTGAGAGGGTGCAAATCAAGGAAAATTTTAATGATTAATATCTTTTATGACATCAATTTGTGTCTATGTATACATATACATGGGTGTATATGTGTGTTCTCCTCATTTAATTCTTAGCTGACAATGATGCAAATAATTTCTTGTTCCACTGTTGTCCTGCATTTAATTGAAATCAGTGGAAATTTTCTTACTTCTTGTAATTCCATACCTCGGTGTGTTGTGTACTAGCATAAAAATATCCAAATTATAAAAACAAAGTGTGTCGCCTTAGCTAGTGCGGATAATGGATACCTGAAAAATCTACGTATCCGAAAAGCAAATAAACATTCGATATTTCGAAAAAATGATGCGGATACAAAGACATCCGTATTCGAAAATTATCCATTCGTTCATTTTTAAGATTATAGTTTAAATTATGTGTATTTTGGTATAATTAAAGATATTTATTTATTGTTTTATTAAGTTAGAAATTATGTTAAATTAAAAAATTCCATTTATGTTTCTTCATTTATTGACCGTTGGTGGATAGAATAATTATCTTATATTCATCCATATCGACGGATGCAGATATTTTGAAAAATAATTTCGGATGCGGATGCGGATACGAAACTACCGACATACATGACACCATCCATATTCGAAATTGTAAGTTGGGGTGCCTAATTGCTCCAGCAGTTGTATCATACTATATTTTCAGTGAATATGAGTCATTTTACATTGCATTAACCATCATTTCTGGATTCTCCATTGCAAGATGTTGCAATTGTCTAGTATCACGAGTAATTATAGTGTGTTAAAATTAAGGCAAAAGTAATTTAGGAAGCATTCGCCAAGCAAACAGAAGAATGAAGAAGCAACCTGCACCAACATAATAATCATACTAAAGTTTCAGATAGATTTGCTTTCTTCACTAAAAAAACACATCTATTCAATCATCTATTACACATAACAATATTTGATCGACGCCATTACAATACATTCTGCGTCCCAGTTAGAGAAATACATTTTAAAGATGCACACTACAATTCACGGTAAAAGTCAAGAAGAATAACCAGCATTAACCCTGCGCAGTCCGCTCTACAAACTGAATTTCACATAACCAAAGCAGCGGCAGGTTCATAAACAACTACTAGCACTGAACATGTTTACGACAACCAAGAGCACCAGCACCCGAGGTGATCGACCCAACCATAGACGATGACTTAGCACCCAAACTCGACGCCCTAGCATAGCTGGCTCCAGCTCCGGCTCCAGACGGCGTAAAGTATGCCCCATTCAGCAAAAGATCGCCTTCCGACCTCCAATTCCAGCTCTTCCACACCCCTCCATCCGTCCCCACTCTTTTCGTCACCTCCTTCGCAAACGGGTTATGGGGCGCCAGGTACCTGTTCCCCTGACTGTTGATTGTTGGATCCGCACTCCCTCCAATTGCATACATCTCCCAGTGCGTATAATCATTGTTCACCACATGAAAGTACCCATGCCTGCACCTCGGCATCCTCTGTATCAACCCCTCCCCAAAGTGGTTAAACGCGATGGTCACCTGCATCCCCTTGTCCTTTTCGTAGGAGTCGCTGTGGCCCAACAGCATGACCTCGTTGTGGCGCGTCATGTGGTTGTTCGATATGGTGATGGCTGTTGACCCCATGACCGCGTCCACCAACCCATCAGCGCAGCTGGACAGAGAGCAGTGATCGATCCAAATATGGCTGGACCCGAAGATTGAAACAGCATCGCCGTCGGCCATGGTGCGCCAGCCGTAGTGGGATGGGCTGCTGCGGACCATGGCGTTGCCGGTGGGCTTGCAGTCGTGGATGTGCACCCCGTGGACAATGACGTTTGTGACAAACTGGATGGTGATGCATGCTCCGTTCGCGATGTGGACGTTGGATCCGCGTCCGTCGATGGTTTTGAAGCTGTTCATGATCAGCTCTTGTTTTAAGGTGATGACCATGTCATGCTTGAAAACGATCCAAAGGGGTTCGGATTGAATCACGGCATGGCGCAGGGTTCCGGGTTTCGGGTTTACCGGGTCGTCGTCGGTTGGGTCGGTTACTACGTAGTAGCGTCCGTCTCGACCGCCGATCGCATTTCGACCGAATCCAATGCTGCAGTCAGCCAAACGTTTGCGGTTTAGGTGCCAGTGCGGGTCGCATCTCCAGCAATCATCGATTGGGTTGCCTGTTCCACAGGTTAAGTAGCCTAAAGAGCGACGAGCAGTGTAATTGTTTATTTTCCTGCGTTACGGAAAGAACGGTTCATATTTTAAGTGACGTGGGAACATGTCATAACGTAACATGGAAGAAACTCATGATCAGTATTTAAAATACAACCATAAATAAGGGTCATTAATGGGATACGTGAATAAAGTTGTACGGTTGAGGTGAAATTAACATGAAGTGGATTTTAAGCCATCGCACTTTGAAACTATTGTTAATTGGCCTGTAGGATTGTATACTGCCCAGATGCTAACCATAAGCTAATGATAAAGTAATTCATAGATTACATGTAAATTTGTAATCAATGTTTGACATTATGGCCACGTGAAAATAAACGAACATCAATAGGCGTGTAATGCATAACTGCTTAGTGCAGTAGTGCTTTTAATCCACATGAAGTACGTGATAGTGCGTTGCTTTTTGATCCAGTAAAATAAAATTAACGTCCTATGCTTTAAATGAATAAATAGAGTAATTATTAACTAAAAAGATAGGTACTTACATGTGCACTTCAGAAACAACCAATTCCGGATCGGCAACTGCGCCCACTAACGAACTGAAACTGCAGTGGAAAAAATACATAATAAAAAATTATCAGGCGAGAAAAAATATAAGATATAAATGATAATGGACTAAAATTGCCCTGTTATAATTTATTATGACTTTTTTTTGCCCTTATATCAGATTGTGAATAGTACAAGTACGGAGCGCGAGGCGGTCGGTGCACGAGAAATAAAAAGAAGGGAAAGTACTGACAGACATATTGACTGCTTTAAATTTCCTGATATGCCCTTTTCAACTAATTCGACGGTGGAATTTATAAATGTTAGATCTCACGAACAATGGCATTATTTCAACGATCTTGGTATAATAAGGTCCCCATATTCTAATTGCTGATTACTACCTACCTTTGCTCCGCCATTGAAGAAGCTTGTCCTGATTCTTGTAGGCTTCTCCTTGCCGTTCCATTACTGCATAAATTTTGTGATTATTTATGCATCATCAACCAGGTTCCGTAAAATATTTTTCACAATTTTGATATTAAATACTCTGTTGTGTCTAAACTTTACCGAACTTAAAAATCACTCGCAATTCTCATCCCATTTTCAAAATTTCAAACAGTGTACTTGAACAATGAGAAATGTTCAAATTGGCCTTGTAACCTGAAAGAAACTACTGATTCTTTTGAAATTTTATGGCGTAGTTAGACTTGAAAACAGATTCTAAAATGTCAATCAATTCATTACATAAATAGCTTAAAGCATTGGTTATCAGAACATTAACATATCAAAATAGTAGTAAAAATACCTTGAAACCAAAATCCTATCTTTCCAAACTACTCCCATTGCCACAAAAAGCATGAAAGCAACCAATGAGATTAGCTTCGATGAATTCTCCATGACTGTATATATTTTACCTCTTCTCTATATTCCTCTCAATATGTACGAAAAAAAATGTGGACAAAAAGAAGATAAAAGAAGTAGAAGCAGAGAGAGTAGAGTTGGAGGAAAAAAAAAATGAATGAAGGGAGCTGTCCAAGAAAAGTGCAACGGATAATGGGATTTTATAGAAAGTTTTTGCCTAACTAGAGTTAATTCAGTTATAATGTTATTTGACTACGGGTTTGTTAAATTGATTACTATCCTGAACCACTCAGCACGGAGTTTTCTTACCTAAATGCTTGCTACGTTAACTGCCACTAACTGTTTCCATGATTGGTCTCTTTTGGCAGACTGTTTTTGTCTTTTTAATAGCTCCATAACAATATGTCATATGTTTTTCACTTGCCTTTGTTTTTTTTTCTTCTAAATTCTATAAAATGTATTTAAAGGATTTCGCTAACTTTTTTATTACATATAAACGTACACTATTTTTACTAGTAGCAATTGACTCTTTGTTCACATTATTTATAATGGAAAATGAATTTCTCAGTGAAAATATATTTAAAGATTAATTTAAAATTTAAAATTTTGAATGAGATTAAACTGTGTTTAATCCACCTACCTGATCAAAAATTTCCAAATTCAACCACCGAAACACCATGAATTCACAGACATATTTGATTGCGCGGAGAAAACAAAAGATTGCCAAGTAGGATACGCAGGTGACAGACGCCAGTTTTAATGGCATGAATTAAGGAAATTAGATGGGGCATTATTGGAAATTATTGTTTTGTTACGAAGAAGTAATCAGTTGCACTGAGTGAGCATGAGCCTGATAATAGCCCCCATGCCACTGGCCAACTGCGTCCAATCATTCTTTGCTTTCACGCTCTGCTAATATACCAGAAAAAAGGCCCATTCTTACCGGGCTCATACCCGGTATAAAACAACCGACAGAGGGCATTTTGGTATCCAAGCACTAAGCACTAGTCACCTTTATTTCCGTACACAAGTAACAGAATGCCTATTCATTAGCCATTTTATCCTATCGTTTTAAGCAAAGCTGTTAAGGGCCTTTGTTACCAAACCATAATCAAATCATATACCAACTTGCTAATTATCAAGAGAATATTTTGTTTAAGCAGGTGAGTTAAATTGTGTTGCAAGCTAAACAATACCTTTTTTCGTTGCATAACTTTAGGAACGTAAATAATGCATTATAATTATGAGGGACTGTGCAATACGATTACATTCTAATACTGTCTCCTAGTTAACTTTTTCCCATTATATTTGGAGACAAAAGCAACCATGTGGGTAGTGTGTACATTACTACGATTCACTTTGGACACATGTACTATCATGTGGCCCTTTACATATTTGTACAGTATCCATTTTGCGAATACATTTCCTTTAATTTCCGTTAGAAAATTGTATACAACTCATGTTAATTTTCTCTCACCGAATATTTTACTTATTTTTTTGTCAAAGTGAGAGAGACTTCGACATTGGTTTGCAAAGGACTCAAAAATTAGTGTCGGCTAGACGGAATTTACTGAAAATTGATAACCTTGATAGGCTTTAATTATAAGATAACCCGTGAAAAGATTCTTACAACAGTTTTCCGTTTAACGAAATACAAACGTTTTTGTTATAGAAACGGTGGGGCAACTACATATCCTAACGTGATCTTTCATTTATGAACGTTGCCCTTGTTCTTTTCTGCCCAACGGAATAGCATTAATTTGTCCAGCTTTTACCTAACAAAACTTATCTGAATATATATTGACTTGCACTACAAATTCAATTCTTGTTGGTTAAAAAATTCGGTTCTTATGGGCCAACTAGTATTTAAGGCTACGGTTGGTTAACCATTTTTTGTTTTGGATTTTCATCCGAAAATAAATACGCACGACGTATGTATACTGTGAAAAACAATCAATTTAGAAAACGAAATTGATATAGAAATAGAAAACAATTTTTATTTTTATTTTTCATGTTCTGAAAAATAATGGAAGCACGAAAAAAAATTCATCCTTCCGTCATCTCTCAATCCCCTCCGTCATCCCTCAATCACCTCGGTCGTCCCCTCCATCTTCCTTCTACCATCTTCGTTGTCCCTCCACTCTTATTATATTTTGTAATTAATGTTAAAACTCAAAATACAAAATACAAAACAAATCAAACGGACCTCAAAAACGGTTTAGCTTAACTTAGCAAAATGTACATGAAAACATATCCTTCTACAATTTCCCTTTATAAATAGGAAATTATCACTAAAATGTAATTTTAAAGAAAATGTGATGTAAGTTTCTCAATTTCCTTATCATCTATAAAACTGTGCATTTTTAAAAACGTTTAGACGATGTTTTTTTTAAAAACGAGTTTTGTATTTTACGTTTCCAACGTATATTTTAAAATGCATGGAAGATGCGAAGAGGGTGGAAAACAGTCGATTTAGAAAATAGTTTTAACACATAAAATTGAAATGATTTTTTCTTTCAACCGTTTGGACAAATATCAAAAACTATATTCTTCTTCCGCATTGGATGACTAGGATTTTCCAACTTTTTTTTCACATGTCATTTGACATAAAATAATGAAAACGCAAATCATAACTCATTTGCAAGTTAAACAATATCTTAACATGAAAACTACACATATTTTTAAAATCTTTAAAAGTTGAATGTTTTCAAAAATATGAATAAAAATATCAAATTTCAAATATTTTATTTTAAATGCTGATGGAAAGCAAAAAACTTGCCTCAAGATAAAATTTGAACACATGTTGGTTTTAACGATACCACGATTCAAAATTAGCCGAAAACAAACATTTATTGATTCCACAAAAAACCCAAAAAGTTAAACTCCATAGCACATCATTTTCTTCTTTTCTCAAAATTAAAATTACCATACTATGATTAAAGGAACGCTCGAATACTTGATTTTTTTGCGCATGCTCCATTGGTGGATAAGGGGATGTGACATGACCTTTGGTTGTGTGCAGCCAGTTCTGATGGTGGTGCGGCGTTGGGCGATGGTGTTGCCAATGTTGAAGGAGGAAATGAGGTTGCAACATGGTGGTTATAATTATGGTGATGAAGATAGAGCGATGGTTGGGAGCATTATCAGTTGAGAGCAAAAGGGTTGGGGAAGATCACGATGTGTGAAGTTATCCGATATTTTATTCGAGCAACATTTTGATGGTATTAGACTATGAAATGATGAAGGAATGGATTCTACATTCGCAGACGATCTAGTACAAAGGACAAAGAAAGAAATGAGGTAAAATTGGCTAAGTTGATGGATCGTTACCGATCCATCAAATTACCAAAATACCTCCAAAGCTCGTGTGAAATGGATCTCTAGCCAAAGTGAAGAAAAAAACAAGTTTTGGACAAAAGTGTTGCATTGACACTGATCAATTAGAAAGAACATTTGTCCCCTCAAATTCAAAGGCAATGAAGACTAAGACATTTCGAAACAAGGTACAAGTTTTTGGACAAGGCATGGACGGACACTGATCCATGGATGATTGGTACCAATCCATCTGGACTTGAGATTTGTTCCATATTTGACATGATCTATCTCCAAACATTCCAATTTGATTAACTGATGACTTCAAATGAGATCTAACAAATCTACCGCCTCTAAACAACACAACTCAACTATAAATAAGAGGCCATCTCCAACAAAAAAGAGGTCTTTTGATTTTTACTTGCTCTAACTTGGGAAAACTCTATCATTTTTTACCTCAGGGTAGAAATTCGAGAATCCATTATAAGATTGGTAGATCTGCTGCAAACAAAGTAATAAAATTGACAAAGTGGATGTAAGCCAGCGATTTGCCAAACCACTATAAATAGTTTGTGTCTCGTTTCTTTTTTTGGCTATTTTTGATTTAATCTCTTAATTTTCTATCATTTGATGGTGTCAAACCAAAATATTAGCTAACATTTGTTGGTGCTTTCACTAAGAGCACTGAAGATTAGACAAGATTTCAATTTACTACTAGAATTTGAGAAAATCACTAAAGGGATCTAATAGAAATGGGACCAAAGAAGAATCCGAGTACGACGATCATAGAAGTGGAATCCGATAGAGCGCACGATGGAAGGAGTGAACGAACTACTCAACCTTTACCAGATTTGGTGATAAGGGGAAGTTAGACGAAACGGTAGCCACTATGAATCAAAAGATGGAAGCGACTCAATAAACTATCATGGAAGAAATTGCAAAACAACTTGCATTGATGAGGAAACATCTACAAGAGAAGGATCTCGCCTAGGAATGGCAATGGGGCGGGTTGGGGCGGGTTTTTAGTGCCCCATACCCGTTTCGGATTTTTTAGACCTTGCCCCAGACCCGCCCCGTAGACCCGGTGCGGGTCTGGAATTTTGCCCCGTACCCGGGACCCGTACGGATCAGGGTAGACCCGACCCGCCCCAAGACCCGATGAGTCTCTATGTATTGATTCAAAATTGCGTACGGTGTACCAACGTACATATATTTATTTGTTTATACTCATTATCACCAAATAATACATGAAATATAAATAACAATGTGTCTAAGGGAAGTTAATAAAAATGATGTCTACAATAACAATTCAGAAAATATATACATATGTTATTGTATAATTATCAATGACGCAACTTAATACTTTAATTTTTTCTATAGATTATTGATTGGAACATTTTAATATCCATGCTAGAATCACTTATATCTAAGAAGATTAATAAATCATTATAGTAATAAAGCAGTTTAATGAGATGTTAGTAGTGTGGGTCGGGTTAGGGCGGGTCAGCCGAGCCCCGACCCGACCCTAGACCCGGAGCAATCAAGAACGGGTCACGGGTCTACCCGCCCCAATGACCCAATGGGGAGGGTCTGGACGGGCCAAAACAGGGGCGGGTCGACCGGGTTTGGACCCTAGACCCGCCCCATTGCCATCCCTAATCTCGCCCTATATATCATAGAGGTAGAGGAAATTCTATGTCTAGCACAAATTAAGGAAGTTTTGCTAACACGCGCAGTCCCTGGAAGGAACCAACTGGAGTTGGAAATACGAGTAATGGAAGAAACCAGCACAAATGAATGGAGATGGAGTCATGCTTCAGGATGGATTGGTACCCATCCATCAGGGATTGGGACCGATCCATCAAGAAGGAAAAATGTTGATGGTTGATAGAGTTAGTGGTACGTACTAGGGGCAATTATGTAATTATCAACTCTTAAAATCTCGTTCGAAATAATATATGTTTTTCTTTCTATTATATACTTGATACAACGTGCTATATTAATTAATTATTTAATTTACGTATATTCAATAGAAAATCAATAAATGAAATGTTTTGTGGTAGTAATTACAATCTGTTGTAATCATGAGAAATTTATTATAATAAAGATAAACATATCGTTTTAAATATTCCTTAATTAAGATATATCAAGACTGGGTATCGATACATTCATTGAGACTAGATTATGCAACGCCCTTTAAATGTTGGAAAGTGTATTACTTATGGCTGCTGGGGGCACCAATAGGTTATGTACTGATAGTTATTGGATAATTATGAAATGACCCACTCAATAGTTTTCTGTTGATTAATATAACTAAGGGCAAACATAAAATAATGATGATATTACACAGTTCTCTTGACTTAAGAATATTGTTGAACTTTAATGTGGAAACTTCCAATTGATTATAGTTAAATCGCGACACGAGTCCATCGAGCGACTATAGCTAGGTAGAGTTGAAGCATTGGAAGTGAAACACTATTCAATAGAGAAGTCGCCTCCTTAGTTATATGAGGTTAGCATCATGGTCAACTGAAGTCAATTCAAAGAGTCTTTGGTCAAAGTAATTTAATTAATAATAATTATTATTATTGATCCAAGGACTTTGTATTTGGACTAAACAAGTTGAATGTGGATGATATTTGAATTTTGACCAATACCCAATGGTTTCGAAAGAGATACTTTCAAAAGGTCTCGAAAGGGGTACTTTCATTGGTTTCGAAGTTATGCTTCTAAGAGTTAATGAAGAAACGTTTGGAAAAGGCTAGAGGCAAGGAGGTAGATGAACTCCCAACAACATTATGGGCTTACAGAACCACCCACAAGTCTGCGACTGGCCATACTCCATTTGCCCTTGCTTACGGCTCCGAGGCCGTCATCCCTGTAGAACTTGAAGTCCCTTCCCATCAAGTGGCTTATTACAATCCTTATTTCATTATATAAAAAATTTAAACGAGGAATTGCAATTAAACTATAAGGAATTGGTGACGACTCATGAGTGTACAAACGAATCTGGGAGCCAATGATAAGAACGTGTGCCTGAGCGTGCAAGTGTATATTCTAAAAATTCGATTTCTTGAAATTGATAGAAATTGTATTTTCACCTGGAGTTATTAGAGAGAAGGCTGGATCGGATAGCCGAGCTTACAAGCCTTGTAGAACCGGAAACAGATAGCAATTGATAGAACACAATCCTGAATTTATGCTGTTGGAAATCGACCGATAGCCATGATGAACAGAAAGAAATGCAACTATCAGTAAAGGCGACTCAATGAAAAAATAGCAACCATTCAATAAACTAAATGGAATCCTTTTCAACGATTGAAACTTGCGGTAATTCAAAGCATGTCATGTTCGAACAAGACGTACTTTGAGGGGCAAAATTTTATCCCGCCTTTTGGCAAGGCCGTGATACCATAGATTTGGCAAAAACGGGTGGCTACCAGCCTTGAGAATCAGTGATATACAGGACTATGGATGATGGTCGGGCAGATTCGGACCGGGTCCAGATCAAGCTGTAATCAGTATGAAGTAATAAGCAAAGCCCCGTGAGGCTACATTTCAAATTTCAAGTCAATCGAAGTTCGTATGCTCGAGTTATGGACAAATGAAGAATTTATATGGATCGATCTAAAACGATTCATAAAATAGTTCAAATCATCGGAGAATGATCAATATCTCGAGATCCACAAGGCCAATTCATTTGAAACTTCCAGGGCATCAACAAAATGAAGATTGAAAATTACAAAATGATCGCGGATCATAAAGTTGCAATTAGAGTTTGGTCAATCGTTATTAGCCGATCGTTTTTGTCAAGCCATAAAAACGATCGGCATATTCAAGTGGACGATCCATAGTTTCACGGAAAATGCGATATTTCACAAACGGTACGTCGGAATTGCACGAAATTTGGAGAGCAGGTATCTTACATCATGAAGAGCCTACACTATCGATTGCACATCAATCAGAGGCCAAAATAACGATTGGCTAAACTTTTTCCGATCGTTCCAAAATGTCGAGTTAGGGTCACCGATCGTTATGGTGGGCCCCTATGGATCTAGGGACTCTTCTTGCAAAATTTCAGCCCAATCCATGCACATCTTCTCTTATATATACAACGACCATTCTCCATAAAGAGGATCCTTCTTTGGCTGCCTAAGGTCTGCCATTTTTATTCTTCACTCTTGTATTAATGATCCTAGCTGATCCAAACATTCTTGTAATCATAATCTAGTGCAAGATCAATAAAAATATGAAGTGGACATAGGCCAAGATTGCCGAACCACTATAAAAATTTGTGTATTCATGTACTTTTTCTGCTGTGTTTTTAACTTCATTCATCGTTTAATCTCTACGAGATTCTATTGGGTGTTGATGCCCATTTTTGACGTCAACACCAGCTAGGCTATCAATACCTACGAATGGTCGGGCTAATGTGAGACGTCACCGTGGGGTATGGGTCATAATATGAAGGACCTACTTCAGAGATTGAAGGTATTAAGTGGTTGTATGAGAGTCCGCCTCTTCTTTATGTAGGAAGTACTAAATGGTCGGTGTTATGGATTAAGCACGATATAGAATATCTTGAGAAAGGGCCTGCTTCAATAAGAAGTATTAAGTGACTGAAGAGATTCCATGCAATGTCAGCTAGATAATTGCTGGTGAAGAGTCCGCATTGGGATTATAGACAGTAAATGATGTGGACCTGCCTTAAATAAGGTATTAAATGATCAGAGTCTGCTTAGTTCCTATTAAAAGGTATTAAGTGACTTGAGTACTATTTCTTACATTGATTGGACATTATAGATGTTGAATATAGGTTTTTGGGTTGAAAGCAAGTTAGCTATGGGCTTATATTTGGAGTGCCTTTTATTTAAGTTTGAGAAAAGCCTTTGGGCTTACATTTGAAAAGACTTATGTTGTAGGTAGAAACGTAAGACATATTCCTATGTAATTTATACTGCTTAAGTACTAATGTAGTAACGCTTGATATTTTTATTCACTAGATATATGTTGTTCTGACTCCCTCTACATTACAATACAGGTTTGGGAAGAGTGATGTTTGAAGGTGGAGACGTCGATGATGCTTGTGGCAGTGGACTATCTATTTACTTGTTATTTTCTGTTGTCTTTTATGTACCCATGAAATAAAAAGGATGTTGTAATTTTGGAATATTGTAGATATGTACGGTTATTGTTGGGTTTTGATATTATGGATATTTTATTATGGTTTTGAATGCCATTTTGAAATTCGAATGAAATGACTGTTGTTGTTATTATATTTTATCCTTTCGTTGTGAGAATCTGAATAATTAGATAAATAGCTATGTATTGTTCTTTTTACAAACCAACAGCCAGCTCTGGGATAGTTCTAAGTTTTGATGGGCCTTTTCTAGGTCGGAATTTAGACCCATTTCAGGGCGGGTTATTACAATTATGGTTTGATATGGACTGATTTGGCTGAAACTGAGATGCATACCATCGTTTGATTGTGTTATGATGACTTTGATTGTTATTGATAATAATGTTTCGATGTGCGTGTCTATGTTTGTGTATATATATATATATGCATGTTATTATTTGCTAGAAATTATACCATAATTTGTATTGGAAATTGATCAGAAAATGAAAATTGATTTAAATACTCTTTGGAATGTTTATAAAAATTTGTTTGAATTATACTATTTTTGAAAGTAGAGATTTTAGAAATTGATTATATAAAAGGATTTCATAAAAAAAGGGAATGTTAACTTTGAATTATTTTTGAAGTACGAATTATGTAATGGCTTTATGGGTATAACTATGAAAAGATATTATATTTATGTATATGATTATTAAATAGTCGTAAGGATTTTTCTAAAAGGGATTTAAATTCATATTTCGAAAGCGTTGACCTTATTTTTATGGTAATCGAATATATGAAGTTTTATAGAAAAAATTTCTTGAAAAATAATAAGTTTGAATGTGATTCAGTTATTATATGAAAAATATTATTAATGGAAATTTATTGTTATATTTTGTTAAATATAAATTTTTAGAAGTAATTTATTTTATAGATTTAATCATCTTTAAATAAAAGGAAATTGATTTGAATACCTCTGGAAATATTATAAAAATGCATGAATTGAATTATTTAAAATAAAGGAAGTTTTGGAATTTGGTTATATAAGTGAGTTTTACAAATAAATGTTGTATGGTTAAAACATTTTAAATGCATTCATAAATAGAGAATTTTAGTTAATAAATTATATTTCAAAGGTGTTTTAAAAGGATTTGATAATAAATAAAGATATTAAATATTGATTTTGAAATTAAATATATCTGGTCTTTGGAAATAATTTGGGATTGTGATCATTTTGGTGGAAAAATAATAAAATTTGAATTTGAATTGGTGTTTAAAAGAATTGTTAGAATTACAAAAGACCTTAATTAATATTTATAGTATTAAAGATGAACTTTCAACTGTATGAATCATTTTACTATAAGGAATTTAGCGATTTAAAATTCAAAGAGTTTAAAATGTTAAATTATTTGAAAATTTGACAAGAGGTTTAAATAATGGACTTTAGTAATTAACTAAGATTTTGGAAAAGAATGGAAATTTCTAAATTAAGCCTCTTTAAATTTAATATTATATTTGTAATTGTATTGAATATTTTGAAAATGAATAATTGAATAAAGCCCCATATGGATCAATAAATTGTTGAATCACATGAGATGTGTGAACTTTTGTATGATGAGAATTTTGAATGAACGATATAACCTGTGGTATGAGACGTTCGTTAATATTTCTTTGGTTATTTTTCTGACTCTTTGTATAGAATATGATATGATATTAAGTGTATTGAATATTGAATCAAGTTACTCCTAGTGACATTGGGTTAGACTTCAGTTATGAAGGTGTACTGTCGTAACGAGAGCATAAAAAATATAATGATTTAACTAAATTAGATGAGATACCAAACGTGCTAGATCCATCATTGCTGGGAACGAGTGACATTCTGGCCCATTTGTCATCGTCCGACGACGTGATGTATGGGCAAACCACGATGATGGCATGGAGTGTATTTGATGGAAACAATGATGCCTATACAATAAAGAATAGTACAACAAATAGGTCGTGTGGGGCGTCCATAATTATGGTTGAGAGATACACGGATGAAAATGGTCGTGTATCTTGGTGTCGATCAACATCTGGTATAGTTATAATTCTAATCGACGGTTACAAGGATGAAAAAAGCCATGTGCCTTGGCTCGATTAGCATCTGGAAAACTGTATTATGCACTCAACGAGTTATATAAATTAAACCAGGACCAATTCATGATAATTAGATGATTAACAAATGTGACTTTTAATAATTGTGATTTGGAGCGAATCACAATTGAGTAGATTTGTGATTGTGGTCACATTTGACAGAGATATGACTCCTATATTATGACATCATATATGTTATTCGACGAGAATTGGGATTAATATTGAGTGTATATGACATTCATTTGGTATGTTATAAAACCTGTTCAGCATATCATTCTCTGTTATGGTTATATGTATCACTGTGATCGACCTTCCATTTAAATCTAAGCATGATTTGACTCTATTATTATTTATATAATACTCGAGTCAGCCTGAGACTTTACAGATTCAAGGACATTAGTGTTTCTTGGATATTAGGCTTAAAGAGGAGATGATTATAGAATAAATTGTATTTTGGAAGTCTATTGTGTATAATTTATTTTGATGTCTCCATGTATGTATATGTGTGATGAGGTTGATTTATAAATGACATTTGACTTGTTTGGATGTATATATTTTGTAGTAGGTCCGACACTTCATTTTGTGGACCTACTTTGTGTTATGCGTGTTGTGATATTTTATTTTTCACTGTGTTTTGTGACTCTGTGTTATCCGATTATATTCTGAATCGTTCTGACCTGTTAAAATCACGAATTTTATTGTTTTATGCCGATACCGAGTACGTATATTTGTGTATTATGTGAGGTAAGAATATGTATTGGTATTACCTTAAGGTAATATTCATGTGCAATCGCTGTTAACAGATCTCATTATTCGGATTACGAGACAGTATTATTTTGTAATACTCTTTGATATTATGAGCAAAGAGATGGGGCGTTATACTAAAGGAAGAATTTAGAGTTTAAGAAAGATACAGGATGACGTTCACACCACACGTGGAATTCAACCCCCAAAAAGTAGAAAAAAATTCCAATGTTGATCTTTGTTGAAGTTTAAATAGTTCAATAATGTACAAAGCATGTATAGGAAAGTCGCATGCATTGTAACCTGCTCGTATATATTTTTAATAATAGTTGTAATATATTTGATGTCTCACTTTTTTGTGTAAGCGTGAACTATAAAAAATATCCATCTATAGATATTATCAAAACTTAATATCACTTAATAATAACACTAACAATTAGACTTACTTTACATATTCAAAACGCCCTTTTAAAAATATTATCACTTAAAAATATGATCTAATAAATAAATTTTATTTACAAATTCAAAACATCTCTCTACAAATATTATCAAACCTTATCACTTTACCATTTAAAAATATGATCTAATAAATAAATTTTATTCACAAATTCAAAACGTTCCTCTACAAATACTATAAAATTTTATCACTTAATAATTAGGATATAACAAATAATAAATGTTATAAAATAAGAAATGACATCATCACACCACTAACACATATTACGGAAATTGGATTACTAGTTTGGTGGAAGAATTGATATCCACTTCACAATCTAAACTACAAAGACAAAATGAACAAACAAGCAAGGCGAGTCATCTACAGGCAGAATAATTTGCAGACAGTCTGACACCACAGGATCTATTACAGTGACAGTTCATTCCAAGGTTCCACCAAGCGGTGTATGAATCTAATTGGAGGGGTGTACACATGCAAATGGTGGATAATCATAATTATCTTTTTGCAATAACCCTTCTAATCTATATCTTGTAAGTTTTACAGATGATGAAATTGGCAGTTTTATACTTTCCGATGAGAGAATATGCACCGCAAGACGTAATTAGTAGTGTAGTATTCTTTTTTTTTTTTTTTTTTAGTTTAATGTATTTTAAAAACTCTAGTAATTAAGCAAACCATTAAAAATAATTATCATTTACTTAACACGAAAATGCATTGTTCTCTGTCGATCATCAAAACACACTGATCAATTACACTTTGGAAACCCACATTAATGTGAATAAGAAGTAATAAATTGCTTGCCATATACGAATTTAATGATGAAGCCAGCGGATATTCTGGAAATGTCGCTTTCATCCCCTAAGTGACAATTTGCCTAATAGCAATTTGGCTTATCATGTCACGATTTGCCTTAGAAGTGCACTCTTAACTTAAA
Organism: Allium fistulosum; assembly: GCA_030737815.1. Taxonomy (NCBI): domain Eukaryota; kingdom Viridiplantae; phylum Streptophyta; class Magnoliopsida; order Asparagales; family Amaryllidaceae; genus Allium; species Allium fistulosum. Next base: position 896,454,788 of record CM060902.1, read on the forward strand.
GTGGGGTTAATATGTTTGCTTCCAACTCATTTCAATTAATTACCTGTTAATATAAAATGTTGTGATAAGAAAATACAAAATGTTGGTGATTGCCTGCTTTATCGACTTAATATACCTACTTTTAAGTACATAGATACCAAATTCAATGCAGTAAAATCTTAGGTCCCGTTTGGTTTGCTGTTTTTAGTTTTGTGTTTTCGTCTAAACAAAAATGCGCATTTCTTATACATTGTTGGAAAACACGCAATTTTGGAAAATGAAATTAACATAGAAAACAAAAAACAAGTTTATTTGATTTTTCGTATTTTGAGGCATAATAAAAGAACGGAAAACAATTCGTCCCCTCCATTTTCCGTCGATCGTCGTAATGGCTAAGAATTGTAAAGGATTTTCCTCATTTTCTTTTATTTTGTATTGTATGTTGAAAACACAAAACACAAAACAAAAAACGTACTCTCTTATTATGTTTTCACAAGAAGTCTGGTAGTTTGTGTTAGTTACTATGTAGTCATTTAAACTCACATTTTTGTATGATGTTGTTCTCAGTGACTGTTAGGCGCTCGCTCTAACTTTTATGTGTAAGGTCACATATTCGAATATGTATACGTTACTTGTATTATGTTATTAAATCTTACCTAACATTTTGTAGTGCAAATATCCAACTAATTAAAAAACTGAGTACATTCATTTGCATTTAATTAGCAACTACAAACAAGGATGTAAAAGTAGATATCTTTTAACTAGGGCTGTTATGGTAAAGTAACTTTACTATTATCATGTAACAAGTATGGTGGCACGTCCGTTGGACGTGTGTAAAGAAGAAAGTGATGTATTTTTTCTTTGTTGCAATTATGATATTGTGAAAGATTATAGTAATATTTTCGTTAATTACGGAAAAAAGAGGAAGATGATATGACAAATAAATAGAAATAAGGTGTTGTAAGAAAGACGATAGGTAAACCGGATAATGATGAAGCACCTTTGTAGGAGTTCTTTGGCACGTGCGATGCACGTGTACGTGTGCAGGAGGAATTGGTATATGAAACATTGTTTGTTAGTTTTTTTTTTGTCACCTTACGAAATGACATTGTATGTGATGTTGCATTTTTATGTGCGTACACGTAATTTTTTTTTTTACATTAATGTTGGTATTTTGTATATAAAAGGAGAGTTGTATGATATATACAATAGTTATGGCTCCGCCATTCAAAATTTAGCATCATCCAAAAAGCCGAGCATTTCAAGAAATTATTTCATAAGGAATTATACTATACATGCATTGATCTTTAGTTGACAATTCAGATAGTCAAGTCTGATTCAGTGAGGAACGCTATTTGTACATGCATTGATCTTGATGATCTTAAGAGTTGTACCAAGCATCATGTACTTGGACCATTACAGTACTGGGGTATACGTACGCAATATTTAGTTATGTGAATACAGTAGAACCATTTTGATTTTGTACAGGAGCTGCGTTGCCGATGTCACTTGGTCTTGTAAACTCATCACTGGCGTCAAATAATGGAATTGTCCATGCTTTTCAATACCGATGCATAGTAACTAATATTTTATAATAGAATACATATATTAAAAATCAGACAATATAAACCTCATATGCAAACAATCTGGATAAATCTTAAATGAAACAAACAACTCTGAAGAAGGAAACATTACAGTTGAAGGTTAATACTGGATCATGCCAAATATAGTAAATCTAGCCCTTCAGGATATTATTAAACCTGAGATGAAATAATAAATACAAAATAAATATGAATACAGTGATGGATCTATATTTTACAGATTATTCAATGTTTTATGTTCAACTCTATTTTCCAATACTACCGTACGAAATTTTTATTTGTAGTTACAATTCTTTTCAAAAGTAGTTTTTACAGTTTCATTATGTGGCTGCTAGAACACGGGTCCTCCAAATAATATTATTTGTATGAAAAAACTATATTACAATTCTTTGGTCACATGAAACTTATATAATAGGTAAACAAAACATAATGAAACTATAAAAAACATTAACAGCTAAAAAACAGGTAGAGAACTCATCCATACTATCCAGTTTGCTCCTCCACCGTCAAACCCAGTCAAACCCAGCATCAACACACCCACATCCTTAGTCCTTCCCTTCCCCCTCACCTTATAGCCAAACCTATTATGATCGTCCACCTTGAAGCCAAGCACTGACACGACTGCATGCTTTCCTTCCTTCGCACATTGTACCCAAAACTCTTATGCTCGTCAGCCTTCAAACCAAGCGCCGACACAACCTTTAGCTTCCACTCCTCTGCACTGTGTAGCCAAGCCTCTTCGACAAAGCAAATATCCTTCTTAGACATGGAAATCACGTATAGCATGATGAAACTTCCTTCTAGTTTCAGAACAAACCATATCACCTTCTTTGACATGGATCTCAAGTAAAAGCGTGAGGAAACTTCATTGAGAAACCAAATTCGAGCATTAATTGATGCATTTCTTAAGTTGGAAAGTTGTAGGAAAGTGAATATGAGGTAGCCCTAGAGTGATGGAGCTGGGGCAGATTGGCATATGGTGTCGCCATAGCCGGTTCGAAAGAAGATATTGGCTACAGATCTGAGTTTATGCGACCTCAGATTGAAATACCAAATTAACTTTATTCATCCATCACTTCATAGTATGCTACTCACTGGAAACAATGAAGCATGACATTAATTATTGAAAAACAGTAACAACTTAATTGGACATATCGTTGCTAATAATGCAATTAGAAGTGACCTGAAAGTGGTGAGTGAAAGGGCAGTGGTGCTTTCAAGTGTCTTCATCTTTGGAACATTAAACAACTCATTAACATCACCTATTCCTCCTCCACTTCCTTGCTCGAACTTGTAATCTACCTCCCTTGGCCATGAATATAACCTTCTTTGCTGCTTCTTCATTCTCTTATGGTATGACTCCTCTTCAGCCACTTCTAACAATGGTGTTCATTGCTGTCAATTCTTTGAGGTTCAATGAAGTGGCACTTGATAGTTTACTGCTACTATCAATATTAATGTGTTTCAAAGAATTTGCGTGATGAGATGTTGAGCTGAGCAAGCAAGAGTGAATCTCAATGGATTGTTGAAGGCGTTCGGTTGAGTTCTGAATTTGTTTTATTAACAAAGTAGTTTGGCACGTGCAATGCACGTGCGTGGGAGGAATTGGCATTAAAAAATACCGTCTGTATGGTTTTTGTACGTTACAAAATTTCGTGGACGTGTGTGTGTTGTTGTAATGTTTTTGTGTGTGGGGAGTAGCAAATCAATTGTTTATCTATGTGGCAATGAGAGTTAGTTATTTTATAAAATTGTTGAACAGGTAAAATCAATTGTTTATCTATGTGCATTTATAATCTAATATGTACATTCTTAACGTTATATTTATAATGACATGAGGTCATATGTTCATAAATTGGTAGATCCTAAAACGCTGACATGCCTAAAACCGTGCAAGTTTGACAGTTGCATATACATAAATATATGAAACTGCAGTTATATATGTAGAGAAAAATAAACCCACCCAGAACCATATTTTAATCCAGTAATATACACTAAGAAATATACAGTTGAAAATTCAGACAGTCAGGATCCTAAAATAAAAGTCCATGACAAACGTAAGTGAGTTAGGAAATCAAGTTTACGTAGAATTCCTCATTTTTGGAAACAGTAGATCAGCTTATATAAGCATATAAGCTTGGAATTTGTTGGTTTTTTTATTGTTGAAATGCAATGGTCGAAATGAAATCTGAAATATATAGAGTAATTGAAGTTTGAATCCTTTAAAAAGTCATCTTTTTAGAGTTGAAAATCACCAGAACGGAAATATTAAGATCGAGTAAAAATCCCATACCTTGACCGAAACCAGCATAGTTGATTGTCGGAGTCATAACGTAATGAGCGGTGTTGGTTACCACTGACATTGACGCAGACAGGCGACATCGATTACCTCTGTAATTGGCAAACATGGACAGCAGCTATGACTTCGAAGTCAAAAACCATTAAAGACTCTCGATGACTTTGATGCTACTCGATCTGCTTCGACTTTGTCGAGGAGATTAAGCATGTTTCTTGCTGAACTTCGTCGACCCTCCTTCATCCCAAGCGTCGAAGTAGGCTGTGTACTCTGTGACAAAATATTTATAAAGTTAACAAAATGCAGAAAAGTGTTTTGGAAATGTTCAAAATTGAAACTCATAACGTATAACTCATAGAATACATCCATTATCTGCACAGCTGTAGGATGATTTTGAACTATGTTTTAAACTTGTGTAACCACTTTTCTATTATGAATGATAATGACCAAGTGCGGTTGGGAGATTCGTCATATGTCTACAGTAAGCTTCATGGTATACATATGATGTGTACAAATAAATACAAACATTTGGTATTGAAAAAACTAAATAATGATATGCTATATATTTCCACACAATTGTAACCGTTAGTAGACCAAAAGCTGCATAATGCATATAGTTACTACAGATTTTCGAAATCAAACCGAGGATTGTAATCATCATAGAAACATAGATCATGTTTAAAGTTCGAAGGTCATGGTTGTTGCTTGGTGTTTACCTAATATGATCATCCAAGCATTGTATATGCGCATAGATTCTTCCATTTTGTACAAAATTAAAACTGAGGAAGTGTCAAAAGTGTGATGGTGTTTTGTAGAAGCTGTAAATGGTAGTTAGGTGCAGAATAATTGGGGAAAAAAAGAAAAAATTGAAGCCAGAATATACCATTTACAGAAGTCAAAGCAATTTGTCACCGTGGTTAGTTTTAAAAGTATTTGTTTCTTTTCACATCTCCTAAAGGATTAGTTTGTTCAAAGACAGTGTTGTTAAGTCTAGGAAAAAATATTAAATAGAAAATGTATTTGAATCTTAATCCACAAAAAAATGCCCAAATTGGATTTTATTCAATCAAAATGTTGTTGCGCATAATGCAGTAAGATAAACGAAGCAGTACACCTTTGAACGGAAAGAACATATATGCAGTTTATGTGGTTATGCGTTAAGGCTTTAGGCAGTTTGAAACCAAAGTACAGGAATGTATCCTTTCCCATGTAAAACTTTCAAGTATGTATGAAAACATATATGCAGGTACAGGTTGAAAATTCACACAGTGAAAATCGATGACAAACTTAAGTGGGTTATGAAATCAACTTTACGTCCAATTCCTCACTTTTGAAAATAAGAAATAAGCTTGTATAGAAGCAGAAAAGGTAGGCATATGTTGGTTTTTTAGATTTATAAATTGCAATGGTCAACATTAAATCTAGAATACCTATAGTATTTGAGGCCATGTAAAACGTGCAAGTTGGTATGAAAACATATATGCAGATATAGGATGAAAATTTGGACATTCTTAATCAATCACAAAGGTAAGGGGCTTGTGAAATCAAGTTTATGTACAATTCCTCATTTGTGAAAATAATAGTTCAACTTGCATAACCGAAAAAGCAGTTGGAACTTGTTCGTTTTTTAGATTTGTAAACTGCGATGATCGAAATTAAATGTGAAATACCAACAGCAGTCGAAAGTTGAATGGTTTAAAAATAAATGTGAAATACCTTGACCGTGACCATCAGTAATGATTGTCGACTTGTCGGCGACATGAGAGGTGTCGATTAGCAGTGATGTTGAGGTGGCAACGCGACATCGTTTACGTCTGTAATTGGGTAACAGCGACATCATGTATCACTTTGAAGTCAAACATCAGTACCGAATCCGTGTTGACGAAGCTGAATTTTGCTTCGGCTTCGTGGAGGGATTTGGAAAGTTGGACGATTTTGGTACTAATTGGTGAACTTCGTTGATCGTCATTCAACCTAAGCCTGCAAGTTACTTCACCAAGCAGCAGATCCGGTCCTTAGCACGCGACAGCGGAAACCGAATGGCGAAGGAAAAAAAATCGCAGATCGATTTAAGGCCACGGGAGGCGGTGGACATGTAGGCAGAGAGAAACAGCAGGAGGAGAAAGTGGGGAGAGGAGGTATAGTAGTTTGGAGAAGAGTAGTGCGGTTTAGGTTGTGGAGGAAAGGGAAGAAAGAGAGGGAGGACAGAGACGGTTGAGGAAAGGCGGTTGACATGTTTGGGGGAGAAAACATAGTGACGAAAAAGTGGGTAGAAGAGATGGAGAATGAATGAAAACGGCTGATATTTTAGTGGGGGTAAAAAGTGGGCATGAGAAAGGACATATATGTCCTCTCCTCTCTATTTGTATGTAGTTGTGGCTGCAGTAGAGAGAAGGGTTTGTTAGGAAGTTCAAAAAAGCTTCACCATAACAAAGTATTTGTATTATTAGTAGAGATTATCAATCAATTGGTTACCACTTTTAAGAAAAGTTGATATACCAGTATAACCGGTATGGTAACGGTAAAATATCGATAATATTTTTTCAAAACTAACGGCAACGTTAATTTACCAGCCAATTCATAATACATTGATATTCATGTAAGATGTTGTATTATAGACATTTAAAAGCAAGAAAATAGTTCTATTTATTTCAATAATTCAGGTCAAATCATGCTTAATACGCTTCTTTTCTATGTCCTTTATTATGTGTCACAATGATATATTATGAAGCATCATTACACTTTAAAAATACATCAACTTATTATATTTGTAGACAAACGTTAATTTATCATTATCGGTGTAACGGCTACCAGTTTATCGGTATACCAGTCTTTGGTACAACAGTCAATCGATAACGTTAATGGTAAGTAATTTTGGTTTACAAGTAAAAATAGTATTACAAAATGGTAACGGTAACCATTATTATAACAATTCTACTTTTAACACTTATTTCCTATGCCTCCTTCTAAGAACTGATTTGGTTGGTTATGTCCCATTGTAATCTAAATAAAGGTTCCAACTACTATTTGATATTTTATACAAATGATTAATTGTTATGATAAGATTGAATAAGATTGGTTGATATTTGGACTAAGAAAATGTAGGTCACAAGTTCTGTATTTGAGATCGATAGTTGTTGGCTTTAATAAAAATTTCGAAAAAAGAAGAAAAAATTTTAATTGTTATGATATGCGGAGCACATAACATTTACGTATGAGAAGTAACTAATGGTTATGATTTGCGGGTAGCACATGTTACACAAATTGAGCATAGAGAAATTGAACTTGTTGTATTTTGATTTGCTCAGTACACCAATTGGTACAGCGGTCCTCCACGCAGGCAAATGTTTATTATTTAGAATGTGATAATCAACTTCTGTAGTCATTTTAGAACGTTCTGTTTGTCAATACCCAATATTTAATTTTTCCGTAATGGAAGGAACAACACTTCATGAAGCAACTTACTGTATATGGGATCACGAGACAAACTGACAAACAATGGCATATTTTGTAGTGACATTATTTTATCCTTTTATTACTTTTATTCTTTTTCTTATTACTTTTGATTAACATCCGATTGTTAATACATTCTATAAGTTTGTGTAGCAGCCCCAATACATAGAGCTTTCCCAACCTGGACATTTGTTAATATTCACGTATTGCAATCGGATGGACATGAATTGCAATCTGCATGATCCAATTTAACCAAAGACGGTTAAAATTGAGGTTTTCGCAATGAATGATGCATTATTTTTGTTGGGAAGGTTGGTGGAGGTTAGAGGTTTAAGGATAAAATTGATGTTTGGTGACATTTTAATGATGTTCTTATTCGGTAGACTGACTTTTTTCATTCAGTCGACTGAATACCCTGTAACGACTATTTTTTGAAATGACACTTCGAATAGTTGTAATCGTTCAAGTGCATATCTACGAAAAGTATGGGATTCTTTGAACACTCATAGCTCTTCGATGTAACTCTTTGAAATCTATAACTATAGTTCAACATTCAGAAATCAAAACAACTTCCTTTCTTGATTTCTTTTCTCTTTTGAATATTTTTGCTCTTAAACTTTATTACTCACTCAAGAATCATTCTATACACTTCCATAATCACCATCTCGAATCATCAACGAGATTATAGGAAATCCAGTACAATCAGTCAATCAGTGTTGAAGGAACACAAGTTTGTTAAATCGAAAAACTGTCGTATTGTCTATTTATCTGGGCTAAGAGAGGGTATATTGGTTAGTGCAAATTCCGAAGGAAAGCTTCGGAATTGAACGTAGGACAGAAGGTCCTAACCAGTATAAAAACTCTAGTGTGATTATTTCTTGCTTTACTTTACTATTTATTCAGTTATTTAGTATTGATATTGCACGTACACTTGTATACACAACTCAGCCATATTGTTAGATCCCTACGCACTTTTATTTGGTATCAGAGCAGGTTATTTCAGTAACTGTAATAATTTTTCTGAATAATATTATAATACGACAAGCACTTTTCTAGAATGTCAGTCTACTGCACGTCCTCCACTATTCACCGGGTCTAACTATGTTGTTAACCCACCTTTGAGCAAGGAAGTATAAAGGCGGGTTTAACCCAACGGACTTCATGGTCATCAAGGTGGGAAGCTCGAAGAAACGGTACCCAAGCTCGAAAATCAGCTATAAACGAGACTATAGACGATGATCGGGGGGATCCGGGTCAGATCCCTAATTTTTGTCCCAATTAAGGTGAAATTGGTATGAAGTGATAAGGAAGACCTTATGAGGCTATATTTCAAATTTCAAGATGATTGGAGTTCGTACGCTCGAGTTACGGGCAAAAGAAGAGGGATCTGATCATATTCAGCTCAACAACACAACTCAACGATGATCACTCCATAACTCAACAAGCACAAGGCGGATTGAAGCGAAACTTTGGAAATAGAAAGAAGGGACCCTAGGGAGTCTACCCTAGGGATCACATGGCATTTAGAGAGATTTTAAGGGACCGACACCTATCTCTTAATAGGGATCGACCCTCTTCCCTCTAGGGATCGGCTAAACCCAACTTTATAGCAATGATCGATCAATATCTCAACATCCACATATCCAATTGCCTTGAAACTTGGAGGACAAGCTAATTACAACATGGAAAAGCTCCTTTAGGGATCTTATAATATTTGGAGCAAGTTAGAGTGATCGGTACCTATCCCTCCATAGGGATCGGCTATAATCAGCATTCACAACATATTGCAAAAAAGATTGATCAATAACTAGAGTTCTACTAATCCAATTTGTGTGAAACTTGGAGGCTAAGCATAATACAACATGGAGATTCTCCCCCATGGAGATGCTCCCCTAGGGATCGCATAGCATTTGGAAGTGATTGGAGGTCCCTATCCCTCTAGAGGGATAGATGGAAATTAGAATTCAAGCAACACTACTTCACTAAAAATGCGATATCTCACAAACCATACATCGCAATTACACGAAATTTTGGAAGCGGGTAACTAACATCATGGGGCACCCCTCATAAGGATTGCAACCCATTTGGATGAACTACTAAAGATTGGTACCGATCCTTATTGTTGACCCCCAATGGGCCTGAAAATTTTTAGGTGGCCTCGTTTTGGTCTCCCGAACCTTCTATCAAAATTTCAGCCCGATCCGTGCATATCTTCCCTTATAATATAGCAGGCATGGCGTCAGAAAAGGGAGCTTCTCTTTGCTTCTTTTTATCTTCAACCTAAGCTATAGTCAGCCAATTTTATTCTTGGATTTTGGATTATAACTATAAACAAACTTCAGTATGATAAAAAGGATTATTTGGGAGTGGACGTAGGCTGGAGTTAGCCGAGCCATTATAAATATTCTCTCTTTTTACTTGCTTTCTGATAGTTTTAATTTTTTTCTTCTTATTTCTCTTCATATTTCTATGATTGGCTTGGATATTGATACTTTTACACAATTGAGCGTTGGTGGCCATTTTTGACGCTAACATTTTGGTGCTTTCATGAGAAAGTTAGCCCCCGCGGATTTGGAGTTCATATTTGGAATCAATTAGAGAGATCAGATTTGGAGCAATGGTGAGACAATCAATAAGGAGACAAGTAGTGGATAGGAGCCATAGTGAAGGGAGTCATAAGGCTTCCTTAGGAGCTGGAGCTAATCAAATGTCTATCTACATCACCAGAGATGAAATGAGAATAATGATGGACACTATGCAGGAACGAATGCTGAAAAGACATAAGGAGATGTTATCGAATCTACTCCTACAGATCGAACAGGCTGGAACCATAGGAGCTACTGAAATGAAAAACCAAGGAGTTGGAATGATAGGAACTACCAAAGCTATGGATCAAGGAGTTGAGGTGGCAGGAATCGCTAGAAATCAGAACTGGGAACATGGATATGGAGCCGATGGCTGAAGGAATGGAACAAAGTAGCCGGGGACAGTCCCCGGCCATCTTAGAGGGATTGGCACCGATCCCCAAAGACATGGGGCCATAACCCTGGGTCTGGTCGATCATGATGTTAGAGGATCTATGGTCAATCCCATGGAGCTTGGTGCGAATCGGAATTTGGATGCTTGTCTAAAGGAATACATTCCAGAATTCTCTCGTAGACTCGGGGGGGGGGGGGGGGGGGCAGCTTGGACATGATGATAGGAGACTACCACAGGAAGATAATGATAGGTTTGTAGAGATGATCGGGCAAGCTATGCGTGGAGGATTAGGGAAAAGGGATCCGGAGGATGTAAATAGAAGTCCATTCGCTCCTAATATCAGGAATGCTAGGAATCCACCAGAATTCAAACTACCAACACTGGAAGCTTATGGCAGAAAGTCATATCTAATTATGCATATGATGAGGTATATATGGCACATGGAAGTACTGGGGGCTTTGGAAGACGTTCTCGCACGATGCTTCACCCTGTACTTAACGGATGTAGTTGCGCTATGGTTTAGACAGTTGGAGAGCGGTTCTATTAGCATATGGACGGAAATGGTCGAAAGATTTATGAAGCAGTTTCGGGTTCACATTACGAAACCCAAGAATGTGATGATATTAACATCAGTAAAGTAGTGGGCAGGAGAATCACTCAAGTATTTCTTAACTAGGTTCAATGCGGCACTTGTTCCGGTGGATCGACCAGATCCATTAATGATTTTGATGGTTGTAGTGTCAGGAGTTGCAGATAATTCAGATTTTAAGATATCACTGATACAGGATACACAAATGGATCTTGGGGAATTCTACCATGAAGCAGAAAGGTTTCTACGACAAGAAGATGTGGAAGCTGATAAAGATGCAATAGAAGTTAATACGGTACAGGGTGGAGAACCGTCCAGTGAAAGCTTAGGAAAGGGCAAGGTTAACTGAACATGGATAATAGCTTCGATGAATCGAAACGACAGAGAGGGGAACCCAAATTCTCTTCTTACTCAGAATTGAATGAAACTATAGAACAAATATATATGGATACTCGAGGACTCCTTCCGTATCGAAGGTTGGCAAGGAGGGAACCCTTCGAACGCGAACAGACATCATCGCTACCTATTCCATGAGCTGGATGGCCACAATACAAATGACTACAGGCATTTGAAGGATATCATTGAGTAACACGTGAGGAATGGTCAGTTACAACAATATGTAAGGACTCGGGCTGCGGCAGTGGAACTGCGGCAGTGGAATAGGAGCAACCACTGCCCACCTCGAATGAAAATGGCACTGGATCAAGGCATCATCATCCACTTGTCATCAATTGATTGGGATGACATGGAATAAGTAACAAACTCCATAGCAGGATGGCTAAGTCACTTACACATGTACATGATCGAGGATGATCCTTAGGCATGCTCTGAGATGATTATAAACCGTTATGCTCGAGTTTGTGAAATTTGTTTTTTTCTTCTTGTTTGCTTTGAACTCTGGTATTGGTTGTACGGACTCTTGTTTTATATTTTGGCAAATGAACTTAGAAAAGTTTAGATTTGGATCAATGTAATAGATAACTCAGGTCATCGAGTATGGATTGTTCTTGGCAAGGATCCGAAGAGATCAAGGTCGTTAGGTATGGACTATGCCTAACAGGGGTTAGGTCGCTTTGCTCGAACGCGATGGATTGGCCTACTCAGGTCATCGAGTATAAATTATGCTCGGTAGGGATCCAGAGAGATTGAGGTCATCGGTATGGACTATTCCTAGCAAGGGGTAGGTTGCTTCGCTCGAATGCGATGGATCGACCTACTCAGGGCGTCGAGTACGGATTGTGCTCAGTAAGGATCCGGTGAGATCGAGGATTTGGATTAGGATAACAACCTTGAGAGGTCATGGATTTGGATATCAGTTTCGGATAGCAATGGATTTGGCTTTGGATGGATGCAGATTTGGATAAAACAATCTGGAGAGACCATGGATTTGGATTGGATTCTGATTGGAAAATACGGCTATCAATGGGTTATGGATTTCGGGTTTTGGATTTATGGCAATTCAAAACACATCTTCCTATCGCAAGGCATGTTTTGAGGGGTAAGGTGTTAACCCGCCTTTTAACAAGATAGTACACAAGTGGATTTAACCCAACGAACTTCATGGTCATCAAGGTGGGAAGCCCGTAGAAACGGTTACCAGGCTCGGAAATCGGCTATAAACGAGACTATGGACGATGATCGGAGGGATATCGGTTAGATCCCTAATTTTTGTCCCAATCAAGGTGAAATTGGTATGAAGTGATAAGGAAGGCCTTGTGAGGCTATATTTCAAATTTCAAGGCGATCGGAGTTCGTATGCTCGAGTTACGGGTAGAAGAAGAGGGATCAGATCATATTCAGCTCAACAGCACAACTCAACGATGATCGCTCCATAACTCAACAACCACAAGGTAGATTGAAGGGAAAATTTAAAAACAGGAAAAGGGTGTCATAGGAAGTCTACTCTAGGGATTGCATGGAATTTGGAGAGATTTGAAGGGATTGGCTCTCTTCCCTCTTAGGGATCGGCTAAATCCAATTTTATAGCAAAGATCGATCAATATCTCAACATCTACATATACAATTGATATGAAACTTAAAGGATAAGCTAATTACAACATGAAGAAGCTCCCCTAGGGATCCCATATCATTTGGGGCAAGTTGGAGGGATCGGTGCATATCCCTACATAGAGATTGGCTATAATCAGCCTTCACAACATATTGCAACAAAGATTGATCAATAAATCGAGTTCTACTAATCCAATTGATGTGAAACTTGGAGGCTATGCATAATACAACATAGAGAAGCTCTCCTAGGGATCTCATGGCATTTGTAAAAGATTATAGGGATCGGTACCTATCCCTCTAGAGGGATCGACAGAAATCAGAATTCAAGCAACACCACTTCACGAAAAATGCGATATTTTACAAACCGTACGTCGGAATTGCATGAAATTTGAGGAGCAGGTAGCTAACATCAAGGGGCACCCCTCATATGAATCACAGCCCATTTGAATGCACTATTAGGGATCGGTACCGATCCCTATTGTGGGCCCCAACGGGCTTGGAACTTTTTGGGTGGCCTCGTCTTGGTCACCCGAACCTTCTATCAAAATTTCTGCACGATCCGTCCATGTCTTCCCTTATAAAGACAGTAGGCATAGCGTCAGAAAGGAAGCTTCTTTCTGCTTCTCTTTACCTTCAACCTAGGCTACACTCTGCCAATTTTATTCTTGGTTTTCTGATTGAAACTGTAAACAAACTTCAGTATAATAAAAAAGATTATTTGGGAGTGGACGTAGGCTGGAGTTAGCCGAACCACTATAAATCTTGTCTCTTTTTACTTGATTTCTGATTATTTTAATTTATTCTTCATTTATTTCTCTTCATATTTCTATGATTGGATTGGTACTTTAACACAATTGGGTGTTGGTGGCCATTTTTGACGCCAACATATGCATACTGGTCAACTCGTATGAGAATCTTTATGGAAGCTAACAGTTTGAAATTTGGCAAGCTACTCAAACTAATTACGAAGCACCTACTACTAAAATTAGTACTTGGTCAGATGCTCAAAAGACCACAACAACCAATAATGTAAAAGCTATGAATGCTTTGTTCTATTCACTTGACAAGAGTGAGTTCTCTAGAGTTATGTTATGTAAAATTGCATATGATATTTGGCATACACTTCAAATCACTCATGAAGGCATGAATAAAGTAAAACAAACTAAAATTTCTATTCAACAAAACCAATTTTCTTCATTCAAGATGAAAGCAAATGAAACCATTGTAGATATGTATGCTAGATTTCAAACAATTTAACATGATCTTATGGCACTAGAAGTTTCTTTTACCAAATTTGATCTTGTTAGATGTATTTTAAATTCTTTAACTATTGAATGGAAAATAAAAAATTTAGCAATAGAAGAAGCTAACGATCTTTCCCAACTCAAAGTTGAAGAATTAATTGGAAATCTGATGTTGTACGAAGTAAATTTGCAAGCTAGGAAAGAACAAAACTAGGAGAAGAAGTGTATAGCCTTCCAAGCCAATGATGATTACTCAGACTTAGATGATGATGAGATTGTGTTCATTGCCAAGAAGTACAAGAAATTCAAGAAGTTCACGAAAGCTCAAAATGGTGGTAACTTAACTAACTCTACTTTAATCAAGTGTTATGGATGTGACAAATTCGATGACATGAAGAAAGATTGTCCTCAACTAAAAAATGAGAAGAACAAGAAGAACAAATTTGAAAAGTTCATGAAGAAGAGAAAGTACTTTCAAGTAACATGGACGATTCAGATTCATCTTCTTCAAATAGTAACACGAAATAAGCAAACGTTTATTTCATGTCCACTACTGAGGTAAATCCCAAGCTTTCATATAATGAGATTCAAGAGATAAGCATTGAATTGGATGATAAACTTAGAGTTTTAAAGAAATTATATAAGGAAAATATATGTAAGTTAAATAGAGCCGAATTAGAAATTGGCTTGTTTAAAGATTGGAAAAGTATTCTAGAAGAAGAACTATAAATTTCACAAAAAGCTAGTGAAATGTTAACTTCTCAAAATGCTGCTTTAACCGATGAAATTAAAGCTAGTAAAACTGAGAATGATAAGCTTAAAAATGAAGTTTTTGAATTGAAATATAGTTTGGACTTTGCTAAAAATGAACTAGTAGAGCTAAAACAAAAATTGGGACAAACTACAAACAATGTTTCAAAGTTTAATAAAGGAAAATAGAGTTTAGAAATTATAAAATTTCAAAACCTTCTACGAACAAAAATGGACTTGGTTCTAAAGAAAAACAAAATAATCACAAGAAATATAGCACTTCGTACACAAGTTTAAAAAATCCAAATATAGTGCTAAAACAAGTATTTCAAATTCAAAACTTTTAAAGATTTGTATTACTAAAAAAATAACAAATTGATTAGACAAAAATATATAAATGATTTTCTAGTAAATGTTGTTCATAATAGCAATTATGTTTCTAAAGGTCCCAAACTCGCTTGGGCATGGCTACCTTCTTCTACTAGCATATGTAGGATTACCAATAGAATCTCTTATTCTTTTGCAGGTACCCAAAAACAAAAATAAGAAGGAGAATTAATACAAACATATATGTAATAAAAGATTTATCAAATATATATGTGTATAACAAAATGTTATATATATATATGTGTGTGTGTGTGTGTGTGTGTCAAAACAAATATGCAAACAAAAATCAAAGGACTTGAATTTCTTCAATTTTCAGTTGACTGAAACCTATATCCATTCGACTGAAACATAGTGCATAATATATAAAATTTACAATGTCGACTAAATAAATTATTTATAGTCGACTAAATCAACCTTGGACTCAGGAGAAAAACTTAATTAGGTCAGTCGATTGAATTTTCCCACAGTCGACTGAAATTAGATCCAAAATTTAATAAGTCGACTAAATTTAATAAAGCATACAACTAAATAGTTATCTACTTTCAGCCTTTAAAAATACGCTAGCTCAATCGATTGAAGTTTTTCCTAGTCGACTGAATTTGAGTAGTTTAGAAGGCTGATTACTTAAAAAATAGTCGATTAAAACCTACCTCCTTCCCTGGAATGAAACTTATATGAATTTAGACGATTAAAATCTTTTGCCAATCGACCGTATTAACAGTTTCCTGTTTTTTAAAATCCAATAGTCATGCCTTTTCACTCTCACTTGCCTTCTTCCAACTTTCAAACCAAAAACCCTAGCTTAAAAAAATTTCAAATTTCAAATTTTCAATGTCCCCAAGATAGAAATTACCCGTTTCAAAGTAGAGTGCACAACCACAAAGGCAAAAAGCCTCCTCTTTTGCCACTCCATTTCATTTGGAATTTGCTTCAGACGAACAATTAGCTTAATGGATAAGTAATGGCAAGATAACTCTCAAACTCTTCAACAAACTTAAAGAAAAAGGGTTTTTCAAGAAACATTCTACAAGGTGGTTGATTTTTCTACTTTTGGCATTGAGTAAATTGCAAGAGAGTGCGAATTTTTGTCTCTCATCCATTCGAACCAAAATTGGGTAAAAATTTATCCATTTTTAGTTTGAACGTTCTATACCAATCTATGCGGGAATTTTTGTAAACCAAAAAATGACGAAGGGCTTCTATGGAGCAAGGTGTTGGATGTTGAAATTAAACTCTATGCAAGACAAGTAGGGATAATTTGGATTGTTCATTTGAGTGTTACAACTTGGAGGATATAGATCACAATGACTTCACATATAACTCAATAAGTTATTTATTTTTTACCGAGCAAACTAGTAACACTTCAGTCAATCTTCATCTACAAGCTCATATAATCAAAAAATGTAGTTTACATCATCTTGCCTAGGACAGGAAGTTACAAAAAGATGTATGATAACAACTATAAAGTGCTATATGCTATTTACTCTAATAAGAAGTTGAACTGGGCAAGAATTATTCACGATAAAATCAAAACTTCAACGCGTGCTCATGACACACATGTTTTATGCTTCCTTCTTGATAAAGATATTTGTTCATTTTGGTATTAATATTGAGAGCATGCAAGATTTCATCCTACCAAAGATTATGGATCAAAAATCTATATCCTTAATGAAACTACCATCTCGTATGGAGCCGGGCATTCCTTACAACACTTATCTCTCCCGCTTGTACAAGAAAATTTAGGCCAATCCTTATCTCAACAACAACCTACAATGCAATCATCTTCTTACCCAGAAATTGAGGAAGAAGTATGATGATCTACTGATAGCAATAAAGAGATTTATTTTATGGAGCCTTCAAAGAGCGTCAAGGCCAAAATTGCCCTACTTCGTAATCAAGAAATCCACTTCAAGCAACAACGAAAATTGATTAAATGTCAAAAATGCTTTGAAAAGACCATAATGGGATTCGTTGAAAATATATGGAACAAGATTTAATCTTGTTCTTGCTCACCTTCACCTGCTGATTCTTCCACTGAACCTGAAAGTTGAATCATCTTTGTTTTCGGTAATATGACTTTGTTTGCTTACGAACTTGTTTTGTTAGTGTTTGGTTTGTGGATGTACTATTTGCGTTATTTTTGTAATATTTGTAAACTATTTTGTTGGTCTGCATTTGAAGTGGTAGTGGTGTTTGGTTAGTTTTGTATGAATGTTGTGTTTAACTATGATGTATGAACCTTTGTAATGTTTAAGTTGTTGTGTATGTCATGTGTTTATTTGTGTTGTCATTTATCTCATTTGCTAGTTATGTTGTTTATTAAGAATCCCCTATGTATTTTGTTTGTTTTCTGCCCCTCCTTCGTTTTATTTTTTCCTTTTTATTGATGACAAAGGAAAAGAAAGTATAATGATAGAGGAAGCACATATTAAGGGGGAGAATTGCATACAATCTTATTTCAATTCATATTGTTATCATCATAAAAAAAGGGGAGAATGTTAGAACCCTGTGTGTATGTTATAATGATGACAATATATATATATATATAATTATATTGTTCTGGTATAAGAAGATATTGAATCAAAGAGAAAAGCAAACAGATCATCTACATATCAAAAGACAAGAATATATGGATCATCTAGTCAAATGTATGTATTTGGTCTCAGATTTATTTATAAAATCTCCTAGATGGTACATATGTGTACATACATCCTATCCGCACACAAGGATTTTTTTTATTTTAAAAAAGCTAAACAATTTATAAGAAGGCTAACTATATAATAAACAATTTTTATAGGTTCAGTCGGTTGAAATTATTTTCAGTCGACTGAAATAATTCCAACCGACCGAACTAGTACATTTTTATTTTTATTCACATAATTTAATTTGGCAATTTATTTTTTTGATGTTCTTATTTAGTAGACTAACTTTTTCTCTCATTCAACTGAATACCCTATAATGGCTACTTTCTGAAATGACATTTTGAATAGTTGTGATCGTTCAAGTGCATCTTTGCAAAAGGCAATGGCTTCACTGAACGATTGCAACTCTTCGATGAAACTCTTTGACATCTATAAATATAGTTCAACATTCAGAAATTGAAGTAACTTGCTTTCTTGATTTCTTTTCTCTCTTGAATACTTTTGCTCTTAAACTCCATTTCTCACTCAAGAATCATTCTATACACTTCCATAATCACGGTGCACATCTTGAATCATCAAGGAGATTATAGGAAGTTCTATACTATCAGTCAAATTCAGGGTTGAAGGTACACAAGTTTGTCAAGTTGAAAAATTGTTGTATTTCCTATTCCTCTGGGCTAAGAGAGGGTATATTGGTTAGTGGAAATTCTGACGAGGAGCATCGGGACTGGACATAGGGCAGAAGATCCGAATCCCTATAAATACTTTGGTATGATTGTTTCTTGCTTTATTTTACTATTTATTCAGTTATTTAGTATTGATATTGCACGTATACTTATATACACAACTTAGCCAGACCCCTCCTTAGATGCTTTTATCGAAGCAAAGTAAAATACATCCAATCAGCTTATTTGAAAATCACTAAAAACAATTTCAAAAGTTGTGTTTGTCTATATCATATGGGCTGGGTCTGATCATATTGATTAGGTGAAAAGTGACCCGATTCATTTATAATCCAACTAGTTTTAGCTATTTATCAAAGGGAATAAATTGAATCGATCCATTTAAATATATCGATAAACCGTTTTGACATAATTAACAAAACCGCATTAGAACTACAGAATATATTAAAACTTGCATGAAAAAAAGCATAATATAACCCAAAAACTTCACAACATATCATTATAGTCCAATAAAAATAACATGAAAATTGCAAAAAATAACTTAAACAACATCAAATAGCATAATGATTGTATCCAATAATATAAAAAATTGCACAAAATGATGAGAAAACTGAAAATAATCTAAATGGGTAATTAGGGAGAAGGACAAAATTTGATTAGAAAAGAATAGACTGAAGAACATCAAGTTTTATTTTTGGACCAAAGAACAAATGCTAGTTATAATTAGCATTATATTCAACTTTTACACTGTACAAAATGCTAGTTATAACTAGATTTATATGCAGTTTTACACTATACAGAATGCTAGTTATAATTAGCATTATCATTTAGCCCGGAAAAAAAACCCATCCTTTAGCCTAATTTAGTTTCAATGTTTGTCCTTGTGCCTATTTTCCTGTATCATAAATTTCAATAAATAGATCACTAAAAGTGCCAAACTTTGATAGATTATTGAAATTGGAAAAGACAAAACTAAAATCCAAATTCAAAAATTCAAATTCAGTTGTAAAATTCAGTTTTTCAAATTTAAAATTTAAAATATCAAATTCATAAGTCAAATTTGAGATTCAAATTTTCAATTTCAAACTCAAAATTCTTGTTTTAAAATTTTAAATTTATGTTTTCCTATTTTCAAAATGGGTTACCCATTTTATACCCGTTTAGTTAACTGGAAAAAGGATTGTCTTTCTAAAATTTATTCTATCAAATGGTTGATTCATTCCATATGCAGAAAGGTTAAGCATGTTGGATTAGGTGCATTTCACATGGGGTAAAAGAGGTAATTCTAAAAATGGAAAGGAAATCATTTTATTAAAGTTGCATAAGACCACATTTTCTGTTACTATATTTATGAGTAATATTTAATATTAATTATATTTAATATTTTTCAATGAATTAGTTTTGAAATTCAAACTACAAATAATTATTTCATATAATAATGCTGATTTAATTTATATTTTCATAAACATATTATGTTCAATATTATCAGAGGATCTGTATGTTTTTTTCCTTTGAAAGTCGGTACTTTATTGCTGAAATTAACATTACAAATAAGCTCGGCCCAAAAATAACCGAGCCCATACAACAAACGGTTAAAACAAACAGTATAAAATAAATTAATAAGCTAATTATACTTCAGTTCAAAAAAGGAAACACTAGTCCAAACTAGTTTATTCCCTTAGTAGTTGTTGTCAAATTTCCATTGCAAATTTCCAATAAGCTTACTGAAAATCTAGTGAATTTTCGATTTCGCAAGCGATCTTCTTCCACTTTAGCCATCTCCTAGATTAGGAGCTGCTTATTATCCATAATTTTCAACTCATGTGAGAGGATGATGAAGTAAATATGTGAGTTTATGAGGTTCTTCGTTACAATCAAAAGGTATTCCCCAAAATTCTATAGCTTTAGCGTACAACTGATACAAACTTGCCTTTTTGCTTGATTTAAGCATATGAATTCTTAGGTATGTCTCTATTTCTCTACACACAATGGATTTATCCCTGAATTTACTTGAAAAGATTCTTGAACTGTGCTCTTTCCATATTACCCAAACTGAAATTGATGTTTCTAATCTAGTCATGTCCTAAGCCTATCTTTGTATTTGAAAGTTTAAATAAGGAACTCAGTTTCATTTTGTAAAATATAATATTACTAGCTTGTAATCCAAATATGAGTTTACACCAACTCCATATACATGCTAAATAGTTACAACCAAAAAAAAATGGTTAATGTCTTCTGTAAACAAATTGCATAGCACATAATTATCATTATCAAAAGTTAGATATCTTTGTATAAGTCTTTGTTTTGTTGATAATTTAATTGTGATTGCTTTATATAAATGCATCGTCATTTTAGGACTTTGGATTTTGTCTCATACAAACTTATTACAACTGTCTATACTATTGTGAGGCTTAATAAGTTTTATAGCTGATTTAAAGGTGAAATTTCACCTTACATCCCTTAACTAACACCAATAGTCCTTATCATCTTGATAAATTGTGATATATTTAATCTCATCTAATAAAACGGTAGTTTGAATAATGTTACCAGGTTACCATTGTCTATCATAAAGTATGATACTGACTCTTATGTACACTTCCTTAAGCACCTATAGAGCAAATACACCCAACCTATCCAGAACTTTAAACCCATTATGCCATGGATCAAACCTTAGGCTAGTTGAATGACCATCAATGTAATACCCCGTAAAATGAATAGTAATTAATTAAAAGAATTCAATGATATAAATTTCAGTGTTATACATAAATTGAATACATTCATTCCTGTAGTAACAGTCCACATTTTAGGACTCCAGGAACGATCGGATAAAATCGATCTTCCACCTTCGACCTCAAACAAACGGATTCCATCCAATCTCAACACTGAATTCACCATCGATCCATCATTCCTAGAATTTTACTTCGACGGTCCCCTCAACTGCTAAAGCAAATGATCGGTACAACCGCAATTGTTTCAATTGCTCCATTACCATCTTCAAAAACTTGTCATCGTCTTCCATTTCAAAACACAAATGCCACCGTAATGCCACGACTCACTTCGACCAACTTAAGTCGACCCTAAATGTCTCATCACAAAAATTTAAACGTATGAAAAGAATCGAACCTACCTATGTATAAAAGTGGAAGACGAAGGAAATTTGGTTTCAGTTGCAAAGCGAATCGGTGGATCTAAGGATGAGATCTGTAGGAGATGGCGATGGTGATGATTGATGTAGCAAGGAGTTGGACCGACTTATGAAGATGGTTACGTGAAAAGTGTGGAGTGGGATCGAGGAGCTCAGTAGATCGACGATGAAAGAGAAGATGAATATGAGTTTTCCTTTTTGGATTGGATGGAAACAGTGGAAAATAAAGTGAAGAAATGAACAATGATTAATTGTCCCATATTTATACCTAAGAGTCGACCGAACCAACAAAGCCCGCAATTCAATCAAATGGCCAAACCAAGAAAAGATCGGATGTGATCGTCCTATGATGGATGTACGCCGATCCTTCTCCTTAGATTGCGGTGCAATTTGATTTTTCAACATAAATATGGATTATATACGATCCATGTCTAATGGATTTGGACAGATCCGTTATTGTCTAAAAAAAGGAGAGGGGAGAATGATCGGATATGATCCAATCTCAAACGAATTTGGCCTGATCCATATTAAAAATGGATCAAGTATGACCCATTCTTGATGGATTCATGCCGATCCATTTTAAAAAAAGTGAAACATATGCAGAAAGTTGACAACAACCCGTGAACGTGCAATCGTGATCGGGAGTCAAGGTTGAATACGTATATGCGTTTGTGTACATCCTAAAAATTTTGATTTCTTGAAAACGGTAGAAATTGAATTCTCATCTGTATTAATCGGAGGAAAATTTGAACCAGACAACCAAGATCAACTGACTCACTGAAACGAAGCCTTAAATGATCACTATCAAGACGTGACCTAGAATTTATACTATTGGAAATCAACCAATCGTCATGTCAAACAAAAAGAGATGCGACTCTACAAGGAAAGCAATTCATCGAAGGGATGATGACTGTTTCGAAAACTGGATGAACTCCTTTCCAATGTCTCTAACTTGCATCGAGTCAAAGCACGTCATATTGAAACAAGACGTACTTTGGGTGGGGGGGAGTGTTATCTAGTCTTTTGGCCCGACTATATTCGAACTGACTAAACAAGTTAGACTCGATTGTCATTGGGACCGAAAAGTCAGATTAAAAATCACGAAACCTAGAAACCAGGCATAGATGATATACTATGACTTATTCTGGATCTGGAGACTTCACTACCGAAATTTCAGGAAGATATTTCGCTGTCTTCCCCTATAAATACAGACTTGATTTTTCATTTTCGGGATCTTTACACTATTTGTTGCTTTGTACTCTTTTGTAACCAAGTATTCTAATCCGATCCCTATTGTACTCAATTTACAAAGCGATTAATAAAGTTATCCCTTCAAAGTGGATGTAGGCAAACAACGCTGAATCACTATAAATCGCCGTGTCTCTTTTGTTAGCTTGTTCCTGACTACTTTACTGCTATATTATCTCTGTTTACATTTATTATTTTTCATTCTTTCCACTACAAAATCTCTATTGGATGTTTGTGCCAATTTTTGGTATAAACAACTGGATATGTATGAAAGTTAGGTATGAATGGCTGTAAAAACCCGTATTTTTCAATAATTAAAAATATTAAATTAAATAAGATTTTTAAATTTAATATTGGAAGAAATTAAAATTTGTGATTTATTGATGAGGAAAATAACTAGAATGGAATCAATATTTGGTAAGTAATTTATCAACCTTTGTTGGTAAACAATAGGTTAATAGAGGTGAATTTTTAATGTATAACAATTGATTCACTATCATCTTGATATTTAACCTGTTCAAAATTAATTGTAAATCAATTGACATTAATCTAATTAATTATTGTAGTTAATATGAATTAAGATGATAACTATAAAATATAAACGTAATAAAATGTAAACTAATGTTAATTATGTTCATATGATATTTTATGATTTAATAATAAAAGTGAAAATCAAAATATAAGAGTTTGATTGAAATTAAAATATAATTAACTCGAATTTTATTACAGTTGCAACTGAACTCTGAAATTAATGTAATATTTAAATTATGGATTTATAATGGAAATTTTATTTTAATAGGTTATTAAAATTTGTGTAATCAGAAACGATTAAAATTGTTAACATTTAAATTTGAATTTGAAAAGTGATTAAATCCATTTAATAATAATTTATTTAATTAACGTGAAAATTATCTATTATGGCCACTGTCGCGGATTTCAATGAAACTAGTTTTATTGGATCTGTAACAATGAATTATTGTAGGATTTCAAGTTTCGTAGCGATTAGACTTATCGTTTGATCGTGCGAGCTCGAAATGTATAGAAATCAATTAAAAGAATTTAAATGAATATAATTTGGTTTAAAAGCTAACTTCTGTATACAATTTAATTTGGGTTTAAAACTAGTTTTATTAAGTTTAAAAATATCAAAAACCTATATTTCGATATATTGGATGATCCATTTTCGTTTCGAGAACGAAACGGGCTTTCGGGTCGTTGATATCGATTCGACCCAATTCGATATGTCCATTTATTCTTATCTATCCTTGTCCATATAAATAGTTTTTTTTTGAAAACCCTAGCTGTCTATTCCATTGTTCTGTACGTATTTATTTAATCATCCTCTCCTTCTCAATGGCAGAAACCCAAAATCCCCAAATTTTCAATTTCAAATTAAATTTCAATCAAACTCATCTAACTATGTCAAATTATATATGGTTTCGAAGATCTCGACAAATCGAGTTAACACGTGGTGTTCGTTTTTCATAACACTGCTCGGATCAATCACAAATCGCGGTCAAAGTCTCTAATCGCGAAACCTAAATGTTGATTTGGGAAAATCTGATTTTGGCGATGATTCTTGAAATTGTTGACTGGAATAGGTGGAGATCGTGATGTGGAATCGATTGGTGGTGGAATCGTGGACTAATTCCACCTGTGGCGGCCAGAATTGGGTGTTAGGGTTTTGAAAACCCTGTAAATTGGTGGTGGCCGGAGGCATTTTAGATGATCAGACCTTGGGGTTTTGATGGGCGGATGCGAGGCAAAGGTAATGGTGGTGGTTCCATGGTCAACAGCGGTGTGTAGATGGAGGAGTGGATGGTCAAAGCTTCGGCTGTAGGTGCGATTTGGGTTCGACCAATTACGTGCGCGTGAGAGGTTTTCGATGGTAATGGAATTACTATTTTGCCCTTGCTTTCTATTTTTAAATATAAAATTTAAATTTATAAACGTTCTAAAATCGATAACTTTTGCATACGAGCTCGGATTCACACGTGGTTTTATCCTTTGCGATCGTATCGAAATTCCGGACATTATGGAACTGGTTTGGCTGCATTCTAAGACTGTTAGATTTTTGGGCTTTACTTGGATTTTAAATCGTCGATAAATCAAAGGTGAGTGTTTTAACCCACTCACAAATACTAAACCGTCTTATGTTAGTTAAATTAAATTTATCATGTGATTAAAAATTTATTGATCGCTGTTTGGTATATTTATATTGTCATTTAAATTTAATTTAAATTTATATTGAATCTAGTTGCCATTTAATTTAATATTGAATTTAAATAGTTAATTGAATACCTGATAATGATAACCTGTTAATTGTTGTGATTTATTGGCTGATTTGAATGATGGTTGTGATGGATGCTTTATTGTTGACATTTTGGATGATTTGATGTTATGTTTATTTATATGTTGTTATCACACTACAAGTTCCCTTAGTTATTGTTAGGAAAACATCTATGGGTTGAAATGATACATACCCGAATGATCTTATAGGTTAGGGAAAAATCGTTATGTGTTGAAAGGATAAACTCGAGCGATTTTATGGATTTTGAATTTTTCTCGGGATTATGGGTTGAAATGATATATACCCGTAAATTTAAATTTATTGCGGGTTGAAATGATATATATCCGTATCACTTGACCATAGGGTAAAAAATTATATGCGGACACCGGATTGGTTAAATTAAATGATTTTAAATCCAGTTAAATGATATTTTGAAATAAAATTTGATTTATATGAACTGAATTGTTTCAAAATCCAAGCTTTAAAATGTTGAAATCGAAATTAGTTTAAATGAATTGTTTAAAGAATTTAAATTGAAATCTTAAAGTTGAATTTTGAAATATAAATGAAATTTATCAAAATTGGGTTATTGTAAATGTTTGAATATTTAAACTTTGAAACCTATTGAATTTGAAGTGGTTTAAATTTGTAGTTCAAAAATGGATTTGAAATCGATATAAATTGAAATGGTTTTTAATGAGAATTTGAATTGAAAACTTTAGCCTTTTAAATTGAAATCATTGAACTCAGATTGATTTAAATCGAATTTTTGGAACTAAAATTGATTTGAATTGAATTTTGAAATTGGAAGAAACAATTCTAATTTGAAACTATTTTTAATATATAATCTATTTTAATATATAAACTATTTCTAATATATAAACTATTTTAATCTATAACCTATTTTTAAAATATAAACTATTTTATAATATATATATTATTTTAAATTTATAAACATTTTTTAATATATATATTTTAATATCTATACTATTTTTAATGAATAACTATTCCAGTATATAGCTACTTTCAATATTCAAACTGTTATAGTTGGAATTGTTATGATTAGATTTAATTGATTTAAATGCGAATATCTTGATATGATGGTTCAACCTATTTTGTGGTTATGATTTTGAAAATGAATATGATTTAAAGTGAATATGATTCGAAAGTGTATGATTTCGAAAGTGATATGATTTTGAAGTAAATATGATATTTTGATATCAATTATGAATCGATTTTGGAAATGTGAAAGAACTAATCGGTGTGAAATAAGCCTTTGGTTTTTAAAGAGATCGGGATTAGATATTGTCATACTCTCTACCAATACCGAAAACCACTTTAACAACTGTGCATGTGGTGGAGAATCCAGAACGAAGTAGGATGGTTTGGCGAACGCTACTATATGAGGTATGAACGCAGCCCCGACCCCCTCGGGTCAGCTTGATATGACTAAAACAGGAGCTATACCTGGACCAAGTGAGGTCGCACCTCCGATCAGACATGCTTCTTCGATACCATATCTGTTACTTTGTGATTGATTTGGTGGCCACCTTCGATTTGATTATGGGAGCGTGTTCCGAGGTGGGCGGTAGTAGCTGCTATGCGTTACCACCAGCCCAGTTTTGCAAACGGTAGAATCCTACCCTGTCATTGCCTCATGTGCCTTGTCATGCCTTATCGAGCCTACTACGACTTTAGTTTGTATCGTACCTATAGAGTGCTCCCTAAGTATCCCACCAGTTTGGTGGAGCTTACAGTATCTTTATAGACTACGGTATCCATATAAAAATGTGTTAAGGGGGATATGGATAATGCCTTAACACTATTTTGATATTTTACTTTACTGTAGACATATTATAATAGTGTATTGTACTATGTATGTAGATAGTTTAACGGGTCCTTAGGAGATGGAATCCCGAACATCTATTAAGTTAGTGTACGCACATTAAACACTGGATAAGAGATGTAAAATCCCGTAAACATTTCTAAAGCCGTTGCACTCATATTTATTTATTGTTGATTTGACTTACATAATATTTTTTAGTTCTAACTCGAGCGTTTTGTCTTTTCATTATGCTCGGGTTAGCCTGAGCATTTCAGCGTTGAAGACCTTATTTCTGGAGGACGAAAACGAAGATTTAGTATATTATTACTATTTATTATATTTATTCCACTGCATCATGTTGTCCCGCTGCATTATTTATTTATTCCCGTTGTATGTATATTCTAATATATTGTAAAAATGTAATCAAATGTTATTTGTAAAAAAACTTTATGAACTATTCATTTGATTATTGTATTTTGTCATTCTGCTGAGAGATTCTGTGTTTTGTTTTCCTTCTTTTCTCTTATTTTTTTACCCCATTAACAATCCTCCCTTTTGAATGGTTTGAGTTGACATGTGTGGATGATTGTCGATTTAAATCGTCCAAAAAGATGAGTCATTACATTTGGTATCAGAGCTTTGGTTTAGCAATAATCTTAGCTTTGCGGGGTCTGACTCATTAGAGATATGATAGTAATACCCTAGAATGAGTTTGTCTGAGTGTATATATATATATATATATATATATATATATATATGAGAGCGTACTTGTAACAACCTGCATATTTTACGATTGTATATTTAAATATTTTATTTAAATATAACATCGTTAATCAGATTAAAGTCCGAAAAGCTACTTTTTTCAAACAGTCGAATTAGGACTCGAGACCACTTCCATTGAGTTCAAAATGCCGTTTGCGACTTTTTTGAGTATAAACATCGATAGGTTTGGAGTAAGTTGAATTTTGCTATTTTCTATTTGGGTTTTTGGGTTTGGGTTTCACCCAAATCATCCTATAACCTAACTCAGCCCCTCTCTTCATCCATTCATTCTCATTTCATTTCTTTTTCTCAAGCAAAACTGAAAATGGGGAGAGGGATGGGAAATTGAAATTTTTCAAGCCCTAGTTCCTCTTGCAAACTCAAATTCTTGCTCCAAATTCAAGGTGAAGCTTTGGTAAGCCTCCTCTTCATCTTCTCCAACTCATTCTCTCTTTAATTTCAGAAATTTCCTAAACCTAACATAGGAAATGTTCTTCTTTTGAGCTTAGATTCAAGCTTCTAGAGTTGAGGTTGAAGAGTAGTTGATCTTCCTTTGCTTTCAAGCTTCTCCTTCATTGTTTTTGGATTTAAAGGTGAGTTCTTTAACTCACATCTACGTCTATAACTTTCATTGTTGTTAGGTATGAATTCCTAACGCTTGTTCATGTTCATTTACTTTTGATTTGAGTTGATTTGGTGAATTTTACAATTTTGGTGTTTTGAAGTCAAAATCTTTATAAATCCTATCTTGGATGTTTTGACATGTTTTGGTGGTGTTTCGGAGAGCCTATAAGGCTGGGTTGTCGCTTGGCATAAATCCCTAGTCTCTGTTGCTCATCCGATCGCTTCCGGTTTGGATTTTCGCCCATTTTGAGCAAGGCTGATTTTTGCCTAGCAGGCAATTTCAGACGTCTGGAACAAAATTCAGACGTCTGGTTGAAAAATCCAGACATCTGGAATTGGTCCTTGGAAAATGCAAAAAGGCAGAGGAAAAATCCAGACGTCTGGAAATCCAACCAGACGTATGGTTGGAATTTCAGACGTCTGAAATGTGCAGTTTTGCCTATTTTGGGCCAGAACCTAAGGCCAGACATCTGGATCCACCCCCCAGACGTCTGGAAATGTTCACCTTGCCTATTTTGGGCTATTTTGAGTAGAATTCCAATGTTAATCGATTTTTGTCGATCCGATTGTTGTTATCACTTATTATCGACTTTGATGACTTCTTTCTTTGGATTTTTGGGAATATTCATTTTGATGGATTTGGTATCGATTTCTTTGGATTTAATTCACATCTTTGAATGTGAATCTTTGGTGATTGATTGTTTCTACAATCATTTTTGTGATTTGTCACTTTCAAATACAAAGGTTTCTATACTAGTAGTAAATATTCAAACTCTTTCACAAAGATGATTTCAACTCTATTTCTAATACAAAACTTGTTTATAAAACCGTTTTCCAATCTATTAGTATATACAAACCTTTACCTCATTCGTATGAGAAATCTAATTAAACGGCTTAGTAAAACAAGTGGTATGAAACGCTTGCGTTTACTTCGCCGGTTAATTTGGACTTGTTCGATTGAAACTCTTGTGACAATTTTCGAGTGGAAATCTACAATTTGTTCGTAAATATTTAAGTTAAGCTAGTGGTTATGGGACATGAAGCTAAACTCTTATATTTACTAGCTTAGTGTAATCGACACTTCTTGATGATCGATGATGATCATTTTATGGTTTAGACTAGCAATTTGCGATGTCTCTTTGTCCACGTGGGGGACTGTACCCCGATTTATGGAGCTTCGTCTCATTTTTATAGGCTAGCGACTTATGGTTTTTATGGAGTTCGGTTCAACGGGCGTAACATTGTACTACGTCGTTGTTCCGGCTTATTGGAGTTTCAGGTTCCTCGGGCGTTTCGATGTACTACGTCGTGGCACCAGCTCTTTCATCGGGCGTAACACTGTACTACGTCGATGTTCTGGTTTATTGGAGTTCGGTTCAATGGGCGTAACGCTGTACTACGTCGTTGTTCCAGCTTATTGGAGTTTCAGGTTCCTCGGGCGTTTCGCTGTACTACGTCGTGGCACCGGCTCTTTCATCGGGTGTAACGTTGTACTACGTCGATGTTCTGGTTTATTGGAGTCCGGTTCAATGGGCATAACGCCGTACTACGTCGTTGTTCCGGCTTATTGGAGTTTCAGGTTCCTCGGGCGTTTCGCTGTACTACATCGTGGCACCGGCTCTATGGTTAGCGACCATGGGATAGCGTTCCGTTTTTGATACACGTGTTGGTGAGCTTTCATGCTTCCTTTTTATGATAGGCCTCCCCCTTTGTGTTTTCTGGATTTCTTGTTGTGATTTCTAGAATTTGTGTTTCACCAATTTTCGTGATTAGCATTGATATGTTTTATCAATATTTTTGGTATGGTGAATATGTGAATGAATATGAAATTCTTTTTAGTGTTAGAGATTTCTTGAGATATTGTATGATTTTGTTGTTATTTAATGTATATTTTTCATAGTATGGCATTTTTGTTATCATACGTTTTTGGTCATATCTCTTATCCTATCTCATTTTACCTGATATTTATAGCTAGATTGATCCGTTTATTATTTTCTCCTTAAATAATACTCGGGTCAGACCGAGATATTCAGGTGCTCCTGCTTGACTTCTTATCAGGGTCCTTCTCCTGACTTTTGGCTAACTACTTTAGAATAGTAGTTTTTTTTATTATACATTTGAGCTATAGACTCCTTGATGTATAATTATTCTTTTGTATAGCACTTGTATCTATTCTTTTGTGATGTAGTGGATCTTGTTTGACCACTACTTTGATGTACACTTTTATGTGTTATATTCATATCTGATTCCGCCTTTGTGATATGAATATCTGTGACTGATTTGTGTTATGTTTATTTCTATATTTGTTTCTGAAGTCCATTTAGCCACTGTGTGTTAGCTTTGAGTTTGTATTTGATATGTCGGATTTCCTCTTGAAATGAAATGTAAGTTATATTTTCTAACATATCGGTACTCGCACAAAGCAATTACACAGATGGTCGCTCCTCAACAGCCTTATTCTTCGTGCTAGTCGACGGCATTACCCCGTAGTGTCCTTGGCTAGTGTGAGTATAGAGGTGGGGCGTCACAGTACTTGTTAGTGTTATAAAATGCTTTTATATTATGTCAATTTGTTCTATTTAGTATTTGTAAATTCTGGTCGGAACATGGGACGCCATGACATCGATAGGGATTTCTAAACACTTAATAATGCAGACTAATACAATATTGTCTTTGAGATATCGTTAAATGAAATAATTTTACCTGGTATTATATTTTGTATATAAAAGAATAATTTTTATAAATGGATATAGTTGAGTGTGATAAGTTTGTTTGTTAGGAAGTGAAATTTATAAATATTGGCTGAAAAATACGATTTGTAAATAAATGAATTTAATTAGAAATCTGAGACCTTAAGTTTCGGGATTTTGAATTTGGTTTTCAAAGGATTTTGGAATATAATATTTGTATTATTTGGAAGTATTTTCAGATATAAATATTTTCAATGCGATTTGAAAGAAATGTTTTAAAGAAATTTTAAAAGAAAATAAGTTATGTACTCCCCTCTTATGTCGTTGGAAAATAATTTCGATGATGATGGCCGCATGATCGACATTCATTTTCGAGTTTCAAAGTGGAAAGACCACTGTAGTAGCTTTGCTACACATTTGTTTTGATAAAAAAATTTAATTTTATCTTAAGTAATGGTTTGATATATAAAAGATATGAATATATATACATATATATATTATTTCAAAATGATTTGAAATGAACCCGACATTTAGTTCTTAAGTTTCTATAAATTAAGGATTTCAATTATTGTAATGAAATGAAATCTTAACTATTTTAATAGTTGAAAACTTCTAAAATGAAAAATAAGAAATTGGAAGCTAAGTGATTAATCAAATATATAAGAAATTGGAAATTTGTAACTTGTAAATCAAAAGATATGAAAATTTAGTAGATGTAATTATTGAACATTTTGTTAACTAAAATGAATAAGATAAACTTGTGTAACATTCAATTACATTCTTAAAAAGTGGAAATTAGCCACAAGAGCCTCTTTAGGAAGTGGAATTAGTTTCTAGTACACACAACTGAAATAATTACTTTCAAGGACAAAACGTAAAATAATTAGTTTCTAGGGCCTAAAAACCTACGAAATTATGTCCTTGAAAGTAATTGGACTGCTGATTTTGTCCTTGAAAGTAATTATTCTGCTGACTTTGGCCTTGAAAGTAATTTCTTTGAATGTGTGTCATAGAAACTAATTGGACTACAAAGTTTGTCCTTCTGGTGAAATGCCCCTTCTTAAAACATATATACAACTTATCAGAAATGTTTAAAAAGTTGTAATGTTAAATAGGAATATGTAATAGAATATTATACAAGTAAAACTTAAGTAATGAAAGTGTTCAATTGAAATTATTTCTATAAATAAGAATTTTGATGTACAAGTAATGTTGTAAGCATGAGTTGAGTTTTAAAATGCTTGATAACTAAATTGAATAGAAAAAAAAGTGAATATTACTTAAGGAAATGATTATAAACTTAAGAAATTGATGAAATGATTCATAAATATATTTAATATTCAATGATACTATGTAGGGAAGGAATGAATGTAAATTTAAAAGTTAAGAGACTTAAGTTGAATGATCCATTAAATCGAAATCAAGTTATATAAACAATGAATGTGAATAAAAAGGTGGAGAAACTTAAGTACGAAATTATTCACAAATGAATATCAATACTATACTATGAAAACCTAGTTTGATTTTAAGAGCAAAGAAGCCCTCTTGAAATTTTGCAAACTGAATGTCTCCAAATTTGTTTCTCTCTACCCTGTTCGTAATTTTTTACTTCCCCTTTTCGTCCACCTTAGCCTTCTGTTCTCCTCCCTTACCTTCTTTTCCCAGTTTCATCCGCCTGAGATCGATTGATTCCACTTCCGCTTATCCTCTTTTCCCCCCTTTTCCTGTAACAGCCCTAAAAAGATTGATCACTTCTTATTGGGTTGTAATTGGGCCAAATTGAATCAAGTGGAGTTGTACTCGAATATGTCTATATATACTGGTATAGGCGATTGTAATCAGTGTGTGAATCTGAAGCAAATTACCTTCTTCTTCAATCTTAGTTCTTCATTTTTCAGTTCCTTTAGATTAGTATCTTCTTTACATATTATTGTTAGCTAGTTTACTTAAATTTTTAGTTACAAATTCTACTCCAATTATCAGTTCATCTGTTCTTCTTGCCATTTCAGTTCTCTGTTCGTTGTTAAATTCCTGCAACTATCATTTTCAATTCTTGTTTTCATTTTTTTAGTAAATCCAAATTCTTTAATTCCTTCACTGTGATTTTTAATACCAGTTGCAATCTATTGTAATTCATTACTTTTCCTTGTTCATTGCTGAATGTTTTCATCCTGTTCCAAATTTATATTCAATTTCCTCTATACTTTGTTCCATTTTGATATATTTCTTTGAACTGCATTTTTATCCTTGTTTTCTTGCAAAGTATACTCCTCTGTTCATCATTTTTCTACAAAATTCATAGATACAATTTTTGTAAAATTCATATAATATTCATCTGCTCAATTTTCTACAAATTACACATAAATTCAGCTTCTTGACTTTTGCCATCATGCAACAGTGTTTTCCCTGTTTTTGAACTGCTTTAATTATTCTTAAATGCACATATATCATTGTGTACGTGTACAAGGCCAAATCCTCTTCTGTCATTCCAGAACTCATCTTCCTCCTCCAAGATAACCCATCCAATCGCCATGGCCAAGAGCATAGATCAACTGGGCCCTTCCAATTTGGTATCAAAGCCTCAAGATGAGTATATTTCTGACCCTCGTCTTTCAAAAGATCCAGGCGAGCAATCTATCAAAAATTTGGAGCAATTAAATCAAGATTTGAATACAACTTATGAAAGTTTATGCAATACACTCATCACCTTAGTTCAAGATGTCCAGGGAATCAAGAATCAGCACTTCCATCCTTTTCCACAACAACCTACACCACCACTACATTCCTCAAATTACCCAAACCCTTACCCTATGCAAGTCCCCATGTACCCTCAGTCAGTACTACAGCCACATCCACCAAGAATGCCTGCAAACCCACCAAGAAATTATCAAAACTCCCTAAACTATCCTCAAGAACCTCCACTGTCCTATGGGTATAGACCACCTTACCAAAATCACTACTACCCTGATCCAAGAAATACACCAATGACCACCAGCAAGTTTGATTTTCCTGTGTTTGATAATGAGGAGAGAGTGACTGATTGGATCAGACAGGTAGAGTAATACTTCAGATTTCATCAAACAGATGAAAGATTTTGGGTGGATATGTGTTCCTTTTATCTCAACAAGGAGCCAATGCGATGGTATATCTGGTATACAAAGAATGTGCAAAATCATAGGTCATGGCAAGTATTCAAGGAAGAAATTATACTTAGATTTAATCACGAGGAGGTAGAGATGCCATATGAAGCATTAGCAGGATCAGTTTCATCTTATGTCCAAGATTTGCGGCAAATCGAGAATCAGACCCAAGAACAACTAAAGAAATTATTGGATGGATTTAAAGAGGACATTAGAGATGAAGTGTTGGCTTGCAAACCTGTAGATTTCAGAGAAGCAATTTCTTTAGCTAGATTCTTTGAAGCCGAATGGCTCAACAATCAGAAGAATAAAAAGCTAACTGCAATTGATGAAGCAGCAATGCCCAATTTAATTCTTGATAGCAGTACATCAACAAAAAAAATATTCAGATGCCCAATTCTTATCAACAAAAAATGCAAGGCAAAAGCAGCCTTGAAAACTTGACAGAAAGAAATAATCCAACAACTGACAAGTTGCTCGAAAGGAGAAGAGATGAACTATATTCTGGTTGTAATGAAGAATCTAGTCTGAAGCAAAATTACACTGAAAAGGCGTATCTTAGCAAATTTAAGCAGTTCCAAGAAGCTACTGATGTTGGAGTAGATCCTTGTATCGATTTTGAAATGGACAAGATTGATGAAGGTGGATCAGTTAAAGCTGTTGAACCTACAAAAGCTGACAAAGTATACATAGAGCACCATGTACCGGAACAAGTAGAAAATAGTGACAAGGATGTTCAAGTTAATGTTGAGCAATCTCCACAAACTGTATTTGAAAATAGTGTTGAGACTGA
The DNA here is from genome assembly GCA_030737815.1 of Allium fistulosum. Lineage (NCBI taxonomy): Eukaryota > Viridiplantae > Streptophyta > Magnoliopsida > Asparagales > Amaryllidaceae > Allium > Allium fistulosum. The sequence goes on from CM060902.1 coordinate 896,489,915, forward strand.
CAAAGCTGGTAGAGTTATGAATCATGTTAAGATAAGGCTGATCAAAATGATGTTATCATGGTTAATAATATTGATCAAGAGGAGAAAGAAGGACTGGGAACTAGTTTTGATACAACTTATGAAAGTGGCACTGATATTAAATTTAGTCTTGATGAAGATGCAACTGATGTAAGGATTGAGGATTCAAAACCTTCCATTGAAGATAAAAGGAATGGCGATACACCTGATAGTCAAGTGGGCATTGAACAAAATGCAGAGACTAGCATCGAACAACATTCAGATTTGAATTTCAGAAAAAATCCAAACCCACTGGTATGACAGAAAAAAGAAAGGCCGAAGAACAAGCTGAGCTCAAAAGTAACAATGAACCAACGCATCAACGCTGCTGGAATGTAGCTACTAATAAGGTTTCTGATTCACAAACATCCAATTTAACAGTTGATACACCAAAAGCTGCTCTCCAGTCTACTCTCAGAAAACCATTTAATAGATGCAATTCTTTAGTTAGTAAAGATGCTATCTTCAATGGGAGCTCATATAAACCACCATGGCCACCTCCTTTTCTACAACTCGACCTTGAGGGCAAGGTCGTTCCTGAAGGGGAGAGGAGTTGTAACAGCCCTAAAAAGATTGATCACTTCTTATCTGGGTTGTAATTGGGCCAAATTGAAACAAGTGGAGTTGTACTCGAATATTTCTATATATACTGGTATAGGCGATTGTAATCAGTGTGTGAAATCTGAAGCAAATTACCTTCTTCTTCAATCTTAGTTCTTCATTTTTCAGTTCCTTTAGATTAGTATCTTCTTTACATATTATTGTTAGCTAGTTTACTTAAATTTTTAGTTACAAATTCTACTCCAATTATCAGTTCATCTGTTCTTCTTGCCATTTCAGTTCTCTATTCGTTGTTAAATTCCTGCAACTATCATTTTCAATTCTTGTTTTCATTTTTTTAGTAAATCCAAATTCTTTAATTCCTGCACTGTGATTTTTAATACCAGTTGCAATCTATTGTAATTCATTACTTTTCCTTGTTCATTGCTGAATGTTTTCATCCTGTTCCAAATTTATATTCAATTTCCTCTATACTTTGTTCCATTTTGATATATTTCTTTGAACTGCATTTTTATCCTTGTTTTCTTGCAAAGTATATTCCTCTGTTCATCATTTTTCTACAAAATTCATAGATACAATTTTTGTCAAATTCACATAATATTCATCTGCTCAATTTTCTACAAATTACACATAAATTCAGCTTCTTGACTTTTGCCATCATGCAACAGTGATTTCCCTGTTTTTGAACTGCTTTAATTGTTCTTAAATGCACATATATCATTGTGTACGTGTACAAGGCCAAATCCTCTTCTGTCATTCCAGAACTCATCTTCCTCCTCCAAGATAACCCATCCAATCGCCATGGCCAAGAGCATAGATCAACTGGGCCCTTCCATTTCCTCAATTGGATGTCGATAGATTCCCTTTGATTTCTGCCATCGCCGTTCCTTTACCATCCTTATTCGCCATACATCGTCGACTGTTGTACAAACCCTAGCCTCATAGCCCTAACCGTTGATGCCCCTTCATCGGTGTCCTCTTTCGCCATTCCTTGCTCGCCCCCGTTTTCCGGCTGCTTCCGCTGTACGCTTACTCGACCACGCTTGGTTGGTTTGCAGTTAATGGTCTAGGCGAGCTGTACGTGCCATTCGCTTACTTATGTATTATACTGGAGGTAAAAAAAACCTAATTTTTGTTTATGAATCCATTATTTTTCCATTGCTTTGCTGTTTGCACTTCCATAGTTTTATTTGCTTCATTTTTTTCCGTTCGTTCTCTAATCTGATTGAACAATCAATTTTATCTACAATCAGGTTTTAAGGACTGTTGGTATAGTTGATGCTAGTAGTTTAACTGTTACAGAACATTATATATATATATGCCACTGTCTTGGTATCTATTTGTTATTTTATAGTTGATTCATCCATTTTTGTTGCAGCTCAACCGCTGGGATTATTGTCCCTTCATAAACAGTTGAGCTCTTATGGTATACAGTTTACCATTGTTTATTTCTCAGTTGGAGTTTACGTATTGATAGTTCGCATATTGCTTAGAGTAACATTATGCATTGTCAAGTTTGATAATTCAGTTATATGGTATGGAGTAATATATTCCTATTATCTCATGTTTAAAAGTCATCGAACTTGATAGTTTCTCTAATATCACCTTTTTTCTTGTTGATTCCTATTTAACTTTGTGAAGGCACGTATTGTTTAGCTCCTGTGTGTGCACAACTCCTGATCTTAAGTATCTTATGAGTGGACATATTTTGCTAATGCCTACTTAACTTATTCAATACAGACACTTATTGACACTTCTATTTTCTCTTTGATATGATCTTATGCCCGAAATCTTCTTAACCGAGTGAAGCATTGAAGTTACCTTGATTTAATATTCTTAAAAACTGTTGTTGTAGCATGTTCTTATTATAATTTATTTCTATTTATAGATAAAAAATATATTAGGTTTTACAAGTTAGGTAGGGTTGTAGTTGCAGTTTAGTTAAGCGGTATCTGTAAGAAAGACTGACTACACTAGGTCATCGTTCATTCCTTTGTAACCAAATTCACAGATACTTTGAATTTTCAGGGGATTAACCACTGAAAAGAATTTTTGCATTTTAGTTCCCTACAAAAATTATTTAAATGATAAGGTAGCATATGATGTTCCATATGTATTAAAAATTATATTAAGGATAATCCCACCGATTTTTCTCCTGTAAGGGGATTCATATGCATGAATGAATCACATGCGCATGAAATGTGAATGTTATTGAAATGCTCAGATCAAGTCTAATCAGATTTATCTCTATTATTTTTGTTGAAAGGGATTTATGTAGTGTGTTAGTTAACTTTTCTGATCTCCAATGCCCCTTAAAGATGTCACTGGTTTTCTTGAATATGTGAGCTCATCGCTAGCAATGTTTTGTACGTGTTTTTTTCCTCATTATTTCTAGTAGAATATAACTTGTTATTGATGTTTATTTCTATTAAATAACCCAACCAATTCAAACTGCTGATTATAGCCAGATTAAACATTTCTCCGCTTTAAAATGAATAAATATAGATTGATGCAGTCCCCTTTATATCCTTTTTATTTGACTCCCTATGACCACTTGCAAGGAATATTTCACTCAATAGTGCATAGGGAATGTAAATGTTTTAAATCTAGACTCATGGTTAAATCTGGACCTATGTTCACTTTGGTTTATTCACCCTTTTTTCTAAATTGTACATCTGGTTACATGCACTTTTGTTTTTTAGCCAATGATTATGGTGTTGCCTAGAGTCCTTGGGTTCAAACTTTCTGGAAAGCTGAAAAAGGGTGCGACTGCCACTGACTTAGTTCTTACAGTGACTCAGATGCTTCAAAAGCATGGTTGTCGGGAAATTCGTTGAATTTTATGGTAATAATGTTAAACTTCTGCAGGCTTTTTTATTATCTGATAATTAAATTACCATATTAATGAATTAGTAGCAGTTTTCAATTAATTAAGATATTTTCACCCTTCTTCACTACACCCTATTCATGTCCCTATATTTTCAAGCTACATGATTCGAGGTTATTTCCATAAAATTTTGATTAATTTTACAGGTCCTAACATATCCAAAATAATAATTCAAATGGATAGTTAAAAATAAATGTGTTGATGATTTCAAAATATCTTATTGACATATTTTCTATATGTTTCTTCTCATACTAAAATTTATGTATAATATATTTTGTTATGTCTGTAATTACGGATGAATTTTGATCAACTTAGGAAGTATTTATCCCTCACTATATCCCTCAAAAGGTTGTATTTCATAAAATAGTGGATGGATTTGGTGTTCATGATATACAACAGCTTTGAAAATCATATTACCCATCTTTAATCATTGAGTATATTATTTAATAACATATCCTTATGGAAAAACTAATATAAGAACCAAATAAATACACTTAGGTTGAATTTTAACTTTAGTACAAAACTTATAATCTAGTTATTTTTCGTGGAATGGACTTAATTCACAGTTTACCGAATATCTCCTACTAACCATAATTTTATATGCATTATCACTCTTACATCAATTTGTTTTCCCATTGTTTCGTGCTATGGCGTTTTAGTATAAAAACCGCCAAAGAAATTAGGAAGTTCTACTTAATATATAAGGTGATCTATATCATTTGTAAAATCCTATTTTATACTGGTAATTTTTTTTTAGTTTTATACACATTGATGATTGCAATTGTTACTTTATTTTGTAAAACATTACCATATTAAGATTCGATGAGTTAGCATTTCAAAATGATAGTATTTTAGGTTGTACCATAGATGAGTGTTTTAAATTTACTTATATCAATATAATAAAATTGTTTATGCTCTTGTATTGGGATTCGAAGAGTAAGAGTTGGGAAATATAGGGATATGGGTGGTGTTTCAAACACTAGTCAATTCATAATATTTTCCTAAAAGGATGGTGTTTAAGCATTAGGAATGGCAATGGGGCAGGTTGGGGCAGGTTTCTAGTGCCACATACCCGCCCCGGATTTTTTAGACCTCGCCCCAGACCCGCCCCGTAGACCCGGTGCGGGTCTAGAATTTTGCCCTGTACCCAGGACCCGTGCGGGTCAGGGTAGACCCGACCCGCCCCAAGATCCGATGAGTCTCTATGTATTGATTGAAAATTATGTAGCAACGTACATATATTTATTTGTTTATACTCGTTATCACCAAATAATATATGAAATACAAATAACAATGTGTCTATGGGAAGTTAATAAAAACGATGTCTACAATAACAATTCAGAAAATATGTACATATGTTATTGTATAATTATCAATGACGCAACTTAATACTCTAATTTTTTCTATAGATATTGATTGGAACATTTTAATATCCATGCTAGAATCACTTATAACTAAAAAGATTAATAAATCATTATAATAATAAAGTGGTTTCATGAGATGATAGTAGTGCGGGTCGGGTTGGGGCGGGTCGGCCAAGCCCCAACCCGACCCTAGACCCGGAGTACTCAAGAACGGGTCACGGGTCTACCCACCCCAATGACCCAATGGGGCGGGTCTTGACGGGCCAAAACAGGGGCGGGTCGACCGGGTTTGGACCCTAGGCCCGCCCCATTGCCATCCCTATTAAGCATGAATATTACCCGCTTTAATAATACTAGCATGGGAACTAAAGAAAAATGATAGTGGTGTTAATTTTGTGTGGTACTAATTTATGCTAAACATGTTTACAACAGGTTCTGCAAATATAGATAATCATATACATCATAACTCTCAAGCCATTTGTGGTACTCCGAATTTCAACTCTTTATCCAAAAACGATGATCATTTGACTGTTGAGAGCTCCTTTCAACCCAATGCAAATGAAAATAGTAAGATTGAAAGAAGTGTGAGGAGGCATAAATATGATCAGGTAGTTTTTCCTTTTTCTTTTGAGTTCGATTTTTTTGAAATATTCAAATTCTAAAACAACTACTGACTACTTCCAGTATGGTCAATATACAAGTTTATTGCCTTAAGTGGGATAGTATAAGGCAAATCCATCTATGTTCACATATATTTCACGTAAACTACAAGTGAATAATAAATCAACTATCTATACATGTTCAAACACACACATCAATTTGTTCAATATTTTAGTTTTAACTTAATTGATTATGCAAATCTAATTATTTGTACCAAAAGATGAAGCTGATAATCAAAGACTTCCAATTAATGGAATACATACTGTTGAGATTTCCTAATAGAATTTAATGGTAAGTAACTACCTAATAACCAGCAGTTTGTCAAAATGAAGTTGCGTATACAAGCTAATTGTTGGGTATGCATTTGTAGTCAACCTACCAATTTCCAAGTTTGTGATTAGTATGGTATTTCTTAAAAATATTAAGCTTTTATGAAAATGTAAGGCATTTCACAATGTTTTATGAAAATGTACGCATTTCTTCTATTCTTAGTTCCAATTTAAATAGAAGTCATGTACTCTCTTCAAATTGACAAACCTATAAATAATTAGTTCGAAGTGAATAAATTTCTCATGCACTCTTTGATTAAAATAGGCATGACTACTTTGTTATATGTATTATTTTTTTGCTGGTATTTAGCTTGATTTAATATTTGTTCAATGAGATAAAGTTTTAGGTAATTGGATTCGAAACTGCATTTTCATGTATCCGTTTGACATGAGGTGTAAATTTTAGGGTTTTCAATTGGAAAATATTATGAAAGAATTTTAGCATATCACCAATCGATAAGCTCTTTTTATTTGTTTGAATATTTTAATTTTGTTAAGAAATTGGGTTATCCAATAACGATAAGGCCGATTTCCTTAGAAATTTCTGTAATAACTATAAGGCACTTCACAAAGTTTTATGAAAATTTTCACCCTATTTATTCCTAATCTTTGTTCCACTTTAAATAGAAGTTATATTCCTCTTTCAGTTCAGAAAGCCATAAATTATTAAATTGAAGTGAACAAATTTCCTATGCCAACTTCGATTAAAAGAAACATAACTACACTGCTATTATATGGTATTTAACTTGACTGAATATTCAGTTCAATGTGATCATGTTTTGAGGTAAATGGACTTGAAGTTGCATTTCACTGTACTTCTATGACACGAGCCATAAAATTTTAGGTTTTCGATATATTGGATGACCCATTTTCATTTCGGAAGCAAAACGGGCTTTCGGGTCGTTGTTATCGATTCGACCCAATTTGATATGTCCATTCATTTTTATCTACCCTTGTCCATATAAATATTTTTTTTCTTCTGAAAACTCTAGGTGTATATTCCATTGTTTTGTACATATTTGTTCAATCATCCCCTCCTTCTCAATGGCAGAAACCCTAAATCCCCAAGTTTTCAATTTCAAATTAAATTTTAAAATTCAAAGTCATCTAACTATGTCAAATTATATATGATTTCGAAGATCTCGACGAATCAAGTCAACGCGTGGTGTTCGTTTTTCATAACAGTGCTCGGATCAATCACAAATCGCGGTCAAAGTCTCTAATCGCGAAACCTAAATGTTGATTTGGGCAAATCTTATTTTGGCGATGATTCTTGAAATTATTGATTGGAATAGGTGGAGATCGTGATGTGGAATCGATTGGTGGTGGAATCGTGGACTAATTCCACCTGTGGCGGCCGGAATTGGGTGTTAAGGTTTCGAAAAACCCTAGAAATTGGTGGCGGTTGAAGGCGTTTTAGATGATCGGACCTTGGGATTTTGATGGGCAGAGGCGAGGCGAAGGTAATGACGGTGGTTCCATGGTCAACGACGGCGTGTAGATGGAGGAGTGGGTGGTCAAAGCTTTGGCTGTAGGCGCGATTTGGGTTCGAGCAGTTACATGCGCGTGAGAGGTTTCTGATGGTAATAGAATTACTATTTTGCCCTTGCTTTCTATTTTTAAATATAAAATTGAAAATTGTAAATGTTCTAACATCGATAACTTTTGCATACGAGCTCGGATTCATACGTGGTTTTCTCCGTTGCGATCGTATCGAAATTCCAGACATTATGGAATTAGTTTGGCTACATTATGAGACTGTTAGTTTTTTGGGCTTTATTTGGATTTTAAATCGTCGATAAATCAAAGGTGAGTATTTTAACCCACTCACAAATACTAAACCATCTTATGTTAGTTAAATTAGATTTATCATGTGATTAAAAATTTATTGATCGTTGTTTGGTATATTTAAATTGTTATTTAAATTTAATTTGAATTTATATTGAATCTAGTTGCCATTTAATTTAATATTGAATTTAAATTGTTAATTGAATACCTGATAACGATAATCTGTTAATTGGTGTGATTTATTGGCTGATTTGAATGATGATTGTGATGGATGCTTAATTGTTGACATTTTGGATGATTTGATATTATGTTTATTTATATGTTGTTATCACACTGCTAGTATCCTTAGTTATTGTTAGGAAAATCACTATGGGTTGAAATGGTACATACCCGAACGATCTTATTGGTTAGGAAAAAATCGTTATGGGTTGAAATGATAAACTCGAACGATTTTATGGATTTTGAATTTTTCTCGGGATTCCGGGTTGAAATGATATATACCCGTAAATTTAAATTTATTGCGGGTTGAAATGATATATATCCGTATCACTTGACGATAGGGTAGAAAATTATATACGGACACCAGATTAGTTAAATTGAATGATTTTAAATCCTTTAATTTTGAATCTAGTTAAATAATATTTTGAAATAGAATTTGATTTATATGAACTGAATTATTTTCAAAATCCAAGCTTTAAAATGTTGAAATTGAAATTAGTTTAAATGAATTGTTTAAAGAATTTAAATTAAAATCTTAAAGTTGAATTTTGAAATATAAATGAAATTTATCAAAATTGGGTTATTGTAAACGTTTGAATATTTAAATTTTGAAACCTATTGAATTTGAAGTGGTTTAAATTTGTAGTTCAAAAATGGATTTGAAATCGATATAATGAGAATTTGAATTGAAACCTTTAGCCTTTTAAATTGAAATCGTTGAACTAAGATTGATTTAAATTGAATTTTTTGAACTAAAATTGATTTGAATTGATTTGTGAAATTGGAAGAAGCAATTCTAATTTTCTATTTTTAATATATAACCTATTTTAATATATAAACTATTTCTAATATATAAACTATTTCTAATATATAAACTATTTTAATTTATAACCTATTTTTAAAATATAAACTATTTTAATATACATATATATATATATTATTTTAAATTTATAAACAATTTTTAATATATATATATATTTAATATCTATACTATTTTTAATGAATAACTATTCCAGTATAAAACTATTTTCAATATTCAAGCTGTTTAAGTTGGAACTGTTATGATTAGATTTAAATGCGAATATTTTGATATGATGGTTTAACCTATTTTGTGGTTATGATTTTGAAAATGAATATGATTTAAAGTGCATATGATTTCGAAAGTGAATATGATTTCGAAAGTGATATGATTATGAAGTAAATATGATATTTTGATATCAATTATGAATCAGTTTTGAAAATGTGAAAGAACCAATCGGTGTGAAGTAAGCGTTTGGTTGTTAAAGAGATCGGGATCAGATATTGTCGTACTCTCTGCTATTACTGAAAATCACTTTAACAACTATGCACATGGTGGAGAATCCAAAACGAAGTAGGATGGTTTGGCAAACGCTACTATATGAGGTATGAACGTAGCCCTGACCCCCTCGGGTCAGCTTGATATGACTAAAACAGGAGCTATACCTGGGGAAAGTGAGATCACACCTCCGATCGGACATGCTTCTTCGATACCATATCTGTTACTTTGTGATTGATTTGGTGGCTACCTTCGGTTTGATTATTGGAGTGGGTTCCTAGGTGGGTGTGTAGCTGCTATGCGTTACCACCAGTCCGGTTTTGCAAATGGTAGAATCCTACCATGGCATTGCCTCGCATGCCTTATCATATGCCTTATCGAGCCTACTATGACTTTAGTTTGTATCGTACCTATGAAGTGCTCCTTGAGTATCACACCGGTTTGGTGGAGCTTACAGTATCTGAATAGACTACGGTATCTATATAAAAACGTGTTAAAGGGGATATGGGTAACGCCTTAACGCTATTTTAATACTTTACTTTACTATAGACATATTATAATAGCGTATTGTACTATGTATGTAGATAGTTTAGCGGATCTTTAGGAGATGGAATCTCGAACATCTTTTAAGTTATTGCACGCACGTTAGACACTGGATAAGAGATGTAAAATCCCGTAAACATCTTTGAAGTCGTTGCACTCATATTTATTTATTGTTGATTTGATTTACATAAGATCTTTTAGTTCTAACTCGAGTGTTTTGTCTTTTCATTACGCTCGGGTCAGCCCAAGCATTTCAGTGTTGAAGACCTTATTTCTGAAGGACGAAGACGAAGATTTAGTATATTATTACTATTTATTATATTTATTCCACTGCATCATGTTGTTCCACTGCATTATTTATTTATTCTTGTTGTATGTATACTCTGATATATTGTAAAAGTGTAATCAAATGTTATTTGTAAAACAGCTTCATGAACTGTTTATTTGATTGTTGTATTTTGTCATTCCACTGCGAGTTCTGTGTTTTGTTTTCCTTCTTTTCTCTTATTTTCTTATTTATACCATTAACAATCCTCCAATTTGAAAAGTTTGAGTTGACATGTGTGGATAATTGTCGATTTAAATTGTCCAAAAAGGTAGGTCGTTTCAATGGAAATGGAATGTATGGTGGTTGGATGATAGAATTATATCATGTTATAGTATTATTTTTGTAGTAATGTAGAGTAGAGTATGGTTTACTCACCAGGCTTATGTCTGATCCACTCCTACTTCTATTATTTTTTAGAAAATTGGTTCTTTATTATGACGTCAAAGAACCATTGATTGATCCACCTTCTTAAAAACCCTTATCGGAGTAGTAAGGAAAAAGAGTGTGGTATCGGTCAATGCTATATAATGTGTACATATACACCAAGATACAACTTCTGTACATAACAAATACGTCCAAATTATAAGAATGGAAACTAAGTTAAGACTCCGTTTGTTTAAAATGCTGAATTCTAAACTCTGAAGTTTAAATGATGAATTTTGAATAATCACTTACTTGTCTGTTTGCATTCAACATTCAACACAAAAAACAACATTCAACATTTAGACAAAAAAATAAACACTAAAAAGCTTTAAATTATTTTGTCTGAATGGATGAAAAACAAACTAAGAATTATAAATCAAAACTTTTTATTGAAAACAAACAAAGCCTAAAACTGACCTGCCTTCTTTGCTTCTTCTTCACAACTTCAGCATCTCAGCCGCTATCCTTTAATTCAATCCCCCGTCGCTAGCAAATATTTCGATTCCTCAATGTCGCCGCAATTGTCTTCTTTGATGCGCCCATTAGCATAATAATATCCGTTTGTATCAGTTTGGATCTCTATATCTTCGTCGGCATCTTTGCATCAAAAATTCGAGCATTTCTTTCTTGCCAGAGAGGATGGATAGTCGTGACCAAGCTAGCTGCTGCAATTTGGGATATCTGGTCATCTTGGGTAAATTCGCGATTTAGATCTTCAATTTCATCAGATAGAGTTTTTGTGCTTATTGGGTTGAGCTTTAATTTCAGGCGCATTATTGTCCATACATATGAGTTATACGAACATTGAAAGAATAGGTGGTCTTTATTTTTGTCTGCTGGGTCACACAGTACGCATGTTGTTGAGCAGTCCATACCCCATTGTTTTAATTTGTCAGTAGTGTTAATACCATTTTACATCGCCTTGTATACAGTAAAAGACATTTTCCGACTGTTTATTGTATTCCATATGAATTTGTGCCACTTCATGCGTTCATATTTATCCCTAATAGCTTCCTAAGTATGTGTGAATGCAAAGTTATCCATGTCTTGCCATCTCCAAATATCAATAAGATAACGTGGATGAATGGTGAGTTGTGACAGCAGTTCTTCAACTTCCTTGAGAATAGGTAGCAAATTTAAGTCAATTCTGCCATTTTGTATAATTGCACTAACCATGCAGTTGCCAGTATTTGTAACTTGTACCCTTTCCCATCCAAGCAAATCTATCAGTGGCTTGGCATTAACCCAAGGATCAAATTACAGATGTGTGTCCTCCCTATTTGAAATAATTCTATGCAGCAGATTCCTCCCCATATCTCTATGCCCCAAGATTGATTTCATGGTGCAGGACCTATTGTTGTCAATAGCCATAACCCAAAAATTATGTTGTGAACAATATTTGTGTCTCATCCAAGTTGCCCACAATGCGTGTGCAGATATTAATTTCCATCAAAGTTTCAAGGCATATACGTCTCTTAGGTCTCTAACTTCTTTAACCCAATGCCACCTCCTTTTTTGGTCTACATAATTTACTCCAAGATATCTTGTGTTTTTTTCCTCCCCAGAGAAAACCAGAGTTTAGCTTGTCCATTTTCTTTAATGTTGCTATAGGGATCTGATATTTCAGTAGCCAGTACAAAACCATAGGGTAGATAACCGCATCAATCATTTCAGCCCTCCCCACCATAGACAGAAGTTTGCAATCCCATCGATCCACTTTACCAGTTATCTTCTGTAGCAAGGAAGTACAGTCAACATAGTGCAAATAATTATTAGAGAGAGGTACTCCTAAATATTTCATAGGTAAATTGCCTTCATCAATGTCCAAAATTTGCAGAATAGCTTCCTTGTATGTTGTATATGTGCTGAAATATACCGTGGATTTCAAGTTGTTAATTTGAAGATTTGTGTTCTCGGACAGCTGACTCAATAAATTCTTGATAGTAGTTGCACTGCTAATATCAGCATTAGAAAATATCATGAGGTCATCTACATACATCAAATGAGAAATAACTGGTGATACTTTAGATATAGGTACAATCTCCTTATTTCTAACTGCTCTTTTAATGAGCAAGGATAAATATTCCATTGCAACACAAAAGAGGTAGGGTTACAGTGGGTCCCCCTGTCTCAGTCTTCTATTGGATGATATGTACCCCTTAGGAATGCCTTGCAATAGTATTGAAAAGGTAGGGGTTGTTGTACAATCATGTATTAGTGTGATTAGGTGTGAAGGGAATCCTATTTTTTCCAGCATCAAGTAGAAAAATTACCTATATATTTTGTCATAAGCTTTCTGCAAATCAATTTTAATACAAAGCTTCTTAAATCCTTTCTTTTCAAAAAAAATTATTAGCTCATGAGCCAATAAAATATTTTCTTATGTAGATTTATTGGGTATAAATACAGATTGTGCTTCTGATGTCAATTGCTGCAAAAACCATTTTATCCTATAGCATATGATTTTGGATATAATTTTATATAAGACATTGTAGCATGCTATAGGTCTACAATCAGTAATATGAGTAGGCTTATCTTTCTTGGGCACTAAAGTAATGAAAGTATGATTAAGGCCTTTAGGAAGCTTCCCTGTCTGAAACACTTGCTGTATTGCTGCAGTAGTGATGCCTTTGTATTCTGGCCAGTGGTATTTGAAATTTTTTGATGTGTATCCATCAGGACCAGGAGACTTGTTATCTTTTATGGAAAAAACAACAGTCTTTACTTCATGCTCAGAACCTTAATGAAATAAGCACTGTCTTTTGCCTTTATCCTCTTCCTGCAATCAATTTGGGATGTTGATGTATGCATGTTGTCTGAACCATTGTATAATGCAGTGTAGTAACTAATTACTTCCTCTTCAATCTGCTTATTGTCATAAATAGCTTCACCATTTTGATTAATAAGTCCTGAATGGTTTTTTATACCTCCTCATTGACATTTTGGCAAAAAAGAATCTTGTATTCTTATCTCCAAACAAGAGCCAGTTCGTTTTAGCTTGTTGTTTGTAATCAGAGTAAGAAATGTCCATCAATTACTGTAGTTGTATATTTTTACATACCATTTGATCATAAGTTTGTACGTCTGAAGGATTGTCATCCACTTGAAGCAACAAATCGTTGTATTCTTGTTCAAATTCTGTGATTCTTATGTCTAGCTTGTCCCCCTGGTTTGATTCCATCTTTTAAGCTCCATCTTAGTAGCCTTTAATTTGTAAATTAAATTATAGATTCCTTATAACCCTCTTGAACCGTCCATGTGTTGATGAATCTGAAGGGTCCACCCTTATTGACAATATTATTATTTATTATAAAATATTGTCGGCAAGGGGGTATGATCACTCTAATTGGTTGGCAAAGCTATAGATTTGAGTTGATTAAAAGTTGTGATCATTTTATCATTCAGTGGAAATTTATCAATATGAGTAGCAACATTCTGTCTTTTCCATGTAAATTTGAACCTATATATGGTTGCTTCATCTAAACCAAACTGCTTTATACAATTTGTGAAACCCCTTATTTGTGAGAAAGGCACTTGTCTTCCACCTAATTTGTTTTTAAAATTTAGCACAGTGTTGAAATAAAGCCAAGCTTTGTCAATGTAAGATGAATCATCCATCAAGTGCTGTCATAATGTTCTCTATCTGCATAAAAATTACTTGCATATACCACTGTAATATACATCTAGTATCCACCTTGGCTAGTGGCAAGAATAGTAATATGTTGGGGATTACCGACCAGAAGGATAAACTTTGTAGTCCAATTAGTTTCTAGGACACACATCCACATAAATTAATTTCAAGGCCAAAGTCAACAGAATAATTACTTTTAAGGAAAAAATCAGCAATCCAATTACTTTCAAGGACATAATTTCATAGGTTTTTATACCCCTTAGAAACTAATTATTTTGCATTTTGTCCTTAAAAGTAATTATTTCAGTTGTGTGTCCTAGAAACTAATTGCACCTGCTAAAGAGGCCCTTGTGGCTAATTTCCACATATTGAGAATTCTGCATTTTACATTGTTCTAAATATTATGAATATGGTTCCAAGAACTTTGGAGTTCATCAGTGAAATATATCAATCTGGTACCATTTAACTTGGTTTCTAATAAACCAACCAAGGTTAGCTTATGCTTAAGGGGAAAATGAGTAATGTGAGACATTTTCTTATCATTACACATTCCCCTTACATTTTAAGTAAGAATGGTCATTTAGGTTTAGATGTGCTCCTTGTTTTCCTTTTTAGAGTAGTAGTATTAACTTGTTTTTCTGGAGGTACAGTTTTGTCTTGTGTCGAAAGTTCAGACTAATAAGTCTCATTTTCTTCAAGCATGTGGGATATCTGAATATTTTCAGGTGGTACAGATGTTTGCTGCTAAATTCTCAACAAAGACTGCTTCTTGGAATTCTTCAATTGCTGGTTCGAAATATTCAGCTTCTTCTGCATCAGAATCCACAGTTGTTGTAGTTTGTGAAAGAACTTTGTGTGCATCCTTTTGTGTGTGTGTTTCTGGTTTTGCAGGACGTGGTGGATGCACGGAACTTGTAGATGCCTCCTTACGTAAGACTTCAAATGGATTAACATGGACAAAGCCTGAATCTGAAGTAAGATGGTCATGTAAGTCAACCTTTCCTTTCCCCTTTTCTGTAGTTTTATTATCAGTAGTTGCTGGATCGGTAGGGTTCTTATGTGATTCAGGTTTTGGTACCCATGTTGTCATGTTTTTCTCTTTGCAGTTATCAGTGTTATGTCCAAAAACATGGCAATGGTTACATTAATATGGTTTATAGTCAAAACTTACTGGAACTTATACAATTCAACCATCAATGTATTCTGCCATTAGGAAATCCGGGTACGGAGCATTAATGTCCACTTCAACCAATATCTTTGCAAAGTTTAATCTATCTTCTGTTACCTTGAAATGATCAAGTTTGATAGGTCTGCCCACTACACTTGCTAATCTGCATAATGCTTCGGTGTCCCAAAGTTCAAGATCATCAATGTGTAGTTTTATCCAAATGGGTAGAGTGCAGAAGTATTCTTTGCCCAATTGTATACCCAGCATCCAGTTTTTAATTGTAACTAGTGCGAACCCGTGGATTGCAACTATATTTTGATAAATCTGGTTGAGTTTACTTATTATGATTAACTCAAGTAAAACCATTATTTCCAAGATATATTTTACATTTAAATATTCATTATATGTTCTATACTCAAAATTATTTATCCAGAAAACATTATGTGTTATTATGTACATTTGTACCACTATTTTCATGTACCGTACAAAAGAAGATTAAAATAATTACGTAATATACCTATAAATAGCTATACAGATGCACACATCAACTTGTCAACTATAAGGCTAAAATATTAATTTGAGAGATCATTATTAATCAAATAACTCATACATGATGGCTCAAAACATGAAAAACATAAAAATGAATTACATCATGCGTACGCTATCATTGTAAAATAATGGAAAAATTATAAATTAGTCTATGTGTGATTAGTAGATGTAAAAGGAATAATGTCACACTCAAAAAATTTTAGTTATAAAACATATTACTACAAGACTAAAAATATTAGGAGTGTCCAATGATAATAATAATTATCTGGTTTACTCTTCCAACCACAGTTTCATATCTCATAATTTCAGTTACTAAGAAAACTAACATTGCTAGTCACCAAAATGAAACTGCAGTACAAAGATTGCTATTACAATACAATGTCTTGGGAATTAAATTATGATAGAACAAATTAAATGGGAAATAATGACACTTGAACTTCCTAAATTCTTAAATTGGAGCATTCTCTCATTGCTCTTTTACTACTTCATTGTCTTTAATAGGATTAAGTAAACAACAAAAAAGTAGAAAAAATAGTTATTGGATCAAAAAAGTTATTCAGTATTCAAAATTTATGAAATTCATCACAATCTTATATGAAAGTCTAAAACAAAAATTATGTACGTAATAGAATTGATTTATATGGGTTTTTGAGGAATGCCCATGTCTAGCTAAGTAAAATGACCAGAATGTAAAATATAATCTATAATTTATACATTTAGAGGTTTAGTTTTTGTTAAGATTGTGTGCGTGAAAAAAATTCCATTAGGTAAGTAAGATACTATTTAAATTTGTTATTATTTTTGTAAAGCTTTTATTCGTTATGTGAATATTATCGTGTTAATATTTAATTTAAATCTAAAATTATTAATTTTTGCTAAAGTAAAAAATTATTTAGATAAATTTCAGGTTTCTTAGTTATGCATAAAAAGTTTGTTAGGATAAATGAATGACACATTTGTAGTTGAAATGTTATTATTTAAGTTAAAGTTTTAAATTTTAAAACACTTAAGTGAACATATCTCTACTAGTTTTGAAGTGATTGGATAAGAATTTAGAATATGAAGAACTTAATTTAAAATAATTAATGAGTGGACCAAGAAAACATGCAAAAATAAAATAAAATATGGACGATGTAATGAAAATATAATCAGAGAATTAGAAGGAGAATGTGACGCCCCACCTCTATACCCACGCTAACCAAGAACACTACGATGTAGTGCTGTCAATTAGCACGGAGAATAAGGCTGTGGAGGAGCGACCATCCATGTAACTTCTTTGTGCGAGCACCGATATGTCAGATAGAATAGAATGCATATCTTTTAAGGAGGAAATCCGACATACCGATACAAACACAAAGCTATCACACGGTGGTTATATATAATCTTCCGAAACAAACATAGAAGTAATCATAACATAAATCAGTCACAGACATCCATATCACAAAGGCGGAAGAAGATATGAATAAATATATATAACACATGAAAGTGTACATCAGAGTAGTGGTCAGAAAGATCCACGATAATACAAAAGAATAACATCACATGCTATACAAAAGAATAAGTACACTACATAGAGTCTATATCTCAAATGTGTACATCCAAAAGCTACTAATCTAAGTAGTTAGCCAAAAGTCAGAATAATCCTGAAGGGAAGTCAAGCTGAAGCACCTGTAACATCTCGGTCTGACCCGAGTATTATTTATAAGAAAATAATAAACGGACCAGTCTAGCTATAAATATCAGAGGATATGGTATAAAGTAATAGACATGGCATGAACATGTAATGACTATAATGGCATACTACTATAAGCATGTAAATGATAATCAACAAGAGATTAATCAATATCACAAGAATCTTCTCAAAGATAAAGTAGGGTATCATACCCTAAACTTGTATTCATAACAAGTCAATAACACATAAATTCACCAATGCACAAAAACTGATATCATAGCAATGAAAATCATGAAAATTGGTGAAGCATAAATTCCAGAAATCATCACAAGAAATCCAGAAAACACATAAAAAGGGGGGAGGCCTAACACATGAATGGGAGCATGAAAACTCACCTACGCGTAAAACACATGACGAGAAGCTATCTCATGGAAGCTATCCATTAAATTTTCACACAGGAATGGCCCGAAGACCGTAGGGTGCTACCCTACATATGTGATGGCGAAACATCACACAAACAGGGTATAGTCTCCCTCGCAGACAAAGAGACATCGCTCAATCGCTAGTCTAAATCACAAAAATGATCGTCATGATCATAAAGAAGTGTCAATCACACTAAGCTAGTAAATATATGAGTTTAGCTTCATGTCCCATAACCACTTGCTTAACTTAAATATTTACGAACAAACTATAGATCTTCACTAGGAAATTGTCACAAAAAGGGTTCAATCGAACAAGTCCAAGAGCTAACCGACGAAGTGAACGCAAGCGTTTCATACCACTCGTTTTACTAAGTCGTTTAAGTCGATTTCTCATTCGAGTGAAGTAAAGGCTTGTATATACTAGTAGATTGGAAATCGGTTTGAGAAAACGAACTTTTGATATTTAAATAGTGTTGAAATCGCTTTGATGAAAGAGTTTTGATATTTACTACTAGTATTGAAACCTTCATATATCTTTAAAGTGACAAGTCATAAAGCGATTGTTGAAACAATCTATCACAAAAATTCACATTCGAAGACGTGAACAAAATCCAAGGAAATCAACTCAAAATGCATCAAAGTGGAAGTTCCGTTGAATGCTTTTCAGATAAGGTCGCGGGGGTCCAGGGGGCAGCGCCCCGTCAAAACGGTACGACTTAGTGAAGCCAAGCTGGTCAAGCGACCTAAGGAAAAGTAGGTCATACGACCTAAGGGAAGACTACCGTGCGACCTAGCAGAAGAACAAGTCGAACGACTTAGGGGAAACAGGTCAAACGATCTAAGTGCTAACTCATGAGCGACCTAACGAAGTGCGCGACCTAACAGTGTGGCGCGACCTAATAATGAGGCGCGACCTAAGGCCTTACGACCTAAGGCCTTACGACCTAAGGCCTTACGACCTAAGGGAAACAAGGTCTTGCGACCTAACACCAAAGTTCCGAGCGACCTAACGATCTGAAGTGTCGAGCGACCTAAGGGTTAACTCGCGAGCGACCTAACTCATAGCCGAGCTAAACAGTGAAACGGCAAAACAGGGGCGAGCGACCTAACAGAGGTACGCGACTTAAGGTGGTTCGCGACCTAAGGGTACACGACCTAACGTGGTTCGCGACCTAAGGGGTACGCGACCTAAAACTCACGACCTAAGGGCACGCGACCTAAAACTCGCGACCTAAGACTCACGACTTAAAACTCACGACCTAAAGGCTCACGACCTAAAGACTCACGACCTAAGGCGAACGACAGCCGAGCGACCTAAGGAAGTGTGCGACCTAAAAGTGGCGACCTATGGCCAGAACAAATTAAGGTCGAAAACGACCTAAGCTCTGTGTGACTTTTCAACAGCAAACGACCTAGCCCAGGTAGAACGACCTAAGTGCAGTTTTTCACCAAAAACACTAAAAATTGGAGTTTTTTGCCAATCCAAACCAAATGCGAATGTGCATGCTAAAGTGATAGGGAACCATTCCCAACAGTCCAATGACAATTATAGGCAAGATGTGAGATCAAAAATCTCACCTTTTCCACGAAATTGATGTTGGAGAGCTTAAGAGCAAAGCAAGAATCAACCACAAGCTTGAATCTATGTTCTTCACCTTGAATTTGATGTTGAATCTCGGATTTGCAATAGAATTTAAGTTTGGAGTTTTAATTTCCACTTCCCACCACCATTTTTGATGAAGCTTGCATGTTATTTGATGAAGTGATGAAGAGATGAGGGGGTTTGGCTGAGTTAGTGTGTGGTCAGCCCCAAACCAAAGTCCTAAGCCAAAAAGTGACGAAAATTTCACTATCTCCAAACATATCGAAGTTTACACTCAAAAAGATCGCAAACGTCATTTTGAACTCAATGGAAGTGGTCTCGAGTCCTAATTTGACCGTATGCAAAAAGTAGCTTTTCAGACTAACATCCGACCAACGATAAAATATTTAAATATAAAATCGATAGATATGCGGGTTGTTACAGAGAAGATTAAGTTATTTTATTTACAATTATATATTATGATTTGAGTTTAAAAGTCACTTTGAACACATGTGTACATGTCCCAAAGCAAAAAAATCAAGTAATATTTTGAATATTATATATATATATATATATAGACACACACATATCCATCATGTACACAGTAATTTAAGAAGGAATAAATTAGTTTTTTGTAGCATTGTGGAAATCAAGGTTATCAAACTAACTTGAGTTTTTTTGGAGCATAATTCATTTTGTTCTAATGTCTTTTATTTCTTTTGTTTTGTTTATTCCAAATACTTTGTAAAAGATCAAGTTAAATCAAAATAAAAAAAGAAGTAACTCATTTTGACATTAATTACCTGATTAGTTGCCATATTAATTGAATTTATTAATCAATTTATCAATTGCATGTATGTTCTAAATTTAGTTTGATTGAATTTAAATTAGTGAAAATGCACACTAAATCAACTTTGGCTTAAATATTTAAGATTATGCTTAATTTTCGCAGATAATAATCTTATGTTCATTATATGGCTCTTATATAATCATCTGCTAAAAAGGTAATATTATCAAAAAAATAGGAATAAGGTACAAGTCATTTCCTTTTTTTCTTAGAAAAATAGGTACCTATTATTTTGATTTATGCAATAATTTAGCTATATTACCAATCAATTTATTTTGACATATTATCCTGTAAAAAAAAGAAATGATATAAGAAAGGAATTGTCAAATAGAGAATCTCCAAACCAATAGTTATTTTTAGTATAAAGTTATAACTCTTTATATCAATAATATCCCGCTACCATTTCAAAATATCATACCGTAACTTAATATCAAACCTTATACCTTAATTTGATTTTCGATCAAAATGAAAGATACTAAAATTCCTAAAAAACATAATTAGAACCTTGAATAGAAGGAAGAAATTAATATCGATGTTATTTTATCTAGTTTAGATTTTAACGATGGTAGAGAAAATTAAGATTAAGATTGAGATATGTTTTCCTCCATAGTCATAATTAAATATTTAGGGTTTATGATTTGGAGTTGAAAAGACAAATTTTTATAGCGTAGCAATATACATGAATTGGAAATTAAGAAGGAAGAGAAAGAGAGATTATATAAATGACAATTTAGTAATTTTAATAACGTTTTATAAGAGGATAATGTTTTGTTTGATTCAAACCTTTTTAATTTAAAAATTGGCTCTTTTCTTTCTCTTTAGTCAAAACATGATTCACCATTTAACAACTAACTTTAAATAATTGTTGCTCTTTCTACCAACGTAAGGAATTATTACTTTTATTAAGAAT
This sequence comes from Allium fistulosum, assembly GCA_030737815.1. NCBI lineage: Eukaryota > Viridiplantae > Streptophyta > Magnoliopsida > Asparagales > Amaryllidaceae > Allium > Allium fistulosum. The sequence goes on from CM060902.1 coordinate 896,511,152, forward strand.
ATTTATTAAAATTACAATTCACTCAACTCATAAATAAAAAGTGGGGATTTAAATCAATATCTACTACTAATAATGCATGCAATTTTTATCGTTAGCACAACATTCAACCACCATGGATAATTTTGAAATTCAATGCCCTAAAAGATAAAGAGAAAAAGAAGAAACGGTTTTAAAAAATATATTAAAATGCAATAGTATAACTAAAATAAGTTATATCAACCACTAAACCATGCCCATAAGTTTTGTACCTTTTGTGCAACTTTGAACCACCATGAATAGTCTTGAAATTAATTACCATAAAAGAAGGAGAAAAAACATCGAACCATCATAGGCAATTAATATGTAGTTATGATAAACAAATTCGAAAGCAAATAATATAAGATTCAAACTTATGAAACATAAAAGTAAATTTTGATCGTAATGTAGAAACATACTCATAAGTTATTTGAATTTATGTAGTCAATTTTCCCATTAAATCGAATATCAATGAAAGTAATTTAATTGTAATTAGTTCTCTACTTAGTTTAAATTCAGATTAAATGAAATTGATAACTATTTATTCTTTTTGTCAGTTGCATGGTATTATCACTTGATATGAACATTTATATTTCAAGTTAGTTTACTTATAAACGTTGTTCTTATCTACATCTTCAATCTAATATTATCTATAATAAATCAGAATAAAATTTAAAATGGCATAACTTCTAACTAATTTTGTAGAAAATAATAGATAATTACCTCATGTAAGATCATTAAGAATTGAATAAAGATCAACCATACATCTAATAGAATATACAAAACTAAAGATTATTTGATGTCAACATAGGAATAAACCAGTTATAACATACAAAACAAATATAGAAACAAATTTCATATTCTTACTCAACAAACAAAAATAAAATGAAATTTGATTTATGTATAAATTTTGAAAGTACAAAATAGTTCAAATTTACTATAATAGATTTTTGAAATAAGAAAAGATTTTATGGTGTCCACTTATTTATAAATCAAGTAATCTCCTATAAAATAAATAAACGAAGCAAACTCATAATCTTATGAAATGAAGAAAAAAAATCAGAAGAATACACAATTCGAGGCAAAAAATCCTAAGCAAAGATGTAAAATTAGTAGTCTTGACCAAAAAAAAAACAAATTTAATATCGCACTAAATAAGAAAGAATATAGCAAAATAAAAGTCAAAATTTTTAATTGATCTCAATCAAATCAAACGCTGAATTAAATGAAAAGACAAATAAAAAATTAAACTTATTAATCGATTTCAATCGAATTAGAGGTTGTTTTGGAGGTCTTCAAACACTGTTTCCATAAAAACAGTAATGTTGAAAGTAAGGAATAAACACAATCACTATAAAATATATGTGTATATTCACACAACAAGGAATAGCTGCCTAGTCCCCAGAATTGAAAGATGATGGAAGAAAAGTCCCTCCTGAAAAAGTTATGAAAATTAGGTTCCTATTTTTAGTTTTTAGCTAATTTATGCTACTTTTGCCTCTGATTTCAATGTTGGGTCGATTTTCTAGGAGGGGACGGTTTGGTAAAAAATAACAAAATAGAGACCTAATTTATATGGGTTTATGAGTAGGGACTTTTTGTGCATGAGCTTTGAGATTAGAGACCTTTGGTCCAAAACCCCTATTCACAAATAATTTAAAATAAAGGAAAAGCGAAGAATAATTAGTGAATTAAATTAATTCTAATCAAAATAAAAAGAAATAAAAATCAATCATTTTTTTGAAAAGAATCCTTGTATCGAAACTACTGAACATGATAAATAACCGAGTAAATACAAAAATTCTTGTATTGAAAATGAAGAGAAGAGGAAAAGAACTATTTTTAGAATATAAAGAAAAAATAAATGCAGGATTATTATACGTGGAAATAGAGTGTTATAAAGAAAGCGTATGAAGTAAAGAATAGTATGTTATAAAAATAAGATTTAATTCTTAAAATTGCATTTATAAATCTAGTAACCTGCTATCAATAAATAACCAAACTCATAATCTTCAAATAGAAACAAAAATCATAACAAGAAATAACTTTAGGCATAAAACTCAAAGAAAAGATCAGCAATTTTGAATAAAAATAATAAATTCAACATCGAATTAAATAAAAAAGAAAAATAACAGAATACAATCTAAATCTTTAAATCGAGCTTGATCGATCCAATCAACCAAGATTTTTGGGGCTCTTTCGATCGATAACATTGAAAGTAAGATAGAAATACAATGCAATACATCAACAAAATCATAAATAATTTAAGATGATTGCAAAGTTAAGAACTTTTGGTGAATTAATTCAAATTCTAGGTAGAATAATAAGTTCTAAAGACCGATCAAAACTTGTGTACTAGAGTCATCATGGAAATAAAATCAAAATCTCTTACCTATAACCAAAGAAAAATGATTGGAGTTACCTTTTCAAAGAATGATTTTTATGGCATGATTTTTTCAACCAAGCTCTATAAAAAAGGCTATTTCTTGAAGATTCTAAGAGTTATGGAAACTCAAACATCAACTATGCATTCTGCAACTTTAATATTTTCAACTGCATATTCAAAAATGTGCAAATAATATGAGTATGGATTACACAACGCAATATAATAAAGGTGGATAAATTATGTAATTAAGTAAATTAAAAAGCAATCTTAATGTATCACAAAATCAAATGTTATTTGAATTTATGTAAACAATTTTCCCGTTAAATTGAATTTCAATGAAAGTAATTTAATTGTAATTAGTTCTACTTAGTTTTAATTCAAATTAAATGAAATTGATAACTATTTATTCTTTTTGTCAATTGCATGGTATTATCACTTGATATGAGCATTTATATTTTAAGTTAGTTTACTTATAAATGTTTCTTATCTACATCTTCAATCCAATATTATCTATAATAAACCGGAATAAAATTTAAAATGACATAACTTCTAACTAATTTTGTAGAAAATAATAGATAATTAACTCATGTAATATCATTAAGAATTGAATAAAGATCAACCTTACATCTAATATAATATACAAAACTGAAGATTATTTGATGTCAACATAGGAATAAACCAGTTATAACGTACAAAAAAAATAGAAACAAAGTTCATATTCTTACTCAATAAACAAAAATAAAATGAAATTTGATTTATGTATAAATTTTGAAAGTACAAAATAGTTCAACTTTACCTTTAATAGATTTTTGAAATAAGAAAAGATTTTATGGTGTCCACTTATTTATAAATCAAGTAACCTCCTATAAAATAAATAAAGGAAACAAACTCATAACATTACGAAATGAAAAAAAAATCAGCAGAATACACAATTCGAGGCAAAAAAATCCTAAGAAAAGATGTAAGATTAGTAGTCTAGACCAAAACAACAAATTTAATATTGCAGTAAATAAGAAGGAATATAGCAAAATAAAAGTCAAAATTTTTAATTAGTCTCAATCAAATCCTGTATTAAATGAAAAGACAAACAAAAATTTAAACTTATTAATCGATCTTAATCGAATTAGAGGTTGTTTCGGAGGTCTTCAAACAATGTTTCCATAAAAACAGTAACGTTGAAAGTAAGGTATAAACACAATCACTATAAAATATAGGTATATATTCACAAATAATTTAAAGATAAAGGCACAGTGAAGGATTATTAGTGAATTAAATTAATTCTAATCAAAATAAAAGAAATAAAAATCAATCAAAGTTTTTTGAAAAGAACCCTTATACTGAACTACTGAACATGAGAAATAACCGAGTAAATACAAAAATTCTTGTATTGAAAATGAAGAGAAGAGGGAAAGAACTATTTTTAAAATATAAAGAAAAATTAAATGCAGGATTATTATACCTGGAAATAGAATGTTATAAAGAAAACATATGATAAAGAGTAGTATGCTATAAAAATAAGATTTAGTTCTTAAAATAGCATTTATAAATTTAGTAACCTATTACAAATAAATAGTCAAACTCATAATCTTACAAATCGAAACACAAATCATAAGAAGAAATAACTTTAGGCATAAACCTCAAAGAAAAGATCAGCAATTTTGAATAAAAATAATAAATTCAAGATCGAATTAAATAAAAAGAAAAATAACAGAATACAATCCAAATCTTTAAATCGAACTTGATCGATCCAATCAGCCAAGAATTTTGGGTCTCTTTCGATTGGTAACACCGAAAGTAAGGTAGAAATATAATGCAATACATCAACAAAATCATAAATAATTTAAGATGATTGCAAAGTCAAATACTTTTGGTGAATCAAATCAAATTCTAGGTAGAATAATAAGTCCTAAGGCCGGTCAAGACTTGTGTACTGGAGTCACCATGGAAATAAAATCAAAATCTCTTACCTACAACCAAAGAAAGATGATTGGAGTAAACTTTTTGAAGAATGATTTCTGTGACCTGAGTTTTCCAACCAAGCTCTATAAAAAAGGTCGTTTCTTGAAGATTAAGCCATATTTATGTAACATATTAATTTCTTTTAGTGCCAACATCAATCCATTCTAATTCATATTAATCAACATAAAATCAAATAAAAAAACATTGTATGCCCAAAAGCATGAAGCATACCATAAAACATAGAAGAGAGAATTCTACTATTACAGCAAAAGGAGCGAATTTTCCATTTGGATCCAAAGGGAAAAAACATATGGTATGATAGATTTATAGATTTAAAATTTTACTTTAGATAAGAAGCTAAGAAAATAAAAGTAAGAAGAGAAGATCACCATGAAACATTTCTAAATAGCTGATATAGAAAATGATTTTTTTAGATAAGGAGTTGAGAAAATGAAAGTAAGAAGAGAAAATGAGCGTAGAACATGTCTAAATAGTTGAAATAGAAAATGAAAGGGCATATTATTATTAATGTATAGTGGAAATTTAACTTGGAGCTTGTAATGGTAAGTAATAATTATTAGGGGGTAAGTGAAACTTTTTCTCTCAAATCAACCAGAGAAGAGGATTGGAAGTAAGAATGAATGAGAAGCAAGAATATAAATGGTCACATATTAAACTTTATATATAATAGAATAGATAATGCATGAGTTGAAAGTGAAGGGTCCTAATTGTAGAACATAGTTGTAATCTGAGGCAGATGTAAATTAAACAAAGAAGAAACCATTCCTTTTTGAAATAAGTTTGTAACCGTCTGTTGGTTTCTAATTTATATCGATGTAGTTTCAAAGTTGATTGATTAATGGTCGTTGGCCAAATACGGATACAACTATGCTATGACCCCACTTCTCCGATATGTTCACTATTTGTTGTGTGATGTATGATCAGTGTCTGTTCTGATCGTGAACTAGTTCAAAGTAGTGAATGTTTGTATCTTCAGTAATCCTGTACCACCCTCAACCATGTTCTCCCATCAGTTGTTCACTAATCATCCGATGGCCTTTTGTGTACATTTCCTTCTCCTTCACTAGAGTTATTAAACGCTTTCACCATTTTCTTTTTAGTAAAAAATTTATTATATTCCTACCGTATACATCCACGTTGATGGAGTTCAGGGATGAGAAGATATTAGAGATGAAGATTATTTATGTAGTGTATATGTAGAGTAGATCAGTATTGTATCTAGATTTGATTCTGTATTTATGGAATTGGGTTCTATTTGTATTTATTCAAATATGTGTATTTGACATCTCAGACATGTTATGGTGATGTGACTATAGTATTGATTATGTATTATATTTTATTCATTTTGCTGAGACACTCTAAAAGTAAACAGTGCTAGAAAGAATTATACTTAGTGGCAAGTACCATTGTCCCAGTGGTTAAGTGATTTGACTTTGGTGCGAGAGGTCACAAGTTTGAAACTTGCGTAGCGTGATTCGAACATTTATTGACACATGATTTGTGATCTATTGTCCCAGTGACATGTTGTATCTATGTATCATTTCAAAAAAAAAGAATTATACTTTGTATCTGATATGTATCCTAGTAGATCCATAGTTGTATATATTATATCTAAACCCCTAATGACTCATCCATTTGATTTTCAAGTTTCAATGTCGGTGTCGATTCGGGTGTCGGACCCAGTGTTCTAAAGGGTGGGTTGTTACTTTTGACATCCAAGTTTAGGTTAGGAACTAGGAAAAGAATTAGGAACGTATTCAGAGAGCGTATTTGTATAGCTAAAATGAGGAATTCAAAGTATATATGCACACACCCATTTACTGTTCTAGTTTTATTTACTATATACTAGGAAGTTGCTAATAAATCCCTTTTTACAGATAGCTGAAATGGGTAATTCATTCGAAACTGGAATAAAGACCAACGTAGCCGATGCAGGTGGGACAAAAACCAAGGTAGGTACTAGCATCCATGTAGATATACTGGATATTCCTGGAGTTAATATTCCAGTGGATCAGACGCTACCTTCAAGCGATGAGCCAAGCTAGTACCATCCCCATCGAACTCGCAGCCACCAACTCCACTGCTAATCTAGGTGCAATTCCATCCCTATTACCACCAACCGTTGACTTTCCTAAGTTGTGTAAGGATTTCTCTAGCCTTAGTGGAAAGCCATTTCTTGAGATGAAACCATACATGGTGACTCAGGCTTGGCTTAATGACTGTGAAAAGATTTTTAACCTATTGGGACTTGATGATGCGACTAAGAGATAGTTAGCTACTTGGCATTTGAAAGATGAAGCAACATGTTGATGAGAAGTAGTAGCAGCTAAAGTGGATGATAATCTATTACTTAGAGGATGTTCAAGTCGGGACTTGAGACGAAGTTTTTTTCTAATGCTGAGAAGGATTTATTGATGGAAACGTTTACAGGGAGAATAGACAGTTGAAGAGTATGTCAGTCGGTTTAATGCGATTTGTATTCAAATTAGTGAATGCTCCTACAAAAAAGGCGTTAACGTTTGCAAAGGGTTCACGTTCACCTTTGAAGGAGTTAGCATTGAATCAGATACCATATGAAGCAATGTTTGAAGAATTGGTAGAGGCAGCATTATTAAACCTTTTGAATGGAAATATGGTCAAGGAACGGTATAAGGAAATTGAAGGACAATAACAACAGTAGGGCAAACACAAAAGAAATGGACCACAAGGAGGCTAAGGCAAAAGACAAGTGATTACTTATAATAGATGTTATAAGGTGGGACATATTGCAAAAAATTGTAGGATGAACCTCTCGAAGCGTAAATGTTATAACTACAACCAGGTAGGACACATAGCTAAGGATTGTAAGGCAGACCCAGCTCAGAAGAAGTTCAAGTGTTATAATTGTGACTAGGTTGGACATATGAAGAAAGATTGCCTAGCTTTGAAGAGTGAAGGTCAGATTGTGAAGGAATATGCTCTGGATGTCGTTCCAACTTCCAGTAAAGCACCACCGATGGTTAGGAGAAATGAAAGAAATATTGCGATGGAAGGTGTGTTGATTTTATCTAATTCTCATGTTCTACTGTGTTTGATACTGGTGCATCCCACTCATTCATATCAAGTGCATTAGTCGACAGTTTAGCTCTTAAACCAAATCTTGTGCACGAATCTATTGTGGTGTAAAATCATATTGGGGGATTGACCCATTTATCGATGTTGTGCCATAATCTAAAGTTGATAATGGATGGTGTGGAGTTCCCTTGTGACACATATGTACTAAAATTTTTGGGGTATGGGTTGATTTTGGGAATGGATTGGATGTCTCGCTATGTGGTAGTATTGGATTGTCATAGGAGGACAGTTCGATTGAGGAAAGGCGATGGCTTGATTTGATTCTATGTTTTAAGCCGATATTTCTATTATAGGGACATAACAGTATTCACTTAGCCTGTCACAAGAAGAGCTATCATGTACACTCGTAGTGAAGGACTATCCCAAAATATTTGAAGAAGTTTTCGATCTTCTTCCGAGAAGAGGAATCGAATTTTGTATTGATCTCAAAAAAGACGCTAGACCAGTTATTATGCCTCTTAGACATATGGCTCTGAAGGAAAGACAAGAATTTGATAAGCAAGTATTAGAATTATTACAAAATGATTTTATTAGAAGGAGCATTTCCGAATAGGGAGCCCTTATCATTTTCGCTACCACGGCAGATAGTTCCCTGAGGTTATGCGCTGATTATCGAGAATTAAATAAGTTAACAAAGAAAAAGTGCTATCGACTGCCACATAATAACGGCCTCTTTGATCAGTTAGTCGGAGCAAAGGTTTTCTTGCAGCTTGACTTGGCAACTGGATTTCACCAGTTGAGAGCTGCAGAGGGTAGTCCGTACGCCAGATGGATTATTTGGGTGGTTGGTGATGCCGTTTGAATTGACTAATGATTTGGCTTATTTTGTTGATTTGATTAATAGAATAACCCAAGAGTAACTGAATAGGTTTGCAATGGTCTTCGTGGATGATATTCTTATTTATTCTAGAAGTGAAGAGAAGTATAAAATTCATCTAGGAGTAGTGATGGAAGTTTTGGGAAGGAATCAGTTGAAGGCTATATTTTATAAATGTCACTTCTATAAAGATGAAGATCGTTTTCTTTGGCATGTAATATCAGCGGATGGATTAGTACTAGACCTAGGGAGTATAGCTGTGGTTAGGGATTGGAAAACACTGAAGAATGCTTCAGAAGTCCATAGCTTTTTGGGTTCAGTTGTATTTTATCGAAAATTCATTAAGGATTTTGAAAAGATATTGGCGCTCTGACCCGTTTGACTAAAAATAATCTAATTTATACTTGGAACCTAGAGTATGAAGCGGCGTTTATTAGATTGAAGGAGTTATTGACCGGTGCTCCAGTTTTGGTTATTCCAGATGGTACCAAACTATTTACCGTATATATTGATGCATGCAGTACTTGTCTTGGTGGTGTCCTTTTGCAAGAAGGAAATGTAGTAGCATAAGCAAGTCGACGGTTAATGAACCTTGAGAAGAATTATCTAACGCACAACTTGAAGTTAGCTACTATTGTATTTGCATTAAAGTCATGGATGAATTATTTTTTAGGTGAGAGATTCGAGCTATTTACAGATCATAAGTCTCCCAAATACTTGTTTTCATAAAAGGATTTGAATCTATGGTAGCAGTGGTGGATGGTATTCTTACCATCGTATGATTTTAGTGTTTCTTATACTCCATGGAATGGTAATGTTGTTGCAGACACTTTGAGTAGGAAGTACGCGGAGATAAATGTTATATTGATAGAATGGAGAATTTTGGAGTTCATATCTGAGTTTTATTTCAGACGTCAATCAGAATACACACCTGGATTGTAGAGGTTGGGCCAGTGTTGATGGATCATGTTGGAGCAAGTCAAGGGAAGGATGTGTCATTAGTTAATATTATGGAGCAATTAGGACGGGGTGAACGATCGAGCCATTTGGATCATTACTTCAAAGATCAGAAAGGTTATCTAAGGGGATATGGAAGGCTATGTCTACCATAGGTGGTGGAATTGATAGAGGAGGTCTTGGGTGAGTGTCATCACTCTAGAATAACTATTCATTCAAAAGGGGATAAGATGTATTAGGATGTGAAGAGAGTATTCTATTGGCCAAGAATGAAGAGACAGATAGCTAAATATATGGCGAAGTGTATGACATGCTAAATGCTATAACTTCCATTAGACATGCCACGGTGGAAGTGGGAGTTCATATCCATGGATTTTGTATATGGATTACCCCTAAGTAGAAGAGGAGGCGAGTGTATATGGGTAGTAAATCATCTTACGAAGAGTGCACATTTTATTCCAACAAAGAGCATGAGAATTGCGGTGACTTTAGCGACATATTATATTAATGAAGTGGTCAGGCGAAATGGAATTCCAATAGTATTGTAAGTGACCAGGATCAACTTTTCATGAGTGAATTTTGGAGCAGTTTAAATGAGGCATTGGAGACAGAGTTGAATCTAAGCATCACATATCATCCGCAGACCGATGGATAGACAGAGAGAGTATACACTGTTTGGAGGAATTGTTGAGGGCTTGTATACTGGATTTTGAAGAGTTATAGGAGGAACATTTTCCTTTGATGGAGCTCAGATATAATAATAGCTACCAGGCTCGCATAGGCATGATACCATTTGAAGTTTTATATGGAAGACCGTGCAAGTCCCCTTTGTGTCGATGGAAGTCTATGGACAAAATTATTTTGGGGATATGGTTGTAGATACTACGTAGAAATGATCTCATTAGAAAGAGAATGAAGGCTGCATGGGATCGGCCGAAGTCATATGCAGATAGGAGGAGAAAAGATTTAGAGTTTGAGATAGGAGATTTGGCCTTTGTTAAAGTTTCTCCGTTAAAGAGGGTAGTAAGATTTGGGAATTTGGGAAAGTTGGCACCTAAATTTGTCAGCCCATTGTCAGTGTTGGTGAGGATGAAACATACAAGTTTAGACATAATATGGAAATCTATTTTTTTTACACCAAATACATGAAATAAATAACATAATTTGACATAGAAGCCTAAAGCTAGGGTCTAGGCATGTTCCCCGATGATTTAAGATGAAGCGGTGGCGACCAAAGGCAAGAATGACGAGCACGATGACTAAAACCCAAAACTGAAATATGAAACTATAACACACCGGTGGACTGACGGCCATAGACCAGTGCACGTTAATTTTGCCTGTATGAACCTCGGCCTAATAGTCTAATATAAATAAATAATATATAATTTTATTCATGGTTTCTTTTATGTTCCGAAAAGTGATCTGAAACATGACTAGTGGAAATGACGGTTGTAAAAAATGAATGGATATATGTGACAGTGCTACGAAATAAATGAATATAAGGAACATGGCAGTGATATGAAATGAATGGATATATAGAATAGTTTAGTTGTTATATAAAGTGGGTATGTATATATGTTTTATGATACGAGACTGTAATGTGATGATGAACTTGGATGGGAACAAGCCTGGGATGTAGGATAGAGCCCTAGAGTATGTAGGTGAATGCGAATGCAAATGTGGTCCTATGACACTTAGTATGTGGTTTAGGAATGATGAATATTGCTTCCTATAGTGCTTCGATGGACCAAGTGGAGGGGTGGATGTAAATGATCCTGTAGGGCATGTGGCTAGTCCAGGGCATGAGTCTAATTTGGTAGCATGAGGATGATAGACTACCCTGTAGGTCATGAGGCTAGTCCAGGACGTGAATCCTTTAAGCGGTTGAAATGACGGTGGACAATAGGCAACCTTGTAATGAATGAGGCGAGTCTAGGGAAGTGAGTCCACGTAGACGTGATGCGATATAACTGGATGTATGTGACAGTTAGGTATAGAATGGCGATGGAAAGTATGGTAGCCAGACGATAGACTCATATCATGTTGTACTATTAATTTTGTAGTATATGTAGAGTAGATTATGGTTCACTCACTAGGCTTATGTATTACTCCCTCATGCTTTTATATATATGTGTGTGTGTGTGTGTGTATCCGGGTTGATGGAGTTCAGGGATTAGAAGGTATCAAAGATGGAGATTTATTTATGTAGTGTATATGTGGAGTAGATTATTATTGTATCTGGATTCGATTCTGTATTTATAGGATTGGTTTATCTGTATTTATTCAGACATGTGTTTTTGACATCTCAGACATGTTATGGTGATGTAACTATGGTATTGATTATATATTATTTTTTATTCATTTCGCTGTGAGACTCTGAAAGTAGACAGTGTTAGTTGGAATTATACTTAGTATTTGATATCTATCCTAGTAGATCCGTAATTGTATATTATATCTTGACCACCAATGACTAGCAACTTTGTTTCTCATGTGTCACGTTAGTTCGGGCATTGGACTTGGGGTTCAAGACGGCGACTTGTTACAGTTTTCGTTCCAAAGCCTTATCATGGGACCTATAATCCACCTTAGAGTTATACTACGTGTAATCGGTATACATATCTATTTGGATGCATCCCTCTATTTAATTATTTTGTCTAGCTCGTGTTCCAATTTATGATGCTTCCTCTGCCTAGCTTCACCCAAATAGACGTGAATCATTACACAACATGTACATGGTCTTTCTTCATAACTTGGGCAGAGTGCTTCTAACGACCTGTATTTTACGTATCGGAGGATCATAAAATATTATTTTAAAATTCATATGAGGTCATATGACTAACATTGGGAATTCCTATTCATGACTTTTCCTATCTTTAGAATTTTTGGATGTTTTTACCCCTAGAAACTTGTAATGACTATAACCTTTGATAGAATCCTAAGTAGCATCCAAGACGACTTCTGTGGGAAAGATATGTTAGTTTCTCTTTCCGTAGAGTGGTCATAATAGTGATTTAGACTTTTTGGGTAGGAGATATGGCTATTTGAAGATTCACAGTTTTTGGAGTACTTTAGTGGGTAGTTAGTGAGTTTAGGGGCAAGCCCACTAACCCATTTTGGGTTTGGAGACCTTCTTCGGTTGAACCATCATTCCCAAATCACTTTTACCACTTTCTAAATAGATCTAAGCCTCCTTTAACTCTTCCTCTACCCAAAACCTTCTCTTTTCTCCTCAAAATCAAGTCTTAATCATAGAGTAAGTTTAGATTAACACGAGAATCCATTAGAAATCTTCACATCCACATTTTTGAGAAGAGAAAATCTCACTTTTGCTATTCATTTTTTGATTTGCATCGATTTGTATGCAAAACTTGGATTTTTGGGGTTTTGGTGAGTGATTTATTATCTCTTACCTTCCCATATATGTATATATAGGTTTCAATAGTTTAAACCCATTTTTAAAGTCAAATTAATGCTTTGGAACTGTTATCTAAGTCAAACCTGAAGCAAAATGAATTTTGAAATTTTTAAAGAGCTTTAGTTATGTTGCTTTGGAGTATAGTTGCTTTGTATGTGATAGGCTATATTATGGATGTATTTTGCATGAAAAATTGTTATATTTCGATGTATGTTTGGCTGTTTGGATGTTGAATGTGATTTGTGTGTGTGTTGTGTTTTTGTGATTGATTATATGGATAAAACGCACATTTATGCGACTTAGAGTTAAGAAACGTGAAACCGGGCTTTACTCAAGATTGCTGAGAATTATATCTTACATACGGAATGCACAAGCATCTAAGAATAACAGTGAAATCGACATGAAATTTGGACTTGGCGAAGCCACAAGAAATCGGCTCAGTGGAGTGATGTGGTGGCCGAGCACGGAAGTCGGTTTGATGGAGTAATGTCATGGCCGAGCAAGGAAGCCAATTCGGTTTGGTTAGGTGGCGATCTGGCTCTAGTCGATGTAGGTTGCTCGGTGGGTGGTGATTCGGTGACTGGACATGAAATTCGGTTCAATATTATGGATTGGCTCGTGTCTAGGTGGCAAAATCAGTTTGGCGTATGTGCTTAGTTCAGGTCTTGTTTGATGTAGTCAAGGTTTGGACCGAGCAGGGGTGGTGCATGGGGTTTGACTATAGACTTTGTGCATGACATGGACGTGCTGCGAGGTAGAGTTTGGGGATCTTTGATGAGTTATTGGGGAGTAAGGATGGATGACTCTAGGAAGGCTCAGGATGACCTCAGACTTTGTGCAGTGACTAGTGAAGCAATGGCATGGTGTTTTGATGTCAATGACGTGATGACTTTGGGACCTTAGTATGATGGCTCTACGACTTATGATGGGTGTATAGAGCCATTTCCATGATGATGACTTAACGATGAGAGTCGGGGCGGTGATCCAGAAAGGCAAGTTCAACAATGAGGGCTTGTGAGTGGGCGACTATGCCCTATTTGGAGATAGGTGTGATGGAATAATGATTGAGTTTCATTATGGAGATGCATGCAATAGGATCGTTGATAACTTGAAGGCTTCTAGTGTGCTCGTGAAGAAGGGGTATGTGGTGATGCTCACCTGGATTTGCGATTGTGTCTGCATCTTGCGATAGTAGATTACCCTAGGCTTTGCGACTGTGGGCCTGGTTCCTACCCATTCAGAGTGGCATGTATTCAAGCACTGATGGAGCTGATATTATGATTGGGTTCTTGGTTTGCGATTATGCCATACGAGTTATCATATATCAAACGCACACGAGTGATGGTGAGGATTTCTTAATGGATGCTATGTTTTCCATGGTTTTTATCACTCTAGGGTGTCATACGACATAGGTATTTTCAACCATATACCTAGATACTGGACAACATACTTCGATTGCAATACATTTATATAGTTATGGTATTAGATTAGTGTATATCAATTGTTATGTGCTAACTATTTAGATGTAGGGACATGTCAAGTATGGTTCTTCATACCTATGCCTCTTATTTACTATATGTGATTTTAACAATATTTTTGAGACGATGTATCGCTCACACAAGACTATTGTCTGACTTTGAGGCTTTACGCTTTATTTCTTATTATCTCGGGTATTCTTAAATGATTATATTAGGGATAACATGCCTCGATAGCATATAGAGCTGTAAGGGGTACGAGCATAAGGCTACACTTTCATATATCTATACTTGGAGCTTACTATCGCTTATATTCTGTTGTGCGGTACTGTGGAACTATGTTAGTACTTATATTATGAGAGACATTTATAGAGTTTATTCTAGAGATTTGGATGTATAAACCCTTAATTTCAGATTTTGTATAGTCTGTGAACCTGATGCTCTCTGATGTTTTATTTATGGTTCATTTTATTATGTCACCGTCTCATCTTTGTTACATCTATGTTATTATATTATATTTTTTCTATGCGCTGTGAGATGTTTTACAGGTTTTGTGTTTGGGTTTTTCACTACTTTGTATTCTTGGCTACCGTCCTACATCGGTCGGGTACCCCCACAACGTATCATATAGTTATAGTGGGTACCAATGGCGTAGGCCAGTCTTCACATTTGGTACCAGAGCTTAGGTTGCATGTACGATCTAAGTCGTACCTGGATCCATTAGAGATAATGAAGAAGCTATCACCTTAGAATGATCCAGCGATATATGAGAGAGCATACTTGTTATATCCTGGTTTTTAAAACTATATAGTAGTGTTATATAGTATATAAGTCACATTGCATTCATGGACACCACTTATTCCTTTTTAGAGGGACTGATCATTCTTATTATAGTTTATAAGAATGAGTCGGCTAACGAGAAATATTGCTAGAACTCCATCTCTAGAGTGGAAGAGGTGGCGGAATCGGGGGCTGCTAACCCCAACATGCAGAACGTGTTCGTTGAGATAGTGCAAAACATGGTCCAAAATGCCCAAGTTGCTCCGGTTGCAGCTGTTGGTGGTGGTGCTCCAGGGAAAGCGTCGAGGATTGACTTTGCCAAACTGAGCAAGGATTATTCTACCCTGGGAGGCAAACCGTTTCTTAGAACGGAATCAACCATCGAAGTGTAGGATTGGTTGGACACCTGTGAATGCATCTTTGAGGACATAGAGTTAGAGGAGCAATAAAGAGAAAGATGGGTGCTAGACGCTTTAGGGAAGAGCTATGGGGTGGTGGAACGCCATCAAGATCACTACTCCTAAGGACCAGATTACTTAGAAGTAGTTCAAGGTGAGATTTGAAGAGAGGTATCTACCAGCCACTCAGAAGTCAGTACTAATTATACAAAGAATTATTGTTTATGGTAAGTACTAATCATACAAGGAAATGAAATATGTTTTGAAGCTTTGAAAATTATCCACAATGTAATAATGTGATATGTAGAACTAGTAAATAAATAAATAAGTAAGTATACAATTTTATAAATATGGCTATTTTTGCAATTAATAAATGAGGATAAAGTACGTATTTAATTGTAAATAAATAAAAAGGAATATAATTTTGCTAAATTAAAGTATCTAAAATTTTTAGAAATAAAAGAATAATTTTCCTATACATAAACTCTTTTTGAAATAATTGGAGGTTGATCGTCGTTTCTATGTGATGAGGAATTTGAATAAACAGGGTTATAAAACATCTGGCATGATATTTTCGATATTATTTCTCTAATTAACCCCTTTACTTGTCATATAAAATATTATATGAGGTTGAGTGGGATCCATAGACATTTGGTAAATGAGTAAATAGTATCGAGTGGTATGGGCTGCTTGAGTGACTATTTACTTGATTACTCTTGAATGTGTATGACACTCTTTTATGATGGTAGCTGTCGGTTATCATTGTAGAGCATGAGATGGTTTTATGTCTATTGATTGTGTATTGAACCCTAATAGAATGGAGCCCACCATAGTCGGTTGATCATGGGGTCGTGTCCCAGATCCGTGGCATCATTACTATGTGTTGTGTGCTGAAATTTATATGTGTGATGATATGTGTTATCCAGGTTTTCAACCCACCAGAATCCAAAAGAAGTCGGAACAACTTCATCGAGTTAGAATAGCTCAAAATCCAACCAAAATGACTAGAACAACAAGCCAAAGGAAGTCAGAAGAGAAGATAGAGAAATTCTCTAAGGATATGGATCGCCAACGATCCATAGCATATGCTCATGAGTCCATCAACCTTCTTGCATCACACTACAATATGTGTTCTAGGAGCATGTCTAGGTTTGAGGATATTTTGAGCTAGTTAAATCAAGAAACAAGCATTCGTCTAGTCCAATCAGCAGCCAAATACAACCGGTAAGCAAACCATCATCAAAATAAGGGAATGTGCTACGAGACTACATGAACAACATCAATACAAGACAACAAAGGCAGTCCAAAAAGCAAAGTCCAAAATTAGGCTAAGTATATGGATCGCTAGCGATCCATATACCATGGATCGCTAGCGATCCATACTATTTCACAAGTCATCTGCGATCTTCATGGAGCAAGGCAAGGGGAGAATGCTAGGCATTGGCTCGCCTTCGAATCAATCCTATGGACCGCTAGCGATCCATCCTTTTAGCTCAGGCCGTGGCGTAACCTCCAGTGCGCCTTCCTGTGTTAATCTGCAAGCATGTGGCAAACAGGCTTGGCCCAGTATCTCTTCAACCTCTATAAATACAATCCTACCTCCAACATAAACAGGATCTTCTGGATGGTTGCTAAAACTCTACAGAAAGCTTTCTTTACTCTTCTCCTTCCTCACAGCGGTCATCCAAAGGGTTCACTATGATTCTCCAGTGAACTCTAATATTGGGGACTTGATCTAACTAGGGACATTCAAGAACTTTTTAATTCGATTAACTTTGTAACAACAATTAGTCAATAATAAAAACTATAAAGTGGACTTAGGCTTCATTAACAGCCAAACCACTATAAAAATCTTCTTGTCTTCTTTCCGTTTCTCCTTTTTTACATTTATTCTCTATAAGAACGGTGCTGGTTCTTTCACCCTCAATGCAGAGTGTTGATCCATTTTTTGGGTTAACATTTTGGTGCTTTCACTGAGAACCCAACTCAGGATTCAGATTCAGCTATCTACTTTGGATCAGATAGGTCCAGAAGTTAGACCCTCAATCTTTGCTTGAAAAATCTGCAGTTTGGAATCAATGGCTCCGGGAAGGAAGGCAACTGCCTCTGGAAGATCCATAGAGACAGTAGTAGCTAGAGATGATATGAATTATCAACAAACTGAAGCATATGGTGCCAATGTAGGAGATCCGGTGCCAGCATCCTCCAATCAATGCGAAGTCGTTACAAGAGATGGGTTGAACAAAATGGTTGAAGAAATCAACCAAAAATTGGAAAGCAGTCAGAGAGCTTTGATGGATAAGCTCAAAGCTCTCTTAACCTTACAATCAAATCCTACTCCAAGAACTATGGCTGAACCCACGGCTGTCTTAGAACAAGAAAATTCTTCCATTTCTGGCTTAAACAGAAGAAACGAGAAGCGGCCGCAAAGAAGGGTGACAGCAGGAACTATAGGAATCAATGCAGAAGAAAATACAAGTACTCTGCTCGTCGCAAGGTAACCAACTTTGAACTTGAACCAAGGGGAAAAAACCCCACGAGAGGATATAGCCATGGACCTCTCCAAATCAGAAGATGGAGAACAATTTAATGATGACAAGTTGGAAGAGAATGCCAATGCATTAGATAATGCTAGAAATGTCCAAACTGCCCAGTCAGGATAAATGCAAGCCAACGGGATCCTGAGGGAGTGGTCCTCCCAAAGACAGGAGAGCTTAGGCTTCAGCCCACTCACCAAGACCTTTTGTAAAGCCAAACACTTGGTGTAGTGACTGACAGCTGTCCTCTGGACTACCGGACATCAGAGGCACTTATCGCGGATATGGTTAAGCGATTGATGGACGAGAATAAAAATAGGAGAGATGATGAATAGGGATCCGCACCAAGTCAAACTCTATTTATTGATGAGATCTTGAATGAGCGATATCCAAACAAAGACACAGTGCCAACTATTTCATCCTACTCTGGGACAAAGGACCCAAAACCCCATTTGTACAAGTATAGTTGGTACATTGACGGAGCAAATGCTTTGGAGGCTGTTCGATCTAGGTGATTTTCCATCTTTTTGGAAGGAATTGCTTCCATGTGGTTCACTAGGCTTCCTTCGAGATCTATCTACACTTTCGACCAACTAGCAACAAGATTCCTATATCAGTTCAGGCGCCATACTGCACAACCTAAAGATGTGATGTCCCTGCCCGGACTATTCCAGGGATGAAATGAATCGCTGAAGTCTTTCATGAACCAGTTTAATACCGCAGCGATAAAGGTGAGCAAGTCAAATGAGGACATGGTTTTCACGGCCTTGGTCCATGTCATTCACCCCGAAACTGAATTCGAAAAGTGGATCAAAATGAAGCATCCCACTTTGAGGAAGGATTTCAATCGCAAAGCAAATCAATACTTAAGATTGGAGGAAGCGCAGGAGCTAAAAAGGAAGTTTACTAGCACGCAACTAATGAACATCAGGTGGAGTTACGTGGCAATGAATCAGAATACAAACGCCTCTGGGACTGCTGAAGGAATCTCAGGCAAAGATGGAAATCAAAAGAGGAAGAATCAAAATCCCAATAAAAGAAATGGAAATAATAAAAGCCTTAAAGGCTTCAGGCCTGAAGATTACACCCCACTCACCGATACTCCGAAAAACATCTATCTCGCGACACAGAGGTCTGAGGAATATAAAAAACCCTAAGAGGGAACCAACTGAACAACAAAAGCGCTCAGGGAAGTTCTGCCGCTTCCACGAGACGCACAACCACAATAAAAACGAATGTCGCCACCTAAAGAACTTAATTGAAAAGCTAATTCAGGAAAAAAGCTTCAACAATAAGTGAGAAAATCACAGAAACCTGACTAGCCCGTGGCTCCTCAAGATCCTAGAGATTGAAGAAACCAAGCTGGAACCAGTGAATAAGGATCAAAATAAACTGACCAGAGACTCATCATTGGAACGATATCTAGAGGCCCACATCCTACACAGAGAAGTTCGGGAGAGATGGAGCAGTATGCAAGTTCGTTAAAGCACGCTCCGAAGGAATCGTGTCTCACAATCAAGGATGGGGCTCCAATCAAGCAGCATAAAACTTTAGATGACAATATTGTATTCATAAATCGAGATATCGAAAGGATCGAAGCTCCAACACTCGATCCAATGGTGGTGACACCGTGACTGTAGGAATTGGACCCGTTGTAGTCCGACGAGTATTGGTCGATAGCGGTAGTTCTGTCAATATTCTTTTCAAACGCACCCTTGACCAAATTAAGATCAGCATGAAAAGCGTGTTTGCATGCCAAAAAAAATCCAAAGGTTTACTGGCGGACGTAAACAACCCGTAGGGACGATTGACTTGCCAGTGGAACTTGGAAAGGGTGATCGAAGAGTCACCCTCATTCAGACTTTTGTAATCATGGACGAAACTTCCACGTAAAACGCCTTTTGGGATGGCCTGCCCTAGCAGATTTCAGAGTTGCTCTGGTCCAATGGTGCCTTACCATGAAGTTCCCAATAGCAAACAGAATCAGAGTGGTCAAAGGAGATCAATGCGCCGCCAGAGAATGTTATGTTGTAGAGTTACACGAATCTAAAAGAAGGGAAAAGGTGAAGGATGTGGGGAGAACTTTCCATATTCGTGAACCTTCTAAATAGCAACTACAAAGCCGCCTCTGGCTCGGGGACCATAGCCGATTCGATAAGGCTTTGGACCCTAGAAAGAAGAGTTCAAGGGAGGATCGGGCAGCACCGGCAGAATTGACGGTGTCTGGCCCAGTCGATATAGATGACCCAACAAGACTCTTGAAAATTGGATCGCACTTTGGAAACAAGATGCGATTGGAACTTACTAAATTTCTTCACGCCAACTTAGATGTGTTCGCTTGGACGCATTTTGATATGTGTGGGGTATCACCAAAAATCGCATGCCACTTGATCAACATTAACCTCAAGTTCACGCCAGCAAAGCAAAAGAGGCGCAGCCTGGGCTCTAAATGGTCCAAGGCGTTAAGAGAAGAGGTGGACAAGCTAATGGCCAACGGTTTTATCCGTGACACAACTTATCCTAAATGGGTGTTTAATCCGGTCTTAGTCAAAAAGTCCAATGGGAAGTGGCGAACCTGTATCGACTACTCGAACTTAAACAAAGCTTGCCCAAAAGATAGCTTCCCTCTGCCCAGAATTGACCAGCTTATGGATGGGACAGCGGGACATGAACTGCTACCATTCATGGACACATACTCAGGGTACAACTAGATCCCGATGCACGAACCTGATCAAGAAAACACCAACTTCATCACCGATCTGGGACTATACTGCTATAGGGTAATGCCATTCGGTTTAAAGAATGCTGGGGCAACCTACCAAAGATTGGTAAATACCATGTTCAAGCATCAAATCGGGAAAACCATGGAGGTTTACGTGGACGACATGTTGGTCAAATCGCGAGTAGTTGACAATCACCTGGATAATCTCACTGAAATATTTGAAATACTCCAGAAGTATGAAATGAAACTCAATCCACTCAAACGTCACTTCGGAGTAGCTACCAGAAAATTCTTAGGATTCATAGTAAGTGCTAGAGGCATTGAAGCAAATCCAGAGCAAATAACTGCCCTACGAGAAGCCCAAGCCTCGAAGAATAAGAAAGAATTGCAAAGCTTGAATGGGAAGGTCACAACATTACGCCGATTTATCTCGAAAGCCACTGACAAGTGCATACTGTTCTTTGATGCATTAAAGAAAGGAAATAAAAACTTTGAATGGAGTGAGGCGTGTTAAACTGCATTTGAAGAATTGTTGCGACACATGGAAGCTCCGCCGATCCTATCAAAGCCAGTGGACTTAGAGGTCTATTCATTTACCTAGCAATCACACCTTATGCATTGAGCGCTTCCCTTGTGCATGAAGAAGCAAAAATCCAACGACTCGTATACTAAATTAGCAAGCGGTTTATCGGAGCTGAGAAAAATTACCCAAAGCAGGTAAAGCTAGCGTATTGCCTCTTGATCGCGTCTAGGAAGTTACGCCCATATTTCCAAGCACATCCAATCAAAGTACTAACTGATCAGCCTTTGAAGCAAATACTATATCGATCTGAAACTTCCGGACAAATTCTCAAGTGGATCCGAGAAGGCTATCAATGGGCAACTACTGGCAGATTTCATCGCCGATTTTACCATACGGGGAGATGAAGAAGAAACACCATTGGAAGTAGAGATGCAATGGAAACTCTTTGTTGCTGGTGCATCTAACAACCTTTGTTCGGGGCAGGGGTAGTGCTTGAAACCCTCGAAGGATGAGCCATTTGCTATGCCTTACGCTTTGAATTCCCTGTAACAAATAACGAAGCGAAATACAAAGCATTGATAACAGGGATGAAAGTTGTGAAAGAACTCAGAATAAAGTCCGTTCACATCTACAGTGACTCCCAGCTAGTTGTCTGCCAGGTAAAAGGCGAGTACCAGGCTCAAGGGAAGAACCTTGCCCCGTACCTATCTAAAGTACAAGAGCTGCTGAGCGACATCAAACATTATATCATAACTCACATTCGGCGGGAGCAAAACACCAAGGCTGACCACTTAGCTAAAATTGCAAGCTTCGGAGAAGCTCAAGCTTTGGGATTAGTCCTGGTTGAGACTCTGACTGCCTTAATATAGATGAAATGGATGTCGACTGGATTCTTGAGACCACCAACGACCAAAAACATAGATGACGTCAATCAAGGACCGCTGACTTACAGGGACCCTTACAACAGAACGGAATCAATGGAAAAATCTTCTTTGTAAAGCGCCGCGATTCGTAATACAGGATGGAATACTCTACCGAAAGGGATTCTCTACCCCCTTTCTTAGATGCATGACCAATGATGAAGCTCAATGGATCCTGAAGAAACTGCACAGCGAATGCGGAGACCATACTGGGAGGCAAACCCTTGCAAAGAAAGTTCTCCGGTACGGGTACTTCTGGCCAACAATAAACCGCGATGCAGCAGACTATGCCAGACAGTGTGATCGTTGCCAAAGATTCGGAAAAATTAAAAGAACTCCCTCAGCAGAGTTAACACAGATGGTCAGCCTATGGTCGTTTGCAATATAGGGAATCGACTTGATTGGCGTATTGCCAATAGCTAAAGGAGAGGCCAAATACGCAAAAGTTGCTGTTGACTATTTCACGAAAGGGGCCGAAGCGGAACCGCTGGCCACCATTACCACAAAGAAAGTCATTAATTTTGTTACTAAAAACATTATTTGTAGGTTTGGTGTGCCATAGAAAATCATCACTGATAATGGGACCCAATTCGAAAGCGCCGAGTTTAAAGACTTATGCGAACACTTCCGGATTGAGAAGAGCTTTTCTGCAGTCGACCATCCGCAAGCAAATGGGTAGGTGGAAGCGATAAACAAGATCATCAAGTCCACCATCAAGAAGCGACTAAATAAAGCAAAACGGAACTGGGTTGATGAACTTAGACTCACACTATGGGCTTACAGAACAACCTACAAAGCGGCAACCGGTCACACTCCATTCGCCTTGGCATATGGCTCGGAATCAATGATTCCCGTCAAACTAAAAGTCCCCTCCCATCAAAGGCAAATTTTTAATCAAAAGAAAAATGAGCAGCTCCTAATCGAATTACTGGATATGATTGACGAATGGAGGGAAGAAGCCGAGTTGAGGACCACTTTCCACCAAAAAAGGGTCGATCGATACTTCAACTCCAAAGTTTACAACCAAACCTTCGAAGTGGGAGACCTCATCCTTAAACGAGTCTATCCCATGTCGAGAGCCTTCGAACCAAACTAGGAAGGGCCATATGTGGTCAATCAAAAGCCAAGGGATGGAACTTTCAAATTGACAACCGTCGACGGAATCCAAATTCCAAGAGCATGGAACAGTGGATTGCTGCACCGTTACTTTAGCTGAAAACTACCTTATGTACTTTCTATTTTTCAGCAAATAAGCCATCCCCGGATGCCGAGGGCATTGTAAATAGGCAAAAACTTGCCCAACTTTTCTTAATAAAATTAATTCACTTTTTAAACCAACAAAACTATGTTAATAATAGCAACCTGTTGAGTCAACGAGGTCAAATCGGCTCAAAACCATGCAATTGCTACTTGAGAAAGTGGAATCATGCTCAAGTATGCCCCACTTACCCGTCAGGTCAACGGAAGCAAATTGACTCAAACCGTTGGATCGGCGGAACCCGATCCCTGCCTTCTAAGAACCGGTGCTGCCCCGACAACATCGGAAGGCTCAAATAAAAAAGCCATGCATCCCATAAGCTGTGCAAACTCCTAAAAAGCCGCGCATCCCATAGGCCGCGCACTAACTTTTCGAGCCGTGAAAATCATGTTCTTAAAACATAAAATCCTCACGTTGCCCAAAGATAGGCAACATTGAGAAGTATGAAAAGCAGCACATCCCAAATGCCACACACTAACTTTTCGAGTCGTGAAATAACGCTCTTGAAACATAAACTCATCGCCTTGCCCAAAGATAGGCAACATTGAGAAATATCAAAAGTCGTGCATCCCATAAAGCCACACACACTTTTAAGTACCGGTATTGCCTCGGCAATACTGGGAAACTTATCCATCATAGGAATAACGAGGATCAACCCATTCTCTTATCAGGAGTAATGGGCACGAATCCAACAAAATCGAAGTGCTACGAACCGGTAGAAAACTCAAATTGCGGACACGCAATGATTAACTATAACATTTAACGTGGATAACTTTTAACTATCCATGGTTAATTCATACAATGTGCATGCTCTAAGTAATGAAGCGCATGTTTGAAGATCGCAGAATCCCTAAGAAATAATGTTCATATGTATTTACTCATGTTCTTGAGTAGTGATAAGTGGTTTAACTTCCAAAAATTTGCAAAGATTATTCATTTTACATGAAGAGTGTTTCTGAATTCTTTAGTAGTTAATCTTATAACTATATGTTCTGCACTTAGTTTACATTTTTTTAGAAACATTTCTAACATACATATGTTACACACTTTCTCAAATTGCATAAAAAAGGTAAACTATATACTAAAGTTGTAAAACTTACAGAAAACCAAATCATAACTTAGTTTTATTCCAAGTTTTGGTATGTAGACTATTCAAACCACAAGTCACCGGTCGTTTACCAAGTGTTCAAAGTAAAAAGCCCTGTGAACTGGGGGCATACACTAATACTCAAACAGAAATGCTCAAAAACAAAAACAAAAACACTTCACAAGTTTTGTTACTTTAAACAAAGAATTTTGGCAGTAATCACAGGACTAGATAAAATAAAATAGAAGTAAGCAAAGTAGACATAAGTGCATAGAACACAAATAAGAAGATAAGTGAAGTTACAGTCAAAATAACAGCAATGTATTATTTATAACTCTTTTCTGTACAAGATCAAAATGCGGGGGCCGTACCCATACAATACCAGCCAACAAAAGAAAAAAGTACAGACAACGCAACAAAAGCAGCAAGTGCATACTCTGCACTTGAACAAAACAACACAAAATGACTCAAAATCGGATTAACCACCATCCAAGCTTCTCAACGCCTTTTCCGCCACTCCCCTTCCTGCCTTTCGTCTAAAGTATTTGCTTTGCCTCCGGAATAGTATCGCTATCGGTAATGTCAACTATTTCTTCGGTGCTGATGTCTTCTTCTTGCTCTTTAACTTTCTCGAAAGTTTCCCCTTTAGTCTTTTGCATCTGAGATCTGCGAGAGCTATTAAAGGAGTTTATTGCTTAAAATTTCTCCTTCTTGATGGCAACCAGTTGTTGTTGAGATTTGCATGGCTGCTCTATCTGAATCTCCTGCTCCCAAATTTCGACCACCGTGAAGTCACCCTCTAAAGATACGGAAGGATCATCCAAGCCATGTAATGCGGCA
Organism: Allium fistulosum; assembly: GCA_030737815.1. Classification (NCBI taxonomy): domain Eukaryota; kingdom Viridiplantae; phylum Streptophyta; class Magnoliopsida; order Asparagales; family Amaryllidaceae; genus Allium; species Allium fistulosum. The sequence goes on from CM060902.1 coordinate 896,536,376, forward strand.
ATTTTCTCGGACTCCGGCCCCAGCTGCAAGCCGGATATGGAAACTTGATCAGCTACAGAGACAAACATAGACGCGATTGAAATAGCGACTGGTCCAGGCATCGAGGAAACCGATGGATTGGCGGATATGGAAGACGGATCTATAGGATCAAAAATGAAAGCGTTAAGTTCGTCCTGCTCTTGCGGCATGAGTTGAAAGTTCTCAAACTCAGATAAGAAGATTACCTGCACCAGAGAAGCGACCTAGAATGTCAACCTCATATTCACCGCCTTCTCCCTCCTTGGACGATTCCACAACCCACGGAGAAGCTTCAAGCCTAGACCTTGCCAGTGGATCCCAGAGCTGCCTTGATGATTCGTCGGGGCCAGAAATAAAAGGCTCCAGCAATATTTCAACAATCGCTCTCGTGGCAACATTAGCAGCTTCCTTCTCCCTTTCAATTTTCAAAATCTCCCGGCCTTCTAGCAACGCTTTCTTTGATTCTTCATTGAGGTAAGCGTTCTCAAGCTCTCGCTCAGTATAAACTTCCCCGATATCATGGAAACATGTCAAGATTTCCTCCCAAACCATAGCAAGAGTGCGTGGGAATTTAGGACCTAAGTAACTAAGACTCCCATGCTGCAACAGGGAGTTGACATAAAAGTTTAAGATGGTCTTATCCATCTTCTCCATCTTTCTTTCGAAAATGTTTTGAAGCTCCAAATAATCCGCTGTAACGACGACCTTTTCAACTTGGACATGATTTTTATCGGCGCTAAGCTGCGCAACTCGATCCTAGAGCATGGCGATCGTCTCAGCCTGGTCGGAGATGGTTTTATCGCGTGACTTCATGACTTCTTCATATTCCGCAATTGTTTTATTATGCCCCTCTACTATCTTATTGTAGTCGAAAATGGTCTTCCTCCGGGCTTCGATGATCATATCACGAGCTTCAAGTTCCACTTGCAACTTGACTTCTTCGGCATGCGCTTTCTTAATTTCATTTCTCAGGATGATCTCAATCTTTGCATGCGCCTCTTTTAGCTCTTTCAGCAACCCAGCGTCGTTCTTGCCTTCTCGAAGCGCCGCATCGCTCTCTTCTTCTAGCCGTTTGACTTTGGCATCGTGGTCGGCCAACGCTTTTTCGAAGTCATCCTTCTCCGATTCAAAGGAGAGGATTTCTTGATAGTTATTGCGGTTCGTGTCCGCCAGTTGTTTGCACAATTTTTCCCACCCCTTAGCTTGCTCTAAATCATTCTGGGTTTCCTGAAGGTGAGGCATGTATGTATCTTTGCGAACTGGATGAAGATCGCGATCAAATTTAACTCCCCTTAAAAACCACCCTGGAAGCGATGCTTCAAGCCTGGGGGACCAGACGGAAGAACATAGTCATATCTCTGGTGCGGGCGTGAAGAACCTGTGGCAAGCGCTACATGAGATGAGGGAACTTGAATTAAAGATGGAATGAAGACAGAAGAAACCAGGATTTCAGGACCGATTGAAGCGGGTGCCGAAGCGTAGGCCTGCTGTTCTGAAGAATGAGAACCGTGATCAACTTTTGACTTTTTAGAAGGCTCCTCTCACACATTGAAAGTCTTTCTTTTCTCATATACGCCTTTGTACACTCGACCCCATTCCCTCTTATCTCAGCAGCGAGCTTCAGCCTCTGAATCTTTTCTTCTTCTCCATTCCTGCTCGGTTTCGCGAGGCTGGTGACGGTTGAAGATCGTTTAGACCAGCATTAAGAGTCGGTAAATTCCTCTAGATCGTCGTAATGGACGGGTCCTCTCATGGTACCTGATATGAAGAATAAATAAAGAGCCTTAGTAATGGAAAATAAGCATGAAAAATATGTGTATAAGTGAGTATAACCCTAGTGAAATAAGTTTGGCGGAGAGCCTAAAACGAAGTCACAAAGCATATCGGGTAGCTATCGTGGAAGGAATCAGACTAACTTTGGGAGCAACATGGCCCGAACGGGGAGACATCTCTTCAAATTTGAAGTCTTTTTCCATGTGTGCATCAAAATCAACGTAGACATTGCTCGAATCCCCAAAGTCTACTCCAGCATCTTTAATCGGGGAATCCCGACGTCGTCCAACTTTTGGAGCATCATCTTTTCCACTCAAGTCTAGGGAAGGCGAGTTGGGATAACGGGACTCATCCCTGGAGTCTCGTTGCATGATTCAGAATCTCCATCGTCGGATTCTGCATAGAAATCATCATCATCACTGGAGGGGGACTCATTGCAACTGCTCTCAATTTCATCCTCTTCCTATTCTATGTCTATCGCAGCCTTGCCTTCTCTGTGATTAAACTCGAAATCGAAGGCATTCTAGCCGGGCAACTGGCCTCGATCGTGGCGTCTTTTCCCTTGAGAGTCTCTTCAGCCGACTCGTCGGATAAGCCTTCCCTCTCTTGAAAAACACCCACTTCGGAACGATGAGACGAAGAAGTGGATCGCGTATGTATCCTGGATCGAGAAAGGGATGGGACCTCAACTGGGACTGTAGACCTCCTTGGATGCAACAGTCCATACCGAAGCAGGTTTTCATCAGTCAACAATAACTTAATTAATCTCTCCTCAACATTGACAGCCATAAGGGTTTGGAAAGTTCCATCAAGAGATAAGTCCTTATTCGACCTCAAAATAACTTTAGGAAGTATTTGACTTATTTGAAATTCCGTAGCAACATATTGGAGCTCAGAATAACTATAGGAAGTAAGAAAAAGAACTTACCCCTATTGTCCAGAGACCATTGAATCCCTTAGGACATCTAACAAAGAAGTATAAAGTATTGAATTGAGATAAATTGCTCTGCAGTCGCAACACCATTTTACGGTTTCTCTGGGCCTCAATCACAACCAAGGATGGACACTCGTTTCTTTTTTCGAAAGAGAGAAAATATCTTAACTCATCGAAGCTCGGGGAATGGTTGAGAGTCCGCATGGAAAGAATGTGCAGGCAGGTTAGAATAGCGTATCCGTTGGGGTGAATCTGGAATGGAGCAATTCCCATGTTCGAGAGGATTTCTCTCAAAGTGTCTATGAAGGGGGGCACTGCTCCATTCAGGTACATATATCGACGACAAGCAATATATCCTGGAGGCGGCATATGAGAAAATTCATCCTTCTCTGGGAGGCAAACGTCTTCCTCCGAAATGCCATGTTACAAGCAGATGTTGTGCAAGACTTTAGCAGAAATCACGGAGGAGGCTCTCTATGATGGATTAAGAAGAACTCTAAAGTTAGGAGGTGTTCGATCCAAGACCGGACTGACTGGAACTAGTTGGCCATATTCAGTTTGTGAAGCAGAAGAAGGAAGGGCGACAGACGATGACTCGGCCTCCGAAAGTGCAGGACTTCCCCTACTAGACTTACGACGAGAAGATGAATACTTCATTCTAAACAACAGGGCTTGCATCCGAAACGGTCAGATAATTCAACTCTAAATTAAGAATTCCCCCTACAACATTTGAATTCCAAAGAAATATTGGTTCACGCTGACATGTTGGATTTCAAGAATGTACCGGGTGAGTGCGGTGTGTTATATATCGGTGGTGGGCTCAGTTTCCTGAAGACTACAAATGCTCTATCCCATATAGATAGTACACTTGTAGCTGAAATGGAAAGGACTTCCCATATCGTTTTCTTTTCGAAATTACTTCTTCTATACATACCCGTTATCCATCAACGATCGATCACGGATCAGTCATCCGAAATGACACAAAAAGTTCCTCCCGGTACAGGTACATCGTACGTGCAAAAGAAAGCAAAACCAATTCAAATCCTCTGAAAGGGTGAAACCAATTCATGATGTGTCGTGCGGTATCGGTAATGGAACCTAGCATAAGTCAATTCTAGTTCAATGGACAAAGACTGCAAAACATGTCATGCACCGGGGCAAGGCCCGAATGTCATTCCATGAAGAGCACAAGACTCGGTTTACTATCTTCCTCCATTAATCCGCAATTGACTTGGACTTCCCACGACTAACATCACGAATACAACTCTATTGAACGTCATGATCAGCAAATGCACCTTGAATTAATGATCAAAACACAAAGACGATCGAAGTTTTCAAATCAGCGAGTTAAGTGCGATGGATCGTCGATGAGCCAAGGAGGCAAACAACAAAACTAGGGTTTTGGCGTAGTAGAGATTGAGGTGGCGGCAAAGTACTGAAGTCGGCGGCAAAGCAAATTTGGCGGCATTGATGGAATCACGATGGAAGCTTGGTCGAGGTTGGATTGAAATGCTGGAGGCGGTAGGTCAAATCGCTGAAGGTACCTCGGATCATAGGAAGTCAGAGGATTGGGTCTTGAGAACCAAGTATGAACTGAGGAAGGTCAGCTCAAAGGGTTTAAATAGGAACAAACGAGTTGGCAAAAAATATTCTAAGTCATTGGATCGCTAGCGATCCATAGAATTGTCTGCGTTTGGTTCCAAACTTACCTAGCGAAAACCATATACGACTTAAGGACATGTTGGGAAGCTATAGAGTAAAATTTGGTTCGTTACGACAAGCAATGGCAGTCCAGATCAAAGCTTAACAAGCAACGGAATAGCCAAGGTCAAATTCATGTGGCCTTAACACGACCACTTGGAACTCGACAAGAAGAAACTGAAAAGCGATTACTTCCAGAGCATGTCTTCTTTTCAACGAAGACATGCTCTAGGGGGCAAATGTTATCCAAGTTTTTAACCCAGCAGAATCCAAAAGAAGTCGGAACAACTTCATTGAGTCAGAATAGCTCAAAAGCCAACCAAAAGTACTAGAACAACAAGCCAAAGAAAGTCAAAAGAGAAGACAGTGAAATTCTCTAAGGACATGGATCGCCATCGATCCATGTCCTATAGATCGCCAGCGATCCATAGCATCTACACATAAGTCCATCGACCTTCTTGCATCATGCTACAATATGTTTTCTAGGAGCATTGGCTAGGATTAAGGAGATTTTGAGCTAGTTAAATCAAGAAACAAGCGTTCGTCTAGTCCAATCAGCATCCAAATACAACTGGTAAACAAACCGTCATCAAAATAAGGGAACCTGCTACGAGACTATATGAACAACATCAACACAAGACAACAACGACAATCCAGAAAGCAAAGTCCAGAATTAGGCTAAGTATATGGATCACTAGCGATCCATACTATTTCACCAGTCATCTGCGATCTTCATGGAGCAAGGCAAGGGGAGAATGCTAAGGCGTTGGCTCACCTTCGAACCAATCCCATGGATCGCTAGCGATCCATCCTTTTAGCTCGGGTCACGACGTAACCTCCAATGCGCCTTCTTGTGTTGATCTGCAAGCGTGTGGCAAGTAGGCTTGGCCCAGTAGCTCTCCATCCTCTATAAATACAATCCTACCTACAACATAAACGAGATCTTCTAAACTGGTTGCTAAAACTCTACAGAAAGCTTTCTTCACTCTTCTCCTTCCTCACAGTGATCATCCAAAGAGTTCACTGTAATTCTCCAGTGAACTCTAACATTGGGGACTTGATCTACTAGTGATATTCAAGAACTTTGTAATCTGATTAACTTTGTAACTGCAATCAGTCAATAATAAAAACTATAAAGTGGACGTAGGCTTCATCAACAGCCGAACCACTTTAAAAATCTTCTTGTCTTCTTTCTGTTTATGCTTTTCTACATTTATTCTCTATATTATTGCTCTATAAGAATAGAGCTGGTGCTTTCACATTCAATCTGGGGTGTTGATCCATTTTTTAGGTTAACAATATGCCTTAATGTCACACTAGTCGAACGATCAATTAACATTGGGAATTAAGCTCGTGACCATTACGTAAATAGACCTTAGGCCACGATGAATTAGAGTAGCTTAAGAGTATGGGGTGTGTCGTGTGCTCTAAGTGCTATGTGTTGTATATGTGTGTGTGTGTGTATACACACATATAGACATGCAGACCCACTCTCATTATATCTCTTGTGAATGTGTGATGGTTGCTTTATGGATATATGATTGCTTTACTTAGAGATGGCATTGATTACATATTGTTAGGTATATGAGGATGATGTTGCTTGGTTTGAGATATAGATATATACTTAAGGTTGATTCTCGCGTCATGATGATTTGATACACCATCTCCATCATATATTGACATTTTTGTTTTAGACATAATCTGGCCAGTGTGTTATTTTATAATACTCGGGTCAGTTTGAGATATTTTAGGTCCAGGTCCAAGTACCAGTAACTTGCTTAACTTCTAGGACATTTTTGAAGGCTAGTATATTTCATAGGATAATAGTTTCCCGAGATTTTGCAGCAACATTTATTTATGATGATGTATCTATTTGATTATGTCATATATACTTGATAGAGTGATCGTTGGACTAACATTTTATTGGTCACTTTGGACATGTACTATTGATGTACTATATTTTATCACTGCATTCTGATTTTGTGATCTCTATTTATGATTTATGTGTCATATATTGCTCTATTCTAGGAACCACATGTGTTTATTATTTTGTGTTGATACTGTCTGCATATAGTGAGTATTATATGATTTGAGATATGTACCGGTGTTAACCTAAGGGAATATTCACATGTGTAAGCTCCTATAGCCTTATTCTCTATATTATCAGATGGTATCACCCAGCAATGCTCTTTGGTAAAATAGGTATAGAGGTGTGGTGTTACAATTGGTATCTGAGCAAGGTTCAAAAACATACATGAAACCAAGAGACACAAATCAGTGGCCTTAGTTGGACTTAGGTGTAACGCCCACCTCTATACCAATGACTATCACAAGGTAATACTGTCTGATAATGTGGTACGTACTTAGTACCGACACAAGAAATAAACACGTGTGTTTCCGGGATAAAACAATACACAATATAAAATAAATCACAGAGATCATAGAGTCATCAACGTAGTGATAATATATAATACAGAATATACAAGAGCCCAAGCGGGTCTATAAAAATAGTCAAATGACCGTTATCATCAAAAATATACATAACATGTCCAATATATATGCACACCTCATCAATACACAAAGACATGTAACTACAATATACAAAATCATACATACATACTCTATCCACCATCTATTCCCAGCATCCATAAACTGGTCAACTTTCGGTAACATGGATAATCATCTGTACTCTCTGTCCTATGTGCTCTTAGCATCACAAATAACTATTTTGGCATCAGTCACAACGAATGATCTTATCGGCTCTCAGCCGTAAAAATAGTTATCTCATAAAGGTGAATAAGTATGTGTCTATAGCATCTCATCAGTAATAACCATAAAGGAGACTGATTGCTCTCAGTCTGCTCCAGGAGCCTTCCTCACATGCTCTCAACGCTACTCCTACAGTCTTTGTTATCTCGACGGCCATTGTGACTCAATATCCATTAAGTGTAAGACTATGCTATGTGTTGGTCACGACCCTCCAAGTTCCTCTAATGGTAACAGACTGCTGACCTATGTGACACAAGTGCAGTTGGTCCCAGCCATATACATTAAAAGGTGTGTCACGGATTCGAGGAGCGACCTCATAACCACACTAGGATGGATACTAGCCAATCGTCTTTACTCTGCCTCGTATAATAGGAGCATTCCTACAATAGAGAGACACACTTATGGCTCTTGGCCTGCACTCTTAGTGCACATCACCATAAATATTATACCTCGTACATTCGACCCTATTAGAGTGATATCTACTTGTAGAAAGTAATCGAACAAATATCATCTTGGGCATCCCATACCACTTGGTGTTACTCACCCATTTACTTTATGCTCGTAAATTGGACTTATCATCGCATAACTATTCTATATAATAAGTCCAAAGAATAACTAGAGAAATATTATCAAAAGTCCCATATCAGTCGGTGTTATAACTCTGTTTATTCTAGTTCCTTGTTACATAGAAATATAAATCGATCAGAACATACAATTCTATAATATATTGATTTAGAAGGGGTTTTATAGTACTATTTTCCAAAATTTTCAAAACAATTTCATATATCAAATTTTTTATCGAAAGAAAATCAGTTTATAAAATTCTCATTCTTTCCTCAAAATTCATTTTGCAAATCCCTTATTCAATTACCAGGAAATCCAAATTTAAACTTCATTCAAATTCCAAATCCTATAAAACTCCTTTTAATATAATTCATACTTTTTAAAAAATTTCTCTAATAAATGAAAATAATAATATTAAAAAAATAAGTTTTATAATTCAAGATTTCCTTTAAACAATGTATTTAAATAATTCTACTTTTCCAATAAGTATTTTCAATTAAAAATAATCTCCCAAAGCCGTAAAATAAAATTTCATAAATGAAAATTTTCATTTAATAAATAATGGGCATTCAACTTACTATTACTTCAAAATTTTATTTTACAAACTTCCTGTTTATTAAATCAAAATAGAATAATCTCATCACTTTCAAAATATTAATTAATAAACTATTTTTTATACAATCTTTCAAATATTTCTACAATCATAGACTAATAAAAGTATATATATTCAAAAATTCTCTTATACAATCAAATCCTGTAAATCATCACTTTTCAAATAATTTGTATTCAAATAACTCTCTAAATTATTCCTACTTTTATATTTTCTATTAATAACAAAACTTTCAATTTTAAATAAAAATCATTCAAAAATCCACTTTTTATTTCCAAAAATATTTTACTTCCTTCAACACCTTCTATTTTAATTTATTCATCCTCTTCCGATCAATTATTAATGTGATCTCATCACAACAACAATCAATCAATAATATACAATTCAATTTCACCTAATTCAATCTATATCAATATGTAACCCGATGAATTCATAGATAATATAATCTAAATCATAGTGGTGAGTTATTAAAAATAACTCACATAAAAAAAGTAGGTAAACCCATTAAACCATCCAATATCATAATGCAATTCAAGCAATATTAATCAACAATAATTCACATAAAACTAGACGATAGATGTGAGTAAAAAGGATTTACTCACCAAAATGACGCTTGAGTTCCATAAATCAGCAACTAAACAATGTCAACGTCGCTGCCAAGCCATCCATCATCACTGCCTGTGGTCATTACTGCCTTTCGCTCCATCGACCACTCAAAAAGGCACCTCTTCCTTTCTGACACCTTGTCAGCCGCCAAGAACTGGCCGCGCAATCCAACCTAGGCACAGCTTCTACTTTCTCCATCTCCAGCCATCACGACCCGACCATGCTCGCACCACCTACTAGTGATTTCTCACATGCCAAACTACAATCGTGGCCTCAGGTCCGAGTGACCTCCTCTTTTCGGTGTCACATAGCCCACACACATACCTTGAACAACACATCACTCTCCCAGGTCTTGCGTTCTTCTCTGCTTTCATGGTTCGAATTTTGTTTTCGTTTTTTATAAGATATCTCAATTTTTCGATTTAGGGAATATGGAAAAAATGGGTAATTAAAACATGGGTTTGGGTTCTTGGGCTTGAGAGAGGAAGCAAGTAGAGATTTCAAGAAGCAAGGGGAGAAAGAATAGGCTTGGACCATGTTGATTCTAGGCTAGCTTTCAATTAATTTACCTTACACATTTATTCCCTTTTTTTCTTTTCTTTTAACAACTCCTTTAATTTATTTGCAAATTTATTTTGATTCAATTTAAATTGATTTACACTTCAAAAATATTTTATATTCAATTTAATTTTTTTTATTAATATTTGAAAAGAATTTATTAATTTAATTCAATTTATTAAATCCAAATCTTATATAAAATAAAATTTAATTAACTAAAAATTTAGTTTTAAAAGATTAATTATCAAAAATTAAATTCAAACATTTTTATTTTAATTAAATTTATTTTTTATATGGCATAGAAAGCAGGGTTGTTACATTATGAGTCCCTGTCCCTTCGGTGTTGGGTAGATTCCCCAAGTATAAGCTAATAATACACGGTGATTATTGGGATAGTCACCTGTGGGCGTACTTGTTATTTGTATAAACATAAATGTGAATATATTTATCTTTTTTATTCTAAATTTAAAACACTTTAATGTAGAAGTGAGAATGGCTGGTGGTTGATTTATCCGAGTTGACACCGGTCCGTCTAGTGAGTCTGGTAACGAGGGAGTGTTCATGATCAATGGAGCTTGTCCTAAAAGCATTCAGGCATCTGTGCTTCTACAAATCCTAACCCTCATGCTACCCACTTTTATTTTGCAAGGATGCGTAGTGATTATGCTAGCCCTAGTGGGAATCCATTCAAGGGAAACAAGGGAGTCATTCAAGGGCACTAAGGTTGTCATTGTAGTTCAAGCATGGCTCAAGACATACGAGCGCATCTTTACTCGAATAAGAGTCACCGACTAGTAGAAGGTTCAGATTGCTTATAATTAGGTGTAGGAGAGGGCACTTGATTGGTATGAGCTTTTACAGATTGCGATTGATGAGGCCGATTAGCTCAAGCTTCACTTTGAGCAGAAGTTCCTCCCCGAGGAAAAGAAAGCAGCTATGGCTAGGAAGGTTATTGACTTGAATCAAGGACAGATGTCAGTGGCAGAGTCTTTGTTTCAAATTCTAATTTTGAGGCTCTTTCCAAGTACGGTATCGATCTTATCAACACCCCTCTTAAGAAGAACTAGAAATTTGTTTGTGGCTTGAACAAGGCTTTGAGGAAAGCTTTATTTCCACGGCTTGAGACTACTTTTGAGAAGCTATTTGATATAGCTTTGAGACTAGAGGAATCCAATAAGGAGAGTGGCAATGAGGTCTAGAAGGATAAGAAAGTGTTTGGTCAAAAGAGGAAGTTTCATTTCCAAAAGCAAAGGCCAAAGTTCTGGAAAAAATGCCTTTTAGAGGGAAGGGTCCAGACTTTGGGAAGCAGGTTAGGGGTTTAGAGCTAGTGTGCTATAATTGCAATGAGAGGGGACATAATTCTAAAGATTGTAGAAAACCATGTCAGTCATCTTTTCAGAAGTGATGTAGGATTTGCAATAAAGCTAGCAATCTGAGCTATACTTGCCCAACAAATATAAAGAAGAAGGTTGGAAGGTTGAATGCTATTGAGGCTACTTGTAACAGCTTGTAAAATTAACAATAATTAATAAGGCTCCAAAAATGGAATTTGAGTTTTGAGCAACTTCCATATTTGGGAGTTTCGAGATTGAAGCTCAAACAAAGAAGTTGTAACGACCCGTAAATTTCGTGGATTTAATTTGGTTGAATTAATGAGTTGTGTAAATTTAATTCAGTAGAAGAAAAAAAGAAAAGAAAAGGGATAATGAAATGAACGCTAATAAAATATAAGTGGTGATTTAAAACCTATTTACTAGCAATTTGAATAAATTTGAATAAATTAAATGGGTAAGTATTATACCTGGATATAAATTTCATTTAAGGGAATTAACTAATATGTTAATGTAAAGTTAGAAAACATTGAAATAAATGATAATTCTATTTATACTTGTAAACAGTTATTATAAGTTGTATGTCGAAAGGGTTGATTGAATTAGAATTTATATTTAATTTAAATGGAAATATTAAAGGCTTACAACAACGGAAAATTTAGGTAATAAAAGTTAGCATAAGGGAATGGCATTAATATAAATTAAGTTGGAACAAATTGGATGTAGAGAAATAAATGTAAGCATTTAATATATTAATTAATGTTGGTTTGATGATAACGTTACTTAGTGATTTATTATAGAGTAAAGTGTGAATGTAAAGTAATAAAAGAATAGACTTATGTTAAGTAATAATTTATGTATACACGGGATTTTAAATGGTGATTGTTAAGTAATAAACCTATATAGGCATGTAGGGAAATATGTAACAATTTATATGTTGTTATTTTATTTAGTATGAAATAAAGGTTGGAATTCAAATCACAATTAGAGGAGAGTAGGTAGTACCTTATTAGGAAATAAATATAAGGGTAGATAACAACTATTATGAATTCCCTAATTAATTGGTTGACAAATTTATTTGAAATAACGATCATTTGAATGTGAGTAATTTCAATGTAGTTATTGATTTCAAGCGTTACTTTAATAATAAATGTTGATAGGGGTATGTTAATGCAAGGAAATAAATCGGCGTTATATATTGAAATTTTGTTAGTGTTACAATAAGTAAAATTGAAATAGTTAATACGGATAAAAGTGAAACGGAAAATATGAATGCATTAGTGTGAGTCCAATATTTAATCCATCTAATTAAAATTTAAAGATTCGTTAATTTAATAGATAGTCTCTGAATTTAAATGGATTTAAGGGAAATTTCTGAAATCGATAAATTTAGCAACTTTCAATTTACTTTCAAATTTGTTAAACTATTTTAATTGATTTAGGAATATAAAAGGTTGTTTATTTATTTGAGGTTAAATTGTGAAATTGGGTTATTTCAATTAAATGGGAATTTAATGTTAAATATTACGTTAGTGGAGTTTTAGTTGGAAATCTAGAATAACAATATATTAGACCATTAACCAATGCCAATTTATCTACTTGGTGATAATGGAGTGAATAAAAGAATTTAAAAAACCAAATAAATGGATTTCATAGGCAATTAAGTTTAATTACTGGATAAATTGAAAATTTAAAACTAAATGTTGTGAATTTGGAATTTTTAACGATAAATGAATGTAGAGATTTATTAAAAGATTCTAGATTTACCAAGTAATCCAAACTGATATTTTTTTTTTGATAATTTAGAGTTGAAGTGGTAAATTTGATTTAATTAGTTTATTTTGAATTTATTTAATTAATATAAAAGTAGATAACAACTGTTATAGAAATTCCCTAATTGATTGATGAATAAATATATAGGGCATAGTGATGGAATGTAAAGTTAATGGTAATTGTATAAAATCAATACAAGATAATGAATTGCATATTTTAGGTCTATAATAAAGTGTGGATGGAAATTTGATTGGATAGATTAATTGAAGGGAATTCAAATTTAATGGGAAAGGTAAATGGATATTTGGTAATAAATTTGAACGGACTTAAATAGTGAATTTATTTAATTAAAATATATAATAAATAATGATTTAATGAAACCAATACTCTGTATATATCTATAATATTTGAGTGGAAATAATATACTTATAAATGTGGGATTGGGAGTATTACAACAATTATTAGGAGTTATATATAATTAGTTCATTCAACTAAATTGGAAATCATTGTAATAAATGTAAATTTAATGTTACGTTAAATAAATTAAGGTCATAAATGGGAAATAACGTAAATGAATTCTTCATTAAATGATGGTTAGTGTATATAAAGAATGGCAATAAAGTTTATTTAATATATTGGAATTTAATTTACTATAAAAAGGTTGATTGCAATCAAATGAGTTAAGTGTTTAAACGGGAATCAAGCTTTATGTATTTATTGCAATTAATTTGAAATTAAACATGTAATTATTACGTTAATTTAAATTATCGTTCATCGGGTTTGTTTATCAGATCCATCTACTCTAATTCTAACCTATCTATATAAACCCAATTATAAACCCTAGCCTCCATCTATTCTCATTTATTTGTGCGTTCATTTTCTTCAATTCTTTCTCTTCCCAAATGGATGCAAATTTCAGATCCAATTCTATTCAAAAAAAAAATCAAAAAAAAATTCAAAGTCCTTAGAAAAATTCCAAAAAAATATATGTTGTAGTTTTCATCGATACAGATCTAAGCGCAGTCTCTGTTTTTGCAATAGTCGCTTGAGTCAACCAGAAATCACGGTCAAACGTGTAAAATTCGAAACCCAAAAGGTTGAATTGGGGCTTTTTGATTTCTTCATCAATTTGCGAAATTGGAACATGGGTTTGGTGAGATTCGTCACTAGGGGTGCACAGGAAATGCTGACGTGGCAAGTGGTAATAGGTAGGTTTGTTTTGTTTTGAATTTAATTTAATTTTGATTTTTCAAACGCGTTAATACGAATAACTTCCACATACGTACTCTGATTCACGCACGATTTTTTTTGTTAGGATCGTAATTAAATTGCAGATCTTTTGACGTTGGTTTGGACAGATTTGGAGATCGTCGAAATTTTGGGTTTAAATCGGATTTAAATTCGATTTAAATTCAAAAGGTGAGTGTTTTAACCCACTCACAACTTCTAAGATTTCTTATGTTTGTTAAATTAAATTTTTATGTGATTTAAAATTTATCTATGATTGTTTGGGCATATAGTTAATCATTATCTTAGTTAGATAGCATTTATTTAAATTAAATTGTTATTTAATTTTATTATTGCATAAAATTTGCCAGTTAAATTTATTTATTATTGCATATAAACTGCCAGTTAAATTTATTTATTATTGCATATAAACTGCCAGTTAAACAGTTATTAATTTTTATTGAATATAAACTATTCGTTGATGCCTGTTATATTTTATATGCTTTATATTGATGTTTTGTTTAAATTGGATGATGATTGTAACACATGGTTGTTTATTGATATTTGGATGAATGAATGCTATATTTTATATTTTATAAACTGCAAGTTATTATGCATTTTCATTTCATTCGGGATTTCGGTTTGAAATGATATATAACCGTAAAACTTTTATTTTTAAAATTACGGATTGAAATGATAAATATTCGTATCACTTGACCATAGGATAGAAAATTATATACAGGCACCATGATCTATATATAAAATATTTTAAAGTGATTTTCTATGGTTTGGAAAGAAATATACGGTTTAATAAATATTAAATTTTGATATTATATAAATATTATTATAGTTAAATTCTAAAATTTAAGCTATGTGTAACTTGATGATGTTTTAAGTTGATTTACGAATATTTGAAGTTTGAGTTTTATTTAAGTGATATTGAATTTATTAAATAAATATTTCTAAACTAAATAATAGTAAATTGAATTAAGGTATATATAAGATTATCAGATTTGGTTGGGAATTTTGGAATATTTTAAGACTTGAAATATATCAAAATTGAAATGTTTTATTGAAATTAAGGTATTATTGTTTTCAAAGTATTGGTTTTCGAAATTGTTATAACTTTGAAAGTAATATGGTTTGAAAATGAATTTATTTGAAATAGAAATTATTTAAGAATTATCTTTGAATATATTGATTTGAAACCGATTGAAATTTTGAGATTTAGAATATGACTGCATTATGCGATTTGGGTTTAAGATGGTTTTAAAGAATATTTCGAGTTTTATAAATAAAAGTAAGAATAGTGATTGAAAATTTGGATTTTTTTTAAATGATATATTATTGAATTTGGTTTTAAAGTATATACTATTTTGAAGTAAAGGATATGGTTTTGAAATGGTAATAATTTTTTTGGTTTTTGAAGTATATACTATTTTGAAATAAAGAATATGTTTTGAAAGGGCAATGATTGTGTTTTTAAAAGTATATATATATTTTTAAATGACCACGGTGTTATAATAACGATTGGTTGTTAAAGAGACCGGGATCGAATATGGACATACTCTCTGTCGATATCGAAAACCACTTTGACAACTGTGTACGCGGTGGAGTTTCCAGAATGAAGTAGGATGGTGGCGACGATCCTTAGGTATATACGTGGACCCAACTCCCGTGAGTTGGCATAAGGTGGCTAAAACAGGAGCGATCGACGGGCCAATGAGGTAGCACCTCTGATCGGACACACTTCTTCGATACCATTCTATTACTTGTGATTGATTTGGTGGCCACCCTTGATTTGGGAGTGTTGTTCGAGGTGGGCGGTAGTGGCTGCTATGCGTCACCACCAGTCCGGATGCGTAATTGGTATATCTACCCTGGCATTGCCTTGTGTGCCGTGTCACCTACCATATCGATCTTTACTACGATTTGTGATTTCTCCCGTGGCCTGTGGAGTATCGAGGGTAGCCCCCATTTTTAGGAGTATGCTAATACTAGATAGACTACTGGGACTATTACGTGTTAAGGGGAATATTGGATCACTCCTTAATGCTATTTAAAAGTATGTTTATTTTATATTAGACATTATTATAATAGCGAATATTACTACATAGTAGATAGTTTAACGGATCCTTAAGAGATGTGAATCCCGAACATTTCTTAAGTTACTGCACTCACGTTAGACACTGGATAGGAGACGTCAAACCCCGTAAACATCTGTGACGCCATTTACACACATATTTATTTCATTGATTTAACTTACATAAGATCTTTTAGTTCTGACTCGAGTGTTTTGTCTTTTCAATTCGCTTGGGTCAGCCTGAGAATTTCAGGATTTGAAGGCCCTATTTCTAAAGGACGAAGACGAAGATTTTATTATTACTATTCGTTATATATTCCACTACACCATTGTATTCCGCTGCATTTATTATCATTCTCTGGTATGTGTAACTCTGATATGTATTGTATAAGTATAATCAAATGTTTTGTAAAACAGCTTCATGAACTGTTATTTGATTATTATATTTTATCGTTCCGCTGCAAGATTCTATTTTGTTTCTTTTATTTCTCCACTTTTTCTTATTTACCCCATAACAATCCGCCCTTCTGTATGGTTTAAGTTGGCACGTGTGTCTGCTTAAGCGTACAAAAAGGTGGGATGTTACATCTGGTATCAGAGCTTTGGTTTAGCGATAAACCTTGGCTTTGTGGGGTCTGACTCTTTATTAATAGGGTAGTAAAACCCTATGGGAGTCGTTGAGTGTATATAAATGAGAGAGCGTATTTGTTAGTGTTATGAAAAGGTTTTAATATTGTGTTAATCTGTTTTGTTTTGTATTTATAAATTCTGGTTGGTGCATGGGACGCTATGACATCAATAGGGATTTCTAAACACTTAATAGGACAGACCGACATAATATTTGTTTTAATATAGGTGAATGAAATAATTTTGCCTATTATATTTTCTATATATAAAGTAAAATTTTATAAATGATATATATATTTGGTTGCTATATATTGGTTGTTAGGTAATGAAATTTATAAATAATAGTTGAAATAAGATTGATAATAAAATAAATCAAATTGGAAATTTTAGAACTTAAGTTCCGGGATTTTTGGAAAAATTGCATTTAAATGATGATTGGAATATAATAATAATATTATTTAGAAGTATTTTCTGATATAAATATTTCAACATAATTTGAAAGAATTATTTTAAAGAAAATTTTGGAAAAAAAATAAGTTATATACTCCCCTCTTTGTCGCTAGAAAATAATTTCGGTGATGGCGGCCGCATCATCGACATTCATTTTCGAGTTTCAAAGTGGGAAGGCCACTGTAGTAGTTTACTACAAGATTATTTTATTTTAAATTGTTTTAAATATAATTGGATATATAAATTATAAGTATATATATATATTATCTATTATCTTAAAATGATTTTTGAATAAAACCCGGTATTTAATTCTTAAGTTTCCATTATAAATAGTCCTAATTACTGAAGTGAATTGGAATGTAGGTAATTAATAAATTGAAACCTCTAAAGGAAATAAGAGATTTAATGCTAGGATATAAATGGTATTAAATGAAAGTTGAAATTGTAACCTATGAAATAAAGGAAATAATTATTGAACAATGAATTAATTAAAAAAAATGAGAAACTTGTATAACTTTCAATTACACCCTTAAATAACATATATAACTTACCAAATATTAAAAGTTGAAATATTAAATAAGAAATTGGAATAAAATATTATACAAGTAGAAATTTGAAATAGTGAAAGTACTCAATGAAATTGCTGTTAAATGATAATTTAATACTATAAACTTAAGTTATAACTGAAGTTTTACCAAGTAAATACAATTAAAGGTAAGTATGACAAATGGATGATTTTAAACTTAAGTAATTAAAGTGTGAATAATAAGATCATGCAATAATAAATGAATGTAATATAATAAAGATAAATTGTTAACTTAAGAAAAGGATTGAAGTTATTTGAAAATAAAATTGAAAGGAATAAATGAAAATAAATAAAAAGATAGGCCGTTATGTGAATAAAAAGAATCAAACAACAAATGTATGAATTGAATGAATAAGAATAGACTAAAACTATTGCTGAAATTGTTGTTTGTCGTGGTTGTGGTTGTTGGGTAAGGGAGCTTTAATTTTGTTGGGAGGGATGAATAATCCATTGTGCTAAATCTAAGATTGTTGAGTAAATGATGCACTTGATGGTTTATTCTTCATTCCGTACAATTTAAAAGTTTTGAACCCGAACAACTATTTGTTGTTGGATTAAATAGTTGCTTTGTTTTGTGTGTGTATGTTGTTTGTTGAAATTGATGGTTGTTGTATTGATTTGTTGTTAATGATTGAAACCACTTAAATATTTCACTTTATATAAATTGTTAACCCTTTGGATTTAATAAGTGAAATGCAGGTTATTGAAGCAATTGCTACTGCTTTTGGTTCCATAAATAAGCGTAAATTGCCGACAAATAGGTACGTTTCGGATTACGGTTCATAGCGCTATTTTATATATATTTCCCCTAGTTGGGATATAATATTTTGGATAATATATATAATATAATTGTTATATTTTGGATATTATATTTTCTCCCGAGCTCTCCGTACAAAGGAGACTCTGCCGAAATTTTTCGTAAATTTTTGGAATTAGAAAATTATTTTGAAATGCTTCTCCAAACTTTATTTATTTAAGTATAAAAGGATATAATGATTAAAATGGGTATATTTTATTTAAAGTAATAAATTTTGTAAATTATTGTTTATAAAGTTAATATTTTGAATAAGATGTATTGTTTATCTAATTCTTCCTTCTCCCTTTTTTCCCTTTTCGGGGACGAAAAGTTTTGAGTGGGGGAGAGTGTAAAGACCCGTAAATTTCGTGGATTTAATTTGGTTGAATTAATGAGTTGTGTAAATTTAATTCAGTAGAAGAAAAAAAGAAAAGGGATAATGAAATGAACGCTAATAAAATATAAGTGGTGATTTAAAACCTATTTACTAGCAATTTGAATAAATTTTAATAAATTAAATGGGTAAGTATTATACCTGGATATAAATTTCATTTAAGGGAATTAACTAATATGTTAATGTAAAGTTAGAAAACATTGAAATAAATGATAATTCTATTTATACTTGTAAGCAGTTATTATAAGTTGTTTGTCGAAAGGGTTTATTGAATTAGAATTTATATTTAATTTAAATGGAAATATTACAGGCTTACAACAACGGAAAATTTAGGTAATAAAAGTTAGCATAAGGGAATGGCATTAATATAAATTAAGTTGGAACAAATTGGATGTAGAGAAATAAATTTAAGCATTTAATATATTAATTAATGTTGGTTTGATGATAACGTTACTTAGTGATTTATTATAGAGTAAAGTGTGAACGTAAAGTAATAAAAGAATAGACTTATGTTAAGTAATAATTTGTGTATACACGGGATTTTAAACGGTGATTGTTAAGTAATAAACCTATATAGGCATGTAGGGAAATATGTAACAATTTATATGTTGTTATTTTATTTAGTATGAAATAAAGGTTGGAATTCAAATCACAATTAGAGAAGAGTAGGTAGTACCTTATTAGGAAATAAATATAAGGGTAGATAACAACTATTATGAATTCCCTAATTAATTGGTTGACAAATTTATTTGAAATAACGATCATTTGAATGTGAGTAATTTCAATGTAGTTATTTATTTCAAGCGTTACTTTAATAATAAATGTGGATAGGGGTATGTTAATGCAAGGAAATAAATCGGCGTTATATATTGAAATTTTGTTAGTGTTACAATAAGTAAAATTGAAATAGTTAATACGGATAAAAGTGAAACGGAAAATATGAATGCATTAGTGTGAGTCCAATATTTAATCCATCTAATTAAAATTTAAAGATTCGTTAATTTAATAGATAGTCTCTGAATTTAAATGGATTTAAGGGAAATTTCTGAAATCGATAAATTTAGCAACTTTCAATTTACTTTCAAATTTGTTAAACTATTGTAATTGATTTAGGAATATAAAAGGTTGTTTATTTATTTGAGGTTAAATTGTGAAATTAGGTTATTTCAATTAAATGGGAATTTAATGTTAAATATTACGTTAGTGGAGTTTTAGTTGGAAATCTAGAATAACAATATATTATACCATTAACCAATGCCAATTTATCTACTTGGTGATAATGGAGTGAATAAAAGAATTTAAAAAAACCAAATAAATGGATTTCATGGGCAATTAAGTTTAATTACTGGATAAATTGAAAATTTAAAACTAAATGTTGTGAATTTGGAATTTTTAACGATAAATGAATGTAGAGATTTATTAAAAGATTCTAGATTTACCAAGTAATCCAAACTGATAATTTTTTTTGATAATTTAGAGTTGAAGTGGTAAATTTGATTTAATTAGTTTATTTTGAATTTATTTAATTAATATAAAAGTAGATAACAACTGTTATAGAAATTCCCTAATTGATTGATGAATAAATATATAGGGAATAGTGATGGAATGTAAAGTTAATGGTAATTGTATAAAATCAATATAAGATAATGAATTGCATATTTTAGGTCTATAATAAAGTGTGGATGGAAATTTGATTGGATAGATTAATTGAAGGGAATTCAAATTTAATGGGAAAGGTAAATGGATATTTGGTAATAAATTTGAACGGACTTAAATAGTGAATTTATTTAATTAAAATATATAATAAATAATGATTTAATGAAAACCAATACTCTGTATATATCTATAATATTTGAGTGGAAATAATATACTTATAAATGTGGGATTGGGAGTATTACAACAATTATTAGGAGTTATATATAATTAGTTCATTCAACTAAATTGGAAATCATTGTAATAGATGTAAATTTAATGTTACGTTAAATAAATTAAGGTCATAAATGGGAAATAACGTAAATGAATTCTTCATTAAATGATGGTTAGTGTATATAAAGAATGGCAATAAAGTTTATTTAATATATTGGAATTTAATTTACTATAAAAAGGTTGATTGCAATCAAATGAGTTAAGTGTTTAAACGGGAATCATGCTTTATTTGCAATTCCAAAAAAAAAATTCAAAGTCCTTAGAAAAATTCCAAAAAAATATATGTTGTAGTTTTCATCGATACAGATCTAAGCGCAGTCTCTGTTTTTGCAATAGTCGCTTGAGTCAACCAGAAATCACGGTCAAACGTGTAAAATTCGAAACCCAAAAGGTTGAATTGGGGCTTTTTGATTTCTTCATCAATTTGCGAAATTGGAACATGGGTTTGGTGAGATTCGTCACTAGGGGTGCACAGGAAATGCTGACGTGGCAAGTGGTAATAGGTAGGTTTGTTTTGTTTTGAATTTAATTTAATTTTGATTTTTCAAACGCGTTAATACGAATAACTTCCACATACGTACTCTGATTCACGCACGATTTTTTTTGTTAGGATCGTAATTAAATTGCAGATCTTTTGACGTTGGTTTGGACAGATTTGGAGATCGTCGAAATTTTGGGTTTAAATCGGATTTAAATTCGATTTAAATTCAAAAGGTGAGTGTTTTAACCCACTCACAACTTCTAAGATTTCTTATGTTTGTTAAATTAAATTTTTATGTGATTTAAAATTTATCTATGATTGTTTGGGCATATAGTTAATCATTATCTTAGTTAGATAGCATTTATTTAAATTAAATTGTTATTTAATTTTATTATTGCATAAAATTTGCCAGTTAAATTTATTTATTATTGCATATAAACTGCCAGTTAAATTTACTTATTATTGCATATAAACTGCCAGTTAAACAGTTATTAATTTTTATTGAATATAAACTATTCGTTGATGCCTGTTATATTTTATATGCTTTATATTGATGTTTTGTTTAAATTGGATGATGATTGTAATACATGGTTGTTTATTGATATTTGGATGAATGGATGCTATATTTTATATTGTATAAACTGCAAGTTATTATGCATTTTCATTTCATTCGGGATTGCGGTTTGAAATGATATATAACCATAAAACTTTTATTTTTAAAATTACGGATTGAAATGATAAATATTCGTATCACTTGACCATATGATAGAAAATTATATACAGGCACCATGGTCTATATATAAAATATTTTGAAGTGATTTTCTATGGTTTGGAAAGAAATATACGGTTTAATAAATATTAAATTTTGATATTATATAAATATTATTATAGTTAAATTCTAAAATTTAAGCTATGTGTAACTTGATGATGTTTTAAGTTGATTTACGAATATTTCAAGTTTGAGTTTTATTTAAGTGATATTGAATTTATTAAATAAATATTTCTAAACTAAATAATAGTAAATTGAATTAAGGTATATATAAGATTATCAGATTTGGTTGGGAATTTTGGAATATTTTAAGACTTGAAATATATCAAAATTGAAATGTTTTATTGAAATTAAGGTATTATTGTTTTCAAAGTATTGGTTTTCGAAATTGTTATAATTTTGAAAGTAATATGGTTTGAAAATGAATTTATTTGAAATAGAAATTATTTAAGAATTATCTTTGAATATATTGATTTGAAACCGATTGAAATTTTGAGATTTAGAATATGACTGCATTATGTGATTTGGGTTTAAGATGGTTTTAAAGAATATTTCGAGTTTTATAAATAAAAGTAAGAATAGTGATTGAAAATTTGGATTTTTTTTAAATGATATATTATTGAATTTGGTTTTAAAGTATATACTATTTTGAAGTAAAGGATATGGTTTTGAAATGGTAATAATTTTTTTGGTTTTTGAAGTATATACTATTTTGAAATAAAGAATATGTTTTGAAAGGGCAATGATTGTGTTTTTAAAAGTATATATATATATTTTTAAATGACCACGGTGTTATAATAACGATTGGTTGTTAAAGAAACCGGGATCGGATATGGACATACTCTCTGTCGATACCGAAAACCACTTTGACAACTGTGTACGCGGTGGAGTTTCCAGAATGAAGTAGGATGGTGGCGACGATCCTAAGGTATATACGTGGACCCAACTCCCGTGAGTTGGCATAAGGTGGCTAAAACAGGAGCGATCGACGGGCCAATGAGGTAGCACCTCTGATCGAACACACTTCTTTGATACCATTCTATTACTTGTGATTGATTTGGTGGCCACCCTTGATTTGGGAGTGTTGTTCGAGGTGGGCGGTAGTGGCTGCCATGCATCACCACCAGTCCGGATGCGTAATTGGTATATCTACCCTGGCATTGCCTTGTGTGCCATGTCACCTACCATATCGAGCTTTACTACGATTTGTGATTTCTCCCGTAGCCTGTGGAGTATCGAGGGTAGCCCCCATTTTTGGGAGTATGCTAATACTGGATAGACTACTGGGACTATTACGTGTTAATGGGAATATTGGGTCACTCCTTAATGCTATTTAAAATTATGTTTATTTTATATTAGACATTATTATAATAGCGAATATTACTACATAGTAGATAGTTTAACGGATCCTTAAGAGATGTGAATCTCGAACATTTCTTAAGTTACTGCACTCACGTTAGACACTGGATAGGAGATGTCAAACCCCGTAAACATCCGTGACGCCGTTTACACACATATTTATTTCATTGATTTAACTTACATAAGATATTTTAGTTATGACTCGAGTGTTTTGTCTTTTCAATTCGCTCGGGTCAGCCTGAGCATTTCAGGATTTGAAGGCCCTATTTCTGAAGGACGAAGACGAAGATTTTATTATTACTATTTGTTATATATTCCACTACACCATTGTATTCCGCTGCATTTATTATCATTCTTTGATATGTGTAACTCTGATATGTATTGTATAAGTATAATCAAATGTTTTGTAAAACAGCTTCATGAACTGTTATTTGATTATTATATTTTATCATTCCGCTGCAAGATTCTATTTTGTTTCTTTTATTTCTCCACTTTTTCTTATTTACCCCATAATAATCCGCCCTTCTGTATGGTTTAAGTTGGCACGTGTGTCTGCTTAAGCGTACAAAAAGGTGGGATGTTACAGAAGTTATTAGCTTTTGAATTTTTCGAAGCAAAAATAATTAAAAACGAAAATACTAAAACACGAACCCAACCGGTCTAACCCTCTCTATTGACTGATTTGACCGCTAGCAGTCGACCACCTATAGGGGAGCAATCGATCGGTCTTCAGGTGGTGGCTAAGGTTCAAACCTTGACCAACGACCCAGATTTAATTATTTTAATCTAACGATCATGGTTGATTCGAGCGTCTATAAATACCAGCCTAACCACTCGCTTCTTTTCTTATAATTTCTAATCGAAGCAGCGAAGCTCTACTATTTTCCCTTCTCCATTGTTTCTAAAAAATTATAAAATATTATATATATACACACAAATGGAAGAAGGGCGGAAAACTAAATAAAAGAAAAGAAGAAGCAACAATGTTGCAAAAGAAAGAGGTAAATTTCTAAAGTTATAAGTTTATATTCCCCTTAAACCCAAATATCCTCTTAGATTTGTAATTATAATAGTATGTATATACTCTTTATACATATTCTTTTGAATTACAATGGAAAAGGTGTCAAGTAAAGGAATGGATTCAGATTTGAGAGATTTGGAAAGCTAGAAATGTGAGTGAAAATTATATAATTTATTTATAACTTTGAAATTTATATCGTTGGATTTTATTTAATTATTATGCCTAAATAAGATCCGATGAATTATAGGCTTAAAACAAATGTATAGTAATATCACCTACATATTCTATAAAATAGGTAATTAGAATAGGAATAGTATGTACAACCTAATCCGGAAATCTGGACTCAATCCCAAATAATTTTTTATTGTAGAATGTTTGTTTATTCCGAATTTATAATTGAGTTATAAATTAGGTTTCTTTATTGACTTGGAATGTGAATTTATATATTTTAATTTATTTGAATTGGGGTGTGATTTAATTATTTTTATTTCCATGTAACTTCCATAAGTTATGCAATTTCTAAAATATGTATAAAAGTGTGTTGTTTGAAATAACAAGGAATATACCAAAAAGGAAAAAGATATGTAAAGTATGGGTATTCTTCTTCGTAGGTTGCACTGTCTATTTCAATAAAAGAAGAGAGATCATTTCTTATAATTTCAAACGTAGCAAAAGTCTTATTTTTGGTAATTAACAGAAAGATATAAAGGTAATCCTTTTTGAAAGGATAACTTTGATAAATTAAGACGTGGAAAGGAATGTTCTAGTTTATGAATTAATAATTAGAAAATAAATATACATACATACATACATACATATATATATATACGTAAAACCGTACATATTGATTAAAAATAAAAACATGTATATAGTGTAATTTGTGATAATATTCGTATTAGTTATTATAGCTTATTAAATTATAGAACTAAAGGGAGGAATAAGAATTCCAAAATTTATGGACATAAACTGCAAATTTAATGGACAATAAATTTGCAGTTATAAGAAAATTAAAAGAATTACATTGGGACTGATTAGATAATTTAATGTGGTATTAATGAGGAAATTGAATAAACAGAATAAGTGGGTTTTGAAATGGGTAAATAAATTAGAGATTATTTAATTTTGACATTAATAACTAATAATTATGAACAGTGGACTTATTAGACAAAGAAGGAATGAATAAATACGTAGCGAACAAGTAAATATTAATACCATCAAGTACATGTAGAAAGCAATGTAATTTTTATAGTAGGAACTTATATAACTTCAATTATACATTTAAATCGAACGTGATATAGTGGGCCTAGCCCAACACATAGGCTTTAGGTGATAGGTTTGGTTTATTGGGTTGGGATGCGAGGTCAGTAGAGTTACATAATAGAAGATTGCCGTTCATTTAGAGGCTACCAGTAGATATGTATCCTTACTACTGATGTGAAACATTTCCCATTATAGGACCTGTAGAAAAGGGATATGCATTATGGATAGGCGCGAGAAAAATGTACTGAGAGTTCACCTCGGATTTGAAGTATTAAATGGCCTGGTACTTTTAAGAAAATGGAGTCTGCTTCATTTCCAATAAGAGGTATTAAGTAACCAAAAGGGGTATTTTTCCTTATCTTACTTAGGTTAGTCTAATACGGGATGTTAGTTGTGGAAGATCGACGGGCTATGTCAGTATTTTGTACTGGTATTTAATAGTAGGTCTTGCAGATGGGTTATGACTACCAGCAGTCTCGAGCGAGATGTTGCAAAGAGTTGGGTTATACCCTGACGGATTTCGCTTCCTACTAGTGTAGAATCCGTATGGGATACGCACAGAGCTCAAAGTAGATGGTTAGGCAAAAATTAGTTTATTGAAGGTTAGATAGTTATCCCTTAGATGAGTCTTTGAGATGCATTAGTTGTACAACAACTAAATTATGGAATCGTATGGAAGAGTTATTAATTTCTATAGCTAAACCGAGTAACTAGCGTTTACATTGCGAAGGGCTCGCTTCGGGGATTGAGGTATTAAATGACTGTTAGGACTGCCTCCTCCTCATTTAAGAAGTATTAAGTAACCGGGGTTTTGGGTAGTGAAACTATTAGACATATATGCGAATAGGCATATACTTATATAGTTATACCTTAGAGAAGATTGGATTAGGCATATTGTACGTGCATGTAAGATTTAACGGATTAGTCGTAAATAATAGGCATTACACTTAAATTGAAATCAATCGGCATAAATTAATGGTATGGGTAAAGGATGTAATTTTGCAGTCACCAGGACATTATTCTAATTGCCTCCTCATAACAACCCGTAAGATAGATTTAGATAGACTGGATACTAGAGCAAGACAAAAAATACTGATGGTGAAGTCTTCTTATTTTTGCTTGGCATGGACAAGGCAATTAAATATCTAAGCGAATAAT
The DNA here is from genome assembly GCA_030737815.1 of Allium fistulosum. NCBI lineage: Eukaryota > Viridiplantae > Streptophyta > Magnoliopsida > Asparagales > Amaryllidaceae > Allium > Allium fistulosum. Next base: position 896,563,150 of record CM060902.1, read on the forward strand.
ATTCCGAGGCAGTAGCCTTAGTTAACATGTATGTTATATTGTATTTTTCAATTCCTTTATGAGTTTATATTGATCGCACTCTGATATACTTGTGTTTATTAAAGGTTATCAAAACCGATGATCTGTATCCTGACGGACTTGGGTTTCGATGTATTCCAAATTCGGGCGCATTAAGATGCGAGTTGTTACATTTGGTATCAGAGCTTGGGTTAGTCGACCATAGGAATTAGGACACAGAGAGAACGTATCTATATTTTTTATCCTTATATATATAATATATATACATATATTCCCAACTCTATAAAATATGACTATAGAAGTAGTTGTGGCCATATTCCAAAAGGATGGGCGAGGCAACTATGAGTTGAAACAAATAAGTAGAGTTAAGTTTATACTCCTACTCTGATTACCCCACGAGGCGGAGCTCGTGTTGTAAGGAGTGGACCGGGAAGAGCATGAGTATGATATATAGAAGAATCCCATGGCTAGATGGTACTTGACATGTTGGGCATAGGCTGCTGATGATTGTGGATTTTGATGGATTGCCGATTAAAGATGCATATTTCATTCAGACAAATAGGAAGCAAGAAATTTGTGTTGTATGCATTCAGAATTAAGGTATAATAGGAGTGGAGAAATTCCCATAAGTGGTTATGCAGGATTTTTGATGAAGGAGAGTTAAGAATGAGTAGGAAGAAGGAAGTCCAAAAGAAAGGATGATTAAAGTCCATTTCTATGTTCAACCCCATGTGAAAGAATTTGAAAAAAAAGATTTTTTTGAAAATTCCTTGAAATGTTTTGAGTGGGTTTTACAAAGGATTTATTGGGGTGTTGTTGTTTTGAAAAAGTTAGGATTTAAAGGATTTTGGCAAAAAGGGTTTTTCATTTTTAAAATTCTTAGTTTAAAATTGGTCGAGTTAAAAAAATCAGTTTAGAGATTTTTGATAAAGGGTTTTCCTTTTTTAAAATAAATATAGAATATAGCATAGGTTGGGCTCAATGATTTTTTTCTATTTTATAAATTTGGAAGTTCCATTTTAAAACTCTTGCTATATGAGGGATAGCGGAGATGGTACTGAGTTAGAATGGGTGGAGAGAATAGAAAGGTAAAAACGCCTGACAGCTTAGATAGAAATAATATTAAGAATTTATGTATAAAAATAGGATTAGTAATCTAGTTAGTAACAGGATGGAAAGAATTGATAAATTCTATGGATATGTTGTAATTGCGCATATATTTTAGATAGATCCTTAGATAGATATAACAATTGCACGTATCATTTTGAATTCTTCCTCATATGCTATTATAATCTCTTTCAAAGATGGAAGCGAAAATAGCATGAGTAGTAAAAAAATACTAGGATGAAAGTTATCATCTTCTACTATGGTTTTCATTTTTTTTAAGGTTATAAAAGAAGTTTTTGGAAATGGTTTGGTATGACAATTGGATTTTCAAGCATGATAAATGTTTTGACTTTAAAAATCCTACTTTTGAAAGTAGTAAATTTTTGTTGTAGAAAGTCTTTAAAAAGGTAAAGGTGGTTAGAAAGGGGAAATTTTTCACGGTTCCTTTTGGAAACCAAACGATTTTTGAATTTGATAAAAAGGTTTTTAAGTTATATTTTTAAAGATAAATTTTTTGGGTCAAGTACTTCATAACCATGAAGTTTTATTCAAAAAGAGTTGTGAAAAACCAAACAAAATTTTAATATGGAGTAGATGAGGATCGATGCCTAGGTAAGACGGGGTAAAGGTTTAGGCTAGGAATAAAATGACTATGTATGTCCACAGGGTAGCAATAAGGAATCCCCGTTGAATAAAAAGAATTTTGGTATGAACTTAGGAATATTTTATTAGAGATGTGTTTAACCATGAGAAGAACCCTTAAAGGAATGGGGAATGGTATCAAAGTACAATTTTGCGAGTCTTAGAGTATACTCGCATGAAGGGTCAAGGACTTATAGGAAATAAATACCAAAGTTTGAGAATACTTTCAAGAGATTATGATTAAGAGAAGATAGTAGTATGGTTGGAGAAGATAGTAGTAAGATGGAAAACAAACATAAAGGGTGTTGATTGACTCAAGGTTGAAGAAGGCGAGATAGGTGGTAGGAAAAAATTTCCACCAAGCTAATTTTCCAAGTGTTATTCTAAATGTTCATAATTTATATTTCTTACTCACTGAAGTGTAGGAATGCACAATTTATCCCATAAATGGTTTGAAGGATTAAAGTAATGGATAAACCTTATTTATCAGTAAGTCGAGGTAGTAAGTTAGCTCATAAATTGAATAGCATACTAGAGATGTCCATCTTAATTTAGTAAGAGGTGTTAGGGCTTCAACATAATTAATATAAGTTAATGATGAACGGCAGCTTCTAGCAAAATTTTCTTTTAGTGTTTTTGGGTTGTAATAGCTAGTTGTCTCCTTTACGTTATTGAAAAAGTGTATGATATGATATGAGATATGTTTATGTTTTATCACTGTGTTAGTTTTATGGATGGGATTATATCTATATATATATATATTGATAAAAAGTGTAAATAAGGAAATCTCATAAGTACACTAAACTAGCGATAAAATATAAGTAATGCTGGAAGTTTATAAAATAAATTAGGAAACTAAGTTAGCGACTAGAAATTAAAAATGCTTTAATCCCAAAAAATTCAGGATTTTGGAAAAAAATAAATTTTAGCGAGCAGAGGATAGAGTAAAGTTGTTGTGAAATCACGAGTCACTACCCCTTTGCATTCAAAGTTAAAATTTATAAATACGTTTGTAGGTAATTTGTTGTTTTAAAATAAAAGAAAATGTTCCCCAAATCTAAAAATAACAGCACAATAGTAGGGTAAATCATGTGTATTAACTCTTTGATTGAGTTCCGATTACGTTAACAGGTGGCTTGTACGTTTTCAATGGTAGAAAGGCAAATGTTTTGGAAATTTTTGTTTAAATGCTTTTGAGATGTGGGATGCAAATGTTTTTGGAAAATTTTTGTCAACTGCTTTTGAAAAAAATGGTATTTAAATGCTTTTGGAGATTTGATTTTTCAAACTATTTTGCAAGATAGTTTGGAGGGAGAAGTTTTTTTTGGAAATGAGAAAATTTCTGATTTTCAGATGCCACATCCTTAGCGTAGGTAGCGTCGATGTGTTAGTATATATGAATTTTACTATCCGACAAGGATGACAATATAGAAAACATAGATAATAACAAGCGAAAATGTTGTTTTAGCTTTGGAATTTCTATTTTCATACCTTGTTGATAGTAAAGAAAAACTTATGCTTTAGAAAATTACATTTTAACATCCAAAATTAAACCTACTTATGTGTATTATAGTTGGAACAGTAGGAATGTTTTGGGGAAAGTAGAGAAGGTTCCAAGGTGCAACAGAATGGGTATCCAAAAGAAAGGTGGAATTGTAAAATTTTCCATCAAAATTTCTTTTCCAGCATAGGAGTATGGATTAAGAATAACTGTATTTTCAAAAATTTTGGATGTTAGAAATTGTATGCTAGGTTTTGGATGGTAGGGAATGGATGCAAAATTGGTGAAATATACTTATGTTCGCTGAAGTGTGTAAATTTTTATAAGAAAAATGATTTTTGATCTTTGGAAAATTGCATACATAAAGAACTGCCAGTATATATAGGTTGTTTGCATCATATTTTCATAATATTTTTAAAATAATGCATTGATATAGGAGGCACCGATTTAGAGTCATTCCGTATGCATATTTTATATGTTGCGATACACTATATGCTTATACACGTTTGGCTGTAAAATTAGTTGTATACTAATTAGTTGGATAGTTTATATTCGTTGTGCACTATGTTACGTATTCTACCATTGTGGAATCAAGGGGATGAAATTCTTTTAACGAGGGAACATGTAACACCCGTAAAATTTACAATAATTAATAATGCTCCAAAAATAGAATTTGAGCAAACGATGGAATTTGACCATGAAACTTGCACCTTTGCTCATGGCGATTTTCTAAGCAACTTTCATATGTGGAGTTATTAGCGTTCGAAGTTTTCGAAGAAAAAATAATTAAAAACGAAAAAGAAAATAAATTAAAATTAAAACGCGGACCCTACTAGTTGACCACTCCTCTATGGCTTGTTGACCGCTAGCGGTCGACCGTCTATAGGGAGCGGTCAACTGGTCTTCAGGTGGCGGCTGGGTTTTGAAACTTGCTAATGACTCGGATTTAATTATTTGTATCTAAGGGTCATGGTTGATTTGAGCGTCTATTAATGGATGCCTAACCCTCACTTCTCTTCTCAAATTTTCTAATCAAAGCAGCGAAGTTCTGCTATTTTCCCTCTCCACTATTTATAGAAATTATAAAATATTATACACATACATACACATATATAGACACATACACAGAGATCGGAGAAGGGCAGAAAATAAAAGAGAAGAAGAGAAGAAGCGAATCAAGGTTGCGAAAGAATGAGGTAAATTTATATTTACAAATTTATAATCCCCTTAACCCCAAATCTCTTCTCAGATCTGTAATTCTAATAGTATGTATATACCCTGTTACACATATTCTTTTGAATTTAGAATGGAAAAGGAATTAAGTAAAGGAATGGATTCGAGTTAGAGAAATTTGAAAAGCTAGAAAGGTGAGTGGGAAATTATATAATTTATTTATAACATTGAGATTTATTTCATTGGATTTTTTTAAATTATTATGCCTAAATAAGATTTGATGAATTGTAGGCTTAAAACAAATATATAGAAATATCGCATATATACTCTATAAAATAGGTAATTAGAATAGGAACAGTATGTAAAACCAAATCTGAAAAATTGGATTCAGTCCCAAATATTTATTATTGTAAAATTTTTGTTTATTCCAAATTTATAATTGAATTATAAATTAGGTTGCTTTAGTTGACTTGGAATGTGGATTTCTATATTTTAATTTATTTGGAGTGGGGAGTAATTCAATTATTTCTATTTCCATGTAACTTCCATAAATTATGTAATTTTTAAAATATGTGTAAAAGTGCGTCGTTTGAATTAACAAGGAATACACCAAAAGGAAAGACATGTGTAAAGTATAGATTTTCTTCTTCGTAGGTTGCACTGTCTATTTCAATAAATGAAAAGAAATAATTCTTTGTAATTTCAAACGGAGCAAAGGTCTCATTTTTGGGTAATTTATGGAAAATTATAACGGTAATCCTTTTTGAAAGGATAACTTTAATAAATTAAAACGTGAAAAATAATGTTTTAGTTTAGAAATTAATAATCAGCAAATAAGAATATACATACATATATATATATATATCTGTGTGTGTATGTATGTATGTGTGTGTGTATGTATGTACATAAAACCGCATATATCGATTAAAAATAAAAACATATATAAGGTAATTTGCAATAATATTCGTATTAATTATTATAGTGTATTAAATTATAGGACTGAAAAGGAAGGAATAAGAATTCCTAAATTTATGGACATTAACTACAAATTTAATGGACAATAAATTTGTAGTTAATAAAAAGCTAAAATAAGTAAACATGGACTGATTAGAGAATTTATTGTGGCATTGATGAGGAAGTTGAATAGGCAGAATAAGTGGATTTTAAAACAGGAAAATAAGTTAGAGATTATCCAATTTTGACATTGTTGACTAATAATTACGGACAATGGACATTTATTAGACAAAGAAGGAAATAAGGAAACCAAAGTCTAAGCGTATAAAATAGGAATAATTACGTCGTGAACAAGTAATTATTAATACTTTTAAATACACATAGAAGGGAATATAATTTTTTAGTAGGAAATTATTATAATTTGCTAGGGATCGAGTAATATGAATATTTATCTAAGTTATAGTTTGTGCAGAAAAAAGTTAAATATAAATTAAATAGTAAAGTGCACCAGATATTTTTTTATTGATTCAAACTTCCCATTCTACGTCCAGCCCCAGACTCCTTCTGGATTTAAACAACACCTTCACCTAACCCGGAGGAATAGGTATTACAACTGCCTAAGCTGTCGAATAGGACTTCTTGCATAAAGATCTCTAATAGGACTTCGACTACAACGAATAGTTAAGTTTATGACTTTATGTGCCCTTTAATAGCACAAGTGAACCAATGCGTGCAACCTTCCTATAATCTTCCTTGAAGTGGTAAACTTGTGTGTTCGTGAAGAATTGGAAGTAATTTGATCACCATAGAGATAGACTTGAACAAGCAAGTGATCAAATAGAGTGCAAATGAATATTTGAATGCTTAGTGAATTCAAACAAGAGATTGAAAATAGAAAGTAGTAGATTAGATGATTTGAATCTTAAGATATGATTGCTATTTATAGTGGTTGAGTAGTTGTAGGTTTTCATGAGGAGTAGTGACCATTAGAAGTGTTGGAACCATTTGCAGAGGAAAGTGTCTCTTTGTTAAGGAAGAAGAAATATTGAAAATATGACAGTTTCAGGTAACCGGTCGACTGGTTAAGGTCGAGTAAATAAAATTTAAATAGAAAAGAACTAGTTAAATTTTACCTCTTTTTAGTCGACTAATTCTATGCAATCAGTCAACTGACCGATTTTTAGTCGACAGGTTGTTTAGTTTTAGTCAACTACTTTAGTTGGTGGATAAAAAATATGTAGTGTATATGATATCAGTCGGCTGAAATATGACTACCAGTCGACTGATTCAGTGTAACTATGTTTTTAATATATAAACTTGAATGTTGATGATTTGTGTGTGCGAATACCACTTGATTTTCACCTTTATCTTTGTCTCCATCGTGCAGATTTCTTTGAATAGTTGATATAATATCCTGCAAAAGTTGATTGTATATATAATATATTCCTATATGGTTGTCACTATAAAAAGGTTCTAACATTCTTTCCCATTTTGATGATGACAACTATACAAGTAAAAGTTAATTCTCCCTCTATCGATATGGCCTTAAGGTTTTCTCCCATTTTTCATCGTTAAAAAGGAATTATAAATCAAATAAAAGAAAAAAATGAATATGCATAGGGACAAAAGAATCTGGTATTAGTTCACACTAACATGTAACAATATAATCACTTCACAACATAAATATTTGGACAACACAAAGTAACATGTCAACGTAACTACAAAGTCACAAATATTATGAATCAACAAACTCACAAAGACAGCCACAAATTCACATAACCACAACATTACAAGACATCACATAAAGTCACAACATAATACATAGGTTAAAAAACATAAACTTGTCTACGACACATAGCCTAACCAAACTACACACATATTTGACAATGATAAAAATCAAATTACCAAACTTACTTACCACCACTTTGATACTCCTCATTTTCTTCTTCCCTTAGAGAATCCTAGTTGTATGGATTACTAATAGGAGCTTTAACTTTGGGAGGATAAATTTTTGAGGTAGATAGATGAGTGCAAGATATTTTCTGGCAAAATTTTATCCAAAAAGCCATCAATATCCATTTTTGTGATGACTGTCCTATACCACCAATGCACATATAACCAAATAGTGTGCTGCTAGAGCATCCGATCGATGTAGGGCGATATAAAATGCATCAGATAATCATATAAGTTGTCGTATAACTCACAACGCATTAGATAAAATATAATAGTCAACACAGATATATAACATGCGAGACAATAATAACTAAATGAACCACAAAATCAGAGTACACAGGCTTATACAGTTATACAAAATAGTAATGGAGTTTATACAAATGATAAATAAACTCAACTGATAAACTGTCTCTAATAATAGTAAACTAACACTGTCTAGGTTCCAAAGTGTCACAAAGTGGAATAAACAATAATAATTCTGAAATATATATATGAGAAAGCATCACCTTCTGCTAGTCCACCTACACTACTCCAAGTGTTGTTTACATCAGTTATCTAGTCCACTCACCTAAGGGTACCCAAAATAATAAGAAGCAAAGAATAAAGCCTCGAGTCAGACAATGGTGTGATGTAAGCAATAAATAATCTTAAAACACTATAAAAGTCGGTATGGTAGATGGAATAGAGGGAATGAAGAATCATACCTAACCTGTCCCTCCAACCATAGAGTTAGCACAAAACATAGAATATATGCTACTCTATATCAAAGTCATTGTTTGCGCCAAAAATGGTCACAAACCCCAAGTATTGTGAAAGCACCAGTATATGAATATAAATCAGCAATATTCAAACACAAATCTCAGATCTAGACTAGCAACAAACAGCAATCCAGAAATAATGAGCAGTGACACACAATTTATAGTGGTTCGGCTATCTCCGGCCTACGTCCACTTCAAGGTTTTTATCTTTTATTGATGTTCTTTGCTGGTTACAAATGATTACAGCAGTTACAATGAAGAATTTTGAGTACAATGATTGTATTGAAGCGTAGAATTGAATCCGGCAGAGTCTGGACGTTGGATGGCCAAAAGATCCCCCTTTCTGTAGGCTTCAGGGGGCTATTTATAGGCGTAGGAGGCTGAGATCGCGCTCAAACTTCGGGAGACTTCTTCTGGCACGTGAGGGGGCCCACGCAACCGACCCCGCCAAGTTTCGACTCGATCTGTGATCGATACGAATCCATTTCGTATCGATCAAGAAATCATCCAATCGAGCTGAAACTTGGCAGAGACATTCTTTACCTTGTGTGTAAGCTCTTGTGAAAATTTCGTTGCATTTGGATCAGCAGTTTAGGAGATACGATCGATACGAGTTGATGTTCTTCGGAAGGCTGTCCGGTTCGAATCCATGGCTTCGTATCCATACCTTTCGTATCGATCAGGAGCACGTGTGTGCAATGACGTGGAGTGATATGGAGCGAGTTTCCTGGGTTGATCCACTTTGTATGCCGAGTTGAACGCTTCTTTCCTGGAGACGTGGATGTCCTTCGCTCGTATCCTTATCTCGCGCTCGTTCATATCCATTACCTTGCAACGGTACGCTCGCACTCATCAACTCGTGCCCATCTTCGCATCGATTCCAGGGGTACACTTTGCATCGATTGCTTATGAATCGATCGATACGAAATGACTATGGGGGTCATCGATACGAAGTGGTCGTGAAGAGCAAAGAATGGACACGAATCTCATCCTTGGGATGGATACGAGTGAGACCATACCTGATGGATACGAACAAGGCTTTACCTACCCACTTACCTGATTGATGCGAAACCATTGAGTCAAGCCCATACTGATCGATACGAATGAGATGCTGCTCCATGGATACGAACTGCCGGGCATGCGTGAACCTGATCGATACAGACCTGATGGATTCGAAATGGACATCACCTCAACTCTTTGATGGATTCGAACAGTATATTCTTCCTACCTTGTATCGATCATATCTCCTTCATACGAACTCCGATTAACCTGAAACTTGAAACGTAGCCTCTCCTAGTCCTCATTATCATCTTCAATCGGTTCCGTCCTGATCGGAGCTCGGCCAAATTTTGATAACATCGATTACAGCCTTGTTTCCATTCGATCTCCTATCCTGATATCCATCATTTCTTGCCAATTTGTTGATATTCCAGCCTTGACCAAAGGGTGGGATAACATTTGACCCCCAAAACATGCCTTTTGATAAGAAGGTTTGTTTTGAATAACTCCGAACCCAATACCCAAATCCATAGCCAATTCCATGCCCATCCAAACTCGATAACCGAGTTTTAATCCATCCTTAGTCAATAGCCAATAACCGAATCCAGGACCTCTCCGGGTCGATATCCAAATCCCTAACCTTTCCAGGCTCTTGCCAAGCGCAATCCACACCTGACAACCGTGGTCCAGTATCTCTGGACGTTGAGCTAACCTCTCCGGGTTCTTGCCAAGCGCAATCTACACCTGACGACCGTGGTCCAGTGTCCCTGGACGTAGTTAATGCCGGGGCTTAAGTCCTAAGCCGGGTTCTGGTCACTCCGGACCCTTGTTGAGCATAGTCCATACCCAACGACCTGAAACAATAACCTATAATATAGGGCCTAAGTCCTAGGCCGAATCCTGGTCTCTCCAGACCCTTGTCGAGCATAGTCCATACTTGACGACCTGAATGAGTCACTTTACCGCGTTCGGGCAAAACGACTCACCCCTTGCCAGGCATAATCCATACCCGATGATCGTTTATCAAAAACTAAACAAAAATCCAGTCAAAATCCAATCCAAAATCCAAATCAAACCAAAAAAAAATCAGAAATCCAAACCAGCATCCAAAACAAAAACCAATCATCCAAACGAAAATCCAAAACAGAAAGCAAACAAAACCTGGAGTTCAAACCAAACTCCAAAACCAAACCAGAAAATCAAGTGTCCAATCCAAAACAAAAAACAGATTTCGCAAACCATAGCTTCGCGGTTTATCATCATTCAGAGCATGCCTAGGGGCTATCTCCGTCCCCGTACATGTGTAAATGACTTGGTTGCTCGCCAATGGTTTGTTACTTATTTCATATTACCCCGGTCAATTGATAACCAATCAACCATCATTCCTGGGCCTCAGGTGGTTGCTCCTGCTCCGCCGCTGCATTCCGAGCCCCAACATACTGCCTCAATTGTCCATTCCTCACATGTTCCTTAACTATGTCCTTTAAGTGCCTGCAGCTGTTAGTATCATGCCCGTCCAAATCGTGGAAGAGACAATGCCTTCCTGATGCCCTCTCCCGCTTGGATGGTTCTCTCCTAGCCGGCCTTCGGTAAGGAAGGCGATTCCGGGTTTCCATGTATATCCGCTCCAGTGTCTCGTTTAATCCCATGTATATGGAAAACTTTGGATCCTTCCATCGCTTCCTGACCTTTCCTGAACAGTCGTTCAGCTTCCTTTTTTCTTTATCTTTATCCGAGTTTCCGTTGGATGGTCCTCCACCCTCTGTCGCATTCACCTCCTTTAACTTTAAGTCCATACATGCGTCTTCTTGTCGAAGGAATCTTTCAGCTTCGTGAAAGAATTCCCCAAGATCCAGTGGTGGGTCTCGTACTAAAGATACCTTAAAATCTGAATCCTCTCTGACTCCCGACACTACCGCCATAAAAACCATCGATGGATCTGGCCGATCCACCGAAGCTACCGCCGCATTGAACCGAGTTAGAAAAGCCCTAAGTGATTCATCCGTCCTTTGCTTTACCGATGTTAGCGTCATTATGTTTTTCGGTCTCTTGATATGAACCCGAAACTGTCCCAAAAACCTGTCCACCAACTCCCTCCAAGTCCTGATAGATCCTTCTCCCAACTGCCTAAACCACATTGCAGATAGATCTTTCAAATACAACGGAAAACATCTGGCCATCACTTCCTCCGATGCTCCCAGCACTTCCATGTGTCTAGTGTATCTCATCAAGTGATCAGTCGGGTCAGCCTTGCCATTATATACTTCCACGCTAGGTAACTTGAACTTAGGTGGATTCTGAGCTATCCTGATTTCCCGAGCGAACGGACTCCTGTTCACTCCTTCCAAATCTCTATTGGTCAAGCCTCCACGCATAGTCTTCCTAATGATTTCCGCTAATCCAGCGTTGTCTGTCGGGGGTTGCCCCTCATGTCCTTGAGGTAATTCTGGCACATATTCTTCATGTGGCTCATTAGCAGCAACGTTGGCCCTAGCCTGTTGAACTCCTTCCAAAGGTCCTCCTGTGTTGGATCCTGCGGGCCTGCCCCCAAGCCCTTGTTGATTGCCTTCCGGTTCTGTATTCTGTCCTCCATTGGGTTCCATAACCCTAGCTCCTTGTTCCACATTAACAGCCGCTGTGGCTGGTTCTAAGTTCTGCATCCTTGCAACTCTCATATGTTCGAAGAAAGTTTGCATCATCTCCTGTTGGCTTTTCATTATTCGTTCGTGTATTGAATTCGCCATAGCCTCCATCTCGTCCCTCATGATATAGACAGAAGCTTGTCCTTCTCCAGCTCCAGAGGACGGCTCTTGACTTCCTCCTTATTGGCTTCTCTCAGCTCTTTGCCTTCTACTTGTTTGTCGGGTCATTGTCTTTCAAATCTTCAAGCTTTCAGATCTGAACTTCAAATCTTGCGTAGCGGGTGCTAGTCCTTCTCAGTGAAAGCACCAAAGTGTTTGCGCCAAAAATGGTCACAAACCCCAAGTATTGTGAAAGCACCAGTATATGAATATAAATCAGCAATATTCAAACACAAATCTCAGATCTAGACTAGCAACAAACAGCAATCCAGAAATAATGAGCAGTGACACACAATTTATAGTGGTTCGGCTATCTCCGTCCTACGTCCACTTCAAGGTTTTTATCTTTTATTGTTGTTCTTTGCTGGTTACAAATGATTACAGCAGTTACAATGAAGAATTTTGAGTACAATGATTGTATTGAAGCGTAGAATTGAATCCGGCAGAGTCTGGACGTTGGATGGCCAAAAGATCCCCCTTTCTGTAGGCTTCAGGGGGCTATTTATAGGCGTAGGAGGCTGAGATCGCGCTCAAACTTCGGGAGACTTCTTCTGGCACGTGAGGGGGCCCACGCAACCGACCCCGCCAAGTTTCGACTCGATCTGTGATCGATACGAATCCATTTCGTATCGATCAAGAAATCATCCAATCGAGCTGAAACTTGGCAGAGACATTCTTTACCTTGTGTGTAAGCTCTTGTGAAAATTTCGTTGCATTTGGATCAGCAGTTTAGGAGATACGATCGATACGAGTTGATGTTCTTCGGAAGGCTGTCCGGTTCGAATCCATGGCTTCATATCCATACCTTTCGTATCGATTAGGAGCACGTGTGTGCAATGACGTGGAGTGATATGGAGCGAGTTTCCTGGGTTGATCTACTTTGTATGCCGAGTTGAACGCTTCTTTCCTGGAGACGTGGATGTCCTTCGCTCGTATCCTTATCTCGCGCTCGTTCATATCCATTACCTTGCAACAGTACGCTCGCACTCATCAACTCGTGTCCATCTTCGCATCGATTCCAGGGGTACACTTTGCATCGATTGCTTATGAATCGATCGATACGAAATGACTATGGGGGTCATCGATACGAAGTGGTCGTGAAGAGCAAAGAATGGACACGAATCTCATCCTTGGGATGGATACGAGTGAGACCATACCTGATGGATACGAACAAGGCTTTACCTACCCACTTACCTGATTGATGCGAAACCATTGAGTCAAGCCCATACTGATCGATACGAATGAGATGCTGCTCCATGGATACGAACTGCCGGGCATGCGTGAACCTGATCGATACAGACCTGATGGATTCGAAATGGACATCACCTCAACTCTTTGATGGATTCGAACAGTATATTCTTCCTACCTTGTATCGATCATATCTCCTTCATACGAACTCCGATTAACCTGAAACTTGAAACGTAGCCTCTCCTAGTCCTCATTATCATCTTCAATCAGTTCCGTCCTGATCGGAGCTCGGCCAAATTTTGACGACATCGATTACAGCCTTGTTTCCATTCGATCTCCCATCCTGATATCCATCATTCCTTGCCAATTTGTTGATATTCCAGCCTTGACCAAAGGGTGGGATAACAGTCATCATGGGTATATTATACATCAAAGTACTAAGGGTGTCAAGATATCGACATCGATAATATCTACATCATGTTACATCCCCAAGGTGATAAAAACAGTTAAACAAACATGACATCCATCATCCATCCTCATATTGACTCACGTAGTGCGTTGGATATATGATACTCATAACATTCCATCATGTAGCCTTGGACTACTCATGTTTCAATTTTTTGGTACTTGAATCAGTGCCATTCATAAGGCCAGGACTAGACTGTACATTATAACAGTCCATTGTAAATGGATCTGGTCATCATTGATCCAGGGCACATCTTAACCCAAGCGAGCGTCCTCACATACCCCTTCTTTACGAGTGCATTTTGAAATCTATGAATATCAATAATCCATTTGCACATGTCATTCATATCATAGCTCATCTATATACTGTCCTTACAAATCCCATCTGAAGTCATCGTGGTTGGGAACTACTCTAGACAACCATCATAAGTCACAAAGTGTCATCATGCATCCCGTAACCTCCCTCCAACAGTCCCCTTAATACGACTCATAGTCTACTACTCTGCGTTTCAAAGTACAACTATCCATCATCAAACCCATCACTTTTCATCACGGAATCATCATTGTCGGATCGTTAAGTCATCATGTTGAAGCGTCACATCTTCGCTTCACCACCAAAACCACTTGTCGAAGAGCCATATCATCAAAATTGAGCATCGGATAAATGGACGTACCTTCACATCATGCTCCTCAAAGCTTCTCCATCGTCCATGTCAAAATTGGCTAAATTGGCCATCATTAATAGTGGTAGACATCGACCACTCCAAAGTAGTCGATAATGACCACTTTGGTCATGTACTTAACCAAAAATGGTTAAGTACAAACCAAATGAAAACATTTGGTATCTATCCCAAGATCCAAAGCACATTTCCAATTCCATCCTTTGTCTCCAGATCAATGGGCATGCATGAAACTCTATGCATGAATCTTATCCTATAGGATATTTCCTAATACTATATCGCCTTCGAACGGCGTTTTCAACCAACTAAGAAATCAAGCATACATGCAACCAACAAGCATACTAACGCCTACAATAGCTTACATGCATCTATAGTAACACAATACAATATATCCAAAGAAACTAGTGTATGATTAATATCAAAATGGCCTAAATCTATCAATATCGTCAAAATAGTGCGTCAATGGAAAAATATGATATTTAATTTAAAACTATTTTAAAACACTTTCAGTTTTTTTTATAAAATAAGGGATAAGTTTAATATTTTAGAAATCATGTTTTAAAGTTAGGAATCATTCCAAAACATCGTTTTAACACTATACTAACAATCACAATATGGTGAAAGACAACAACATTCACCTCAACAAAAGCTGATCAAACTAACGCTATGTCATATAGCTCTCCATCATGAGCATAATGCAAGGAACGACATCCAAAACAGACGTCGAAGATACACATATTTTAAGAAATCGAATTATATAAATAATTAATTCACTCAATTAAAACACTAATTACCTTAATTACCATTGCTAATCTTTCATCCCCAAATTTGCACCTTTCCATGCACGGATACAACATATCCCACAAACTCACCACCTTCTCTCCTCTCTAACTTGATGAATACTCAATGAAATCTCAATCCGCTTTCGCCTACATGCCATGCTACGCATGCTCTCCACCTTGGCATTGAAATGGTGAAGCTCAGTTGTCCATAGTGCATCACGACCAAGTGTTCCACTCTACAATCATGCATGAATGCATTTAGCTAGAGGACGTCGAAGTTGTCGAAACTCAATAGGAATGTGAATATCAGCAAGAGAAAAATGATGGCGGACTCCATTTTGCATATCATCACTTTAATCCTTGCAAATATCAAACCCTAGGTCGTTGACTAGGTACGATCATCACTATATCGGCACCGCACTCTACAAAATTGACATGGGCTTGAAGCTCTCTTCAATATGAATTCAACGAATGTGGTCTCATGATTTATCATGAAGTGGATCGTTCGATTTTAATTTTGAAGTGAAGAATGGAGTGGCAGCCATTTTCTGTTAATGGAATAGTGATTTGGGTTTGGATGGGCTTGATCCTTTCTCAAATAAATGATCGTACATTTTGAGCTCACACGATCACATGGTGCGTTCGATCATGATAAAACTTGTCTGCATACATCACCTCATTTTTATGGTCCCGATGGTATAAATTTCATTGCTATCCAAGACAATGCTTTATGATTTTGCACTTTTCAAGATTATTTCGGCCATAAGATCGTCCGACCTCCAAATATAGCGATGTTTATATTTAATTTAATTCGCAACATTAATACGAACTCGAGGGAAGTGATCTCGAGTCCTAATTCGATCGTATGTGAAAAAAAATCATATTTTTAGGATCGTTAAATAAATTAATGATTCAATATTTAAAACAATTACTTTAATATCTATTGTTAAAAATATGGGTCGTTACAATTTTGTTTTCCACTCTAGTTAGCCAAGCATCTAACTTCCTTTGGTTTTAAGAGAGGATGGTAAAAGAATTCCTCATAGACGAATCGATGGGTAGTTCAATAATTTCTTTATCTTATTTTTACTCCTCTAATTCATGCTCTAAAATGGTGGCAGGAGGTGGATTTGAAGATGAAGTAGGTGCAGATCCCGTTGTTGTTTAATGTTCTAACCACTGGGCGTAAGTTATATGCCTTTCATTTCTTATGGGAAATTTCAGCAATTTCGAAGTTTTTGCACCAAGTTTCTTTTTTACTTAAAAATTCCAATTTGAGTATATTAATGTGAAAAGTGAAGAAGATTCTCATGATATATGGGGCATAGTGAATCATTTTTCGTTTTTGGTTATGAAAACTACAAATCGCATCCATAATGTATTTTGCCCAATTAATTTTATTTTCGTCGTAAATTACATATAATGCCCGATAATTATTCTCATAAATTTCATCATATCTCGGTACGTGGCATGATGAAATGAGTTACAATTCTATGTATAAGTCTTACCTTAGGCCGTATAGAAATCTCTTTCAAGCTCTTATAATCGTCTATTAGGAAGTTATGACTAATATCATCTCTTGCATCATCTTTGTAATCAATTTCATTTAAATCTTCTCCTTCAAAAGAAAATTTCTAAATGTGTCCTAGTCTAAGTAACTGGATAACAAGGTTTTCCTCTAAAAATCTGACTCTATATGATATGTTTGGTGGAATGAGGTTTGTGAAAGTCTATATTCAAATTCGCATAAAATAGTTTAACAATCAAAGGAACTATTTTGACATTATCAACGTTAAAATTGATTAAACTTGTTATATGTTGTTCTCGACTGAATTCCCTAATGGCATAGGTAGAGAAATCTTCTAACTTTGCAAAAGTTCCTTCAAACACGACTGGTTATCAAAATTCCAACTTCCCATTGAATAACTCCCCACTTCCAGTCAACTAGTTCAGCATAGAATTTTTTTATATAATAGAACGAACCAATACTGATGGTCAAACACACTCTTTCCAACACACCTATTCAATTCTCAACTAACGTCTCTACATTATCTTTAAACACTAACCAACTATCTTCTTCTTTGCCAAATATCCAAAACCAAACTTTTTCAAAATCTATATATTATCAACGGCACCAAAAAGGAAAGATAACCCCACTACATCTTCTAATGAGCCAATAGAGGCCCAAATTAGGAAATGACTCTACAATTAAACTACGATCAAATGTTTTGAAGGAATGAAGAACTGTCGTGTTTGAAGGAACTTTTGCAAAGTTAGAAGATTTCTCTACCTATGCCATTAGGGAATTCAGTCGAGAACAACATATAACAAGTTTAATCAATTTTAACGTTGATAATGTCAAAATAGTTCCTTTGATTGTTAAACTATTTTATGCGAATTTGAATATAGACTTTCACAAACCTCATTCCACCAAACATATCATATAGAGTCAGATTTTTAGAGGAAAACCTTGTTATCCAGTTACTTAGACTAGGACACATTTAGAAATTTTCTTTTGAAGGAGAAGATTTAAATGAAATTGATTACAAAGATGATGCAAGAGATGATATTAGTCATAACTTCCTAATAGACGATTATAAAATTGATAACCAGTCGACCGATGAGGGTATCAGTCAACTGATTATAGTCGACTGATATAAGTTTGAAAAATGAAGTTAAAGCATTTGTTTTATCAGTCGACTGTTATCATTTGGTTAAAAATAGAGAGAATAAAGTTAAAAATAAAGGTTATTCAGTCGATAGAAAGTGAAGGAATAGTCGGCTATGTCATCAATCGGTCGACTTTTTCAATACTTTTAGTTGACTGTTTATAATATAACAAATTTATATAACTTTATTCAAGTTGACTGGTATTAGATATTTAGTTGACTTGTGTTGTTAATTTGTTAAAATTTTCATAGTTTGTTTGTTTGTTTGTTTTATTCTACTCACCTTGAATGCATTGTTTATAGTTTTCATTAATGATTTTATTGGTTTATTTTCATTATTTATTACAACAATCATATATATATGTATATGTGTGTATGTATATAGATACGAAGATGAAACACAATAGGTAGCGATAATTTATTTGTTTTTGGATGGTTCTGATTCTTCGTTAGATGGCCTTAGTTCCCATGAGTTCCTTGGTTTTGAGTCATAGATATTCACTAGAGTTTCCGTTAGTCGAGGTGAGCTTTTACATATACTATCCTTTATTGGCGATCATCCACACAAAGCCAGAATAAATCTTTCAATAAAATTAAGATGCACTCATTCTCTTTGTTGTTCTCAGTACATTTGTTTTTGAAGTCACATCATTTCTAGTTAATAATGATGTAACTCATCAATGCGCTGGCCATTGCGAGGTGATGATACAACATTAAAGTTAACTGCTTGACTTTCTTTCATTTTGGACAAAAACCAGTATAATAGGTTGGCGATGGAATTATTTTTAGAGAAGATGAACTAGTAGAAGAAGGATTTGTTTTTAAAGAGGATTAATATGTGCATTTAGAAGATGGTGTGGTATAATCGACTGAGAAATATTTTGAATCATTGCCAGAAGCCATCTGTAATTTAGTTGAGATCTTTATAGGAAGGTTTTAAAAAAATTGTGATTTGAAATATGGTTTTCCCAATTTATATAATAACATGAAAGGTATAAATAATGTTGAATCTAAGACTTTTATTTATTTTACCGTTAACTCTTAAAGATTCCCGGTTTATATAATAAGATGAAAGGTATAAATAATGTTGAATCTAAGACTTTTATTTATTTTACCGTTAATTCTTAAAGATTCTATTTATACTGATGATTTATATAATATACCAAAATAAATAAAAAGAATGTTGAAAATAGTTTTTATTCAATCAAATGTAATACTAAACTATTAATGGTTATTTTATTAATTAAAACATGTCCTAAAGTGACATAATACCAAGTTCACGTCTAAGCTTGATAAACGAATTTTCATTTAGTGGTTTTGTAAAAATATCCCCAATTTGTTTTTCATAAGATACAAACTTTAGTGTAATTGCTTCTTTTTCAATGTTATCTCTTGGAAAATGATGTCGTATATCTAGTGTTTTGTTCGTGAATGATTTATCAGATTTTTAGATACATTTATAACACTTGTATTGTCACAATAAATTGGTGATTTTCATAAATGTATTTTGAAATCATTAAGTGTCTGTTGCATGTATATGATTTGAGCACATGCCAAAGCAATAGAAATATACTCCATTTCACACGAGGATAGTGAAACATAATTTTGTTTTTTTACTAAACCATGATACTAAAGATTGTTCGATACAGTGACATGTAACACTCGTACGCTTTCTGTTCTTTCGACATCCTCCAAATTCAACATCACTATAAGATACTAGCTCAAAAGGACATTCATTTATGTAAAAGAGTCTGTAGTCTCTAGTATTGTTTAAGTATCTCAATATTTGTTTCACAACACGCAAATGTGACTCTTTGGGATTTGCCTAAAACAGTGCACATAGGCAGACACTCATCACAATGTTGGGGTGACTTGTGGTTAAATATAATAAAGAGCCAATCATACTTTTATAAAGTTTCTGATCCATACTCTTTACATTTTCATCTTTGTCGGGATGAACCGTAGTGCTCATATGTGTCGATTTACTTGATGTATTTTCCATGTCAAACGTTTTATTAAGTTATTGTAATATTTTTCTCGATGAATAAAAATACCATTACTTAATTGTTTAGCTTGTAAACCAAGAAAATATGAGAGTTCTCCCATATGAGACATCACAAATTCACTTTTCATTATTTTTGAAAATTCATTTCATAAATTTCTATTTGTAGATCCAAATATAATATCGTCTACATAAATTTTTGAAATTAATATACCTTTCTTATCTGTTTAATAATTAGAGTTTGATCAACTTTTCCAATCTCAAATCCAAAATCTACAAGGTAGTTTTCTAGTTGTTCATACCAAGCATGGGTGCTTATTTCAAACTGTACGCTTTCTTAAGTTTGTAGACAGGATCAGGAAACTTTTCATGTTTAAAAAGAGCTGGTTTTTCTACAAAAGCATTTTCTTTAATAAAACCGTTTAAGAATGCACTTTGACATACATTTGACAAAGTTTAAAGTTATGGTGATAGGAGAAGGCTTAAACGTATTGCTTCGAGTCTTGCGACAGGAGCAAATGTTTCTTCATAGTCTATCCCCTCTTCTTGATTATAACCTTGTGCAACTAACCTTGCTTTATTGCGAGTTATACTACCATTTTCATCAGCTTTATTTTTATAAAACCACTTTGTACTAATGACTGTTTGATCATTTGGTGTTATAGCTAATTCCCTAATGTCATTTCATTCAAATTGATTTAGCTCCTCCTGCATAGCTAAAATCCAGTAATCATTGGTTGAAGCTTCTTTAGGAATCTTAGGTTCCATGTTAGGGATAAAAGCTACATGACCCATTTGATTTAATTGATGTTTATTTTTAACATCAGTCTTTACTTCTCCAATAATATTTCCTATTAGTTAATCCTTTAAAATATATGGAGGAGTTTTGAGTATACTTTCAATAAGATTTTCAGCAACTGTTGTTCTTCATTTTGAATTATAGTACCTTGAAGTGGATTTTCAATAGTCTATTGTTCAATATTTCTTCTTCATCATCTTTACTATTTTTGAAATTTTTATCAAATGAAACGTGTAGTGTTTCTTTTATTTTTTTTGTACGTTTATTGCATATTATATAAGCTTTGCTTCGTTTTGAACATCCAACAAATATCCCTTCATCGGATTTGGATCAAATTTTCCTAGTTGGTCTTTTGTATTTAATATAAACATGTTGATCCAAAAATTCTTAGATAAGATATATTAGGTTTTTTACCATTAAAAATCTCATATAGAATATGTTTAGTTAAAGGTCGAATAGTGTCACGATTTAAGACGTAACATGTAGTAGACACGGGTTCCATCCAGAAATGTTTCAGTAGTTGGCTACCATAAGTAGAGTCCTAGCACATTCATGTAACGTTCGATTCTTTCTTTCAACAACTCCATGAGTTCTGGGAAATGAGAGGTTGTGGCTAAAATACCCTTTTTGTTACAAAAGTTGTCAAATAGTTCGTTTTCAAATTCGCCACTCCGATTACTTTTAATAGTCTTAATTTTTAAAATTTTGAATTCTTTTGGAAAAAAATTTAAATGCTTCAAAAGCATCACTTTTTTTTTCAAAAATAATGTCTATGTGTATCTAGAGAAATCATTTACAATTACAAATACATAATTGTTATGGTTTATGGATTGAACCTATGTTGGACTGAATAGATCTGAATGAAGTAGTTTGAGAGTTGTAATGTAGAAATAATTTTCTTAGATTTGAAAGATGATTTACTTAATTTTCCTAATTAGCATGCATCACAAATATCATTTACTTTATAATTCATGTTTGGTGGACCTTTTACTAAGTTATATTTAGATAATTTGCTAATAGTTTTAAAATTTATGTATCTTTTGTGCTATAGCCAAGGATGATTATTTTTGGCTATGAAACACATGTCTATGTTATGATTAATTTTCGTATGTAAACCGTAAATATTTCTTTCTCTCATTCCTTCGAAAATTAGATTCATATTTTAATCGAAAATATTACATACATCTTTTACGAAAGTTATACTAAAACCTTTCTCGCATAATTGACTAATACTTAGTAAATCATGTTTTAAATTTTTAACTAATAGAACATTAGTGATAGGAGGTGAATTATATATATCGTTGTTGCTCACGTCTCCTTTCCAATGATGTATCCTTTAGAGTTACCTCCAAAAGTAACGGATCCCCCATCTGAGTAGATAATATTTATTAGCATTTCTTTATTTCCCATTATATGCTTGGAGCAACCATTGCCATTTTCCTCTTTTCTTATTTAGTAGCTGCAAAAGTATTAAATAGTATCGGTACCCCCTTCCTCCGTTAGGGTCCTAAGAATTAGGTCTTAGGAAACCATACCTAAGAGGGTTTGGTGTTTCCTTTGAAAATAAAATTAGAATCCTTATGGCACTAGATATAAAAATATGTACATACTTATTTCTTATGAGATGGTTGTTAGTCTTCGAAACACATATCTTTATATTTTTGGGCTTGTTTACCAATTCCTTTCGACTATCATCCATGT
Source organism: Allium fistulosum (assembly GCA_030737815.1). Taxonomy (NCBI): domain Eukaryota; kingdom Viridiplantae; phylum Streptophyta; class Magnoliopsida; order Asparagales; family Amaryllidaceae; genus Allium; species Allium fistulosum. The sequence continues at coordinate 896,585,342 of CM060902.1, forward strand.
TTTTGAAATTTGTATATAATGAGCTATATTTCTTAGAACTAAATTTTATTTCCTTGCTAGTTTTATTATAACCGAACCTTTCTTATTAAAGGAAGATTGTGAATTATTAAAAATTCTAGGTATATTTTCTCTACTTTTATTTAAATTTGAAAGATTTTCTAATTTGATTTAAGATCTTTTACTTCTATGCATAGTGTATTAATATTTAAATCGTAATTTTCATTTTGTTAATCTAACATACTCTTTTTTTAGCTTCTGTTTCATTATTTAATATAGTGATCCGATATGTCGATTCTACACCAAATTCTTGAGATTTTACTAATTCTTCTTCTAATATTTTCTTTTCATCTTTCAACATGTGAATTTCTAGACCGCTTGTATTTAACTTTCTTAAGTGTCTTTATATATTCTTTTTAAATCTTTTGGCCTATCTATTAACTCATAATTTCTTTCTACTAGATCATTGAAAGAGTTTTCTTTTACATCGTCACTAGTAGCCATGAAGCATACGTTTGCCTGTTCAGAGTTGCTATCGCTATCTAACGAAGAAGGTGAGTGTGAATCATCCCATGTTACTGCAAAGGCTTGGTTCTTCTTGTTGTAAAATTTCTTGTTTTTGTTCTTGAAGTTATTCTTCTCCTTCTTTAAGGTTTAGGCAATCTTTATTCAGATGACCTATCTTGTCACATTCATAGCACACGAGTGAGGAAGTTGATGGATTGTTGGTGCTATTTTTGTTGTTGCCAAACTTCTTAGTCTTTTGAACTTTAGAAATTTTTTGAAATTCTTAGCTACAAATGCAATGTCATTAGCATCTTTGTCAGATTCTTCATTCTCTACTTAAAATGCAATTGTTTTCCTACCTTGGGCTTGCACCCATTTCGTCTGCAAATTCACTTCATAGGACATGAGATTTCCTATTAACTTTTCTGGTTTTATAGTCGAAATAGCTTTAGCTTCTTCGACTGCTAAAACCTTTTATTTACAGACATCCATTAAAGAGTTTAGAAATTTTGAAGCAATAGCTAAATCGATGTATTTTTCTCCTAGTATTAGAAGTGAATGAAATATGTCTTGTAATCTATAATACATGTCATTTATAGTCTCATCTTGCTTTATTTTAAAATTTTGAAATTGATTTTTAAGCATGAAAATCTTGCTTTGTTTAACCTTGTTTGTACCTTCATGAGTTATTTTAATGGGACGCCAAATTTCATATGCGGATGTGCACATACTAACTCTATTAAACTCATTTTTATCTAGACAACAAAAAAGCATGTTCATGCCTTAGCGTTACTTGTAGCATTAATTTTCTGAGTGTGTGATTGTTGTGCATAGTCAGTGGTAGGTACGATGTATTCTTGTTGACTGATAGTCCAAGTGTCATAACCATTAGTTTGCATATATATTCTCATCCTAGTTGACCAATAATTATAATTTAGTCCATTAAATAGTGATGGTCTTGCAGTAGATTGATCATCAACGAAAGTCGAAGTAGTGCTGTCCATATTACTTAAATTATCAAAAACTTTGTTATGGTTATATGATGATCTGGCTCTGATACCAAATGTATGTTGCTAGGGATTTAGTAATATGAATATTTATCGATGTTATAGCTTGTGTGAAAAAAGTTAAATATAAAATACTAAATAGTAAAGTGCACAAGATATTTTTATACCGGTTTGGACTTTCATTCTACGTCCAATCTCAGACTCCTTTTGGATTTAAACAACACTCTCACTTAACCCAAAGGAAAAGGTATTACAGCTGCCTAGCTGCCGGACATGACTTCTTGTTTGAAGATCTCTAACAGGAATTCGACTACAACAAATATTTAAGTTTGGGACTTTGTGTGCTTATGAATAACACGAGTGAACCAATACGTACAATCTTCCTATAATCTTCCTTAAAGTTTTAAACTTGTGTGTTCATGAAGAATTGGAAGTAAACTGATTACAATAGGGATATATTTGAACAAGAAAGTGATCAAATAGAATGCAAATAAATATTTGAATGCTCAGTGAATTTAAATAAGAGACCGAGAATAGAAAGTAGTAGTGTATATCATTTAAATCTTAAGATGCAATTGCTATTTATAGTGGTTGGGTATTTACAGGTTTTCATGAGGAGTAGTGACCATTAGAAGTGCTGCAACCATTCATAGAGAGAAGTGTCACTTCACTAAAAAGAAGAACTATTGAAAATATGACAGTTGCAGGTAACTATTCGACTGGTAGAGTACCAATCGGTCGACTGGTTAAGGTCGAGTAAATAAAATTTCACACAGAAAAGAACTAGTTAAATTTTTCCTCTTTTTAGTCGACTAATTCTATATAATCAGTCGACTAGTTATTTAGCTTTTGTCGACCACTTTAGTTGTGTGGATAAAAAATATATAGTGTACATGATATCAGTCGACTGAACTATACTACCAGTTACCGATTCAGTGTCACTATGTTTTTAATATATAAACTTGAATGTTGATGATTTTTGTGTGCATGCATACCACTTTGAAGAGATTTTAACATATGTGTACTCTAGATGTGACACTCTATGACTAATAGCATTTATCGTCGCTTTTGTCTTTGTCTACGCCGTGTAGATCTTCGAATGGTTGATATAATATGCTACGAAAGTTGACTATATATACAATATATTCTTGTATAGTTGTCACTATCAAAATATCAAATAAAGAGGTCTAACAATTATATAGTTTCAATTATATGTTTAGAATGAACATGAATTAGTGGGGCTAGCCCAACACTTAGGCTTTGGGTGATAGGTTTCGTTAAGTGGGTTAGGATGCAAGGTCAGTAGAGTTACACAACAAATGGCTGCCCTTCACATAGAGGCAACCGGTAGTTATGTATTCTTACTACCGATGTTAGAAATCTCTAGGTGTAGGACCCTTGGGAAAGAGATATGCATAGCAGATAGGTGAGGGAAAAATATGTCAAGGGTTCGCCATGGATTTGAAGTATTAAATGTCCCATAACTTTTAAGGAAATAGGGTCTGCTTCATTTGCAACAAGAGGTATTAAGTGACCGAAAGGGGCATTTTTCCTGACTTAGGTAGGTTAGTCTAAAACGAGATGTTAGCGGTGGAAGGTCGGTGGGCTATGTCAGTATTTTGCACTAGTAATTAATAGCAAGTTTGGCATATAGGCTATGACCACCAGCGATCCCGAGCAAGTGGTAGCAAAGACTTAGGTTATGCCCTGACGAATTTCGCTTCGTACTAGTGTAGAATACATATGGGATACACACAGACCTCAAAGTAGATGGTTAGATGAAAATTAGTTTATCGGAGGTGGGCTAGTTAACTCTTAGATAAGTTTTTAAGATTCGTTAGTAGTATGGCAACTAAATATAAATCATAAGGCTATATATAAGGGTCATCGGTCTCTGTAGCTATAACTGATTGACTAGTGTGTGTATTGCAAAGGGCCCGCTTTTAGGGACTGAGGTATTAAATTGCCAGAGGGTCTGCCTCCTCCCTATTTAAGAAGTATTAAGTGGCCGGGGTTTTTGGGTAGTGAAATAGTTAGACATATATGCGGATTGGCATATATTTATACAATTATACCTTAGGGAAGGTTATGTTAAGCATATCGTACGTGCACATGTTTAACAAATTAGCTGTAAATAATAAACATAACACTTAAATGAAAATTAATTGGCACAAACTAATGGTATGGGTAAAGCATGTAATTTTTCAATCATCAGAATACTGTTCTGACCCCCCCTTCTTAAAACAACCCACATAATAGATTTAGAAGGACAAGATACTAGAGCATGATGGAAATTGTGGATGGTAAAGTTTTCTTATTCATACTTGGTGAGGATAAGGCAATTAAATATCTAAGGGAATGATATTCCAAAGGTAGCAGCCTTAGTCAATACATATGTTATATTATATCTTTCAATTCCGATGTGAATATATATTGATCACACTCTGATATACTTGTGTTTATTATAGGTTACCAAAACCAATGATCCGTACCATAATGGACGTGGATTTTAATTTAGTTGAAATTTGGGTCTATTAAGATGCGGATTGTTACACTTCTAATGGACCTTCTCAAAAAGGAAAGGTCCATTCATCCTCGAAGGTTATATCTTATTGAGGTTCTTCCATTATAGTTCTTTTCGACATGGTTGCGTCTCATTCATACATGTCGAAGGAATTAGACTATAGATTTGATCTTGATATGGTTTTCTTGGTTACATCTTTGAGGATTTCTAGTCCCATTGTGGGTTATGCGACTCTAGGGATGTTATGTAGAGATATTGTTTTAGACTTATGTGGATTCTCTTTCTTTGTGATTTTCATGTATTCATTTATCTGGGATTTGGCATTATTCATGGTTTGGATTGGCTAGATCGATATGGAGCTCATTCTTTATGTCCTAAAAGAGTAATCACTCTTAGCCATTCGGATTCCATAGAGCGTCTCAGTTTAGCTCTTGGAAACCTTAGTCTCAAGTGGTTCTCTATTTGCTCATGAGTCTCGAGAAGAAGACGATGTTGCCAGAATCCCCAGTGTTAGACATTAACTTGATGTCGTTGAGCCTATTACTAATTTTCCTCTTAGGTAGGCCATAGATTTCCGTATTGATCTTATCCTCGAAGATCAACCAGTTAGTCGTTCTCCTATGAGAATGTCCGCCAAAGAGAATAAAGAATTGAAGAAGCAATTTTCAGAGCTGGAGGCTAAGCACTTTATCCATTCTAGTTGTTCACCTTCGGACGCCGGTAGTTTTTGTGAAGAAGGCATATGATTCCCTTAGTTTATGGATTGATTATTAAAGGTTGAATGATCTCACCATAAAGAATAAGTGTCCTTTGCCCAAGATTGATGATGTGTTTGACTAGCTTAGTGATGCTAAGTTCTTTTCTCGGCTTGACCATGCAACCTGTTTCCATCAGCTCTGTGTCGCAGAGGATAACATTCAATTAACAGCTCTTTGAACTCGCTATGGATCTTATGAGTTTCTTGTGATGTCGTTCGGATTGATGAATGCACCCGCATACTTCATTGATTTGATGAACAAGATTTTCAAAGACTATCTTAATAGGTTTGTCTTAGTATTCATTGACGGTATCTTAGTTTATTCCAAGTTAGAGGCAGAGCATGAGCAGCATCTCAGAGTAGTTCTAAAGACACTTAGACGGAATCAAGTAAAGGCTAAGTTCTCCAAATGTCACTTTTTGAAGAAGGAAGTGAAGTTCTTAAGCTACATAGTATCAAAGGCTGGTATTTTTATTGACCCAGCCAAGATTGAAGCTATTCAGAATTGGAAGAGGCTGAGACTGTTATTGAAGTTCGTAGTTTTTTGGGCTTAACCAGTTAGTATCAATGTTTCACAAAGGACTTCTCAAAGACCTTGCTACCTCTTACTAATCTTACCAATAAGGGAGTGAATTTCAGTGGACTGAAAGATGTGAGACAGGTTTCCATAAGCTGAAGGAGTTACTCATGCACCTATTCTTATTATGCCAGAGGACAACCAAGATCTTAAGGTTTATACTGATGCATATGGATCTAGTTTAGGAGTGATTCTTATGAAGAGAGGTAGAGTGTTGGCCTATGCATCTAGGCAGTAGAGGTCTAATGAAGTCTGTTATGCTACCCATGATTTGGAGCTCGCCGCCATTGTTTTTGCATTGAAGATATGGCGACATTATTTGCTTGGTGAAAGATTGGTTCTTTATACAGATCATAAGTCATTAAAATATTTGTTCACTCAGAAGGATCTCAACATAAAGCAACGAGGTTGGCTTGAGTTTGTTGCAACCTATGACATTGAGATTCAGTATACCTCTAGGAATGGGAATAAAGTAGCTGATCAGTTAAGTAGAAAGCATTAGGCAGTTGTTTCTATGATGTTAGTTGAGTGGAAGAATTTGGAGTTTCTTTGTTTGTGCAATATCTGAGACAAAGATTATAAAGTTAGTTCGGGTGTGAAGTTGGCAAGTAATGTTACTCGTCCATCTTTAATTGATCGGATCGCAAACGCTTAGAGGAGAGATCTGACCATTTTTGCTCTTATTCAGAGTTAGTAGTCTAGAGATGTAGGTGATTATCTTGTTATTTATTCTCTTCATGCTTATAGTTGCTTATAGAGAGGGGGCAGACTTGTTATTCCTGATTTGGTTGGCCTCTGTAAGAAAATGATGGATGATTGTCATCGTTCATGCTATACTATTCACTTCGGGAGGAAGTAAGATGTATATGGATATGAAGCATCTCTATTATTGGGAAGGATGAAGTATGACATTAGAAAATATGTGAATGGTTGTATGACTTGTCAGCTTGTTAAAGATGAACATCGAAGGCCTAACAGTCTTCTTCAGCCAATGAAAATCTCGCTATGGCAGTGGGAGCTTGTAAAAGTGAATTTGATTCTTTATATTTGTTCACTTACACAAATCCCAATATAACTTCTAGTAGAGGTCTCTTTAGTGTTGTATTCTTTTCAAGCATCATTGAACTTTGTTAATGGTTTTCCTCGATCTAGGACTGGTCATCATTGCATTATGGTAGTAATTGATCGCTTAACTAAATCAGTGCACTTTATACCGGTGAAGTCAAGTTCTACTCCATATTTTGCCAATCTTTATGCGTAGAAGGTAGTGAGATTTCATGGAATTCCCAATGTCATTGTGTGTGACCATGATCCATTATTTACCTGTGGTTTCTGGAGGAGTCTTCAGTCAGCTTTGGGTACGAAGCTGAACTTGAGTACTGCATATCATCCGCAGACTGGTGGCGAGATGAAACGAGTTAACAAGGGGTTGGAGGATTTGCTTCGTTCTTGTGTTCTTGATTTGGGATGTAGCTAGGAAGATCATACTTTTTTAGTTGAGTTTGGTTACAACAACAGCTACCAGTTTAGGATCGGCATGGAACCGTTTGAGCTTCTATACAATAGATAGTGCCATTCACCATCTTGTTAGCTTGAGACAAGAGACGAATTTGTTCCTGGGCCTGAATCAATCAGAGAGGCTTCTGAGAAGATAGAGTTGATTGGACAAAGGATGAAGGAAGCCCACGATCGGTAGAAGACTTATGCAGGCCGTAGAAGGAAAAGATATCGAGTTTGAGGTTGGTGATATTGTCTTTGTGAAGATATCTCCTCCAAAGGGTGTTTTGAGGTTCAGTAAGTTGGGGAAGCTTGCACCTCGCTTTGTTGGTCCATTCCTGATTACTAAGCACATTGGTTGTGTTGCTTATCGAGTGTCTCTTCTTAATCAATTCTCCGGTATTTACGATGGCTTTCCTATTCCTACTAAATGTTTAAGGAGTACCGAGACTGTTTTGGAGCCACAACACATTAAGGAGCTTGACATTTCCCCATACTTGACTTGTGTGCAATATATGATCTGTATAGTCGACTTGGAGGTCCGACAACTTAGGAGCAAGCGGTTCTCGTTAGTGCATGTGCAATGGTTCAATAATCCATTAGATTGTACTTGGGAAATTGAGGAGCATATGGCATGGACCTATCCCAAGCTATTTCTTCATACAAACCAGTTGGTAAGTGGGTTGCGAAATTATGGATCTTAAGGCTAAAAAAACAATTGAGGTGAGTGAATAGTGTTTTCTAACTTTTGTAAATTTTTTTAAATTTCTTTCAAGTTAAATATTAAATCATAGATTTTCAACATAGAATTGTATTAACAATCAATCACAGATGCAAATACAGATAAAATAATGTAGCAAAGTAATGTAGAGAGTTAAGAGATGACACCAGGGATTTTGTACTAGTTCGGATTTCTCCTACATCTAGTCCTGTACAATTACTTATATGAATTTCTTTTCAAATGCCAATCTTTAAACGGGAAGAAGGTAAACCCAATTACAATCTCAATTCCGAGGCTACGTGACACACCCTTCTTATTTTTCGGACACCCACTTGATTTTGACAAACAATAAGCGTACCCACTTAGATTTCTGGGCTACCAAGCATGCCTAATTGATTTAAACGAGATATAATCACACCCAAGCAAATACAACTAGAGTTTAATGGTTTTTCTAAAGAAAATTTCTTGATCTTTGGTAACAATGGATCCTATACCTTCTTGAGTAGTACTTTGATCTTGAATTGAAAGAGAGTTGATTGAAATTAGATAGTAAATAGTAGAGGATTAATACAATGAAGATTGAATTGATTATGGTTGAATTTGAAGAGATTTAAATAAATTTTTCAGTAGAAATTTTGACAGAGTAAGAGAAGAGAAGAAACAAGAAATTAGTTGTTAAAAATTCATTTGAAACCCCCTATTTATAGAGAATAAACAAACATGTCCATTCGCAAAGAGTTATGACGAATAGACACTTCATTTCAAAGTTTGAATTTCAAATTTGCGACTTGTATGTCGACATACTCATAGGGTTTATGTCGACATATCCCTTTGAAATTTGAAAACTCTTTTTTTAATATTTTAAAATCCTTATGCTTTATAAAATATTCTGATACTATATAAAATAATTTAAACATAGTTTATAAACATTTTAAACTTTGAAATACTTTTATAAAATATTTTAAATTGTATTTTAAAAGTATATTTTGTTTTAAAAATAAAGGATAAGAAAATGGGAAATAGTTATCAAAGATTGCTACCAGGGACTTTAACAATATTCCATGACTCTATATACTGTATTATAGTCTTGATATCTTCATGTCTTAGTCTTTATACTCATGAGTCTTCATGTCCATTCTTTGAGTCTTTATACTGTACATTCGTCGATTCAACACCTGTATAATATCATGTACTGTATACTATATAACTTGGCAAAACATTAGTATCCATATTTGATATAAATGTATTTTGATATCAAGGTTGTTATCATCAAAACCAATAACTGAGGTATTAACATGCTCCCCTTTTTGATGATGACAACCATTAATATCTTGTATATAAAATATGATATAACTCCCCCTAAATATATGCATACGTATATTTTATATTTTTCTCCCCCCTCTGTCATCAATAATACTTAGAAACTATAGGTTCAAAATCAATAATATAATTAAATGATAAATGATGATATATGATGAATATATGATAAACAACACCTTATTCTATATTAAGCATGATGATGTATGGTAATGAAAAATTATGCAATTCAAACTATACATAAAAAATCCAATCATGTACAAGCCAATCAAATCAAATCAAACACATCAATTCAAACAATCCAATCCAATTATCGAGGAACTTCAACCCAAACGTCGAACCCAAAGATTGGTTCTGCTTTGATGCCATCCCAGTCTTTATTATCCTTGTTAATAGAGCACTCCGGATTGTTGGTTGGTTCGTCTTTAATTAACGAAGAAATCATCCATCGAATGGCATCAAAATACTTTTCTTGTTTCTTGATCATCTACATTTGACTCAACTTTAAATGCCTTTGATTTCTTAGGATAAAAGAGATAATATCTTTGGAAGATTGAAGGTTTTATTCAAGATTTTCATATAATGTTTGATGTGGAGAAGACATATTTGTAAAAATATGTTAGAGAATGAAAAGAGAGTATAGAATAAAATTATGAGTGATTATTCTTGAAGAAATAGGCTTATATAGGAGTAGAAAGTCATTTGGAATGAATGGATAGATGGTAGTTATTTATATTTGAAATTTAAAAAAATTGCTATGTACTCGTTATATGTCAACATATACGTAACATGTAGTCGACATACATACCTAATTTTCATAACTGGTGCATGTTATAGTTTTTGTTTTTATCTTATACCATTATATATTTATAATTTCCAAGGACTAATAAACAATATAAGACAGCAAGAAATATATTTCATTACCTAGAATTGAAGAGTATATGGATTGTAAAGATCAATAAAAGAAATACATAAAACCGACATGAAATTAAACTAAAAGCGCACAATACAAAGCTAGATATCATAAGAAAACAACTTGATAGGCTTAGAAAGATGTAGATGATGATAATGAAGAGCCGCCAAGTTTACGAATGATCTTTCCAAAGTATATATCTACTTTGTTTGAAAGAGAGGTGAACTTTTTACTAAATGAATGCCTAAGCTTCTTTGGATTTTTGAAAAGCTTCTCTTGGTTCTTTAGCATCTCTTTGTTGGAGGGGTGAGATGGTTTGTCAAAATTTTCTAAGGAAGTGTCCATTTCTTCCTTCTCTTCTTCTTTCACTTCCATTTCATCACCTTATTCTTCTTCTTATTGGATCTCTTGTTCTTTTTCCCATGCCAATCTTTGTTTCTTTTTGAGAAGTGTCTCATATGGTTTGAAAAATAATGGAATGTTCATAAGAGAGATGTTGGCTTTGTTGAAAACTCTTTGAGGAATGCATTTTCACCTCTTAAATCAACACCAAAATATAAGAAAAATCTAATAAGATACACATCATGGAAAAATGTGTTCTCATGTCTAGAAATTTTCTTTTGAACAAAATTTATCTAAAATGACTTGTGCCAATTAATGTTTTAATGACCATAAATAGCAAAATGAACTTTAAAAGCCTTTTGAGTAGGGTTATTGTAATTACCTGTCCTCGGAGTGATACTTTGTTGTAAAATGAGACTCATAAGTCTTGATTTTGGTTGAAGATTCTTGTGTTTAAACTCAAATTCTTCATCACTTTCAAAAATGTTGTGAAAAACTTCACGATTTCGTTCATCAATCTGAAAAGTAGAGAGGTCAATTCCACTAGATTTACAACCAAGAATATTGCCCAAAAGTTCATAATCTAAAATGATTTGAGTACCATTAAAACTACTCTAAACTTGACCTTCTTCTCCTTGATAAAATTTTCCATTTAAATTTGCATAAAACATTTTGATCAAATCCTAACAACAAACAAAATCATTTTGACAAGATTCAATTAAACCAAAAATTTTAAAACAAAGACCATGTAAACCATAAGAGGAAGAATCTTTGAATTTAGCAAATCTTCCAGGAGAAACTTTTTGGAAGTAGTATACTCCATATAGGCTTCAATGGCATCTTTCTCCTTGAAGAGAAAGCTTTTAATTTTCTTATAGGGCTGTATAGTTTTAGGAGTTTGACTAGAGGAAGCCATATTGAGTTTTTGAAGAGATTAGATAATGAAGAGATATTTGAAATTTGAAATAAAGTGAATGAATGAGTAGGTAAAGATAGGTTAATTTAATAGAAGTGAAGAGTCATGTTCTCTATTCTAAAAGGTGCCCTTTCAGAACATGAGAGTAAGTGCAAAAGAAAGGAAAATTTGAAATTTTAATTGTAATTTCAAATTTCAGTTTTCTAGCATGTATGTCGACATATGTCATGTGGATATTTTAACATATAGCCCGAAATTTTCAAAAATAAAACTAGGCTAATATATTCCTATATATATACTTATATTCATCCAATATTATTATTAATCTATAGTATTACTCCTAAAAATCAAAATTAACCAAAAAAAATAAATAAGAATTACTAAAAAAAAGGTACCGTTTTTGTTGCTTTTTGTTGATCAGTTCTGCCTACTCTACCATTGATGTGAAATACATATTCACATTTTTTGTATCTGGTTAATTGTAGATAGAGAAAGTGCCTGAATCATCCAAAGTTATTGTATAAGTCCTTGTCTTTTTTTGTGGATGAATCATATGCTGGTGAGATCTATGATTTGTTCGGATGCAGGCAGTCTCTTTGAAAATGACCGGGTCCATCACAGTTGAAACATTTAGTTACAGTTCCAGTTCCAAACGTTTTGTTTTTAGGTTTTCAAAAATTGTTCATCTTTCTATACTTCAGGAAGTTTCTGCTTTTTCCCTACAATTATGCTTTATAGGACATTAAATTGCTTATTAATTCTTCAATTTTTAGAGTACTAATATCATTAGCATCTTCTATTGCTAGTGCCTTTTGATCCCACTCCGAAGAGAGTAAATTGAGATACCTGGTCCTCTTCAGAAAAGTTTTTACCTAATGCAACTAGTGAATGCACAATATCTTGAAATCGATAGTACATGTCAAAAACAGACTCATTTGGATTCATTTAAACAATTGAAATTGAATAGTTAATATGGAAATTTTGTATGTTTCACTATACTAGTGCCCTCATGTGTAACTTGCAGTGTTCTCCAAATTTCGTATGCAGACTTAAAAAAGAGACTCTATTAAATTTATTTTATCTACTGAACAAAATTGAATAATCATGGCTTTAGAATTATTCTGTGCAAATGCCTTTTGGTCAGCACTCCATTGTGCAAAATTGGTCTTAGGTTCAGGGCACTCATTTTATACAACATTCCAAATATTTGTGCCATAAGACTGTAAGTAGATCTTCATTCTACATGATCAATAAGTGTAGTTATTGCCATTAAAAGGTGGGGGTCTAGCAATAGATTGTTCTTCTACAAAAGCGTTAACAAATGAACTAATGGTGTTACGAACAGTGTTGTTGGCCATTTAAACTTTTCAAAAATCAAACTACGAGACTTTGATAACCTGGTGCTCTAATACCATATGTGGGCTGCGTAGTTATGGACCTTAAGGCTAAATAAACACTAGAATGATTGTTTTCTAACTTTTGTAAATCTTTTTAAATTTCTTTCAAGTTAAATGTTAAATCATAGATTTTTAACACAGAATTGTATCAACAATTAATCACAGATGCAAACAGAGATAAAATAAGTGTAGTAAAGTAAAGTAGAGAGTTAAAGAGATGACACCAGGGGTTTTATACTAGTTCTAATTTCTCCTACATCCAGTCCCGTAAAATTTTCCTGTACATATTTCTTTTCAAATGCCCATCTTTAAATTAGCAGAAGGCAAACTCAATTACAATCTCTATTACAAAGCTCCGAGACACACCCTCCCGATTTTCAGAGCTCAGGGTACACCCACTTGATTTGGACAGGCTACAAGCACACCCACTCAAATTTCTGAGCTACGAAGCACATCAAATTGATTTGAATAGGCTACAACCACACCCAAGCAAATACAACTAGAGTTTGATGGTTATTCCAAAAACAATTTCTTGATCTTTGATTACAATGCATCCTATATCCTTTTGAGTAGCGCTTGGATCTTGAATTAAGAGAGAGTGGGATGACTAAAATCAAATATTAAATGGAGGAGAAGCAATACAACAAAGATTGAATTGATTCTAATTGAATTTGAAGAGATTTCACAAAAAAATTGGCAGAGTAAGAGGAGAGAAGAAATGAGAATTTAGTTGTTAAAAAATTCATTTGAAATCTCCAATTTATAGTGAATAAATGGACGTGTCCATTCGTGAAGATTTATGACAAACAGGCACTTCATTTCAAAATTCGAATTTCAAATTTTCATCATGTATGTCGATATACTCATAGGGTATATGTCGACATATCCCTTTAAAAATTGAAAACTCTTATGTTTTTAAATATTTTGAAAATGTTATGCTTTGTAAAATACTTTGATATCTCATAAAATAATTTAAACATAGTTATAAAAAATTTATACTTCGAATACTTTTGTAAAATATTTTTAAATATATTTTATTTTAAGAATAAAGGATATGAAAATGGGAAATATAGATCAAAGATTACAACCAGAAACTTTAACAATATTATTCGACTCTATATGTTATACTATAATTTTGAAATCTTTATATCTTGGACTTTATATTCATGAGTCTTTATGTCCATTTTTGAATCTTTATACTGTACAGTCTTTGAGACAACACTTGTATAATATTCTGCACTATATAATATATAACTCGGCAAAACAATAGTATCCATATTTTGTATAAACGTATTTTGTTATCAAAGTTTCTATCATCAAAATCAATAACTAAGGTATAACATGGTATGTTTTATTTGCTTGTTAATTTGTTTTAGTAGTTAATGGTGTAGTTGAGCTAGAAGTGACTGGCTCGGCTATAAATTCTTCCCTAAAAAGAAACTACAGGGACACAATTTTCTTAAATAGGAGTCTATAACAATCCGTAGTTGAGAAGGAATAAAAATAAATATTTAAGTAATTAAAAGGGTATAGTATTAAAAATGCGTAAAAATATAAATAATTGGGAAGTTATATGGGAAAAATATTTAAGTAATAGAATGATTTATCTGAGAAAATTTTGATTTTAAAATGATATTGAATATTTTTAAGTGTCAAAATGTATTCTAAAACTTAATTATAATGGTTAAGTATTTTTTTTAAAATCAAGTATCAAAAGTAAATAAGGTAAGAAACTCATTTTTATTAAAATGAATTTTTATTTCACTTTTAAAAGAAGATTATAAATTTACTATTGAAGTCGGGCTTTAATAGGAAAATAATGCTATAATTATTTAATTGATGAAAACTATAGAAAATAATTTATGCAAAATTATGAAATGACAGCAAGAATTTATGGAGACTGGATATGAATTTTATTTGGAACATTGTGCTAACTTGTCATAGCAGAAAAATAGTCTAGCAAAGAAAGAATAAGAAGAAATGAAAAGTAAACCTATTTGGCATATTCCCACACTTAGAAATATCACCAACCCTTTGCCTTGTCGTGAGAAATCTTGAACCTCTTTTTTTGCTTCATATTTCCATCCCTATGCTCAATTCAAGCTCAATTCCACTAAAAAATCAATTACAAAACACTAATCATCTTCCTCTAAAATTCAAAAATAAAATAGAAATAAAAACCTAAATTTTTTGAATTAACATATATTATTCTCAACTCCATGCTACACCTATTGGAAAGAAGAAGTTGAGATCTTGATAGAATTTGGTCTACCATAGGTTTTATAGAGGGAAGGAAGAGAGGAGGTAAAAGGAGCAATTATATAGTAAAGGCTTACCTACTTCAAGGTGAGTGTTTCTTCACACACAACTATGTCTAGGTGCATGTATTTCTTCTTGAATGGTAGATTATTTGAATTATAAGTTGCACACTTCTCTTAAACCATTGCTTGCTTTTTTGTTCTAATGAATTTGAGTGATATGAAAGTGCTATGAGTCGCTGGAGGGTACAATAGGGTTTAGAGATGAAACGGGGTTCAGAGGAGAAGTAATCGAGGGTTAGAGTCACCAATAACCATGGAAACATGACCTATAATTTTGCATTCCAAGTTGCGACTAGTCCACCAGTCATGTTGACTGGTGCATCGATGTACGACCTGGATGCATTCCAGGAATGTGCGGTGCACTAGTACCTATTTAATATATGTACATATATATATGTGTGTATGCATGTATGTATGTATATATGTGTGTGTGTATAAGAAAAATAAAATAAAGTAATCTGTAAATAATGTCATTGTTCATTTTATTTATTGCTGCCAAAATACCTTTCCATTGGTGAGCAGAATTATAGTCGTTTGGCTAACTTTGTAGGCTACTCAACTTATCTTTAGTCAGGTTCTATTTAACTGAAGATAAGGTTGGGTTTCCACATCACTTTCAATCTTTGGGAAGTGATGTGTTAGGCATCTATCCCCAGATAATTATATATGATCATGCTTATCTCTAGGCACTGATCGTAAGCATTCATCAGAAGTGATGTCTTAGATTCCTATTGTAACAACTCGTAGTTAAAAAGGAATAAAAATAAAGGTTTAATTAATAAAAAGGGATTTAATATTAAAAATGTGGAAAACATAAATAATAGGGAAGTTATATGAGAAAAGTAATATAATGATTTGTTCGAGCGGATTTTGATTTTAAAATTTTAGACATTATTAATGGGCAAAATGATTCTTAAAACATAATTAAAATGATTAAATAATTTTTTTAAATTTAAATATCAAAAGTACATAAGATAAGAAACTTATTTTTTAAGAAAGTGAATTTTTGTTTCACTTTTAAAAGAATATAATTTTATTATTGAAGCTGGGCTTTAGTAGGAAAATAAAGAAATAATTATTTAATTAGTGAAAACTATAGAAAATTATTTATGGAAAATTATTAAATGATAGTATATTTATGGAGAATGAATATGAATTTTAATCGAAAGATTGGGCCGACTTGTCATAGTAGAAAAATAGTTTAGCAAAGAAAGAATGAAATGAAAAGAATTAGAACAAATGAAAAGTAAGCTCATTTGGCCCATTCCCATAGTTAGAAATATCTCCAACCATTTTCCTTGTCATGAGGAATTACAACCCACTTTTCTTGCTTCATATTTCCATCCCTTATGCTCAATTCAAACTCCATTCCACTAAACTCCCAATTACGATACACTAATCATCTTCGTCTAAAATTCAAAAATAAAATATAAATAAATCCCTAAAAATTCTAAAATAAATATATATCATTCTCAACTCCATGCTACACCTATTGGAAAGAAGAAGCTGAGTCCTTGATAAAATTTGGTCATCCTTGTGTTTAATAGAAGGAAGGAAGAAAGGAGGTAGAAGGAGCAATTCTACAGTAAAGACTTACCTACTTCAAGGTGAGTGTTTCTTCACTCACATCTATGTCTAAATGCATGTATTTCTTCTTGATTGTTAGATTAATAGAATTATAAGTTGGACATTTCCCTTAAACACATTGCTTGCTTTGTTTTATTTGTGAATTTGAATGATATGGAAAGATGAAATGGGGCTCGGAGGAGGAGTAGTCGGCGGCCAAAGTCACCAAAAACCATGGCCGCATGACCTAGAATTTTGCATTCCAAGTCGCGACCGATCCACCGGTTATGTTGGCCTGTGCACCGATGCACGACCTGGATGAGTTCCACGCATGCATGGTGCACAGGTCCCAACTTTAAAAAAATTATAAAAGAAAAATAAAATAAAGTAAACTATAAATGATGTTGTAACAACCCGCATATTTTACGATTGTATATTTAAATGTTTTATTTAAATATAGCATCGTTTGTCGGATTTAAGTCTGAAAATGTCACTATTTCGTAGAAGAACAGTTGAATTAGTGAAAAGACAATGTGAATCGTGCTATTTGGAAGTGCCTATTTGAAAACACCTTCAAACAGAAATTCAGACGTATGAAATGGGTCGTTCAGACGTCTGAAATTGTTCGAGTCAAACCAGAAAGGAAATAGGCTAAAATTGGCATTTTCAGACGTCTGAAATGGACGATTCAGACGTCTGAATATTGTTCTAGACAACTTCTATTTTTCTAGATTCAAACGTCTGAATCGTTCATTTCAGACGTCTGAATGAAGTTAGAAAACTCATATTATTCCAGATTCAGACATCTGGTTTGGAAATTTCAGACGTCTGAATGAGGAATGAAATTGAGAATCACCAATTTGGACTCGAGACCACTTCCATTGAGTTCAAAATGGTGTTTGCGACTTTTTTGAGTATAAGCATCAGTATGTTTAGAGTTGAGTAGAATTTTTCTATTTTCTATTTGGGCTTTGGGTTTGGGTTTCAGCCCATCAACCTTCTAATAACCTAACCCTTCATCCAACTCCTCTTCACTCACTCTACTATTTCCTAAAACTCAAGCTAAAAGAAAAATGGGGGAAGAGAAAAGAAATTATAAATTCCTAAGCCCTAATTCTCTTAGGAATTCTAAACTTCAAGCTAGAAATCAAAGAAAAGCTTAGGTAAGCATCCTCTTCATCTTCTCCATCTCAATCCCTCTTCAATTTTCAGAAATTCCTATAATCTAACTTAGGAAAAACTTCACCTTTGGTATTAAATCGAAGATTCTAGAGGTGGTATTGAAGTGAGATCAACCTATTGCTTGTTCTAGAGCTTATCATTTTTGTTTGGGTTTAAAAGGTGAGTTTTTGAACTCACATCTACGTCTATATCTTTGATAGTGTTAGGTAGCAATTCCTAACATATATTCCTTGTTCATTTGGTTTTATTTGAATTGAATTGGTTTGATGAATATTCTAATATTTAGCGTTTGAAGTCAAAATCTATGAAAAATCCTTATATGGTTGTTTGGGCATGTTGGTCGGAGTGTATTGGTGAGTCTTTAAGGTTGGATAGTCGTTTGGCATAAACCCTTAGCCATCGTCACTCATCCGATTGCTTCCGATATGATTTGGCCATCATTGGCCTAGGCAAAGTATTGCCTGAGCTCTAGTTTCAGACGTCCGAAATATATAATTCAGACGTCTGAATCTGCTTGTCTCGGCCCAATTTGCCTAATTTGTGTGGGTTTCCAATTTTAATCGATTCGTGTTGATCCAATTTGTTGTTATCATTTGTTATCGACTTTGATGACTTCTTTTTTGGGATTTTTGGGAATATCCATTTTGATGGATTCAGTATCGATTTTTATGATTTTAATTCACGTCGTCGAATGTGGATTTTGGTGATTGATTGTTTCTACAATCATTTCTGTGATTTGTCACTTTAAAATATAAGGTTTTCTATACTAGTAGTAAATATTCAAACTCTTTCACAAAGATGATTTCAACTCTATTTTTAATACAAAGCTCGTTTATAAAACCGTTTTCCAATCTATTAGTATATACAAACCTTTACCTCATTCGTATGAGAAATCTAATTAAACGGCTTAGTAAAACAAGTGGTATGAAACGCTTGCGTTTACTTCGTCGGTTAATTCTTGGACTTGTTCGATTGAACTCTTGTGACAATTTTCAAGTGGAAATCTACAATTTGTTCGTAAATATTTAAGTTAAGCTAGTGGTTATGGGACATGAAGCTAAACTCATATATTTACTAGCTTAGTGTAATTCACACTTTTATTGATCGATGATGATCATTTTGTGATTTAGACTAGCGATGTGCGATGTCTATTTGTTTGTGTGGGGACTAAAAACCCCGTTTGTGGAGCTTCAGCTCAAATTTGGCGGGGTAGCGACCAGTGGTCTTCGGGCCGTTTGTAGAGCTTCGACTCAAAATTTATGGTTAGCGACCATGGAATAGCGTTCCGTTTGTGATACACGTGTTGGTGAGTTTTCATGCTCCCGTTTGTGATAGGCCTTTCCCCCTTTGTGATTTCTGGATTTCTAGTTGATGATTTCTAGAATTTGTGTTTCACCTCTTTTTGTGATTGGCAATGATATGTTTGTCAATATTTGGGGTTTGGTGAATAAAATAAAGAATATGACATTCTTTTTGGTGCTTTGAGATTCTTGAGATATTGTATGATTTTGTTGTTGTTTAAAAGTATACTTGTCACAGTTTAACATTATTGTTATCATACATTTTTTGTTATATCTCTGTTCATATCTCATTCTATATGTGATATTTATAGCTAGACTGATCCGTTTATTATTTTCTTATTAAATAATACTCGGGTCAGACCGAGATGTTATAGGTGCTTCCGCTTGACTCCTTATCTGGAATCATCTTCCGACTTTTGTCTAACTACAATGTTTTGTAGTTTTTGTTATTATACATTTGAGATGGAGACTCCTTGATGTATAATTATTCTTTTGTCTTGCACTTGTATCTATTCTTTGGTGATGTAGTGGATCTAGATTGACCACTACTTTGATGTACACTTTTATGTGATAAATTCATATCTGATTCCGCCTTTGTGATATGAATGTTTGTGACTGATTTGTGTTATGTTTATTTCTATATTTGTTTCCGAAGGCCACTTAGCCACTGTGTGGTAGCTTTGTGTTTATATTTGATATGTCGGATTTCCACTTGAAATGAAATGTAAGTCATATTATCTGACATATCGGTACTCTCACAAAGCAATTACACAGATGGTCGCTCCTCAATAGCCTTATTCTTCGCACTGGTCGACGGCATTACTTAGTAGTGCCCTTGGCTAGAGTGAGCAATAGAGGTGGGGCGCCACAGCTTGGTATCGGAGCCAAACTTCGGAACAATGTAGAATAATCTAGCAAGGATCATTGTCCTAAGTCTTTCTTAGGAATCGTGCCATAGGATTTAATTCGTGTCTTCGTACCGATCTATCCTATTTTCTTTTGTGATTCCTTGTTTTATCAATCAAACCTTTTTCCTCTTTTTCTTTCTTAAAGAAGAGAAATGGTTAGACCAAGCCGTTCCAGCGCCGATCAATCCAGTGCTACTCCGCAGGATGGAGTATTTATGTCTGCTCAGCAACTTTTAGATCTTGTAAGGAATGCTCAAGCTATCGGACCCACTCCAGAGCCCACCCATCCTAAATCTGGGTTTGCACGCTTGTGCAGTGATTAAACCAGTTTGGTTGGAAAGCCATTCAAAGGTTCCGAGAGCGTTATAGAAGTCCAGGCTTGGCTTCGAACAAGCGATCACATCTTTTCTCGCATGAATCTTAATGATCTCCATCGAGTCCAAGTGGCTTCTAGCATGCTCCAAGAAAGAGCATTAGACTGGTATGAGCTTTTGATCTCTGAAATTATTGAAGCGGATCTTACTTGGGAGTAATTCTGGGAAAGGTTCGAATTAAAATTTGTGCCAGAAGCTGAAAAAGTATCTCTAGCTCGACGCTTCATTGACCTTGTTCAAGGTGAATCTTTTGTGACAGATTACGTCGCTTCTTTTGAATCTCTATCTAAATATGGGGTCGAGTATATTAATACCCCATTGAAGAAAAATCAGAGATTTGTCTACGGGTTGAATAAGAATCTCAAGAAGCCATTACTTCTAAAACTGGAAGTTTCTTTTGATCAGCTAGTTGATATCGCTCTTCGACTCAAAGAGGCTGATAAAGATAGTGATGCTGAGGTCAAACAAAACATCAACAAGAAGAGACCTTTTAAATTCAAGCCAAATCCCAACAAAAAGGGGAAGAAAACAACTTCGGTAGCAAATACTCCTAACTCTCGTCGTGGAGAATGTTACAATTGTGGTTCTAAGGACCATTATCCAAATAAGTGTCCGAAGTCTCTTTCTTGCCGCTATTGCAAGAGTTCGGGTCATACTTTATCTTTGTGTCCCAAACTTCAAGGCAAGAAGGAAGGTAAACTAAATTTTGTAAAAGCCCCTACTAACACTTCTCGTGGTCATGGTATTTCTCATTCTATCCTTGATGGCCTTATTATATTTCATGATTTTCCTATTCGAGTTCTTTTTGATACGGGTGCATCTCACTCTTTTATATCAAAAGAACTTGTTGATGCTTTGTCTTTGAATGTTATTGGCTTGATGACTTCATTAAGGATTGCGAATCTGGTTGGTGGATCCGCAACACTCAGTTTACTTTGTAAAGATGTCGAAATTATTTTATGTGATTATGCTTTCCGAGCCGATTTGCATGTTATGCGTTACCTTGGTTTTAGAATGATTTTGGGAATGGATTGGCTTAACTGTTATGAATCCCATATCCTATGTCCTGAGCGGACTATAAATCTTCAACATTCTCAATCTGTTAAGCAGATTTCTCTTGTTCTGAAAGATTTAGATTCCAGTTCGAAAGCATCCTTGTATTCTCTTAATCCTCATGATGACGATAATGATGATGAGGAAGATGTTATTTCTCTCATTCACATTGTTCGTGAATTTCCCGATATATTTGAGCCCATTTTAGGATTACCACCTAAGCGAGCAATTGAGTTCAGAATTAATCTAATCCCTGGAGCTCAACCTATTACTCATCCTCCTTATCGTATGTCCAATAAAGAAAATGAGGAGATACGTAAACAATTATCCGAATTGGAAGCAAAGCAGTTTATTCAAACTAGTTCCCCTCCTTGGGTAGCTTCTGCTATCTTTATGAAGAAATCCGATGGTACACTTAGGCTTTGCGTTGACTACCGCAAGCTTAACGACCTCACCATTAAGAATAAATATCCCTTACCTCGGATTGATGATTTATTCGATCAGCTTAGTGGTGCAAAAGTCTTTTCACGGTTAGACTTAGCAACCGGTTTTCATCAACTCCGTATTGCAGAGGATAGCATTCCTTTGACATCGTTCCGTACTCGTTATAAATCTTATTAATGGCTTGTTATGCCATTTGGTTTGACGAATGCTCCAGCTTATTTCGTTGACCTTATGAATCGAGTTTTCAAAGACTTCCTCGATCGATTTGTTCTCATCTTTATCGATGATATTCTTGTTTATTCTAAAACCGAGGAAAAGCATGAAAATCATCTTCGGATTGTGTTGGAAACTCTTAGGAGCAACCAATTGAAAGCAAAATTGTCTAAATGCCACTTTTGGCAATCTCGTGTGAAATTTTTGGGACATATCATTTCTGAATTCGGAATTTCCATGGATCCTTCAAAGATTGAAGCGGTCCAAAATTGGAAGAGACCGGAGAGTGTGATGGAAATTCGTTGCTTTCTCGGATTGGCGGGTTATTACCATCGTTTCATAAAAGACTTTTCTAAAATTTTCGTACCTCTTACTAGTTTGACAAAGAAGGGAGTTAAATACATTTCGACGAACAAATGTGAAGCTTCATTTCATAAATTAAAAGAACTCCTTTCCAATGCTCCTATTCTTGTGATTCTCGAGGGAAACCAAGATTTTATTGTTTATACCGATGCTAGTCATGTTGGTTTGGGTGCCGTTCTCATGCAAAGGGGACGTGTTATTGCTTATGCCTCTAGGCAATTAAAGCTTGGCGAGACTAGATATGCTACTCATGATTTAGAGCTCGCAGCTATTGTTTTAGCCCTTAGAATTTGGCATCATTATCTTTTGGGAGAGAAATTTGTTCTCTACACCGATCATAAATCTTTGAAGTATTTATTTTCCTAAAAGGAACTTAATTTGCGTCAACAACGTTGGCTCGAGTTCCTTGCATCTTATGATCTTGATATTCTTTATACTCACGGAAAGGGAAATCGTGTTGCCGATGCCCTTAGCCGAAAGCAACAAGCGGTTGTTTCTATGATGATATCCAAGTGGAATGATCTCGCGACTTTATCCACTTGTGAGATTCGAGATCGTGAATCCAATTCATGTTCATCTCCAGTATTATGTAGCCTTGAGGCTCATCCCTCTCTTTTAGACCGCATTCTTGAAGCTCAAAAGCATGATCCTGAATTGGTTCTTCTTAGCCAAAGTTGTAGGGATAAAATTGATATTGAAGGTTTGAAAGACTTTGATATTGATGCTCGTGGCGGTATTTGAAAATTTGGTAGACTTATGGTGCCAAATATTATTGTTCTTCGTAAAGGCATATTAGAAGATTCTCATCGTTCTAAATTTACCATTCATCCCAGTAGTAGTAAAATGTACGCGGATATGAAGCGACTTTATTATTGGGATGGGATGAAATCTGATATTGCTAACTTTGTTAAGCGTTGCATGACTTGCCAACTCGTTAAGGCCGAGCATCAAAGCCCGGTGGGTTATTGCAACCATTGGAAATTCCAATATGGAAGTGGGATCAAATTTCCATAGACTTTATTGACGGTCTTCCCCGTTCTCGTTCAGGTCATGATACCCTATGGGTGATAGTAGATAGACTTACAAAATCCACCCATTTTATTCCCGTTCGGTCCAATCGGACCGTTCCTATTTTGGCTAAACTCTTTGTCAGGGAAATTGTTAAATTGCATGGAGTTCCTACTTCTATTGTTAGCGATCGTGATCCATTGTTTACTGGTGGATTTTGGAAAGCTTATCATCCTCAGTCCGATGGACAAACCGAGCGGGTGAATCAAACTCTTGAAGATCTTCTTCGTGCATGTGTTCTTGATTTTGGTGGAAGCTGGGAAGATCATATCTCTCTTGTTGAATTTTCCTATAATAATAGCTTCCAATCTAGTATTGGTATGGCACCTTTCCAGGCACTCTATGGAAGGCCATGCCGATCTCCTTCGTGTTGGCTTGAAGTCGGTGAGAAGCTGGTTTTAGGTCTAGATTTTATTCGTAATGCCATAGAAAAGATTGACCTTATTCGTCATAGGATGAAAGAAGCTCAAAGTAAACAAAAATCCTATGCCGATAACCGAAGAAGGAAATTAGAATTTTCTGTGGGGGATCTGGTGTTCATCCGTGTTTCACCTATGAAGGGTGTTGTGCGTTCCAGTCGATCGGGAAAGTTAGCACCTCGATATATTGGGCCATTTCCCATCACCGAACGCATTGGTTCCGTGGCTTATCGCCTTTTGTTACCGACTCAATTCTCTGCTATTCATGACGTATTCCACGTCTCTCAACTACGGAAATGCCTTCGAGATTCCGATTCTATTCTTGAGCTCGGTGTTATTAAAGAAATTGAAGTCTCGCCTAATTTGACTTATGAGCAACATCCTATTCGTATCATTGCTTCGGATGTTAAAGGCCTTCGAAATAAAGATGTTCCTCTTGTGAAAGTTCAATGGTCCTCAAATCCTAAGGATTGCTCTTGGGAATCCAGAGAATTCATCGAGCGAACACATCCAGACTTGCTCTCTCGTGCTCCTTGAGGTGAACTTCTTATTCAAAATTTATTCTTATGCGTTGATATGCTTTTATGGTTGTTATTTTTTATTTATATCTTAAGATTGCGATGACGCAATTTCTTTAAGAAGGGGAGTCTGTAACAACCCGCATATTTTACGATTGTATATTTAAATGTTTTATTTAAATATAGCATCGTTTGTCGGATTTAAGTCCAAAAATGTCCCTATTTAGTAGAAGAACAGTCGAATTAGTGAAAAGACAATGTGAATCGTGCTATTTGGAAGTGCCTATTTGTAAACACCTTCTAACAGAAATTCAGACGTCTGAAATGGGTCGTTCAGACGTCTGAAATTGTTCGAGTCAAACCAGAAAGGAAATAGGCTAAAATTACCATTTTCAGACATCTGAAATGGACGATTCAGACGTCTGAATATTGTTCCAGACAACTTCTGTTTTTCTAGATTCAGACGTCTGAATCCTTCATTTCAGACGGCTGAATGAAGTTAGAAAACTCATATTTTTCCAGATTCAGACGTCTGGTTTGGAAATTTCAGACGTCTGAATGAGGAATGAAATTGAGAATCACCAATTGGACTCGAGACCACTTCCATTGAGTTCAAAATGGTGTTTGCGACTTTTTTGAGTATAAGCATCGGTATGTTTGGAGTTGAGTAGAACTTTGCTATTTTCTATTTGGGCTTTGGGTTTGGGTTTCAGCACATCAACCTTCTAATAACCTAACCCTTCATCCAACTCCTCTTCACTCACTCTATTATTTCCTAAAACTCAAGCTAAAAGAAAAATGGGGGAAGAGAAAAGAAATTAGAAATTCCTAAGCCCTAATTCTCTTAGGAATTATCAACTTCAAGCTAGAAAACAAAGAAAAGCTTAGGTAAGCATCCTCTTCATCTTCTCCATCTCAATCCCTCTTCAATTTTCAGAAATTTCTATAACCTAACTTAGGAAAAACTTCACCTTTGGTATTAGATCGAAGATTCTAGAGGTGGTATTGAAGAGAGATCAACCTATTGCTTGTTCTAGAGCTTATCATTTTTGTTTGGGTTTAAAAGGTGAGTTTTTGAACTCACATCTACATTTATATCTTTGATAGTGTTAGGTAGCAATTCCTAACATATATTCCTTGTTCATTCGTTTTTTTTGAATTGAATTGGTTTGATGAATATTCTAATATTTGGCGTTTGAAGTCAAAATCTATGAAAAATCCTTATATGGTTGTTTGGGCATGTTGGTCGTTGTGTATTGGTGAGTCTTTATGGTTGGGTAGTCATTTGGCATAAACCTTTAGCCATCGTCACTCATTCGATTGCTTCCGATATGATTTGGCCATCATTGGCCTAGGCAAAGTATTGCTTGAGCTCCAGTTTCAGACGTCTGAATCTGCTTGTCGCTGCCCAATTTGCCTAATTTGTGTGGGTTTCCAATTTTAATCGATTCGTGTTGATCCAATTTGTTGTTATCATTTGTTATCGACTTTGATGACTTCTTTTTCGGGATTTTTGGGAATATCCATTTTGATGGATTCGGTATCGATTTTTATGATTTTAATTCACGTCGTCGAATATGGATTTTGGTGATTGATTGTTTCTACAATCATTTCTGTGATTTGTCACTTTAAAATATAAAGGTTTTCTATACTAGTAGTAAATATTCAAACTCTTTCACAAAGATGATTCAACTCTATTTTTAATACAAAGCTTTTTTATAAAACCGTTTTCCAATCTATTACTATATACAAACCTTTACCTCATTCGTATGAGAAATCTAATTAAATGGCTTAGTAAAACAAGTGGTATGAAACGCTTGCGTTTACTTCGTCGGTTAATTCTTATACTTGTTCGATTGAACTCTTGTGACAATTTTCAAGTGGAAATCTACAATTTATTCGTAAATATTTAAGTTAAGCTAGTGGTTATGGGACATGATGCTAAACTCATATATTTACTAGCTTAGTGCAATTCACACTTTTATTGATCGACGATGATCATTTTGTGATTTAGACTAGCGATGTGCGATGTCTATTTGTTTGTGTGGGGACTAAAAACCCCGTTTGTGGAGCTTCAGCTCAAATTTGGCGGGGTAGCGACCCGTGGTCTTCGGGCCGTTTGTGGAGCTTCGGCTCAAAATTTATGGTTAGCGACCATGGAATAGCGTTCCGTTTGTGATACACGTGTTGGTGAGTTTTCATGCTCCCGTTTGTGATAGGCCTTCCCCCTTTGTGATTTCTGGATTTCTAGTTGATGATTTCTAGAATTTGTGTTTCACCTCTTTTTGTGATTGGCAATGATATGTTTGTCAATATTTGGGGTTTGGTGAATAAAATAAAGAATATGACATTCTTTTTGGTGCTTTGAGATTCTTGAGATATTATATGATTTTGTTGTTGTTTAAAAGTATACTTGTCACAGTTTGACATTATTGTTATCATACGTTTTTTGTTATATCTCTCTTCATATCTCATTCTATATGTGATATTTATAGCTAGACTGATCCGTTTATTATTTTCTTATTAAATAATACTCGGGTTAGACCGAGATGTTACAGGTGCTCTGCTTGACTCCTTATCTGGGATCATCTTCTAACTTTTGTCTAACTACATAGTTTTGTAGTTTTTGTTATTATACATTTGAGATGGAGACTCCTTGATGTATAATTATTCTTTTGTCTTGCACTTGTATCTATTCTTTGGTGATGTAGTGGATCTAGATTGACCACTACTTTGATGTACACTTTTATGTGATAAATTTATATCTGATTCCGCCTTTGTGATATGAATGTCTGTGAATGATTTGTGTTATGTTTATTTCTATATTTGTTTTCGAAGGCCACTTAGCCACTGTGTGGTAGCTTTGTGTTTGTATTTGATATGTCGAATTTCCTCTTGAAATGAAATGTAAGTCATATTATCTGACATATCGGTACTCGCACAAAGAAATTACACAGATGATCGCTCCTCAACAGCCTTATTCTTCGCGCTAGTCGACGGCATTACTTAGTAGTGCCCTTGGCTAGCGTGACCATAGGGGTGAGGCGTCACAGATGTATTTAAAAACTTTTAATATACGTTGAAGTAAATATTTATGAAATTTAATAAGGAAGTTGCTTGTAGGAATTGTTGTTTATAGTAAGTACTAATTATAAAGGGAAATAAGATATGTTTTGAAGCTTTGAAAATTATCCAAAATGTAATGATTTGATATGGAGAACTAGTAATAAATAAAATGAAAGTATATAATTTTATAAATTCGACTATTTCTGCAGCTAATAAAGGAGGTTAAATTATGCATTTAATTGTAAATAAATAAAAAGGAATATTATTTTCTTGCATTAAAATATTTAAACTTTTTAGAAATAAAAAATAATAATTTTACTGCACATAAACTCTTTTAAAATAATTGGATGGTTGACTGTCGTTTCTATATGACGAGGAATTTGAATAAACAGTGCTATAAAACCGTATGAAATGGGGCTTTCGTTATTATTTCCTCAATTATTCTCTTGACTTGTTATATAGAATATTATATAAGGTTGAGTGAGGTCCATGGACATTTGGTAAATGGGTAAATAGTATCGAATGGTATGGGATGCTCGAGCGACTATTTACTTGATTACCTCTTGAATGTGTATGACACTCTTTTTTATGATGTGGTGGCTGTCGTTTAACATTATGAAGTATGAGATGGTTTGTATGTATATTGATTATGTGTTAAACCTAGATAGACTAGTGTCTATCCTAGTCGGCTGATCACGGGGTCATGCCCCAAATTCGTAGCATCACTATTATAAATGTTGTGTGCTAATATTTATATGTGCGATGTTATGCCTCGATGCCACACTAGCCTAACAGTCTGTCACCATTGGGCAGTAGGCTCGTGACCATTACTTAGATGGACTTTAGGCAACAATGACTGGGAATAACTTAAGACTGTGGGGTGAGCTTTGTGCTATAATTGATGTGTGTTATCCTCTAGAGTAGTGTTGTGTGCTGGTAGGTTCGCATTTGGAATATGGAATTGATATATAAATATTTAGACATAAATACCCACTCTAGTTATATCTCTCCTGATTGTGTGATGGTTGATTTATGGATGTATGGTTTCGTTACCTAGAAATAACATTGATTACGTATTGTTAGTGTGTATAAGGATGATGTAGCTTGGTTTGAGATGTAGATTTATAGTTTACGGTTGATTCTCACTTCATGATGTATTTGATACATTATCTCCACTATATATCGACATTTGTACTTTAGACACAGTCTTACCCCTGTGTTATCTTATAAAACTCGGATCAGTCCGAGATATTTCAGGCTTAAGTATCCAGTAGCTTTCCTGACTCGTGGGATATTTTTGGAGGCTAGTATACTTCGTAGGATTATAGTTTCCCTATGAGATTTTGTAGGCTCATTCATTTATGATGACATATCTATTTGACTATGACATGAATATGTGATAGAGTGAGCATTAGACTAACATTTTGTTGCTTACTAGATATGTACTATTGATGTATTATATATCGCTGCGTTTTGACTTTGTGATCTCTGTTTATGATTTCTCTACTGTATACTGTTGTGTTGTAGAAACCACACCTATTTATTACTTTGTTTGATATCTTGTACATATCATGAGTATTATATGATTTAAGATATGTACTAGTGTTAATTGAAGGGAATATTCACATGTAAGCCTCTATAATCTTATTCTCCATATTATCAGATAGTATTACCCAGTAATACTCTTTGGTAATATAGTTATAGAGGTGGGGTGTTACATCTATCTCTAGACTTCCGTACTTAATCTCACCTATCTCTAGGAGTCGATCGTTCTTAGATAAGGAGACTGATTCTTTCATTGGGTCCTATCTCTGGGACCTACTATGCAAGATTCCTATCTTTTGGCATTGCAACTAGACCTAGCCAATCTACGGGCTACGACCATAGGTTAGAAATATAGGCTGAATCATCATGATCAACCCAAGCATGATTAACTCCAGCGTTTCGATCTTGGATCAAAGGAGTTCGCCGGCACCTATCTCCGGGTACGTGAAATGATTGTACTCCTGCATTTCGATCATGAATCGAAGGAGTCCGTCGGTACCTATCTCTAGGTACCTAAAATGATTACACTCTCGCGGTCTAATTATGTATCAAAGGAGTCTGTTAACACCTACCTTCGGGTACCAAGATGTCTACATTTTCAAAACACATAGCATTTAGTTTTGTTGTTGTTCACAGCGCAAAGTTTGGCCATTGAGAATACAATTCCACTGATCCCTAAGGCCAATTCATTTTATATACCCATGAATGGTAGACTTTGCCTTATTATGTCAAAGCCTAGTTAGATATTTACAAGGATACAATTAAGCAAAATAGGATCGTAGGGGTTCGGTATTCCACGCCCTCGGAAGTGAGTTTCTGTCGACAATTGCCATCTTGAATATTATGTTTCCAAGCTTGTGTTTAATAGAAAATGGACCTTCCCAGTTCAGGCCCAGAGCTTGTGGACCAGAAAAGATCCATTTCAGAGCGAGTTCACCGATCTCGAAGGTCTGATTCCTGACCGTTGCATTGAATTGCCATGTTACTCTTTTCTGGTAAGCAGCAACCCTTAAATCATCTTCTTCGCACTTCTCATCAATCGTATCAAGGGACACAAGCAAGAGTTCCCTATTCATCTTAGGATCATTATGAAACTTCTAATGAGAAGGCACTTTCAATTCGATTAGAATCACTACCTCTGATCCGTAGGCCAACGCGAATGGAATATGGCCAACCGAGGACTTATGAGTCGTTCGGTAAGCGATAATGCTAAAGGTAATCATCGACCCACTTGTTTTGGCCTTTGTCAGTCGTTTCTTTAAGATGGACGTGATGATCTTGTTTACTACCTCTAGCCATCCATTCGCTCGAGGATGAACTACAATCGAATTCTCTTTTCAATTCGGAACTTGTTGCGGAAATTCTTAAATTCAGCACTATCGAATTGGTTTCCATTATCAAATATGATTATTTGTGGAATCCCAAATAGACATATAATGTTCTTTGCTACGAGATTGATCACTATCTTCGTGGTGATCATAGCAAGAAGTTCTACTCTGGCCAATTTTGTAAAATAATCCACTGTAACAATGGCATACTTCCTCCGCCTTTCGAAGTTTGTAGCACACAGATGATGTCAACTCCTCAAACTGCAAATGGCTATGGGCTAACTATTTGTGTAATTTCTATAGATGGGGCTCTAGGAATCTTCACAAATCTTTGGCATGTATCGCATGTCCTTGTGTAATCAACTGCATCATGCTTTATTGATGGCTAAAAATATCCATAACGAAGAATATTCCTTGCTAAAGTATGTCCCTCGGTGTGATCGTCGTAGCCTTCTTCATGTACATCTGTAAGGATCCTTTTAGCTTCTTCGTTAGCAACATATCATAGTAGGGGAGCAAAGAATCTTCTTCTATATAGCACTACTTTTTGAATAATAAACCATGATACTTTGCGTAAGAGTTTTCTTTGTTCATTTCTTCCATTCGGGATAGTTCCCTTTAGTAAATACTCCTTAATCAGAGTCATCCATGATTCCTTTTCCACTTCGGCATCCAAGATTCCACCGACGTTCATCTAGTTAATGCTCTGATTTGACAAAACCTCTACAAGAACCAAACCCATGAGTTGTGCATCCTTAGAGCTAGCCAGTTTTTCCAGTGAATTAGCTTTCATGTTCTCCTCCCTTGAAGTGTGCGTTATTGTGTAATACTCAATGTCATTCAGCAGTTTCAGAATCTTTGTCAAGTAAAGGGCTAGTCTCGCTAGCTTAGCTTGAAATCCCTTCTTCACTTGAAACCACCAATTGAGAGTAGCTATATATTTGCAATGTTCCAACTCCCAATTCCTTCGCTATTTTGATTCCCATGATTAGTGCTTCATAATCAACTTCGTTGTTCATTGTGGAGAACTCAAGCTTTAAGGAATAACAATTTGTTCATTCTTTGGTGGTTACCAAGATCACTCCTGCCCTAGAGCAACGTTCATTGGATGCTTCGTCCATGTATAACTTCCATTAATCAAGCTGCTCCTCATTTTCCTCTATCACTCCATACGGGGTGGTAAATTTAGCAATGCAGTAAGCCAATGCATATCCTCGTATTGCCCTCCTAGGATGGTAAGTTATGCTATACTGGCTCAAACCGATGTTCCACTTCAACAACCTTCTCGAAGTCATGAGTCGGTAACACCTGTCTCAAAGGTTGAACTATCAGTGCTTTAATTGGATGAGCTTGGAAGTAGGGTCATAACTTCCTTGATGCAATTAACAAGCAGTAACCTAGCTTGTCTAACTTTGGATAATTTATTTCTACTCCAATGAACTGCTTGCTGATGTAATACACAAGGCTTTGGATTTTGGATTATTTATGTACTAAGGC
This sequence comes from Allium fistulosum, assembly GCA_030737815.1. Lineage (NCBI taxonomy): Eukaryota > Viridiplantae > Streptophyta > Magnoliopsida > Asparagales > Amaryllidaceae > Allium > Allium fistulosum. The sequence continues at coordinate 896,616,980 of CM060902.1, forward strand.
AGCACTTAGTGCCTGAACAGACACTGCCAAATAAACAAATAAATCCTTTCCTTCCTAAGCTTTGATAAAACTAGTGGTCTTTCCATGTGATCAAGTAAGGCCTGAAATTTTTTCTAACACTCCTCCGTCTAGACAAACTTTCCTTTCTCCTTTTTGAGGGCATCAAAGTACGACACACACTTATATGTTGCTTTTGAGATGAAGCAAATCAGCGTAGCAATCTTTCCTTTCAAGCTTTGCATTTCCCTCCTCGTCATTGGGGCAGTTGCATGTTTCAAGGTATAAATTTGCTCCAGTTTAGCCTTAATGTGTAACATCCCTAATTTTTAATAACATTATTCAGAAGATTTAATTAGATAAATTAAATAGAATAATGATGATAATGGGATTAACAGTTGATTAAATTATACATACATACATACATATATATATATAGTCGTGCTTATTAATAAGATGAATGGGCTTTAAATTGGTTTATAGGATAATTAACTTACATAAGGCCTTATTAGTAAAATTAGTCGCACTTTCTATTCACGGCTATACATTTGCCTTTGTCCATTCACGTTCATTTTATTTCTCAAATCAAAACAAATGCAAATAACCCTAAGATAGCTGGCCATTATCAAGGAGGAAAAGAGGAATTTTTCCTAAAGCTAAGGATCAAAAGCTAGGGAGGATTAATCAAGAACAAACCTCAAATTCCTTATCAAGTTTAAGGTGAATAATAATCTCATACCATCTCTATTTTTATTTTATGATTATATGAATTTGGATTTATAATTTAAATTCGTTTTTGTGATAAAATGGATGATGATATGCTTGATTTATATTATGATGATTTGTTTTAATTCATAAGCACATGAAGTTGCTCGATTTTGACATGAAATCGAGAATCTATGATTTCAGATTACCATGGAAATTTTTTTGTTAAGTAAAACATGATTTTGGAGATGAATTTTAATTTTCAGAATTTCCAAGCTATGGAAATTTTATTATGAATTTTTAATGAAAAATATGATATAATTGGGTTTAAAATTTATTTCGATAATTTCAGGAAGAAATTGGGCCTAAAATTTTAATATGTTTGATTACATGATGAAATTAAATTTCTGTGATTTTTGGGGATTTTTCCTAATTGATTTACTAGGGAAAAAAATTATTTTAAAAGAAGGACTTTTCTGAAATGATTGGTTTTAGTATATGGAAGGGCTAAAACATTGCATTTTTAATGGTTTTAATCTGATATAAATGCAGCATTTAAAGGTAAAGTACTTGAAAAAAATTTATGATAGCCCATCAATAGTTTACAAATAGGCAAGTTGTTAGAAAGTAATTACTAAAAGTTGCTATAATTCAGCCTTTAACACAAAAAAAGGTGTTCCGCATCTGTTAGTAAGTACCTTTCGACTCCATTGATTCCGCCTCACTACAGTCGAAACCAACATAGTCGAAACCCATGTAGTCGAAACTAATGCACAAGATATCATTTAGATGGTATGTAGTGATTGAAAGGAAGGCGGAAGCCAAGTTGTCGAAATGGTAGCTTCCAATGGAGTCAAAACCTTGCTTTGTTTTTATAAGTTAACATTCTTTCCTTGTTTTACCTAAAGCTTTCGACACAGTTGAAACATATGCTTTCAAAAAGGTTTTATAATTGGCTTTCGAAGAAGGTTGTCATGTTGTGTTAAAGTATTTGCTTTCGAAAGGGTACCTTTTTCCTTTAAATAATTACTTTCGAAAGGGTATGTTCCGATCTAGTCGAAACCTAGCTGCTACTCTACCTTTCGACTATATTGACCAGAAATGCTTTCGAAAGTTTACCCTTGCTTTTACCTTAAACTAAGCATTTTTCCTAATTGCTTTCGAAAGGGGTTGAGGGTTTCGAAGGTGATGGATTCGAAAGGGGTTTTCGACTCTGTCCTTTACAGTTTTTGTTTTTAAAGGTTCTTGCTTTCAACTAGATGGTTTCGAAATCAATTCTTCCCCAAATTAATTTTTGTTGGTTTTGAAGAAGATACTTTCGTATATAACCATTTTGACCAAATGATGTTTTTAAAGAGTAAACCCAATGCTTTCGAAATGGTACTTTATGTGTTTCGAAGCTATGTTTTAAATAATGTTTTCTTGATACCTTCAAAAGGTTTTATTGGTTTCGAAAGGTATATACTTAGAGTTTTGAAAAGAGGCTTTCTATGCTTTCGAAGGAGGTCATCCAGGGGTTTCAAAAATGACGTTTTAAGGTTTCAAAACAAATAAGTGATTCTCATTTTTAAAGGAAAAACCATGGGAATAATAAAGATTTTGAAATTTTTATTCACATTGTTATTAACCCATAACTGTATTTTGAGGAAAGGGCAGAATAACCAGTTAGGTTGACACAGTAATGAATATAACTTAATAGATGTTAAAATTTTAGTTAAAGATATTGGCAGGGGCCAATAGGTTTACAATAAGCCCATGCAAACTGTATGATATTGGCAGGGGCTAATAGGTTCATAGTCAGCCCATGAAACTATGATTTGATACTGGTGTGAGGAATTCGGATTACGGATCTTAAGGCTAGAAATAACACTAGAGGGGGGGTGAATAGTATTTTTAAGAAATTACTAAATCTTTTTGAGTTTATGTTAATTTGAACACAAATGTATGCAATATTCAGACATAGATATAATCACAGAAACAAACACAGATGCAGAAATAAAGTAAATGCAGTAAAGGAAAGAACACACCGGATTTTATACTGGTTCGGGGTTACCCTACATCCAGTCCCGCACAACTGAGTACGGATTTCCTTTCAAAGGCAATTCAACAATTACAACCCTCGGTTTCAAGGCTACGAGGTACACCCTCCAGAATAACAATCCTCTAGGTAGAGATACTTAATTTCCGGGGCAACAAGTTCACCCAATTGATTTCCAAGGCTACAATCACACCTTTTCTCGCTAGATAGATTACAAAGAAGACTATAACTCTGAATAGCACTTAGATCTTGTTGAGATAGTGATAGAGAATCAAACCAGAGATAATCTAGTTAGATTCAATGTTGATTTCAGTAGAGTAATGATAGGATTTTGAATAAGAAAATGTGGAGGAAGAAGAGAAGTGAAAAACCAGAAAATCTGATGTTAAATTCGTTGAAACTAACCCCTATTTATAGAAGAAAAACAGTCATGTCCATTCGTGAAAGGTTATGGCGAATAGACACTTCTTTTGAAATTCAAATTTTGAATCTAACTGACACTATGTCGACAAGTACTAGGGCATGTCGACATCCCAAAGGAAATTTTGAAGTTTTGTTTTTCTTTGAAAATAATCTTTATCTTATATTAAAACTATTTTAAACTTTATAAATATACTTGACTATAGATAAAATACATAGATGAATATAAAGAATAATATATATAAAATTTTACTATAATTATATTTAAATCTAAGTATAAATATATTATAATTAAAAGATAGTTTAAAACAACCGAAGTTTAAAAACAAGAATATTTAAGGCTAAAACATCTTTTTGAAAATCATTTGAAAAGATAATTTTTAAGGCTAAAACATTTTGAAAAACAATTTTGAAAATCATTCTGAAGTAGTTTTGAAAATCATTTTGAAGTAGTTTTGCAAGCTTCTTCCTATAGAATATCTCATCATGACAGGACTCGAGAACTTGTACAAAACCAGGATGTTCGTGGGTTTGTAAGCCACTTGTCATAGGTTTGTAAGCTACTTGTCGTGGGTTTGTAAGCCACTAAAAGGTAGAAATGGGTTCCATCCCAAAAGAAAAATGGAGTGAAGATTTCAGTGCTATTGTGAAGTTTTAACATAATTCTAGACTCAATACTTATCTTGAAATCTTGAACTCTTGATAATCTTGATACTCATGAGTCTTCAATCTTGATATATTGAATCTCTATACTGTACAGTCTTCATTCTTTGTACCTGCATGGTTAAATCCTGCATATACATATATATCTAAACCATAATGTTAGTATTTATATTTTATAATCTTATTCTAAGGTTGTTGTCATCAAAACCATCAACTCATGGACTAACAATCTCCCCCTTTTTGACGATGACAACCTTTGTTTATAAAATATTACTTCTATCTAATAACTCCCCATAAATCTAATACCCCCCCCTTATTCTATGCCTAACTACCCTATTTTATTTTTCTCCCCTTTTGTCATCAACAAAAACAAACAAACTCTAAACTATACAACTCCCCCTCATTCTTGTACTCAAGTACCTACATTAAAAAACTATATAATAGAGTATATATAAGAAATAACTATACTTATAGACATGATATTCAACCCACTATTATAAATATATTAATGTATATTTTATACAATCATCAAACCACACCAATGTATAAATCAAGTCAATCAAAACAACCAATTTCAATCAAAACAATCAATTCAACAAAGTAATTAAATAAAGCAAACAAATTAAACGTTACGGGGAACTTCCACCCATCCTTCTTCTCCGAAAATAGGGTCTGCTTTGATGGCATACCAATTTTCATTGTCATTTGTGAGAGAGACAGGAGGATGTGCCTCGTTATCATCCTTGTGCAGGGAAGAAATCATCCATCGAATTGCATCGAAATGCCTTTCTTGTTCCTTGATCATCTGCATTTGACTCAACTCTAAGTGTCGCTGGTTACGAAGAATGAACGAGAGAATGTTCTTGAACGAATTAAGAGTCTCTTCAAGATTCTCGGTTAAATTGTGAATAGGATTTGCCATTTTTGAATTTGTGACGAGAATAAGAGATAAAGAAGATAGAAAATAATATTGAGTGAAAAATTCCGGTAGAAATAGGTATTTATAGGTGTAGGAATTCGTTTGAAATGAATAGACATATGGTAGTTATTCAAATTTCAAATTCAAAATGAATTGTCATTTCTGACCAGTATATGTCGACATGGTCAAGGGGGGTATGTCGACGTACTATAGTGAAATTTGATGATAATTTTGATTTTGTGAATAATTGTGTATATATATAAATTTATATAATATACTAACATTTATTCAAGAGATAAGATAAGCTAGATAATAGACAGGAAATTCAATTTCATTGCATAGAAGAGTGATACAATGATTAATCATAAACAACTACATAAATACTCAAATTAAAACAAACTTAAACTAATTAGATATGATATGAAGATATAGAACTAGTTAGAGGATGATGAAGATGAAGATAATCCAAGTTTCTTGCTGACTTTGGAGAAAAACTTGTTCATCTTGGATGATATTTTGTCCAACTTCTTACTAACGGATCTTTTAAGAACCCGTTGATTCTCAACAATTATCTTTTGGTTTTTGAGAAGGGTTTTGTTGGTAGTATTGGAGGGATATTCAATACTTTCTAGGGATGTTTCACCTTCTTCTTCTTCTATTTCCATTTCATCCCTTTCTTCTTCTTCTTCCTCTTCCTCTTCCATTTCTTCATGAGCCAAACGCTCTTCCTTTTTGGCAAGAGTCTCATAAGGTTGAAAAACATATGGGATTTTCATGAGAGAAATGTTTGAGATATTAAAAACTTTTCTTGAAATAAATTCTTCTCCTTTGAAATTTACTCCAAAATAGTTGAAAATCCAAGTAAGGTAAATTCCATGGTATAAAGTGTTTTCTCCCATTTCAAAATTTTTAGGACAAAGTTCATCCAAAATAACTTATGCCCAATTGATATCATAATTTCCAAAAATAGCAAAAAATGCTTTGCACACTTTTGAAGTAGGATTGTTAAAATTTCCCGATCTTGGGGTCAAAGTATGTTGTAAAAGAAGATTGACAATTCTTGCTTTAGGACGAAAGTTTCGATTTTTAAATTCAAAGTTTTCATCTCCTTCAAAAATATGATGAAATGTCTCACGATCATGTTCATCGATTTGAAAACTAAAAAGATCCATTCCCGTGCTTTTGCAATTTAGAATGGTACCCAAAAGATCATAATTTAAAACAATTCTAGTGCCTTTGACACTACTCCAAATTTCATTATCATTTCCTTCATAAATTCTCGATTGAGATTTGCATAGAAAATTTTAACAAGATTTGGGTAACAAACAAAATCATTTTGAGAAGAATCAACAAGACCAATAATTTGATTGTTTGCAAAAAGAGTATCAATTTCATAAGAAGCAAAATCTTGAAAAATAACAAACTTTCCGGGATGGACTTTTCCATAATTAGCATAATTGATGTATGCTTTTATTACCTCCAGATTATTGAAGAGTTGCTCTTTCAAGTTTCTGGAGAGTCTCATGGTGGAGGGGTTGCTTGAAGAAGCCATTAAAGTAGAGAGTAGAGAGCTTGAAGTTTTGAAGAGAGAGTTTGAATTTGAAAATGAAAGTGAAAAGTTGTGATAAAAGATAATGACTAAATTGATTTTTGAAAGACATGTTCTCTGGTCAAAAGATGCCTTTTCAGAGTACTGAATGAAGTGAAAAGATGGAGGGAAATTTAACCATTTGAATTCAAATTTTGAATTTCAAATTCTGGTACCTATGTCGACATCAGGGTAGGGACCATGTCGACATTTGCCTATGAATTTCTATGCTTTATTTTTCCTAAGTATTCTAATATATATACTTATTATTTTAATGTCTATATATATATATATCTAGAGTATTTTTATAGTATATTCCAGAAAATAGTATTATATTAAAAAATAATAAAAATAATAATAAAATTATAATAATAAAAAAATTAAAATTCAATCAACACACCAATTCAAAATCAATCAATCAGGCAATCAATCATCTAATTCTAAGCATGCAATTTCAATCAATTGTATTGTAAATGTGTACCTTTTTCCGAGTCCGTTTCCTTGAATTTGTTGAAGTCATGAACTGCCATGAAACACAAATTTGAGTTATCTGTCTTCTGATCATCATCGCTTAAGAACGAGTCTGAGTCATCTAGAGTAGCAGAAAATGCACGCTTCTGTTTCTTTACTGAATCATTGTTTATAGGAGGATTCTGCCTTTCTGGATACAGACAGTCTCTTTTCATATGGCCTGGTTCATCACAGTTGAAACATTTGACATTGTTTGGCACTGCATTCTGATTTCCAGAATTCTTATAGTTGTTTCTCTTGAGATTATTCATCTTTCTGTATTTCAGGAATTTCCGAAAATTCCTGGTTATAAATGCTATCTCTTCATCATTATCACTGTTTGAGTCTGATCCGTCGGTTAATGCATTGAATGCCATTGATTTCTTTTCAGATGCTTTGCTTTCTCTTCTCCCGATCATTTGGACTTCAAACGACATTAGATTTCCAATCAATTCTTCTATCTTTAAAGTACTGATGTCATTTGCCTCTTCAATTGCAAGTGTCTTTTGATCCCATTCTGGAGTGAGAGAATTTAAAAAATTTCTGACTTGATCTTCTTCCGAAAATTCCTTTCCCAAGGATATTAACGAATGCACAATATCTTGAAATCGACTATACATATCTGAAATAGACTCATTAGTATTCATTTTAAATAACTGAAACTGATTTGTAAGCATGGAAATTTTGGTCTGTTTAACTTTGCTTGTTCCTTTGTGAGTCACTTGCAAAGTTTTCCAGATTTCATATGCAGACTTACAAACTGACACTCTATTAAATTCATTCCTATCAAGTGAACAAAACATAATATTCATTGCTTTAGAATTATTTTGTGCAACAGTCTTTTGCTCAATATTCCACTGTGCAAAATTAGTTGTGGGTTTAGAATATTCAGTTTGTGTGATATTCCAAGTATCCAATCCTATAGATTGTAAATATATTTTCATCCTACATGCCCAATATGCATAGTTACTGCCATTAAAAAGTGGTGGTCTGGCAGTAGACTGACCTTCTATAAATGAACTAGTGCTAGAAACACTACTAGTGTTGGTAGCCATTTAGAAAACTTTTCAAAATTCAAATTATGAAACTTTTGAAAACCTTGCTCTGATACCAAATGTGAGGAATGCAGAATATGGATCTTAAGGCTAGAATGAACACTAGAGGGGGGGGGGTGAATAGTGTTTATAAGAAATTACTAAATCCTTTTGAGTTATTGTTGATTTGTACACAAATGTATGCAATATTCAGACACAGATATAATCACAGAATCAAACACAGATGTAGAAATAAAGTAAATGCAGTAAAGGAAAGAACACACCGGATTTTATACTGGTTCGGAGTTACCCTACATCTAGTCCCGCACAACTAAGTACGGATTTCCTTTCAAAAGCAATTCAACAATTACAACCCTCGATTTCAAAGCCACGAGGTACACCCTCCAGAATCACAATCCTCTGGGTAGAGATTGATTTCCGGGCAACAAGTTCACCCAATTGATTTCTCAAGGCTACAATCACACCTTTTCTCACTTGATTGATTTCCAAGGCTACAATCACACCTTTTACTCTATTGATTACAAAGAAAGCCTATAACTCTGAATAACACTAAGGATCTTGATGAGATAGTGACAGAGAATCAAACCAGAGATTATCTAGTTAGATTCAATGTTGATTTCGGCAGAGTAATGGTAAGAATATGTATAAAGAAATGTGGAAGAAGAAGAGAAGTGAAAATGTTGAAAACAGATAGGATTTTGGCACAATCGTAGGCGGGGCATTTGATACGGCTATAAGCCGTATCAAATTTTAATACAGCTTATAGCTGTATCTATATTATTTAATATGGCTGTAAGTCGTATTAAAATTTGATATGGCTTATAGCCGTATCAAAATCTGTGCCTCTTTTCGTGGGAAAATTTTCCCTAAAACGCACACCCTTTCCCTCCTTTTTTTTTATTTCCAGATTTCCTTTTTTCCCCGTACGCTTACTTAGGAGTTAAATCGCTAGATCTTCCACCTCGATCGCCAAAGCTTTGACGTCGTCCATCAGATCCTTCCACGTCTTCCACCCCATCCATGTCCAGGTAATTTTGTTGTGAAATTGTGTGCTTAATCGTGTAGAAGAAACGCTATTATTAGTGATTTGGTATTTCTATGGGTTTAGTTTAAATTTTGTAAACTAAAATGAGATAAAAAGGGCTACAAAGATGAAACCTCCTCTTGAAGAAATGGTTTCTCAAAGTGTGTTCGAGTTACCAATTAACATAAAAAATTAGTGAACTTTTAATCTCATGGTTGGCAATTTGATTGAACAGTACAAAGAATCACCAAATTGCTTGTTGAGTAATGGAAGAATCACATGTAAAGAAGAAAACCAATATAAGATATCTTTTATAGGATCTAGTCTCAATTATCATATAGGGGAATTGTATATGTGGTATGTTAAAATGAATTGAATCCTTTGGCCAAACTTTTTTGCAGCTTTTCTTTTTTATAAATATTATATATATTTTTTCCAGAAAATTCAGATGAATGTTGCTATGTATGTAAAGTCAGAGGAGTGGGATAAAGTGAATGAAATCGATTGGTGGGATGCAAAAGCATATGAAATTTCAGTCTGAATTTTGAAACATCAATCTCCCTTTTTTCCCCTTGCTTTACTATTATTCTGGAATGAACCCCCTATGCTTTTGAATTTTAGTTATATGCTTTCAAGAATTGATCGACGGTGCAATAGCAATGCTACTTTGGGGTTTAGTAAAGAAAGATACAACTTGAGTGTCATTAGATTTTGTAAAAGGAAGATATGATGCCTATAAAGAATAGGATGTTACTGTCAACTGTCCATCATGCATTTTTGCTAAAGTGATTATTCCATATGTGCTTAGTCTACTCCATTCTACTTGCATTCTGTTAAAATTTTGGTGTAATTCATTTTGTTTATTTTTACATTTAATTTGTACAGATATCTGAAGTATAAAATAAAAAAACCAAAATAAAGTAAGTATGTATATATCATTTTTAAATTTACGTTGATTTATGCCATTGTGGGAAAAGAATTTAAAAAGAAAAACAAAGTAGTTTTCCATGTGAGAATTTAAAGTTGTCAGCAATCTATATATGTTTGCATATATTGGAACATCAAATAGGTTTCTAGAAACCTTGATAATGATGTAGTGGAATATAAACAGCTATCTTATGCTCAACCATTTATTGTTGGATGCACGGTTTCAGTAGCATCTTTTTATTGAAATCACATTCCTTTTTCTTCAGTTACGAATTTTATTTGAATTTCGAGTGTGAGACCAATAATGTTTACACTATTGCCTTGAAATTTATAGTCTTTGGTGTGTTATTTGACAAAACCAAAATTGGGTAGATTAGCATTTTTGCATGATTTTTGAGAACAGCTTAAACTATATATCTGGACCAATGGTCATAGGGTATATGCAAAAGTCATTCTTTCTTGAGCATTCGCTGAATAATTATGGAAATGTTAATGTTTTTTAAGAATAAAAATAATATTTTATTCGAGTAAAACACTTATTTTAATGTCTTTAAAACTCAAATACAAAATCTATAGAAACTCAGTACAGAGCATTAGAACACTTAAGTTGATGATCCTTAACCTGGAAAAAAATGAAGGAAAATTGACATGAAAAAGTTTATGTTAATTGATTTGATAATAGCTACATCAACAATCTAGAGATTTACCACTGTTTCGCCATTCTTTCCTTTGTCCTGTCTAAACTTTATTTTGATAGAATAACATTGACCCTATTACCTTTGAATTAAATTTTAATCTAAGAGTATCTTGACATAAAATTATGTGAAATACAAATGGTTGTCTATAATGTAATGCAGAACAAAGCTATGTCATATCGGACACAATCTTATCCTACATTCACTTTCACGCAAGCAGAGATTTTTTGCATTTTAAATCCGTGTTTTCGATTGTAAACGTAACGGACGCGGGAAAAGATGTTGATATCAAATGCTCATAAAATCTTATGAGTAACAGTAAATATATAACTATCATTAACCATAAATATATTATTCACCATTTCCCTCTCTATTTAGTGTATTGTTGTTTATATGTTAGTAAATATGTTGTTCTGACATTGTATATGGTTTTGACATTGTTGTATAAGTGGATAAAATTATTGTTAATGGCGCAAGCCAAGTATCAGGAGAGGGGTAATGCATAGACATTACTCCGGTGCTACAAAATAGCGCCGTTGTAATGACAAATTTTTTTGGAAACAGTTTGGTGCTAATGTTGTATATTGTTCTGACATTGTTGTATAAGTGGATAAAATTGTTGTTAATGGCGCAAGCCAAGTATCAGGAGAGGGGTAATGCATAGACATTACTCCGGTGCTACAAAATGGCGCCGTTGTAATGGCAAATTTTTTGGTAACAGTTTGGTGCTAATGTTTAAAATAAACCCTATATTTTGAGTTACATTTATTGAAATTTAAATAGTCCATATTTTTATTGAAATTTATTGAAATTCCAATCAAAACAACTTAAAAATATCATATTTTTAAATGGATATCTTAGAATTAAGAAGTTTGCTAATCATAGAGATTAAAGAAGAAAAACAACCCGTTCGTATACTGTTGCATACACCACTTTTTTTATTGTTGTTTTGTGTGAGTGTAGCTAAGTTTTGTGTAAGTGGGATATATGCATGAATTAAATGAACCTGCAGGGTGCCTAACTATGACCTATTTTTGCATTGCCTTTGCACATGAGTAGCACCACAGTGCGTGCTGTATTTATGTACATTTGAAGGGTTAATAGGATGCGTGGAAATGAATTAATATAATAGTGTGATGGTGTGTATACATGATTGTATATGGGCGGGCCTGCGTGAGTTAGTGCTCTGTTTTTTTTATATATGCGTATGTGTTTGAGTGTGTTTTACTTTGTACTGCGTATAAATATATATGAATTAACAACTGTGCATATGTAGACAGTATGAACTACATAAACCCTAGGTTGAATTATAGTTTTAGAGTACACTATCACATTGAATTTGTATGAACCCATATCTGAGCAAGAAGTGGTGTATGTAAGAGAGATGTTGGATGCAAACTTGTCCCTGATAATGAAAAGAAATTTATATACCATATTGAATGATTAAAACAAGATACCCCTCTCCCTGATAATGAAAAGAAATTTATATACCATATTGAATAATTAAAACAGGATAATAAGGGATTCTCTTACCATTCCTACCCCTCAATATATTGAACATAAGGTAAACAAAAATATGAAGAGGTTTATGGTTCAAATTTCAACACGATATTAAATCTTTAAAAAATTGCCATTTTAATAAAATGCTAAATGGCTTTCTCTTTTTGACAAATAGCTAAACTTTTCAACGATAATGGAAAATCCGTAGAAAAACTAACATTTTTATTTTTAACACCAAACTAAATGTTGTCTTTTAAACAAAGTGCTAATGATTTCATCCATTAATAAAAATGGCTAGCATGTGTAAAAGAAAGTTGAAATATTGTATTGTATTCACATTTTTATCATTGTACAGACTTGTGATGTATTTATACAAACAAGTCTCATGTTCTATTAAATATGATATAGGAGGGCGGTATGTCTTTAAGCATAGACAAACAATGAATAAATAAATCAGATCTAAGATCTACATACTATATAGACGGGGTGCAGAAGTTCATTAGTTTTGTTGAAGAAAACGGTGGTAAGAAAGGATTGTATTTATGCCCTTGCACCCGGTGCAAAAATATGAAGACGATCAAATTAGATGACATTCATTTTCATTTGCTTAGATGGGGTATTATCCAATCGTATACAGCGTGGTATTTTCATGGGGAAAAAAGGGCGGAGATGGAAAAACAGCAACCAGTTAGTCATGGCAGAACTACTGCTGAGTCTGAACATATTAGGATGGAAGATCTGGTCAATGATGTAGATAGATTTCATCATTTTCAACCTACAAATTCGTTGCCTGATCATGCTAATGTTGGAGAGCAGTCTACTGATTATCCAGATTGACAGGCCAATGAAAGTAAGAAGTATAAATCGCTTTTTGGTAGCGTAAAAGAGCCACTGTATCCTTCATGTTCAAAAGGGATTACGAAGCTGTATGCCATTGTGAAACTGAATAGCTTGAAGACCCAATACAGCTTTTCAGATAATGGTATGACTGCACTTCTCGAACTAATAAAGGAGTTACTCCTCGAAGGTAACACGCTGCCGATAAAGTACTCCGACGTGAAGAAGATCATTAAGCAAGTTGGGATGAATTATAAAACTTATGATGCATGCATCAATGATTGCATATTGTACTGGAAAGATGATGCGAACAAAGTTTCTTGTACAAATTGCAATGAACCAAGATATATGACATCATTAAACGAAGAGAGAAAATGCACCAAAGTACCTCGAAAGACATTAAGACATTTTCCTTTAATTTCTAGATTGAAGAGACTGTATATTGTACCATGGATGGCAGATGCGATGACCTGGCATGGTCGTGCCAAGTCTGATCCAACCGTAATGCGTCATCCATGTGACACTTCTCAATGGAAAGTCGCAGATTCATTTGATCAAACTTTTGCTGCCGAGCCACGAAATGTCACACTTGGAATAGCAACAGATGGTTTCTGTCCACATGCTTCTCTCTCTAACCCTTACAGTTGTTAGCCAGTAATTGTAGTACCATATAATCTTCCTCCGTCTATGTGCATGAAAAGGGAGTTCTCAATGTTAACATTGTTGATTTCTGGGCCAAAACAACCAGGAAAGGATATTGATGTTTATTTACAGCCGTTGATAGACGAGCTAAAGCAGTTATAGGAAGGAGTAGTTATATTTGACTCGTTAAATAAATCTAAGTTCACAATGAGAGCTAGGGTGTTGTGGGCAATCCATGATCACCCTGCTTTTGGGACTTTATCGGGATGTACAACTCACGGTTATTTTGCATGTCCTGTTTGTGGGGAAAACACTTGTTCTTATTATCTTCCTGAAAGTAAGAAGATGTGTTACATGGGACATCGAATGTTTCTTCCTAACGAACACAAGTTTCGATACGATAAGACAAATTTCAACAACGAACAAGAACTTCATTGCCCTAAATGGGCATTGACTGGTTTTCAAGTTGAAAAGAAAGTAGCGAATATCAAAATGAAAGTTGGTAAGCAAAAAGAAGAAATTGGTCGAAAACGGAAAAAGTCAACCAATGAAGATGTTGACAATATTTCTGGATGGTATAGGAGGTCTATCTTTTTTGATTTACCATAGTGGAAAGCAAATTTGGTCCGACATAATATTGATGTTATGCATACGGAGAAGAATGTCACGGAGCATCTCATCAACACCATTATGGACCATAAATATAAGTCAAAAGATGGCATCAATGCACGCAAGGATTTGAAAATCATGGGTATAAAACAAAAGTTGTGGGTGATGGAAGATCCTGAAACAAATAAAACAATCATACCAAGACAACTTTCGCTTTGAGCAAAGAAGAAAAGATACTGTTTTGCACCGTTTTGAAAAATCTGAAAGTGCCTAACAAATTTTCTTCTAAATTTCACAACAATGTGAGAATCAATCCTCCTGAACTAAGAAATATGAAGTCACATGATTACCATGTCATAATGCAGCATTTGCTTCCGGTATTGCTTCAACATTCTTATCCACAACATAAGGATCTACGAAATGTTGTTCATCGTATTAGTTTATTCTTTAACATTTTGTGTTCAAAGGTGATCAATAGGGAACATCTTTTAAAAGCAAAGGCTAGCTTAGTAGAAGCAATGTGTGTATTCGAAAAACATTTTCCACCTGCATTTTTTGATATCAGTGTCCACCTTATAGTTCATTTAGCCGATGAAGCGTTGATTTGTGGCCCTGTCAGATATAGATGGATGTATCCATTTGAACGGTAAATTTCTAATTTCAGTTATGCACATCATTATTTCATATAAATAGCTACCGTCTACAGTATATAATTGATCACATTTATAGGTTGATGAAAATATATAAAGGATATGTGCGCAACAAAAGATACATTGAAGGGTGTATTGCAGAAGGATATATCGTACAAGAAGCTAGTCTTTACTGCATGGAATATATGCCAAATGGAGGTGATGGCAATCATAAACATACCCACGAAGCGTTTTTAGACGAGAACGATGAGTTTGCTGGTGAGATACCTCTGGATAATGGTAAAGACATAACGTTAACCCAAGTGCAGTTTGAACAGGTGCGTAGATGGGTCCTTAATAAGTACGATGGATTGGATGAATGGAAGAAGTAAGTTCACGAACTTGTTTGGAATTTTAATTTTTTTAATTCAATTTATATATACATTTTGATATGTGTTTTTCGTAGGAGGTATAACTCCTATGTGAAAAGTACTAGATTTCAACCTAGAGGCAGGGCTACCACCATGGAAGTAGTTCAAAGTTTTAATCTATGGTTACGTAATGAGCTGTTAAAGACCATCGATGTTGATCCAACTCTGTGGCGGTTAGTGCACGGGCCGAAGTTCATAACGCGTAGTTATATGAAGTACCAAGTGAATGGATTTTCATTTTCCACGAAAAAGTACGAAGGCCGTATGGTAACACAAAATAGCGGTGTATGTATGAGAGCAATTACAAAATTTAGAGCGAGTGGCAAGGATAAAAATTATAAGGAAGCAGAAACAACGTATTACGGAGTCATTCAACAGATACTTGAGTTGGATTACACTAACTTTAAACAAACAGTTTTTTATTGTGATTGGGTAAAAGTCGAGGATAAGGTCAATGGTTGCAAAATAGATCCTATTTCAAACCTCATCATGGTAAATTTAGAGAAATTAAAGAACAAAAATTACGTGAATGACGAGCCATTTATTCTTGCATCAGAAGCGAGTCAAGTTTACTACTCCAAAGATTTAAAAAATAACGGATGGTATGTGGTCTTGCATACACCAAAACGGTTGACTATAAATGTGGATGACATTGAGTTCCCTACCGTCTATCAATCAGCTTTTGAAGATAATGAAAAATTAGAAGACCTTACCAAATCCATATGTTAACTTATTAGTATTCGTACATCACATGATTGTGTGTCTGTATATTTTTAATTGCACGATTGTCTGTATGTATGTTTTGAATATTTTATACATTCCAATGCAATTTCAGGTGTTGTCACTTAATAATTTTGTATGTGCAAGTGTGTTATGTTATGGAGTGTTGACATTGATACATTGATACATCTATAATTATTATCGTGACTTATTAAAATAATTAGTAATATTATATTTTGCAGAAAACTATGTCAGAAAATCCACCATCTTCACACTCGTCATGTTCAGAGGCGAAGAAAGTCGATCAAAACTTACTTGGTATTCCGGTCTTAGATAACACTGGAAAAATCGCTACTATGCTCGGTAAACTAGTAAGAGCTCATGTGTCGATATCATATATAAGTTGGAATAAAGTACCTGCAATATACAAGGACAACGTTTGGAACGAATTGGTGGTAAGTATCCTTATCTGTTTGACAACAACTATTTCATTCAATAGCCTTATGGTTTC
Organism: Allium fistulosum; assembly: GCA_030737815.1. NCBI lineage: Eukaryota > Viridiplantae > Streptophyta > Magnoliopsida > Asparagales > Amaryllidaceae > Allium > Allium fistulosum. Next base: position 896,633,400 of record CM060902.1, read on the forward strand.
AACTCTTTGCACAACATTTAATTTAATATATTTTTTGCAGAAAATATATGAGCTCGATCCGCTTTCAAAGGAAATGTTTTTAAAGAGAATGGCCGAGGCTTTTAGGAGATACAAGAAAAACTTGAGAGTAGTTTATTATGACCCTTTCAACAATAATGAAGAACGGTTGAAAAATTGCCCACCTACAGTTGCTCAATAAGATTGGACAGAGTTCGTAAAAAATGAAGCAACGCCTGAAGCGAGCGGAAGAAGGGAGGTAGGCAAAAAGAACAGAGCATTGCTTAGTTATGCTCATCATGCAGGACGTAAAAGTCACGCTAAAATAAAACAAGAAATGGTAAATTATATTCATTTTCATTCAAATGATTTACACATTGTGATTGGATATTCATGTCGTTGCATCAACTTGTATTGCAGATCGTTGCTAGTCCATCAACAAATATCAGTCGTCGTCAAGTATGGGAGAAGACACACAGGAAAAAAGATGGTAGCATATCAGATGCCACTTCTTCATACTTTGTAAGTTAAACAAATATTAACTTGCATATTCTTTAAAATTCCTTATTCATGTAAGTATTATCATATTACAGGATCAAATTGCGAAAGCGAAGGAAAAGATCACTGATAGTAATGAAGAAAATTTGACAGTGGATGAAGACATCTTATCACAAGTGCTTGGTAAGGATGCAAGGGGTAGGAGCCGCGGTGTTGGGACCGTTATACCAAAGACTAAAGTTAAGGCTTGTGCCATTGCACAGAAACGACTCCGACATGTTCATGGTGAGCAGGATGAGTTGAAAATGAGGGTGGGAAGTTTGGAGAGTACGGTGGGAAATTTGTCTGGGCAAATGGAGGTTTTGATCAACATGGTGGGAAATATTGAACAGGGAATTCGTGCACCGGTCAATTCTTCTGATGGAGGACGTGCCACACAATTCAATGCTCCTGAATTCATTGCTTCGCAGTTCCAGGATTCGACCAATGTTATGAACAATCAAAAATGTGAAATCCTCAACTCTGATTTAGAATTAATAGGAACAGGTATTTTTAACATTTAAACATTTATGACATAATAAGTAGAAAACTTAAATAATAATAAATATTCCCTTTTATTGCAACAGGTACTATATGCTGAGATTCTACATTGTCCAACATCCATGGGAAATCTGTACCATCCACACACGAAAAAGTGGTGTTGGACAGTATACTGTTACCAGATGAGAGAACCAGCAAAATGAATCATCAATTTGCAGAGACCTTTGTTGATGTTGGAGTGGGTGGATATGTGTGCCATCCGAAGTGTCTTATTCGATATCTCTAGATGATGGAGCAGGTATATATGCAATTTCTTTAATTAATTTTAATTAGTTTTCAAACACTAGTTATAAATTAAATAACAATTTAGATTTTAAAGAGTATCTTAAAAAAACAAAATCTCATATTGACTTCTTTAAGGACAAAATATAAATTAAGTTTTAAGTAATTTTATAATTAATTCTTTTTAAATTACATTGGGTAATTATTCTAAATTAATTATATTAATTAATTAATCCTTAATAAATTAATCCTAACCTCTTAATTAAATTAAGATCTCAATTAACTTAAGATAAACCATTTATCTTAATTATTATTTTTAATTACGTCATTATATTTCGAACCACTCGGAGATCTAAATAATTAATATAAAAATTATTTTAAATCAAACAAATTTTGAAAACATTATACCTTTTAAAATTTCAACCTTTGAAATCACTTGAAAGCTTGTTCCATACATATATTTTTAGGAACTTGTTTAATAATTTGTTATTAACAAATTATTTTAAACATTTTATCATCATCTAAATTTGGCTTTTAAAAAATCTTAAAAATCAACTTGATAACTTTAAGTTAAACAACATTTATTATATAGAGAAAATAGTTTAAAACTTAAAGGAAAACTTGACTTATATTTTTAAAACTAATAGAACAAATACCCTAGAAAAACTCGAGTGAAACCCGAGCTAAAATCTGGGAATCCTCGTGCAAACCAGCATTAAAACTGCACATCCACTTGTCAACTGTCTTAACTACACATAAAATGCATCCAAACAAGATCACCATCACAACAAAACTGCAGTATTTTCAACTTTAGGAATTTTCCCATACTGAAATATCTCTGTGACAATTGAAAATAAATCTTCATGAAGCAAGTCATAATGTACTTGGATGAGAAACCATTTGGGCCTGGACTCTTTGCATTATATATGGACCGTGGAGCTTTTTTAATTTCTTTTGGTTACACTAGAGAAGATGAGTATCTCTGTCCTTGTGCATTAATAACCCTTCTGGGTTCTATTTGTGGAAAATTAACTAAATTATCTCCATTATACAAGTTAAAATAATAACTCAGAGATTCAGTTATCATTTCATGATTATAAATATAAGCACCGGTAAGGGATAAAAGAGCTTATATCCTGTTTATGTGTTGCCGCATAGACATTCTGAAGAAAAAAAGAATTTGGAATTTGTATCACTTTCAATATATAAGCCATAATGTTTTACTTCTCTGCATAAGTGTTTCGGTCTGAATTTTAACTTATACAATTCTAAGTAAATCTAAGCATGGTCTCATAAAGTTGAGTTTCTCTGGATCAGTGTCTATTTGTAAAAATACCTCCTTATAGTGACTATGTAATTTTTTAACTACATCTAATTTACTTAAATCTCTGCTCTGCTTTTTGAGATTACGCTTGACTTGTTTAAGCTTATTTGTGAAATCATGAGTGTAATTACCCCATGTAACAATTTTGAGCCCTTCTAGCACACAATTTAAGTAGCCTTCCTATTACAATTTGATTATTAATCTTACTTGCATACCATTTTCCAAATTTAATTATAAAAAGAACATAGTATATTCTACTTAGTGCTAAATAATTTCTTAATTATTAGTTAGATAGTTTACATTGAAGTTAAACACAAACATAAACTGTCTTCCTGCAACTGAAATTTAGAAGCCTGTATAATTTTTGGGAAAAATAGTTCTCTGTGGAGAAAGAAAGAGAACACAAGGGTTTATAAAGGTAGTTTGCTCACCTGAAATCATTAAACAGAGAAGAACATTGAAGTTTTGCCTATAAATGATTTTTGAAAAATTGGGAAAACTTGGTTTTCTGATTTACTTTGATTTTGGTTTGTAACTGAGTTGATCTTGATGTTGAGTTGCCTTTGAACTTGAATTTGCTTCTTGAATTTACTGCATGCCTTGATTTCCAGACTGGAACTCAAACTGTTGTTTTGAATTTGAATTGCATCTTAGAATCATGTCTGTGGCCTTTAGTTTACTTTCCAGGTTTTGATTTTAAACTTGCTTGAAACAGATTTGAAAGGAAGCTTGATTTGTTTTTAGGTTGGATTTTAGTTTGAAAATTTTGAGGTGATTTTGTTTTGAACTTTTGATTCTCCTTTATATTTTAATTCTCAGTTTTGAGTTTTGTTCTCTTTTCATGGTATCAGCAAATATACTTCTCAAACTGTCATTAGCGTTTATTTTTTTGGTACGACACAAACTTCTCAAACTGTCTTTTGTACTACTATAATTTATACCCATTTTTATGTTTGCAGGTTGAATCAGGAATGATCTTTATGCAATCTTTGGTGCTAGCTAATTTTATTTGGTTTAGCAAGAAGTGTAGCAAGAGACTTGGAGTAATTCATTTGCAAAAGGTTTAGCCAGAGACACTGTTATAAATGTTATACTCTGGGTTCTATTGAACATCTTAAGGTTTTGTATTGATATTGTGACTTGTGTAGCTCTTGTTTTGAGCTTAACTTCATATTTGTACTAAATGCTAGTATGTACTATTTTTCGTGTTATGTAATGATATTGTTAAGTTATTATGCACTGCAATGCGGATTATTGAATCATTTGAATGTGCACTGCCTATAATATTATTTGTTTTCTAATATCATTTGAGTGCGGAATTTTATATATGTATGTGTAATTGAGTACTTAGATACGGCTACTGGCCGTATCTAATGGGACAATTAGATACGGCTTAAGGCCGTATCTAATTGATACATTAGATTAGCCTTATCTAATTGATACATTAGATACGGCTAATAGCCGTATCTAATTGTCCCATTAGATACGGCCAGAAGCCGTATCTAATGTATCAATTAGATACGGCTTAAGGCCGTATCTAATTGTCCCGTTAGATACGGCCTTAAGCCGTAACTAATTGTCCCATTAGATACGGCTAGTAGCCATATCAAAATAATAAGCTCGCCATTTTTTGATACGGCTAAAAGCCGTATCTAATTCGATTAGATACGGCTTTTAGCCGTATCAAAACATCGTTAATGGTGTAGTGTAGTGAATTCTAGAAGAGTCTACAGGAAGTAATGGGTACCAAGCTTAATATGAGTACTGCATATCACCCTTAGACAGATGGGCAGATAGAGAGAGTCAATAAGGTACTCGAAGATTTATTGAGAGCTTGTGTATTAGATTTTGGTGGATATTGGGAAGGTCACCTACATTTGGTTGAGTTTTCCTATAATAATAGTTGACAGACTAACATAGGAATGGCTCCATTTGAAGCTTTATATGGAAGGCCATGCAAATCACCAACATGTTGGTTGGAAACTGGAGATGGATTTTTCTTAGGTCCAGATTTGGTTAGAGAAGTGTCAAAGAAGATTGAGTTAATCCGAGGAAGGATGAAGGAAGCTCAGTCAAGACAAAAGAGTTACGCAGATAAGAGGCGTAAGGACCTAGAATTCTCAGTTGTAGATAAGTTTTTCATTAAGGTATCACCTATAAAGGGTGTGATACGATTTGGAAAGTCGGGAAAGTTAGCCCAAAGATATATAGGTCCATTCCAGATTATAGAGAGGATTTGAAAGCTCGCATACAGAATAGAATTATCGAGCAGTTTGGTAGGTGTCCATAATGTATTTCATGCGTCTCATCTTCGCAAGTATGTGCATGATCCAGAGACTACCATTCCTCCGACATGGTTGGATGACTTAGTGGAGAGCCTAATTTGACTTTTGTTAGACAACCAGTTCGGGTTGTAGCTAGAGATGAGAAAAGATTAAAGAATAACACGGTCAGGTTGGTGAAAGTTCAGTTGAGCGACAACGAGAAGGACTGTACTTGGGAGACCGAGGACACGATTAGAGATACTTATCCTTTTGCTTTGAGGGTATGTCTATATTAGATTTATATAGATAGTTGCTAGTCAGTTAGACAAGTATGGTTGTTAGGAGTTGTTACAGATGATTGCCATGTTTAGTATTTAGTCCTTACTGAATTTCGAGGACGGAATTCTTTAAGGGGGGAGCCTGTAACATCCCTAATTTTTTATAACATTATTCAGAAGATTTAATTAGATAAATTAAAAAGACTAATGAAGATAAGGAGATTGAGATTTGAATAAATTATATAGGGTCGTGCTTATTAATAAGATAAATGGGCTTTAAATTGGCTTATTGGTTAATTAAACTACACATGGGCATATTAATAAAATTAGCCAATTAATTATACACGGCTATAACTTCTCATTTTCTCCATTCACATTTCATTTTCCACTTTCACAAACGAAAAATTAGAAACCTAAACTAAAGCCGGCCATTACCAAGGAAGAAAAAGAAGAAATTTAATCTAAAGCTAAGAATCAAAGCTAGGGAGGATTAATCAACAACAAATCTCAAATTCCTTATCAAGTTTAAGGAGAATAATAATCTCATTCCATCTCTATTTTTACTCTATGATTATTTGGTTTTGGATTTATGATTTTAATTCGTTTTTGTTGATAAAATGAATGATGATATGCTTGAGTTATATTATGATGATTTGCATTCATAAGCATATGAATTTGTACGGTTTTGACATAAAACCGAGAATATATGATTTCAAATTGCTATGGAAAATTATTACGTTAAGTAAAACATGATTTTGGAGATGAGTTTGAATTTTCAGAATTTCCCAGGATATGGAAATTTTATTATGAATTTTTAATGAAAAATATGATATAATTGGGTTTAAAATTTATTTTTAGGATTTCGAGAAGAAATTGGGTCTACAATTTTAATATGTGACTACACGATGAAATTGAGTTTATGTGATTTTTGGGGATTTTTTCCAGTTGATTTATTAGGGAAAATAAATTCTTGTTAAGGAAGGACTTGTCTGCAAATGTTCGTTTTGTCATAAAGAAGGGATTAACATTACAAAGCTTTGATTTAGATCTAATTAGTGCGGCAATTTTTATTTATAAAGTATTTGAAAAGTTTTATGGCAGCCAATCAATTGATTTACAAATAGGCAAATTGTTAAAAAGTAATTACTAAAAGTTGTTATGTTTCAGCCTTAAATCAGAAAAAGGCGTTTCACCTCTGTTAGTAAGTACCTTTCGACTCCATTAACTCCACCTCATCCCAGTGGAAACCCATATAGTTGAAACCACCATAGTCGAAACCAATACACAAGATATCACTTGGATGGTATGTAGTAGATTGGAAGGAAGGCAGAAGCCTTGGTGTCGAAAGGGTAGCTTCTGATGGGATCGAAACCCTGCTTTGTTTTCAAAAGTTAAAGTATTGCTTAGTTTTACCTAAAGCTTTCAACAGAGTCGAAACATATGCTTCCAAAAAGGTTTTATAATTAGCTTTCGATGGAGGTTGCCATAAGTGTTAAAGTATTTGCTTTTGAATAAAGTATTTGCTTTCAAAGGAGTACCTTTTTCCTTTTAAATAATTTCTTTCGAAAGGGTAGGTTCCGACCCAGTCGAAACCTAGCCGCTACTCTACCTTTCACCATATTGACCAGTGATGCTTTCGAAAGGTTACCCTTATTTTACCTTAAATTAAGCCTTTTTCCTAATTGCTTTCGAAAGGATTGAGGGTTTAAAAGGTGATGGAGTTGAAAGGGGTTTCGACTCTGTCCTTCAAGGTTTTGAATTTAAAGGTCTTGGCTTTCGACTAAGATGGTTCTGACACCATCAATTTTTCCTAAACTAAATTTTTGTTGGTTTCGAAAGAGATACTTTTATATATAACCATTTTGACCCAATAATGTTTTTAATGAGTAAACCCAATGCTTACAAAAGGGGTACGTTCATTTGTTTCGAAGCTCTATATTTTAAAAGATGATTTGATACCATCGAAAGGTATAATAGGTTTCGAAAGATAGTGTTTACTAAGGACTTTGAAAGGTATGTATAAAATGTTTTGAAAAGAGGTCTTTGCTTTCGAAGAAGGCTATCCATAGATCTCAAAAGAGATTTTTATGGTTTTAAAACATAACCCAATCTCAAATTAAAGCAATAACCATGGCATAAATAAAGATTTTGAAGTGTTATTCACGTTGTTATTAACCCATAATTGTACTTTGGGAAAAGGATAGAATAACCGGTTTGGTTGACCCAGTAGTGAATATAACTTAACAAATGTTAAAATTTTAACTAAAGATATTAGCAGAAGCCAATAGGTTTACAGTAAGCCTATGAAAATGTATGATATTGGCAGGGGCCAGTAGGTACATAGCCAGCCCATGAAAACTATGTTTTGATAATGGTAGGGGCCAGTAGGTTTGTAGGTAGCCCATGAAAACTATATCCGGATTAAGATATTAGCAGTCAGCCAATAGGTTCCTAGTAAGCCCATGAAAACCAAGATAAGAAATAAGATATTGTAGTTACCAATAGGTTCTTAGTGATCCCATGAAAACTATGCAATTGGACAGATACTCCTTAATATTTAACAGGTTAATAGTAATCCTAGAAACTATAATTGAGACAGATAGTCAAAATGAATGGGGATGGGTAATCCAAAATTGATTTATTTTTTTTGCATATCATCATAATGTTTTGAAATAATATGTTTTAACAATTGTGGATGCAGGAGCACGGTATATGGTTTTATAAATGTTTTAGGATACTAGTACGGGGAAAACCCGTTCGCTTAGCGGCGTAGTCTCACTAGATATTTAAATTGTTTGAGATGGTAAATAATTATTCATACCAGGCTTTATGTCTGACTTGAAGTTTTTGTTTTCCCCTTAAACTTGCGGGTACTCAATTGATTTTGAGTAGGTTGAGAGTTAAGGTTTCAAGGTGTTCTTTTAGATGAATAAAGCTTCTAAGGACATGCATGAGGCAAGATTGTTATTAGAATTCTTTTATTTCTGCTATGTGTTTTGTTTGTAAAGGAAAACTGTTTTCTTGCCTATCTATATACTCTGATCTACCAAGGAGGCATCTTCATATGCCGCTTTTGGCGTATTTTGTATTAATTATATGTTATTTGAACCTGGTCTGTGAATTGGGATTATGTAATCAATTCGGAATATTTTGAAATGGAATATGGAATTTGTTTTACTGTTTAATTTTTTTCATATTCTTGTGTTTCTGTATATCAATATTTCTAATAACGCCGTGTTTGGTCGCCGATGATTAATAACAATGGATGACTGCAGCATCCGTAGCCGTTAGTTTTGGGCCTCCAAGCAAGGGGATGTTACACTTCTATGTTTTCAAAGGAGGTCATCCAGGGGTTTCGAAAGTGACGTTTTAAGGTTTCAAAACAAATAACTGATTCTCATTTTAATGGAAAAACCATGGCATAAATAAAGATTTTGGAATTGCTATTCACATTGTTATTAACCCATAACTGTATTTTGGGGGAATGGCAGAATAAACAGTTAGGTTGACCCAGGAGTGAATATAACTTAACAAATGTTAAAATTGTAATTAAAGATATTGGCAGGGGCCAATAGGTTTACAGTAAGCCCTGTATGATATTGGCAGGGGCCAATAGGTTCATAGTCAGCCCATGAAAACTATGATTTGATACTGGCAGGGGCCAGTAGGTTTGTAGTTAGCTCATGAAAACTATATCCGGATTAAGGTATTGGTATTCGGCCAATAGGTTTCTAGTTAGCCCATGAAAACTAGGATAAGAAATAAGGTATTGGAGTTACCAATAGTTTCTTAGTGATCCCATGAAACTAAGTAATTGGACAGATAGTCCTTAACATTTAACAGATTAATGGTAACTCTAGAAACTATAATTGAGAAAGATTGTCAGAATGAATGTGGATGGGTAATCCAGAATTGATTTATTTGTTTTGCATATCATCATAATTTTTTGAAATACTATGTTTTAACCATTGTGGATACAGGAGCACAGTATATGGTTTTATAAATGTTTTAGGATAATAGTGAGGGGAAAACCCATTCTGCTAAGCATCGTGGTCTCACTATATATCTAAATGGTTTGAGATGGTAAATTATTATTAATACCAGGCATTATCTCTGACTCGAAGTTTTTGTTTTCCCCTTAAACTCTCGGGTAATCAATTAATTTTGAGTAGATTTAGAGTTAAGGTTTTTAGGTGTTCTTTTAGACGAATAAAGCTTCCGAGGACGTGTAGGAGGCAAGCTTGTTATTAGAGTTCTTTTTTTTCCGCTGCGTGTTTTGTTTGAAGAGGCAAATTGTTTTCTTGCCTATCTATATACTTTGATTTACCAAGATGGCATCTTTATATGTCGCTCTTAGCGAATTTTGTAATTATTATATGTTATCTGAACATGGTCAATGAACTGGGATTATGTAATCAATTTGAAATATTTTGAATTGGAATATTTAGTTTATTTACTATTAAAAATTTTCCATATTCCTATGTTTCTGTGTATCAATGTATCTAATATCGCCATATTTGGTCACCGAGAATTAATAACTATGGATGTCTGCAGCATCCGTCGCCATTAGTTTTGGGCCTTAAAGTAGGGGGATGTTATATAATGCCTCTTGGGTTCACTATGAAACTCAAAAATTTGCCTGATGCAACTCCAAAAGAACATTTCAGTGGATTGAGCCTCATCTAGTATCTCCAAACCATATTAAACATCTCTTTAAGGTCTCTTGGTTTAGGGATCGCTGTGACTTCACCGGCATATCGCTCATATAGACCACCATCATACATTCGATCTTATTTCTGAACATGGAATTTATCAATCTCTAGTAAGTAGCTCCTGCATTATTCTGACCAAACGACATGACATGGTAGCAATACAGTTACAGGTTAGTAATGAAACTAGAGTCCTCTTGATTTGGAACATGGATTGATATCTGATTGTAATCAGAATAAGAATTCATAAAAGATTGCAACTCATGTCCGGTGATCGAATCCACTAGCTAGTCAATTTTTGGCAACGAGAAGCTATCTTTAGGGCATGCCTTATTCTAGTGTGAATAGTCGATGCATGTCTATCATTTTTCATTAGGCTTCTTGACCAGTATTGGTTCTGATACCCATTCGGAGTATGGAGCATCGCGGATGAACCCGTTGACCTGTAGCTTATATACTTCCTCTTTTAATGCAATGGGTTGCTTTGGACCCAGGTTGCGCCTTTTCTACTTTATAGGAGGACGTTTGGGATTCACATTCAATGTATGGCATGCTATTTCAGGCAATATTCCACACATTTTGGAATGCATCCAGGCAAACACATCTAGGTTTTTCTAAAGGAACCATATGAACTCGTTCTGTATTTTCACATAACCTAAGATCTGATCTTTAAGATCCAAGTAGAATCATCTTAATCGATCGGGATGTTAATCATTAGGTCAGCTAGGGCTGCCTTGCATCCTCTGGTTCTTTCTTTGGGTCCATAAATTTATAGAGTGATTATGCAGTCTGAATCATGGCTTAAGCAGTAGTTGCTATGCATCAATCAATTTGGTGTAAAGAGTCTACTCCACCTCTTTTCTTTTCTCGCGTCGCTTCGCTTCTACCAGCCCCTTGACGTAAAATTCACACTTCGTATTCTTGTCTCTAATAATGGGGCCATTTTTGTTGGGAGTTTCATCATTAAGCACCAAGGGGTTAGGGCCACTTTCAAACTAGCAAGGGCTGGTCGGCCCAAGAAGGCTTTAAGCATAATACGCCTCAATCACAAGGAAGGACTAAACCCGCACTCTCTTGCGGTCATCTCATCAAGTACCACCGACAGATCAATACTTCCCACATGCTCTGTTGCATCTTCGGTAAATCCTTGAATGCGGGATTTACATAGCTTCAGATCTTGGCCATCCATCTTTATTTGTTCGTAAGTCTTCTTAAATAAAATGTTTACCGAGCTCCTACTATTAATGAGAATTCGCTTCATAGTCCCTGGCCCAATCATGGTTGTAATCACTAAGGGGTCAAGTGTCGGTGCTTCTAACCCCATATGCATTTTTGTTTATAAACACTATATCGTCTATCATTAATCTTAACTACTTTGTCGAAGCTCCATCTTCTACAACAAAGTAGTTTTCCTACCCCACATGTTTAATGAACTCCTGTATCGTTCCATCTCATTTTAGATTTTTTTAGCTAGATAAAGTCCGCCAATTATGGTATTTATTACAAGTCTTTGCACAGGCTGCCTAGGCTCCTCCCCGCTAGAGCCAGCCTGTCCTTATTGGGTCATTTGTCTTTAGGGTACATTATTTCCTTGTCCGCCATCTCGTGAGTATTTCACATACTACTGAAGCTTTTTCTTCCTAATCAGATCCTCGATCACATTCTACAAGTGTCGACATTCGTTAGTATTATTCCCATGGGTCTCGTGGAAGTGGCAATACTTACCAGACATTTTCTCTCAATCGATTCCCTCCAGGTTGGCCTTTTATAGTTCTCAGTATCTATCATGGCAAAGTAAATGTTCTCTACGGTGTCATTAAGTGGAGTGTAATCCTTGTGCCTCAAGTGCCTCAAACGCTTCTTAAAGTCCGTCTTCCTACCTCCAATACCCTTATTCCCTCTCTTCTGATTGTTGTTTTTATTCCCAACATTGATAGCAACATTTCCAACACTCTCACTGGTCTATTTCATAGCAATATTAGTCTGCACCACCTCTGTAGATGGACTTCCAACAAGCTTTCTAGTGGCCGTATCTGCCTCTTCCAAGTGCAGAAATTGGGTTGCCTTCTTGTAAAACTCAACCATGGTTGGTGGTGGTTTCAACTTCATCCATTTACCGAAATCTGTGTCCATGTGTATTCCTCTGACCAATGACATTAACACAATGTTCTCTCTAACATTGTTCACCTCAGTCACATCAATATTGAATCTACTCGGAAAATTTTTCAGTCACTTTCTCGGACTATGAAAAATGTTGGATAAATACATCACATCCTTAGGACGAGTAGCATGCAACCTAAACTTCTCCAAGAACCTTCTGGCCAAATGAAGATATAGACCTCGACAGGAGCCAAGTGAACCACATTGTAGCTACTCCTTCAAGAAATATCGGGAAACATCTGCATCTCACATTGTCTATCGCCCAGACACTATCCATACGCCATTTGTACTTTAATAGATGTTGCATTGGATTAGACGATCCATTGTAAGATGATATTGTGGGCATTACGAATCTCCTGGGATACTCCTCCCACAAAATATCTTCAATGAATGGGTTCTTGCTACGAGAAGAGCCCCAACCATAATTATACTTATGTTGGTTTTCATTTACCAACTTCCTTGACATATCAGCCAAAAACTCTAGTTCACTCGAATTAACTGGACGAAGATCATCACGGCCTGGCCCGGGTGTTGGGCTTCATAAATGGTTTCGGTTAGATCCATGATATTTGGGTTTTCCTATCTCTAGGAGAACTGTTCGCTTTGGCTTCTACGTTCTCTACGTGATAGCTCAACAACAGTCGTTTGAACTCCATAATTTGGCCACCAGCAACATGAATACCATCATCAACAACATCATCTTGAAAGTCAACGTGATGTCATCATTGATAACTTGGGTCATTGGGTCGGTAATGAATTATGATGTTGGGTCGGTATGGAGTTGGCCCCTATCGACTTGAGTTTTTCCAGTTCCAAACTTTGAAATCCTACTTCCTTTCTCTTCATTTTCTGCTTCCCATCTCTATGGTATCTGTCTGATAAGGAGAAACTTTCTTCTTCTGAATTAGAAGGTGACAACTCCTTTCTGCTCCTCCTACATCTTTGGGGTAGTTGGGTCATCAAATCCATATTCTCCTTCATTTGCTTCATCTTAGCATCCTACCTTTCCATCGGTTTCTTGTTCATCTCCATCATTATCCTATTCAACTCAACTCTAGTGATCATTTCTGATGCACTTTGAATTTTTGCAGCACCAGGTTGATTGTCTCTTCTTCGTGTCGAGAGCCATCATTCTCTACATCGTTAGTAGGCCTGGATGCAGTTGACTTCTCTTTGGTGTTTCCAGATGTCATGGCTTTCTTGGTTCCTTAGATAGATTTTATGGAAATATAAGTAATCGCAGGTCTTCCAATAATAACTTTAAGATCTACTTCGTGGATTGTAATAGTCCAAAGGTTAAAGATAGATGTAAACAATGAGAAATTCGAGTTTTCTCAGTGAAAGCACTAAAATGTTGGTGCCGAAAGTTGGACAAACACCTGATTAGATTGCAAGCAGAGAATAAGTGAAGAAAATAAATGAAAAATGAAGTAAAGTACACAAGAATTTATGGTGGTCCGACAATACTTTGGCCTACGACCACCTAAACATTATTAATGATTTTTGAGAGATTTTACAAACCGCGTTCTTATATCTCTAACTCATAAGTCGGTGAGAATCCAAAAGATTAACGGTGTAAAATCAAATAATTCAAAATGTAGAAAAAGATATCGATTTTATGCCTCTCTCCTCCTATTTATAGACATAGATTAGTGTGATAAGCTCCAATATTTGCTGCCTATGTTCTCCATGTTCAGGAGGAGATTCTAGGGGGAGATCGATACCACATTCTCATTTTGATGGTCAACTCGATATCGAGTTGTGCTTTACAAATCGATGCCGAGTTATGAGTTGCTCCATTTTTTAGAGCACCTGACTTTGTTTCCTTGTTCTCTAGAGAAAAAAATCCTTGGCCAATCTCTCTTAGCTCCATAGAGTGTGTCATCAATGGTTCATCCTTTGACTTGCTTTGGAACTTCATCTACTTAAAGTGCTATACTTGAGCCGTTTGCTTGGATCGGTACGGAGTTGAGGCTCACAACTCGGTGCCGACTTAAGAACTAAAGTTGTTATTTTACAACTTCATTTTCACCACTTGGCGCTCCTTGGAAAATTTTTACCTTCCTTCAAGTAGCAAGCAAGATTCTACATCAGTCTTTGGGCTTAAGTCAAATTCTAACTCTTAGAGTTAAAGTTCTGGATTTCTAATTTACTATCTAACCATTCGATGGTTCCGACTCATCCAGATATGATCTGATTTAAAGACAGGATAACAGTTCTAAATATACATTACATAAAATATAATTATTTCTAGACATAATTCACCCAAAATTTCCTATGTTGCACGGGGATGAGTAGACTAAAATTGAATGAAAATTAGAATAAAAAAAGGATTTTTAAGAACCATACATAGAGTTTAATAGATTATCACCAAATACCTAATTCAATAATAAAAGTATTTGCAAAATTTAATAAAGTAAAAATTGCTCTAAGCATTCCATTTATTTAACTGCAAATGCAAATATAACTTCTCTAATATTTCAGTTACAATTATATTAATTTTCTTCTATAAGAAGCTTTTAATCTTATATAGAATATAAAGAGACTATTCTTGCTTTAATTTTGACAATTTATGAAGTTGATGTGTTTCCTTCCACATTTCTATTATAAATACCAATAATCAAATATTGTGATTAAGGATGTGAAACATGGTAAAAAAATTAAAAATATATTTCAAATCATGTTAATGGAAGTAGGATACCAATTTTATAAATTTTTACTATCTTTTAGTCTACTTATGAGCTTAAATGAAATATGTTCTTGGATTTGTATATTGGATAGTAATATATTGGTAACATTAGAAAAGCATGATAAAACTCCTAGCTATCATTTAAAATATTTTGTACGTTTAATCATCTTACATTAACACCTCACTATGGCATTTTCCCCTTTATATGCAACACGATACATATTTGGATTGGTATTTTGAAAACATGGATGGATACTTTAATATTCTCACATATGCTAAAGGTAGGTAATTTATTATGAAATATGATTTGCATTAAATCTAATTGAGTATCACATATTGATAATGATATGATCATTATTGATACTCTACATTAAACACTAACGATAAAGCACAAACATAATAAGAAATCATAATAAAATGCAATAAATATTTCTATATAATTCACATAAAATAAATAGAATGATCATTTTCCTTGCAATTGTTAATACACGTTGCATCTTGCCAACTTTGAAACATGCATAGAGTAATTACTCATAGATAAATATATCAAGCATCATATCTAACACTTGATATTTAGTAAAGTACTCCAAAGATTTTAAAATGCACCAATAGAAGCATGACCTTTTGCATGATTTAACAATAAAAAATTATATTAATTATTAATCTTGAATAATTTTTCATGTTTATAATTCCTAGTATCTATCAAACTATAATTACAACCAGTTATGAACATAAAAAACATATTCAAATAACGAAATATCTAATAAAGTAATTTACAAATAGGTTTAATGATAAAATGTACATAAATGATAAAATTAACCATAGAAGTAAGGTACAGAACTAATAGGGTCATGTTATACAATTCCTTTTGGATTTTCAGTTAATAGGATTATCAATCCAAGGTAATAGTTTCTAGGACATCCTTAAGAATAATTAGTTTTGAGGACAAATGGTTAAAGAATGTATCATTAACTATCACTTTTAGTTTTCATTTTCCCCTAGCACTTCAGAATATGGTATTTTATTTTATCTTTTGTCCTTAAAACTAATTACCCTAGGTTGAGAAGCCCTTCGGCCTAATCGCATATTCTCATCAATTAAAAGTACAAAAGTTGTTGGTCTATTATAAGTAATTTGAAATTTAAGAAGAAGAAATGTCATTTTGCTTATAATAGATAAATATGTTTCAAAAGAAGGGGGAAATCACTAAAAAGTGAAAAGAAAATTTTGTTTTAAATGATTAAGAAGGGATTACCTTGGCTAATATATGGTTTATTTATGAAAGTCATACAAAAAAATGTGTTTCATAGAATTGGGATTAATATTTGATATGTAACTAACAAATAAAATTACTTTCACTACATTAACTACACATCAAAAATCAAATCTAGCATTAATTATAAATGCTAATAAATCGTTATACATGGACAAACTAATTCATAGTAATCTACTGTGAAAAAGGAAATAAAAATGGATGTTAAATAACTGTATCGTCCAGTGTAAACTACTTTATGAAATGTTCCTTCATATAATAAACATGCTCTATAATAAAGTATGATGACCTATTATGATGTAAATTAAATTATTTATTGAGATGGAATATAAAAAATGAATTGTACATAGGGTAAGTAAAAAATCTAGTGAATGTCCTCAAAGTTGGAATCTTTTCATCATATTATGAGACTCTTTCCGAAGATTGAATTGTTCAATTGGAATTATGATTTTATTTTGAGTTCATGTGAAACTTAGGATTTACGTAAAAATGAAAGAAGGTACAAAACGATTAAAAACTGTATTTTAGATGAAAAATGGAATTTTTTACTTGCGGATTGAACTAAATAGATATATAATAGAATGGAATACAGAGAACATAAAATGAGATAAACTAATTAAAGGGAGAAAATAATGAAACAATCATAACATTTGAATTAACTAAAAGTTAACCAAATGGGAAATTTAAAAACAAATAATAACTTAACTACCATAATTTCAACTGATTTATTTTATCTTTTTTAATATTTAAAGATAATATGGACACTATCCGTTGTTTTTCAATAGTTTCAACTAACTTTCAACCATTTTGATTTCCATTGTTTAATTACCATTAAATCGATTGGACATATTTAGAAAGAATAACAAATAAGTAAATTACACAAAAAATGTAAATTAGTTTTGTATTTGACGTTAATCTTTGATATATAACCGATAAACTATTGAATTAACTTTCTTTATTTTAATTATGCATCTAACCATTTGATCCCAACCTAATTTATTAAAATAACAAATAAAAATAAATCATTCAAACTAACTCTTACTTATCTTTAACAAATAATAAAGAAATTAAATTATTAGCATGTTGTACTTTTAGTTCTAAAATACTGCAAAGACTTTTCTTTTGTGATAATAAATGCAAATTCAACAAAAAGTGAATATGTCCAATAATTCATAGAAAATTGTTTATAAATATGGACTAAAAAGAATGAATAATACATAGAGCAACAAAAATTCCAATGGATTGAGTGAGAAAGAAAGTGGTTGGAGAAATTTTTTTATATAGGAAAAAATATGATTTTATTTGAGGGTTGACCTACACAAATATGTATGATAGAATGCAATAGTATAAAATGGACAAAACAAATTTAAGGGGGAAGAAAAGGAAAAAGTCACACTTATATTTATTAAAATTAATAAACTGAGAAATTTTAGAGTTGGACCTATTGACTTGTCAAATTTTCAATTTGATTTCTTTTAATTATTTTAATATCCAAACATAACATAGACATTATTCATAGTTTTTCAAGAGGTTGAATACAAATAATTAACCTTTCAACTGTTCTGTCATACATATTTATATATTTCAATCTCACTTTAATTAGGATTTTTGTCTTCTCCATTTTCCCTAATGGTTAGTTTGTATAGTGTATTTGAATTTATTATTTTTATAAATCATGTTTTGGTCATGACTTAGATGAGTAATTAAGATACCAAGTCGAATAAAATGAACATAAAATGGGCAAAGCTGATTAGCGGGAAGACAAACAAACAACTATTATACATAGATTTATTAAATTAATTAAATCGGAAAATTTAAAGTTGAAAACTATTGAACTATCGAATTTTCAATTTTATTTCTTTCAATTTATTTTACTATCGAACATAATTTAGGCATCATCCATGGTTTTCCAAGTGGTTCGATACACAAAGTTTAACATTTAACATTTTTTATCATCATTGCAACTTATCAACAAATAAATTGACTAAAAATCCAAAAGTAAACCTGCAAATTACATAAAAAAAGTAATTTGGTTTAATAGAGTTAAGGTTATTATTTGAAAAATAACTAATAAATAATTGAAATCAATTTCAATATTTTATTTGTACACCTAAAATCATGATCTATACTTACTTTATACAAACAATAAATGAAATATATTATTGTTAGAAATGATACCTGAAATTGAGAAGCCATTGAAGAAGCACAGAGGAGGAGAAGCAGGCGAAGCCCTAGGAGCAGAAGCTGAAGTCACGTTGCGAAGAGGAAGCACATATGTGGAATGTTAGGGATTGGAAGGGTTTGGATCGGTAAAATCACCGAACGAGAATTCTCGTTCAGTTGGTCGAGTGTTGCGGAGAAGCTTGGAGGCTGAACCAGAAGTCTGGTTCGGTGGAAGAATTGTCGGACCAAAGATTTGGTCCGATGGTAGTGCATCGATGGCAGTGAAGGCAAAAAGGAAGTTATCTCGTCCGATGGTGAAGGGATGCCAATCCAGACTTTCCACTCTAGTTACTTCGTTCGGTGGATAGTGCAATGAAGGGGATAATGCCGAACGAAATATTTCGTTCAGTATTTGGGAATGCTGGTCCAGACTTGAAGTGGAGATGTCGAACCAGATTGATATAGGCTTTGCCGAACCAAATGCCATTGTGCTACTTACCGAACCAGATGTGCCGAACCAAACCCCAGGTGTAACAACCCGAAATTTAACCCGTAATAATTAATTTGTTAATTAATTAAATAATAAAATAACTTTGTGAAATTATCAGAATTAAGCCACGAAGTTGCACCATTATGTCTGTGGTAATTTTCTGGTCAATTTCCATATATAGAATGTTAGAAACCGAGATAATATGACCAAGTTATAAAATAAACAAAATAAGCAGAAACAAAACGAATATATATATATATATACGGTCAAGTCGACCGGCCGGTCGACCTGGGCAAAGGGGCAGTCGACCGCCCGGTCGACCCGCCTTACATTTTGGCAGGCGAACGAACGCTAATTCGTTCGAACGAATTAGCGACCACCGGACACATCATTTGCATCCTTTATTTTGATCTGGTCCCTCCTTTTCTGCATCCGATAGCCCCTATTCAGCCTATGACGTGGTTGCATCCTATTCAATTGCCAAATCCAATGGTCCGAGATCCACTTCTACACTTATAAATAGACCCCTAGACCTAACACATTTTCTCATTCTAGGTTTTCTCCAATTGGGTTCACCTTTCTAGGAAGGACCCTAAACGGAATAATTTTTCCAAAGGAGAAAATTGTTATAAATTAAATTATTTTACAACTACAAGTGGATCCGGGAAGACCAAAGGAAAAGCTTAGGACCGGAGGTGAGTGATTATAATTATTTTAAGATTTCTTTAAGTAATTAAAATAATAAGGTTTCCAATAGTTGTAGTTTTACTACGATTTTTGGAATAGCCTTTTTTAGTAGTTATTTACAGTTTTTAGAATTATTTCCAGTCTATTTACTTTCAGCTATCCCTTTCAGTAATTTTAGTATTATTTCTGTTAATTATAATTTATTACTATTAAGCATAGCTTTTTATTGATTTGCAGTTTATTTACAGTATTTAAGTTTATTTACTGTTATTTATTTCTTATTTACATCTTTTTTTCGACGTTTTGGATTTTATGCAAGCGTCTATTCTCTTCATTCGCTTTTTCTTCGCGTATGGATTAGAATAAATTAAATGAGAATATGGATTTTCTAAGTAAGAATATTGAATGAAGAAAATAAGGTGTAAATTATAAAGACTGTAATAAATAATGGAATTGGACTGTAACAAATAATGGAATTGGACTGAAATTACGCCTAATTATAATTAGAATTGGACTAATTAAAGGTATTTGGCATAGTTACCTTAGAATTATTACTAAATGGAGTAAAAGATGAAAGAAGCTAATTTTCACACTTAGACCTTGGGTTAAGTAATAAGCATAATTATAACGTAGGTTATAATAAGAAAAAGAACAGAATAAGGCTTATCTTAAGACTTAGGATAAATTAATAAGCACAGATAGTAGGGAAAAGTGTAAATGCTTATTTAAATAATTTACCTAAGTTAATAAGCAAAGATGAAAGTAGGACCTGTACCAAATAGCATTCCTTAGGGCACGCTTATGCTAAGAATGGTAGTAATTGGTCAAATAGAAGTCCAAAACATGGGGGATTTGGATAAGAGGCGCAACTATAAATTATTTGGATGAAGGGCCAATACCAACAACATTTCCCCAATAGATTCTATGGACACACGGTGATCTCACGTTAGCCTGAAGTGGGATGAGGGGCATGCTTATGCTGGATGTTGAGGTAATAAGAAGACCTAATAGTTAGAGCAAAAGGTAGCATGGGCACGGTGGCAGTTACGCGTGCGACTTCCATTGCGGGTGCTCAGTAATAGCTATGATTTCCAAGCGCTTAGTATGAGTGTCTTTAGTAGACTCCATTGCCTTCTGTGTAGGGAGCTATATATGTCGTCCGGATCAACAATAGTTGCTCTGTGCATCTTCCGTAGATACCATTGGCTGCTGTGTAGGGAGTTATATAGCGGTTGGTCCGCAGCAAGGTCTATGGAGTAGCAGGCCGATCAAAAAGGGTAGAATTAGGGTCACACCCTAATTACGGGATTAGGAATTCAGCCTAATTAAATCAGAAGAAGTGCAAGCAATCAAAGTTAACCTATCTTGAGCAATATTTAATCGTATTTATTTCATGTTTATCTCTTTCATATTTCCTTTGTTATCCTTATTTATACTAGAACTGTTATAGAGTCTATTACTTTTATCTTGCTTAAAGACTCTAGTAATTACTATCATTCACCAGACTTTTAGTCTGACCCACTCCTCTATTTCCCCTCTATTCCCTCTTAGGCAATCAAAAGAAAAGCTAGTAGATTTCTGCAGCTTGGAGTTCTTCTTAGAGAAGATTTCTTCTATGTACTTCTTTTATTTTCAGCTTTTGTTCTTGTATGCACTGGTTTATTTATGAGGGATGTTACGTACTCTGATTTTGAGACTATGAATTTTTATTTCATAAGACATGATGGGTTTTGAGATATGGATGTTGTATTTGGCATTTGACTTATTTATGATTTAATTATGAAGCTTTGTTTTAATTAAATACTTATTTAATTTCCGTTGTTTTTACCTATTTTTGTCTTGTGAATCTTAGTCTCTGTTAGTTTCAGTTATATCTACAACGCACCACGCCTTTTAATGTGTCCTTTTGGGTATATTAACGGGCGTGGGGTGTTTCACTTGGTATTAGAGCATAAGGTTACAAGATTTCAAAATTTTAATTTTGAAAGTAAAATATTTTTCAAAATAACTTGTTCTAAAAGTATTTTTCAGAAAAGAACTTTTAGAAATGATTTTAAGTATAAAAGAATTTTTATATAAATCCCCTCATATGTCCAGTTCAATCTCCCTTTGACTCTTTCCTAAACTATCCTTTTCTTTTCTTAGAATGGCTGATGCCCCGAACCTTCCCGAGGGCATTCCAGCCCTAGCCTGGTTTCATAGGTACTTACAAGCCACGACTCTAGAGGTGCACAGGCTGCGCCCAATCCTGCATCAGCGGGTGGGAATCCCATCAACCCACCTACCGACATTAACTTCTCTAAGCTTTGTAAAGATTTGCGAGTTTGGGCGGGAAGACTTTTTCTGGCAAGGAGACTTTTGTGGAGGTGAGAGTATGGCTTAGGGACACAGAGAGGATTTTTTGTCTTTTTGGATTGGATGGTCAACACCGAGTTCAGCTAGCTAATGGTAGTTGAAGGAGGAGGCATCTTATTGGTGGGAAGTGATCGAGTTGGAGGGGAGGAATATTACTTAGGATGGATTCCGGGAGCGATTCGATAGGAAGTTTCTGTCTCAGGCAGAAGAGAGTGTTCAGCTAGAGAGGTTTATCAATTTGAAGCAAGGGAGTCTGTCTGTTAAGGAGTACATCAATCAATTCAATGAGATGTCGCGGTTTGGTATGGATTTGGTGAACATGCTGCACAAGAAAGATATGAAGTTTGCAAAGGGATTGAATTAACCCCTTCAGGGATTATTGCTGACCCATGTACCGATGGGAGCTACTTATGAGTCTTTGGTCGAGATAGCGCTTATGTCAGATACGGTCAAGGAAGGAGAGTCTAAAGAGGAGATTAAGTCAGAGGGTCCAAAGAAGAAGTGGTGGGAAAAGAATAAGAAGGAGAAAGGTGATGGTCCTCAGAAGCAGATTAAGAAAGGAATAAAATGACATGGTTGTGGGAAGGTTGGACATATGGCCAAGGATTGTTGGAAGGAGAAGATGAAGGGTAAGTGCTATACTTGCAGGCAGTCCGGTCATATGAGTAGGAGTTGTCCTCAGGGAACGAGTGCTCCAGTTGTGCAGATTCAGGCATTAGACGCAGCACCTTCCAGTAGCATTCCAGATAGAGGTAAGAAAGTCACAGTTGAATGTTTTATTTCTATATCTGATTTTCCTATTCGGACTTTATTTGATTCTGGAGCATCACACTCTTTTATCTCTAGCTCTCTGGTAGATTGTTTGCGCTTGGACATATCATTAGTAGTAGATCCCATTATTTTTTCAAACCCAATAGGAGGATCGGCACATTTATCTATGGTTTGTAGGGGTTTGAAAATCTTTATCCTAGGTGTAGAGTTTGACTGTGACGCCTATGTTTTAGGATTCTCGGGTATGGGATGATCTTAAGGATGGATTGGCTATCCACATATAGAGCTATCTTAGACTGCGAGAGGAGAGTCGTTAGACTTGGGACTTGCAATGGTAGGACTCTGGAGGTATCTTGCGACCCGCAAGGGTTAGTCATGTTGACTTTTCTCTATTCCCTTGATACATCTTCATCGGAGTTGCATTCGGTTCCTTTCGTCGGATATTTTGCAGACGTCTTTAAGGAGGTTAGGGGACTGAGAGAGACCGACTTCAGGATTTATTTGACCGAGAATGCTAGGCCAGTAGCGTTACCTGTGAGGCACATGGCACCTAGGGAGAGGAAAGAACTGAGAAAGCAGATTCGTGAGCTCTTAGAGAAAGGATTCATAAGAAGGAGAATATCTGAGTAGGGAGCACCAGTCGTCTTCGCCACTAAGGCAGATGGTTCTCTCCAACTTTGCGTGGACTATAGGGAATTGAATAAGCTCACCAAAAAGAACCGACATCCACTTCCTAGGATTGATGATCTTTTTGACCAGTTGGTAGGTTCTTCGGTTTTCTCTCAATTTGATTTAGCCACGGGATTCCATCAGCTTAGAGTCGCTGATGACAGCATAGATAAGACTTCCTTTAGGACACCGGATGGATTCTTCGAGTGGTTGGTTATGCCTTTTGGGCTAACCAATGCTCAAGTCTATTTCGTTGATTTGATGAGCCGCGTCTTTAGGGATGTCCTAAATAAGTTTGTGGTGGTATTCATTGATGATATCTTGGTATTTTCCAAGAACATGGAGGAGCATGATGTTCATTTGGAAGAAGTTCTTCGCACACTTTGTAGTCATCATTTGAGAACTAAGTTTTCGAAGTGTCATTTTTGGAGAGAGGAAGTTCGTTTCTTGGGGCACATGGTCTCAAAGGAAGGTTTGGCTGTTGACCTCGCCAAGGTTATTGCAGTGCAAGATTGGAAGGCCCCCAAGAACGTTACCGAGGTTAGGAGCTTCCTAGGATTGGCAGGCTACTATAGGAAGTTCATTAGAGACTTTGCCAAGATTTCGGCACCACTCACGCGCCTTACTAAGAAGAATAAAGCTTTCGTGTGGGACGTGGATTGTGAGGATTCCTTCACGAAGCTTAAGAGAGTCCTTACTAGTGCACCCGTATTAGTTCTACCCGACGGTACTAAGCCTTTCACTGTATACATTGATGCATGCGGAACGGGTCTAGGAGCGGTGTTGATGCAAGAAGGGAGGGTAGTGTGTTATGGTAGTAGGAAGTTGAGGACGCATGAGAAGAACTACCCTACCCACGATTTGGAGTTGGATGCCATAGTTTTTGCACTTAAGACTTGGAGGCACTATTTGTTTGGAGAGAGGTTTGAGCTTTTTACCGACCATAAGTCTTTAAAGTACCTATTCTCACAGAAGGACTTGAACTTGAGGCAACAGAGGTGGATGGAGTTTTTAGCCTTGTACGATTTTGAGATAGCTTATACCCCTAGCAAGGGTAATGTGGTTGCGGATGCATTGAGTAGAAGAAGGCAACCCTTAGTCCTTTGTTCGTAGAGTGGAGGAGCTTGGAGTTTATTTCTACTTTTGATTTTAAGCCCTCTACAGACATTACTCCCGGATTGTTGGCAACATTAGAGGTGAGGCCTACCCTTATGGATCAGATTGGCTCAAGGTAGCGGGAGGATTCGAAGCTCATGGACATTATGGATAGGATTAGCCGAGGAGAGGTCTCGAGACATCTCCAACACTATTCCATTGACAGTAGAGGGTGGTTTAGGAGAGATGGGAGGCTTTGTGTTCCGTGCGCCAGTGACTTGTTGAGAGCAGTTTCGGAGGAGGTGCACCAATCTCGTATGAATATTCATCCGAGTGGTGAGAAAATGTATCGTGATATGAAGAGGATGTTCTATTAGGGTGGCATGAAGAAGGATGTGGCGGAATTCGTAGCTAAGTGTCTCATATGCCAAAGGGTAAAAGCAGAGCAGCAAAAGCCCGGTGGATTACTTCAGCCCTTAGAAGTGCCAGAGTGGAAGTGGGACAGTATTTCTATGGATTTCATTGATGGTTTACCCCGTTCTAGAAAAGGGAACACTAGTATTTGGGTGATTGTTGATAGATTGACCAAGAGTGCTCACTTCATCCCAGTTAAGCGTAAGCGTACGGCTTCATATTTGGCATCCTTGTATATTCGAGAGATAGTCCGTCTACACGGAGTTCCTTCTAGCGCTGTCAGTGATAGAGTTCCCATTTTCACTAATGAGTTTTGGAGAAGCTTACAGGAGGCTCTAGCGACGCAACTTAGGTTGGGTACGGCCTATCACCCATAGACGAATGGCCAAACGGAGAAGGTAAATAGGGTGCTTGAGGATTTGCTGCGGATGTGCATTTTGGACTTTGGAGGAACTTGGGAGGAGCATCTTCTGTTAGTTGAGTTTGCATACAATAATAGTTACCAAACAAGTATAGGAATGGCACCATTTGAGTCTTTATATGGGAGACCTTGCAAGTCCCTGTCATGTTGGGTAGAGTCTGAAAGTGTGTAGGACCGTGTAATATGGAATAGTGCGAAATAATAAACTTAATAACAGATAAAAGTAGTAAAGTAAATGAAATAACAAATGAGCACACTAGAGATTTTTATACTGGTTCGAACTTCCCGTTCTACGTCCAGTCCCAGACTCCTTCTGGAATTTCACTAACAACAATACCCTCACTTAACCCGGAGGAATAGGTATACACAGCCTGAGCAGTAGAACAAGATTTTTGCCTTAGCAGTAGAAGAGGACTTTACTAATATAAAAGAATATCTGACTTGTGTGTTCTCGATAACACCGATTTGTCTTTAATAGTACAAACTTCCTATAATCAAATCCTCAAGTGTATGTGAAGATATGAAAAGAAAGTGTTGCTAAGAATCGAAGATTATGAAAGTTAATTTGGAGATTCAAAGCAATAAAATGCTTGTATGCTGTTTTGAATTTGAGTATGAGAGCACAAGAAGAATACAAGATAGTTAGAAAGATTTTCGGTGAGTATGAAGTGTTTGGGAACATCTATTTATAGTAGATAGAGGGTTGCTACCATTGGTGAAGAGTTCTGACCAAAAGAAGCAACCATTCACATTCAGAGAAGGATCGCAACCTTTCGAAGAATGGAAATGTCTTTTCAAAATATGGCAGTTGGGTTCAGGTCAGTCGACTGGTCGATTTGGATCAGTCGACTGATTATTTAATAATTTAAAAAAGAAAGCAGTGCATGTACACCAGTCAGTTGACTGGTTGTTTATAGCCAGTCGACTGGCTGTAGTGTATTTGCAGTGGTAGCTCTGTTTTTGTTAAAAAATTAGAACAATGAGGTGCTACTTGAGGATAGATTTTAACAATTTCTAAGACTCAAACACAAGTATTAAACAGTGAAAACGTAGAGTCGAAGTCTCGATACCACCATAGTCCTTTTGATTGTCTCTTTTTGTTGTGATTGATCGTGTGTTCTCTTTTTCTTCTAAATAGCCTTGTCATGAATCAAAACTAGTGATTCAACATTCTCCCCCTTTTTGATTGATGACAACCTGTATATAATTAACCTAGAGAACATATATAAAAAAGAAAAAATCTCCCCCTGAATATATGACACTTCTTGTACCTGCATCAAAATGGTTAGTACATATACTTTTTCTCCCCCTTTGTCATCGACAAAAAGGAGACACAACCAACAATAACTACTAAGAATAGTCATAGCATACCAATAAAGGATAAAAGTATCAATAAGCAAATAACAAGAGCATCTACCAAATTTATCATCCAACCAACATAAATTCATTTGTCAAGATCCCAGTTATACTCTTCTTCCGGTTCAATCTCCTTCCCGGGTCTTGAAGTGCCTTGAGCAACACTAGTGTCGCTACTGGTATGCTCCTCTGATGTAGACCATGTAAAATGAGGTGTTGGACGCTTTCCTTGAGCGACGACGGTGGCAGCGGTGGATGAAGAACATGATATGGCATCCCATAAAGTAGAGAAGAAGCCTTTGATTTTATCAAGCTTCTTATCCACTTTCTTGAGTCTTGAATCTAGTATAACTTGATTTCGGGAAAGGATTTCAATGGATTCACGGGTGTTGGAGGAGGTAGCTAAACGGGTTTCTTCTTCTTGTTGTGATTCCAGCTCTCTAATTATAGGACCTCCAGATTGTTGTTGAGCGTGTTGATGTTTCCAATCTTCGTATGCGGTAATAAGTAGAGGTCTTGCTGGTAGCTTCATAAGGCTTATGGTACGGATATTGATCATTTCGACGGTAGAGAATTCTGAATCGAGTTGACGAACACCAACATCTAGTAGAAGTCGCATTATATACTCGCCAAAGTAAATAACGTGCATATTCCCATTGTTCAAGGTAAGAAATTCATCCAAAATACGTCGTAACCAATTTATGCGTATATTTCCCCATACCGCATAGAGAGCTTTGAAATTCTCCAGATATATCAGTTCATATGAGCCGGTTCTTGGGAGAATAGAACGCATAAGAGTCTTGTGCAAGATTCATGCTTTAGGCCTTAGAAGCTTGGATCGCAATTCAGTCATATCGTTACCCATGAACATGTGGCTAACTCTATCTCTCCATCTTATATTGCAGTCAATATTATCCAAATCAATACCTTCATTTGGAGATAGAAGGATATGTGCCATTCGATCAAGCAAAAAGAAAACTGGTTGACCACAAACCAAACTCCATACACAATTATTCGGATTAGACGGTTGTTGGTGGCCAAGATTAAGATTAGCATAAAAGAGCTTTACCATAAGATGGTTAATTTTGTGGTTATTGGAATTGTAGTCGAGAAGCAACTGTAATCCGCATCTCCGCGTCAAATCTTGAAGTCCATAAGTTCCAAAATCAGAGTACACCATAAAAGAACCTTCAAAAATCCTTGAATTTTTCATCTTATCCCATCTTTCGATTGCGGTGGCGTCGTATAGCCAATGGGCGACATGAGTATCGGCGAAAGATGAAGAGACTTGCTTTGACCGTTTTGATCTAGGAGGAGCCATCAATTTTATGTTTTTGAGAGAGATTAGGGGGGAAATGGGGGTTAGGGTTCCAAGAGGTAAAGTAAAAAGGTAAGGGGTTAATGGGTTAAAAAAGGAAAGGCCATAATAAATATGTACAGCCAGTCGATTGGTCGGGGTAGGTCAGTCGACTGGTTGCAAACTCAAGAGCAATTTTTCTCTGTAACCAGTCGGCTGACCTATGTATTTCAGTCGACTGGCTGTAGCGAAAATTGCCAGTGAATTTTAAAACTATTTCTTTCAATCTTTATTCAAAGATTTATGGAACAAAAACATACATGAATAAGGCAAATACAGAAATACACAAGAAAATCGATTATTTTGGAGTTGAAGGAGAGTATTCATCTAGTTCAATCTTGGTGACTTCAACGTGAGATTGTAGAGGTGACCAATAGTTTTGGCGTTCCCATGAGTTGGGAGACACTGAAGGTTGCTATGTAATTTGCTCCCATGGATTCCAGCCAGATGTATGTGGTTGACGAGATGATGAAGGTTCAATAACGTCTTTCTTTGGTGATTTGCCACAAAATTTTAAGGCAATCGATTCTATTATGCTAAGACGTCTGGAATTCATTTTTTGTTCATAGTGCATCACTCCTAATGTTTTTGACTTTCAATCCCTTGAAATTGTGAATTCTTTTTACAAAAGTTTTGAAATTATCAAAAGTATCACTTTTATTATTCATAAAAATAGTCCATGTATATCTAGAAAAATCATCAACAATTACAAACACGTATCTACTTTGATTAATGGATTGTACTTGTGTTGGTCCAAATAAATCCATATGCAGTAATTCAAGTGGTTGTAAAGTTGAAATAACCTTTTTAGATTTAAAAGATGACTTAGTTAATTTTCCTAACTGGCATGCATCATAGATATGGTCAATTTTAAAATTCATTTTTGGTAGTCCTTTTACTAAATCATTTTTAGAAAGCTTATTTATAGCTTTGAAGTTAATGTGACAGAATCGTTTGTGCCATAACCAAGGATCATTTTCTTTGGCTATTAAACACATATCTGAATTATGGTTTATTTTCATATTCAGAACATAGATATTTCTGTCTCTATCTCCTTCAAAGATAAGATTTTGATTTTGATAAAAAATACTACATTTATTTTCAAAAAATGTGATTTTGAATCCTTCGTCGCATAATTGGCTGATACTGAGTAAATTATGTTTCAAATTTTTGACTAGTAAAACATTTGAAATAAGAGGTAAATTTGATATACCGTTGTTGCTCACATCGCCTTTGCCGATGATATAGCCTTTGGAATTGTCTCCAAATGTGACAGAGCCTCCATCTGAGTAAGTAATGTTTGATAGCATATCATTGTCTCCTGTCAAATGTTTTGAGCAACCACTATCGAGTATCCATTTTCCTCTCTTTTTAAGTGGGATCAGCAAAAAATAAGGATTTATATTGGTACCCACTTTTTGTTAGGGTCCTAAGAGTTAGATCTTAGGAAACCAAACCCAAGAGGGTTCAGTATTCCCTTTGAAAATATAATCTTTATTCTTATGAACTGTCTCCAAAAAGGTGTTAATATATTTCTTCCTAATCAAACAGTTGTTTGTTTTAGGAGCCCAAATTTTTATGTTTTTGGGGTAAGTGTTCCTTTTTGGTTGTTTTGTAGTAGGCTTAATATTTCTCCTAATTTCCTTTTTAGGTGGAGCTTTTGATTTCTTAGCATATCCTAATCCTTTCCTACTTGAAACAGATTGAGAGCTATCAATAATTTTAGATAGAGTTTCTCTTCCTTTATTAAAGTTTGAGACATTTTTGGTGATGCTTTCTAACTTAGTTTTGAGACCAGTATTATCTAATTCTATCAATTTTACTTTTGTCTTCAATTCGTGATTTTCGGAAACAAGAGCGTCCTTCTTCTCCTTTTGAGTTTCAATTTCTTGACTCAATAGAGTGAGTTGAGAATTAATATTAGAGAATGATTCTTGTAAATTTTCAATTTCTTCCTCTAGTATTCTCTTTTCGTCTTTAAGCATATCTCTTTCGAATTCTGCTTTGTTCTGATGTTCACGAGTTTCTTTATATTTTCTTTTGAGATTTTTGAGAGTTTCAACTAGTTCAGAATTTATCTCTATCATATCATCAAAGGTAAAATCACTAACCTCGTTTTCAGTAGCCATGAAGCACACATTAGCTTGCTCGTTTTCACTGCCACTGCCACTATCTGATGAGGAGGAATCCGAATTATCCCATGTCATAGAAAATGCTTTCTTTTTATTATCTTTTCCGCCCTTGTTGAAGTATTCTTTCTTTAGTTCTGGACAGTTTTTCTGGATATGACCTTTCTTATGGCAATTAAAACATTCTAGTACTGAAGATAATGGTTTGCTTGGTAAGTTCCTTTTTCCATTGTTTCTGTTGTTTTTCCGAAATTTTAAGAAATTTTTGAACTTTTTGGCAATAAATGCTAGATCTTCTTCATCTGAATCTTTATCCTCTTCTTCTTATGCATGGAAAGCTATGTTCCTTTTGTCCTGTGCTTGTACTCGTTTTGCCTGCAAATTCACTTCATAGGACATTAGATTTCCTATTAACTCTTCTGGTTTTATGGTAGAGAGGTCATTAGCTTCTTCAATAGCCAAGACTTTTCTTTCCCATTCATCCATTAAAGAGTTTAGGATTTTTGAGACAATATCAAAATCAGTGAACTTTTCTCCTAATCCTAATAGTGAATGATAGATATCTTGAAATCTGGAGTACATATCATTGATGGATTCATCTTGCTTCATTCTAAAATTTTGAAACTGATTTTTGAGCATGAAGATTTTACTTTGTTTAACCTTGTTAGTTCCTTCATGAGTGACTTTTAGTGTTCTCCATATTTCATAGGCAGTATTGCACATACTAACACGATTAAATTCATTTCTATCTAACGCACAAAATAACATGTTCATGGCTTTGGCATTTGAAGTAGCATCTAGTTTTTGTGTGTTTGACCATGTTGAATATTCAGTTGTGCGTATGTGATACTCTGATTGTGTAATGTTCCATGATTCAAAACTATTTGATTGCATATAGATTCTCATACGAGTAGCCCAATAATTATAGTTCAAACAATTGAAAAATGGAGGTCGTGCAGTGGATTGACCTTCTACAAAACTGGTGTTAGTGCTTATAGTGCTAGTGCTAGTGTTACTATCCATATTAGCAAAGAATCAAATAACTATGTTACGGTTAGATGAAACCTTGCTCTGATACCAAATGAAAGTGTGTAGGACCGTGTAATATGGAATAATGTGAAATAATAAACTTAATAATAGATAAAAGTAGTAAAGTAAATGAAATAATAAATGAGCACACCAGAGATTTTAATACTGGTTCGAACTTCCCGTTCTACGTCCAGTCCCAGACTCCTTCTGGAATTTCACTAACAACAATACCCTCACTTAACCCGGAGGAATATGTATACACAGCCTGAGCAGTAGAACAGACACCTGAGCAGCAGAACAGGATTTTTGCCTCAGTAGCAGAAGAGGACTTTACTAATATAAAAGAATATTTGACTTGTGTGTTCTTGATAACACTGATTTGTCTCTGATAGTACAAACTTCCTATAATCAAATCCTCAAGTGTATGTGAAGATATGAAAAGAAAGTGTTGCTAAGAATCGAAGATTATGAAAGTTAATTTGGAGATTCAAAGCAATAAAATGCTTGTATGCTGCTTTGAATGTGAGTATGAGAGCACAAGAAGAATACAAGATAGTTAGAAAGATTTTCGGTGAGTATGAAGTGTTTAGGAACATCTATTTATAGTAGACAGAGGGTTGCTGCCATTGGTGAAGAGTTCTGACCAAAAGAAGCAACCATTCCTATTCAGAGAAGGATCGCAACCTTTCGCAGAATGGAAATGTCTTTTCAAAATATGGCAGTTGGGTTCAGGTCAGTTGACTGGTCGATTTGGATCAGTCGACTGATTATTTAATAATTTAAAAAAGAAAGCAGTGCATGTACACCAGTCATTCGACTGGTTGTTTATAGCCAATTGACTGGTTGTAGTGTATTTGCACCGGTAGCTCTGTTTTTGTTAAAAAATGAGAACGATGAGGTGCGGACTACTTAAGGATAGATTTTAACAATTTCTAAGACTCAAACACAAGTATTAAACAGTGAAAACATAGAGTCGAAGTCTCGATATCACCATAGTCCTTTTGATTGTCTCTTTTTGTTGTGATTGATTGTGTGTTCTCTTTTTCTTCTAAATAGCCTTGTCATGAATCAAAACTAGTGATTCAACAAAGTCTACGGAGAAGTTATTACTTGGACCCGATATGGTTAGGGAGACCTTTGAGTGGGTGGATTTGATTCGGCGAAGGATGAAGACGGCTCAAGACAGACAGAAGTCGTATGTGGATAGGCGGAGGAGAGATTTAGAGTTTGAAGTTGGAGACATAGTTTTTACCAAAGTATCCACGCTTAGGAAGGTGGTAAGATTCAGATCAAATGGAAAGTTAGCCCCTAGATTTGTTGGACCATTTCCTATCACAGAGAGAGTTGGGAAGATGGCTTACCGAGTGAAGCTACCAGATAGGCTCGCAGGAGTGCACGACGTTTTCCATGTGTTGCACTTTTGGAAGTGCTTAAATGACTCGGTGGAGATTGTAGAGCCTAGTCAGTTAGAGGAAGTGGAGGTAGAAAGGGAAGCTTCTGTTCGGCGCATCCCCACGAAGATTGTTGGAAGAAATATCAAGCGACTAAGGAATAAGGAGGTTCCACTAGTGAAGGTGCAATGGGGAGATGATGTTGCAGACGCCACTTGGAAAGAAGAAGAGAAGATTCGTACTTCCTATCCTCATCTTTTTGATGGTAAGTTTTAGAATTCCTTTTTCTATCTTTAGATTTGAATAAGTTCTTTCCTTTATTATTCTTTGGGAGGGTAGAACTTAGGATTCAACCTATTGGTGGTAGGATTTGATGTAAACGTGTTAATAGAACATGTTATGAATGATGTATGCTAGTGGTTGCAAGTGTTTGCTAGTGGATGCTATGGACGCATATAGGTACACTAGGCACTATTATTCCTTAGGGATCGGTCTAACTAGGACACTAGAGCATATGCATATGGATGTGTGCGCGTTTTATTTTATTTCCATGATTGCTATAAATGGATGGTTATCACATGATTGTTGCATTTGGATGATGTTTGTAGCATGCATATAGAACTATCAGTTATCATTAGGAAATTTTTGCATTCATTTGGATACATGGCACGAACATGATTGCATAAAAGGAGGTCAACTGAATCAGTGGACCGCCTAATCTTTTGCATTAGTTAGGGACATTTACACTACACTAATTGCATAAGTATCATAAATTGCATTAGAAAAACTTAAGGACCATGGATGAATGGTTGATGGTTGGGTAGTTGGTTGTAAAATTGGATGAAAACATTTAGTACATTCTTTTATCCTCAGAGATTTCGGGGACGAAATCCCTTAAGGAGGGCAAAATGTAACAACCCGAAATTTAACCCATAATAATTAATTTGTTAATTTGTTAATTAGTTAAATAATAAAATAACTTTGTGAAATTATCAGAATTAAGCCACGGAAGTTGCACCATTGTGTCCGTGGTAATTTTCTAGTCAAATTCCATATATAGAACGTCAGAAACTAAGCTAATATGACCAAGATATAAAATAAACAAAATAAGCAGAAATAAAATGAAATACACACACACACACACACACGGTCAGGTCGACCGGCCGGTCGACCCGCCTTGCATTTTGGCAGGCGAACGAACGTTAATTCGTTCGAACGAATTAGCGACCACCGAACATGTCATTTGCATCCTTTATTTCGATCTGGTCCCTCCGTTTCTGCATCCGATGGCCCCTATTCAGCCTATGACGTGGTTGCATCCTATTCAATCTCCAAATCCAACTGTCCGAGATCCACTTCTACACCTATAAATAGACCCCTAGACCCAACACTTTTTCTCATTCTAGGTTTTCTCCAATTGGGTTCACCTTTCTAGAAAGGACCCTAAACGGAATAATTTTTCCAAAGGAGAAAATCATTATAAATTAAATTATTTTACAACTCTAAGTGGATCCGGGAAGACCAAAGGAAAAGCTTAGGACCGGAGGTGAGTGATTGTAACTATTTTAAGATTTCTTTAAGTAATTTAAAATGATAAGGTTTCTAATAGTTGTAGTTTTACTACGATTTTTGGAATAGCCTTTTTCAGTATTTGTTTACAGTTTTTAGAATTATTTTCAGTCTATTTCCTTTCAGCTATCCCTTTCAGTAATTTTAGTATTATTTCTGTTAATTATAATTTATTACTGTTAAGCATAGATTTTTATCGATTTACAGTTTATTTACAGTATGTAAGTTTATTTACTGTTATTTATTTCATATTTACATCTTTTTTTCGACGTTTTGGATTTTATGCAAGCGTCTATTCTCTTCATCCCACTTTTCTTTGAGTATGGATTAGAATAAATTAAACGCGAATATGGATATTATAAGTAAGAATATTGAATGAAGAAAATAAGATGTAAACTTTAAAGACTGTAATAAATAATAGAATTAGACTGTAATAAATAATGGAATTGGATTGAAATTACGCCTAATTATAATTATAATTGGACTAATTAAAGATAATTGGCATAGTTATAACCTAGAATTATAACTAAATGGAGTAAAAATGAAAGAAGCTTATTTTCACACTTAGACCTGTTAGTCCATGAGTTGATGGTTTTGATGACAACAACCTTAGAATAAGATTATAAAATATAAATACTAACATTATAGTTTAGATATATATGTATATGCAGGATTTAACCATGCAGGTACAAAGAATGAAGACTGTACAGTACATAGATTCAAGATATCAAGATTGATGACTCATGAGTATCAAGATTATCAAGAGTTCAAGATTTCAAGATAAGTATTGAGTCTATAATTATGTTAAAACTTCATAATAGCACTGAAATCTTCACTCCATTTTTCTTTTGGGATGAAACCCATTTCTACCTTTTTAGTGGCTTACAAACCCACGACAAGTAGCTTACAAGCCTACGACAAGTGGCTTACAAACCCACGAACATCCTGGTTTTGTACAAGTTCTCGAGTCTTGATGTGATGAGATATTCTGCAGGAAGAAGCTTGCAAAACTACTTCAAAATGATTTTCAAAACTACTTCAGAATGATTTTCAAAACTGCTTTTTAAAATGTTTTAGCCTTAAAAATTATCTTTTCAAATGATTTTCAAAAAGATGTTTTAGCCTTAAGATCCATATTCCGCATGCCTCACAAGACCTTGGGTTAAGTAATAAGCATGATTATAACGTAGGTTATAATAAGGAAAAGAACATAATAAGGCTTATCTTAAGACTTAGGATAAATTAATAAGCACAGAGAGTAGAGAAAAGTGTAAAGGCTTATTTAAATAATTTACCTAAGTTAATAAGAAAAGATGAAAGTAGGAACTGTACCAAATAGCATTCCCTTAGGCACGCTTATGCTAAGAATGGTAGTAATTGGTCAAATAGAAGTCCAAATCACGAGGGATTTGGATAAGGGGCACAACTAGAAATTTTTTGGATGAAGGGATAGTACCAATAGCATTTCCCCTATAGATTCCATGGACACACGGTGATCTTACGTTAGCCTAAAGTGGGATGAGGGGCACCTTATGCTGGATGTTGAGGTAATAAGAAGACCCAATAGGTGGAGCAAAATGTAGCATGGGCATGGTGGCAGTTACGCGTGCGACTTCCATTGTGGGTGCTCAGTAATTGCTATGAGTTCCAAGCGCTTAGTATGGGTGTCTTTAGTAGACACCATTGCTTTCTGTGTTGGGAGCTATATATGTCGTCTGGATCCACAGTAGTTGCTTTGTGCATCTTCCGTAGATACCATTGGCTGCTGTGTAGGGAGTTATATAGCGGCTGGTCCGTAGTAAGGTCTATGGAGTAGCAGGCCGATCAAAAAGGGTAGAATTAGGGTCACACCCTAATTACAGGATTAGGAATTCAGCTTAATTAAATCGGAACAAGTGCAAGCAATCAAAGTTAACCTATCTTGATCAATATTTAATCCTATTTATTTACTGTTTATCTCTTTCCTAATTCCTTTGTTATCCTTATTTATACTAGAACTGTTGTAGAGTCTATTACTTTTATCTTGCTTAAAGACTCTAGTAATTACTATCATTCACCAGACTTTTAGTCTGACCTACTCCTCTATTTCCCCCTTTTCCCCCTTAGGCAATCAAAGGAATAGTTAGTAGATTGTTGCAGCTTGGAGTTCTTCTTGGAGGAGATTTCTTCTATGTACTTCTTTTATTTTCAGCTTTTGTTCTTGTATGCACTGGTTTATTTATGAGGGATGTTACGTACTTTGATTTTGAGACTATGAATTTTTATTTCATAAGACATGATGGGTTTTGAGATATGGATGTTTTATTTGGCATTTGACTTATTCATGATTTAATTATGAAGCTTTGTTTTAATTAAATACTTATTTAGTTTTCGCTGTTTTTACCTATTTTTGTCTTATGAATCTTAATCTCTGTTAGTTTTAGTTATACCTACAATGCATCATGCCTTTTAATGTGTCCTTTTGGGTATATTAAGAGGTGTGGGGTGTTTCACCAGGGCTGCTATATAGCAGCTACCCCTCCTCATATCTTCACTCTATAAATAGTGGAGCTTTTGGACAACAATGGCAGCCATCCTAGAGAGCTGAAACTCTGCAGAATTTTGTCTGTATTGTAAATTCTTCTTATGTATAGCCTCCAAAAGTGAATCAATCTTTTAACTCTAATCTTTTTGTGATTAATAAAATCTCCTCTCCCCAAGTGGACGTACACTGCTTAGCGGTAGTGGAACCACTATAAATACTGGTGTTATTTATTTTTCTGCATTGCATAGATCTGTGACTGTCTATTCTGGTGTTCATCTTTTGTTTGTTCCATCTTACTACAATCACGATTCAGTTGTTTTCCGCTGCGTTGGGTTTTTATTCCCTTAGACTGGTCGTCTGAAGGGATTTTCCCCAATAGTCTGGTACCATAGCTGCAAGGTTGATTGAGGAGTGTTAGACGCTATGGCAGGAGATGAAGCGACTCCAGTTGTTACATGACCCTATACTAGAGGGATGTATATCGCATCAGGATCATAGTTGGCAATTGAGGAATGGAATGAGGATAAAGACTTCGAGAAGTGGCAATGGAGGATGAAGGCTGTTCTAATGAGGAATGAAGTCCATTCAGTAGTGTTTGCACCTGAGGAGTTGACGGCTGACATCTCAGTCGTGGAAAGGAAGGAGATGGAGAAATGGGCATTTACTACTTTACAGCTAGCTATGGGAGAGAATGTCATTTCAGAGATTAGCAGTGAGACCACTGCTAGGGGCATTTGGACCAAGCTAGAAAATCTCTACTTAAAGAAATCTCTGACTAACCGTCTGATATTGCTGAAGATATTTTTCACCATGCGGATGAGAGAGGGTACTTCAGTGAAGGAACATCTTAATTTCTTTGATGATCTCGTGATGAAGATGAAGACTGTTGACATGAAGATGGATGAGGAGCAAATTGCAATGATTCTTTTGTGTTCTCTTCCAGAGCGATACACAGGTTTCACTAATAGCCTTATCTTTGCTAGAGACACATTGACAGTGGAAGATGTAAAGTCAAGCCTTCTATCTGAGGGTTTGAGAGATCAGATGAAGGAGATAAGTGAAGGAAGTAGAGGTGGAAGTAGTAGTCACGGCCTGTTTGTTGAAAGAGGAAGAGATGATAAGAAGAATTGGCACTCTAGAGGGCGTTCCAAGTCCAGGAAGCCAGGTAATGGCAGGAGAGGAAAGTCTAAGGACGGGAAGTGCTTTATTTGCAAGAAACCTGGTCATTGGAAAAAGGATTGTCCAGATTTGAAGAAGAAGGAAGAAGACGGATCTTCATCATTTACGGTGGAGAATTCTGTATCTGACGATGTGTTGTCTGCAACAGTATCGGATGTCTCAGACCATTGGGTGTTGGACTCGGGGGCGTATTTCCATATGACACCTAATAAGGATTACTTCAGTTCTTTCGTTGGACGTGAGGGAAGCTCTATTTTTATGGGTAATGATGCTAGCTGTAGAGCAATGAGTGAAGGTACAGTGAGGATTAGGATGTTTAACGGAGTGATACACACTTTAACAGGTGTTCGGTATGTTTCTGGTCTTCGGAAGTCCTTAATTTCTTTAGGACAATTGGAATCTTTGTGATGCAAGGTAACTATCGAGAAGGATAGTCTAAAGGTTTCCAGAGGTGCACTAGTTGTTATGAAATGAGATGTGTTCCGAAATCTGTATTTGCTGAAAGGAATCACAGTTCTTGGAGAGTCATGTGTTGGAGTAGATAGTTCTCGTGCATTAGATGCCACAAAGCTTTGGCATCTCAGGTTGGGTCATATTTCAGAGAAGGGCTTAGAGTTGCTTCAGAGACAAAAGATGATCAAAGGAGAAAGCTTAGACAAGATGGAATTTTGCCAGGAGTGTGTGTTAGGCAAGCAAACTAAAGTATCTTTTGGAGTTAGACTCCATAGATCGAGGCGAGTACTTAAGTATGCGCATACAGATGTCTGGGGACCGGTTACTACTCCTTCTCTTGGAGGAGAAAAGAATTTATCTCTTTCATTGATGATTTTTCTCGGAAAGTATGGATGTATGTGATGAAAGCCAAATCAGAGAGTTTTGAGAAGTTCAAAGACTGAAAAGCGCTTGTTGAGAACCAATGGTTCTAGGTTGAAGGTGCTGAGATCTGATAATGGCGGTGAATTTGTCTCTGGGGAGTTCCTCGATTTCTGTAGACAACATGGCATTCAGAGACATTTCACTACACCCGGAGATCCGCAATCCAATGGGGTTGCAGAAAAGATGAACAGGACTCTACTGGAGAAGGCTCGTTGCTTGAGATTGACGGCGGGCTTGTCCAGAGGCTTTTGGGCAGAGGCATTATCAACTACGACGCATATCATAAATCGAATTCCATGCTCAGCCATAGATGGGAAGATTCCAGAGGAAAAGTGGAGAGGTAAAGCAGTGTATCTTGGTTACTTCCGAATTTTTGGTTGTCTTGTGTACGTTCATCATATAGGTGATGACAAGTTGGAGGTTAGAGCATACAAGGGCATACTAATGGGATACACCGATGGTATCAAAGGGTATCGAATCTGGAACCCTGTTGATCAGAAGATTGTTAATTCCAGACATGTTACTTTTGATGAGTCTGCTATGTTCAATCCGAAGGAGAAACTACCTACCACATCAGAAGATTCTAGTAGGCCTAAGGAGATGGAAGAAGTTCCTGTGTTCCAGCCAAATAGTAGGGTTGTGGTTGATGCTGTCGAGGAAAACGAAGTTGATGAAACATCACAGGATACACTACACCAAATACTGAGATTTGCAACTAACCATCCGCGCATTTGGCAACGGTTATTAACCGTTGCCATTTAGCAACGGTTAATAACCGTCTTGGTTCAGTTAGCAATGGTTTTTTCTCGTTGCTAATTGGGAACGGTTATTAACCGTAGCTTCTTTGGAGACAAATGATGGCGGTGAATTTCATTCTTTCGCGCCATAATTTTTGGCGCGCTTCGTTCCAATTAGCAACGGTTTTCAACCGTGGCTAATTAGCAACGGTTACTAACCGTCGTAAATCTTTTAGGCAGGGCCGGGGCAAGCCCACCAAGCCCCTGGGATGGGGCAACCAACTGAGCCAGGCAACACCAAAAATCTGTTTTACTTCACAGTTACAGCTCAATAGCAATCTCCATGTTGGCGATGCTCGAACCCAAAAAAACTAGGGTTTCAAAAATCAACGCTTTCTAAATAATCATCGCTGCATACTCGGCTATTCCATCAGCCATCGTCGGCTCGTGCTTGCCTCCTACGCGATATTTTCTACTGCTAATTTAAAGTCCTGCTACAGTCTCTATACTGCCACTACTAATTAAGTATGCGAATTTCTTGTTTTGAGTTGTCTAATTTTCTAAAATTGAGTCGCCCTTTTACTGCTTTAGATTTCATTAACCTTGAATACGCTTGAAGCTAATAACTTATTAGTATTTAGTTATAAACAACTAGTTTTCTGTAAATAATCGTTTAGGAATTGAAATTTGAAAGCTGAAGCTAAAAAACTTATAATTATTTAGGAACTGATACTTATATTGATGTACTATTTTTCCTACAGTGTGTGTGTGTCTACCCGCAAACATTTAGGCAGAATCCAATATGATTTGCATGTACACTTAACTAGATACACTAGTTTGTAAACTTGATACATTTCGTTAAAAATTAAATACACTGTTTTGTAAACTATTTGAGACTATAAGTATTGCAGCCCACTTAATGTGGCAACTTTTGTATAAAAAGTTGGTACTTTGTTATGTTATAGTTTTATATGTGATTTTATGGTTATATATGAAAAAGAAAATAAAAAAAATTGACAAGTAATATAGTAAGGGGCAAAAAAATTCACATTGGGCTTGGTCAACCGATTCTTTGGGCCGCCCTTGCTTTTAGGATTGATGTTTCATTAAGTTTTTGGGGATTGATTATAGTCAATATCTACTACTCTTTAACAGTTTGCCAAAGTAGAGATGCACCTTCTAATCTGAACCATCAGAATACATATTTGATGTTTTAAGTGTACATTGTTAGAGAACCAAGAAACATATGTTATGCAAGGGATGATCTTTTTACATTTATATATGATTTTTTTTACAAATTGTAATGTACTGTACTGCATGCTAGTTAGACATAGCTGCTTATAGTGACTGCTAGGGTATAAGTTGATGCAATGAATTTTGTTTTACTAAATATGAGACCATATTTAGTAAGTGGATAAAATTGTTGTTAATGGCGCAAGCCAAGTATCAGGAGAGGGGTAATGCATAGACATTACTCTGGTGCTACAAAATGACGCCGTTGTAATGGCAATTTTTTTGGAAACAGTTTGATGTTAATGTTAAATTTCAAGTGAAATCAGAAGAATATACATCTGTTTAGTTAATATCAGAGTTGAACTTGGTGGAAAGCCATAAGATATTGTTACCCATGATTTCTTATTAGCTCTTGTTATTTTCTTTCAGTATGTCTTTTAGTATAGACAAACAATGGATGAATCAATCTAATCGAAGAAATACAGAATATGTGGAAGGTGTGAGAAATTTCATTAAATTTGTTGCTGAAAACGGTGGCAATAAGGAAAAGTATTCGTGCCCTTGCACGCGGTGCAAAAATGAAGATACATTCAAATTAAATGACATTCATTTTCATTTGCTTAGATATGGTATTGTTCAATCATATACCGTGTGGTGTTTTCACGGGGAAAGAATACCGGAGAAGCCAAAACAACAACCGGTTAGTCATGCCACAAATACTGATGAGTCCGAACATATTAGGATGGAGGATTTGATCAATGATGCAGATAGATTCCATCATTTTCAACCTACAAGTCAGTTGCATGATAATGCTAATATTGGTGAGCAGTTTACGGATAAATCATTTTTTGATAGTGCAGCTGCAACAGAGCCATTGTATCCTTCTTGTCCAAAAGAGATTACAAAGTTGTATGCCATTGTGAAACTGAATAGCTTGAAGACCCAATACGGCTTTTCAGACAATGGTGTGACTGCACTACTCGAATTCATAAAGGAGTTACTCCCCGAAGGTAACACGCTACCGTCAAAGTACCCCGTCGTGAAGAAGATCATTAAGCAAGTTGGGATGAATTACATAACTTATGATGCATGCATTAATGACTGCATCTTGTACTGGAAAGATAATGCGAACAAAGTTTCATGTACAAATTGCAACGCACCAAGATATAAGACATCATTCGACGAAGAGAGAAAAGCTACCACAGTACCTCGAAAGACCTTAAGACATTTTCCTTTAATTTCTAGATTGAGAAGACTGTATATTGTACCATGGATAGCAGAAGCGATGACCTGGCATATTGATGTCTACATTTTACTAATTTTAGTTATGTACATAATTATTCGATTTAAATAGCTATTGATGTCTACATTTTACAATTATTCATCTTCATAGGTTGATGAAAACATATAAAGGATATGTGCGCAACAAAAGATATATTGAAGGGTGTATTGTAGAAGGATATATTGTACAAGAAGCTAGTCTTTACTGCATGGAGTATATGCCAAAAGGAGGTGCTGGCACTCATAAACATACCCGTGAAGCGTTTTTAGACGAGGATGATGAGTTTGCTGATGAAATAGCACTAGATAATGGTAAAGATATAACGTTAACTCAAGTGCAATTTCAACAAGTGCGTAAATGGGTCCTGGATAAGTACGACGGATTGGATGAATGGAAGAAGTAAATTCATGAATTTGTTCTGAATTCTTATTATTGTAAATCAATTCATATATATAGTATTTATTGTGTGTTTTTCGTAGGAGGTATAACTCCTATGTTCAAAGCACCAAATCTCAAACTCGAGGCGGGGGTACATCTGGGGAAGCTATTAAAAATTTCACTTTTTGGTTACATGAGGAGGTATATGTATTAAATATTTAACGTATTTTCAAGTTGACCATACACCTCCTTGACAATGTTTTTTTACTTATTGTGTTTGTTGTAGTTGTTGAAGACCGTCGATGTTGACTCAACTCTTTGGCGGTTAGTTAACGGGCCGAAGTTTGATGCCCGTAGTTATATGAAGTACCAAGTGAATGGGTTTTTATTTTCTCCGAAGAGTTATGAAGAGCGAAAGCTAACACAGGATAGTGGTGTATGCATGAGAGCAATTACACAATTTAGAGCGAGTGGGAAGGATAAAAATTTTAAGGAAGCAGAAACAACTTATTACGGAGTCATTCAACAGATAATTGAGTTGGATTACATTGACTTCAAACAAACAGTTTTTTATTATGATTGGGTAAAGGTCGAAGATAAGATCAATGGTTGTAAAATAGATTCTGTTTCAAGCTTGATCACAGTTAACTTGGGAAAATTGAAGAATAAAGATAGCGTGAATGATGAGCCATTTATTCTTGCATCGGAAGCGAGTCAAGTGTTCTACTCAAAAGATTTAAAAAATAACGGATGGTTTGTGGTTTTGCATACACCAAAACAGTTGACCATAAATGTGGATGACACTGAGTTTCCCACCGTTTATCAATCAGCTTTTGAAGACAATGAAAAATTAGAAGATCTTATCAAATGCATATGTTAACTTTGTATTTCAGAGCAGTTATTGTACCTTAACAAAATATTTATTTAAAATGGTATAAAATGTAAAATGGTGTGTTATATGATAGTAATAGATGCATTATATTTTTTATTAGTGCCATTATAATATCCTGATGGATCCATAAGGATGGATATATTGCAAGAGTTCATTTTGTGTTTGTAGTTGTGGGTACTTACATATGATCACATACATACACACATGTACACATACATACATATGATCAGCTTGACTTGTGATATCCCGGAATTTCAGGAAATTTAAATTGTGATAATCTCCTTTTTAAATTATTTAAAATTGGTAAAAGTTGTTATTTTCAAACAATTTAATAATGTGTTGTTTTTAAATATAGTTATAAATAGATTTTAAAGAAATAGAATTTGTTATTTTCAAATTAAATGTGTTGTTGAATCTATATGTATATATATATAACTTGATTTTAAATTGAACTTTAGTATTTGATTTGAATTTGAATTTAAAGTTTTGAAATTCAAAGATAGATATTTAAATTGTTTTGATTTCTAAATATATGTATAAACTTTTATTTATGAATATAATTGATTTTATTTCTTTTAAAAATTATATATATATATATAAATAAGTGCTTATTAACTAATTAATTAAGTATAATCTAACATTAACCTTTATTAACATTTAAAATAAATACTAATTAATTAAAAAGACATATGTTATTTTCCTAAGGCCTCATTTTTACAAGTGTTAGATAGTTAATATGATATAAGACAAGTGTCATTATTTCTTGCATTTTTTTAGTAAATAAGGCTATATATATATCTTTAGCCTTCTTCTTCTCATTTCCTTTTATCAAATCTAAGTGAAAAATGCAAAAGCCTGTAGCCTCATTTTCTCAAACCAGTAGAAAATTAAAACAACCTCTCTTCCAAAATTTTAAACCTGAATTTAATTAGCAAGATTCCTACCTCAAAAACAAATCAAACAAGAGATCTACAACTAAAAATCAAAGCTTCAGCATTTCTAGATTCAATGATTTCAACATTTTCAAGTTGTTGTTGCAGTTTTTCAAAGCATTCAAAGTTTTCAAAGCTTCATCTCAGTTTTAAATCATCTCTGCATTTTGGTTAAAAGGTGAGTAAACTTAGATTTAAAAACAGTTAAAATTGGATTTATGTGGTAAAATGTTTGAAGTAAAATTGTGATATATGGTTGAAAATATGTATGCATGTTTGTTTTAAATTTGAATATATGTGTATTTGAATGTAGAATCCTGTGTGCATATATGGCTATATCTGGTTCATCTCTGTTAATAGTTACAGAGTTTTAAATTTAGATCAAAAGCAATTCTTTCCAGTTTTCAAAATCTAGCATCCCAGTTTTAAAAGCTCTATGCTTTTTTTCAATAAGGAGTAAACATTTTAACCTAAAAACAGTTTAAAAATCTGAGTTAAACCTTGATGCATGTAAAAAAAATCTTGTTGTTGGCATGAATGTTTGGAATGGAATGTATGTATATGAAATGTCTGTGTATATGTCTGATGTTTGCTTCTCTATTGTATTTACAGAGACTACTTCCTCAACAAAAATTCATTTCTTCCAAATGAATTGTTTTTAGACCATGATGTTAAAAAGAAAAAGGACTG
This sequence comes from Allium fistulosum, assembly GCA_030737815.1. NCBI lineage: Eukaryota > Viridiplantae > Streptophyta > Magnoliopsida > Asparagales > Amaryllidaceae > Allium > Allium fistulosum. The sequence goes on from CM060902.1 coordinate 896,678,033, forward strand.
AAACATGATAATGTAAATTTTAAAAATGATTACCGGAATTTATATTAAGTATTTATCTCAAAAATTTATAAATAACAGTGAAATTTAAAAATGGGTTAAAATCGATAATGCTTATTTCAATTTTTGATTTTATAAACTGAAACGTTAAGGACATTAATGAATTTAGACATTAAGATCAGGATTTTTATTGTAGTAATTGTTGAGATATTCTGGGATGATCGATTTTTGCATTTTCATCGATTGACGTTGATCGGCGGCGAGTTTCTCTATGGGGTTTGGGCTGGAGGAGGATGGGAAGTGGGAGAACGCGGAAAAAATTGTTTGGGATTTTTCTGATGGCCCGAGTTGATAGTCGTTGATGAACTAGGGTTCGTCGACTTGTTTTGGTCGTAGTGTTTCTCGAGGTGATTTCTTCATCAAGGCTGAATCGGAGGGAATCGCTTGAGGGGGAAATGATTCATCAGGTCGTGGCGTGTCCCTGGGAGTAGCGGCAAGTTTTCTGGTGATTGTATTTGGTGGCGCGAGGCGATTGTCGACGAGATGTTGGGTTCCAGTGGGCATCAGGATTTCTCGATTTCTTTTCTTCGTGAGTTCATCGGCGCTGAGGGGTCGGAGCATTCGCGTAGGTGATCGTTGACTTGGGGATGGTCATGGCGAAGGTCGGAGCTGATAGGGTCGGCGTGCATGGTGCATGTGTGCACGTGTGTGTCTGGGTTGTTTGGGGTAGTTGGGGAAGAAGCGTATTTTTCGAGTCTGGCTCGAAGTCTTCTGTGAGTTGTCTCGGGGAAGAAGAGGATCGTGAGTTGCTCGGGAATTGGCTCGGAATTTTGTTTGTTTGTCTCGGATTTCTTTTGTAAGCTAATAAGTTTCTAAAAGCAAAGGGAAATGATCAAGTTTTTTTAAAGTTAATAAAGTGAAAGTTTCCAAAGAAAAGTTTCAACAAGTTCCAAGTAAAGTTTCAAAGATTAAATTGTTTTAAACAAGTTAAATGTTTAAAATTGTTTTGTTTAAAAGTAATTATATATTAGGTTAATTATGTAATTAATTCCTAAATGTTTTTCAAATGATATTTAATGATGTAATTAAGAAGTGTATTAAATTTTAATTAATCAAAAAGGTTCTCAAATGATTTTTGTATAAATTAATTTCAAGCTTTAAATTAAATAAGATTTAAATGATAATTAAGTAATTAATTAAGATAATGGTTTACCTTAAAGGATAATTAAGGTTTTTAATGATTTGAGATTAATTAGTTAATTAAGAAATTTAAATATAATTAATTAATTTAATTAATTAAGGATAAAGGATTAATTAAGTAATTAATTAAGAATAATTAATTAATTTAATTAACTAACGATTAAGGATAATTAATTTATAATTGAGGGTTATAATTAATTAATTAAAGGTTAATTAATTGTAATTAAGGATTATTAATTAAATAATTAAGATTGATTAATTAATGATTAGTGATTAATTAATTAAGTAATTAGAGATTTATAAATTGGTAATTAAGAAGTACTTAATTTGTAATTAAGTTTTATTAATTAATAATTAAGGGGTAATTAAGTTGTTTATGGTAATTAAGGATTTATCAACTGGTAATTAAAGATTAATTAATTTGTTTATGGGAAATTAAGGGATAAATTACCAAGTGTAATTAATTAAATAAACGTGATTAATTTAAGTTAATTAATTTGTAAATTAATTAAAGATAATCACTTGATAAAGGATTAAGTGTAATTGCTTAATAAGATTGATAAGTGAAATTACTTAGGGTAAGTAATTAATGTATAATTACTAGATATAATTAATTAAAGGGGATTACTTAATGATAAGTAATTTAAGGATAATTAATTAATAGAAGTAACTAAGGATTAATTACTCGGTGCAATTAATCAATGGATTAATAAAATTAATTAAGGAGTTAATTAATTAGGGTAAGTAATTACAAAATGGCAATTGCCATTTATAATTTATTAAGGTGGATTAATGGAAGTGATTAATTAAAGTTAATTAATTAATGTAATTAATTAAGTATTAATATAATTAATTATAGTTAATTAATTAATGAAGTAATTAAAGGTTAATTACTGTTAATGGTTAAGAATAATTAATTTGTGAAATTAATTAAAGAATAATTACTTTATGTAATTAATGAATAATTAATCAAGGATGATTAATATTTAATGAGTAATTAATTAATTAAAGGTTTGTAATTAATTAATGATTGATTAAGCAAGGTTAGATAATTAATTAACGTAGGATTAATAATTGTTGCTTATGGATGATTGTTGTGTAGAATACCTGAATTGGATAATATCTATTGGATGATATGCTATGATATTCTGTGATATGATATTGGATATATCTGTGATAAATGTGTGATATTTATCTGTGAATGCTGTGTGAATTCAAGTATTGAATTGAATTAAATTGTTTAAACCTTAAACCACTTGGACCTAAAAGATGGCGATTTGGATTTCGATGAGACCGGGATTGGATTTCCAGATTTGGATATCCGAAAACCACATCGATCCAAATTAACGATAGGTTGTGAATCTCAAGTGAAGATGAAGATTCAGAGTGCAAGGGTTATTGTCGTTAACTCTGAGGGTGATTCCAAAATGAGTGTAACGAGATAATGCCTTCGGTTTCGTTCGAACCTGGAACGAACTTGTATGGATTGAATGCTTTCAGAACATCGTCAGGTGGACGATGAGCATTCTAAGTGAGGTGTTCTCTAAAGGTAATCGTAGCCTCAAGCCTCATCAACCGGGAATGGCTAAAACAGGGGAGGTGCAGCAAGGTTAGTGGGTAGCACCCAAGTAGGATAAAATTTCCCCTGTCTAGAGTCCCTTTTTATTTCGGCTGTGTGGGCGGTTGCTGGCTCCAACCGCGGGGTTTCTTATGCGGGAATTATCCAGTAAGGGATGGTTCCGGCCTTGTGTTGCAGGGGATTGGGCATGATCCTCAGTACGTTGATCTAGGCCACGTACTGTGACAGGCGGTACCCCAGTAGCCCTGCCATTGTATGGAATCCAATCTCCAATAAGTGTCGTACGTATTAGTTGTGCCCAACTATGTTGGAACGTGAGATGTAAGCATTCCAGCTATTTCTGTATTTTACTTGAAAACCCTAGACCTTATTATAATATAACTGGATTTCCTATCAAATGTTTTGGTTAGCGTAAGGTAAAAACTTACCCATGTTTATTTGTGGGGAGTCTTACGTGATACCTTTGTTTTCAAATGATTTTCAAAGTTAAGCAACTTTAACCGTTTACTCACACCAGACCCATGTCTGACCCAAGTGTTTATTTTCTATTTTATAAACTCTTGGGTACTCAAATTTTTATGAGTAGCCAAGGGATTCAGGTTTGCTTTGACGAATTCTGAAGGAGCAATGGAGCAGGAGGCTTCAGCGTTTGTAGATATATAAGTGGTTCCGCTATGTTGATCTCCGAGTCATTTGTTTTGAATTGTATTTGAAGTTGTAATAACTAGACAAGTGTTTATAACTGTCTAGTATGTGTTGTATAAGCTGTGTAACTCTGATAGCTGTTGTATATGATACTATGTAATATCTTATGTGATTAATATAATTTATTCATTCCTCTGTTTAGATTCTGATGTTGTTTCTTCTTTCTTCTCTATCTTTTCTCTTTTCTATCCCTTTCTTTCTTCAAGATGATACGACTTTCTGTGGAGAAAAAGTCGGGTCGTCACAGTTGGTATCAGAGCGCTAGGTTGAGTGAATACCTAGACTCTAGAGTGGTGTCTATCTTGAGAGAGCGTATTTGTAATTTTTATATAACTATATATATATATATTTCTATCTATTTGTTGGGTTACATGTTCGGGTTTTCCAATATAAGATATAAAGGTAGATAGGGTAGTGGTGTGTGTAACATGACTACCAATGGTTAGAGTCTGAGTGTTGAGGTTGGAAGTGTATCTGTCGAGACTGTAGACCTAATACCGTCTCGAGTGAGTTTTGCTTGATGTAAGGATTTCATTGATCTCTGAAAGAAACCTGTTAAGGTTCGGAGTTCATCTTTGAAGTGCGAGTTTGATCGCGCCCGTATGAGCGGATTTTTGAGAGTTTGGATCTGTCAGTTAGGCAAAAGTTAGTGATGGTATATGGGTATCTCAGGAATTAGTAGCTGTGTGATGAGACGCAGTGACTATGGATGTCTCTGAAGATGTTTTCTTTTGGAGCGAGTTTAAGGAAGTGTGTCTGATTCGATGTTGTGGCTGAGTTCAACAGGGTGTTTGAGTTTGGTTTGGGGTCCGAGTTTCTCGAAGAGCTTTGGATTAAGAAGTCTTTGGCATATGGGTCAGCAGTGCAGCTCGGAGTGTTTTGTGTGCCAGTAGGAGGTTTTCTGGCTAAGTAGTTTTTCTAGAGATAGAATTCAGAAGCAGCAGAGTGGGTCCATTTCTCTGATGGATTGGCTAGATAAGCATAAGCTGTTCTATTTGGTAAAGAGAGAACAATTTTCTTTGGAATAAGGATGGATAGGATCGCAAAAGTGACTTGCGATAGTAGGTGTTCTCTTGGGTTATCAGAGATTTTCTGGATGTCTTCAAGGGAGTCAGAGGTTTTTCAGCATTAGAGATTGAGTTCCTTATCGACTTGATTCCAGGAGTGGTACCGGTAGTTCAGCCAAGTAGAAGGATGTCTCCAAGAGAGAAATTTTGGTGAAGCAGCTCAGGATTTCCTGGAACTTCTGAGTTTTCTCTTTATGGATCTGTTGAACCATATTTCCAGGATGTGTTGTCTAGTCTGTGCTCGAGTTCATCGACGGCATTCTCATCTTCTCCAGATCAGAGTTGTGCAGCGGAAGCAAGGTGGTAGCTATTCTAGAGTGGAAACAACTGGAGGTTGCAGTGTTTTGGGATTAGAGAATTTCTACAGGAAAATTTTCAGGATCTGAAGGTCAGATTGGTAAGTGCATATGTTTTGTCTTTTCCGGATAGGAGAAGTAAGTTTGAAGTCTTCTGATGATTGTGAAGTAGAGTTTGTGTTCTTGATTTTGGGTAGATCTTGAGAGGATCATTTTGTTGAGTTATTTTGATATAGTTTGTTTCTAGAAGCATCAACGAAGGTTGAGCTGATCAGGAAAGGATGAAGGCAGCCCAAGATCGTCAGAAGAGTTCTATGGATAAGGAACGGAGGAATTTGGAATTCAAAGTTGGAGACTTTGTTGTTGTTGAGATTTTCTTCGGTGAAGGGAGCAATAAGATTGGGTAAGACCAGGAAGTTAGCTCCGTTGTATATTGGATTTTTTCTGAGTTTTTGTAAGGATCAGTGTTTGGCTTAGAAGGTTTGAATTGCCAGTTTGGAAGACTGGGATTCAAGATATTTCACGTATCTCTAAGGGAATACGTGTATGGTCCATCTCTGGTTTTAGAACCAGCAGTTCAGGGGGGTTTGGTTGTTGAGTCAGACTCGTCTGTAGTCTGATATCCTGTTTAGTTTTATAGATCTAGATGAGTAGGAGCTCAGTAGCTTAGTAGTATAGCTAGTTTTGGATTCAGTAGAGCGAGTATCCCAGTATCTGTACCTGGGGAACTCGAGGAAATTTTAGGAAGCTTATCCGGATCTGTGTTCGGATAGCTAGTGTTGTTTGTTGGATTGAATTGATTGTTTGGATAAAAATTGGTTGTTTGATTGATAGTGTATGGTTGATATGTATGCTTGAATTATTGAAATAAAATAAAATTTTGGATTATCTTTTGTTTTAAATTTCGAGGACGAAATTCTTTTAAGGGGGGAGGAATGTGATATCCCGGAATTTCAGGAAATTTAAATTGTGATAATCTCCTTTTTAAATTATTTAAAATTGGTAAAAGTTGTTATTTTCAAACAATTTAATAATGTGTTGTTTTTAAATATAGTTATAAATAGATTTTAAAGAAATAGAATTTGTTATTTTCAAATTAAATGTGTTGTTGAATCTATATGTATATATATATAACTTGATTTTAAATTGAACTTTAGTATTTGATTTGAATTTGAATTTAAAGTTTTGAAATTCAAAGATAGATATTTAAATTGTTTTGATTTCTAAATATATGTATAAACTTTTATTTATGAATATAATTGATTTTATTTCTTTTAAAAATTATATATATATATATATAAATAAGTGCTTATTAACTAATTAATTAAGTATAATCTAACATTAACCTTTATTAACATTTAAAATAAATACTAATTAATTAAAAAGACATATGTTATTTTCCTAAGGCCTCATTTTTACAAGTGTTAGATAGTTAATATGATATAAGACAAGTGTCATTATTTCTTGCATTTTTTTAGTAAATAAGGCTATATATATCTTTAGCCTTCTTCTTCTCATTTCCTTTTATCAAATCTAAGTGAAAAATGCAAAAGCCTGTAGCCTCATTTTCTCAAACCAGTAGAAAATTAAAACAACCTCTCTTCCAAAATTTTAAACCTGAATTTAATTAGCAAGATTCCTACCTCAAAAACAAATCAAACAAGAGATCTACAACTAAAAATCAAAGCTTCAGCATTTCCAGATTCAATGATTTCAACATTTTCAAGTTGCTGTTGCAGTTTTTCAAAGCATTCAAAGTTTTCAAAGCTTCATCTCAGTTTTAAATCATCTCTGCATTTTGGTTAAAAGGTGAGTAAACTTAGATTTAAAAACAGTTAAAATTGGATTTATGTGGTAAAATGTTTGAAGTAAAATTGTGATATATGGTTGAAAATATGTATGCATGTTTGTTTTAAATTTGAATATATGTGTATTTGAATGTAGAATCCTGTGTGCATATATGGCTATATCTGGTTCATCTCTGTTAATAGTTACAGAGTTTTAAATTTAGATCAAAAGCAATTCTTTCCAGTTTTCAAAATCTAGCATCCCAGTTTTAAAAGCTCTCTGCTTTTTTTCAATAAGGAGTAAACATTTTAACCTAAAAACAGTTTAAAAATCTGAGTTAAACCTTGATGCATGTAAAAAAAAATCTTGTTGTTGGCATGAATGTTTGGAATGGAATGTATGTATATGAAATGTCTGTGTATATGTCTGATGTTTGCTTCTCTATTGTATTTACAGAGACTACTTCCTCAACAAAAATTCATTTCTTCCAAATGAATTGTTTTTAGACCATGATGTTAAAAAGAAAAAGGACTGAAACATGATAATGTAAATTTTAAAAATGATTACCGGAATTTATATTAAGTATTTATCTCAAAAATTTATAAATAACAATGAAATTTAAAAATGGGTTAAAATCGATAATGCTTATTTCAATTTTTGATTTTATAAACTGAAACGTTAAGGACATTAATGAATTTAGACATTAAGATCAGGATTTTTATTGTAGTAATTGTTGAGATATTCTGGGATGATCGATTTTTGCATTTTCGTCGATTGACGTTGATCGGCGGCGAGTTTCTCTGTGGGGTTTGGGCTGGAGGAGGATGGGAAGTGGGGGAACGCAGAAAATATTGTTTGGGATTTTTCTGATGGTCGGAGTTGATAGTCGTTGATGAACTAGGGTTCGTCGACTTGTTTTGGTCGTAGTGTTTCTCGAGGTGATTTCTTCATCAAGGCTGAATCGGAGGGAATAGCTTGAGGGGGAAATGATTCATCAGGTCGTGGCGCGTCCCTGGGAGTAGCGGCAAGTTTTCTGGTGATCGTATTTGGTGGCGCGAGGCGATTGTCGACGAGATGTTTGGTTCCAGTGGGCATCAGGATTTCTCGATTTCTTTTCTTCGTGAGTTCATCGGCGCTGAGGGGTCGGAGCATTCGCGTAGGTGATCGTTGACTTGGGGATGGTCGTGGCGAAGGTCGGCGTGCATGGTGCACATGTGCATGTGTGTGTCTGGGTTGTTTGGGGTAGTTGGGGAAGAAGCGTATTTTTCGGGTCTGGCTCGAAGTCTTCTGTGAGTTGTCTCGGGGAAGAAGAGGATCGTGAGTTGCTCGGGAGTTGGCTCGGAATTTTGTTTGTTTGTCTCGGATTTCTTTTGTAAGCTAATAAGTTTCTAAAAGCAAAGGGAAATGATCAAGTTTTTTTAAAGTTAATAAAGTGAAAGTTTCCAAAGAAAAGTTTCAACAAGTTCCAAGTAAAGTTTCAAAGATTAAATTGTTTTAAACAAGTTAAATGTTTAAAATTGTTTTGTTTAAAAGTAATTATATATTAGGTTAATTATGTAATTAATTCCTAAATGTTTTTCAAATGATATTTAATGATGTAATTAAGAAGTGTATTAAATTTTAATTAATCAAAAAGGTTCTCAAATGATTTTTGTATAAATTAATTTCAAGCTTTAAATTAAATAAGATTTAAATGATAATTAAGTAATTAATTAAGATAATGGTTTACCTTAAAGGATAATTAAGGTTTTTAATGATTTGGGATTAATTAGTTAATTAAGAAATTTAAATATAATTAATTAATTTAATTAATTAAGGATAAAGGATTAATTAAGTAATTAATTAAGAATAATTAATTAATTTAATTAACTAATGATTAAGGATAATTAATTTATAATTGAGGGTTATAATTAATTAATTAAAGGTTAATTAATTGTAATTAAGGATTATTAATTAAATAATTAAGATTGATTAATTAATGATTAGTGATTAATTAATTAAGTAATCAGAGATTTATAAATTGGTAATTAAGAAGTACTTAATTTGTAATTAAGTTTTATTAATTAATAATTAAGGGGTAATTAAGTTGTTTATGGTAATTAAGGATTTATCAACTGGTAATTAAAGATTAATTAATTTGTTTATGGGAAATTAAGGGATAAATTACCAAGTGTAATTAATTAAATAAATGTGATTAATTTAAGTTAATTAATTTGTAAATTAATTAAAGATAATCACTTGATAAAGGATTAAGTGTAATTGCTTAATAAGATTGATAAGTGAAATTACTTAGGGTAAGTAATTAATGTATAATTACTAGATATAATTAATTAAAGGGGATTACTTAATGATAAGTAATTTAAGGATAATTAATTAATAGAAGTAACTAAGGATTAATTACTCGGTGCAATTAATCAATGGATTAATAAAATTAATTAAGAAGTTAATTAATTAGGGTAAGTAATTACAAAATGGCAATTACCATTTATAATTTATTAAGATGGATTAATGGAAGTGATTAATTAAAGTTAATTAATTAATGTAATTAATTAAGTATTAATATAATTAATTATAGTTAATTACACTACACCAAACATGCCATTTTGTAACACTTTATTCGTTTCACTTTGTAACGGTTATTACTGTTACAAATTTCTAACAAATATTTCCGTTACAAATGTTTACAACGCTTATTTCCGTTACCAAATCTGGTAATTTCGTAAATAGGTAAAAGTAGTATGGACATGACTGCCATTTTATTTTTATTATTACTTACCCCGTTTCTCACGATCTCTATGATTATCGTTATTTCCTAAATCAAAGTTTATTGTTATAGGGTTACCGCCTCCGTCGCCTCTGGGTTATCGATCGCCACCTCTGCCTTTAGGTTAACGCCCCATCCGCCTCGTTATTCGTCCTAGGGTTATTGCCCCCTACCACCTCTTTCCAGCATTGCCTTTGCCAGGTATTTTTCATTTTTTTTAATCTAAATTACGTTTGCAGCAAAATTCTTTTACTATTTAAAGCCATAGTACATCGATTTCTTGAAACCCTTCCATTTGTTGTTCAGTATGTATTTGATATTTTTCATTCTCATGGGGTAAGCGGCAAGTTCCTTAAGTCTGCAGTCAACTCATTAATTTTGCAATATTTTGAACGAATTTCTATTGAATTCTTGCATTTTTTTTCATTGTCATAATGTAATGGAAGAAAAATAAGTTACAATCTCTTTAGTAGTCATGTCTATGAATTTTCATTCTTTTAGGCATTCAGCTGGTTGCCAATTGACACATACTTTAAACTCTAGATCGTGTATAGGTTCGTAGATGGAAATGCATCACTTTCTTATTTGTCAAGAAGCTTAACAAAGATGTTAAAAAGGTCAGTATTTCTCATTTATAATTTCATGATGTTTTTCTAATTACTGTTTGTTAAAAGTAGGATTTATGTTTGATAGAATTTCACTAATTTGAAACTTAAAGACACTAATGAGTACTATGCTTATAAATATGTGAAGCTCGTATTTGCTTAAACTTAGTAAATGATTACTCTGCTTATAAATATTTGTTTAAGCTTAATACATGATTACTAGCTTTCAATTTACCGTACCTACTATTTCTTATCTTAGAAGACCTTGTAGTCTTGGCCATATATACAGTGCAATTACATTTACAGTAGGAAATATTTTGTGAACAGCTGGCATATAAGGTGGCTATTTAAATTTTTAGATCTACGGGACCCCATATACTAATATATTCAAATATACTATGGAGCCCTGGAGGTTTTGGATATGCCACTTCTTTAGAACAAAATTTCTTAGCTTGATAGCATTTGAGATTCAAATGCGGATCAACATTTCAATTTTTAGCTTTTGAATTGTTGGATTCCAATTTATTCAGTAGTGCATATTGTTGAATTTCATTATATCCTTTCTGTATTGGTTGGATGTTTGATATATTGTTGGCATACGAATTTACATACTCCATAAGTATTTGCCCAAAGAAGTAATTCTAGAATCCAGTCTATTTTCTGGATTTGGAGAAGTGCCGATTTCCAAGAACGAGAATCTTATGATATGTTGGGAACCTACCGATGAACTTTATGCTAATCTTATTTTCTAGTATATATTCGTTGTTATATCCCTTTAGACCAATTATATTCTGCTTGCCATTTGATGGTTGTTGCTTGTTTATTTCCTAATAAATTTCATTTCTTCACATATGATCCTGTTATTTATATAAACATATTTCATCATTGATTCATATTTCCCTATTTGAAATGTCTAATGAAGGAAAACATGGCATATAAATGTAAAACAATGCCATTTCATACATTTTTTCTCTCGTTGCTGCTGCTGCTGCTAACAGCAGCAATTTTTTTCCTCCCAATGGTACCGATTAACTATCTATTTGCATTCCTAAACCATTATAATATTTTCTGCTGCAAAATATATTGGTTACTAAATATTAGGTAAATTCTACATCTTACTATTATCTACTAATTTTGTTTTCAGGGACAGTTAAAACTTGCAAAAATAAGAACTTACTTCTATTCGTCATCTTTGCCTGTTAATTTGTCTAGTATTTGAATATTTGTCAGGTGGCACTTTCAACTAATTGCTAATCTTACAATACTTGACTGTCCTAGTGTTTCATTGGACAGTACAGAAAATCCAGTGTAAACCAGGATGCTTGGTTAATAATAAATAACTTTCAGTATGTTCCAAAGTTAACTAAATTTTGAATAAAGACATGCCCATCTTGGCATTTTTGAAAGGTTTATTTATTTTTATTTTTTTGACAAATTTCTAATCCGTACAAAAAAACAAAAACTTAGGCAGTGTTTGGTTTAAAAACGAATTTTGTGTTTTGCTTTTTAATACGTATGTCAAATATGAGAAGAATGGAGGGACGACGGAGAGGATGAAAGAAAGACGGATGAGAGGACGAAGGGGATAGAGGGACGACAGAATAACGGATTCTTGAGTGGCTAAGATGATAGACTTGAAAGCTATTGGGCTTCGCCTGCAGGTTCAAATTATTATGTCGATATCATTGAGTGGCTAAGATGATAGACTTGAAAGCTATTGGGCTTCGCCTGCAGGTTCAAACCCTACTGTCGACGTGCTCACATGTTATATTTATTTTCAACTGAATAAAGTGTGAATGGCTGTACCAAAATCAGTTTTCTTCCTACAGTTATTAGTCTAATAAAGTTTCTCCATCCTTTCGAATATAACAATACATTGGGTTCTTAACTGTACAGTACAGTACCAGTTTTGAAAATTATGGGGCTTGGGATCAATACATAAACAAAACTGATCCCTTTTGTCTATTTCTTGTCACTGTGTCGTCTAGTTATTTTATTAACATGTTTAATTCACAAAAATATTATACCAACTTGCATGTAAAAATTATTATTGTACAGCATGATATAAGGCTACTTGAGTCCTTGACTATGAAAAATATAGTACAAGCTAATTCTGTGACTAAATTAATTATTGCAAATTTGAAGTTAGGCAACTAAGACTGGAATTTTACAAAGCAATAATCATCTAAATCAAAATGGATAATGGCCCAACTAATCCAAATGGATATATGCTAATCTAAGCTCATATGAATAATTAGAGATTTAGTAGTTATCTTTGTCAAGAAAATTCATATAACACCCAGTAACTAATCCAAATAAATGTTACAATGTCATTAAAAACGGATTTTGTTTGAATTATTTCAATTTCAGTAGGTTAAATGGCTGCTGCAAGTTATATGAATTATTGTTTTTGCAAAGCGTTGAAATAGTTATACCAGGAGTACAAAAAACAGTTCAAATGTTTATGTATCGACTTACTTGATTTCACTGCTTTTTAACTCTCTTGCAGTTTTATTTTTGCAGGTTATCTTAAATAAGCTGACTACATGCTTTGAGGAACAATTTATACACTCTTGCCATATCAGGTTTGCATACTTATATGCGTGTATGATCGGCATTCTATCCCCAATGAACAATTTTCTTGGTATATTTATTAGTCCAATAAAATTGCTTGTTTGTTACATTTGTTTGTCTTTACAAGGACACATTTGTTTCTAATACTGTTAGAACGGTTTTGAAAAGTATGGGGCTTGGAATGAATACATAAGATCAACTTTTTGATGGTAACATTATCTTTTACCTCGTCTAATTGTTCCCAAGAAAATTCTTAAACATAATTCAATTTTTAGACTGCAAAATCACCTAGTACAGTTTTTCCATCAACCATGTATATTAATTTTCTTTTAAAACCTAATAAATAATCCATTTGTTCCATCTTGTGTCAATTTGACGTGTACTACTGGATAATTTTACATAACTATTGATAGGGTTATGCTACTGTGGGTGTTAATATATCGTAACCTACTGTTGGCAATTGTTTATTTTTCTAAAATTAGGTTTTACTATTTTCAAAATGATATCCCAACAATCATATTTCTAGCTGCAAAAAGTTTTATCATTTTTTGTATACGGGATCAGACTTGAGAATTAGCATCATTATCTACATTTACAAAATTATAAACTACCCCAAATTTGAATGATTAATGCCAGAAAATGATATCTGCTAATTGGAAAAATAAATGAATAAGCAAAAAAAGGAATTATATAAGTCGATCCAAACGAACCGTTATTGCCATTGGATTTTGGATGCAAAAATGAAAAACTGTTAGATCCTTATCTGTTTATGTGATTCAAATTTTGTGCCGTTAGGATTTGATGTAAACTCACGGTATTTTGAGTTTGTACTTGCTATAGATATCAAGTGGAACTTTGAAGTTTGAACCCACTAATGATAGCATATTTGTAATCCATGTCAACATTGTACGTATTCATATCTGATGATTCATGTGTTGTCTATGTATCTTCTTGAATGTTTTCTATGTTAAATGAACAATGCCAACTGTTCCTAGTTGCCTATAGCTGGTTCCAACATAAATATGTTGTATTGGATATAAAAAGAGATTTTGAGATGCGAATAGGCAACAAACAAATTGGCAAATTTTGAAAGGAAAATAGGATGCTCGCAACAACCTTCATTTTGAAAGGAAAATACATGTAGGTACCGACTGTAAACAACCAACTTTTGTCCAAAAAAACAGTAAACATTCTTTGGCTTTAATATAAGTGACATTTGCAGAGCAGATGCTCATATGTACTTGTTTTTACCAATGAACAAATAAAAAGCTGACAATTTTCCTCATTTAAGTTGGAAAAATGATATATGTATGCACCAGACGCTTAAGTAGGAAGTAAATAAAACATCCATGTATGCTGCTCTAAAGTCTGAAATAGCCATACCCATTTGAAGTTCACATGTTGACGTTCTATGATCACCTCAACTCCAACATAGTCTATGAAAGTTCAACTTTCACAAGCACTATGGCGCTTTGCAAATCCTGATGACTACAGAACAATAGGTGCGGTTGTCATACCTCTAGATTTTTGTCATGAAAGTCTTCTCCTTTGAAATTTTCTATCAACCAATATGCAAGATATTGATAGTATATTCTTTAGTTTATGCTTTTACTTTATTTAATATGCAAAATATTTTCAAGTTCAACTTTTGTTTATAATTTATTTGGGTATTATGCAGGCATTAGTTGAAGCAGCGGAGGAAAGACAAAAGGAAAACTCTAGTGTCAATGGTAGCAATGGAAGTAGAAGTTTTGAAGATTTTGAGAATGATCCCATTGCTGAAGTGTTTGGAAAGGAGAAAAGAAAAAACTATTATCGTGCAATTAGCTCTACATCGACTATGAAGCAAGTGATGGAGGTTTTGTTATTTGGCCTGAGTGTCATGTTCGTTGTTTGTAGGATCTAGAATTTATTTTGAAGTAATGTTAGAACTTGTAATATTTTGATTTCATACTTTTTAGTTATGTATGATGAACTTGTGAAATTTCGAATCTTCCTTTAATTTGTTGTCAAATATTTGTGCAATTTAAGTTGTATGTTTAGATGCGTAATGGCTTATTGTTATCGAAATTCTGTAATTTTTGATATGTATGTAACTACTGTATTACAATAGACAATTCTGTAGTGTAAATGCTAGCAAAAATGCAGCTCTACATGGTTTGGTAGCTGTAACGAACATATTCGTTACTAAAGACAAAATTTATAACGAGCATAGTCGTTACTATTGATGAAATTTGTAACGAACAAGTGCGTTACTAATGATGAAATTTGTAACGGACAAGGTCGTGATAATTTATAATGACAACCCCTTCTTCCACCATAAAAGGGGAAACTAAGTAACGAAAAATACTCGTTACAAACCGATGCAACTAATAACAAACTATTTCGTTACAAAAATTTAGATTTCTAACGACAAAGTCCGTTGGTAAGTGATATATCTAATAACGGGTAGAGACCGTTATAAATATTTGTAACGACATACCTCACGCATGTACCGCTCACGACTATATCTGTTATAAATTTCATTTGTAACGACTATATTCGTTACAAATACACCTTTTTGGTGTAGTGTTAATTAATGTAATTAATTAATGTAATTAATTAATGTAATATGCTTAAGATCCTCGGTACGTTGATCTAGGCCACGTACTATGACAGGCGGTACCCCAGTAGTCATGCCATTGTATGGAATCCAATCTCCAATAAGTGTCGTACGTATTAGTTGTGCCCAACTATGTTGGAACGTGAGATGTAAGCATTCCAGCTATTTCTGTATTTTACTTGAAAACCCTAGACCCTATTATAATATAACTGGATTTCCTATCAAATGTTTTGGTTAGCGTAAGGTAAAAACTTACCCATGTTTATTTGTGGGGAGTCTTACGTGATACCTTTGTTTTCAAATGATTTTCAAAGTTAAGCAACTTTAACCGTTTACTCACACCAGACCCATGTCTGACCCAAGTGTTTATTTTTTGTTTTATAAACTATTGGGTACTCAAATTTTTATGAGTAGCCAAGGGATTCAGGTTTGCTTTAACAAATTCTGAAGGAGCAATGGAGCAGGAGGCTTCAGCGTTTGTAGATATATAAGTGGTTCCGCTATGTTGATCTCTGAGTCATTTGTTTTGAATTGTATTTGAAGTTGTAATAACTAGACAAGTGTTTATAACTGTCTAGTATGTGTTGTATAAGCTGTGTAACTCTGATAGCTGTTGTATATGATACTATGTAATATCTTATGTGATTAATATAATTTATTCGTTCCGCTGTTTAGATTCTGATGTTGTTTCTTCTTTCTTCTCTATCTTTTCTCTTTTCTATCCCTTTCTTTCTTCAAGATGATACGACTTTCTGTGGAGAAAAAGTCGGGTCGTCACATGACTATTCTTTCTTTCTTTGTGTTTGTAGGTAGACAGGCAGTTCAAGATATTATATTTGCACCCTTTAGTTCAGCAGTGCTAAGGTAATATATTTTTGTATTTGCATCCTTTATTTCAGTCAGTATTTTAGATATTGTTTTGAATCCGCTTAAGTTTAAAATTCTGGTGATGCAGGAAGACTTTATCACTGCCGCATAAAAGTGAATGTTCCCCTTCCCGCCCATCCCTGTGATGCCCGATTGCTGTTAGCCAAATTATTGCACGGATTCCCCTCCATAACAAGATCAAACGCATTATATGACTTAATAAAATTGCTCCAAGCGATTACTGGTAAGCTGCTGTACATCTGATATAGTAAACAACGTCCCCTTCTGATTTGTCTGGTCCCACCAGTTTCTCATCACATTACGATTTATGTTAGTCCGATTATTGTCAGTCGGACTGACAAAAATCGTAATGTGGTGAGAAACTGGTGGGATCATACAAATCAGAAGGGGACGTTGGTTCATATATCAGATGTACAGCAGCAATAAGGGGACGTTATGGAGGGGACTCCGTGCAATAATTTGGCCGACAGCAATCGGGAATCACAAGGATGGGCCGGAAGGGGAAGAAATGTACGTCATAATGTTGTTGGGATTATTTTAGGATTTTAGACTTTGCAGGACATAATGTCACAAGATGCCACACCACCGTCAAATGATACAACTTCACAATCATCCACTTTAAAACAGGAGAAAGTTGATATAGACAACTACGGTTCTCCAGTCGAAAAAAATGGTTCAAAGGTCGCTACGAAGATTGGTAAACTAGTAAGAAATCATGTGCCAATCTCATATCCAAGTTTGCCACTCCGAACAATCAGTTAATCGACCAAAGATGTGAAATCCTGAACTTCGAGGACGAAGTAATTGCAACAGGTACTATTTTATTAAAATTTGAAGAAAATAATATGTTGCAAAGTTAAAAGGGTTTGATACTATATCTTTAGTCGGAGGTATTGATATTTCTGACTTGTTCTTTGCATATATTGCTGATTTTCTTTTGTTTGTTGTATATGAAATTTGCATATGCAAATGCATGTGTATTTTTTCCTGGTCTGTCTTGTTTACAAGATAATCGACAATTTATAAAATACTAGGAAGTAAAGCTTTTATCTTCCAAAAAAAAAGGTTGAAGCCCATTATATTCTCCTTCAATGCCTCTCAAATTAAAAAACAACCATGTTTAAAAATTATTATAACATTATATATTTGCAACTTGAAAGAAGTGTTGCCAACTCGTACAAAGCATAAAACATTATATTGACTTTGCATTTCAAAGTTTGAGCTAGAAAGTTGGATAATGAATTGCATTCAAGATTCAATGCAACTTCTATTAGTGGTAATTAATACTTATGTCACACGGACCGAGTCAGATTACATCCAGTGTCTATTCAAGACTGACCAAAAACAAGAGGGTTGATAATCTAATTGAATTCAGCCACATCAATGATGTTTAGATGATAACATGCACCCCAAGATCTAATGCTTTTCTTGATTAAACAAGAAGATAAGTAACAACATTAGCAGCCTGTGTACATAACTGTGATATAAGAATAGCAATGCACCTGTTTTTATCTGAAATTATTTTCATATATGAAATTACATTATTTCAAGCAATTTCCTTTTAATGATCAAAGCCTAACATTCATTCTTTTGGGTGGTATGAATTTTTAGACAGGTTTATCAAACCTGTCATGTATAAACAGAGGCATGCTGCCTGTACACAATCGTACACACAGTCATGCATACATAAATACAAGCATGCAAGCACCTTTCACAATTTACATTCAAGACTTATCACATGCAAAATAGATATATCAAGTTTTAAGAATTTATAAGGGTGGTTTGCTCACCTGGATAGTTTGACAGAGAGGAAAGAGAACCTGAAAAAGATGTCAAAATCTGGAAATTAAGGCTTGATCAAATTTGCTTTATCCTAACCGTTGTTTGCTTTGAATTGCTTTGCATTATTTGATTTGCTCTTTGCTTGGGTTCTACTTTGTTTTAAATTGTTTCAGACTTTTTGAATCAGGTAGATGCTTTTTATTTTTGAACTGGAATATTCTTTCCAGATTTATGAAGTTGAACTGCCTCTGAATTTAATCTTCGAGTTGCACATGAACCAGGTTGAACATTGAAGTCTGAAAACTGGAATGCTTTGCCCTGTAATGAACCATGTAGACTTTACTGCTTGCAAAACAATGTAGTGTAATTAATGAAATCTTTGTACTATAGTGTAATAAACAATGCAGTGTAATAAGTATGATATTCCGGCACGGTAGCGTTCTGTTTGCAAAACAATGAGTGTAATTATAAGTTTGATAATTTTATATGTATGGTATATGTGCGATATGTTTATAGTGCTTGTGTACCAATATTTTGATATTCTGGCATATTTTGATATATATTGATATTCTGGTATATATACTGAGATATGCGTGTAACGCAGTAGTGAGTTACAGATGTGATTTTGTAGGAGCAGGAGCAAACACTATGTGCAACGGTTGTTAACCGTTGCTTTATGTGTGACTTTGGGCATAAAGCAACGGTTTTAAACCGTTTTTTACTGGACATAAAGCAACGGTTTATACCCGTTGCCTATTGTCCATAAAGCAACGGTTTATACCCGTTGCATTTGGCCCAATTTGCAACGGTTAATACCCGTTGCCTTTGGCTCAATTTGCAACGGTTTATATCCGTTGCCTTTGTCACAATTTGCAACGGTTTATACCCATTGCCTTTTGGACATAAAGCAACGGTTTTCTCCCGTCGCTAAATTCAACCACTCCTGTAATGAAGACGGTTTTTACCCATTGCTTTTGAACTTAACAACAGTTTTTACCCGTTGTTAATATCTTATAATGGTGTAGTGATAGTCCACAGATATCTTCTAGTAGTGCTGGTGATGTGCATGAATCTAGAGGAATTTCAGTTCAAGGTAGAGCTGAAAGAAGTTTAGACGAAGTATTACCTACCTGGGTCAGTCGTAGGACTATTAGGCCGCCTGAAAGGTATGGTGATTGGCAGTTTGCGAACCTTAGCCTTGGTGATCTGTTTGACTATGCCCTACATGTGGTTCATGAGGAGCCGCTTGACCTTGATGAAACTTTGAAGTCATGTGACAGTTCGAAGTGGATGTGCATTATGGAAGAGGAGTTAGAGTCGTTGAAGAAGAACAAGACTTGGGATTCGGTACCACCTCCTCAAGGAAGCCGAGCCATAGGTTGCAAATGGGTGTTCAAGGTAAAGGATGATGGGAATACAATGCTAGACTAGTTGCTAAAGGGTTTTCACAAAGAAAGGGATTGGAGTATGATGAGATATTCTCTCTAGTAGTGAGGCATACGTCCATCCGCATTTTGCTCGCTATCGTCGCAGCTCATGACTTGGAGCTGGAGCAACTGGACGTGAAAACCGCTTTCTTGCACGGAGACTTGGATGAGACCATCTACATGAAGCAACCGGCAGGATTTGTTGTGGATGGGAAAGAAAATTGGGTTTTCAAATTGAAGAAGTCATTGTATGGACTTAAGCAGTCGCCTAGACAATGATACAAGAGGTTTGACACTTTTATGCTTTCACTTGGTTTTGATCGTAGCATAAAAGACGCTTGTGTGTACTTCAAGCATTTAAAGAATGGTAGATGGGTGTACATACTCTTGTACGTGGATGATATGTTGATTGCTTCCAAGGATAAGGCTGAAATCGATAGTTTAAAGCGAAAGCTAAAAGCGGAATTCGAAATGAAGGACCTTGGAGAAGCAAAGAAAATTTTGGGTATGGAAATCCAAAGGGATAGAAAGCTAGGACTTTTGAGCCTCACTCAAAAGGAGTACATTCGAAAGGTGCTTGCTCGGTTTAGCATGGAAGGGGCAAAGGCAATCAGCACACCTATGCCTTTGCACATACGCTTTCTAGTAAAGGCTCTCCGATCTCGGAAAAGGAAAAGGCTTATACGATGAAGGTCCCATATGCAAGTGCAGTTGGCAGCTTGATGTATGCCATGGTCTGCACTAGGCCTGACATTGCATAAGCGGTTGGATTGGTGAGTAGATTCATGGCGAATCCAGGAAAGACGCATTGGAAAGCAGTGAAGTGTATCTTCAGATACCTTAGAGGAACTCCAAACCATGGACTTGTCTTTGGCGGTAGAGGAAGAGATTTCAGCTTGGTTGGATTTTGCGATTCCGACTATG
Source organism: Allium fistulosum (assembly GCA_030737815.1). Taxonomy (NCBI): domain Eukaryota; kingdom Viridiplantae; phylum Streptophyta; class Magnoliopsida; order Asparagales; family Amaryllidaceae; genus Allium; species Allium fistulosum. Next base: position 896,698,231 of record CM060902.1, read on the forward strand.
CCGGTGATAGGGATTGAAGGAAGTCAACCTCCAGATAGGTGTTCACCATTGATGGGACAGTGATCAGTTGGAGAGCGAGGTTGCAGACGATTGTGGCTTTGTCTACTACAGAGGCAGAGCTCATAGCTGTGGTTGAAGCAGCTAAGGAGACGCTTTATTTGAGGCGACTGTTGTATGATTTGGGCTTTGTATATGAAGGTGTGGATGTGTACTGTGATAGTCAGAGTGCAATTCACTTAGCTGAAAATCTGGCATTCAACTCAAGGACGAAGCATATTGAGGCGAGATAGTCTTTCCTTGTCTCGATGAGTGAAGAGAAGCTAGTTCGTCTTCAGAAGATTCACACAAAGGAGAATGCAACATACATGTTTACCAAGTCGTTGCATGTTGCTAATTTCGAGCATTGCTCGGACTTGATTCGCTTAATGAAGTGCTAGGTGCCACGGGGTGGCACGGGGGAGAGTTGAGACGGTTCATGGAAACGTTTGTTTTCATGGTGGAGATTGATAGATTCTATACGGACTGGGTACTTCGAACACTTTTTTGACTGGCGGTGGCCTTGCCGGAGTTTGTTGAGAGAGTGTAATGGGTGATGGCATTGCCGAAGCTTATTGGGTAAGTATCCATTGCTTGGAGCATAAAGGTGTAGATGGAGTTGGAAGGCTTGTATGGAATTCGTTATTAAGGTGGAGATTGTTAGAAATGATACTTGAATTTGAGAAGCCATTGAAGAAGTCGCGGAGGAGGAGAAGCAGGCGAAGCCCTAGGAGCAGAAGCTGAAGTCGCGTTGCGAAGAGGAAGCGCGGATGTGAAATGTTAGGGCTTGGAAGGGTTTGGATCGGTAAAATCACTGAACGAGAATTCTCGTTCGGTTGGTTGAGTGTTGCGGAGAAGCTTGGAGGCCGAACCAGAAGTCTGGTTCGGTGGAAGAATTGCCGGACCAAAGATTTGGTTTGGTGGTAGTGCATCGATCGGAAGTGAAGGCAAAAAGGAAGTTATCTCATCCGGTGGTGAAGGGATGCCGATACAGACTTGCTGCTCTAGTTACTTCGTTCGGTGGCCAGTGCAATGAAGGGGATAATGTCGAACGAAATATTTCGTTCGGTATTTGGGAATGTCGGTCCAGACTTGAAGTGGAGATGCCGAACCAGATTGATGTAGGCTTTGTTGAACCAAATTCCATTGTGCTACCTGCCGAACCAGATGTGTCGAACCAAACCACAGGGCTGCTATATAGCAGCTACCCCTTCTTATATCTTCACTCTATAAATAGTGGAGCTTTTGGATAACAATGGCAGCCATCCCAGAGAGCTGAAACTCTGCAGAATTTTGTCTGTATTGTAAACTTTTCTTATGTATAGCCTCCAAAAGTGAATCAATCTTGTAAATCTAATCTTTCAGTGATTAATAAAATCTCATCTCCCCAAGTAGACGTACACTGCCTGACGGTAGTGGAACCACTATAAATACTGGTATTATTTATTTTTCTACATTACATAGATCTGTGACTGTTTGTTCTGGTGTTCATCTTTTGTTTGTTCCGTCTCACTACAATCACGATCCAGTTGTTTTCCGCTGCGTTGGGTTTTTATTCCCTTAGACTGATCATCTGATCATCTGAAGGGATTTTCCTCAACAATTATACCAAACCGAAAATTAGGTCTCAATGATAACATGTGATGCGACATTATTTTATAGGAACGATTCAAATAATTAAGTTTGCATGATATTTTTGGATGCTTTCTTTTTTAATTAAGTGGAAATTAGGGATATGTCCCTATTTTCTAAACTTTTGTTTTATCTCTCTTTTTTAGAAATTATTTTCTACACCATTTTTTTGAATTCTTTCATTTTTACTTCTCCCGCTTCCAAATTCAAAAGTGGCCGCTATGACGTGTATTGTTGTGGTTATGAGTTATGGACATATACCTTAAAATCACATGTTACTGTTAGTAAAATTACCTAAATACCCTTTGATATTTCACATTGAAAAAGAAAAGAACGGTAATTTGTAAAAGAAAATTGAAAGGAACCAAAGACTATTTTTTATATTTATAAAGGTTATGTCAAAATTTATCTCCTTTGGATCAAGGCCAATTTGTCCAAGTTTCAAGGACAAAATTACTGCTTTTTCTGACATAATTAACTCTTGTTCTCGCCTTCACTTTATTTCCTTTGCAACTCCTTCCTCCATCGTACTTCGCTCATGTCGTTGCTTTCTTTGTGGTTACAGATGCTATGGTGGCCGTCATGGTTGTCATTGTCCTCTTCTTCCTCCCCTTTGCCTCACCTTACGAAACAACCCGAAAAGTCATGGTCATAAACCCTAAAATCCCCATCGCATTCACTGAATTCCTAAAAGTCAAAATTGACACTACAATTCCTTCGCATACCTTAGTGCTTGCAAAGACAACGAGCGCTCGTTTGCGTCGTAAGTAAAAAGTTCGTCAAATTCCCTTTTGGGAGATAGTTCATACAGCAAACTCAAACGGTTGTTTTTCAAGATTTCTAATACTGCACGTAATGCGTTTGATGGAATTCCAAGGTGCAGTTGTTTGATTTGTTTGATTCCTGTGCACATGCCTTTGAAGTTTGCAGGTCTTCAGTTAGTGTCCTAATATACTTTCTTATCTCTTCAATTGATCATGGATTGTCATGTATCCTTATTACAAGAGCATAAGTTGATACACAAATATAAATATATTTAGGTTTTTCACAAATAGTAATAAAGACATATGGCATTTCCATGCATAAAGATAATTTTTTATATTTTATTTAAAACATAATTACGTATATTTTTTGTATAATTCTTTATTTATTTGTCTTTCCTTTTTTTTTGAAAGCTAAGTGGAAGTAAAAGGAGAAAACCCATTATCTCTTCTTTAGAAAAATAATGAAAATTATTATTGACAAAAAACAAGTCTATTTGTCTTTCATTATTTTTGTAAAAAAATGATAAATTTATTTATCTTTTTAATTAAGTAAATTTATCTTTGTTCAAAGATAAAACTTATAAATGACAACAATGGAATTTGTAATTTGGTGACATTGTTTCAATAACCAAAATGTTTTGTTATTGCATTTTAAATTAAACACTGTTGTTAGTTGTTATTGATTTTTGTTATTTATATATGGCTATGGTTATCTCTCCCTTTTTAGTTCTTTGTATGCATGTGTGTGAAATATTGCTTGTCATACTGTTTAGTTGCATGATTTATCAAACGCATATTCAAGTATGTAGCTGGATTTGCATGAAAGTGCATGATTTCGGATTTGGAGCTTAATTTTATGTTGTAATTCACAAGTTTTTTGTACGAGTATTCAATAAAGCACAAAGTTTACATAATTAGTATTTTTTATAAAATTTCTTAAAGAATGCATAATTAGTATTGTTTATAAAATTTCACCAAATCTTTAAGAAGGTAATCTCGAACAATTGATAGGAAATGCTTTAGTCTTCGATTATCATAAGAAAATCTACTGCTTGTAAAAAATATGGATTCCTTTTCTTAGTGTCAAACACATGTTGGTTTCATTTCTTAATGAGCGCCTTAATCACTTTATGAAATACTAAAGTTATATTTCAATGTGGAAATTATGTCAAAGGGCTTTTTAGTCGGTTTCCATTAACTTGCAGGACAACGCTTTTCTAATTTGTGATTCCAGGACAGATTACACAAACAAGTTGGAATTAAGGCCCGATAAATATGAAACTACGTTTTTAAGGACAAAATTATCCAATTGCTATGACCAAATTACCCCTGTTTTATCTATATTGTGAAGGGTCTGTCTATTGTCACTCGTTATTTGTTTTTTTCCCATCCCAACAATTTAAAAATAAAATTTTCATCCCACTTTTACTTTTCCCACCCCAATAATTCCAAAATTGCCCTCCTTTATTGCTCATGGATTTTATTTTTTATTTATTTTATTTTTTTGAAACTGAGCTCACGTTGATTAAATATTTTCAACGCCAAAACTCTATGTAATTTTGCAATTTTCAACGCCTGTTCCTAGCAAGGTTTTAAGTGTTTCAACGCAATATGGAAGCGAGGTTTTATAGCTTTCAACGTCCATGTGTGGCGTGGTTTTTTTTTACTTACCCCGCCATGGTCTAGCTTTGTTTTTATTTTTTTCATAGCTAGCCCCTATGCTAGTTGAAGTTTTCAAACACTCCCCTCTGTTTTTTATTTCCCTGTAAACTACGTTGATTAAATTCTTTTAGCATCAAAACTCTACCCAATTTTACAATTTTCAACGCCTGAGCCTAGCAATGTTTTAAGTGTTTCAACGCAATATGGTAGCTAGGTTTTATGGCTTTCAAAACTCATGTGTGGCTTGGTTTTTTGACTTACCTCATCATGGTCGAGCTTTGTTTTTAGTTTTTCATAGCTAACCCCTATGCTAATTGAAGTACTCAAACCCACCCTCTGTTTCTTCTATTTCCTTATAAATTATGCGTGTTTGACAAATTTAATGCTAGTAGCAAACGATGTTATACTATATTAAATAAAATAAAAGTGAGAAATTTTCAATTTAGAAAATGAGTTGATTCATGGAATATTAAAATAAATTACATATATCATATGTTGTGAACTCGTTGTTATAATCCATAACCATTTCTTCACCCTCTTCGGCCAACATTGCAATCTAAAAGGTAAAAAACAAACATAGTGTTTACTGAACGATGTTTTCATCATTCCTAGTATTTGATAAACTAGGTTTTGAGCGATTCCTGGTGTCCATGACACCATGATTATACCAATTCCTACTATATAGTAGTTATGAAGGAAGCATGTTTGACTTTGTTGTACGTCGTCTATAAAATCTGTCGTGGAATCACTACTTTCATTCTTCATAAAAAATTTATAATCACACACACAATTTCAACTGGTTAAAAATGGAAGATGAACAGACATATTGGACAAATATGTAATTAACTGTTAGGGGTATAATTAAAATTAATATTTTAATGTTTTAAATGGGTTTGAACAGGGTGGTAATAGACGGACCCTTCATTCACTCTTTTTCCTGGGATTGAAATTAAATTTCAATGCAGTGAATATGATGGGGTATAATTAAAATTAATACCTTTTCTCAACTTGTGATTCTTCCATTGAAGACAGCTCCGTCAATAGTTCAGTTGAAAACCTAGATAATTAATTTTGTATTTTTTCACTTTTTATTTCAAGTTATGAATCGATTTAAAGCTGCAGTAGTTTTACAGCATCGTTATTTTTTGTTACAGCTATATTGTTTGTAGCGATTGATTTTATGTTTACTTCAATAGTTTGGAACCAATTATTGATCTGATGCTAGGTTATTCCTTGCGGTCCCGATTTTGTTTTAGATGGTCATTTTACCATGATTTTAGATTCAAATATTTCAAAAGCGATAGATTAATTTCTAGGCTTATGGATGTTTGAGCAGTCAATAGGCAGACTAATCATAGACTAAACACAAAAATAACGAACAGTATTCAATTTTTCACTGTAAGTATCGCACAGAGAAAGAGCACTTCTTGAAGAAGTAGCTCTTTTTTATGTTTTTGTTGTGAATCTCATAGAGTAATACTACCTTTTTGCTAGACATACATAAAGATATCATGTTTGTGAAGCCAGAGTTTCAATAAATATAATTACCTTATGTATAAGCTCACTATCATTAAATTTTCTTTCTTTCTTATGAAAAAGATAACTGAAAGTAGCTTTTTACCAAAATAATATTTACACTCCGTTTTTAGTTGAATTTCTTTCATCCTTTTCCAAAAAAAATATTTTATCTTTTTTCATAAAAATCCTTTTATCATTTAATGATTCATACAGATAAATCCTTGTACTATATTTCATAAATCCTTTTATCCTATTTTTTATTAAATACTTGATGTTATGATAGTTGCAAAAAAGCTTGCCAACGGAGATGGGAGAATTTAGTACAAATATCCATCACCATAAAGTTTCATCAACTTTATGTTTTAGAGCATAACCAATAATGACTTGTTCAGTGAAAAAACTGAACTAAACTAGGCACAACACAACCAGATGTGACTTGTTCACGTATCCGTGACTGGTTCAATTTAATTTTGTGGCTAGTAAATTGAACATAAGAGTGGTGGATAAAAACGACAAATTATTGCAAAGTTGGATTAAAACGGTAAAGACTTTGCCGTTTTAATCCATTCTTGCAATAAAACGACAAAGTCTTTGTCAATTTGTTACAAATTAAATAACAAGGCAAAGGCTTTGCCATTCTAGTTAATTTTTGTTTACGATAAAATTGCAAAGTCTGCCGTTTTATTTCAAATTCAATAAAAAACAAAGACTTTGCCTTTTTATTTATTGCTGATTTACCTATAAAAAAACTGGTTCTGTAATTGTTTTTTTTTTTTTTTTTTGGGATGGGGAGCAAGTTCGTTCGGTTAAAAGCAGGGGAAAAGTTGTAATTGAACAAGTCGGTTGTTGGTAATGGTCTTACTACTTTGAACTGTTGTAATAATTAATTACAAAACTATAATTCTGTTTTCTTTAGAATTAAACTATGTACTGAATATCTCCCATCGTTACCAGTTTCATTTTGTTCAAAGTACAGTTAGTTCTTGATTTTCAAAAGATCATGCTGAATATAGTATGGCAACCATCCATTATGGTGACACTGTCTAAAACTCGAAAACTCTTATGGGTATGGGTACTATACTATCGTCAACACAGTGTAAATATGTTAAATTCCCTCCTTACGCATATATTGCAGGTACCTCTTTGCTAGCTTTACTGTTTTTTGAATATTTTCCACGATATTCAGCCTATGTACTTCTTAGTTCAGTAAATGGATGTCTTTCTAACACAAAATGCTTGCTATGACTATATTTTAAAAGAAATGCTGTGGTCTTTTATCTAAAAGATTAGCATTTTTACTTTTATTTAAAGAGGTAATGAATTTATACATTTCATCAGAAATATAAATTGAGTTTACCTTTTTATGGTTTTCTGTTTTTTTTTTAAAAAGATGAGTGAATTTATATTTTTATCAAAAAAGATAAATGAACTTATTTTTTAAATATAAAGATAAAATTATTTATCTTTTCTGAACAAAAGATAAATGAATATGTTTTTTCATAATGATAAATCCTTTAGAAAATTTTTGTTTACCTTTAGATAAATGAATTTATTTTGTCCACGGCATTCTAGGTAACTTGCATATCAATTACTAATTAGAACATTGTAATAAAACATCAAGTCTTTTCATGCTGTCAACAGGATAGTAGACTTTATTTACTTAATACGTGGTTACAGTTGGTGTGCTAGTATTTTCAAATGAATAAGTTTGTGACATATTTTTTACAGCATGATCAACTGGATACATCAAGGCGAAGCATTCTCTAATTCTACTTGACAGACTGAAATCTAAACAATAGCTGAAGTTTCTAGATTCCAGCTTCCTAAATCTAGATAGAAAATGCTTGAAATGAATCGTATGCGAGCTTGAAACATTGTGATTGTTTCTTGATGATTTTCGAGCAAGAGGAGAATTCCATTCATGTTTCATTATTAAATTTGTTTGCATTCAGTATCAATCTAGATTCAAGATAAGTTGATTTCCATTAGTGTTATAGCAAGCAGTAACATGACATGCCGTCCAAATTCTGAAGCATTATCTGCTGATGAAGCTTTATACCATTCACGCAAACTGATCTTCAAATGATGCATGTACTTCTAGCTGCTTTAACATGCTGAATCAAACAATTGGAAGTGCATGACCAGCGGCTCTACATTTCTCTGCCATGCGTTACTGCCTACTGAACGAGCAACGGCTCTGTACCTGATCTTCTCTACGCCCTATTACGGTTGATCTCTACATGCATTGACTCTCCTGAAGCATAAATGCCGAAGTGCTTTTCCAAAACCAAACAACCTTGAAGCTTACCTTTGAGCAGTAGCAATTGATCTGTACAATAGAAGCCAATTTTGTTCTCATATGTATAGTTTGATGAAGTCTAAGGTGTATATCTCAATTGTATTATTTTCACGTGCTCAGCTCCACAATTTACTGTTAAGACGCATGTACATATAAGCTTGTCAAAGAAATTGTAGTTCTTTTATTGATTTCATTTGTTGTCTGCATATGCAGGTCTCGTGCTAGGTGCTCTATTATGCTTTTCAAAATATGTTAAAGTGGTCACATGAATACAAAACGGTTTTTATACATGGTATTCCTTTTATTTATTTATTTTTATTTTTATTTTGAGTGTAAAGAATAATTGATGTTCGTAGCTACATGAATACAGAACTTTAATCGTATTAAATATGTTTACTGGGCTAAATTGTACTTTTCTAAAGCGGTAAGTACATCCATAAAAGGACTAACGAACAATGTTAAAAACAACACTATGTAATTAATTTGTATATCTTTATCATACACATAGATTCATACATGGGTCAAGGTCTGACATGTATTCAGTTCAGTTTAAGAATAAATTTTTTCCAAACAGCGGAAATAAAATAGGATAGATTAACAAAGCATCAATATTTATTGATATATTATAAATGAGGTTTCATGAAATTGTTTTGGGTTTAACTACCAAACAAGTATCACTAAATTTCCTATTTAAGCTCAGATATATCATTAAGTAATGCATCATCCAAATTTGCAGTGGAATTCATCATCGTCATTATTACTAAAATAACTACACAAATGCAGAAAAATTATAACTAATACAACAATAGAAAATGGGACAGACCGTACTCGTCTCATGTCAACAAGAAATATATAGTGTCGTCTTATTATTCATGAACACACTTTACATCCTAACAAAAATACAATATACTCTCAAGAAAACTCCCCTTTATCTAGTCAGGTAATAATGCATTATCACGCCAAATTAACCACATAGTTCCATACTTTGGGTTGCAGTAGTGGAACTATCGGTACTACCATCTTGAGTTGGATAAGCATAACCTGTAGCGTCGTCTCCACATGCTTTGTAGCCGTAAGCATTGCTGTCTGTAGCAGCTGCAACTGAGCTGATGCACTAATTGGTAGTTCTTGTTAAAGGGTATTAGAGTAATTGTATCCAATTTGTTGTGGTGGATAGCCTTATACCAAGGATATGATACTGAGCATAGCAGTTGCTATTACTGTTGTGGGGGATCCCATATCAACGGTTCAGATGGTGGTTGGTACCTCTTTTGTGAGTATTCAGCTAACATTGTCTAACTCCTTGTTTAATTCTATAAGGATACAGCAAAAAAATCTAGTACATGTAGTAAAGTTCAGATAATTGATGGCACAGATAAGGAAACAAAATATATGTGTAAAGCTAGCATACTCCAACTATATATGTATTCACATGGATGTAAACGCATGATTTCTACTTACCAACTAACAAAAGAGGAGCCCAAGTGACATCTGAAGTGCTATGCTCTTTCCTTTTACTCCAAAAATAAAAGACAACATAGCGTATGTAAAAACAAGTTGTAATATAATTGTTCTATTATGCTTATGGTCAAAGATATTGTCAATAATTTAATACTTAAAAATGCTCCTTATATCCATTCTACAACCATTTAGGAATATACCAACATTTGAAGTTGAACAAAATATCATAGTAAGCATCATCAGAGAGTATCATATGATGGAAGACCAAATATCTAATAAATCACTAAAAGATGTCTAATATATATATTGCTGTTCGATCAGCTTCAAAATAAATGACAAGCAAGAATCGAATACTTAAATATAAATTTTACATCAACCTATTATGTTAATGTATCATATCTAATTCATCCGTACAAGATGTGACTCACAAAACAAAGACATAGATTATGAGATATGAGTGTACTATGACTGATCTAATGAACAAAATTCCTCCATTGGTGCAATAATAACTATTACTTCGTGTCTCTTGATTCATATGTAATGAATACTATAGACTGTGAATAACATGCTTGCTTACTATTTTGAAGCGATATTGTAGGCAATAGATAAAACATTTTATATATTAAGCTCAAAATATCTCTTTATCATAATTTTCAAGATATTATTACTACTTTTATCATTATATAAAAGGTAAAAGATAAATGATAAACTAGTTTGTCATTTTAAATGATTAAATGCAGGGACAATAAAAAAATTGACATAGTTACTTTTTTGTGTAGCTGTGTCAGTATTTTTATGTTGAAATTATAGGTTCATTGTTTTTTTTTCCTTTCTAATTTTAGTGTAAAGATAAAATTATCCACCATTGTACTAAAATAATCCTATTAATAATTTACATAGATAAAATGATAAGTCAATTTGTCATTTTAAATTTTAAAATGTACAGTTAAAAAGAAGAATTATTTTACCATTCTAACAGTGTAAAAAAATTATCCTTGTGATTATTATGTTACAATTTATACTTGCTGTGTACATATTTGAAGCGATAAAATATAAAAGATAAATATAAAAGGTGAATTTTTATCGTTGTATTGACATTTAATAAATTGTTTGCAAGATGATTTTGTAATTTTATATTTAGAATGTTCGTGAGGTGGAGCCTTGGCGTAACGGTTAGGTCACCCGCATGGTGACCTAGGCCTCTAGGTTCGAGTACGGAAACAACATCTTCGCAATGCGGGGGAAAAGCTACGTACATTATCGATCTCCGCAGAACCCGCTATCGTGCGGGATTCTCGTGCACTGGGTTTCATCTTTATATTTAGAATGTTCGTACCTAAAATGATAAGATATAAAAGATAACAATTAAAAAATAAAAAATAAAAGATAAAATATTAGTATTATATCCCATTCTATATCATTAAAAAATAAAGATAAATATAAAGATATAACAATTAAAATAAAAGCAATGTCCTAGAAACTTATTTAGTAAATGACAAGGGCCTTTAACTTTTTTTCTTTATTTAAAATCCACTTACATAAAATGCTAAAAGATAAATTTATATCCCATTCTATATCATAACAGTAAAAATTAACTTGCTTCAGAAGATAAATTCGTAAAATTCAATTTGCTAAAGTTTCTAAAATTAAATATTTAGCAAAATGTTAAGTTATTTTATCTTTTTATTGAAAAAGATAGATTAAGATATCATTTTAGAATATGAAACTTATAGATGATTACATCATTACCTTTTAATCTTACTACAAATTTTTTACAGAATTCAAATTGATATTAGCAACAAATAGTTCTTCGTTTTAACGAATGATTTTTAAGGTTAATGACCTAGTTTAAAAACTCAAAAGCATTTTGGAAGATTTCTACAAAATTGTTCTGACAACTTCTATCAAAATTAAATGAGGGAACAAATTGTACAAGTAAGACGCGATTCTTTAACGATTAGTTTGTTATATTAACCGACTAGTCCATAAACATATAATTGATTATACTAATAGGTTATAATCAATAAATCTAGTAAATCAGACTAGTCGATTAGTATGAAATCAATTAATCGATTAGGTTTAACTTGATTAGCATAAATTCATGTACAAATAATAAAAACTTTTACCTGTAGGTCTGAATCGGAAATCAGCTAGATATGCACATCTGGAAAACATGAGTCTTTTGGATGAAATCGAATCGATTAGGAGTTTGAAAGGAGATGATTACTTTTCTTTAGATTTAAAAAGATTAATGATAAAAGATATATTTAGTGATAAAGTATGATATTGTTATATCTTTATATTCAAACTGATAAAAGAAAGAGATAAAAAGATAAATAAGCTGATAGTTAATTAACTTTAAAAATAAAAGATAAAATATTTGATAAGCTATGGTATTGTTATATTCAATACTAAAATTGATAAAAGATAAAACATAAATTATAAAAGATAAAATAAGAAAGATAAATAACTTGATAATTACTTGTCTTCGAATTTAAACATGTAAAACATAAAAAACAAATTATTTGACAAACTGTTATATCTTTGTTTTTAAAGTAACAACTTCTTATCTTTTTATATACATTGATAATTTAATTAATCTAAAAATATGGAATATTATTTTTAGTGAAAAAAAATGGTAAATTACTATTTATAAAAAATTAATTGTTATTTTATATGAATTAACAACTTTTTGTACTAAAAATCTTTTAAATTTATTTTCTTAAGTAAAACACTAAACAAAATTAATATATTAAAATAAGTTGATAATTTATTGTAAATAGGTTAACACATCCAACTTCATAAACTATAGTCGAAAACACAACTACAATTTTGGTGATATAAATATTCTTCTATGAACTCTTTTATCATGATATTATGCTTATAATTCACCAACTAAAAATGAATAGGCTGTTGTTATAAATGCATGCATGTCGTAATTAAAGTTCATTATGTGTTGACGCAAAAAATGGCACCAAAACCCAAATATCATATCTGTGCAGTTAAAGCGCTCGGCAGATTCAAAGCGGTGGAGGTGCAAAAAGTCATAGCGGGGATACAGCAAGAATATAGCGGATGGCTCTAAAATAGCATATAAAACTAGTAATTAATGTTTTTACAAATATATAAATGGTAATTAAATGAAAAATTATCATTCAATTGAATTATAATTAATACATAAATAATTTTAGACAAAAAACATGTGCAGATATATTTAAATAAACATAAAACCGTTATATAACATAATTGAATTTAGTAGAATATTAGAGTATTTTCATTTCTGAAAATATATTAGAAATTAAATCAAATAAATTTGTTTCATAATTTTTATAATGAATAAATGCAATTTTTTTAATTCATTTTATTAAAGAAGATATAGCGGAAATAACGGAATATAGCGGGAATAACGAGATATAGCGGAAATAGCGGGGCTTAAAGCGGAAAGGATATATTTTGAGGCTATATGGAAAAATCGTAGCGGTAGAAATCCGCTATAAGATATAACGGGGTTATAGCGGGGTAATAGCGGGGCATTAACTACACAGTATCATATGAAAGCACCAAAATGTAGAGATCCAAACCAAACAAGCAAAAACAATGGAAAGGTAAAAGGAAACACAAGAAATTTTATCGTAGTTTGGCGTAATCTCCAGCCTACATTCACTTTAATCTTTGTTATTAGTTGTTATCTCTTCGGTTACAATGAGTTATATCAGTTCTGACCACAATATATAGGATCTCAGATTTGCAAATGAGTTTCTATAGTATTTGAAGGAGAAGATAGGAGTGAAGAAGAAGCAGAGTGAAGATCCCCTTTTAGTTGCAGTATGGCTGGTATTTATAGAGAAACAGCTGCATGGAGTTAGAAGTCCGCTTGCATTGAAGACCAGGAGGAAACCCAAGGCCACACGAGTGAAATATAGGGCCCAAAAGCCATAAATTCCTATCGATACCGATAGGATTCGTATCGGTACCGATAGGAATTGACTTGTGCAAAATCAATTATTGTACTTCCTTCACTCTTCCATCTCCTTTTTGATGCTTTTCAAATTCTTTTCCATAGTCTTTGAATTGTTCTGATGACTCTTGTTAATACATGAACTGCCTTGCTTTCTTGTCTTTCTTCTCATCAATCCTGAGAATTGTTCGCCAAACTCTGAAAAAGCACTTGACCACGAGAGATTGAGGTTGTATATGAAGTGTATAGGGTTGTAAAGCCAAGAAGTGGAGGAAATTTGTATCGGCCCCGATAGGAATACTTAGCTCCAATCTTAGTGATTTTTTTGAGTGTACTTTCTACTTCTTCTAAGTGTGTTTTTCAAGTTTTCGAATCGTTTCGTCTTCGTTTTGACCTTCTAACTCTGGTTGAAATCTGTTGTGGTCAAAAAACAGGTTAACACTTACTCCCCAAAGTACGTCTTTCGAATGTAAGAATTAAGTTGTGTGCTTTACTCAAAAAAAAGTTCCGGTAGAAAACATTATTAGGTAGTTGAGCACTCCGGCTTTCCATCGATCCTGATCTCAGTGAATCATCCGATTTGTTCGGAATTTCTTGCAAATCAAGTCGTTCCAAACCTTTTATAGCTAAGGACTCCAACCCTTGCTTAAGTGTTATTCATACATCATGATCATTCTGATTTCATTGAGAGTTTTATTACACCGCATATCAAAATCGTCCCGTGTTCATCTGGGATTTATATGTTTAACTCTAATTACAAAACGTTCAAATCCTTTTATCAAATTAACATCTGTTCTAGGGCTCGATCTCTCCAAATCGTTAAGCATCCAATCTAGGATTTGGTCTCTCTGGTTCGTTTTTCTTCCAATCTAGGGTTCAATCTCTCAGGATCGTTCATATTCCAACTTAGAGTTCGATCTCTCCGGACCGTTCATCATCCAATCTAGGGTTCGATTCCTCCGGATCCTTGCCGAACCCAATACGCTCGTTCTTCGACGAGGGGACCCAACGACCAAGCAAACTCATCCACTCATTCTCCGATGAGGGGACTTACTTTTGATCTCTCCGGATCCTTGCTGAGCCCAATCCTCTTGCTCTCTTATGAGGGGACTCAACGACAAGCAAGTCCATCAACTTACTCTCCGGTAAGGGGACTTACTTCTTACGGCCACTGCTCCGTCTCTCCTGTCAGGACTACCAGGATTAATATCATTCATCACATTCAATTGGATTTCAAAAATCAAATATTCAAATCGAAGCAAACAAGCAAACATAAGTCCTAATTATTCATCTCAGACATCCATCTCAGAGCGTGCCTTGAGACCGATCGAGATCTTGTACACGTGTAAGCGGTCTGAAGTTATTATTATCTTATCTATTCTTCTCGGACATTCAACTCAGCATGCCTAGAGATCAATCGAGATTTCATACACATGTAAGTGGTCGGAGATTATTATTGCCTTAAAATGGAAAGAAAGCGCAAGAAATGAATCTGACTCATGTCCATCCTGATCATGGGATTACCATCCTCGACTCAAACCCATGTTCGTTCCTTGATGCATTCGCTGCAAATGGTGGTTGCTCCGACTGCACCATCGTAGTCGAGTTCCTTATGTACGGTTGCAGCTGACTGCTCTGAAGCGGTTCTTCTATCAGATCACGAAGGTGTTGGCACTCGTTCGTTTCATGTCTGTCTAGCTCATAGAAGATGCAAAACTTTCCAGATCTTCTCTCCCGATCAGTGGGTTCTCTCTTAGCTGACTTTCGGTAGGGGACTGCCCCCAGTATGTAGGTATATCTTCTCCGGGGTTTCAGTTAGATCAGTGAAAGAAGAGAACTTCGATTCCCTCCTTTGCCGTTTCGGTTCTCTAAAGTCGTAATCAGCTTTTCGTTTTCCTTTGTCTTTTCCATATCCTGCTCCGAGTAATCCTCTGCCATCCACAGCATTATTAGCCTTAGCGTCCTCTTGTCACATATATCTCTCGGCTTCAAGTTCAAAGTAAAACTCCACGAGATCCATCGGATCCCTTCTCAATGCAGTTTTGAAGTCGGTCTTGCTTGCAACTCCAGGAACTGCCACCATTAAGATTATCGATGGATTCGGCTTGTTGACTACGACGGTTGCCACGTTAAACTTAGACAAATAGCCTCTCAAGGTCTCTCCGGGCTTTGCTTTACGCTTGATAACGTCATCACGTTCTTTGGTCGAGAGATATGAACTCTGAATTGTCTTAAGAACCTATTCATCAAGTCGGTCCAAATGCTTATGGACCTATTCTCCGGCCGTCTGAACCACATCGCTGCTAAGTCGGTCAGATATAACGGAAAGCACCACCCCATCACCTCCTCAGAAGCACCCAACACCTTCATATGTCGGATGTATCTCATTAGATGAACAGTTGAATCTGTTTTCCCATCGTACATTTTTAGCCTCAGAAACTTGAAATCCAAAGGATTTCTTGCATTCTTGATGTTAGGGGTAAATGGATTCCTGCTTACATCCTCTAAACTCTAGTCTGGAGGTCCACCCCTAACTATCTTTCTGATCATCTCAGCCATCCGTCCGTTGTCGTCTAATGGTAGACTTTGACCACCAGCTGCATTCTTTTCCTTGTCGTCTAATGGTAGACTTTGATTAGCACCTCTGGTTTCATTCTGTCATCCGAGGAAGTTCTGACACATATCCCTCCGATTGTTGTGTACTTGTGGTCTGTCTTGTATTTCTGCCTCTAGCATCGTCCGTTTTCAACATTCCAGCTTGCCCCAAATTCAATCCAACATTCCCCCTGAGTATATTCCTCTCAATGCCGAAAGGATTGGAATCGGCACCGAGTGGTCTTGTTTGTGGGGGTATTGTTTCAATTTGCTCCACTCCAACTTTAGATGTTCCTAGTCTTTAGTTCTGAATTCCAGCAGCTCCAACTATTCTTTATTGTCCTAACCTTTGGAAAAATCCATCTAGCATCTCATGTTCTCGGACCATTATTTCATCTTGCATTTCTTTCATCATCCTCTCCATCTCCTCTTTGGTCACGTAGATGGAACGATTAGAATTTGAGAACACCTCCTAACTACCCTCATGCTCTGGTTGACTTCCTCAAATCTTAGATCTAATGTTAAGTCTCTTCATCTTCTCCAAACTTCAAACCCAAGCTTTAGGTTGTGAGATCTAGCTCTTTCTTGGTGAAAGCACCAAAATGTTGACGTCAAAAATGACACCAACACTCAAATATCATATGAAAGCACCAAAACGTAGAGATCCAAACCAAACAAGCAAAAACAGCAGGAAAGTAAAAGGAGATACAAGAATTTTCACAGTGGTTCAGCGTAACCTCCGACCTACGTCTACTTTAATCTTTATTATTAGTTGTTATCTCGTCGGATAACAATAAGTTATATCAGACCTGACCACGATCTAGTGGATTTCAGATTTGCAATGGAGTTTCAAGAGTATTTGAGGGAGAAGATAGAAGTGAAAAAGAAGCAGAGTGAAGATCCTCTTTTAGTTGCAGTAGGGCTGGTATTTATAAAGAAATAACTGCATGAAGTCAGAACCTTACTTGCATTGAAGTCTAAGAGGAAGCCCAAGGCCATACGAGTGATAATATAGGGCCCGAAAGCCATAAATTCCTATCGGTACGATAGGAATCGTATCGGTGCCAATAGGAATTGACTTGTGCAAATTCAATTCTTGTACTTCTTTCACTCTTCCACCTCCTTTTTAATGCTTTCCAAACTCTTTTCCATAGTCTTTGAGTTGATTCTAATGACTCTTTTGTTAACACTTGAACTATCATGTTTTCTTGGATTTCTTCTCATCAATCCTGAGAATTGCTTGCCCAAACTCTAAAAAAGCACTTGATCACGAGAGGTTGAGGTTGTATATGACGTATATGGGCTTGTGAAGCCAAGTGGAGGAAATTTGTATCGGCACCAATAGGAATCGTATCGCACCAATAGGAATAATTAGCTTCAATCTTGGTGATTTTTCTTGAGTGTACTTTTCTATTTCTTCTAATCGTGTTTCCAAGTTCTCGAGTAGTTTCGTCTTCATCTTGACGTTCTAACTCTGGTTGAAATCTGCTTTGGTCAAAAAGCGGGTTAACACTATGCATACTCTAAATTGATGGAAGCTATGATATATATTAGACTAAATCACTTTAACTAGACAACTGGATTTTTTTATAATGATCCTAATAAAACTTAAGTACATAAAAACTAGTATGAAAGATCAATCATAAAACCTTCGAAAGTATCTTCGTAGAAAATAACTTTAAAAG
The DNA here is from genome assembly GCA_030737815.1 of Allium fistulosum. NCBI lineage: Eukaryota > Viridiplantae > Streptophyta > Magnoliopsida > Asparagales > Amaryllidaceae > Allium > Allium fistulosum. Next base: position 896,715,841 of record CM060902.1, read on the forward strand.
AAATTACCCATAAACAAAATTCATACAACATCAGGAAATTACAATATGATTCTACTACCAATGTTACTAAAAGTATAAATCATACCAAGATATTAAAAATCAAGATTATAGAACTACTTACTTCAAAACTAAAGTGAAAAATATATAAACAGTTGAAAGTTTTGTTTAAATTAAAATCAATACTACTAAACTAACAAAAAAATTATAATTATGAAATCCACTTTTTATCGGTACTACTTTTCTTCAATTTCATTCAGGAAACTTCAAATTCCCTCAATTTTTAGCTTTGAAAAAGTGTAGATCTCTTGCACCTAGTACTCGACCCATTTTGAGATGATGGACTATATTATTCTGGTTTCGAATTTGGCGAAAGTTCATTTGATATTCTGATTTTAACAAAAATCAAGTTATAGAATGTCAAAATGAGAGTAGAAAGCAAACCAGCGTTCATTTATTGAATAGAGGAGTAACATTGTAATTTCATTTTTATGTCCATAACATTATTAGGGATGTTGGTCTGGAAACTAGTTTAAAGTAGAAATCCTCATCAAATATTTATAGTTACTAGTTTAACATAAACTAATTAGAAAAATAATAATCCACATTATCATTCAAAAAATTAAAATCCACAATCAAATATAAAAGGTTGCATCTTCTAATTTCGCATAAAGATACTATATTTTAATTAAGACAAGTTCATTTATATTATTTTATAAACATAAAACCTTTTATTTTATTTCATAATGATAAATTCTTTTAGCTTTTCACATTAATGTGAAAAGAAAATTCTTGTTTAGTTTCATTACATCACAAATACCTATGTTAACCAGCTTTTTAGACAAAGTAGATTTCAACTGACTTAGAAGATCAACACAAGAACGAAATAGAACTTGGAAACACAACCAAGACTAGAGAGTTGAGCACAAGAATTTTGAGATGAAAATTGGCTAAGCATTTAAACTCGGTACCGAGCCACTTAGGTCGGCACCGAGTTATTTTTCCTCCATTTTCTACCTCCCAAACACCGTACATCTTTTATACTACTCCAACAACTCGTGGTCAAATGATTTTCTTAAGATTTGGACTAGCAATTACAAGGATCAACGGGAAGAAAAAAAAAAGAAAACAGCCACCAGAAAGATCGCAAGAATCAATTCAAAGCCGAAGGAAACAAGCTTAGAACAACTCAAGTAGATGGTAGAAAAGCTAGCAAATGAAAAAAGTTCAACATGCGTCAAAAGAAATAACTCGGTACTGAGTTGTGCTTTTGACTTACTAGCCCCCGAGCTCTCTTGTGCAACATTGGGTTGTCTTCTGGACTTCAGTTCAAGCGGGCTTCTAGACCTGTACACCTATTTCCTTATAACTACCAGCCTACCTGCAACCAAAAGGGGATCTTCTCCAATTCTCTAACTTTTGGATCTGGAACTCCTTCACTCCTATCCTCTACCTCAAAAACGCTCTAAAAACTCCATTGTAAATCTTAGATCCACTAGATAGTACTCAAATTTGATATAACTAATTGTAATTCAAAGAGATAACAGCTAATAACAAAGATTGAAGTGGATGTAGGTCGAAAATTACGCCGAACCACTATAAAAATTCTTGTCTCCTTTTACTTTTCTACTTTTTCTTTTATTTTGATAGAACTGATGCTTTCATCTGATATTTGGGTATTGATATCCATTTTCTGGATTAACATTTTGGTGCTTTCACCGAGAATGAACTAGATCTGAAGGTTTGAAGCTTGAATATGATATTTGGAGAAGATGAGACCTAACACCGGATCTAAGGCTGAAAGAAGCCAACCAGAGCCCAGGGGCGATCAAGAGGTTCAAACTCTAATCAAATCATCTACGTAACCAAAGAAGTGATGGAAAGAATGATGAAGAAGATGCGGGATGGAGTGGTAGCTAGACAATAGGAAATGCTTGAAGAATTTTTCCAAAGGATGGGACAATAAGGAATAATTAGAGCTGTAGGAATTCAGAACCAAGTGTCAGGAACCAATGTAGGAGCATCTGAAATTGGAGCGAAATAAACTGGAGCAATGTCCCAACAAACAGAACAGCTCGGTACCGACCCAAATCAACTCGATACCGAGAGAACAATACTACGGGGCAATGTCGGAGTGGCTGCTGGAATGCCGGGAATGGATAATGCAAGAGCTAGTAATGTGATCGGAACGTGAATGAGCAACGATCGAAAGAATATATGCTAGAACCTCCCCATAGGAACGGAAGACAGAATGAAGCCAGAGGAGCAGGCCGGAACGCTATGTACAGCCAGAGGAGCATGTGCCAGAGTATGTATCGGAGTTCCCCCCCATAGAAGCAGGGGGCATAATATAATTGGTAGTCTGAGACTTCCGTTAGATGATAACAACAGGATGACTGAGATGATTAGGATTATAGTTATAGGTGAACTCCCGGACCATAGTTTAAAGGATGTAAACAGGAATCCATTCACTTCTAATATCCAGAATGCAAGGAATCCTCCTGAGTTCAAGCATCTGACACTGGAAATATACGACGGAAAGTCGGATTCGACGGTTCATCTGATGAGATGCATCTGACATATGGAAGTGTTGAATGCTTCTGAGGAGGTAATGGGGTAGTGCTTCCCATTATACTTCATGGACTTGGCGGAGATGTGGTTCAGACAGCTGGAACATGGGTCCATAAGCACGTGGACCGATTTGGTGAATAAGTATTTAAGATAGTTCAGAGTTCATGACTCACGATCGAAGAATGTGATGACGCTGGCAAGCGTGAAACAAAAGCCTGGAGAGACCTTGAGAGGCTATTTGATAACATTCAATGCGACAGTCGCAACCGTCGATAAATCAGATTCGTCTATAGTCTTAATGATGGCAGTATCTAGAGTCGCAAACAAGACCGACTTCAAGATTGCTTTGGAAAGGAATCCGCCGATGGGTCTCATGGAATTCTACTATGAAGCTGAGAAATATGTGTCAGGAAGACGTCGAAGCTGAGGATGCTGAAATTAACGCTGCGGATGGTGGAGAACTTTATGGAACAGAATATGGAAAGGATAAAGGAAACGAAAAGTTGATGACAACTTCGGAAACCGAAATGGCAAAGGAGGAAATTGAAATTCTCTTCCTACACCGATCTAACTGAAACACCGGAGAGGATATATCTGGACACTAGGGAATAGATCCCCTATCGGAAACCAGCTGGGAGAGATCCCGCAGATCGGGAGAGAAGATCTGGAAAGTTTTGCATCTTCCATAAGCTGGAGGGGCATGACACAAACGAGTGTCGACACCTTCATGATCTGATAGAAAAGATGGTTCGAAGCAACCGGCTACAACAGTATGTGAGGAATCAAGCTGATATGGTGCAGGCGCAGCAACCACCATTTGTGGCAAATGCATCAAGGATCTGGATCGAGACTCATAATCTCATGATCGGGATGGACGAGATGCAAGTTCGCTTCCTGTGCTTTGCCTTTTGCTTTGAATAATTAAAATAATAATAAACTCAGACCGCTTACACGTGTACGAGGCCTAAATTGGTCTCTAGGCATACTCTGAGCCGGATGTCTGGGATGACTAGTTAGAATAATAATAACCTCGGACCGCTTACATGTGCACAGGCCTAGATTGGTCTCTAGACACGCTCTGAGTCGGATGTCTGAGATGGATGATTAGGATTTCTGCTTGTTTGTTTTGATTTGAATATTTGACATTTGAAAAATCAACACTGAACGTGATGACCAATATTGATCGCTTTAAGTACCGTCCGGAGAGACGAGACCGGAGTGAAAGGTGCAAGTCCCCTTGCCGAAGAGCGAGCGGATGGGCTTGTACGATATTGATCACTTTAAGTCCCGTCCGGAGAGACGGGACTGGAGTGTAGGGTGCAAGTTCCCTTACCAAAGAGCGAGTGTATGAACTTGTACGATATTGATCGCTTTAAGTCCCGTCTGAAGAGATGAAACCGGAGTGCGGGTGAAAGCACCCTTGCCGGAGAGTGGGTAGATGAACTTGGACGATATTGATCGCTTTAAGTCCCGTCCGGAGAGACGGGACCAAAGTGCAGGGTGCAAGCTCCCTTGCCGAAGAGCGAGTGGATGAGCTTGCACGAAAAGTAAATCCCCCACCGAAGAGTTAGCGGATGGACTTGCTTTGTCATTGGGTCCTCTCGCCGGAGAGTGAGCGGATTGAGCTCAACAAGGATCTGGAGAGATCAAATACTAGATTGGAAGATCAACGGTCCAGCGAGACCAAGCCCCGGAATGGATGTAGATTTGAATGCCTCGCAATCGAAGAAAGAAAGATGAATCTTGGGCGAACATGGGATTTCTTGGATGTGAAACGATATCTTTGGATAAGAGACAAACTGATCATGATTCGTAGCTGACACTTAAGCGAGAACTGGAATCCAAAGCTATAATAGGTCTAGAACGGCCTATGACTCGCTAGAGAATCCTTCCAAAGCTATAATAGGTCTAGAACGGCTTATGACTCGCTAGAGAATCCAAAGGAACTGAACGATTCACCAAGCTTGAAATAGCCGGAGAGCTCAACCATCGAAGACTAATTGCTGGAACTTGTTCTTGAGCAAAATACACCCTACATTCGAAAGTCGTACTTTGAGGGCAAGTGTTAACCTGCTTTTTAGCCAAAACAGATTTCAACTGGACTTAGAAGATCAATACAAGAACAAAACGATTCACGAACTTGAAAACACAACCAGGAGGAGTAGAGAGTTGAGCACAAGAATTTTGAGATGAAAATTAGCTAAGTATTTAAATCGGTACCGAGCCATTTAGGCCGGCACCGAGTTATTTTCCCTTCATTTTCTACCCCCAAACACATACACCTCTTATACTACTCCAACAACTCGTGGTCAAGTGTAAGATTTGAACGAGCAATTTTAAGGATCGACGAGAAGAAAACAAGGAAGTAGCTATCAGAAAGAACGCAAGAATCGACTCAAAGTCAAAGAAAAAGAGCTTAGAACAACTCAAGTAGACGATAAAAAAGCTAGCAAGTGAAAAAAGTTCAACTTGCACCAAAAGAAATAACTCGGTACCGATTTAAATGACTCGGTACCGAGTTGTGCTTTTGACTTGTTGGCTCCCGAGCTCTCTTGTGCAACATTGGGATGTCTTCTGGACTTCAGTGCAAGCAGGCTCCTAGACCTGTACACATGTTTCCCTATAAATATCAGCATACCTGCAACCAAAAAGGGATCTTCTCCAGTTCTCTAACATTTGGATCTGGAACTCCTCCTTCGCCACTCCTATCTTCTACCTCAAAAACACTCTAAAAACTCCATTGTAAATCTGAGATCCACTAGATAGTAATTAGATCTAATATAACTAGTTGTAATCCCTAGAGATAACAAAAATTGAAATGGATGTAGGCCGGAGATTACGTCAAACCACTATAAAAAATTCTTGTGTCTCCATTTACTTTTCTGTTTTTTATTTATTTTGATAGAACTTTTGAGTGTTGATCCATTTTCTGGATTAACAACCAAACAGCTACTTTATGAAAATAAACAGTTTTATCTTTTTCTTAAAAGTATTTTTTTCATAAAGTTAAAATGTTATATCGTTAATGAGTTAAATTGTTTTATCTTTTTCCAGTAAGGTGGTATGTTTCATTAACTTCCATAAAGATGAAAAGTTTTATTCTTTTCATCAAGGTGAATTCTTTTATCTTCTTTCAAGGAGATATTTTTATCTAATTTCATAACGATAAATTCTTTTACCAATTCGCATTCACTGTGAAAAATTAAAATGATACCCAATTTAATTACATCGCGATTACAAAATAATTACTTTATAAAGATAAAAGGTTTTACATTTCTTCTTAATGATAAAAGGTGTTATCTTTGTAACGAAAATACATTTATGTTCATTTATCATTTTATAATGAAAAATGTTATTTTCATTATCATTTCTCAATGTTAATCGGATACGTCCAATTTAAACTCAGCAAGTTTAGGATTCTATATTTATTTTTCATTTTACAATGAAAACCTCTTAAATTCTTAAATCATTTTTCAAAGTTGGCTATGCTCATTGTTCAAATTAAAAAAGGAAAGTCTACATTGCTAAATTCTTTATCACTTCTTAAAAAAGGGTAAATACCTTTATCATTTTATTAGTTCACAAGCAGAAATGATAAATTCAATTGATTAAGGTTCAAAGAATTCTACAAAATTATTGGAGATAAAATATGTTAGATATTTACCTCGTTTGAAATTGCAATCCAATTTTGATCGTTTTTTTGATGATTTGTAGTATAAATCTGCATTGGATTGAACAGAAAAGGCAACGGATTTCAATGAATTTTTGTCGAATGAGGCTAAGGCTTCGTTTGTTAAAATGGCTGAATGCTGAATGCTGAAGCTGAAGCTGAATGCTGAATGGTGCGTGCTGAATGCTGAATGTTGAAATGTTGTTTGATTGATTGCTGGTTATAGATACGTCTTATTGTAATAACTTATTAGTTGACAAATTTGCCCTTTGTTGTTAATGTCATTTATCACTTGAATAGGACGATGAAAGTAAATGGCATGAGTAACAAATACAAATAAAAAATATTCAATGGCATTCTACAGGAGATTAAAAACAAAACTGTTTATTAAAACACATATTATATTTGCCACAAATTAGACAAGATCGGCAATTTGATCATGCAAATTTGCCATAAAAGCTTGCGACTCGGATGAAAATACTTCACTATGACTTGGTGGAGCTTGAGGTGGTTCTTGATTATCAATTCCATGGCTTGTTTCATCATTTGCAGCATCTTCTTCTTGCTCAGCTTCCAAAAATAATTTGTCATCTAGTGAAACCGACGTAGAAAGTTGTGTATCGCCATACACGCAATAACAATATCTCTTTGGTGGGAAAATTTGTATGGAGGCATTTTAACTAAAATGGGAAATCTTTTCTTTAGTACACCAAAACTTCGTTCGATGACATTTCTTAATCGTGCATGTGCATGGTTGAATCTTTCTTTTTTATTTGTCGCAGTGTTATTTCTGTAACTTTTCAACCAATAACGTGTGTTGAGATAAGGAGATAGAAAGCCTCTGGTATATGTATAAGCCGCATCACAAAGGTAATACTTATCTATATTAAGATTAAAAAAAATAAGTCAATACGTTAGCACGATTATTATAAATAAATTCATGGAATTTACTTACATAAAGGAGGGATTGGAGAGTTATTAACAGGATTGCGAATTGTTTCATTAAGCACCCTGGAATCATGAGCTACTCCCTCCCATCCTGCCATGACATATATGAATTTCATATCGAAATCACATACCGCCATAACATTTTGATAACAATTACCCTGACCTCTGCCTCTGAATGGAATTTGATCTCGTATTGGAATATTTGCATCTACTAAAGTGCCATCCAATGCCCCTATTGCACCTTTAAAAGGACCTTCTCTTAGTTGTACGTGGGATTGTATATTTTCAACATGTTTGTCAAAATCTGGCGGAATTATCATTTCTCGAGCGAAATCTTTCATGGCTGACAAAACTTCATGAAAATACTTGCTGACTGTTTGACCTGAATGTTGGTAACGATATCTAACAATACGATTTCTACAGTTATGGCATATGATGGATAAAAACATTGCCATTTTCTCTTCAACATCGATATATTTACTGTCCACCAGCCAATTCTTCTGTCGAAAATAGCAACATAACTTCATAAAAGATGATTTATCCATTCTAAATTTATCATACATCACAACTGAAGGACCAATCAAGAGCTCTTTCTTGTACTCTTTTTCAGAAAGGGAAGAAGTCCAAACTTTTTGTCTACCATTTTTACGTTTCTTGACCTTAAGCAATATTAAAAGTGATAACAACATCAAAAGCAACCTTTTTTTTGACATCATCCTAAAATATTAGAAACATAAGTTAATTAGATGCATTACTTAAAGCTCGGATAATGAACTCAAAAAAGGCCATTTATGACTACATTACATGTACTCTACACTAGTACCAGGTTTGCAATGAGAATTTTAAATTGCAAGCAAAATACACATCAATCGTAAAATAAGTGAATACCATCAATATGTTACAGCATACAACTGTACTATCCAACATGAAATATGTATTAACTTAAAAAAAGACAAATATCTACTATGTTCAATAAAATAGCATCGACATAGCTACAGACAACACGTTAACTGGACATACATAATTGTTGTAGCTCTTGACAATTATTTGTTTGGAAATAGAACCTACTGAATCCACCTTCTTCAAAATAAAAAGCTAATCATACATTATTAAATGCCTAACACGTAATTTAAAAATTCAAGTCTGTTAACTATACTCTCCTCATCCAAGAAAGCTACCCTCATCTCTGGTTTTTCGCAAAATAATACTTTAGCTTTGATATACTCCTGTTGGGATATAGCACTCATGTTCTTTAATTCTTTTAACGCAACAATTACATCTTCTATCGAAGTTCCCTTTCCAGCCTCCTCCTTGTCAATTTGGTCTTTTAGAACTCCAACTAAATCTTCAATTTGTTTTTCCACTGATTCACCACTTGAATTACGCTTTCTTTTTGTAGATGGAGGAGGTTTGAACTTAGTAGAAACATTATCACCATTCTTCTCATTAAACGAACTGTTATGCCCTCCGGTGATTGCAATTCCATCAAAAAACTCATCTTCCACATAAGTAGGCAAACGATCTTCCTCTATCTCTACATCAGCTTCCGCTGTAATATCATCTTCCACTTGAATGTTATCTGTATTAGGTGGTGGATCAGATGATGCAGAGGACCATGCATTGTCTCCTTTTGCCAAAGTACTATCAAAAATGACCTTCAACATCTCAATATTTTCTAAAGGATTATTTCGAAATTTTCGTGCTTTAGGATGTTGCTGTTCAATGAGATAAACATGACAAATTAATTTTACAATGTGAGAAAAATAATTAAATTATTATTAACACAACGTAAAGCATATGTATTGAACTTGCCTTAACGACCTCATTCCATTTTTCTGGAGGCCAAAGTATGGTGTTCGTCTCAGCACAGTATCCATGTCCAGATAGTCCAGTTAGTTTAGTCCAAAGTGCATAATCATCTCTTAAATAAGTATAATGGTTTTTGAATTGCTTGTGTTCGTAGTTGACTTCCCACTTTGTGTTAAACTCTTTCTCTAGTCTTTTCCACGAGTCTAAAGTCAAGGAAGCTCCTTTACGCCCGTGATTAGCGACTTCTCTTATGCATAACTCAAGAAAGTGTTTTTCCATTTCAGGATTTTCGACAAAAGTGGCTCTGCTCTTAGAAGTTATGGTTACTTCATTGTCCGCACATTTACTTTTAGACTTTTTACATGATGTCATTCCTAATTTAAAAATGGGTAGCAAGCAATTAGAAAAAAGTACAACAAAGTTCAGTGGAAAAAGGTGATCCAAGAAAAAATGCATTTCTCAAAAATGTCAATTTGTGTTTTTAGGACCCTTAAAAATCTTCTCCCAGCTAAATACTAATTGGTTTCAAGGAAAATTAACATTTATGATTTATAATATTTATGAGTTATGTTCTTTATGAAATGAGCAAAAAGAGACAGTAGACCGTCTCTTCTTTTGAACTCTCTATTTAATGGTACTTGTATTTTAAATAAATGGTATCTTTTTAGCTTCCTGCTTCCTTGCAGTCTTTTGACTATCTTGTTATGGCATTTCTGCCTAGAATTGGTGAAGGTAAACATTTGGTCTAGTAAAAAACTGAGAAGAAATGCCATTCTAAAACAATACTTTTTATCTACCCCTTGGGTTGAACTTGCCAATTACCTAAAACAATATCCAAAAGAAGTAACTATATCTGTATGTGTATTATGTTAATGCTATCAATTAAATGGCAACAATCGGATTATTATCTTTTACGCCTTTACAATGCATGCTATACAACATGATGGTGAGCAATATTCAAACAAAGAAGAAAATATAATATAATCCAACGTAGCTTTATAAAACACATAAGAGGTTGTATGTAGCAATGTCAGTGCTATTATACTCCTGCTGTTATATCATCTTTATAAAACACATAATATTATCTTTATAAAACACGTAATATTATACTCCTGTTGTAATATTCGCACCAGAGATAGTTGAACGTAGCTTTATAAAACACATAAAACGTAGCTTTATAAAAACGTAGCTTTTGTTGTAATATTACCTGAACCGTTTGTAATATAATCCACATAAGAGTAATTCAAACAAAGGGTACAGAGATTTTCATAAAATATGTTATGAAAATACATGTGAGGTTAATAAAGAGGTTTCAGATGATATCAAAAGGAAGGAAATATAATATAATCCAACATACCTTTATTCTGTAACCAAAATCAGGAGTGAGAAAAAAGGAAAAGTACCTTTGCTGTACGATCAGAGACCTGCTGCTATGATTTTGAAATAGCTGATGCTGCTGTAAATAGTGAGAAAAACAAATAGGGGTATGCGTTGTAAAATATCTACTGCTGAATCAGAAGTTGGAATAAGCTCCGCATATATGCTTGTTGATATTTTGCTGGTTTGACTGAGTTTTGCTGACACTATCAAAACTCAGTCAAACCAGCAAAATATCAACAAGCATATATGCGGAGCTTATTCCAACTTCTGATTCAGCTGTAGATATTTTACAACGCATACCCCTATTTGTTTTTCTCACTATTTACAGCAGCATCAGCTATTTCAAAATCATAGCAGCAGGTCTCTGATCGCACAGCAAAGGTACTTTTCCTTTTTTCTCACTCCTGATTTTGGTTACAGAATAAAGGTATGTTGGATTATATTATATTTCCTTCCTTTTGATATCATCTGAAACCTCTTTATTAACCTCACATGTATTTTCATAACATATTTTATGAAAATCTCTGTACCCTTTGTTTGAATTACTCTTATGTGGATTATATTACAAACGGTTCAGGTAATATTACAACAAAAGCTACGTTGTGTTTTATAAAGCTACGTTTTATGTGTTTTATAAAGCTACGTTCAACTATCTCTGGTGCGAATATTACAACAGGAGTATAATATTATGTGTTTTATAAAGATAATATTATGTGTTTTATAAAGATGATATAACAACAGGAGTATAATAGCACTAACATTGCTACATACAACCTCTTATGTGTTTTATAAAGCTACGTTGGATTATATTATATTTTCTTCTTTGTTTGAATATTGCTCACCATCATGTTGTATAGCATGCATTGTAAAGGCGTAAAAGATAATAATCCGATTGTTGCCATTTAATTGATAGCATTAACATAATACACATACAGATATAGTTACTTCTTTTGGATATTGTTTTAGGTAATTGGCAAGTTCAACCCAAGGGGTAGATAAAAAGTATTGTTTTAGAATGGCATTTCTTCTCAGTTTTTTACTAGACCAAATGTTTACCTTCACCAATTCTAGGCAGAAATGCCATAACAAGATAGTCAAAAGACTGCAAGGAAGCAGAAAGCTAAAAAGATACCATTTATTTAAAATACAAGTACCATTAAATAGAGAGTTCAAAAGAAGAGACGGTCTACTGTCTCTTTTTGCTCATTTCATAAAGAACATAACTCATAAATATTATAAATCATAAATGTTAATTTTCCTTGAAACCAATTAGTATTTAGCTGGGAGAAGATTTTTAAGGGTCCTAAAAACACAAATTGACATTTTTGAGAAATGCATTTTTTCTTGGATCACCTTTTTCCACTGAACTTTGTTGTACTTTTTTCTAATTGCTTTCTACCCATTTTTAAATTAGGAATGACATCATGTAAAAAGTCTAAAAGTAAATGTGCGGACAATGAAGTAACCATAACTTCTAAGAGCAGAGCCACTTTTGCCGAAAATCCTGAAATGGAAAAACACTTTCTTGAGTTATGCGTAAGAGAAGTCGCTAATCACGGGCGTAAAGGAGCTTCCTTGACTTTAGACTCGTGGAAAAGACTAGAGAAAGAGTTTAACACAAAGTGGGAAGTCAACTACGAACACAAGCAATTCAAAAACCATTATACTTATTTAAGAGATGATTATGCACTTTGGACTAAACTAACTGAACTATCTGGACATGGATACTGTGCTGAGACGAACACCATACTTTGGCCTCCAGAAAAATGGAATGAGGTCGTTAAGGCAAGTTCAATACATATGCTTTACGTTGTGTTAATAATAATTTAATTATTTTTCTCACATTGTAAAATTAATTTGTCATGTTTATCTCATTGAACAGCAACATCCTAAAGCACGAAAATTTCGAAATAATCCTTTAGAAAATATTGAGATGTTGAAGGTCATTTTTGATAGTACTTTGGCAAAAGGAGACAATGCATGGTCCTCTGCATCATCTGATCCACCACCTAATACAGATAACATTCAAGTGGAAGATGATATTACAGCGGAAGCTGATGTAGAGATAGAGGAAGATCGTTTGCCTACTTATGTGGAAGATGAGTTTTTTGATGGAATTGCAATCACCGGAGAGCATAACAGTTCGTTTAATGAGAAGAATGGTGATAATGTTTCTACTAAGTTCAAACCTCCTCCATCTACAAAAAGAAAGCGTAATTCAAGTGGTGAATCAGTGGAAAAACAAATTGAAGATTTAGTTGGAGTTCTAAAAGACCAAATTGACAAGGAGGAGGCTGGAAAGGGAACTTCGATAGAAGATGTAATTGTTGCGTTAAAAGAATTAAAGAACATGAGTGCTATATCCCAACAGGAGTATATCAAAGCTAAAGTATTATTTTGCGAAAAACCAGAGATGAGGGTAGCTTTCTTGGATGAGGAGAGTATAGTTAACAGACTTGAATTTTTAAATTACGTGTTAGGCATTTAATAATGTATGATTAGCTTTTTATTTTGAAGAAGGTGGATTCAGTAGGTTCTATTTCCAAACAAATAATTGTCAAGAGCTACAACAATTATGTATGTCCAGTTAACGTGTTGTCTGTAGCTATGTCGATGCTATTTTATTGAACATAGTAGATATTTGTCTTTTTTTAAGTTAATACATATTTCATGTTGGATAGTACAGTTGTATGCTGTAACATATTGATGGTATTCACTTATTTTACGATTGATGTGTATTTTGCTTGCAATTTAAAATTCTCATTGCAAACCTGGTACTAGTGTAGAGTACATGTAATGTAGTCATAAATGGCCTTTTTTGAGTTCATTATCTGAGCTTTAAGTAATGCATCTAATTAACTTATGTTTCTAATATTTTAGGATGATGTCAAAAAAAAGGTTGCTTTTGATGTTGTTATCACTTTTAATATTGCTTAAGGTCAAGAAACGTAAAAATGGTAGACAAAAAGTTTTGACTTCTTCCCTTTCTGGAAAAGAGTACATGAAAGAGCTCTTGATTAGTCCTTCAGTTATGATGTATGATAAATTTAGAATGGATAAATCATCTTTTATGAAGTTATGTTGCTATTTTCGACAGAAGAATTGGCTGGTGGATAGTAAATATATCGATGTTGAAGAGAAAATGGCAATGTTTTTATCCATCATATGCCATAACTGTAGAAATCGTATTGTTAGATATCGTTACCAACATTCAGGTCAAACAGTCAGCAAGTATTTTCATGAAGTTTTGTCAGCCATGAGAGATTTCGCTCGAGAAATGATAATTCCGCCAGATTTTGACAAACCTGTTGAAAATATACAATCCCACGTACAACTAAGAGAAGGTCCTTTTAAAGGTGCAATAGGGGCATTGGATGGCACTTTAGTAGATGCAAATATTCCAATACGAGATCAAATTCCATTCAGAGGCAGAGGTCAGGGTAATTGTTATCAAAATGTTATGGCGGTATGTGATTTCGATATGAAATTCATATATGTCATGGCAGGATGGGAGGGAGTAGCTCATGATTCCAGGGTGCTTAATGAAACAATTCGCAATCCTGTTAATAACTTTCCAATCCCTCCTTTATGTAAGTAAATTCCATGAATTTATTTATAATAATCGTGCTAACGTATTGACTTATTTTTTTTAATCTTAATATAGATAAGCATTACCTTTGTGATGCGGCTTATACAAATACCAGAGGCTTTCTATCTCCTTATCGCAACACACGTTATTGGTTGAAAAGTTACAGAAATAACACTGCGACAAATAAAAAAGAAAGATTCAACCATGCACATGCACGATTAAGAAATGTCATCGAACGAAGTTTTGGTGTACTAAAGAAAAGATTTCCCATTTTAGTTAAAATGCCTCCATACAAATTTTCTCACCAAAGAGATATTGTTATTGCGTGTATGGCGATACACAACTTTCTACGTCGCGTTTCACTAGATGACAAATTATTTTTGAAAGCTGAGCAAGAAGAAGATGCTGCAAATGATGAAACAAGCCATGGAATTGATAATCAAGAACCACCTCAAGCTCCACCAAGTCATAGTGAAGTATTTTCATCCGAGTCGCAAGCTTTTATGGCAAATTTGCGTGATCAAATTGCCGATTTTGTCTAATTTGTGGCAAATATAATATGTGTTTTAATAAACAGTTTTGTTTTTAATCTCCTGTAGAATGCCATTGAATATTTTTTATTTGTATTTGTTACTCATGCCATTTACTTTCATCGTCCTATTCAAGTGATAAATGACATTAACAACAAAGGGCAAATTTGTCAACTAATAAGTTATTACAATAAGACGTATCTATAACCGGCAATCAATCAAACAACATTTCAACATTCAGCATTCAGCATTCAGCACGCACCATTCAGCATTCAGCTTCAGCTTCAGCATTCAGCTTCAGCTTCAGCATTCAGCCATTTTAACAAACGAAGCCTAAGTTAAAATCCTCGTATAAAAAATTGATTTTTCGCCATACATAGGAATTAAAGATATTGATGATGAAGAACGGAAGAACAGCTGCATGAAATTAGATGGTCTTTTGGAAAATAATAAGAAGCAAGATATTTATGGTAAAGAGTCATCGCATGAACCATCAAAATTGGAAGATATTCTGCAATCAGAGGTAATTAAATCAATGTGGATTTCATGAATAACTTTTTTTTAAAACAAAATTACACTGACACAGCCGGTTATCTCCAACCCATGAGTTTGATGTGCCACGTTAAGCTTTCATTTATTGAACAAGGTGACAATTTATTACATAAAATGATAAATCATGTAAACTGATATCAAAATTATATTAAACAAAAATAATATTACTAAATAAATCAATGTTAATAAGTAAATTAAATGTAAATTTCCTACTTCAAATATTTAAATTATTCTATTTTGATTTTATAATAATTTCAAATGACATCTTATTAACATATTTTCTTAGGTATAATATAAAAGTTAGTAGTAAAGTAAAAATTAAAATATTTTAAACTGCGTCAAATCCGCATTTACCATAATTCTGACATTTAACATTGGAAAAACAAATACAAATTAATGTTTAAGCTAGGAATCCAATGTAGAATTATCCAGAACCAAATAATGGGACTAACTACCTCATGCACCCGAATTTATGCTGATCCTTTAGCCTTGTAGGCAAGGCATTGGTTCTGGTCCTCTGGGCCTGGTTGCAAGTGTGAACAGTACATGCCTAGAACAGGTTGCATCAAGTTCCAAAACATTTGGATGGAGAAGGCTCCAAAAGAGCGTTCGGACGTGAGAGTTTCAAGTTGTTGGTGTTTCAGTGGGGCAACATTGTGCGCTTCACAGCTGAACACAAACTCAGCAATTAACACTGGATGCACAGCGACGAGTTATGCTTAATGTCCACATGTGGAGCAATGCACAAGAAACACCCATTGTGCTTCACATTTGTACACAGAATCAGCAAACTACTCTGATTTCACAACTAGGGAGAAGATAGCACCACTACCACTTCCAAGATCTTCTGACCTACACGTAGAAAAATGGCAAAATCATACTAAGCAAAACCAAGTGAGAGTCGTTTGAAATTTAGAAACAAATGCAAGAGCAACATGGATTGTATCACCTTGTTAGGCTTTGATGAGCAAACCCACTCTGATACATCCACAAACATGAATCAACCAGCACACCTCAATAGTCGTATGCACAAACACATGCGTCCAACCTATTCCAGTACCAAAAATTATCCCAACCTATAAGCTAAAGGCCTACAACCACAAGCACATATAAAGCTGAACAAGCAATGGTATAGGGTTTAAAAAAACCAAAATATATTATTACCACACTTCACATCAAACACCTTATGTTTACCATGGTAGTGCTATAAAACCAACAGCTACATATATCTAGCACATTAGCTCTGAGTTAAGTCACACATGCTCTTAATCCCCAACAACAACAAGGTCAACAGGTCAAACATTCAAATATGGTCTCAGAGCATAAGGTAAATCAATGAATTCAATATATGTCTACTAGCAAACGGCGTTAAAGTGCCTGCTTCATTGAACCAGACTCATTGAATGCTTCAGCTGTGAGTTTTTGCAACTTTTCAAGAGGTATACTGCCACAATGGAATAGGTAGTTTTTCGGTATTCTTGTGTGTGTATAACTGATCAGTTTGTGCAATATACGTCAACAAACTGCAGTTGTGGCTAATTTGTTAACGCCTGCTTCATTGAACCAGACTCATTGAATGCTTCAGCTGTGAGTTTTTGCAACTTTTCAAGAGGTATACTGCCACAATGGAATAGGTAGTTTTTCGGTATTCTTGTGTGTGTATAACTGATCAGTTTGTGCAATATACGTCAACAAACTGCAGTTGTGGCTAATTTGTTAACGCCTGCTTCATTGAACCAGACTCGTTGAATGCTTCAGCTGTGAGTTTTTGCAACTTTTCAAGAGGTATACTGCCACAATGGAATAGGTAGTTTTTCGGTATTCTTGTGTGTGTATAACTGATCAGTTTGTGCAATATACGTCAACAAACTGCAGTTGTGGCTAATTTGTTAACGCCTGCTTCATTGAACCAGACTCGTTGAATGCTTCAGCTGTGAGTTTTTGCAACTTTTCAAGAGGTATACTGCCACAATGGAATAGGTAGTTTTTCGGTATTCTTGTGTGTGTATAACTGATCAGTTTGTGCAATATACGTCAACAAACTGCAGTTGTGGCTAATTTGTTAACGCCTGCTTCATTGAACCAGACTCGTTGAATGCTTCAGCTGTGAGTTTTTGCAACTTTTCAAGAGGTATACTGCCACAATGGAATAGGTAGTTTTTCGGTATTCTTGTGTGTGTATAACTGATCAGTTTGTGCAATATACGTCAACAAACTGCAGTTGTGGCTAATTTGTTAACGCCTGCTTCATTGAACCAGACTCGTTGAATGCTTCAGCTGTGAGTTTTTGCAACTTTTCAAGAGGTATACTGCCACAATGGAATAGGTAGTTTTTCGGTATTCTTGTGTGTGTATAACTGATCAGTTTGTGCAATATACGTCAACAAACTGCAGTTGTGGCTAATTTGTTAACGCCTGCTTCATTGAACCAGACTCGTTGAATGCTTCAGCTGTGAGTTTTTGCAACTTTTCAAGAGGTATACTGCCACAATGGAATAGGTAGTTTTTCGGTATTCTTGTGTGTGTATAACTGATCAGTTTGTGCAATATACGTCAACAAACTGCAGTTGTGGCTAATTTGTTAACGCCTGCTTCATTGAACCAGACTCGTTGAATGCTTCAGCTGTGAGTTTTTGCAACTTTTCAAGAGGTATACTGCCACAATGGAATAGGTAGTTTTTCGGTATTCTTGTGCGTGTATAACTGATTAGTTTGTGCAATATATGTCAACAAACTGCAGTTGTGGCTATTTGTTTGTGTCATAAAAATATAGGAAGTGTCAAAGAACAAAATAAATCGCCGTTGCCGGGGATCGAACCCGGGTCACCCGCGTGACAGGCGGGAATACTCACCACTATACTACAACGACTAGATGATAATTTAAACATTTTTTTTCTTCAAAGAGTGATTAATCTAATCAATTTGTTATCCTGCAAAATAATAGATTCAAAACTCAATTCCCAGTGGCCAAAAGAAAAGAAAAGAAAAGAGGTCATCGCACAATGACATTGCCAGCCATTATATTACAGCTTTGCAATTATTCAAGATGGAAACGTGTTTTCGTTACATAATCAACAGAAATAACAAAAGTGCTTACACACATGTTACTAGTCGAAAAATGAAAACTTTCAATATTGACAGAACTCGATAATACAAATAGTTGTCACCGTTGTCAACGATCAAAATCCGGATTACCCGACTGAAAAGTGGAAATGCTAAACACTATACTTCATTGTTACTGAACCTGCAAACCTTTCATCGAGTGAAGCAATACAAGAAACTTGTTCATATGTATAACATAGTGAAAATGAAAGCCTTCCCTTACGATAAAAAACCTAGATTTTGTTGATGCATATACTTATTTCCATCTTGTTTATGTCTCTCTATTTCCTTCCATATTCGTAACTTCCCACTGTGACATTTACAAACTACAAACCTCGGTCACATATTTTCACCATGATAATCATGTTACACAAGAAATATAATATTCGCATCATCTCATGTTAAATTATTGTACTTTGCCGGATATTCTATATTAATTGGAGTAAAACGAATCCTCAAGTCAAGGTCATTATAACTCAATGTCATATAGCACTTTTAATGAATCATACCAACTTTATTTTTGTATACATCAGTATAATGAAAACAAAATTGTGTGTAAAAAACATGATTAACTGTAAATCAGCTCCAGTTTATGTATATCATGCAGTCATGTAGCAAAATCATATGCTCCCATTGCACTAGTTAACTTAAATTTTTAACTTCCTCTATTTATCGATTTCGGTTTCTACACAGCAACAATGTTATATTTAAACTATTACAAACAAATATACAGATGGTTCAATTTTCAAATTTTAAACCTACAGTGTTGGATGGTTTCATAATCATTACCAATTAACTACGACAACTTTACTAATATAGAAATGTAATATTCAAGGCAAGGAGCACTATATTAGCTAGGAATTGCAATTTTAGCTTTTAAAAACTAGCTATTCAAGTATTAAATGTTTGGCAAATTCTATTTAAACATGCAAAAATACTGAGTTGCCCCTCTAATTAAAAAAAAATTAAAGACAAAAATACCCCTCGTTCCTTTTTACCCTACTCTTCTTTTTAACTCCTCTTCACTTTTTACTTCTCCTTCTAAACCCTAAAACCCCATCCATTGATTCTATCTTTTTAAAAAAATTCTTCAAAGTGGTGGAGTTCGATGATTTTACGAGTAATGCAGAGTTTTCAGATACAGCAAGCGTTCAAATCCATGCGTTTTTTTTTTAAATTACAAACGTCGCGGAAGTATCACTGCGTGGTTGTTTTAGACAACCACGCATTAGGAGTGCGTAGCTGTGTGAAGACACCACGCAGTAGTTATGCGTGGTTATTGCACACAGCTACACACTCTCAATGCGTGGTTGTCTGAAACAACCACGCAGTGGCATTACGTGGTTTGTGGGGACAACCACGTTCGATACTGCGTGGTGTATTTTTTTTATATAGATTATGGCAGACTCGAATGAAGGTGAAATTAAGAATGAAATTATATTGGACTACACTAATGAGTTTACAACATACGATATGAGTGATACTTTTTTTCATTTTGAATGTAATACACAGTTTGGTAATACGATATTTTGTTTATGTAGATATACCAATCATGTGAAAAATTGGTTGAATGGGTTTGTAACACGGACAAATGTCTTGATTTTATAATCACTATTTTGAAATCGGATACAGATGCATCTAGTTAAAAGCAAGAATAATGTTTGCATGTGAGCGTAGTGGTGTTTATAAAAGGAGTAAAATTAAAGATTCAACAAATTAGAGATTGACGGGTACCAAAAAATGTAATTGTTCATTTAAACTTAAAGGTGTGAAACTTGATTCTTTGGACGAATGGTGTTTGGTTGTAGTCAATAGTGCATAACCATTCTGAGTTGAAGCATAACGAAAGGCATTCGTATGCGGGTAGGTTAAGTGAAGGAGAAATCAAACTAGTGATTGAAATGCATTGAAATATAGTGAAAGCCATAAAAATTTTGCATACACTTTAAAAAAATGATCATTCCAGTTGTACAACCATCAAAACGACATATAATGTAATTCAAACTCAAAATTTAATTAAACGAAGAGGTCGTTCTTAAATACAATATTCGCTTAGTAAATTATAAGAGTTTGGATACTTTAAATGACATCGTAAGCATGGTTTGAGGGCATGACGGAAATCCGACCGTTCCAGTCCGGTTCCGATAATGACCGGGACGGAAATCAATACAAATTCCAGTTCAAGATGTTTGCAATAAGAAAATGGGTTAAATTAAAAAAAAGCAAGAGAAGGAGAGAAATCAACTCTAATCCGCCAATTGCATAAATGAAAATCAAAATAAATAAACAGATATCATTGTAATAAACAAAAAAAAGAAAAATTCACTTTTGTTTATCGAACAAGATGCGTATGTTGAGAAAATAAATTGATGAACAAAAGGAAGCCGTTGAGCGAAAGGAAAGGAGAAAGAAGCGACGAGTGGCAAACGAAAGTTTTATTTTTTGTTAACATCTAGATTTTATTTTTTAATTTAGGGTTAAGAAAGATGAAGAGAGAAATGTGATTGAACTAAGTGGATCAAGTCTTTGACACGGCAGCTTCTTTCATGCCAATAGCAGCTTTTGGGCTGGGCTTTTGGATTTGTTTTGAGTTAATGGTAATTTGTATAGAACAAATTGTAAAAACAATTACATGATTGAATTAATTTAAATTAATAAATTGTGTAAAATAATTTGTATTCTTATATTTTTTTATTAAACAATGTATGTATACATAGTTCAAAGAATGTACCATAATCTGTGTTAGTACCGAACATTTATTAGTGCATTTAGTTATTTATATATTAAATAACACCGGAATTTGCAAACCGAAATTAAAACGGAATTCGCAGAATTTTCGAAATGGAACCGAAATTTCAGAAATTACCAAATACCGAAATGGAAATGGAAAACTGAATTTTAAACCTTGATCGTAAGACTTTAGATGGAAGTGATAATATCAAAGCTATTTTTTGGGCATATCCGACTAGTTTGGATTTTTTTAAAAACTTTCCTCGAGTAAATATATTGTATTGCACATACAAAACTAATAAGTACAAGATGCCATTACTAAAGATAGTTGGTGTTACATCTACGAAAAGTTTGTTGGGATTTATACGAAGAGTTGTATGAAAATCAAGAACTTTACGAGCAAGTGTTCATAGAACATAGTAGATGCAATGAATTACTTATGCAACTACAACATGAAGGAGATGGATTTGCTCCTCGGGACAAGTGGATGAAAATGCCGAAAATATGTTATGTTGTTGCGACAAAGTATAACATTATAGTATTTAGCATAAGTGAAAGGTTAATGCTAACTATACTACCAATCAAAGAAAAAGTACCACCTCCAATTCAACATTCCGAAGTAGCAATAGCATTTGTTTATAATAATCATTTTGTGCAAGTAGAAAAGTTGACTTGTTTTTTCACTATGTAAGCACACTAATTCGTTTTTCAAATTGTATGTCAAATTAGAAGCGAAACAACCGGTTCCACCAATTTATGTAAAATGGTTCACAACTCGCTACTCGGATGCAAGCAATTGGGAATATATATAGTGATCGCGGATAAGCTTGGGATGAACGAATTCAATATGCGCAATGGAATTAATGTTGTTCGATTGTGTTTGTTTGAAAACTTGTATTTGTTTGAAATCTTGTATTGGTTTGAAAACAATTAATTTGAGAACAATAAAATTTGATTGTGTTTCTGTTTGATATTTGACTATTATTTTATTGTGTGTTTGTTTGATATTTGTTTGTAGACAATGTTATTTGATTGTGTTTCTTGCATGATATTGTCAAGTAGAAATTTTGGATTTTGCACCCTAACTAAACTATGACATCAAAGCCACTCTATATAATCATCCGTGCAACTCAAATATGATTGACTAAGTGGTATTGATTGATGTCTTTTTGTAATAACATGATTATACCAATGCATCCATATACTCTTCAAAAACTGATAGTAAACACGACCATAAGTAGTCGACGAGCAGTGGTACTAACCAGAGGAATTAGAGGTCTAGGAATGTTCTGCACTCGCCCAAATTGTCTTAAAACCCTATTAGAATGATACGGTTCCACAATATTGAGACAGAGTATGCAATCGCTATACCAAGCAATATCAGAACATGGATGATAGTCACGTGTATATATATAGGTCAAAGATCACCTAATAATTTTTTATAACCAAACAATTATCATTATGAAAATACTTGTATTACATAAGAATATTATTATTACTAAACGAAGGCAATAATTACCTTATTAATCTAAATATTATCAAGAAATATACGAATATCTTTCACTGATATATGACTCTCTGAAGATGGATCTCATCCAGTAGCACGTGGTAGGTTCTCATAGTAAATCTTAGTGGAAGGATGAAAGCATAGAAAGTGCTCAAATATCCACGTCTCCAATAAACATAAACAACCTGCAATTTGCTTAACACCCATACGACTAGCTAAATCAAGCTATCCGTAGTGAAATGCAAGTGTCGTCGAACCCTATGAATAAGTACTAACTTCATTCAAATCTTTCAATGTGTCCAATAAACACGTATGCACATGCGACTTGCTTTTATCGGCAAACAACGTATTACCAAGCAAGAACAAAAGGTAAGCATGGACAACACGTCTAATAGCTCTCACGATCCATTCATCACTAACATCTTTGAATCTTTCAAACAACATAGATAAACGCGGTTTGTACCCTACTCTCTCATTCATTTCCATTTTAGCTTCTTCTTTACTAATGCCTAGGTATTTGAAAACAACCATGACTGCTTGTTCCATATCGTATGTAAGACTTTGTATAGGCTTGCCTTCTACTGGAATATGTAACAAAGAAGCTACATCATTTAGTGCGATGACTATCTCACAAAACGGCATAATAAAAGTACCGGTCTCAAGATACCAACGCTCTACAAAAGAAAATATAAGATATTTGTTCACATTCCTATAACAAGTGTGAACAATCGAGAAAAGTCCAGACGATCCGATTATATTTCTAAAAACAGTGGCATTTTTTGGAATTTTCCACTCAGCAACCTTATGTGCATGGTTAATAGTTGTTAGAGATGTCTATTCCTAATAATATAAACATATTTTACTTTATTATTCTATGAAACAATTAAAATTGTAAAGTAGTTGAGTTTATTTTACCTCGCCCTTCCATACAATCAATGCAACGTGAGTTTCGAAGTCTACGATCGCATCATTATACATTGGACCTCCGTATTTTGTTGCTTCTTCTTCATCTGCCTTTTCTTCCTTTCATCTGTTACTGCATCATCTTCGCTTTCCTCCTCATCGGTCTTTGTTTCTTCGTCATCTTCCTCATCTTCCTCATCGCCAAAATCACCGCCATCCTCACCATCACTCCCACCATTGCCGTTACCCTCACCATCACCGTCACCCTCACCAACATGTTCATCACTCTCTTCTTCATTTCGTTCCCCTTCGACCATTTGTTCGTTGTCTTCTTTTTGCTTTGCTAATGTTTCTTCTACTCTCCTACGTCTTTCAGAAGCTGTCAGCAGTGTCCAAGTAATCTATGTACATTGATCGGTACAGAATTATTTGTTTGAAAAAGCCGAAACTTATAATATATTAATAATGCATATCATATGTTATGGTCTTTAAACATTGAAGATGAATAATACCACAATCTGGCCATATAAATAATAAGAGTGATCGACAGCCACGCAGTTGATCTGCGTGGCCTTCCCATACAACCACGCAGGCACCCTGCGTGGTTGTACATTTTACCACGCAGTAGATCTGCGTGGTAAAATTACAAATATTGCGGTGCGTGATTTGTAATTTTACCACACAGATCTGCTGCGTGGTACATATCCAGTACAAAAAAGAAACAGTAAATCGAAAAAAATGAACGTACCGTCGCTGCTAATCTGGAACGCGTGCTGCTCATGATGACTGCCGCCGCTGCAAGGGCGATCGAAGTAGGGTGAAGCGTGATCGAGATCGAAACTAAGGTTTGCTTGCTTTTATGCGTGTGTGTGTTTTTACTGCTTGAAGAAGTAAACAGCGAAGCGAACTAAATTTGGATAGGTGAAAACAGGCAGGGGCAAAACTGAAAAAAAAAGGGGAACCAAATAAAACAGAGGGTATGTTTTTTTATAATTAGAAGGCAAACTCAGGTACCGTTTGTTTCAGAGAAAAAGCGCTCGTTGAAGGGCTGAACGAAGGCACTTAATATATTCAGCAGTTTAAAGATTGTTTGGTTGGAATACTCAGTCACCAAAACTCAGTCAAACCAGCAAAATATCAACAAGCATATATGCGGAGCTTATTCCAACTTCTGATTCAGCTGTAGATATTTTACAACGCATACCTCTATTTGTTTTTCTCACTATTTACAGCAGCATCAGCTATTTCAAAATCATAGCAGCAGGTCTCTGATTGCACAGCAAAGATACTTTTCCTTTTTTCTCACTACTGATTTTGGTTACAGAATAAAGGTATGTTGGATTATATTATATTTCCTTCCTTTTGATATCATCTGAAACCTCTTTATTAACCTCACATGTATTTTCATAACATATTTTATGAAAATCTCTGTACCCTTTGTTTGAATTACTCTTATGTGGATTATATTAAAAACGGTTCAGGTAATATTACAACAAAAGCTACGTTGTGTTTTATAAAGCTACGTTTTATGTGTTTTATAAAGCTACGTTCAACTATCTCTGGTGCGAATATTACAACAGGATTATAATATCATGTGTTTTATAAAGATAATATTATGTGTTTTATAAAGATGATATAACAGCAGGAGTATAATAGCACTGACATTGCTACATACAACCTCTTATGTGTTTTATAAAGCTACATTGGATTATATTATATTTTCTTCTTTGTTTGAATATTGCTCACCATCATGTTGTATAGCATGCATTGTAAAGGCGTAAAAGATAATAATCCGATTGTTGCCATTTAATTGATAGCATTAACATAATACACATACAGATATAGTTACTTCTTTTGGATATTGTTTTAGGTAATTGGCAAGTTCAACCCAAGGGGTAGATAAAAAGTATTGTTTTAGAATGACATTTCTTCTCAGTTTTTTACTAGACCAAATGTTTACCTTCACCAATTCTAGGCAGAAATGCCATAACAAGATAGTCAAAAGACTGCAAGGAAGCAGGAAGCTAAAAAGATACCATTTATTTAAAATACAAGTACCATTAAATAGAGAGTTCAAAAGAAGAGACGGTCTACTATCTCTTTTTGCTCATTTCATAAAGAACATAACTCATAAATATTATAAATCATAAATGTTAATTTTCCTTGAAACCAATTAGTATTTAGCTGGGAGAAGATTTTTAAGGGTCCTAAAAACACAAATTGACATTTTTGAGAAATGCATTTTTTCTTGGATCACCTTTTTCCACTGAACTTTGTTGTACTTTTTTCTAATTGCTTGCTACCCATTTTTAAATTAGGAATGGCATCATGTAAAAAGTCTAAAAGTAAATGTGCGGACAATGAAGTAACCATAACTTCTAAGAGCAGGGCCACTTTTGCCGAAAATCCTGAAATGGAAAAACACTTTCTTGAGTTATGCGTAAGAGAAGTCGCTAATCACGGGCGTAAAGGAGACAATGCATGGTCCTCTGCATCATCTGATCCACCACCTAATACAGATAACATTCAAGTGGAAGATGATATTACAGCGGAAGCTGATGTAGAGATAGAGGAAGATCGTTTGCCTACTTATGTGGAAGATGAGTTTTTTGATGGAATTGCAATCACCGGAGAGCATAACAGTTCGTTTAATGAGAAGAATGGTGATAATGTTTCTACTAAGTTCAAACCTCCTCCATCTACAAAAAGAAAGCGTAATTCAAGTGGTGAATCAGTGGAAAAACAAATTGAAGATTTAGTTGGAGTTCTAAAAGACCAAATTGACAAGGAGGAGGCTGGAAAGGGAACTTCGATAGAAGATGTAATTGTTGCGTTAAAAGAATTAAAGAACATGAGTGCTATATCCCAACAGGAGTATATCAAAGCTAAAGTATTATTTTGCGAAAAACCAGAGATGAGGGTAGCTTTCTTGGATGAGGAGAGTATAGTTAACAGACTTGAATTTTTAAATTACGTGTTAGGCATTTAATAATGTATGATTAGCTTTTTATTTTGAAGAAGGTGGATTCAGTAGGTTCTATTTCCAAACAAATAATTGTCAAGAGCTACAAAAATTATGTATGTCCAGTTAACGTGTTGTCTGTAGCTATGTCGATGCTATTTTATTGAACATAGCAGATATTTGTCTTTTTTTAAGTTAATACATATTTCATGTTGGATAGT
This sequence comes from Allium fistulosum, assembly GCA_030737815.1. Taxonomy (NCBI): domain Eukaryota; kingdom Viridiplantae; phylum Streptophyta; class Magnoliopsida; order Asparagales; family Amaryllidaceae; genus Allium; species Allium fistulosum. The sequence goes on from CM060902.1 coordinate 896,742,312, forward strand.
ACAGTTGTATGCTGTAACATATTGATGGTATTCACTTATTTTACGATTGATGTGTATTTTGCTTGCAATTTAAAATTCTCATTGCAAACCTGGTACTAGTGTAGAGTACATGTAATGTAGTCATAAATGGCCTTTTTTGAGTTCATTATCTGAGCTTTAAGTAATGCATCTAATTAACTTATGTTTCTAATATTTTAGGATGATGTCAAAAAAAAGGTTGCTTTTGATGTTGTTATCACTTTTAATATTGCTTAAGGTCAAGAAATGTAAAAATGGTAGACAAAAAGTTTTGACTTCTTCCCTTTCTGGAAAAGAGTACATGAAAGAGCTCTTGATTGGTCCTTCAATTGTGATGTATGATAAATTTAGAATGGATAAATCATCTTTTATGAAGTTATGTTGCTATTTTCGACAGAAGAATTGGCTGGTGGACAGTAAATATATCGATGTTGAAGAGAAAATGGCAATGTTTTTATCCATCATATGCCATAACTGTAGAAATCGTATTGTTAGATATCGTTACCAACATTCAGGTCAAACAGTCAGCAAGTATTTTCATGAAGTTTTGTCAGCCATGAGAGATTTCGCTCGAGAAATGATAATTCCGCCAGATTTTGACAAACCTGTTGAAAATATACAATCCCACGTACAACTAAGAGAAGGTCCTTTTAAAGGTGCAATAGGGGCATTGGATGGCACTTTAGTAGATGCAAATATTCCAATACGAGATCAAATTCCATTCAGAGGCAGAGGTCAGGGTAATTGTTATCAGAATGTTATGGCGGTATGTGATTTCGATATGAAATTCATATATGTCATGGCAGGATGGGAGGGAGTAGCTCATGATTCCAGGGTGCTTAATGAAACAAGCCATGGAATTGATAATCAAAAACCACCTCAAGCTCCACCAAGTCATAGTGAAGTATTTTCATCCGAGTCGCAAGCTTTTATGGCAAATTTGCATGATCAAATTGCCGATCTTGTCTAATTTGTGGCAAATATAATATGTGTTTTAATAAACAGTTTTGTTTTTAATCTCCTGTATAATGCCATTGAATATTTTTTATTTGTATTTGTTACTCATGCCATTTACTTTCATCGTCCTATTCAAGTGATAAATGACATTAACAACAAAGGGCAAATTTGTCAACTAATAAGTTATTACAATAAGACATATCTATAACCAGCAATCAATCAAACAACATTTCAACATTCAGCATTCAGCATTCAGCACGCACCATTCAGCATTCAGCTTCAGCTTCAGCATTCAGCATTCAGCCATTTTAACAAACGAAGCCTCAGCCTATTTATGAGTTTAAATAGAATTTGCTTAAATGTTTTCCTCCTAACACTAAATGCTTCCTCGGGTAACATCGCTGCATTCTACAACATAAGTAATAAAAATCAACATAAAACCTAAAATCGAATCAATCAGTACACGAAATTCACCCAACAGAAAATTCAAGAGTTTACAGTAGGCCTCAAGCAACCCAACCAAAATACAATAAGAGTTATCGCCAGGGTCTTTATCCAGAGGAACGGCAAGCTTATACAATCTCCAAACAACTTCTTCTCTGTTGACCTCGGTTTGCAGTAGGCTTTTCTGCAGCTTCTTCAGCTGCTTCTTTTCGGATGGCACCGCAGCTTTCAAGTTCTCTTTCCGATTCAACTTTAAAAGTATGCTTTTGAATTGAGTGGATGAGAAATTTTCTAGGGCTAGGGTTGATGCAAAATGGAATGAAAGTGGCGGGAATTTGTAAGAGCATCTCCAACAGTTGGAGTGCGGAAATTTGATTTTCCGGACTCCAAAATGTTGGAGCCCTCATTTCTACAACAGAAATGAAGGCAGGCGCCTGATGACCAGGCGCTTAATCCGTCTATATCAGGCGCATTTTTCCCATTTCTCTTCATTCTTACATCCTCCAACCTCTTTTCAACCATCTTTTTTTAAATCAACTTTGCGTCCAAATGCCGCCCCGTCCGATCAAAACTGGTAGACGCACTGTTCGTTATACGACTGATGCCAATATCGGACCTCTTCATGTCCCTCCCGATGCTACCGTGACTCCAGACGATCTTCGATCTTTGCACGACTTGCCCCCTACTGTTTCACATCGACTTACTGCAGCTATAGCGACGCCACAGGTATACGTTTATTTATTTATTGCTTAATGAACGACCATGTAAATATATATGTATAATAATTCTTTATTTATTTTAACATTAAATAATCATATATTTAGGTTCGTCACGTAGCGATGCGAGGTAGTTGGTATAGGTGTATGTCTGAATATTTTGATCAGTTACTGGAGCCGATTTTGGATAGGCTACATGCGTCACCTTTTGGTGAATTTTTTGCTTTACCTAAATTTGCACATGTAGATCGTTGTCTGGTAGAGGCCCTCACCGAGAGATGGTGGCCTACCACTCACACATTTCATTTTCCTGATTTTGAGCTAGGACTGACTCCTCTAGATTTTTATATGCTCACTGGCATAGAGGTTGGTCGACCCGACCGTCTCCCTGTTCCATTTGATAGTTCATTTGAGAAGTTCGAGTCATATTCAGCTTATTTACCGACTATGGCCGATGAGGAGGTTAGAGGAGGAGCTGTTACTCTCCCTTGTTTGCAGCGTTATATAGTAGAGTACATGACCGTTGAGGATATGCACACTCCCGTTATCCGTGCATTCATATTATACCTTTTTGGGTCTATATTTTTTAGTAACAATAAGGGTACTATTAGACTTGGTTTTCTGGCTGTGTTAGTAGATGTGGATGGACTACATATATATGATTACGGTACCGCTATTATTGGTTATTTGTACGTAGCATTAGATACATATGCGCTTCACCAGTCTAGACAGATGTATGGCTTTTGGTACATTTTTCCATTTTGGTACTACGAGTATACTGCCAATATGCACCCCCGACTTATTGTAGAGGCGAATGCCACACCTTATATTTACTTTCCTAGATTGCGTCGTTGGGGTCCTCCTATGCATTTGTCCCGTGTTGCACAAGGGGTGCACAATGAGTTGATGGAGGCTAGACAGCAGATGGATATGAGGCGGCGTGGTAACATTATCATTCGTCCATGGGATCAGTACTTACAGTTCCTAGAGCCCGGTCCTGATCATCCACTCACTTTTCATTTATCCATGTCGCGACGTAGGATTTGCTTTCAGGTTCCTACATGTCCATTCATATGGTATTTAAGGGATCGGTGTTGGCTACAGTTGTATGGTATAGTTCGCATTCCATCAGATCCGCTACCATGGGATGATATGTATGGTGATATTCGGGTTGGACCAGCTTATATTCATGCGATGAGGGGTGCGGGATGGGTGGATGGTGAGCCATTTACAGTTCTGGGAGACTTTGATTCATATTGGGCTCGAGTAGCCCCACGTGCTTACGCTTTGCCTGATTATATTCGGGGTTTGAACTCTGATCATATTGGCCCGCGTACCTCTTCTGGTAGAGTTCCACTACCGCCTGCCACCTTTGAGCCTACATCATCTCAGTACACGCAGCCTCCTACTTTCGACCCACCCCCTCATTCGTTTAGAGCGTATGATGTACACGGTCAGGTTGTGGAGTATTCCTTGTAGTATCCTACAGACGATGCTATTACGGGTATACCATCCGCCGGATTGTACCAGCCTCATCAGGTCTGTATGAGTTTTAAATTTTCCTTAATTTACTTGTCATTATATTACTTGTCATTATATTATCCACCTATGTATAATTTTTCTTGTGCGCATGTCAGTTTTCTCAGTACATGGATTATGATAGACGGATGATTGCTGCATTTGAGCGTATGACGCTCGATTATACAGGGATGATGTATCAGAGTTACCAGACTGCGGTCCAACAGCAGGAGACTCAGTATGATGCGCAGATACAGGGATTACAGACCCAAATTCAACAGCTTCAGGAGCAGCTCCATGCCGGACCTCAGCCTCACGACTTTGATGACGTCAACGACGACAGTGACGACGATAGTGGAGACGATGAGGAGATTGATAGCGGTTTTGATCACATAGACTGATGTGATGCATTTAGATGTTTTAGACTGTGTTATTATGTGATTGTCTATATGTTGGTGATGATGCTAATTTATGCTTGGTTATTATTGAGCGTATATGTACTTAAATTGTGACGATTTTGAAGTAACAAACACATTTGTGTTTGTTTGTCAAACAGTTTATGGATGTTTGACACGTGGACGTTAATCTCATGCTTCATTTTATTGTACGCGGATCACGACCTGTTTATTTAAGAGAAAGTTTTATACTCTAATGTCACAACATTTAAAAGTTTGGTAAATTCAATCAATGAGTAACATAATATTTTCGGCTACGGAATTGAAACATGGAAGAAGATTACGTTTACGAGGGTGCTCCTACACCACCGCATGTTTGGCGCAACGATATGATTGGAAGCGCACTTGAACTCGAGTTTCATGTAGAAAGCCAAATGTCATACCGTAGTGTTCAACTTCATCGAAGACTGCAAAATGATCTCATAGATCATCTTTGGGGGTTTTCTGGAAATCAGTGAAACTCTATTTTTGTTCTTACGTTTTCTACTATTGTTTATGTTGTTGTTTCTTATTAAGGTTATTGTAATCTGTTTATGTATAATTAAGCTAATGTTGTTAAAATCTTTTTTCAGTGTAATGCAATTTAAATGAAAATACTTATATTAATAATTGCTTGCATTAAGAACACAATACAAATAACGGTACTTAAAGATACAATGGTTGTAAAAAACGGTAATTCATTTAATGATCCTCTTCAAGTCTACGCCTCATAATTTCTCTCCTTCTTTGCTCCGTATACTGCAGTTGTTCTGCAGACATATGTGACGTATCCATGAACATTATTGCATCTTCATCTCTTTGCCGGTTTCCAGCAATAAGTTGATCCATTCTTGATAACTTTTCTTGGTGTTGCATTGCTCGAGTGTCCATTGACCGGTTAAATCTTTCTTCAGATTCAAGCATGAGTTTTTTAATTTCATCTTGATCCGCTGCGGCAGTCTGCTTCTTTTTGGCCGCTTTTGCTCCCTGTGGCCTAACAAAATGATCTTCAGTTGGGGATGGGCCTTCTTCTGATCCTAAACCGAAGCTTCCTTGGGATTCCATAGGACTGGAGGTTTCTCCAACTCTAGGCGTTTTACCCCGACCACTGTTTGATTGAACTTGTTGAACGGTCTTCTGAAGCGATGATTTCCATTTAACGTGCTCGACCAACATGTCATACACATGCATGAACTGATAAAAATGTGGTGCTTGTTTACTATCAGGTTTATAGATTTGTTTGAACAACTTGTTTGCGGCCATTCTCTGTTCAAAAAATAACTAGTAAACTTAGAGAACTATGATAAAAAAATACAATGAAATTATATTAAAGCTTACTAAATGCGTTTCATTCCCAAAGCCACTAGGATTCGTTTGCTTCAATTTGAACATTTGAGAATCGAACGTTTGCGTTTGACGATTTATTTTTCCATAATGACCTTTGACTGAAGATAGCGTTCTTTTCCGATTGATGTTCTTCCGATTATAGCAATTAGTAATTTTGCCCCAAAAAGACTCACCACTTTGATCGGTCCCTCGAATAGGATCGACTGAGAGTGCACAGTAAATGTAGCAAAGATCGTTGTCTTCCACAGCGCTCCAACTTGCATTAGTTACTTCTCCCCCAATCGGAATCGTAACGTCTTGCAAGTCGTATTCTTCAAAACTGGACCTTGCAGCAACGACGTCGAAATCGAAGTACATTTTCAGTTGAGATTAGTGGCAGCAAAAAATTTCAATGGAGGAAGGAAATTGGTTTGAAATGGAAGAAGAGGGGAGAGTATTATTTGAAGATGGAAAAATGACCGTTGGAAAAAAAAGGCCGTTGGAGACTTGAGTAGGCGCCTGTCCAACAGGCACCGTGTTGCAACAGGCGCCTCACCCCATCGCGTTTTCTCAGCCCGAAGGCCCCCCTTTCCACACTATTACATATTCTCGTACCCTGTTGGAGAAGGATTCGGGTGCAGATTCGAGAAAATGTGAGCTGTTGGAGATGCTCTAAGTGACGAAGCGTGCGTTTTTTGTGAGCAAATAGGCGCTTTTAGGGAAATGGAATGGTTTTAATGCTGCGAAATAGTATGAATACATAAAGAAAGATGGGTGCTGAAAGAAGCGCATAAGGACTTCATTTTACCCCATCTTCCTTTTATTCTTGTCCCACCCATATTCACTTCATTATACCAGACCTATTTTTTTTCATGTTATCCAAATTCCACACTTACTCTCTTCTCATTCTCACTCAGGGATAACATTTTACCCTAGTTTGTATTTTATTTTCACGTCATTAAATTTTCAACTCTATTCCATTCGCGCCATAGGTCGTCGAAAAAAGCTCTTCATTTCAAAAACAAAGACGAAGGAAACGTCGTCTCAACCAACACCATCGACTCAACCAGGTTTGATTTTGAAAATAATAATGTTTGTTTTCTTTTGATTTTGTTGGATGCAATACCTGGATTGTGGTTATAAAAGAAATTAATTTGAAAATCATCAAATTATCCATTTCGAAATTAATCGAAAACGCTATTTTTTTTCTTAATCTGTTACGAAGATAGAATTTTTTGTAAATATTTCATATTATCGATCGATTCATAATTATAATGTTTGTATTTACACGGTTGTGCAAATTTAGTTCAATATATCGAACGATCGGTCTTGTACTCCCGTTTGAAATGTACATAAAAAGATTTAATCTATTACAATTCAACACTATGAAATTATTTCTCGTAAATATTTCATACTGCCAAACGATTCTATATTGTTATGCTTTGTTTCATACGACAGTGAAAATTTAGTGGAAGGTATTGACAGTTCAGCTCTGTACTGCTATCTGAATTGCATCTTTTTTCAAAGGATATTTAGCTTGATTTTACGTTGACAAACATATTTATATGGTTGAATAATGTCATGCATATGAACGTGGAAAGAGACCAATGACTACATCTTATAGGCGTGAGTTTCAAAAGGCTAAAGATGCAAGAAAAGATGTGGCAAAGACAGTGAAAATGGCTATTGATCGTGGTGATTCCCTATTGGAAAGTGATGAAGATTTCCAAATATCGGACGATCGTGGAAATGAAGGCAATGCAGATGCTGAACAATCGAGTGAAGAAGAATTATGGAAGTTGTCTCATCTCTCATGATGATAATGATGTTGGTTTACAGGAGACAACCGAGTAAGCTGATTTAGTAAATGGTGGTCCAGAATCCAATGAGATATTGAAAAGTCTTGGTAACCACATCACTAAAAAAATGTGGGAAATGATTATCTGAAAAGATGAGCGTGGATCACTTAAATGTGTTTCTCATTGGCGAAAAATGATATAGTGGAATTTGGAAGATGAGCCAGCACAAGTTGTTGAAAGAGTTGAAAATTCTAGCTTATAACATATGATTGAACATTCATATAAGTGGATGGATACAACTATGAGATCAGCTTTTGTGGAGCGATGGCAACCTGAAAACAAACATCTTCCATATGCCATTTGGAGAGATGACCGTGATGTTAGAAGATGTTGGGAAAATTCTTGGAGTACCGATAGTGGATGCATGTATTTATAAGGAAAATGGTGGTCGAGATATTGAGTATGCTCATGTTATTCAGCTTGTGGTAGATCGGTTAGGAACTGAAGGTGACAAAGTTAGAGTAGAGACCAACGGTACGTATGGAATACATATGCACTGGATAATAGAGAATTGTAAAGGCAAAGCATCGATGGAGGGAGCTATTATGATAGAGTTGCATGTGCATACCTATTGTACATATGGGGTTGTATGGTTTTTCTGACAAGTCAGGGATGAGAACATGATCTACTATCTTAATTGCTTATTGGATTTGTGTATTTTAAATGATCAAGCTTGGGGAATGGCTATACTAGCTTATTTATATCATCGGTTGGGGTTTGTTCTTGATTGGGTGTGAAGAAAATAAATGGTTGTTTATTTCTATTGGTGTCAATCCACTTTATTTATTGTTATTTCTCTTATATGTCTTATAAATTAAATATTAATACAATATTATATACTATTTAGGCTGGACATACGCTCAATGAATCTTTTCGACCCAATGAACCATTGTTAGCAAAATGGAAGATCGTTAAATTGGGTGGTGATCAGGCACAATTTATGATTTACATAAGAGATAAACCCGATGACTTAAAAGCGGATGATGTAAGTTTATTTAACGATTTTATTTTATAATTTTGCTTAAGTAAAAAAATCATGGTTAAGTGGTATGTACTCACAGGTTTGTTGGAATCCATATAAGGATATTTGAGAATACACCAGATTGAAGAAGTCGTTTTCTACAGCGGTATAATGACATGTTTTGACATATTATCTAGATAGAATTCGCCGTAAATTTGGTCAGATTTAGTACATATCAAAAGCTCCAATGACTCATATATCTTGGATGAGAGAATCACAAGCGAAACAATATAGAATTCGACATGATAATGGTCATTGGTATGCGCATAATTGGCGAGATCATGTACTACATACTGATTCACATTCATCCGCTATTACAGAACCATGGAATTGCAACGATGACTACTTGAATTGGTATTGTTGAATTTCTCACCCATATGCGTCTAAAGTCTAAAGATGAAGCGTAGAGTAAATTCAAATGTTCCAACTGATGAAATGGTAAGTATGGTTCTATACCTGTTATGGATGTTAATTTTGCATAGATTTTAAATTTTTTTCCATTTATAATTTTTAGAAGAAGGCGATGAGATTGGGTATAGGCGTACTTGACAAAAACATTATTGGGAAAGAGCAAAAGGTTGAAGTGTTTTGTATAATCGATGTGAAAGCTAAATGTACTTTGTCATTGGCATTGAAAGAGCGGAGTTATCATAAAGTGAAGCCAAACACCAAGCATAAGCACGACCCCAACTTAACGTACCAACGAGTGAATGTAATTAATAGATGATATGTGCTACAGTATTTTGTTGTGTACTTTATTTTGCTGTATAATGGATGGAAAAAAGTTCCGTTTGTGTAGTGTGTTGTATTTTTGTGACGCCCCACCTCTATACTCACACTAACCAAGGACACTACTGGGTAATACCGTCAATTAGTACGAAAAATAAGGCTGTTGAGGAGCGACCATCTGTGTAATTTCTTTGTGCGAGTACCGATATGTCAGATAGTATGTCATGCATTTCATTTCAAGAGAAAATCTGACATATCAAATACAAACTCAAAGCTACTACACAGTGGCTATGTGGCCTTTGGAAACAAATATAAAATAAGCATAACATAAATCAGTCACGGATATTCATATCACTAAGGCGGAAACAGATATAAATATAACACATAGAACTGTGCATCAAAGTAGTGGTCATACAAGATCCACTACATCACAAAAGAATAGGTACAAGTGCTAGACAAAAGAATATGTATACATCAAGGAGTCCCTATCTCGAATGTATAAAAACAAAAACTACTAAGTTAAAGTAGTTAGCCAAAAGTCAAAAGCTAGTCCCTGCTAAGAAGTCAAGTGGAAGCACCTGAAACACCTCGGTCTGACCCGAGTATTATTTAAGAAGAAAAATAATAAACGGATCAATTTAGCTATAATTATCATGTAAGATAAGATAGGATAAGAGATATGACAAATATATATGATAACAACAAAAAATCATACAATATCTCAAGTTTTCTCAAACACCAAAAAGAATGTCATATTCTTAAGATTATTCACCAAATCAAAAATATTGATAGAGCTTATCAATGCAAATCACAAAATTGGTGAAACACAAATTCTAGAAATCAATAATTAAAAATCCAGAAAACATAAAAAGGGGGAGGCCTATCATAAACGGGAGCATGAAAACTCACCAACACGTGTATCACAAACGGGACGCTATCCCATGGGCCGCTAACCCATAGAGCCGGTGCAACGACGTAGTACAAAGGTACGCCCGAGGAACCTGAAACTCAAATAAGCTGGAACAACGACGTAGTACAAAGGAACGCCCGATGAACCGAATTCCATAAAATGGTTAAAAGACCATGGGTCGCTAGCCCATAAAAATGAGACGAAGCTCTACAGAAAGGGGTATAGTCCCCCACACGGATAAAGAGACATCACATATCGCTAGTCTAAATCACAAAATGATCACCATTGATCAATAAGTGTAAATTACACTAAGCTAGTAAACAAATGAGTTTAGCTTCATGTTCCATAACCACTGGCTTAACTTAAATATTTACGAATAAATTGTAGATTTCCACTCTAAAATTGTCATAAGATTTCAATCGAACAAGTCTAAGAATTAACCAACGAAGTAAATGCAAGCGTTTCATACCACTTGTTTTGCTAAGTCATTTAATTGGATTTCTCGTACGAGTGAGGTAAAGGTTTGTATATACTAATAGATTGGAAAACGGTTTTAAGAATGAGCTTTGTATTAAAAGTAATGTTGAAATCATTTTTGTGATAGAGTTTGAGTATTTACTACTAGTATAAAAACCTTTATATTTTAAAGTGACAAATCATAGAAACGGTTGTAAAAACAATCTATCACCAAAAATTCACATTCGACGACGTGAATCAAAACCATGAAAATTGATATCAAATCCATCAAATGGATATTCCCAAAAATCCAAAAAAGAAATCATCAAAGTCGATAATAAATGACAACAACTAACCGGATTAACAAAAATCGATAAAAATTGGAAATTTGCATAAAAACAGGCAAATTGGCTGAATTTAACAACGCCAGACGTCTGGTGGTTCTCCCAGACGTCTAAGCTGAAGTTCTGGAAATTTCTTCCAGATCGCTTAGATGTTTGGGAATAACCTCAGATGTCTGAGCCGTAGGTCTAGAATTTTTATTCCTTTGCCTCAGACGTCTGAGTGTTTTCCCAAACGATTGAGCTGAAGTTCAGGGCAAAATTTACCTTGGCCATTGATGACCAAATCAACTCGGAAGCGATCGAATGAGCAATGGTGGCTAGGGATTTATGCCAAGCGACAACCCATCCCTGTAGGCTCTTCAATACACTCCAAACAACATGTCCAAACATCCATAGTAGGATTTTCATAGATTTTGGCTTCAAAATACCAAAATTGGAAAATTCACCAAACCAATTCAATTCAAAAGCAATTGAACATGAAATAGATGTTAGGAATTCATACCTAACAACAATGAAATCTATAGACATAGATGTGAGTTCAAGAACTCACTTTTAAACCTAAAATAGAAACGACAAGCTCTAAAACAAGCTAGAATTGATTTCTCTTCAACTACACCTCAAAGATCTTCAACCTATTACTTCATGCAAAGATTTTCCTAAGTTAGGTTATAGGAAAAATCAAGAATTGAAGGGGAATTGAGATGGAGAAGATGAAGAGGATGCTTACCTATGCTTCTCTTTGATTTTAGAACTTGAGTTTGAATTTCCTAAGAATCTAGGGCTTAGGAATTTTGATTTCCCCTCTTTTCCCCCATTTTTCCTTTTACTTGAGTGTTAGGAAATTATGAGTGGAATGAATGAAGAGGAGATGAGTTAGGGTATTTAGTAGAGGAGTTTGGGTTATCTTGTTTGGTTAGTGGGCTAGAACACAAACCAAAGCCCAAACAAAATACCAAAATCCTAATCAACTCCAAACATATCAATGTTTATACTCAAAAAAGTTGTCAACGTCATTTTAAACTCAATGGAAGTGGTCTCGAGTCCAGATTCGACTATTTACAGAAAGTCACATTTTGGACTTTAAATTCAACAAACGATGCTATATTTAAATAAAACATTTAAATATATAATCGTAAAATATGCGGGTTGTTACAATTTTGGTGTATGATAGTGTATGTTATGTCGACAGAACTATATTATGAACTATGTTGAATGGATGTTGATGGTTTATTTTGGTAAATAAATTGATGTATTGATAAATGATATGTTGTAGGTTGATTTATTTTGATGTATATGTTGATGTTATAAACTATGGTGATGCATGTTGATGGTTGATAGATTATATGTTGTATGGTGATGCATGTTGAATGCTGATAGATGGTATGTGTACCATATTTTGTAAAAAAATGATTTACAGTTCATATAGTAGTACAGAGTTAATGACATTTCGAATTGCACGGCCTCGTAACACCATCCGGTGGTATACAATCAACTAAAAAACATGGCAAAAAACATGTTTATGTCTTGTTTCATACGACAATACAGAGTTAAAGTGTCCTTTGAGTTGAACGGTCCCATAACACCATGTGGTGGTATATAATCGACAAGAAAACTTGGCAAAAAAACATGTTTCTATCTTTTTTCAGGCGGCAGTACAAAGTTAGAGTCTTTTTTGAGTTACACGGCCCCATAACACCATTCGGTGATATACAATCGACTAAAAAACTTTGCAAAATAAAAAACATGTTTCTGTCTTGTTTCAAATGGCGGTACAGAGTTAGAGTCTTCTTTGAGTTGCACGGCCTCATAAGACCATCCGGTGGCAAAGAAAATGTTTCTGTCTTGCTTAATCGGCAGTATAGAATTTGTGTTTTGGTTGTATTATACAACCCTATACTACATCCGGCAATATACGATGTGTCTTCCTATGTTCTTTTTTTTGCATAATTCTTATATTTGAACAAATTACGAAATCACATGGGAATCACAATGTAGTTTAAGTAGTAAAATAAATGTTATAGTAAACAATATAATCATTTAAAAATATGGGAAATCTAGTTCATTACACTATATGATCATTAGAAAATATATGTTGTACAACAAGTTCAATTCAAAGAATATCAATCGGATAATCTACCGTTGTTATATTATTTGGTCGGATATTCAAGAAAACTCCCCGTTCATGGGCTAATATGTTAGACTATGCAACGGCGGTTGTTTCTGCAAAGCAAGACCATAGAGAAACTATAGGTGGTATTGGACTGGTATCATGTATATGCAAAATTACAAAATGATAATTTTTCACGTAAGCTATGGCTATTATTTTTTGGGGATGAGTAAGAGGACCTTGTTGATGAGGCATGAATGTGAGACATTAACGCTTTGAAATATGTACTACAACTGAACATCTTCAACTTCAAAAACATATTGATGCATGAAATCTGGTATTTTTAACATATAAAACAAGCTCATTTCTTTCCTCTTTGGAGTTAACTTTTTCATCACTACACTAGATTGTGGTTTCTATTCGTCCATAGATCGAGCATACTCAAAAGTAAATGGATTACGCTTTGTGCTATTTAAATTTTTTTGATCTTTTGCTTTGAATTTTTTACCATTTGAACCTTTTGGCTGACCTTTAGGCTTGACATAATTTGGTTTAACTGAATTTGTTATGGTTGGTCTATCAATTTCTTTCATCTTCAACAAAATTACTTTTTTCATCTTTTGTTCCATTATCGAACATTTTTTCACCGTAGCATGTTATTGTGTACAACAAAATTCTTTTGACTTGTAACATCTCCCTACTTGGAGGCCCAAAACTAACGACTACGGATGTTGCAGTCATCCATAGTTATTAATCTTCGGCGACCAAATACGGAAATGTTAGATTCATTGATACACAGAAATATGTGAATATGGAAAATTTTAAAACATCAAACAAGATCCACATTCAATTTCAAACCATTTCAAAATTCATTACATAATCCCACAATCGTTAACCACATTCAGAGAAAATATATTTATTACAACATATGCCAAAGCGACATATGAAGATGCCTCTTAGGATGATCAGAGTATATACAGGCAATTTAACAACTTGCCATTACAAACAACACGACAGAATCAAAATAAAGAGAACTCTAGATAGCTGTCATGCCTTCTGCACATCTCTAGAAGCTTTATTCATCTAATGAAGTACCTTAAAACCTCAACTCTCAAACTACTCAAAATCAACTGAGCACCCGAGAGTTTAAGAGGAAAACATAAACTTCGAGTCAGGCATAAATGTTGGTATAAATAATAATCTATCATCTTAAACATTTAGATATCTAGTGAGACCACGCCGCTTAGCGAAACGGGTTTTTCCCTCACTAGTATCTTAAAACCTTTATAAAACCATATATTGTGCTCCTGCATGCATAATGGTTAAAATATCTCAAAATATAATATGATGATATGCAAAACAAGTGAATCAATTCTGGATTACCCATTCCAATTCATTTTGACTATCTGTCTCAGTTATAGTTTCTAGGATTACTATTAACCTAATAGTTTTCATGGCTGACTAATTGGTAACTCGAATATCTTCACTCTTATCCTAATTTTCATGGGCTGACTAGGAACCTATTGACATCTGTCAATATCTTAATTCAGATATAGTTTTCATGAGTTCACTATAAACCTATTGGCCCCTGCCAATATCAAATCATAGTTTTCATAGGCTAACTATGAACCTGTCTTTCTGACATCTTCAATTATACATGGTTTTCATGGGCTTACTGTGAACCTACTGGCCCCTGCCAATATCTTTTCATATACACAATTTTCATGGGCTTACTGAGAACCTATTGGCCCCTGCCAATATCCGCCTTTAATATTTTAGCATCCTATATTCTGGTCTTCTTGACCTCTTGGATGCAATTCTACTCATTCAGCAGTAAACTTAATTTATATTCACTACTGGGTCAACCTAGCTGGTTATTTTGCCCTTCTTCAAAATACAGTTATGGGTCCATTATAATGTGAATATATACATATATGAAGAAGCAAACACAATAACTTGGTTAATCCCTTTAATCCTTAAATCAAAGAAAACTTCTTCAAAAACTCCTTTTCAAAACACTTTATTTATTTATGCCATGGTTTTCTTTTAAAATGAGATTGAGTTATTTGTATTGAAAACTAAGGCTTCGAAACCTTCAAAACCTTGCTTTTGACCTCATTAAATAACCTCCTTCTAAAGCATATAAATCTCTTTTCAAAACATTAGGCCTCTGCCTTTCGAAACACTTTAAAACTTCTCTTTCGAAACCTTTCGAAAGTAATAAAGTACAACTTATTAACTCTTAGAAGCATAGCTTCGAAACCTTTGAAAGTACCCTTTTCGAAGCATTTGAAAGTACCCCTTCAAAACCTTTGGAAGTATCCTTTCCGAAACCATTGAAAGTCCCTCTTTCGAAACCATTGGGTTTATACTTAAAAATATAATTTGGATTAAAGTGAATATAAACTAAAGTATCTCTTTCGAAATCATCCTTTATCATATAAAAGTATTGAGGAAAACTTGATGTCATCGGCACCATCCCTTTCGAAAGCTTCAAATCATTTAAACAAAACACTGAAGGATAGCATCCAAAACCCTTTTCGAAGCCATTGCCTTCGAAACCCTTGGACCCTTTTGAAAATATTTAGGAAGTGGCTTAAAACATCTTTAAAACAAAACTACCCTTCAAAGGCATTGATGAATTCAATATGCTCGAAAGGCAAAAGTACGACAGTAGGGCTTCGACTAGGTCGGAACCCATACTTTCGAAAGCATTATTTTTTTAAGTAAAGAAACCCATTCGAAAGCTTATTCTTTAGAACAAAAGATGGTAACCCCTTCGAAAGCCTTTAGAAAACCTCTTTCAAAAACATATGCTTTAACTCCTTCGAAGGCTTTGAAAAACAAAGATAGGCGCTTCACTTTTTAAAACAAACAAAGGTATCGACCCCATCAGAAGCAATGCTTTCGACACCATGCTTTCCGCCTTTCTCCAATCCACTATGTACCATCTAAGTAATACCTTGTGTATTGTTTTCGGCCTAGTGGGGTTTCGACTTGATTGAAGGCGGAAGCTCTGAGTTGAATGGTACTTCTATTAGAGGCGGAACCTGCTTTTCTGAGTAAAAGCTGATTAATGCCACTTAAAGCAAATTATATCTAACTAACCTGCCACGTGCAAAACTGTAATTTGTTGCCTCAACTTGTCAAATTCTTTACTAAAATAACTGTTGCTTAATTTCAGATCTAAATCAAGCTTAATTTAGCAAATAAGCCCTTCCATTAAACAGTGCCAATATTGCAAATAAGTCCTTCTTCTAAAATAATTTAATTTGCATAGCAAATCACTTAGGAAAAATTCGCAAAAATTCCAGAAATTCACTTCAATTATGTTATCTAACATATCAAAATTTCAGACCCAATTCTCAATATAATTTCTGAAATAAATTTATAAACACAATTAACCATATTTTCCTTTGAAAATTCATAGTAATCTTTTCATAGCTTGGAAAATTATCAAAATTAAAACCCAACTCCAAAATCATGTTTTACATAACATAATTTTTTTTCATGGAATTTAAACTAGGGCTGTTATGGTAATGATTACCGTTACCATTTCACAAATACCGTTACCGTACCATTTTTACCAGTAAGTGAAAATTGCTTACCCTTACCCTTACCGATAGGCCGGTATACCGAAGGCTAGTGTACCGATAATCCGGTAACCGTTACACTGGTAATGGTAAATTACCGTTGTCCTAAAAAAGGTTAGTAACATAACACGAATTCACACCATAATGGTGCTTCATTATACAATTTATAGTGTTACTTAATAAAAGACATAAATGAGAAAGAAGTGAAGTGTATTTAACATTATTTCACCTGGTTAATAAACTAAATTTAATCATTTGCTTGGTTCTAAATGCCTATAATAAAGCATGTTACATGAATATACATGTATTATAAATTGACTGGTAAAATTACCGTTACCACTGGTATTGAAGAAATGTTACCGATGATTTACCATAGAAAATGGTAAATTTACCGTTACTATACCGATTAAACTGGTATACCGATTTCACTCGAAAATGATAACCAATTGGCTAGTAATGGTAAATTTACCGTTACCATAACAGCCCTAATTTAAACATCAATATCAATCGGTTTTGCCCTAAAACCACATTTAATCTTATTTAAACATTCTTGTTTAAAAACAAATTGTAATTCAAGCATACCATCATCCAAATCATCATAGAAACGAATTTAATCTTAAATATGAGAAACATATGTTCATAAAACAAAATAGAGATGATACAAATTATTATTCACCTTAATTAAGATAAGGGGATTGGATTGAGATTGAGATTTATTCCCCATGTTTTAATTCTTAGCTTGATTTGAATTCTCTTCTCTTTTCTTACTATCTATGGTCGACTCCTCCTTGATTTAAGTTTGTGTTTTTGTTTTCAAAATGACATGAATCGGAAATGAAATGGTAAGGAACGAGAATATATAAGGATAAAGGGTTATGTGCGGCTAATTCCCATTTTACCCTTATGTAGATTAATTAACTTAAAAACCAATCTTTAGCCCATTTAATTAGTTAATTGAGCACAACCTTAATTATATTTATTCAAATCTCAATCCCCTTATCACTTAACATTTACATTATTCTATTTAATTTATCTAATTAAATCTCCTGAATAATGTTATCAAAAATTAGGGGTGTTACAAGCTCCCATCCCTAAAGAATTTCGTCCTCGAAATTCAGTAAAGACTAAATACTAAACATAGCAATCATCTATAATGACTCCTAACAAACATACTAGTCTACCTGACTAGCAATTATCAATATAAATCTAATATAGACCAACCCTCAAAGCAGATCAGGATAAGTACTTAGAATCATGTCTTCTGTCTCCCAAGTACAGTCCTTCTCGTTGTTGCTCCACTGAACTTTCACTAACTCGACTGTCTTGTTTCTCAATCTTTTCTCATCTCTCGCTACAGCCCGAATTGGTTGTCTAACAAAAGTCAAATTAGGATCTACTACCAAATCTTCCAACCCTGTCGGAGGAATAGTAGTCTCTGGATCATGCATATACTTGCGAAGATGAGACACATGAAATACATTATGGACACCTGCCATACTGCTCTACAACTCTACTCTGTATGCGAGCTTTCCAATTCTCTCTATAATTTTGAATGGACCAACATATCTCGGTGCCAGTTTTCCTAACTTCCTGAACCGTACCACACCCTTCATCGGTGATATCTTAATGAAAACCCTGTCTCCAACTGAGAACTCTAGGTCTTTACGTCTCTTATCTGCGTAACTCTTCTATCTAGACTGAACTTATTTATCCTTCCTCGGATCAACTCAATCTTCTCTGACGCCTCCCTAACCAAATCCGGACCTAAGACCAATCTGTCTCTAGCCTCCAACCAACATGCCGATGATTTACATGGCCTTCCATACAAAGCTTCAAAAGGTGTCATTCCTATACTAGTCTGATAACTATTATTATAGGAAAAATCAATTAAATGTAGGTGATCTTCCAAAGATCCACCAAAGTCCAATACACAAGCTCTCAATAAATCCTCGAGTACCTTATTGACTCTCTCTGTCTGCCCATCCATCTGAGGGTGATATGCAGTACTCATCTTGAGCTTAGTGCCTAAAAAATCTTGCAGTCTCTTCCAGAATTCACTAGTGAACAAAGCAACTCTATCACTGACTATGCTACTAGGAAATCCATGTAGTCTAACTATATTCTTCATGAACAACTTAGCTAAAACAGGTGTTGTCCTGGTTGACTTAACTGGAATGAAATGGACACTCTTGGTCAACCTGTCCACTATAACCCATATACTTTCATTTCCCCTATTTGACATTGGCAACCCGTCTATGGAATCCATGGATATCGAATCCCATTTCCAAACTGGAATCTCTAAAGGCTGAAGCAACCCACTCGGCTTCTGATGTTCGGCTTTCACTTGTTGATAGTTTGCACACTGCCTAACCCACAAGCCAACATCCCTCTTCATACCTTCCCAATAGAAGCTCCTCTTCATATCTTGATACTTCTTGGTCCCTCCAGGATGAATCGTAAACTTGGATCGATGATGTTCTCCAAGAACTTCTATCCTCAAGTTCTCAACATCTGGAATACATAATCGTCCTTTCTTTCTCAACCATCCTCTCTGGTCAAGACAAAAATCTTTCAGATCATCGATCTCAGTTCCAACCTCAAGCCATCTGATCTTGTCGGCTAATAATGGATCCTCCCTCTGCTTAGAAGTAATTCTCTCGATCAACACTAGCCGAACTTCTAAACAGGACAATATGGCAGTACTCTGTCTAGAACTAGCAGTCGATCTTAACTGCACACTATAGGTAGTCAAAGCTTCTAAATCCTTCCATTCTGCCAACATAGCTAACGCCACATTCTAATGTTTTCTGCTAAGAGCATCCGCTACTTTATTACCTTTCCCTACTATGTACTCTATACCAAAATCATAAGCAGCCAAAAGCTCCAACCACCTCTACTGTTTCATGTTCAACTCCTTCTGAGAGAATAAGTATCTTAAAGACTTATGATTTGTGTATAGCTCAAATCTCTCCCCTAAGAGATGATGTCTCCAAATCTTCAATGAGAAGATCACCACAGCCAACTTCAAATCATGAGTAGGATATCTCACCTCGTGCGGTCTAAGCTGTCATGGAGCGTAGGCAATCACTTTACCCTTCTGCATCAACACAACTCCCAATCCAGTTCCACATGCATCGATATACACCACCAACCTTGGTTTCCGTATGGAACTACTAACACAAGTGCATTGGTCAACAAATGCTTTAACTTAAGGAATGCTTCCTCACATTTGTTGGACCAAATAAACTTACCTCCTTCCTGGTTAGCTTAGTCAAAGGCGCTGCTATCCACGAGAAATCCTTGATGAATCTCCAGTAATAGCCAACAAGTCCAAGAAAACTTCTTATCTCAGTCACCGTCTTTGGTCTCTTCCAATTATTAACAGCTTCGATCTTATCTGGATTGACTGACAAACCCTTCTCTGAAACCACATGACCAAGAAACTTAACCTCTTTCTTCCAAAAATGACACTTGGAAGAACTTCGCCTTTAGCTGATGCTGCCTCAGCATCTCAAGCACAACTCTAAGATGATATTTATTCTCTCTTTTATCCTTAGAGTATACCAAAATGTCATCTATAAACACTAACACAAATCTATCCAAATACTCTCGGAAGACTCGGTTCATCAAATCCACAAAGAAAGAAAGTGCGTTCGTTAACTCGAATGGCATTACTAACCAGTCGTACGAACCATACCTAGTACGAAATGCTGTCAAAGGAATACTATCCTCAGCCACTCTTAACTGATGGAAACCTGTCGCCAAATCCAACTAGGAAAACACTCTGGCTCCACACAACTGATCAAATAGATCATCAATCCTCGGCAAAGGATACTTATTCTTTATCGTTCTCTCGTTCAACTTACGATAGTCAATACACATCCTCAACGACCCATCTGGTTTCTTCAGGAATACCATGGCCGCTCCCTAAGGTGAACTGCTTGGTCTAATAAAATTCCTTTCTTCTAGATCCACTAGCTGCACCTTCAATTCCTTCATCTCGGTAGGTGTCATCCTGCTAGGTGTCCACTCACAGGTTCAGCTCTTGGCACAAGATCTATCCGAAATTCAACAGCTCATTTCGGTGGTAGTCTTGTGACTGGCTCAAACACATCTGCAAACTCTTCTGCTACCCGAACCTGACTTAGCTCTTCTTCCACTTCCATTGCACTTAACAAAGCACTGCTACTTTGGTCAGAATTCTCTATTGAGAATATGATTCGGTTATGACTATCAGGGTGTCTCAGTGATATCTCCCCATCCTGGCAAAATATCCTGGCCTCATACCTTCTCAACCAATCCATACCCAAAATGATTCCAAAATATATGAAATAGAAAACATATAGACTGCATGCAAACTTATGACCTAACAAATCAAGTTCTAACCGGTCATATCTCATCCCCAGAGTTGCATACCTTCCTATTGGATTCGCAACCCTTAAGGAAGTAACAAGGTATGTGGGTTCTAAGCATAACCTATCAACCAGACACTGAGATATAAATGAATGTGATGCACCGATATCAAATAGTATCCTAACTGGTATACTCTGAATCAAAAACGTACTTCCATCATAGTCTTTCATTTATCAGCTGTAGTTGGCTTAGCAGATGATGGTCCAACAGCAAAGACCTTTCCCTTGTCCGCCCTGACTGGCTCTGGACACTGGTTCTTATAATGCCCAACTTGATCGTAGTTAAAGCACTTCATACTCTTCTTATCTGCAGCCTTCTTCCCCTTGCCTGACCGGCACTCATTTACATAATTACCCTTCTTGTCACATTTGTAGCAAACTAAACTAGCCTTTGCTTTCTTGGCAGCATCTCCCTTCTGGGCTCCCTTCTTCTAAAGAACTTTCATTTCTTTCCATGAGAACCCTGGGTTTCAACTGGCTCCTCTCTAGCACAAACAACAAGCATTTCCTCATGGCAGATTGACATCTCTACAACCACATTACAAGAATCTCAAATATGTGTCAAGGTCGCCCTAGCAAGCTCGGTTCTCAGTCCCCGAATAAACCTCTCATTCCTTCTGATGTCAGTGTCTATAGTAGCATACTCATATCGAGATAGCTCATCAAACTTAGTAACATACTCGATAACCAACATCTCTCCCTGAACTAGATCCATAAACTTCCTCATCAATGCTGACTTAGCAACCTCAGATAAAAACCTCTGTTTAAATATCCTTCTGAATTCAGCCCATGTCAACTCTTCCTCCGGAACTCCAACAGTGACATTATTCCACCAATGAAGTGCCAACCCTTGCAACTGTCTAGAGGCCAACCTTCTCTTATGCTCATCATCTAAACCCAAATCAGCAAAGATATGCTCACAATGCAACAGTCAATTCTCTACCTCAACAACATCCTCCGTTCCCATATACGATTTCCCACCTAGACTGGTGTAATCCCTGCTCAGCTTAGCATAATTATTCCCCACTGGAGCCACAGGATTAGCTCCTCCAACATTTCCAGCAACTCCTGCTTGCATCACATTGACGAAGAACTGATACATCACCCCCATATCTACTGGTGGATTTCCAGCACCCATATTGGCATCAACATTTTGGTTAGCATTAGCTTGTCGACCTTGATTCCTCCTGGTATTAGGTCAAGCATTTCCATTTGTTGTGTTGCTTCCTCCACCGAGATTTCCGTTTCCTGCTTCCATATCTTCTTTCTCGTAAATCTACATATGAGCCTTAGTAAAATACAGAAGAACAGTCTAAGAGAGAGAGGAATACATACTTATATATATATATATCAAATACAAGTACGTTACTATAGCATTATCCCAAACCCCGATCATATTTCTGATTTATTGGATTATATAAAAAAAGCATTTAGGTTTAACTTTTCTTTTAAGTTTTCATAAACCTATGCTCTGATACCAACTTGTAACATCCCCCTACTTGGTGGCCCAAAACTAACGGCTACGGATGCTGCAGTCATTCATAGTTATTAATCCTCGGCGACCAGATACGGCAATGTTAGATTCATTGATATGTAGAAACACATGAATATGGAAAGTTATAAAACATCAAACAAGATCCACATTCAATTTCAAACCATTTCAAAATTCATTACATAATCCCACAATCGTTAACCACATTCAGAGAAAATATAATTATTACAACATATTCCAAGAGCGACATATGGAGATGCCCCCTTGGATGATCAGAGTAATACATGCAATTTAACAACTTGCCATTACAAACAACACAGCGGAATCAAAATAAAGAGAACTATATAGAGCTATCATGCCTCCCGCACGTCTCCGGAATCTTTATTTGTCTAATGAGGTACCTTAAAACCTCAACTCTCAAACTACTCAAAATCAATTGAGCACCCGAGATTTTAAGGGGAAAACATAAACTTTGAGTCAGACATAAAGCTTGGTATGAATAATAATCTACCATCTCAAACCATTTAGATATCTAGTGAGACCACGCTGCTTAGCGAAACGGGTTTTCCTCTCACTAGTATGTTAAAACCTTTATAAAACCATATACCATGCTTCTGCATCCATAATGGTTAAAACATCTCAAAATATAATATGATGATATGCAAAACAAGTGAATCAATTCTGGATTACCCATCCTCATTCATTTTGACTATCTGTCTCAGTTATAGTTTCTAGGATTACCATTAAACTAATAGTTTTCAGGGGCTGACTAATAACTGGTTAAATGTTTAAGGACTCCCTGTCCAATTATATAATTTTCATGGGATCACTATGAATCTATTGGTAACTCCAATATCTTCACTCTTATCCTAGTTTTCATGGGCTGACTAGGAACCTATTAACATCTGTCAATATCTTAATCTGGATATAGTTTTCATGGGTTCACTATAAACCTATTGGCCCTTGACAATATCAAATCATAGTTTTCATGGGCTAACTATGAACTTGTCTTTCTGACACCTTCAATTATACATAGTTTTCATGGGCTTACTTTGAACCAATTGGCCTCTACGAATATCTTTTCATATACATAGTTTTCATGGGCTTACTGAGAACCTATTGGCCCCTGCCAATATCTGTCTTTAATATTTTAGCATCCTATATTTTGGTCTTCCTAACCTCCTAGATACAATTCTGCTCATTCATGAGTTAACTTAATTTATATTCACTACTCGGTCAACCTAGCTGGTTATTCCGCCCTTCCCCAAAATACAGTTATAGGTCCATTATAATGTGAATATATACATATATGAAGAAGCAAACATAATAACTTGGTCAATTCCTTTAATCAAAGAAAACTTCTTCAAAAACTCCTTTTCAAAACACTTTATTTATTTCTACTATGGTTTTCTTTTAAAATGAGATTGAGTTATTTTTTTGAAAACTAAGGCTTTTGAAACCTTCAAAACCTTTCTTTCGACCTCATTGGATAACATCCTTCGAAAGCATATAAATCTCTTTTCAAAACATTAGGCCCTTGCCTTTCAAAACACTTTAAAACTTCTCTTTCGAAACCTTTTGAAGGTAATAAAGTATTACTTATTAACTCTTAGAAGATAGCTTCGAAACCTTTGAAAGTACCCCTTTCGAAACCTTTGAAAGTACTCCTTTCAAAACCTTTGGAAGTATCCCTTCCGAAACCATTGAAAGTCCCTCTTTTGAAACCATTGGGCTTATACTTAAAAATATCATTTGGATCAAAGTGAATATAAACGAAAGTATCTCTTTCGAAACCATTATTTAAAAGCATTAGGGAAAATTTGATGGCATTGGCACCATCTCTTTTGAAAGCTTAAAATCATTTAAACAAAACACTGAAGGATAGCTTCGAAACCCCCTTTCGAAGCCATTGCCTTCAAAACCCTTGGACCCTTTTGAAAGCATTTAGGAAGTGGCTTAAAACATCTTTAAAACAAAACTAACCTTCAAAGGCATTGATAACTTCAATATGCTCGAAAGGCAAAAATACGGCAGTGGGGCTTCGACTAGGTCGGAATCCATACTTTCGAAAGCATTATTTTTATAAGTAAAGAAACTCATTCGAAAGCTTATTCTTTAGAACAAAAGATGGCAACTCCTTCGAAAGCCTTTAGAAAACCACTTTCAAAAACATATGCTTTGACTCCTTCGAAGGCTTTGATAAAACAAAGGTAGGCGGTTCACTTTTCAAAAAAACAAAGGCATCGACTCCATCGGAAGCAATGCTTTCGACACCATGCTTTCCGCCTTTCTCCACTACGTACCATCCAAGTGATACCTTGTGTATTGGTTTCGACTTGATTGAAGGCGGAAGCTCTGAGTCGAATGGTACTTCTATTAGAGGCGGAACCTGCTTTTCTGAGTAAAAGCTGATTAATGCCACTTAAAGCAAAAAAATTCTAACTAACCTGCCAAGTGCAAATCTGTAATTGGTTGTCTCAACTTTTCAAATTCTTTACTAAAATAACTACCACTTAATTTCAGATCTAAATCAAGGTTAATTTAGCAAATAAGCCCTTCCATTAAATAAAACCATATTGCAAATAAGTCCTTCTTCTAAAATAATTTAATTTGCATAGCAAATCACTTAGAAAAAATCCCCAAAAATTCAAGAAATTCATTTTAATCATGTTATTTAACATATCAAAATTTCAGACCCAAATTCTCAATATAATTTCTGAAATAAATTTATAAACCCAATTAACCATATTTTCCTTTGAAAATTCATAGTAATCTTTCCATGGCTTGGAAAATTATCAAAATTAAAATTCAACTCCAAAATCATATTTTACATAACATAAATTTTTTCCATGGCATTTAAACATCAATGTCAATCAGTTTTGCCCTAAAACTGCATATAATCTTAGTTAAAGATTCTTGTTTAAATCATACAAATTGTAATTCAAGCATATCATCATCCAAATCATCATAGAAACGAATTTAATCTCAAATCCAAAAAACATATGTTCATAAAACAAAATAGAGATGATACAAATTATTATTCACCTTGATTAAGATAAGGAGATTGGATTGAGATTGAGATTTATTCCCCTAGCTTTAATTCCTAACTTGATTTGAATTTTCTTCTCTTTTTTTACTAGCTATGGCCGGCTTCTCCTTTATTTACGTTTGTGTTTTTATTTTCAAAATGACGTGAATGAGAAATGAAATGGTAAGGAACGAAAATATATAAGGGTAAGGGGTTATGGGCGGCTAATTCCCATTATACCTTTATATAGATTAATTAACTTAAAAACCATTCTTTAGCCCATTTAATTAGTTAATTGAGCACGGCCTTAATTATATTTATTCAAATCTTAATCCCCTTATCACTTAACATTTATATTATTCTATTTAATTTATCTAATTAAATCTCTTGAATAATATTATCAAAAATTAGGGGTGTTACATGACTCGTCGACATAGATAATAGTATCCAACTTACGCTAATGCTCATCAATCGTGTCAATTGCTATAGGAAATTCGTTGGAATGTAGCATATACAATTCATAAGAGCAAGGCAGACTATATATTATTCTATGCAAATGACTACATTCAAAATTTAGCATATTCTCTATCGCTTTCATAATCTGATCCATAGCAAAAAGTGAACCCGATAACGAAGGTATATGAATAGTAGAATTTGGTAGTTATATTTTACGTCTCTATACTTTTCTCAAATCTTTTTTTATCTTTGTATGTTGCAACAACAACAAATTGTCCACTTTTTTTAAAATTTTCTACAAATGCTGCTTTTGACGTTCGTAGATATTTTTTAAGCTGCGCATGAGAAGCTTCATCTCTTTTTGATGTTGACATTATTGTGGTGCTTCACTTTGTAATTCTCTAGAATGTAATTAGCTTGATCTGGATATTCTTTCCAATCATCTGTAAATATCTTGAAAAACTCATTAAATTGTTCTTTAGATGGAGATCAAACAACATGCATCTAGTCTGTGGCAAAAAATTCATACAATTCGTTTTTGACAATTTTGGTTTCCAATATGCTTTAATACTATTTTCCATATGATAAACACAAACTAATTGAATTGTATATGAAAAAACAACACTTAATGCATTAATCAGTTAATTCTCTTTATCCGTAATCACAACATCAGGGAATTTTTTAGGAGGTATAATGATTTCAAGTTTTGTAGTGCCCATTGATAACAATGTTCCTGCACTTTAGACAAAAAACAATAAGCTACACTAAAAGTTCCATTCATCAACATCATACCAACCATCTTCAACAAAGGCATTTTATATCGATTTGTTTTGTACGTGCAATCGAGTAGTAAAATCGAAGGAAAGCGTTTGCATAACGTAGTCGATTCAGGATGAGCCCACATCAAATTAGTAATTCTATCAACCATTTTATTTTTTGTAACCCAATATACATAACGGCTTTCCACTAAAAATTCATAAGTTGTTGAACTACCAATTGATCTTCCATCTCCAATATAATCGTTTTTTCTTTTGCATTATTTATAGTCTTCAACGTCAAACCATTTTCAGGAAAAGTCTTCTTTAGATTAACAAGAACATATTTGGCTATAACCCCCCGCAACACTCATATCCATCATTATTGTTTGCACGAAAAGTGGACATTCACTTCCAATCAATTAGTTGTAGAGCCGCGAATATGGGTGTTTAACACAACTATTATATTTGTATTATGATTGATTTTTAGAGAGCATATTACATATAGGTTATGTAGGAAGTAAATTGCAGTGAAGTAAATAACACAAAGATTTATAATGCTTCGGCCGGAATGTACATACATCCACTGTCCATTTCCATTATTCTTCTTATAGAACTTTGATACAATGCATGAGATACAAAATACAATGATCTGTAACTCAATGGAAAGTAAGATATAGCCCAAGGAAGTCTATTCGGCTATTCCTTTTTGGTTATCTTGTCTGCCTATTCATGTTTAGCTATTCCTATTAGCCTATCCCTGTTCGGTTGTTCCTACTAGGTAGTTCCTATTAGGCTGTTCCTACTAGGCAATTCCTATTAGGTTGTTCTAGTTAGGTTGTTCCTACTAGGCGATTTCTGTTAGGCAGTTACTGTTAGCCTATTCTTTCTCTGACTTAGCCGCTATTACTGTTGTAAGCTTGACTCTCCAAAATCCCCCCATTGTTATTGGATGCTTTGATATTTATAGGAAAGAAGATATGGGTAGACCAGGCTAATAAAATAGGTAGTTTCCCTATATAACATGTTCGGTCGATTTGGTACTTTCCATATATACAAGATTTGGTCTGGAGTTTACTATTTTAGCTTGCTTGGCATCCTTGATTAAGCGCTCAAGGTTCGACTACCTTGGTTCGGTAGTTCTCTTGATCAGTAGTGTCTTGGTTCGATTCTCCTTTGTAAAACCCTTAAAATGAACCATAAATAAATGAAGTAAATTGAATTAAATGTGATAAGGGTTGAATATGGAAATTTTATAAAAGTTGGAATTTGACCACTAAAGTTATTCCGTTGTGTTCATGGCGAAATTCTGATCTGTTTCCATATATAACATGCTGAAAACGAAGCTGGGGAAAAGAAGTTATAAGCATTTGAAGTTCTCATATATAAATTAATTTAGTTTGAATTCAAATTCAAATGAAAAATAAAATTTAGGGTTTAAATTTTAAAAATTAGCTTGGGGGCTAAGTAAACATTTAACATTAAATAGTTAATTAGGGAATAAAATAATCTTGGAACAGAAATAAATAAGTGTTCCCTGAAATATAGGAGCGGTCGACCTATATAGGTCAACTGGTCGACCGTAGCGGTCGATCGATCGTCCGAAGGCGGTCGACCGCTTGGCAACAAAAGTTGCAAGTGGCAGCTAGAGTTTGAAGCTATGTTTTATTTGGTTGTACGCTCCAGATTTATCCGTTTCCTACCTACTTCCATCCTACGGTTCTAGTGCGTTTCAACTCCTATAAATTGAACCCTATCCTCTCCGCTTTTATTCATATTATTTTGGAGAATATGATGAAATTCTTCCATTGCTATCTCTCTCTAATAAGATTCAGAAACTCCATAGAGAATTCAAGTAAGAATTCAACTTATTTCATATTTATTTCTTCTTCCTCCAATCTATTCTTATCTTATTCTTCTCCAATTATTCTGAATCTAATGAATATATATATACATCTTCCCTATTGTGTGTGATATATCGAAAGAGAGAGACTTTGGAAGAGATCGGAAGGCTACAAATCCATTTGAGTGAAGCTAAGGCTAATCTGTGAGTGAAAACCTTAGTATTTCTTTTCAGAAATTGTTTGGTGCATTCCTTTTTGAATTTGAATATGCCTTAGGTATTTTGAGATTCCGAAAATATGATATATATAAAATCCCCCAAAATTCCTTTTTAATTCGATATGTCAATTCTATGCTAAGGTTCCCAATTATTTACATTAATTTGATGGAATTTGCTTTGTTTATTAAATTTTTGATAATTTCATAGTCTATTCCGCTTCTCCTTCTTCTTTGGGTCAAATTGTGATCCTTCAATAAAATGAGAGGTTTAGATTATGAATTCTATTCGTAATTTACACCACTTGTTCTTATCTATTTCTTTGTAAAAGAGGAGTTGAATAGAATATGAGATTTAGTTTGAAATTCTTATTGTCTAAGATATTCCATTGAATTGGTGTAATAAATTGAGTTTCTATCTTATTTATAGGTCTATTGTTGCAGTTTTGGTTATGAATATTTATTCCCTATTTTGGACATTAGAATCCTATGAAATCTTGGGAATTTGAAGAAAAAGGACTTGTAATTATAATTGGTTTGGAAATTGACATTTAACGCTAGTCTAGAGTGTAAAATCTGTGCGTTTAGAATTCATTAGGCGTGGATATTTATTATCTCTATTTACATAATTAACATATAATTATTGCATATATGGCGTAGTTAGTTAGGCATTTATTTATATTTATTTCCCCCATTAGGAAGGTAATTGATTGTGAGGCAAAAATAAGAGGAAACTCTTATATAGCCTAATTATTATTCTAAGATGTAATAAGGAAGATTCCTTATAAGGCCTTATTTATGAAACTATGAGTTGAGTATATATATGGAGATTAATTGATTTGTAGCTAAGTTATAGGGATGCGAGGTCAATAGAGTTACATGATGGAAGTCTGCCCTTCACTTTGAGACTACCAGTAGTTGTGTACACTTGTATTAATGTGAGATATCCTTATGATAAATATTTGTAATGACACGAGGTTGGTCCAAAATTTTATAGGGGAAATCTGCCCAGCTAATCTGGCTACCAGTTCCTACGAATAGCGGACTAATATGAGACATCATTATGAGTATGGGCCTTAAGACGAAGGGCCTACTTCAGGGTTTTGAGGTATTAAGTGGTTGGACTAGCCTCTTTTCCCCAAATGAAGTATTAAATGGCCAGGGGACACGTTAGGTGGTATCTCTACATAGGTCCGCTTCTAGAAATTGGTCGTAAATGATGGGTTCTGCCTTATTTAAGGTCTTGAATGACCAGAGTATGCCTATTTTCCACATGGAAGTATTAAGTGGTCTATGAGATTACATATGATATTAGCTAGATAGTACCACTGAGGAGCACGCTTTTGAAATGGGTCTTAAATGATGGGGTCTGCTTTAATTAAGGACTTAAATGATCAGAGTCTGGCTATTTTTAACTTGGAAGTATTAAGTGGCTTGGGTACCGTCTCCCACATTGTTAGCTACTTATGACGTATGATTGGGATATGGAATTTTAGAAACCTGCTTCTGGAATGGAAAGTATTAAGTGGTTGGACCTGCCTCCTTTCCTTATAAAGAAGTATTAAATGACTTTAATGGTTTTATGTTCATAGACATATTCTTATTTTGAAATATACTGTCCAAGTACTGAAAAAGTAAGACTCGAGGTTTTTATTCACCAAACACTTGTTGTTCTAACTCCCTCTTCATTACAACACAAGTTAAGGATGAAGGGATAGCAGTGATGATGCTTAGAGACGGAGAGGCTTGGCTAGTGGCAGTATTTTTTATTATTATTTGCTTTTATGTATACTCATGGATTTAGACAATTATTGTAACGGATATTATATTACGGTTTTTATGGAATTTTGGGTTATGATATTTTGTGGCTTTGAAATAAATGGGTACACGTTGCTATTATATTTTGTTCCATCCGCTATGAGTTCTGAAAGTTTAGTTATGGTTCTGCAATGTTATTTCTTTTTACTACCAACAGCTTGCCTTGTAATGGATCTAAGTTTCGATGGGCATTTTATACGTCGAAATTTAGGCCTGTTCCGGGGTGAATTGTTACATTTGGTATTAGAGCCCAGGTTACCCGATCAACGAGGAAAAACTATACGTATGAAAGACGTATTTTTTATTTTGAAAAAAGTTTTTCAAAAAGAGTTTTCAAAGAATTCTTACTATATATATACCCTCTATTCTTGAATATACGCACATACACTAGGTAACCTTTTTCTTTCAGCATGTAAATACTATCTTAGGAAATTTTCACAAAAGGTTTAACCTACAGATAGTTGATATGGCTGATAATCGATCTTCTTCCGAATAAGGGAACCCTACCTGTGGAAGACCACCCATTCGTGGAATGCTTGAATGGTTTAAACAATATCTTAGGACTGTCAAGCAGATTCCTATTCTTCCAACTGCACCGGTTGCACCCACTGCCCCTCCCGTCGATGTAGCACTCCGTCCCGTTGACTTTCCTAAGTTGTGTAAGGACTTGCTCAATATGGAAGGGAAGACATACTCTAAAACTGAAGGATATTCGAAAGCTAAAGTTTGGATTAGTAATTGCGAGAAAATATTTAGAGAGCTTGGTTGGGATGATCAGCTAAGAAGAAGAACAACAGCTTGGCACCTCAGAGAAGAAGCCTTGAATTGATGGAACTTTGTGACTGATGAGCACCCGGGAAGGATATTCTCTTGGGATGAATTCAAGGACCGATTTGAGATGAGGTTCATGTCTAGAGCAGAGGTTAGCTTGCAATTGGAAAAGTTTCAACTGAGATAAGGAGATTCTACCCTTAAGGAGTACGTAGCTAAGTTTATTGAATTGGTTTAGATTCGGGATGAGCCTGATAGACACACCTATGAAAAAGCCCATGAAGTTCGTGAAGGGCTTAAATTCTCTGCTAAGAGAAATCTTGTTGATCTAAGTACCTATAGGGGCCACGTATGAGATGTTGGTAGAAACGGCGATGCTGCACATGGCCAATGAGGAAGATAAGGGAAGAGAGAAGGAGAAGTCTTCACTGACCCAAAAGTGAGGAGGATCCAAGACGGGGAGCTTTTGGGCCAACAAGAAGTTGAAGGGGAAGTTTAAGAAGGATGTGAAAATGTGTAAGAAATGCCAAAGGAAGGGTTATGAAGCTAAAGATTGTAAGGTGAGTATGATAAAGGAAGCCTTAAAAGGAAGTTTCTTTCACTGCCACGAGGAAGAGCATCACAAGAATCAATGGCCCAAGATGGCTAAGGAAGGATCAAGCGGATAGGCCTATGCTATTGAAGTTGTCCCTATTGCCAATAAGCCACCAAGAGACCAAGGAAAAGCAGCTCTAGAAGGTATACCACTTATTTTTGGTGTTACCATTCATACACTATTTGATTCGGGGGCATCACATTCCTTTATAGCTAGGGATGTAGTAAATTCGTTAAACCTTCAAACCCAGATGGTCAACAGCCCAATAGAGGTTTCCAATCCCGTTGGGGGTTCGACCCATCTTTCTCTTATTTGCAAAGACCTAGTGTTAGACATATGCGACGTTGATTTCATATTTACTGTGTACGTTTTAAGTTTCAAGGGGTATGGGCTTATCTTGGGTATGGATTGGTTGTCATATTATGGAACCATTCTTGACTTGATAAGAGGGTAGTATGATTAAGGAGTTGTGGAGTTCATGACCTAGAAGTTCTTTGTACATCCAAAGCTTTAGTGAGTTAAGCCATTTATACTCACTAAATCTATTTGTTATTAGAGAGCTATCATTTTGTAGCCATAGTTTGTGAATTTCTTGATGTCTTCGAGGAGGTCTTTGGTCTCCCACCCTATAGGGAGATTGTGTCCCGAATCGATTTGGAGAAGGACGCAAGACCCGTCGCTCTACCTTTGAGACATATGGCCCCCAAAGAAAGAAGGGAATTGGATAGGCAAATCTAAGAGCTACTGAAGAAAGGATTCATCCGTAGGAGTACTTTTGAGTGGGGAGCCCCTTTTGTTTTTAATACTAAGGCAGATGGTTCTTTGAGACTTTGCGTCAATTATAAAGAGCTGAACAAGTTGACAAGGAAAAATAGGTACCCTCTACCTAGAATAGATGACTGGTTTGACCAACTTGTAAGGGCTAAAGTCTTTTCCCAAATAGACTTAGCAACATGATTCCATCAGTTGAGGATTGCAGAGGAAAGCAAGCCGATGACCGCATTTCATACTCCAGTTAGGCTCTATGAGTGGGAAGTAATGCCTTTTGGACCGACGAATGCTCCAGCATACTTTGTGGATTTGATGAATTGAATATTTAGAGGGCAACTTAATAAATTTATCGTGGTGTATGTTGATGATATCTTTGTTTTCTCCAAAGACAAGAAGGAGCACGAGGACCACCTTAAGGAGGTATTGGAGACCTTGAGAAGAAACCAACTCAAAGCCAAGTTTTCAAAATGCCACTTTTGGAAAAATGAAGTTAGGTTCCTTGGGCATATTGTTTCGGAACAAGGATAGGCCATGGACCCTGCTAAAGTGGAAGTTGTCCAAGGATGAAAGGTTCCTAGTAATGCATCAGAGGTTAGAAGTTTTCTAGGGTTGGTAGGTTACTATAGGAAGTTCATCAAGAGCTTTGCACAAATTGTCGCCCCTTTAACCGATTGACTAAGAAGAATCTACTTTTTGTTTGGGATGATAGATGCACCAAGGTATTTGAGAAGCATAAGGAGTCGTTGACTAATGCACCTGTGCTCAATATTCCAGATGGAACCAAGCCATTCATGGTTTTCACAGATGCATGTGGCACAAGATTAAGGGTAGTTCTTATGTAAGAAGGGAAGGTAGTTGCCTATGCTAGTAGACAACCCAAAGGACCATGAGAATAGGTATCCAGTGCATGATTTATAATTGGCAGCCACTGTTTTTTCCTTAAAGATGTGGTGGCATTATCTCGGGGGGTAAAGACTTGAGTTATTCACTGATCATAAATCAATCAAATGCTTATTTTTCCAAAAATATTTGAATCTTAGGCAGTAGAGGTGGATGGAGTATGTAGCATCCTTTGACTTTAGTATTCAATATAACCCTGGAAAAGGGAACGTAGTCACCGATGCCCTTAGTCGGAGACACGCTACCCTAGGTGCTATATATGAATGAAGACTGTTGGAGTTTCTCTCAAATTTTAACCTCCAATCGTCAACAGAACCCATCCAAGGTTTTCTATCAATTATGGAGATTAGACCAGCCTTGATGGATCGTATATGGCATGAGCAAGTGAAAGATGATAAGTTGATAGAGATTTAGGAAAATTGAGAAAAGGACAGCATTTTCCCCATGCTAGGAGGTATTCAGTTGACGAGAAGGGATGTTTGAGAAGATATGGACGTCTTTGCATCCCAATGATTGATGATTTGATGAGAGATGCACTTATAGAGTGTCACCACTCAACGGTGACCATTCATCCTGGAGGAGATAAGATGTACAAGGACATGAAGAGAATTTTCTTTCGGAATGGAATGAAGAGAAGCGTAGTTTAGTTTGTTGCTAGGTGTTTGACATGTCATATGATAAAAGTTAAGCAAGGGAAGACTGGTGGATTATTATTACCTTTGGAAATTTTGACTTGGAGGTGGGAGCTTATTCGATGGATTTTGTGGAAGGATTGCCTAAAAGTCAGAAGGGCAATGAGGCTATTTGGGTTATTGGAGACAGACTCACCAAGAGTGCTAATGTTGTTCTAATTAGAAGAAACATGACTAGCACCTCTATCATCCAGATTTATATTAAGGAGGTAGTTCGTCTACATGGAATTCCTACAAGCATAGTCAGTGATAGAGACCCCTTGTTCACTAGCAAGTTTTGGAGGAGCCTACAAACAGCTTTGGGAACTTCTCTGAACCTTAGCATGATATGTCACCTACAAACTGACGGACAAACAAAGACGGTGAATAGATTTTAGAGGACTTGTTGAGCACTTGTGTCTTGGACTTCGAAGGACATTGGGAGCAGCATCTATCTTTGGTAAGTTTGCATATAGTAATAGCTATCAAACGACGATTGGTATGACCCCTTTTGAAGAACTTTATGGGCCTCCATGCAAATCGCCTAGTTGTTGGTGGGAAACCACCAACAAAGTATTGCTCGAACCCGATTTGATCCGTGATACCATGGAAAAAGTAGAGTTGATCAGGCAAAGGATGAAGGTAGCGCAAGACCATCAGATATCTTATGCGGATAAAAGAAGGAAAGAGCTCGAATTTGAGGTTGGAGATATGCTATTTGTTAAAATCAACCCTCTTAGAAAAGTTGTTAGGTTTGGCAAGTCTGGAAAATTGGTGCCTAGATTTGTTGGGCCATTCAGAATTCTGGAAAGAATAGGAAAATCGGTGTACCGTATGGAGCTTCCTGACAAGTTGGCAGGAGTCCACAATGTTTTCCACGTTTCTCACCTTAGGAAATACCTTCATGACACCGCTAGTAGAATAGAACCTGATCAGTTGGGGGATTTTGAAATGGAGCTGACAGTGCCTCGTGCCACTGCACGCATTGTGGAGAATGGTACTAGGAGACTCCACAATAAAATAATTTGGTTGGTCCGAGTACAATCCGGGTGGGCAATCCGACGGAAAGCACATGGGAGACCGAGGAGAAGACGAGAGCACTCACTCAGAGGTTTTCACTGGTAATTTTTCTATCCAAAATTAGCATTTTGGTTGCATCGTGGTTGTTAGGATGGTAGGAGATGGTTGTTACACTTTTTCACAATCACCTTACACTCATGTAGAATTTTTATTCATGTTCAGGATATTTTCAATAATACTTTCATAACACGATTACACACTCACACTAGGATTGAGCTCATTTTAGCATGTCTGCAGTACATAATCACATTGCACTATTGGTTGAGTAGATGGTTATGTAGAGAACTTGGTTATATAACATAGATGTTATTGCATGTTACGCTGTTCAACCCTTGGAAGATTTCGGGATGAAATCCTTTGTAAGAGGGGGGGGGGAGAATGTAACACTCCGTAAAATGAACCATAAATAAATAAAGTAAACCGAGTTAAATATGATAAGGGTTGAATATGGATATTTTATACAAGTTGGAATTTTATCACGAAAGTTATTCAGTTGCGTTCATGGCGAAATTTTGATCTGTTTCCATATATAATATGCTGAAAACGGAGCTCAAACAAAGAAGTTATGAGTATTTGAAGTTCTCAGATTTATATTAATTTAGTTTGAATTCAAATTCAAATGAGAAATCAAATTTAGGGTTTAATTTTAAATATTAACTTGTGGGGTAATTAAACATTTAATTAACATTTAATGTTAAAAAGTTAATTAGGAAATAAAATAATCTTGCAATGAAAATAAATAAGCATTCCCCAAAATAGAGGAGCGATCGACCTATATAGGTCAACTGGTCGACCGTAGCGGTCGAACGATCGCCCAAAGGAGGTCGACTACAGGGCAACAAAAGTTGCCATTGGCGGCTAGGGTTTGAAGCTATGTTTTATTCAGTTGTACGCTTCAGATTTACCCATTTCCTACCTACTTCCATCCTTCGGTTCTGGTGCGTTTCAACTCCTATAAATAGAACCCTATCCTCTTCACTTTTATTCATATTATTCTAGGGAATAAGACGAAATTCTGCGATTTCTATCTCTCTCTAATAAGATTCAGAAACTCCATAGAGAATTCAGGTAAGAATTCAACTTATTTCCTATTTGTTTCTTCTTCCTCCAATCTATTCTTATCATATTCTTCTTAGATTATTCTGAATCTAATGAATATATATACCTCTTCCCTATTATGTGTGAATATATAAAAAGAGGGAGATTTTGGAAGAGATCGAAAGGCTAAAAATCCATTTAGTTGAAGCTAAGGTAATCTGTGAGTGGAAACCTTAGTATTTCTTTTAAGCAATTATTTAGTATATTTTTTTTGGATTTGAATATACCTTAAGGATTTTAGGATTTAGAAAATATGATAGATAAAATCATCCCCGAAATTTCTTTAATTCGATATGTCAATTCTATGCTGAGATTCCTAATTATTTACCTTAATTTGACGGAATTTGTTTTGTTTATGCAATTTTTGATAATTACATAGTCTATTCCACTTCTCCTTCTTCATTGGATCAAATTGTGATTCTTCAATAAAATAAAGGGTTTAGATTACGAATTCTATTCGTAGTTTACACCACTTATTCTTATCTATTTCTTTCTAAAAAAGGATTTGAATAGAATATAGGGTTTGGATTACAATTCTTATTATCTAAGATATTCCATTGAATTGTTGTAATAAATTGAGTATCTATTTTATTTACAAGTCTGTTATTGATGTTTTGATTATGAATATTTACTCCCTGTTTTGGACATTAGAATCCCATGAAATCTTGGAAATTTGAAGAAAAGGACTTGTAATAATAATTGGTTAGGGAATTGACATTTAACGCTAGTCTAGAGCATAAAATCTGTGCATTTAGAACTTATTGGGCATGAATATTTAATTATCTCAATTTACACAATTAACGTATAATTATTGCGTATATGGCGTTGTTAGTTAGGCATTTATTTCCCCTGTTAGGAGGTAATTGATTGTCAGGCGAAAATAAGATGAAACTCTTATATAGCCTAATTATTATTTTAAGGCGTAATAAGGAAGATTCCTTGTAAGGCCTTATTTATGAAACGGTTAGATGAGTGCTTATATATATACATAGTAATTGATTTGTGGCTAACTCATAGGGGTGCGGGGTCAATAGAGTTACATTACGGAAGTTTGCCCTTCACTTTGAGGCTACCAGCAGTTGTGTACATTTTTATTGATGTGAGATATCCTTATGCTAAATATTTGTAATGATGCGAGGTTGGTCCCAAATTCTATAGGAGAAATATGCCCAGTTAATCTGGCTATCAGTTCCTACAAATAGCGGACTAATGTGAGGCATCCTTATGAGTATGGGCCATAAGACGAAGGGCCTACTTCGGGGTTTTGAGGTAATAAGTGGTTGGACTAGCCTCTTTTCCCCATATGAAGTATTAAATGGCCAAGGGGACACGTTAGGTGGTATCTCTACATAAGTCCGCTTCTGGAAATTGGTCTTAAATGACGTGTTCTGCCTTAATTAAGGTCTTGAATGACCAAAGTATGCCTATTTTCCACATGGAAGTATTAAGTGACTATGAGATTACATAAGATATTAGCTAGATAGTACCACTGAGGAGCACGCTTCTGAAAATAGGTCTTAAATGATGGGGTCTGCCTTAATTAAGGACTTAAATGACCAGAGTCTGCCTATTTTTAACTTGGAAGTATTAAGTGGCTTGGGTACCGTCTCCCACATTGTTAGCTACTTATGGCGTATGATTGAGATATAGAATTTTAGAAATTTGCTTCTGGAATGAAGGTATTAAGTGGTTGGACCCGCCTCCTTTCCTTGTAAAGAAGTATTAAACGACTTTAATGGTTTTATGTCCGTAGAAATATTCTTATTTTGAAATATACTGCCCAAGTACTGAAAAGGTAGACTCGAGATTTTTATTCACCAGACACTTGTTGTTCTGACTCCCTCCTCATTACAACATAGGTTAAGGACAGAGTGATGGCCGTGACGATGCTTAGAGATGGAGAAGCTTGGCTAGTGGCAGTATTTGTTATTATTATTTGCTTTTATATGTATCCGTGGATTTAGACAATTGTTGTAATGGATATTATATTACAGTGTTTTATGGGATTTTGTGTTGTGCCATTTTTATGGTTTTGAAATAAATGGGTACACTTTGCTATTAAATTTTGTTCCATCCGCTGTGAGTTCTGAAAGTTTAGTTATGGCTCTGCAATGTTATTTCTTTTTACTACCAACAGTTTGCCTTAGAATGGATCTAAGTTTCGATGGGAATTTTCTAGGTCAAGATTTAGGTCTGTTCCGGGGTGGGTTGTTACATCCTTGGTTTGGTAGTACCTCGGACTTAGGCCTCTTAACGGATACTTTCGGATGCGGATAGTGCCATATCATCCACTTTTCCAATAACTAAGGAAGACAACTAGCGACTATAATCCAAGAACTCCAAAAAAATTTTTACGGGAAGTTGCCATTTATCAGTTAATATAAATGGCGTTGAGGTCCTACCACTCCTTTCTAAAATAATATGGGCTATCTTTAATCTTTCATTCCATTGCTATCCATTTTCTTAATTTCCCATTTTTTCAGTCTTTAATAAACGTGCTCTATTTATTGCTTCAATTAATATCCATAGCAGCTGATCTTTACTGTCAGAATTGGACCATTTCTAATTAATCCTTCTTCAATTTTTTAACCTTCTTCAGGTTTGCAAAATCCATTAATTACTCAAATTTCTTTCTTCCTCAAATGCAATATCACGTTTACTTAATAAGTCCCTGTTATATTACTTCTCCTCTCTTTAGTTACAACTTTATTGCCCGTTAAATTTGTAATTAACGTTTATAAATCCTAACCCGTCAATTACTAACTAATACGTATATAATCATAATCTATGCTACTTATATATACTCCAGTTGTTTAGCATAGCGGTACGATATCTATATCTAACTACTACTTCTATAACTAATACTCATTTCCATATTTTAATTTATCGAAGTTATCCTTCCAAAAAGACCACTGTCATAATTTCTCATAAATCAACCACAAGTGAAGGTTTTGCTTTGTTTGAGATTACAAGGAATTATTTCTTTTTCTTTTTGTTGAAATAGGCAGTGTAAGCTATGGAAAAGAATATCCATCTCTTACACATCTCTTTCCTTTCTAGTCCTTATTACTTCAAACAATGCACTTTTATACAAATTTTTGGAAATTGGATAATTTTTGGAAATTAAACGGAAATTGCTCCAAAATTAAAATATAGAAATTCATATTATATGGGCAACCTAATTCACAACCCAATTATAGATCTAGAATATCTTTAAACTTTACCAACTTCTTTAAATAGAAGTTTGGGACTGACTTCAAATTTCCAGATCTGGTTGTACATTCTATTTCTATTTTATTCATGTCCTAAAAAAATCTTAGTCTATCCTACCTAGGTCAAGATCCGTATCTACTCCATAAAATTTTATAAAATCATAACTTTCGCACACAAAATAAAATATCTTCATAAAAATAAACTTATATAAAAATAAGCATTTATTACTTCATTTCTTGCAATACTTGAAACATGAAGTATCAAATTCAATATCTTCATCTTTGAAAATTTAAACTTTAATAAAAACCTTTATCAAAGATTCAAAATTCCTTTATTCCCAAATAGGAATATAATCATCTCCCTTTTTAAAACTTCTTTTATCAAAACTTTTTCCCTTAAAAGTTAGTCTTTCTAATTTATGACATTCAAAATTTTCTTGGTTTTTCAAAAAGGAACTTATGAAAAACTTTCCTTTCAATAGCTTACTAAAATAAGGATTTGCTCCTTTTTGAAAATATGATTTGTAGCACAAAAGATTCAAAACTTAATTTCCTTCTAAAGCATACACAATATTTATTACCTTATCACTCAAAATATACTGTTATTTGATGAAATATATATCGTGACTTTGCTCAAAAACTCTTAAAATCTCTTGCACCATTTTTCTTTATCAAATCCAATATTATTATTCAAATAAATTTTGTATTCAAACTAGGAAAAACACATAAAATTCTCATCTTTACATAAATGCTTTTCCTTATACAAAAACCTCTAACTTATTTATCAATCATCACTTAAATCCAATCAATGGTCAAAGATATCTTTTGTTTGCGCCAAAATTGGTCACAAACCCCAAACGTAATGAAAGCACCAGTGTTTACACACAAATCCTCAATATCCAAACACAGATCTCATATACAGATAATGTAGAGAGTAAAAATGAAGAAATAACAAAATTAAAATGAAAGAAAGTAAGAGAAGACACGAGATTTATAGTGGTTCGGCTATCTCTGGCCTACATCCACTTTGAATTGATCCTTTTATTTCCTTTATATTGTGATTACAGTTACCATCCTTTGAATATAAATAACCAAAATGGCAGAGTTTGGCCCAAAAGAGAAGAAGAAGATCCCCTCTTTAGTTGCCATGGAGTTGCTATTTATAGGAGTAAATCTGGAAATCTCTGCCCCAAAACTCGGAATACCCTTTCTCATGCGTAGATGGGCCCACCAGATCGATCTAGGGTTGTTTGGGATCGATCCCCGATCGATCATGCTGTCTTCGTATCGATCATGATTGCCTCCAATTGAGCTGCGATCGATCAGATGAGCTCTTGACTTGATATGAAAGCTCCTGTGAAAATTTCATGGCGTTTGGACTTGTGGTTTGAGAGATATGATCGATCCAAGATTGAGTTTTCTAGTGTAGGCTGATGATTTTGTATCCATCCAGAGCTTCATATCCATCATCCATCAATTACGTATCGATCCGAGTTTGCTAGGGAGGTTGAAGGCTTCACATTGATCGATTCATATTGATTATCTTCCATTGCCCCATGTCCATCATTTCGTATCCATGCCTTTCGTATCCATCCCCCGCTCTCTTCTTCGTATCGATCCCAAGCGTTCTGGTGAATGACTTTGTATCGATCAGGAATTGGATCGATACGTATTGTGATCGATCCAAAGCAAGGTGCAAAGTGTGTTATCCATACCCATATCCATCTCGATCGATACGAAAGCATCGATATGAAAGCATCGATCCGAAGTACGCTCTCCACGTCCATTTTGATCGATACAAAAGTATCGATACGAAACCATTCCTCACCAATATTGATCCATCCATAACTCGAGCGTACGAACTCCGATTGACCTGAAATTTGAAAGGTAGCTTCACCTAGCCTTGTTTATCATTCCCTATTGGTCCCACCTCGATTGTAGCTTGGTCCAATTTTGACGGAATCGATCATAGCCTTGTTTCCAATCGACCTCCAATCCTGATATCCATCCTTTTTAGCCAATTTGTTGATATCCCGACCTTGACCAAAAAGCGGGGTAACATTTGCCCCCCAAAACATGCCTTGCAATAGGAAGGCGTGTTTTGAATAGCTTCAAATCCGACATCCAAAGTCCATATTCATCCATAGCCATATCACCCTATCCATGATCCAATCAATTACCAAGCTATTCTATCCAAGTGCCATAGCCATATCCTTATCCAAATCCGTGAGTGCTCTAAGTCGATATCCGATTCCGAATCCAATGACCAAATCCTTAGCCAATTCCATATCCATCCAAACCTGACATCCGAGTTCTAATCCATCCATATCCAGTAACCAATAACCAAACCTATGACCTCTCCGGGCCGATATCCAAATCCGAGACCACTCCGGGTTCATAGCCGATCCTTAGCCATTCAAAGCCGAAACCCGAATCCATAACCTCTTCGAGTTCTTGCCGAGCATAGTCCATACTCGATGACTCTTGTGCCAAATCCTGCGTAATAGATCTTGACCTAAGTCCTAGACCAAACCTGGTCATCTCGGACCCTTGTCGAGCATAGTCCATACTCGACGACCTGAAATACCAAATAACGAATCCTATTTATTAAATCATAGCCTAAATCCTAGGCCGACCTTGGTCACTTCAGACCCCTGCCGAGCATAGTCCATACTCGACGACCTGAATAAGTCAATCCGGCACATTCGGACGAAGCGACCTACCCCTTGCCAGGCATAATCCATACCCGACGACCTTTTTACCAAAACCAGATAAAAATCGAATCAAAATCCAATCCGAAACCAAGATCAAACCAGAAATCCATATCAAAAATACAAACCAGGATCCAAACCAAAAGACAGGTATCCAAACCAAAATCCAAACAAGAAAATTAACAAAACCTGGAGTCCAAACCAAACTCCAAAACCAAACCAGAAAAAAGAAAATGTCCAACCAAGAAAGAAAAAGCATATTTCACAAACTAGAGCATCATGTTTTATTATCATCTCAGAGCATGCCTAAGGGCTATCTATGTCCCCGTACATAAGTAAGTGACTTGGCCGTCCACCCACAGTTTGCTACTTATTCCATACCATTTCGACTAGTCGATGACCAACCGCCCATTATTCCTAGGTCTCGCTCTGTCATCATTTGAGGTAGACGGTGGCTGCTCCTGTTCCACCGTCGCATTTCGAGTCCCGACATATTGCCACAACTGACCATTCCTTACGTGCTCCTCGATTATATCCTTTAGATGCCTGCAGCTATTAGTATCATGCCCGTCCAGGTCATGAAAGAGACAGTGCCTTCCCGATGCCCTCTCGCGTTCCAAGGGTTCTCTCCTTGCCGGCCTTCGGTAAGGAAGGCGATCTCGAGTTTCCATGTATATCCGTTCCAACGTCTCATTTAGTCCCGTATAAGTGGAGAATTTTGGTTCTCCCCAGTGCTTCCTTGCCCTACCAGAATCTTCATCCAACTTCCTCTTCCCTTTATCCTTATCCTTACCCAAGCTTTCTCCGGATGGTCCTCTATCCTTAGCCACGTTTAGTTCCTTTGATTTCGTATCCAAGCTTGCATCCTCTTGCCAAAGAAATCTCTCGACCTCATGAAAGAATTCCCCGAGATCCATTGGTGGATCCCGTATCAACGATATTTGGAAATCCGAGTTGTCCCTGACTCCTAACACTGCTGCCATTAAAACCATTAACGGATCCGGCCGATCCACCGAAGAAACCACCGCATTAAACCGGGTTAAGAAAGTTCTAAGCAACTCTCGTGTCCTCTGTTTCACCGACGTTAGTGTCGTCACATTTTTCAACCTCTTGATATGAACCCAAAACTACTTCAGAAACTTGTACACCAATTATGTCCATGTCCTAGTAGATCCATTTTCCAACTGCCTGAACCACATAGTAGTTATATCTGTCAAGTACAGTGGGAAACACTGAGCCGTAACCTCCTCCGATGCCCCTAGCACTTCCATGTGTCTTGTATACCTCATCAAATGATCGGTAGGATCCATCCTACCGTTGTATACTTCTAGAGTAGGTAGCTTGAACTCCGGTGGATTCCTAGCCATCCTGATGTTATGAGCGAATGGAATCCTGTTTACTCCTTCCATATCTCTATTTTCAGACCTTCACGTATAGTTCGCCTGATAATTTCAGCTAATCCAATATTATCCACCACGGGTTGCCTACCGTCTTCATTTCCTAACTACCCCCTAAGTCCTTGAGGGAATTCTGGTACATACTCCTCGTCACGCACTCCTGTAATCCTGTTGGTGCTGGGTTGTGCAGCATCAGTTGGCATTCTAGATTTGTCCAAATTAATAGTTGTGTGTTGATTAGGGGATGCTCCTATTGAATTGCTCTATCTGATTGCATGTTGAGTCCCTCTTATCCAGCTCCATAGATCTGACCT
This sequence comes from Allium fistulosum, assembly GCA_030737815.1. Classification (NCBI taxonomy): domain Eukaryota; kingdom Viridiplantae; phylum Streptophyta; class Magnoliopsida; order Asparagales; family Amaryllidaceae; genus Allium; species Allium fistulosum. The sequence continues at coordinate 896,786,283 of CM060902.1, forward strand.
CCTGCAGCTCCTGCTGCTCCGGCCTATCTGAACTGTCTGAGAAGGTTCTGCATCATCTCCTCCTGCCTTTTCATCAACTGCTCCTTCATAGAATCCATCATGGTTTGCATCTCATCCCTCGTGATGTAGATGGATGCCTGATCTGCTCCAACTCCAGAGGAAGCCTCTTGACTTCCCTCTTGATGGCTCCTTTCTGGTAATGCCCTTCTAGTCGATGGCCTAACCATGGTTCCTCCCAGATCTGATCCTTTATCTTTCTAGATTTAAACTCCAAATCCGATATAGCGGGTGCTAGCCTTCTCAGTTAAAGCACCAAAGTATTTGCGCCAAAATTGGTCACAAACCCCGAATGTAATGAAAGCACCAGTGTTTACACACAAATCCTCAATATCCAAACACAGATCTCAGATCCAGATAATGTAGATTAAAAATGAAGAAACAACAAAATTAAAATGAAAGAAAGTAAGAGAAGACACGAGATTTATAGTGGTTCGGCTATCTCCGGCATACGTCTACTTTGAATCGATCCATTTATTTCCTTTATACTATGACTACAATCACAATCCTTTGGATATCAATAACAAAAATGGCAGAGTTTGGTCCAAAAGAGAAGAAGAAGATCCCCTCTTTAGTTGCCATGGAGTTGCTATTTATAGGAGTAGATCTGGAAATCTCTGCCTCAAAACTCAGAATACCCTTTCTCATGCATAGGTGGGTCCACCGGATCGATCTTGGGTTGTCTGGAATCGATCCCCGATCGATCCATGCTGTCTTCGTATCGATCAAGATTGCCTCCAATTGAGTTGCGATCGATCAAGTGAGCTCTTGACTTGATATGAAAGCTCCTGTGAAAATTTCATGGCGTTTAGACTTGTGGTTTGAGAGATATGATCGATCCAAGATTGAGTTTTCTAGTGCATGCTGATGATTTCGTATCCATCCAAAGCTTTGTATCCATCATATCTGTATGCATCATATCTGTATCCATCATCCATCAATTACGTATCAATTTGAGTTTGCTAGGGTGGTTGAAGGCTTCGCATTGATCGATTCATATTGATCATCTTCCATTGCCCCATGTCCATCATTTCGTATCCATACCCCGTATCCATGCCTTTCGTATCCATCCCTCGCTCCCTTCTTCATATCGATCCCAAGCATTTTGGTGAATGACTTCGTATCGATCAGGAATTGGATTGATACGTACTGTGATCGATCCGAAGCAAGGTGCAAAGTGTGTTATCCATACCCATATCCATCTTGATCGATACAAAAGCATCGATATGAAAGCATCGATCCGAAGTACACTCTCCATGTCCATTTTGATCGATATGAAAGTATCGATACGAAACCATTCCTCACCAATATTAATCCATCCATAACTCGAGCATACGAACTCCGATTGACCTAAAATTTTAAAGGTAGCTTCACCTAGCCTTGTCTATCATTCCCTATCGATCCCACCTCGATTGGAGCTTGGTCTAATTTTGATAGTATCGATCATAGCCTTGTTTCTAATCGATCTCCAACCCTGATATCCATCCTTTTTAGCCAATTTGTTGATATCCCGGTCTTGACCAAAAGGCGGGGTAACACCTTTTATAAATTTATACGATAGGAAAATAGATGGAGTAGACAAAAATAACTTCTATCTTACTCGATTACTCCTTTCAATATCTCATCTACCAGAATTCACAATTCTATTATTACCTAACTTCCAGCCATTATTCTCTTCATTGCCTTATATGTAAATGCTCTCCTTCTTATACTATCGAACATTCCTTTCTATGTTCTAATTCTCTATCCCAAAATAGGTGTTATTTCTATCTATAAACCCCTAAAAAGAGTTCTAAAGAATGAACTTTTAGGTTTATAAACAAGGAAAAATAGAAGGATCAAAAAACCAAAAATTTAAATCTTTTTAATCAAATTAAAAAGGTTAACGAACGAAAACTTTTCATGTCATTAATTTACAATTAAAACCATCCACCATTTTGTCTTAAAGAAATCCATCGCTTTTAAAAATTACATTACCTTTCTAAACTTTTTTAAAACTAATGGTGGTATATTTTCAAAGGTGTCTAAAACCAAATTTATATTTTCAAAAATTTTCAGCTTATACAACCCCTAAGAAGTTATAGAGGGAGGAACTTTCAAATTTATTGCATAGGAAATATAACACAGAAAAATAGAAGAATATAAAAATAAGGAATTTGAAAGCTTTTCTAATCCAATCAAATTTTAAATTGAGAAGTTAATAAATGGAAACTTTTTTTTTCAACTTCTCAAGTCACCAAAATTTTAAATTAAAATCACCTACTAAAAATGTTTCACCGTCCTTTTTAAATTTACAACCTCTTTTCAAACGTTTTACAAAATAAGTGGTGGTAAAATTTAAAAGTCGTCTAAAATCACTTTTTATCAAAAATTTCTAGCTTATAAGATTTTCGTTTCAAAATCTTTTGAAAGGCACTTTCAAAATTCTCAAGGGGTTTTTAAAGAAACTTTTTTATCAAATTATGTCCCAAGAGGTAGGATTAAAATTTGTTTTTCTTTTAAATCCTTATACTCTACCCTTAAAAAAAAATCTAATTTCCACCTTATGGCGATAAATGTATTCCTTCTTACGGAACTTTACTCCTTTCCTTACTTCCATATTTTATTAATACATAACACCTTCATTTGTTACCTCCATAAATGTTAATTTGTCTTATTAATTGTCAGCCTAACGGACGTTTCCTTAAGGTTATTTATTTCCTATCGACCTGTCCATCTATGATTCATGTCCCTCTTACCTTAACACTTAATGATAAGGAAGTCTAGGTCCTATAAAGAAGTATAAATTTAACTATATTTTTTTTCCAATTCATAGTTGCTTCGTCCACCCTTTCGGATTATGGTAGCAGCTACTTCTATAGTCGATATTTATAGAGTTAAGCATAAATTCAACATAAGCATATATATAGTACGAGTTTTAGAAAAATCTTTTGAAAAGCCTTTTCAAAAATAACAAGTATGCCACTCATACGTATAACATACTTTCCCCGTTGATTGGGTAACCTAGGCTCTGATACCAAACGTAACAACCCACCCTAGAACAAGCCTAAATTTTGACTTAGAAAAGGCCCATCGAAACTTAGATCCATTCTAAAGTAAGATGCTGGCAGTAAAAATAAATAACATTGCAGAGCCATAACTAAACTTTCAGAACTCACAGCGGATGGAACAAAATATAATAACAAAGCGTACCTATTTATTTCAAAACTATAAAAATGTCATAACACAAAATTTTGTAAAAACTGTAACATAATATCCATTACAACAATGTTTAAATACATGGGTACAAATAAATGAAAATAATAATAACAAATATTGCCACAAACCAAGGTTCTCCATTTCTAAGCATCGTCACTGCCATCATTCCGCCCTTAACCTGTGTTGTAATGAGGAGGAAGTAAGAACAACAAGTGTCTGGTGAATAAAAACCTCAAGACTTACCTTTTCAGTACTTGGGCAATATATTTCAAAATAAGAATATGTCTACAGACATAAAACCGTTAAAACCATTTAATACTTCTTTATATGAAAAGGAGGTGGGTCCAGCCACTTAGTAACTTTCATTTCCAAAAGCAGGTTTCTAGAATCCCATATCTCAATTATACGTCATAAATAGCTAATGATGTGAGAAATACCCAAGTCACTTAATAAATTTTATTAGAAAATATGCCGACTCTGGTCATTTAATACCTTAATTAAGGCAGAACTCATAATTTAAGACCTATTTCCAAGGCGTGCTTTCCAATGGTACTATCTAGTTGACATCATATGGAATTTCATAGGCCACTTAATACTTCCAAGTGGAAAATAGGGAGACTCTGGTCATTTAATACCTTAAAGAAGTCATACCCCATCATCTAAGACCTATTCCCAAAAACGAACCCCTGTAGAGATACCACCTAATGTGTCCCCTTGGCTATTTAATACTTCATCTGGGAAAAAAGGCAGGTCCGACCACTTAATTCCTCAAAACCCTGAAGCATAGTCCATTATCCATAGCAACTGGTAGCCAAATTAGCTTTGTAGATTTCCCCTACAGAATTGGGGACCAACCTCACGTCATTACAAATATTTATCATAAGGATATCTCATATCCATAAAAGTGTACACAATTGCTGGTAGCCTCAAAGTGAAGGGTAGACTTCCGTCATGTAACTCTATTAACCTTGCATCCCTATGACTTAGCCATACATCAATTACTCTCCATATATATATATAAACACACACACTCATCTCACCGTTTCATAAATAAGGCCTTATAAGGAATCTTCCTTATTACACTAAAAAATAATAATTAGGCTATATAAGAGTTTCCTCTTATTTTCGCCTCACAATCAATTACCTTTCTAATGGCGGAAATAAATATAAATAAATATCTAATTATCTACGCCATATATGCAATAATTATAAGTTAATTACGTAAATAGAGATAAATAAATATTCGTACCTTATAAGTTCTAAACGCATGGATTTTACGCCATAAACTAGCATTAAATGTCAATTCCCTAACCAATTATTATTATAAGTCCTTTTGCTTCAAATTCCTAAGATTTCATAAGATTCTAATATCCAAAGCAGAGAATAAATATTCATAACCAAAACTGCAGTAATAGACTTGTAAGTAAAATAGAAACTCAATTTATTACACCAATTCAATGGAATATCTTAAACAACAAGAATTGCAATCTAAACTTTTTATTATATTCTACTCCTCTTTTACAAAGAAATAGATAAAAATAAGTGGTGTAAACTACGAATAGAATTCATAATCTAAACCCCTATTTTATTGAGGAATCACAATTTGACCCAAAGAAGAAGGAGAAGTGGAATAGACCATGAAATTATCAAAAATTGCATAAACGAAACAAATTCCATCAAATTAATGTAAATAGTTGAGAATCTCAACATAGAATTGACATATCGAAATAAAAGGGAATTTGGGGATTTTATCTATCATATTTTCGAAATCCTAAAATCCCTAAGGCATATTCAAATCCAAAAAGAAATATACTAAACAATTACTGAAAAGAAATACTAAGGTTTCCACTCACAGAATAGCCTTAGCTTCGCCTTCCTTGGATTTGTATGTCACACAATCTCTTCATAATCTCTCTCTTTTGATATATAGACACATAACAGAGAAGAGGTATATATATTTATTCGATTCAAAATAGTTAGAGGAGAATAGAATAAGAATAGGTTGGAGGAAGAAGAAATAAATAAAAAATAGATTGGATTCTTACCTGAATTCTCTACGAAGTTTCTGAATCTAATTTGGAGATATAACAATGGAAGAGTTTTTCCATTGTTCCCAAAAATATTTGTGGATAAAAGTGAAAGGTCTAGGGTCTAATTGCAATACCCCCGAATTTTAATTAACATTATTCAGGATATTTAATTGGATAAATTAAATAGAATAATGTGAATAATTAGGGAGATGAGATTAATAAACCCAATGGTCGTGTCTCAATGAATGAACTAAAATAAGACTTAACTAAGTTTAGAAGGAGGAATTTTCCTAAGGGGTAAACTTGGAAATGGGGCTACATTTCTTAGTATATATCTCTACCTCCACTTTAATAAACTTTTACTTTCTCATTCATAACTCCTCACTTATATTTTGGCCGGCCATTAAAAGCTCCAGGAAGAGTTTAAATTGAAGAAAAAGCTAAGGAATTAAAGCTAGGAAATTATCTCATTCTCCAATCAACTAATCAAGGTGAATAATCATGTTTATCATCTCATTTTTCTGTGTTTGGATCGGTTATGGGTTATACTCGATTCATGTTTGTGATTTTGGTTAGGATATAACCATTTAAACCTTTGTTTGGATAAGACATAGGTGTTTTAAATGTTAATGGGCTAATTAACACGTTTTTATTCGGTTTTGGTTAAATTCCAAGTTGTTTTGATCTTCATATGCTTTGAAATTTTAATATGTTTAAGTATATGATTTATCAGACTTTTGCTGATTTTTGGGGATTTTCCTTAGTGGTTTACTAAGGTAATCAAATTATTTAAGCCTAAGGGCTAAACTGCAAAATTGCCTTTGAATTAATCAATTCGGAGGGAAGGCTGGAAATTTGAAAATTTAATTGGGGAAGAAGAATAGCGTTTTAAGAAAAATGTTAACTTTTGTATACTTTTTACTATTTGGAATTACAGGAGAAGGTTCCTCAGCCAATCAAGATTAGACAAGCAAGATAAAACATCACTTCAATAGGCCCAGTTCTGCCTTCGACTCCAACAAGCCCGCTTTTACCCATTTGATGAAGTCGAAAGGTACCTTTTGTCTAAGATGAAAGGTAAATAATTACCCTCTACCTAAGTCGAAAGGTAGGCATGGTGTCGAAGGGAAGAGGGGCGAAGGGATGGGGATGCTGCTTCCTTTTCTTTCGAATATAAACATGATTGCTTTCGAATAAGTTGAAGGGGGATCCTTCGACTCTATCATTTTATAATAGACCAAAAATTTTATATACTCAAGAAGGGGTTTCGAAAGGGATCTTCAAAAGTTTAAACCTTCAAGAGAATTGTTTTAATTTTTTTTCTAAAAAGGTGTTTTAATCCTTCGACTAAGTCGAAGGGATGCCTTCGACAAAGCGAAGGGAAAGAAGAAGGGGTTACTTCTGAACCTCCTATTGTTTTTAAAGTAAAAGTTTTAATGCCTTCGACAAAGTCGGAGATATACTTTCGAAGGGTTGGTTCTAACACTAACACTTTATTGTTTTTGAATGGTTTCGAAAGGTTTGATTTCGAAAGGTTTTGATTTCCAAAGGTTTGATTTCCAAAGGTTTTGAAGGGATTGCCTTCAATGATTGCGAAAGGTTTTGAGTTTCAATGATTTCGAAAGGTTTTGAGTTTCATTGCTTTCGAATGGTTTATAAATGGTTTTATAAGGGGGGATACCCCAGGCTTTCGACAAAGTCGAAAGGTGGAACCTTTCGACTAGGTCGAAAAGAAACCTCCCGACAAGGTCGAAAGGTATGATTTTGTGATGCCTTCAAAAGGAAGGCTTCCGAAGGGGCTAACTTTGGAGGGTTATTTTCTTTCGAATGGGACTTCGTTCGAAGGGTTATAAAGGGTTGTTTTTAGCCATTTTTCTTGGGTAAAGTTTTGCTAATTCGAAGGGGCTACTTCTAAGGGTTATAACATAAAATACTTATCTTTGTCTGAATATGTAAGGGGGATCCTTATTTAAATTGAATATTATAAAACCTTGGGTACACTGGGATGGGTTTATTGTTTTCGATACGTAATTTGGGGTTACAAATAGAAATATGCTTTTGAAAATATACATTGGGGCTATCAATGTGTTTTGATATAATTTAACCTAATTGGGGCTACCAATGGGAATAGGTTAAACAGGTGGTATACCTAAGGAAAATAAATAATCATAGGGATCATGAATTTTTATACATAATCATGAGGATCATGATATTTTAATTGACCAAGTGTTGGGTTTTTGGTTAACCTAGGAAAACCATGAAATGTGCGGTGGATAGCCCATATCAAATTTCTAAAGTAAAGAATGTTTTGCCAGAGGTGGTTAGCCTCGAGATTTGGCACCCAAGGGTTCATAGTCATCCTAGGAAAACTATGGAGTGTGTGGTGGATAGCCCACACCAACTTTTATAAAACAATGTATGGTAGATAATCTGCATTTATTTTGATGATTTTGGGACGGATAGTCCTATTAAAGTTTTGACGGATAGTCATTTTAAAGATTTTAGAGGGGAACTCTTATAAATTGATTTTAGATGGGAAATCTAATATATTGCTTTTAGATGGGATATCAATAAATGGGTGGATGGGATATCCAATATATATATATATATATATATATATATATATATATTACGGCTTTATTTCATATTATGTTAAGACTAATCATTTTGGGTGCAGGTGCATAGTAAATGATTTGCATGTTTTGTTTAGGATACTAGTGAGAGGAAAACCCGTTCCTTTAAGCGGCATGGTCTCACTAGCTATCTATTCATGATAAGAGATGATAGGGGATTATTCATACCAGACTTATTATCTGACTCGAAGTTTGTGTTTCTCCACAAACTCTCGGGTACTCAAAATTAATTTGAGTAGTCTGAGAATGGGAGAATTTCAGGTTTTTGGACGAATAAGCTTCTAGAGACGTGCATGAGGCAATGTTAGCTATATAGGAGCTATTTTGTGTATTCCGCTGTAATGTACTAAGAACTGTAAAGTTCATATTTATTAGTTCTCTGATCATCATAAGGGGACATCTTCATATGTCGCTCTTATCGTATTTTGTACATGTATATGTGATCTGAACGTGGTTAACGTCTGGGATTATGTAATTAAATCTTAAATTGAAATTCATAAGAAATGAGAAATTCTGTTTTTGTTGAAGTTTAATTTTTTTCATATTCTTGTGTTTCTGTGTCAATAGTTTCAAGATTCCGATTTCGGTCACTCAGAAATAACACCTATGGATGACTGCAACATCCGTAGTAGTTAGTTTTGAACCTCCAGAAGTGGGATGTTACAAGTTGGTATCAGAGCATGGTTTATGTACTTAAAAGGAATTTAAACCTTAAAAGATTTTTAAAGCATAATCTAATGAATCTAAAATATAATTGGGCTTGGGTAAGCGCTATAGTAACGTATGTGTACTTTGCTGTAAATACCTAAGTATGCATTCCCCACTCTCTTAGACCGTTCTTCTGTATCTCACCAATATTGGATTTCAGGTAGTAGGAAAGTAAGATATGGAGGAAGGAAACGGAAGAGTGAATCAAGGTGGAAGATGCACCGCAACCAGTGGAAATGTTCGACCCAATACTAGGATCAACCAGGATCAACAGGAAAATGCAAACCCATATGCAAATGCTAATGTTGGTGCTGAGATTCCGCCGGTTGATATGGGGATAATGTATTAGTTCTTCATGAATATGATGCAAGCTGGAGCAGCTACGGGAGTGGCTGTAGGGAATGCTGGAGGAGTTAATCCGATGGTCCCAATTGGCAATAATTATGCCAAGCTGAGCAGGGATTACGCTAGTCTTGGAGGGAAGCCTTTTCTGGGAACCGAGGATGCAGTAGGAGTGGAGAACTGGCTATTGCATTGTGAGAGGATATTTGCAGATCTTGGCTTGATAAATATGCAGAAGAGAAGACTTGCTTCAAGGAAATTGCAGGGAGCATCATTGTTTTGGTGGAACAGAGTTACCGTGGAAGAGCCAGAGGAAGACCTGACTTGGGCTGAATTTTGAAGGAGGTTCGAAGAAAGATTTCTATCAGAGGTTGCCTAGTCAGCATTGCTCAGGAAATTTGCAGATTTATTCCAGGGGGATAGATCGGTGATTGAGTATGCTACGGAATTTGATGAGCTATCCCATTACAGATATGCTACTGTGGATACAGTCATGCAGAGGAATGATAAGTTTATCAGGGGGTTGAATCCTGAGATCGCTAGAGCAACCATGCCAAACCTCCGGGATCCGTGTCATATTGTTGTTGAGATGGCTATTCTAAATGAAGAGATGATTTCTACTTTTGGAAAAGGAAAACCAGTTGAGGTTCAGAATTTTCAGGGTAAGAAGCAGAAGTTCTTCAAGAAGAAAGGTGCCCAGTCAGGGGTAGCCGCCAAGAAGAGCAAGGCTGATACTGTCTATTACAAGTGTTACAAAAAGGGACACTATGCTAATGAGTGTCGCTCGGGTGATGGAAGAGCAGTTGCAGTGAGACGAATGTGAAGTGCTACAATTGTGGCCAGATGGGGCATTACAAGGACAAGTGTCCCGAGGCTGCTAAAGCTGGAAAGGGAAAGGTCTTTGCGTTGGAGCCATCATCCTCTAGACCAACGGCCGCTGAGAAAGGAAAAGCTGTGATAGAAGGTATGATTATGATTTATAGTACTCCGTTAGGATACTATTTGATACCGGTGCATCGCACTCATTTATATATCAGTATTTGGTAGTTTGCTTATGTTTGGAACCTTTATACCTTATTACTCCTTTGAGGGTTGCGAATCCTATAGGAGGGTATGCAACTCTGGGAATGAGATATGACCAGTTAGAACTTGATTTGTTAGGTCATATGTTTGCATGTAGTTTATATGTTTTTGATTTCGCGGGTTTCGGGATCATATTGGGTATGGATTGTTTAGATAGATATGATGCTAGGATATTTTTCCAGGAGGGGGAAATATCATTGAAGCACTCTAATAGCCGTAACCGAGCTATTTACTCGATAAGGAGTTTGGACGGAAATGCTTATGCGTTATTGGGTACCATGGGAACGGAAGTAGAGTTGAAGTAGGTTTATGTTGCGAGAGAGTTTGCGGATGTGTTTGCACCAGTTTTGGGCTTGCCGCCGAAGAGAGCAATCGAGTTTTGGATAGATCTCGTACCGGGTGCTGAACCCGTAAGTAGACCACCTAGCAGGATGTCACCAACCGAGATGAAGGAATTGAAGGTGCAACTAGTGGAATTGGAAGGAAATAATTTCATCTGGCCAAGCAGTTCGCCTTGGGGAACGGCCGCGGTATTCGTGAAGAAGCCAGATGGGTCGTTAAGGATGTGTATCGACTATCGTATGCTGAACAAGAGGACGATCAAGAATAGGTATCCTTTGCCGAGGATCGACGACTTATTCAGTTAGTTGAGTGGAGCCAGAGTGTTATCCCAGCTGGATTTGGCGACAAGTTTCCATCAGCTAAGAGTGGCAGAGGACAGTATTCCTTTGACGGCGTTTAGGACCAGATATGGGTCTTACGAGTGGTTGGTTATGCGATTCGGTCTTACTAATGCGCCAGCTTTCTTTGTAGATTTGATGAACCGGGTTTTCTGAGAGTACTTGGATAGGCTTGTGTTGGTTTTTATTGATGACATTTTGGTATATTCTAAGAATGAGAAGGATCATGCAGATCATCTTAGAATAGTGTTGGAGATGCTAAGGCAACATTTGCTGAAAGCGAAGTTTTCAAAGTGTCATTTCTGGAAGAAGGAAGTTAAGTTCCTTGGTCATGTAGTTTCCGAGGAAGGTTTAGCAGTTGATCTAGATAAGATCGAAGTTGTTAATAATCGGAAAAGACCAGGGATGGTAAGTGAGATTAGAAGCTTTCTTGGACTTACAGGTTACTACCGAAGGTTCATTAAAGGTTTCTCATGGATAGTGGCATCCTTGAATATGCTAACTAGGAAGGACGTGAAGCTTGTTTAGTTTGACAAATGTGAGGAGGCATTCCTTAAGTTGAAACATTTGTTAACCAATGCACCCGTGTTAGTAGTTCTAGATGGGAATCAGGGATTGGTAGTTTACACCGATGTATGTGGTACTGAGTTAGGTGCTGTGCTAATGAAAAATGGAAAGGTTATTGCCTATGCTTCTAGATAGCTTAGACCGCATGAAGTGAGATACCCGACTCATGATTTGGAATTGACAGCGGTAATCTTCGCATTGAAGGTGTGGAGACATTATCTTTAGGGAGAAAGGTTTGAGATATTTACGGATCATAAGTCTCTAGGGTATTTATTATCTCAGAAGGAGCTGAACATGAGACAACAGAGATGGCTGTAGTTTGTTGCAGCTTATGATTTTAGCATCGAGTATACATCGGGAAAAGGAAATAAGGTGGTAGATGCACTTAGCAAGAAACATTAGAATGTAGTGTTAGTTATGTTGGTGGAATGGGAAGACTTGGAAGCACTGGCTGCTTGCAGTGTGCATTTGAGGTCGACTGCTGGATCTAGTTGGAATATCGCCATGGTATTTTGTTTGGAAATTCGACCAGTTCTAGTCGAACAAACTACTTTTAGGCAGAAAGAGGATCCAATGTTAACCGAGAGGATTAGAAGGTTAGAAACCGGAACCGAGATTGATAACTTGATGGATTATATTTTTGACCACAAGGGTTGGTTGAGAAAGAAGGAACAGTTATGTGTTCCGAATGTTGGAGACTTTAGGAAGGAAGTTCTTAGGGAATGTCATCGATCGAAGTTTACGATTCATCCTGGGGGTACCAAGGTGTATCAAGATATGAAGAGAAGTTTCTTCTGGGAAGGAATGAAGAGGGATGTTAGCTTATGGGTAAAATAGTGTTTGTACTGTCAGCAATTAAAGCTGAACATCAAAAGCCAAGTGGTTTACTTCAGCCTTTGGATATTCCAGTTTGGAAGTGGGACTCGATATCCGTGGATTTTATTGACAGGTTGCCAAGGTCAAACCGAGGTAATGAAAGTATATGGGTCATAGTGGACAGATTGACCAAGAGTGCCCATTTCATTCCGGTAAGGTCAACCAGGACGACACTTGTTTTGACTAAGTTGTTCATGAAGAACATCGTTAGACTGCATGGAATTCCTAGTAGTATCGTCAGTGATAGAGATGCTTTGTTTACTAGCAAGTTCTGGAAGAGCCTACAGAGTGTGTTGGCACTAAGCTCAAGATGAGTACCACATATCATTCTTAGACGGATGGGCAGACAGAGAGAGTCAACAAGATACTGGAAGATCTGTTGAGAGCTTGCGTGCTGGATTTCAGTGGTTCTTGGGAAGATCACTTGCATTTTTTGGAGTTTTCGTATAATAATAGTTATCATACTACTATAGGAATGGTGCCTTTTGAAGCTTTGAATGGAAGGCCATGAAAATCACCGGTATGTTGGTTAGAGATCGGAGACAGATTGGTCCTTGGTCCAGATTTAGTGAGAGAGGCGACGGAAAAGATCGAGTTGATACGGGAAAGAATGAAGGAAGCACAGTCTAGGCATAAGAGTTAAGCAGACAAAAGGCGTAAGGACCTAGAGTTCTCAGTTGGAGATAGAGTTTTCATCAAGGTATCGCCGATGAAAGGTGTGGTTCGGTTCGGGAAGACCGGGAAGCTAGCACCGAGATATAGTGGACCATTTCCTACATCAGAGAGGATTGGGAGACTCACATACCAAGTAGATTTACTGAGTAGTTTGGCTGGGGTCCACAATGTGTTTCATATTTCTCATCTTAGGAAGTATGTTCATGATCTAAAAACTACTATCGCTCCGACGGCACTGGAGGACATAGTGGTGTAACTGGATATGACTTTTGTGAGGCAACCAGTTCGTGTTGTGGCAAAAGATGAGAGGAGGCTAAGGAATAAGACAGTCAGGGTGGTGAAAGTTCAATGGAGCGACAGCGTGAAGGATTGTACTTGGGAGGTAGAAGACAGGATTAGAGCTACTTTTCCTGGGCTATTTTAGATGGTATGTTCAATATAGGGTTTATATAGAATTTGGATGGTAGGTTATACTAGCTTTGCTTGCATGGGCTATATGCTTGTTGTGGTGTCCTTACTGAAATTTCAGGGACGAAATTCTTTAGGGGGGGAGTCTATAATGCCCCTGAATTTTAATTAACATTATTTGGGATATTTAATTGGATAAATTAAATAGAATAATGTGAATAATTAGGGAGATGAGATCAATAAATCCAATGACCATGTCTTAATGAATGAACTAAAATAAGACTTAACTAAGTTTAGAAGGAGGAATTTTCCTAAGGGGTAAACTTGGAAATGGGGCTACATTTCTTAGTATATATCTCTTCCTCCACTTTAATAAACTTTTACTTTCTCATTCATAATTCCTCACCTATATTTCGGCCGACAATTAAAAGCTCCAGGAAGAGTTTAAATTGAAGAAAAAGCTAAGGAATTAAAGCTAGGAAATTATCTCATTCTCCAATCAACTAATAGAGGTGAATAATCATGTTTATCATCTCATTTTTCTATGTTTGGATTGGTTATACCCGATTCATGTTTGTGATTTTGGTTAGGATATAACTATTTAAACCTTTGTTTGGATAAGACATAGGTGTTTTAAATGTTAATGGGCTAACTAACACGTTTGTATTCGGTTTTGGTTAAATTCCGAGTTGTTTTGATATTCATATGCTTTGAAATTTTAATATGTTAAAGTATATGATTTATCATATTTTTGGTGATTTTTAGGGATTTTCCTTAGTGATTTACTATGGTAATTAAATTATTTAAGCCTAAGGGCTAAACTGCAAAATTGCCTTCGAATTAGTCAATTCGGAGGGAAGGCTGCAAATTCAAAAATTTAATTGGGGAAGAAGAATAGTGTTTTAAGAAAAAGGTTAGCTTTTGTATACTTTTTACTATTTGGAAGTAGGCTCCTCAGCCAATCAAAATTAGACAAGCAAGATAAAACATCACTTCAGTAGGCCCAGTTCTGCCTTCGACTCCAACAAGTCCGCTTTTACCTTTTTGATGAAGTCAAAAGGTAACTTTCGTCTAAGACGGAAGGTAAACAATTACCCTTCGCCTAATTCGAAAGGTAGGCACGGTGTTGAAGGGAAGAGGGGAGAAGGGATGGAGAGGCTGCTTCCTTTGCTTTCGAATAGAAACATAATTGCTTTCGAATAAGTTGAAGGGGGATCCTTCGACTCTATCTTTTTTTAAAAGACCAAAAATTTTATATACTCAAGAAGGGGTTTCGAAGGGGATCTTCGAAAGCTCAAACCTTCAAGAGAATTATTTTAAAATGTTTTCTAAAAAGGTGTTTTTAATCCTTTTGACTAAATCAAAAGGATGCCTTCGACAAAGCCAAAGGGAAAGAAGGGGAAGAAGAAGGGGTTACTTCTGAACCTCCCATTGTTTTTAAAGCAAAAGTTTTAATGCCTTCGACAAAGTCGGAAGTATACTTTCGAAGAGTTGGTTCCAACACTAACACTTCATTGTTTTTGAATGGTTTCGAAAGGTTTGATTTCGAAAGGTTTTGATTTCGAAAGGTTTGATTTCGAAAGGTTTTGAAGGGGTTACCTTCAATGATTGCGAAAGGTTTTGAGTTTCAATGATTTCCAAAGGTTTTGAGTTTCATTGCTTTCGAACGGTTTATAAATGGTTTTATAAGGGGGGATACCCCAGGCTTTCGACAAAGTCGAAAGGTGGAACCTTTCGACTAGATCGAAAAGAAACCTTCCGATAAGGTCGAAAGGTAGGACCTTTCGACAAGGTCGAAAGGTATGATTTTGTGATGCTTTCAAAAGGAAGGCTTCTGAAGGGGCTAACTTTGGAGGGTTATTTGCTTTCGAATGGGACTTCATTCGAAGGGTTGTAAAGGGCTGTTTTTAGCCATTTTTCTTGAGTAAAGTTTTGCTAATTCGAAGGGGCTACTTCGAAGGGTTATAGCATAAAATACTTATCTTTGTCTGAATATGTAAGGGTGATCCTTATTTAAATTGAATATTATAAAACCTCGGGGACACTGGGGTGGGTTTAATGTTTTCGATACATAGCTTGGGGTTACAAACAGAAATATGCTTTCGAAAATATACATTGGGGCTATCAATGTGTTTTTATTTAATTTAACCTAATTGGGGCTACCAATGGAAATAGGTTAAACATGTGGTATACCTAAGGAAAATAAATAATCATGGGGATCATGAATTTTTATACATAATCATGGGGATCATAATATTTTAATTGGCCAAGTGTTGGGTTCTTGGTTAACCTAGGAAAATAATAGAATGTACAGTGGATAGCCCATATCAAATTTCTAAAGTAAAGAATGTTTTGCCAGAGATGGTTAGCCTTAGGATTTGGCACCCAAGGGTTCATAGTCATCCTAGGAAAACTATGGAGTGTGCGGTGGATAGCCTACACTAACTTTTATAAAACAACGTACGGTGGATAATCTGCATTTTTTTGACGAATTTGGGACGGATAGTCCTATTAACGTTTTGATGGATACTCATTTTAAAGATTTTAGAGGGGAACTCTAATAAATTGATTTTAGATGGGAAATCTAATATATTTCTTTTAGATGGGATATCTAATAAATGGGTGGATGAGATATCCAATATATATATAATTATATATATATATATATATGATTTATGGCTTTATTTCATATTATGTTAAGACTAATCATTTTGGGTGCAGGGGCATAGTAAATGATTTGCATGTTTTGTTTAGGATACCAGTGAGGGGAAAACCCATCCGCTAAGCGACGTGGTCTCACTAGCTATATATTTATGATAAGAGATGATATGGGATTATTCATACCAGACTTATTGTCTGACTTGAAGTTTGTGTTTTTCCACAAACTCTCGGGTACTCAAAATTAATTTGAGTAGTCTAAGAGTGGGAGACTTTTAGGTTTTGGACGAATAAGCTTCTGGAGATGTGCAAAAGACAGTGTTAACTATATAGGAGCTATTTTGTGTATTCCGCTGTGATGTACTAAGAATTGTAAAGTTCATATTTATTAGTTCTTTGATTATCATAAGGGAACGTCTTCATATGTCGCTCTTATCGTATTTTGTACATGTATATGTGATTTGAACGTGGTTAACGCCTGGGATTATGTAATTAAATCTTAAATTAAAATTCATAAGAAATGAGAAATTCTGTTTTGTTGAAGTTTAAATTTTTTCATATTCTTGTGTTCTTGTGTTGCCAATAGTTTCAAGATTCCGATTTCGGTCACTCGGAAATAACACCTATTGATGACTGCAACATCCGTAGCAGTTAGTTTTGAGCCTCCGGAAGCGAGATGTTACACTAATTTATAGTGGTTGGAAACACACTAGAACCATTGAATGAGAACGGATAAATCTGGAACGTACAACTCATCAAAATAGGCTCCACAACAAGGAAGCGGTCGAACCCCATGCTCAAAGCGGTCGACCCCTACGGTCGACCCCTTGGGGTGCTGGGTCAACTTCTTCCCTTATTCTAAGAAGTTATTTATTTTATTTTACCGTTGCTTGATTATTTATTGGTTTCATACCCTAATTAACTTTTAACATTAATTGCTAAGTTTTTACATTACTTAACCCCTAAGTCTAATCACAATTAATTTCAAGTTTCAAGCTAGGTAATTAGTTATTTATTTGGATCCTACTCAAATTATTTTAAATATGAAAACTTCGAACGCTCATAACTTCTTCGTTCGAGCTCCGTTTCCCGCATATTATACATGAAAATTAATCAGAATTTCACCATGAACGCAACGGTGTAACTTTCATGGTCAAATTCCAACTTTTATAAAAATTTCATTTTCTAATTTACTTCATTTATTTATGGTTCATTTTACGGGATGTTACAGGAGCCGTTTGGCGGCGCCTCTGTCTGCTAGTGGTGCCTCGGTATGGAGGTCTCTCTATCCAATGATGCCTCTGTTCGGATATCTCTTTATTCGACGATTCCTCTATCCGACAGTTTGTAGGTCTCTATATCTAGTGGTGCCTTTGGCTATTGGCGGTGCCTCGGTCTGGAGGTTTCTCTGTCCGATAGAGCCTCCGTCCGATGGTTCCTTTGTTTGGCAGTCTCTCTGTCCGGCGGTGCCTCGATCTGCCGATGCCTCAGTCTGGTGGTCTCTATGTCCGATGGTGTCTCGACCTAACAATGCCTTTTTCTGAAGGTCTCTCTGTCTGGCGTGCCTCGGTTCGGCGGTGCCTTGATCTGGATGTCTCTATGTCCGATGAAACTTTGATGCGATAAATCTTGAGGTTGGTCCTCCACAACTCAATGTTGGATGGTGGATTGCATATTTGAAGGTGATTAGATAAGGCTAAGATGATTCCTTGTTGTTTAGAAGTGATTTAGAGATTCGGTTAGGCAGAGACTTGGTCAAGTAGTTTCTAGAGCTCCAAACTTATATGCATTATTGCTCATATATGGGATATTTATAGGTGTGAGATTGTGTAGAAATCTATTAGGTAGTAAATGGTTAGGAAGTAAATAGTTAGGCTCTCTACCGGACTATTTCTCCCGTTCCTTAAAAATAATGTGCTTGCTAGGGATCGAACTCTTGACCTCTCCGTTGGAAGCTTGATGCTCAACCACTTGAGCTACATACGTTTTTATGTCATAACTCCATTTTTAGTCAAAATTGAATGAAACTTGGACCAATAGCTTTGTATAATTAAGTAGAGTATTCCGATGTCTCTGAATGTTCCATTTGTTTGAAGTAGGTAATTTCTCTCCAAGGTGGGGCCCAAGTCGGTTAAGTAGTGGACATATTTTAAGATGATCATATCTTCCAATTAGTAGCTCGGATTGAGATGTAGTTTCGACCTAGGTGCATGTTTTAATCTCAAGAATATTTTACAAGTACTTTGAGTGTTATTTGACTGTGCCAAATTTTCCCCCAACACTTTGCCTTACCCTTGTAATTACATACTCGCACCTTTAATATGCATCTTCCTGCCATTTCTATGCTTTTTGATGTCTTTTCGTATTCAACATGTTGCGGGCGAAAAAGCCCACAACACTTTTCCCTTGAAGCATGCTTTCATAGAGTACAAAGTATGCTTTATTTCATTCAAAATCATCTTTCTTCTCATGCAATGTTTATCTCGAGCCTCGTATATCTTTCATTCAAAGTATGCTTTTTTCAGTATGTTGCAAAGCGCCTTGTTCACATGAGGGAAAGCTTGTTGACCATTCCAAGACATCTTTTTTTTTTCAGTATGAAGTTTGTAGCTCATGCTTTCTTGGTAGTATAGTTATCTAGCATGATTTCCCACTGGTTCTCATTTCTGTTCAGTAAGGAGTTGCTCTCTCTAGTTCAACCCCCTTGGCCCTAGGTCATGAGGGCCGTGTTTTGTTATATGAACATCTCGAGTATATCATTGTGCTCTAGGGAAAAAGATATATTGTGGCTCCATCGTATGTGGACCTGACGATGTATGTTTATTAAGTTGACTTCGGTTTGGCTGATTAAGATTAGTAGTCATGGTGTATTTTTCCTAGAAGATTGCCAAGTGATTCCACTAGTGATTCCTTCACCACTGCCACACATATTTGTATAAATCAATCATTAACATGTTTAGCCAGGTAAGCGGCTTCTACTAATATTTTGAATGTAGGTTGATCATGTGCTTATGCTGCGAAGCTAATATTCCTTTAATGTTTATGCATTGTTGCGTCCGATATTTATTCATGTCCCTATTCTCCTTTTTCTGACTAGTAATCATGATATGTTTGTTCCACATGATTCCTAGGTTTGCTTGTTCTGTTAGCAACCTTTCTCGCCGCTATCATGCATACTTGTATGGGATCAATCATAAACAAGTCCAATAGAGTAAGAAGTTTCTGTGATTGATGCTTCCCTTGGTCCATACTTTGTATTACTGTATGAACAATACACAAGCGCACATGTATCTTATTGAAATTTTACACGAAATTATCATACCTGATCAGGATTAGTTATTGCATTTGTGTTTGTATAGTATCCTTGTATTAGTCATCAGCTTATTAGCAATTTTTTCATTGCTACCTTAGTACTTGTACAAGATCAATCACTGACAAGTTCGACGAGGTGAGCATACTGGAAAAGTGGTTCCTTGTAGTCCAGTCCCATTTGTCCTTATTTGGTTTTCATGCATATATTCCATGTGCATTTTATATAAGCTTATCCTAGTGTCAGTTAGTTCATAGTCATTCTCTGCAATTCCAAATTGATTGTTTTCATTGAAACGCCCAATCGACAGTCATTTTTTGCTACGGGCAAGCTCAGCTATCCATTGCTAATAGATTTCCAAAGCCGAATGTCGGAGGTGAACCAACTAGGCGGCGGTCATATCCTGACTGCTGGTAAGTCGGGTTCTCCATAGCCATCTCAAAAGTTGTAGCCGACCGTCAATGGCGGATACCTGGTTAGGGTCACTTTGGTCCATCATGCGAGCGAGAAGTTTGGGCCGATCGTCAATGATGTACACCCGGTTAGGGATCACTCTGGTCCATCACTGCTAGCGAGAATTTTGGGTCGATCGTCAATGATGGACACCGGGTTAGGGATTACTGTTGTCCATTACTGCCGGCAAGAAGTTTGGGCTGATCGTCAATGATGAACACCGGTTAGGGATCACTTTGGTCCATCACTACCGGCGAGAAGTTTGGGCCGATCGTCAATGATTTACACTCTATTAGAGTTCACTCTGGCCTATCACTGCCAACGGGAAGTTTGGACCAATCGTCAATAATGGACACCCGGTTAGGGATCTCTTTGGTCCATCACTGCCGATGAGAAGTTTAGGCCGATCGTCAATGATAGAACAGTTAGGGATCACTCTGGACCATCACTGTCAGTGAGAAGTTTAAGAGGAGATATCATGATAATGCAGCTTTGCCCCCGAGTTGAGAAGCCAGCTCTTCAAGCTTAAGTAAAATAACATCAAAGATGGTGTGCATACCAAGCCTTTCTGAATATAGCTCGATCTACTGTGCGGAAGATGAAAGCTCTATTGCCCAAGTCCTTGTGGATAATGTACGGTCCTTCCTTAATTTAGTCGAGTGTCCTCGGTCTGGGGAATATTCGTTTCAGCACAAAGTACCATTCCTTGATCGGGCGGTGTTTGACCTAGAATTGTATTATTCCACCACTTTTTGCTAGAGCACAGTAGTTTTCAAAGTAGCCTCGTCCTGCTTTTCCTAAATCAAATCGAGGAACATGTTTAGCAATCCCTCGTATTTCTCTAAGTCATAGTGGATTCTCCCATAAGATGAGACTGTAGTTTCGATGGTAAGCACAACCTATAATTCGTAGGCCAAAGAAAAAAGAGTATGTCCCATTGTTGTTCTACGGGAAGTGCAATGCACATAAAGTGCTAATAGCAGCTCATCCATCCGAACTTCCTTATCATTTTCCAAATGCTCGTTTATGAATGGTTTGAGAACCTTGTTGATTTCTTCAACCTATCCATTGACCTACGGGAGAGGCAATGTAGACAAGCTTGTTTGATTTCGTGTTACTGATAGAAGTTGGCGAATTCTTCACTATGAAATTGCCATCCATTGCCTGAGATCATCTAGAGGGAAACTTCATACTCGATAAAGCAATCCATAGCCACTATAATATACCCAGCTCCATCGATGGCTATTAGGAGTTTTCTTATCAGATCAATGCATGTGAGATTTCCTCTTCTGGGGTCTACCCCCTAATATGGTCTCTTTAACTGCCTTGATTTACGTTATCCAATATTTCCTTAGCCTCTTATGCGGCCATATACCTTTTTGTTTTATTCTGGTTTAAGGGTGAAAATTTTACTATAACCAACCCAAAAGTGATCCATTTCCCGACCAAGCCAAATTTTCCAAATCGTTAGCATCTGGATTTTCCTCTATAGGGGGTGCTTAACCACATAACATTCTTGCACATCAAATAACACCTTCACCCTTTTTTTACCTTTTTAAGTAGTATGCCAACCATTCTCCTTTGACTCAGAACTCCCAAAGTGCTTGATTCGCAGTTGTTTGCAAGTTGCTATGGATACATAATGTCATAATTCCCAGTTCCTTTGTTATTTTCAATCCTACTATTAGTGTATTGTATTCGTCATTCGGTCTAGCCTATGAGGTAAGAGGTCTATCTGACCCATAGGGGTAAAGAATGCCCGTTCTTACCCACTTATTAGTATTTTCTCTCACTTACGTAGGTTTTGCATAGTCAAGTGGCATGACGTTATTATCCCTCAAGTATTTTTATTGAATATCATTCAAATTTTATTCATTAAAGTAAGTTATACCTTTGCATTGTTGTCCCCGTATTCTATGAGGATATTCAGTCTCTTTAGTATCATGCTTCATATTCATATGAAGTTGACTCTGTCTCTGGGGCTTTTTGAAAAGATAATGCTACACCATCTCTGGAGATGTTTGGTCCCACCTATGGAATGGGTCAGAATTACACTCCACTATCTTTGGAGGAGCTGAACATGGTCACCCATCTGATGGAGTTGAACCCTATTCCCGAGGCTAGGAAGTTTATTCCCCGCTGTCTAATTACTTCGTTCTTTACATTTTTCATGCAAATCTATCTCTACGTATGTAACAACCTAAAATTTGAGCTATAATAATTAATTAATGAATTAATCGAATAATAAAATAAGTTTGTGAAATTGTCAGAATCGAGCTACGAGAGTTGCACCATTGAGTCTGTGGTGATTTTCTGATCAATTTTCATATATAACTTGTCAAAATCCGAGTAAGTATGGAGAAGTTACGAGAGAAACAAAAATTCAGAATTAATTAAACAAAAACGGAAAAAAAAATTCAAAGGCTTAGGTCGACCTATGTTTGGGTTAGGTCGACCTATAGTCGACCTCCAAATAGTTCAGGTTGACCCGCCTTTGTTAATGGATGGAGAAACGTCCAGCTACGAGCGAACACGTCATAATTTGATTTTTGAGCGAACTTGTGCGTCCGTAGCTGCATCCGACGGTTCCTAGTGAGCCTATGACGTGTTTGCACCAGATTTAATCTTCAAATCCAACGGCTTGAGATCCCTAAGCCACAATATAAGTAGAACCTTAGGCCTAGCTATTTTTCTCATTTATATATTCTCCCAATTGGGTTTATTGCCTGAGGCAGAGCCCTAAATAGAAACTTTTTATAGGGAGAAGATCATTTTACTAAAAATATTCTATGCCCTAGAAGTGGATCCAGGAAGGCCCCAGGATTAGAGCTAAGGACCACAGGTGAGTGTTTTGTAATTATTTTATATTTTTAAGAAATTTAAAATAATAGGGTTCTCAATAGTTGTAGTTTTCTATAATTTTGAGACAGTTTTTTTAAGTTTATTTACAGTCGGTATCTAAGTAAATTTCAGAATTTCTTTTCAGTCTATTTTTATTCAGCTATTTTATTCAGTTATTTTCAGTTATTTATAGTTATTTACATCTATTTTAATTTGGAATTTAGCCTGTAAATGTTAGTTTCTTTTTATAAAGATTTAATCCCTTTTTACGCGAATAAAATATTAAAAAGAGAAGAATTCACTAATATGGATTAAAACAGAGAAACACTAAATTTATAGAAATTAGATGTAAAATAAGAAAACTGAAATAAAATAGAGATAGACTGAAATAGGAAAATTTAAGATATTTGCAAGCATAATTATAACAAGTGGTTATAACTAAAAAGAGAAAATAGAAAGAAATAACAGAAGAGGCTTATTTTAAAACTTAGATCTTGGATTAAGTTAATAAGCAAATATAGCAAAGAAAGAAATAACAGAAGAGGCTTATTTTAAAACTTAGATCTTAAGTTAATAAGAAAATATAGAAGTAGTAGCTCGTACCGGTAGCATTCCCTTTCAGATCTAGGACTGATGGTCTCACAATAATAGGTGAGGCTGGGACATGCTTATGCTGATTAGGGTAAATAAGTGGCCAATAGATAGAGGCTCAAATTTGGGGATTTTGGCAAGGGGCGCAAAACTAGAAGATTTGTTTGTTAGGACCAGTATCGGCAGCATTCCCTTTCAGGTCTAGGACTGATGGTCTTACAACAGTTAGGTGAGGCTGGACAACATTCTCTTTCAGGTCTAGGACTGATGGTCTCACAACAGTTAGGTGAGGCTGGGCATGCTGCTGATGATTAGGGTAAATAAAGGGTCAAATAGGGGGCGACAGTTAGCGTGTACCGGCTATGACCGAGCGTGCGGCATCAATTAGGGTAAATAATTCGATATTGTGTCCTATGCACTAAAGAGGTCTCTTTTGCTATGACCAACATGATTGGTTCGCAATGGCATAACAGAGATATAACATGCCGATCAATTGGTAGAATTAGCATTTCAGCCTAATCAAGTTAGCATTTGAGATAGGATTAGGGTTTTCATCCTAATCATAGTATTTTAAAACAAGTGCAAACAATCAGACCAAACAATCTAAGCAAACAGTCAAACAGAATCAGAAACATTGGCAGCTTGCATCTTGGCAGTTGAAGGGAGAAGCTTCTTACTGGTGGGAGACTATAGAGATGGAGGGTAGAGACATTGGTTTATTTGGATTTTGGGAAAGGTTTGAAGGAAAGTTCTTGTCGAAAGCTGAGGAAAGCATGCAGTTGGAAAAGTTCATTAGCCTAAAGCAGGGGAGTCTTTTAGTGAAAGAGTTTATAAAACAGTTTAATGGGTTGTCACGGTTTGGGATGGAGCTTGATAATACACCGCATAAGAAGGCCACCAAGTTTGCTAAGGGTTTGAACTAGCCCCTCCAAGGGTTGGCATTGACACATGTACCTATGGGAGCGACGTATGAGTCACTTATGGAAATGGCTCTCATGTCAGATGTTGCAAAGAAAGAAGAGGTTAAGGAGGTTCCTAAATTAGAAAACTCTAAGAAGCAGTGGTGGAAGAATAAGAAGGACAAGAAGAAAGGAGGAGGACCTCAAAAGGGACAGATCAAGAAAGGCGAGAAATGTCATAGTTGTGGACTGGTTGGGCATTTCATAAAGGACTGTAAGAAGGACACGATGAAGGGGAGGTGTTATAACTATGGGCAGCCTGGACACCTTAGTAGAGCTTGTCCACAGAAGATGGGGCAGAGAGCTGGTGCTCCTACGGCGCAAGTACATGCTTTGGATGCAACACCTTCTAGTAGTGGACCGGATCGAGGTAGGAAAGTCTTTGTAGAAGGTCTGATCTCTATTTCAGATTTTCCTATATGGACTCTTTTTGACTCCGGAGCATTGCATTCTTTCATTTCTAGTTCCTTGGTTGATTGCTTGCACTTAGATATTTCTCTAGTTGTAGACCCTATAGTTGTTTCAAACCCCGTAGGAAGATCGATACATTTATCCATGATTTGTAGGGGTTTGAAAATTTCTATACCAGGCGTAGAGTTTGATTGTGATGCCTATGTACTGGGATTTTTGGGATACGGGATGATTTTGGGGATGGACTGGTTATTCACTTATGGTGCGATATTGGACAACGAGAGGAGAGTCGTTAGACTAGAGACACGTAACGGACGAACTATCGAGGTTTCTTGCGACCCACTGGGGTCAGTCATGTTGAGCCTCCTTTATTCCCTTGATTCATTACTAGAAGAGTTAGATTCAGTTCCATTTGTTAGAGATTTCCCAGACGTTTTCGAAGAGGTTAGGGGACTACCCCCTAAGAGAGAAATCGACTTTAGAATCTATCTGAATGACAATGCTAAGCCAGTGGCATTTCCCGTTAGACATATGGCTCCTAGGGAGGGGAAGGAGTTAAGTAAGCAGATTGGTGAGCTATTGGAGAAAGGCTTCATCAGATGGAGCATATCTGAGTGGGGAGTGCCAACCATCTTTGCTACAAAGGCGGATGGTTCCCTTCAACTTTGCATAGACCATAGAGAGTTGAATAAGCTCACAAAGAAGAACCATTACCCACTTTCTAGGATAGACGATCTTTTCAATCAGTTGGTTGGCTTTTCAGTATTTTCTCAGCTCGACTTATCCACTGGATTTCATCAGCTTAGGGTCGCTGACGATAGCATCGATAAGACAGCATTTAGGACACCCGATGGATTCTTTTAGTGGTTGGTTATGCCATTTAGACTGACCAATGCCCCAGCATATTTTGTATATCCGATGAGCCATGTTTTTCAAGATGTCTTAAATAAGTTCGTTGTAGTGTTTGTGGATGACATTCTGGTGTTTTCCAAGAGTATGGAAGAGCATGCTATTTATGTTGAGGAGGTTTTTCGTACACTTCGTGTTCATCGATTGAAAGCAAAGTTCTCGAAGTGTCACTTTTGGCATAAGAAGATGCGTTTCTTGGGGCATGTAGTCTCAAGAGAGGGTTTAGCTGTAGATCCCGCTAAGATAGTGGCAATACAAGATTGGAAGGCCCCCAAGAACGCTATCGAAGTTAGAAGCTTCCTAGGTTTAGCTGGTTATTATAGGAAGTTTATCAGAGATTTTGCTAAGATTTCAGCACTTGAGGTTAAGCCTACCCTCATAGATCAGATTAGCTCAAGGTAGGGAGAGGATTCAGAGCTTATGGATATTCTGGATAGGATTAGTAGAGGAGAGGTCTCTAGACATCTCTAATGCTATTACATTGATGGTAAAGGATGGCTAAGAAGAGATGGAAGACTTTGTGTTCCCCACACTAGCGATTTGAGGAGTGCAGTTCTAGCAGAAGCACACCATTCTCGAATGACTATTCATCCAGATGGTGATAAGATGTATAGAGACATGAAGAGAGTGTTTTATTGGAGTGGCATGAAGAAGGACATAGCAGAGTTTGTGGCTAAGTGTCTTGTATGCCAAAGAGTTAAGGCGGAGTAACAGAGGCCTGGCGGATTGCTTCAACCATTGGATGTACCCGAATGGAAGTGGGATAGTGTTTCGATGGAATTCATAGATGGTTTACCCTGATCTAGGAAGGGGAATACCAGTATTTGGGTGATTGTAGATCGTTTGACTAAGAGCGCCCACTTCATTCCGGTCAAGAGTAAGAGGACAACACCTTATTTGGCATCCATATACGTTCATGAGATAGTCTGACTTCATGGAGTTTCCTATAGTATAGTGAGCGACTGAGACCCTATCTTTATTAGCGAGATTTAGAGGAGCTTGCAAGAGGCTTTAGGGACATAGCTTAGATTGAGTACAACCTATCACCCTCAAACACATGGCCAAACGGAGAGATTTGATAAAGTTCTTAAGGATTTGTTGAGGATGTGCATTCTTGATTTTGGAGGAACTTGGGAGGAGCACCTTCCTTTAGTGGAATTCGCTTATAACAATAGTTTTCAGGCTAGCATTAGGATGGCTCCTTTTGAAGCCCTTCATGGAAGACCTTGCAAGTCGCCTTCTTGTTGGTTGGAGTCTACAGAAAGATTGCTACTTGGTCCCGACATGGTTAGAGAGACTTCGGAAAAGATTGATTTGATTAGAAGAAGAATGAAGACAGCCCAAGATAGACAGAAATCCTATGCAGATAAGCGGAGAAGGGATATTTAGTTCGAGGTAGGAGATTTGGTTTTTATTAAGGTGTCTCTGCTAAGAATGGTAGTAAGGTTTGGATCAAGTGGCAAACTTGCTCCCAGACTCGTAGGACCATTCCCCATTGTGGAAAGGGTAGGGAAGATGGTGTATCAGATAAAGCTACCGGAGAGGCTCGCGGGAGTTCATGATGTTTTTCATGTTTCACACTTGAGAAAGTGCTTACATGATTCAATAGAGGGTATGGAACCTGGCCAACTTGAGGAAGTTGAAGTGGAGAGAGAAGCATCGGTTCATCACATTCCTACCTAGATCGTTGGACATGATATCAAGAAGCTTAGGAATAAAGAAGTCCCTTTGGTTATGGTGCAGTGGGGAGATAGTATTGAGGACGCTACGTGGGAGGCCGAGGAGAAAATACGTACCTCTTATCCACATCTTTTCGATGGTACGTCTTGAATTTCCTATTTCCATCTTTAATTTTGAATAGGTTCCTTCCTTTAGTATCCTTTGGGAGGGTAGATGTTAGCGCCAAAATTGGTCACTAACACCCAAACGTAAATGAAAGCACCAACTAACAATCACAAATATAATAGATAGAGTGTATGTAGAGAGTATAAATATAAAGAGCAATAAAAATTAAAAAGAAAGCAGAAAAAAAACAGAGGATTTATAGTGGTTCGGCTGAGTCTAGCCTATGTCCACTCCAAAAATTTCCTTTTAATTGATATGAGAATCAATTACAGTTACAATCCATAGTTTTCAAAACAATAATGACAGAGTAGCCTTAATGAGGAAGAAGAAGGAAACATAACGAAGATCCCTTTTTTGAAGCCCCGCCTGCTGTATTTATAGGCAAAATCCGAGATACTAGGCTTCCTGAGTGATACGGGCCCATTAAGACCATAGTCGAGTCCATATAGCTGGCAACTGCTTTCCTGGAGTATGTAAAATGCCGATCCACTCCAGACTCCAACATGTCGACCCACTCCAGACTCCAACATGCCGACCCACTCCAGACTCCAACATGCCGACCCACTCCAAACTCCAACATGCCGACCCACTCCAAACTCCTACATGCCACCCAGATTCCTACCGACCCAGATTCCTATGACCCAGCTTCCTACCGACCCAGCTTCCAGTCGACCCAGCTTCCTACAGACCCAGATTCCTACCGACCCAGCTTCCTACCGACCAAGATTCCAGCCGACCCAACTTCCTGCCGACCCGGCTTCCTACCGACCCAGCTTCCTACCGACCCGTCTTCCTACCGACCCGGCTTCCTACCGACCCGGCTTCCAGTCGCCCCAGCTTCCTACCGACCCAGATTCATACCGACCCGGATTCCTACCAACCCAGCTTCTAGCGACCCGAAGCATTACCCTGGATGACTCGAAGAAACCATCAAGAAAACCCGAAGCAAGTCCAAATATGACTCGAAGCAAACTCCAAGCAACCCGCGACAACTCAACTTTTGTCAAAACTCATATTTCGAGTATCCCGCGACTTTTGTCCATCGAATATGCCGAATCCCGGCTTCATAATCATGATTACCATCTATGATTGATTGTCTATCCATCCAATTGACTAAATCCCATCGTATTCCAGTCTCGACAACTGAGCAACCGATTTAATTAAATCCGTCTGTCTACAGCCTTGCCAAAAGGCGGGTTAACATTTGCCCCCCAAAACATGCCTTGCTTTGGAAGGTGTGTTTTGAATAGCCTCAGATCCGTTAATCGAATCCATGATCTCTCCGGATCATTAACAAAATCCATGACTGTTCTGAGTTAATATCCAATTCTAATTCATTCTATATCCATTAACCGAATTCACAATCTCTCCGGATCATTTTATCCAAACCTAGGACCTCTTCGGGTCATATAATCCATATTTGGGGCCTCGTCGGGTCCATATCCAGAGCCGAGACCGCACCGGGTCCTATAATCCATATCCGGGACCTTACCGGGTCCATATCCAAAGTCGGTACCTCGTCGGGTCCTATAATCCATATCCGGGACCTCACCGGGTCCATACCCAGATCTAGGACCTCTCTGGGTCCTATAATTCAAATCCGGATTATTTTATCCTACTCCGGCCTCGACTCTCCAGTCAAGGACTTAATTCGTGGGGTATCCTTCTCCGGCCTCGATCCCCAGTCGAGGACTTTATATTCTCCGGCCTCGACTCTCCGATCGAGGACTTTTATATTCTCCGGCCTCGACTCTCCGATCCAGGACTTTTATATTCTCAAGTCCATTCCACGCTCGATTCCATTCCATCGCTCTCCGGTGAAGGGACTCGTGACATGCGATTTCTGCCCCGTCTATCCGATTGGGACCGTAACCGTGTGACCTGTACTATTTTTTACATTAATCCAAATCCAATCAACATAGAGTTCCATAGATAAAATAAAAGTCCATACAATAAAGAAAATATAATGTCCATAGTACCAAGAAAGAAACCAGAGTTCGTAGAAAATAGAAAAAA
Organism: Allium fistulosum; assembly: GCA_030737815.1. Lineage (NCBI taxonomy): Eukaryota > Viridiplantae > Streptophyta > Magnoliopsida > Asparagales > Amaryllidaceae > Allium > Allium fistulosum. The sequence continues at coordinate 896,815,533 of CM060902.1, forward strand.
CAAAATTTCATAAACCCAAACATCATGGTATATCATCATCTCAGAGCATGCCTAGAGACCGTCCTTGATCCCGTCCATGTGTAAGTGACTTAGCTACCTTACTTTAGGGTTTACTACTTATTCAAAGCCATAAATCCATTCAGCTGATAATAAGGTGACGATGCCTAGATCCAGTGCCAGCTTCGTCTGATGTGGGCGGTGGCTGCTCCTGTTCCACTACCACAGCTCGATTCCTTATGTACTGTTGTAAATGACCATTCCTTATATGATCCTCAATGAAATCCTTCAAATGCCTGTAGTAATTTGTGTTATGCTCATCCAGCTCATGGAATAGGCAATGCTTTCCCGATGCCCGTTTGTGTTTGGAAGGTTCCCTCTTTGCTAGCCTTCGATACTGGAGGCGTCCTCGAGTATCTAAATAAATTCTTTCCAGAGCCTCATTCAAATCCATATAAGAAGAGAATTTTGATTCCCTCCGTTGCCTTTTCGATGTGTTTTCGCTATCCATTTTCCTTTTGCCTCTGTCGTCCTTGTTTGAATCCTCCTTAGGTGGACCTCCACTTTTTACCGCATAAACCTCTACCACTCTCCCTTCTCTTTCAGCCTTCGCATCTTCCTGTCTTATAAACCTTTCCGCTTCATGGTAAAACTCCTTGAGATCCATTGGTGGATCTCGCTCCAATGATATCTTGAAATCCGAATTATCCGCGATCCCTGAGACTGCCGCCATTAAAACCATCGACAGATTATGTCGATCCACCGAAGCCACTCCCGCATTGAATATGGTTAAGAAATCCTTAAGTGATTCTCCCTTACATTGCTTCATCGATGTCAAAGTCATCACACTTCTAGGTCTCACGATGTGGACTTGAAATTGCCTCATAAACCTATCAATCAGCTCCGTCCATGTGCCAATAGAGCCACTTTCTAGTTGTCTGAACCATAGTGCCGCTATATCCGTCAAATACAAAGGGAAGCACCATTCCATGACTTCCTCCGATGCCTAGTACTTCCATGTGCCTCATATACCTTGTTAGGTGAACAGTGGGATCTATTTTCCCATTATACATTTCCAGTGATGGTAGATTGAAATCCGGCAGATTCCTAGCTTGCCTGATCATAGGAGTGAAAGGGATCATGTTCACGTCCTCCAAATCTCTATTCACCAATCCTCCTAGCATAGCTCGTATGCTTACGTCCGCTAACCTGTTATTGTCATCAAGTAACGGCCTCTATCCATTGTCTCCAATCTGCCCTCCGAGTCCAGGAGGGAATCCTGGAACCTGCCCTTCTAGATGAGCATCCACTTTCCTATTAATGCCAAATTTCTCAGCATCACCTGGTATCCTTACTGGAATGGAGCCTACACGATTCGGGGGCATGCCCCCTAGTTCTGGAGTCGTTCCCAATGGTCCAGCTCTATCCCATACTCCGATCTCTCCATGCCCTTGGTCCTGATTCCAGACTGCCTCCGTTCCTGCCGCTCTAGCTTCATGATCCTCATTTCCAGCATCACCTGCTACTCCATTCCTTTGGTTTTGAACTCCAACTTGTCCAACCTGTTGGAGTAGGTTCTGTATCATTTCCTTCTGCCTTTTCAGTATTCCTTCCTGCATAGCATCCATCATCATCTCCATCTCATCTTTGGTGATGAAAACTAAGGTCTGATTAGCTCCTGGGGAAGCCTCCTGACTTCCTTTATGCTGACTCCTTTCCGCTCTTTGTCTCCTTATTGATTGCTTTGCCATAGCTTCCCAAGAATCCGAGTTCCTAAGCCTTTAAATCCAAAATCCAAGCTTTAGAATCCCTGAGTGCTAGCTTTCTCAATGAAAGCACCAAAATGTTAGCGCCAAAATTGATCACTAACACCCAAACATAAATGAAAGCACCAACTAACAGTCACAAATATAATAGATAGAGTGTATGTAGAGAGTATAAATATGAAGAGCAATAAAAATTAAAAAGAAAGCAGAAAAAAACAGAGGATTTATAGTGGTTCGGTTGACTCTGGCCAACGTCCACTCCAAAAATTTCCTTTTTATTGATATGAGAATCAATTACAGTTACAATCTGAAGTTTTCAAAACAATATTGGCAGAGTAGCCTTAATGAGGAAGAAGAAGGGAAATAGAATGAAGATCCCTTTTCTGAAGCCCCGCTTGCTGTATTTATAGGCAAAATCTGAGTTACTGGGCTTCCTGAGTGATCCGGGCCCATTAAGACCATAGTCGAGTCCATATAGCCGACCACTGCTTTCCTAGAGTATGTAAAATGCCGATCCATTCTAGACTCCAACATGCCGACCCACTCCAGACTCCAACATGGCGACCCACTCCAGACTCCAATATATCGATCCACTCCAGACTCCAACATGCCGACCCAGATTCCAACCGACCCAGCTTCCTACCAACCTAGCTTCCTACCGACCCAGCTTCCTACCGACCCAGATTCCTACCGACCCAGCTTCCTACCAACCCAGATTCCAGCCGACCCAACTTCATACCGACCCAGCTTCCTACCGACCCAGATTCCTACCGACCCAGCTTCCAACCGACCCAGCTTCCTACCGACCCAGCTTCCTACCGACCCAGTTTTACCGACCCAGCTTACTACCGACCCAACTTCCTGCCGACCCAGCTTCCTGCCGACCTAGCTTCCTACCGACCCAATTTCCTACAGACCCAGCTTCCTACCGACCCAGCTTCATACCGACCCAGATTCCTACCGACCAAGCTTCCTACCGACCCAGCTTCCAACCGACCCAGCTTCCTACTGACCCAGATTCCTATGACCCGGATTCCTACCGACCCGGCTTCCTACTGACCCAGCTTCCAACCGAACCAGCTTCCAACTGACCCAGTTTCCTACCGACCCAGATTCCTACCGACCCAGCTTCCAACCGATCCAGCTTCTAGCCGACCCAGCTTCCTACCGACCCAGATTCCTACCGACCCAGCTTTCAGCTGACCCGGATTCCTACCGACCCAGCTTCTAGCCGACCTGAAGCATTACCCTAGATGTCTCGGAGAAACCATCAAGAAAACCCGAAGCAAGTCCAAATACGACTCGAAGCAAACTCCAGGCAACCCGCGACAACTCAACTTTTGTCAAAACTCGTATTTCGAGTATCCCGTGACTTTTGTCCATCGAATATGCCGAATCCTGGCTTCATAATCATGATTACCATCTCTGATTGATCGTCTATCCATCCAATTGACAAAAACCCATCGTATTCCAGTCTCGACAACCGAGCAACCAATATAGTTAAATTCGCCTGTCTACGGCCTTGCCAAAAGGAGGGTTAATAGTAGACCTTAGGGTTTAACCTATGGATGGTAGGACTGAATGTAAACATGTTACTAGAACATGTTATGTATGTTGGACGCTAGTGGTTGCAAGTGTTTGCTAATGGATGCTAATGGACGCGTATACACATACTAGGCACTATTATCTCTTAGGGATTGGCCTAACTAGGTCACTAAAGCATATGCATATGGATGTGTGTGCACTTGCATTTTTATTTCATGGTTGCTATAATGAGTGATTATCATATGATTGTTGCATTTGGATGATGATTGTAGCACGCATATAGAAGTATTAGTTATCATTAGGAAATTTGCATTCATTTGGATACATGGCACGAACATGATTGCATAAAAAGGAGGTCAACCGAATCAATAGACCGCCTAATCTTTTGCATTAGTTAGGGACATTGACACTACACTATTGCATATAACATAAATTGCATTAGAAAGCTTAAGGACAATGGATGTAATGGATGATGGTTAAATATGTGGTTGTATAATTTGGATGAAAATATTTATTTCATTCTTCTGTCCTTGGAGATTTCAAGGACGAAATCCTTTATGGAGGGGAGAATGTAACAACCCAAAATTTGAGCTATAACAATTAATTAACGAATTAATTAAATAATAAAATAAATTTATGAAATTTTCAAAATTGAGCTTTGGGAGTTGCACCATTGAGTCCATGATCAATTTGCATATATAACTTGTCGAAATCCGAGTCGGTATGGAGAAATTACGAGAGAAACAAAAATTCAGAATTTAATAAACAAAAACCAAAATAATAATAATTCAAAGGCTTAGGTCGACCCATGTTTGGGTTGGGTCGTCGGTCAGGTCGACTCGCCTTTGTTAATGGATGGAGAAACGTCCAGATATGAGCGAACACGTCATAATTCGAATCTTGAGCGATCTTGTGCGTCCGTAGCTGCATCCGATGGTTCTTAGTGAGCCTATAACGTGGTTGCACCAGATTTAATCTTCAAATCCAATGGCCTGAGATCCCCAAGCCACACTATAAATAGAGCCCTAGGCCTAGCTATTTTTCTTATTCAGATTTTCTCCCAATTGGGTTCATTGCCTGAGGCTGAGCCCTAAATAGAAATTTTTTCTCGGAAGAAGATCTTTTTAATAAAAATATTCTACGCCTTAGAAGTGGATCCAGGAAGGCCCAAGGATTAGAGCTAAGGACCATAGGTGAGTGTTTTGTAATTATTTTAGATTTTTAAACAATTTAAAATAATAGGGTTCTCAATAGTTATAGTACAATTTTGAGACAGTTTTTATGTAAGTTTATTTACAGTGAGTTTTTAAGTAAATTTCAAAATTTCTTTTCAGTCTATTTTTATTCAGCTATTTTATTCAGTTATTTTCAGTTATTTTCAGTTATTTATAGTTATTTACAATTATTTACATCTGTTTTAAGTTGGAATTTAGCCTGTAAATGTTGGTTTCTTTTTATAAAGATTTAATTCCATTTTACGCGAATAAAATGATAAAAAGAGAAGAATTCAGTAATATGGATTAAAATAGAGAAACACTAAATTTACAGAAATCAGATGTAAAATAAGAAAAACTAAAATAAAAATAGAGATGGACCGAAATAGGCAAATTTAAGATATTTGCAAGCATAATTATTACAAGTGGTTATAGCTAAAAAGAGAAAATAGGAAGAAATAACAGAAGAGGCTTATTTTAAAACTTAGATCTTGGATTAAGTTAATAAGCAAATATAGCAAAGAAAGAAATAACATAAGAGGCTTATTTTAAAACTTAGATCTTAAGTTAATAAACAAATATAGAAGTAGTGGCCCGTACCGGCAGCATTCCCTTTCAGATCTAGGACTGATGGTCTCACAGTAGTAGGTGAGGTTGGGACACGCTTATGTTGATTAGGGTAAATAAGTGGCAAATAGATAGAGGCTCAAATCTGGGGATTTGGGCAAGGGGAGCAAAACTAGAAAATTTGTTTGTTAGGACCAGTACCGGCAGCATTCCCTTTCAGGTCTAGGACTGATGGTCTCACAACAGTTAGGTAAGGCTGGGCAGCATTCCCTTTTAGGTCTAGGACTGATGGTCTCACAATAGTTGGATAAGGCTGGGTACGCTTATGCTGATTAGGGTAAATAAAGGGTCAAATAGGGGGCGGCAGTTAGTGTGTACCAGCGATGACCGAGCCCGCGGTATCGATTAGGGTAAAAAATTCGCTACTGCGTCCTAAGTGCTAAAGAGGTGTCCTTTGCTGTGACCAACATGATTGGTTCGCAGTGGCACAACAGAGATAGGACAGGCCGATCAATGGGTAGAATTAGGATTTCAGCCTAATCAAGTTAGCAGTTGAGATTGGATTAGGGTTTCCAGCCTAATCACAATAGTTTAAGACAAGTGCAAATAATCAGATCAAACAATCTAAGCAAACCGTCAAACAGAATCAAAAACAATATTTCACCCCAGTTTTATCTTTTATGTATTTTCCTTTCAAGCTAGAACTATTGCTTAGTCTATTATCTTTATCTTGCTTAGAAATGCTAGTAATTACTTTCACTTACCAGACTTATTGTTTGATCCACTCCTTTATTTCCCCCTTTCCCCCCCATAGGCCAGCAGAGTTGAGTTGATTCGGGTTGCTTGGAGATCCATTCCTGGAGTTCTCTCATTTCAGATGTATTCTTTTACTTTTCATCTTTTTCATTTGGCTTATGATGGAATTGCACTTGTGAGAGGGATTACTATTATTATTACTTTTATACTCCGATTTTATGAGACTGGGATGTATTTTCATGAGACATGAGATATTTTGAGTTTTTGAGACATGTTATGTTTTTATGACTTATTTTGAGATGAAGTTTAATTTTGAATGATAAGTTATTATTTAAATGTTTCCGCTGTTTTTACTTATTTGTCTTGTGAATCTTAGTCTCTGTGATGCTTTAGCTATACCTATAATGCACCACATCCCTTAGTGTGCCCTTTTTGGGTATTTTAAGGGGTGTATGGTGTTTCAAGGTATCTAGTAGGAGGATATGCCTTGATGTCCATGGGGAAAACTAACATTGTACCCCCAAGCGTGGTTTATAACCTTCCTCCGCAGGACTCGGTTCCATCGTGGGACTACAGTCTATAGTTTATAGCACTATCATTAGAGTTACCTTAGGTTTTAGCCCAGAGCATATCAGTTCCCATCTCTGCCATAATTGGCCCTCTAGTTCTCGATTCACCGTATTCCACGGTTTCTCTAGTAGCAAGATAAATTCTTTTAGGAGTCTGCGTAAACTATTAACGTGAAAACTTGTCCCGTCTTCTAAAATGTTCCCTCTCTAGTCCTCTTGTCCATCTTTCACATGTCCCTATCCCGAGTCTTTTCATTTCCAACCCAGTTGACATTTTTATGTCCTTCCTCGATATCAAAATCCTCCAAGATCACAAATGTGTCGGCCCTGTAGTATAATTTTTCTTCAGTTCCTTGTATAACTCCATTTTTGTATTAATTCCTAAAGCAATAACCACAAGGACCATCCACTCATTACGTTGACGCATAGCGGTTACTACAGTGCCAAACCATGCAAGGTTGTTCTATAAGTTTTATCCATTATTTTGCTTGATACCCAAGTGTTAAAATATTAGTGCTCCAAAGGACTAAATAGTCGCTCAATCTGATAAGAATATAAGAAAAAAACGATATATTACTGCCTTTGTGGCTCCAACTGCCTCCATATGCTGAATGTAGCACTTCAAGTGTGTACTAGGGTTGATTTTCCAACGTGTGGTTCCATAAACACTGTCTTAAAATCTGGGGGTAGACTTATCAGATGTATGGAGTGAATAGAGTATGGTTCATCTTGTAAACCCCTAATCTCCTGCTTTGCTCCTTTAACACTCGATGCATTAACCCAGTGGCTCGTTCCTCGGCTACCGAAGTGCTTCCTTATGTTTCTTAGTGGGCCACGTTGCGCCCCTTGTGCAATAGGCCAACCACATATATACCAGTCCGTTTGAACTCATAAGGTCCTATTCGGCAACCAAGCATGTGGTTCCAACATCATCATTGGCTTCTAGTGGGACATCCTTTCTTGGTTCGACATGGGCTATATATTTGGTCCGGTATCGATTAGTTCCACATCGAGCCGATTCGGTTTGAGCCCCGGCTGGTTCGGATTGTGGAAGTCTATATTTCTTTGGCTCCTTCTTACTGCTCCCTTGCATCCATTCTTGATGGGCTGCAAATAGAATTTTATTCTTCGTCTCTTTGGACCTGCATTGGTGCTGCTTGCTCCATGAGTCAAAGGAATACTCCATTATCTAAAAATACGTAGCTAGGAAAGAAGCTACCATATATTCCATTACCATTAGCAGTCACTACTAGACTCTTCTCTATTAGTCATACCATGCTTTTTCCTCGATGCAGCATCATCTAACCTCATATACTTTGCCGCCTCATAGATGAATTTCTCCAATGTGGCTACTTTCTTTTTTAACATCTCCCAAATGAATTGATCCTTAGGGTTAACCATAGAACTACACGGTGGTTAAGTCTACCAAGAATTGAGGATAGCACCTGCACAAGACTTCCTCTGTACTCCACTCATCAGCATGTGCTAGATATACCGTTGTAAATGTACTATAGGTCAGTAAGTCCTTGATATGATTCTATAGTAGGCATGTTAAAATCTCTGGGGACCTTGGTAGTCCCATCTCTTCGGAGAAGGTAATGCTAAACGTAGCTCCAATTCCTCACTCCATTGGTTCAGGTTGAATACATTGTCTAATGATTCAAGCAATATTCGAGCTATCCTACCCTTCGGTTGGGGTGATTGGCAATGATAGCTCGACCTTTCCATTCAGGGGGGGATGATTTCTTTCATCATCTCTATGATGACTTGATCTTCAGTTACGGGCATGGTTATGGCTCCTAGATCGGTCCTAATGATCATTTTGTTCTTTATTGACCATAATTTTAGTGAGGGAATGAGATGTGTTTGTTGTAGTTTCCCTCGGTTTAGCATCATCCCTGTCTGGTTCGGTGCCAAACCGGGCTGAACTCTTGCTCGTTTCATCCCTTCATTATTACTTTTCCTAAATCTTAGACTTTCTTGATCGGATTCTTCATAAGACTGTGACCCCTTCGTCTTTTGGATACCATAGACTGGGTCACCCTTGTGTTCAGGTGTTGCAACCAAAAATTTGTGGCTGTCCTAAGCGTGTCATAAGTTTGTACACCATTGCTTGATGTTGGCAACAAAACACTCATTTACCTTGGCCACAACCCTATCTAGGTTGCCTCTGGTAATTCCATCTACTAGCACTGGAAAATTTGCTGAATGATTATCATAATTATTAGTTGTTTGATTGGGTGTGCGGGGATTCCTTGCATTCCCACTGTTAGCACCAACCTTGTTCTTTGATCTCGAAAGCTTTAAGAGAATCAGTTCTCAATGAAAGCACAAAAAATGTTTGCATGAAAAGTGGACAAACACCTCCAATCAATTAGTTGTAAAGCTGTGAATATGTGGTGCATAACATAGTTGTTATATTTGTATTATGATTGATTTTCAGAGAGCAGACAACATATAAGTTATGTAGAAAGTAAATTGCAGTAAAATAAAGAACATAATATTTATAGTGGTTCGGCCAGAATATGCCTACATCAACCGTCCATTTTCATTATTCTTCTTATAGATCTTTGATACAATGCTTGAGATACAAAATACAATGACCTATAGCTCAATAGAAAGTAAGATATAGCCCAAGGAAGTCTGTTCGGCTATTCATGTTCGTTTATTCATGCCTACCTATTCATGTTCGACCGTTCCTATTTGCTATCCCTGTTTGGTTGTTCCTGCTAGTTAGTTCCTATTAGGTTGATCCTGCTAGGTAGTTCCTATTAGGTAATTCCTGTTAGCTGTTCCTACTAGGCAGTTTTTGTTAGGCAGTTCCCGTTAGTCTATTCCTAGCTTTCTCCGACTTGTCTGCCATTACTGTTGTAAGCTTGGCTCTCCATAATTATCCCATTATTGTTGGATGCTTTGGTATTAATAGGAAAGAAGGTATAGATAGGTCAAGGCAATAAAATAAACATTTTCCCTATATGACGTGCTCGGTTTGGTACTTTCCATATATACAAGATTTGGTCTGAAGTTTCCTATTTTAGCTTGCTCGGCGTCCTTGATTCGACACCCTAGGTTCAGCTACCTTGGTTCGGGAGTTCCCTCGATCGACAGTCTCTTGGTTTAGTGCTCCTTGGTCTGGCAGTGCCTCGATTTGGCGATGCCTGGTGGTGTCTCAATTTGGCGGTGCCTTGGTTCGACGGTCTCTCTGTCTGTTGGTGCCTCGGTTTGGAGGTCTCTCTATTCGACAGTTCCTTTGTACGGCTGTCTCTTTGTTTAGCAGTGCCTCGGTCTGCCGGTGCCTAGGTCTGGTGGTCTCTCTTTCTGGCGATGCCTCGGCCTGGAGGTCTCTCTATTTGACGGTTCCTTTGTTCGACGGTGTCTCAGTCTGGTGGTGCCTCGATCTGGGGTGCCTCGGTTCGGAGGTCTCTCTGTCTGGTGGTGCCTCTATCTGTTGGCGCTGTCTCGGTGCGAAGATCTCTCTGTCCAGCGGTGCCTCTATTTGGCAGTCTCTTTATTCGACGGTCTCTCTATCTACAGGCAGTGCCTCGGTCTGGAGATCTCTTTGTCTAGCAGTGCCTCTGACTGGTGGTCTCCTTGTCCGGCAGTTTCTCGGTCCGTTGGTGCCTCAATTTGGCGATGCCTTGGTCCGGTAGTGCCTTAATCCGGAGGTCTTTCTATTCGGCAATGTTTCAGTCTGGCAATGTCTTGGTCTGAAGGACTCTCTGAATGGTGGTGCCTTGGTTTGGTGGTGCCTCGGTTTAGAGGACTCTATGTCTGGTGGTGCATCTGTTCGGCGAAACTCTGATGTCATAAATCTTAAGGTTGGTCCTCCATAACTAGGCCTGTCAACAGATGCAAACGGATGAGGATATGGCTATATCTGCAATCACATCCAAAAATTTAAATTCCCTTCTGAATCTGCATTCGATATCAGTGGATATCAAAAGTTTACATCCGCTTCCGCAGATTTTTTCTGATATCGAAAAATATTCAAAATATCCGCATTTGAAAACTGAACAAGGATTTTGTTACATGAAAAATTGGAAAAAAGACATTGCAATTTAAATACATCATTTTCTCATATAACATTGCGACATCCAAACTAAAATGCTTCACCATTTTTTCAAATGAAAAAATAGCAACATTCATAATATTAAATAAGTTTATACAATACTACAGTTGAAAGATCAAACAAAAACGTAGATTAAACTGCATTCCACAACTTTGTTCTTTCTTCTACCCACCACATCTTTCCACAGTTCCTGTAAAGCAAAGCATAACCGAATCATTATAATATGAAAGCAAACTGCAATTTTCCCTTTGTACTTGTTAGTTCAGCTGTACGCATGAAAATATAGATACAATTATTGAATGAACATCAATATGGGGATATACGGTAATGGAAAGAAGACTTATTTATGGAAATAAACAACAGTTAAAGAAACATTAAACTGCATTCAAATAATGATATTAGAAGAATTACGCCCAACATATGATGAAACCATAGTTGGAAGTGAAGAATGTGCATGTGCTGAGCCTTATAATGTACATATAAAATTTAAGAAATAAATAAAGCAGATTTGGATGATAGTACATATGGTGTTACTGCAACTAAAGAGGAAGAGTGTACATATGTTGAGCAGGTCAATATATATAATGATATAACAAGTATGAATAATAATTCAATGGCCGATGACAATGCATATATAGGAAAAGAAATGGTGGACTTATACATGTAAAAAGGTGTGCCCGAATGGTCTATGCAAGAAGCCAATCACCCTCTTGAAGAAAATGTAGCAAATTACAATGAAGTGAAATTTGAGCTATATAAAACAAATACATAAGATATATACATGAACATTCTATACAAGAAGCTAATCACCCAGTTAAAGAAAATGTAACAAACTACAATGAAGTGAAAGTCTAATTATTCAGAATCATGATCGTAATGAACTAGCATGACACAATTGGCAGGTGCTGCTGTTTACAGCAGTGTCGGAGCTGCTACAAATAGTAGTGCCGACAGCTAGTGCTGCTGGCGACAACAGCATTGCTGCGACCATTTGTTTTTGAAATTAGAAAAATTACCTTATGCAACCATCTACAATGGGCCTGATGCTTCATCTTCAAGCTCTATATCTTTACCTGTTAAATGAATTTTTTTAACCAATTGCATTAAATAGTTATCTTTCTACACTAATTTTAATATGTAAAAGAAACTAACTAATGTCCGACTATAACCAATCCTTAATACAGTTAATGATTCCACCATGTCTAAAGATAATGAGGATCTACATTCTGTAATCAATCTACCACCACTACTAAACGAGGATTCAGATGCTACAGTAGATACAGGAACGACTAAAATATCATGAGAAACCCTTGCAAGAATAGGAAATGTAGGACCATCTATTTTCCACCACATTAAAATATAAAAGTTGTCATCATCTTCAATCATGGTCAACATCTCATCTTCTAAATATTACCGAGCTCCATCTTAGAAACTTGTAAACTTCCAAATTTTTGTTCTCCATAATTCCTTCATTTAAGATCTCTTTTTAGGACCAATATTAAAATTATCATCCAATAAACAACAAGAAGAAGATACATTAATAGAGGATGCACTTCTCTTTCGTATGAATAATTTTTTTCAACGATTTATATATTTTTCTTGCATGAACTTGTGCATCTTGTCCATAAATCATATCATATGAAAATTCAATGTAGGTCACTCTACAACGAGGATCAAAAACCATGCTAATACTCATCATTAAATTGCAAGTCCTCCAATACTTATCAAATTTAACTATCATCATTTGTGCCATAGAGCTAATATACTCGTGCTTACTTGCTCCCAACTTATAATACTTTAATATGCATTACACATATTTTTAAAATACAAATTAGCCATTGGATATTTTACAATTGAAAATTTAAGTGTAACATCATAAAAGATTTTCAAAAATTCACAGATTTCTTTTCCTATCTCCCGCTCTTCCCTTGATGGCAAACATCTATAATCAGAAGTTAACTCAACTAATTGTTCAAATGAGAGATGAAATTCAAGTGCACTTTCAAGCATAAGGTATGTTGAGTTCCATCGCATTGCAACATTATAGGAAACTCCTTTCCCAACTAATCTAGTTTGTGCCAATGCATTTTCCCAACTTTGTTTTCTAGATTACGATGATATTGTAAAGTTAACACTTTATTTTATTTTTATAATGAGATAGAGCACAACTTTTAACCCACCTTGCACAATTAAATTCAATACACGTGTGCAACAACGCATATGGAACAAATCATCATTTAAAACTAAAACACCTTCACCATCTAACCATTCCTTGAGATCTCTTATAATAACATCATTATTAGAAGCGTTATCAACCGTAATTGAAAATAACTTCTTATCTAATTCCAATGCAATAATTTTTTTAATAGCACACTAAGTGCAAGTCCAGTGTGTGAAGGAGGCATTTCATGATAAGCAATTGCTTTTTTGCAATTTCTAATCATCATCAATGTAATGACAAGTTATGCAGCAATAAACTATATTATAATGTTCAGATGTCCATAAATATGTAGTAAGACTAACACCAGCAGACAAACTATCAAACATTTACTGTAATTCAACTCTCATATCAGCATAAAGTTTCAATACATCATAGTGAACTGTATTTCTAGAATAGAGCTTAACAGTTGGATTAATACTCTTAACATATTCTTGAAAGTAAACATGTTTCATCACATTGAATGGATAATCATGTTTGGCAACCATACGAGCAAATCACATTCGAGTCCTATTCTGATCAAACTTCCAACTCGCTAATTTGAACGGTTTATTAGAAGACTTTCTAGTAGTCAAAAGTTGTTGCCTATATAGTCTCTTATTATTATTATTATTGGAAAAAAAATTTATATGATTTTTCAAATGTGTTGTTCCTAGTGATGTGGCTTCATTGAATATCCTTAAATAATGTTTACAAGTGGCCTTAACACTATTACTACCCTCCAATACTTCTCTAGCAAAATCTTTCTATACCTCGGATTTCATGGGTTTTATATTTAAAGGTGAAGTTTTTCTTTATTTGGTGAAATATTTTGAGCTTGTGGCACACTAGAGTCCGTGGTTTGAGTTTCTTGCACAACTACGTTATCGTTGGCACAAGCATTTGATGCACGTGCAATAGACTTGCTATTGCAACTTAATGAGTGTTTTCCACTTTCAAAATTCTACAATATAAAAATAATCATATTTATTAACTAAAATATTTATTATATTTACCATAAATTAGCAGATCAAATAATATATATACACACACTATGATAATTATTGTAACCTAGCTTCAACTTAATTTTTATATTTTTTACCGGTCTTAACAAATTACTAAAACATGATAAAAACTATTATTGATAGGATAACAATACTTGCATCAATAGATTAGCAGGAAAGATTACTAAATGAAACACATAAAATACCAACATACAACATAAAATAAAACTGATGGGATTACAGTAATTGCATCAATAAATTTCAATATTTCCAACAAAATTATGCACAAACAAAGTACCAAGGAGTGTAGTAATACCAGAGGGTGTAATTTAATTGTTACTATATTAACACCTAATATTAGTAATTTTAATTTTAGAAATACTAGAGAGTGTAATTTTCAGAGTTTCGACGATGATGAGAAGCTTACGCGCTGGTTACGGGACAAGGGTGAGGCGGAACATCGGGGATGAGACGTGAAGTTTGGGATGGTGACACTCCAGCTACAGGTTTCGACGATGGTGAGAAGTTTGCACGCTTGCTATAAGACAAGGTTGAGGTAGAGCATCGGAGTTGAGACGTGGGGTTTGGGGTGGTGCGCTAGAGGTGAATGCTTTAATTGCGATTTAGGGTTTGATATGCAATAGAATTTGGGATTTTTTTTCATGCGGTTGTGCAAAAATTAAATTGAAATAATGAATGGGAATTGGGAAGTTGCGATTGAAGGCAGTTTAATAATAACTAGGGTTTTATTATGTAAAGATATCTTGGCCTTGGATATGGAATCCAACGGTTGTGTGAAATTATCTTCAAAAATTTGAAGTGGCTAATATATTTTGATTACAGTTTATAATTCTCTTTAAAATAAAAATAATAATAATAATTGTACTTAATTTCGCATCATAAGGATATTTTTGGATACAGATGCACTCATATCCGCATTTGCATCCGATTTTTTGGGATTTCGGATATCCGCATCCGCTTTTCGGGTAATATCCATATTTTCAAATATGGATCCAGAAGGGTATCTGATTATTCAGGTATCCATTAATATGTGTATGAGGTATTTATAGGTGTAATGTTGGGTAAAGATCTATTAGGTAGTAAACATTTAGGTTCCCTACCAGACCGTTTCTCTTATTCCATAAAATAGTGTGCTTGCTAGGGATCGAACTCCTGACCTCTTCGTTGGAAGCTTAGCGCTCAACCACTTGAGCTACACACGTTTTTGTGCCATAACTCCTTCATTTTAAGTCAAAACTGAATGAAACTTAAACCAATAGCTTTGTATCGTTAAGTAGAGTATTCCAATGCCTTTGGATGTTCCATTTGTTTGAAGTAGGTAATAGTTCCCCAAGATGGGGCCCGAGTCGGCTAGGTGGTAGACAAATTTTAAGATGATCATATCTTCCAATCCATAGTTTGGATTAAGATGTGGATTTGACCTAGGTGCATGTTCTGATCTCAAGAACCATTTACAAGGGCTTTGAGTGTATTATTTGACGGTGCTAAATTTGCCCTAACACTTTGTCTTGCCCTTGTAATTACATGATGGCGTATTTATTATGCACCTTCCAACTATTTCTATGCTCTTTGATGTCCTTTTGTATTCACCATGTTGTGGGAGAAAATAATAATTATTTTCTCCTAATTTGTCAACCTTCCAGCATAAGCATGACCCGCTAACGTGTTAGGCAATTCATGATTATGATGACCTGTTAACCCAAAAAATGGATTAACACTATGGATTAAGTGTGAAAGCACTAGCCCTATTCTTACGGAGCAGTAATATAGAAAATAAATGTTAAAAGAGCAGAAATAGTAAAAAGATAAGAAGATTTTTATAGTGGTTTGGCTGTTAATGAAGCCTACATCCACTTTATAATTTTCTATTAATTGACTGCTGTTACAAGTTGAATCGGATTATAATATGATTGAATCTTTTAAGTTAGATCAAGTCATAAGTACAAGAGTTCACTGGAGAATCACAGTGAAACCCTAGATGACAATTGTGTGGGAGGAAAAGAGTGAAGAATAATCTCTGTAGAGTTCCAGCAGCCAGTCCAGAAGATCCTCTTTATGTTGCAGATAGGTGATTATTTTAGGGGAATTCAATGAGTATTGGGTCAGAAGTCCAAGTGCAGAAGAGTCTGGTTATTATGCCAAGTCATCACCAAAAATCTCAAATCAATCTGAGTCATTTCTATGGATCGCTAGCTATTCATAGTGGATGGATCACTCGCTATCCATAGGGGATGGATCGTTAGCTATCCATCAACTTAGCATATTTTTCTACCAGAAGCCTTTACTTGGTGCTACGAAAGAGCTTGGAAAGTTTGAGGGCGATCCGACCTATCTTGATGGATCACTAGTTATCCGTAGGGGATGGATCGCTAGCTATCCATGGAGGATGGATTGCTAGCTACCCATTCACTTAGCATATTTTTGAGTGATCTTAGTTTGGTTGTCTTCCTATCTTCTATTTAAGTGCCTTGTCCAAATATCAAGTGGTTTGGAGTTCGTTTGATCATCCTTCTTCATGGGTCATCTGGTCCAGAAGAATCATCCATAACTCACTCAATACTTAAACAAATCACACGAAACTTCACATATGCAATGTAGATGAGTAGGAGAGCCTCCTTTATGGATCATAGGTCATGGGGCCTATTCCTCATGGGCCAGACCTGATGGATCAAACTGGCTCAATACGAAGAAGAATCATCCATAACTCGCTTAAAACTTAACAAAACTAGATAAAACTTTGCATGTACTCTCTCTAGAGTGTGTGGGACATACCCTATAAATTTCAGGTTGTAGGGCCCAACCTACATTAATCGTTAGTGATCCATCTAGTTAGGTCGCTAGCGATCCATCAAACGACCTCCAAATGATCCAATTTTTTGTTAGCATTCTTTTATGTCTTCTAAGTGTTCTCCCAAAATTTCAAGTCAATCCGACTCCGTATGAGTTCTCTAGGTCCTTTTTAAGTTACCTGCTTTTGGTCAAACAGCTTGAATCAAATGAGTCTTCACTTCTCGAGCTAAATTGTTTGGCATGCTATTAAACTCGGCAAGCATTGTTAGAAGAGACAGTAGCTCATGATGCAAGAGGCTTTGAAAACTCGTGATGCTTCCTTTTGGATCGCTAGTGATCCATGGATGATGAATCGCCAGCGATCCATCTACTTAGTGATTTTTTGCTTGTTTCTCTTAAGTTCCATTGGCTTGTTCTTTTAGATGCCTTGTTCAAGTTTCAAGTCATTCTAGCTTAGTCTGGATGTTCTAACTTCTGTTGAATCTTCTGGGTTAGAAACTAAGTAAACACTACCATTAACTACTTCAATACTCCATCTATTAAAAACTTGATAGGAACTTTTAATGAGAAATGAACAATCACATTTTCTTAGGCACTATGTGGATGTGTCTTTCACCTTTTTAACATTTCATCTTCCATTGGCATATTCTTTCGATATTTCTTAGCTTCAAGTTAAATGAATTCTATGTTTTCTAGGCCCACCAACTTTATCGGATTTACTAATGACAAGAAAAATATTGATACTCTTCTCCTTTGATTGACGTAGATGTACAAAGGCATCTCAGGAAGTGAATTCCTAAAAAATGTGTCATACTAAGTAATAATGATCCACATGTAAATCATGAATAATGAAAAATAAATAATAAACCTCATTCGTAATAAAATTAGCTTTCACGTCAATAATTATTTGTTACATATCCTCTTCTTGTTTTACTTTATCCTGTACATTTTCTACACTTCCACTATCTTGGTCACATTGCGGCTTAATCGGTTGAAGGAAATCCTACGATATACACAAACATATCAACATAGCTCATATTACAAATTAAACTTAAAAACACTTTTATACCCCATTTACGTCAACTTGAACATTATCAATTTTTATTCCATCATCTTCATTTATAGAGATAACCAACTGAGAATTCAAGTGCAGCTCATATCAAGAAAACAGAAAATAAACACAACCATCAAAACAAAGGGAGATATTCAAATATACATACAATAATTAATAGCATAATAAAGATTAAAAACAAAAACATTACCAGAATTAAGATCTATGACGTTAACTTATAAAACATGCCATATTGTCCTTATCTCCTTTAGCCATGGATAAACCCGAAACTCTAAAATTCTCAATGCTAAGAAAAGAAGTTTTTTGTAAAAAAAAACCGCAGGCATTTTGTCAATAGGAGATGCCCGATATCGAACAGTTTTCTACTACTGATCGACTATAAATTAAAAAAAATCAAATACCCTAAAAAAATTAGCTTATAAACTACCAGATGGTGCTAAACTGCTGAATGAATTGGGTAATTTAGAAAAAGGCATTGTCTTCATTTTATCGAATTCGACTTTATACTGCCGTTCGATCCTAAACTATCTGCCGATTCGGATATAATAAAGACTGTATCACATTTTTTTAGGTAAGATGAAGTCCTTAATGTGGTGCATATAGTACAACTCTAAAGAAAAGGAAGACGACCTCCAAATACAAAGGTCCAGAATTTAAATTGGTTGGTGAATTTCTCGAGGCAATTATCTTTTTATGGTACGTCGCCTACAATTCTAGTCTCACTTTCAGGATTCTAGGAATTATTAGAAAGAAAATCCCTGAATTGAAAGTGATTAAAACCTTCCAAGAAAATGTTTTGTTATGCTTTTCCACTGCATAGGTGTAACGACCCGCCCTTTCGACCCTCGAAAAATCGATATAAATACGCTCATTGTATAACATACCGAACGATAGTGTGCCGGAAAGACAGATTATTGAGGGGAAAGAAAGTAGGGAGAATAAAGAAGAAGACTAAACAAAAACAGAATCTCGCAGCGAGCTGAATAACATATAATATAAATAGTGCTTTACATAAATCAAACTGTAATATACATATCTCACATTAGAGTACACAAATCAATAATTACCAACCTGGATAGTTATAACAACCTGCCCTCACAATTTCTGGTAATTTCAACAAACACTGTAGTGGAATAAACAAATACGAGAATACATCTCGGTCTCCAACTCGTCTCCTGAGCTCCATAGCATCCTAACATGAACCTGTAATACTCGGTCTGACCCGAGCATTATAATAAAATAACACCCGAGTCAGTCTGGAAAACCAGCATGAGAAAACACACTCAATTTGAATTATTAAAGTGTCAAAATCCCTTGAAAATCAAAGGTATCTCGTAAGACCACGCCACATATAAACACGACTGGTTTTTACCTTACGATAACCAAAACATTTCATATCAAAATCATCTGATATTATAATAGTGTCTAAGTACAAATACTTATTAAAATAGCTGAAATGCTTACATATCACGTTTCACCATAGTTGGGCACAATCAAAACCGTACAGCCACACAAGACTGGACTATCCCTAACCTGGATATACCGAATATGCTATCACCCCGAGTGTTCCCACCCTTGCCGAGCTCCTTCCATGAATCATAGTAATAATATACGAGGGTATCTAGAAAGGTGATAAACATACCCTAATTGGGTGCTACCCACTTAGCCTTACTACATCTCCCCTGCTTTTCAGTCATTCCCGGCTGATGAGGCTAGAGGCTACGATTACCTTTTTAAGGAAATTTCACTTAGAATGCTCATTGTCCTCCATTGACAACGTACTGATAGCATTCATCCATACAAGTCCGTTCTGAGTTCAAATGGAACCGAAGGCACTATTCCTACTACATCCATTTTGGAATAATCCTCAGGATTAGTAGCGATTAGCCCTTGCACTTCACTGCTCCATCTTCGACTCCATGCTCTTGTTTTCCTTTCGAAAACGTACTCGTTGGATCGAAGTGGTTTTCGGATAATTTATCGGATCTCGGTCTCTTCGAAACAACATTCGATATTTTCCGGTAAACTCAACCCCGGTTCTTTAGGAAATAAACAGACGAAATAAGATCAGAGATGTAACAACCCGAAATTTTCAACCATTCGCATCCATACATGTCGGATTTGAATTGCCCAAAATATCAGGTTGTTAATTTAAATTTTGCAAAACTCAGCATATACAGTAAATAAATAATCACAAAATCACAGACATAGAGTAATGTAACAATAGTGCAGCGGAAACAAAAGAATAGTAGTTCATGAAGCTACTCTCTATATATAACAGAGTTAAACAAGATATAACAGAACTCTCGAATACAATAGTCAAATACAAGATCAGAATACATCACTGGAATCAACTGAATATCTGAAAGCTGGATAGATAGTTGGATCTCCAAGCGAAGCTCCAACTCCAAAGGTGAGTCTCGAATATTGGTACACTCAGTCTGAGCCGAGCATAAAGTAAAACACAAAACACTCGAGTCAAGATTAACATTCTTATATCAATAAATCCAACTCAAGTGAAATAACAACTGAAAATACAAGTAACTCAAAGGATGTTTGGGATAACCAACCTCTAAGGATTCGTTAAACTATTTATATATAGTAGTGTACGCTAAGTAGATAATGCCTATCAGTAATATAAAGTATCAAAATAGCATTAAGGCGTTACCATTATCCCCCTTAACACATTTTATACAAGCGTCATAGTCTATACAGCATTGTAAACTCCACCGTAAACTAGTGGGCTATCAGGGAGTACTCCATAGGTATAACACGAAACAAATCGTAGTGGTCGCGCATAGGGATACGAGTATGACAAGGCACATGAGGAAATACCCAAGGTAGTGAAACTACCAATTGCCTGATCCGGACTGGTGAGAACGCATCGCCGCAACGATCGCAACACCACGAAACAACACTTCCAATTCAAGGGTGCGCACCAATCAAAACAAGTAATGAGTAGTTTACGAAGAAGTGTGTCCGCTAGAGGTAGCTAACCTCACTGACCCGGCACGACTCCTGTTTAAGTCATTTCCAATTTGACACAAGTGTCAAGGTCATCCATTATCGTTCTCTTTCTTCAAATCCAGCAACGTCATCATTCCAACCAATTCATTCTTGTAACGACCCGCTATTTTAGACCATTCGCATCCGCACATGCCGGACTTGAATAATTCAAAATACCGAATTGTTAATTTAAATTGGAAAAACTGAACATATACAGTAAACAAATAATCACAGATCACAGACACAGTAATAAATGCAGCGGAAACAAAAGATAGTAGTTCATGAAGCTACTATATACATATCAGAGTCAAATAAGGTACAACAGATGTCTCAAATACAATAGTCAAATACAATATCAGAATACATCACTGGAATCAACTGAATATCTGAAAGCTGGATAGATAGCTGGATCTCCAAGCGAAGCTCCAACTCCAAAGGTGAGTCTCGAATACTGGTACACTCAGTCTGACCCGAGCGTAAAGCAAAACACAAAACACTCGAGTCAGGATTAACATTCTTATATCAATAAATCCAACTCAAGTGAAATAGCAACTGAAATACAAGTAACTCAAAGGATGTTTGGAATAACCATCCTTTAAGGATCCGTTAAACTATCTACTATGTAATAGTGTACGATAAGTAGATAATGCCTATCAGTAATATAAAGTATCAAAATAGTGTTAAGGCGTTACCATTATCCCCCTTAACACATTTATATAAGCGTTATAGTCTATACAGCACTGTAAACTCCACCGTAAACTAGTGGGATATCAGGGAGTACTCCATAGATATAACACAAAACAAATCGTAGTGGTCGCGTATATAGGGATACAAGTATGACAAGGCACATGAGGCAATACCCAAGGTAGTGAAACTACCGTTTGCCTGATCCGGACTGGTGAGAACGCATCGCCGCAGCGATCGCAACACCGCGAAACAACACTCCCAAATCAAGGGTGCACCAATCGATAACAAGTAATGAGTAGTTTTCGAAGAAGTGTGTTTGCTCGAGGAAGCTAACCCCATTTGGCCCGGCACGGCTCCTGTTTTAGTCATTTCCAATTTGACACAAGTGTCAAGGCTATCCATTATCGTTCTCTTTCTTCAGTCATCATGTACATCATTCCAACCACTTCATTCTGGATCACACTCCGCGTGTAGTTATTAAAGTGGTTTGGGTTTAGACAGTGAGTATGTCCCTAACCGATTTCGGTCTCTTTAATAACTTTCGTAATTATTATACCGATTGGTCGTTTAATATATTTAAAAACCAAATCAAATTCAATTTCAAATAGAATTTGTAAACCAACATTTCATTTCTCTTTCTAAATCAATTTCCATAATTTACGTTTCAAAACTTCCACATTCATAATTTCAAATCTTATAATTCAATTTCAATTTCTATTTAAAACAATTCAAATATTGATTCAAGTTTGTATATAAGTTTCATTCCGAAATCATTTAAATTAATTTAATTTAACATTCAAATCAATTTAACTTCATTGATCGATTTCATTAAATTTCGTTAAGTAAATTTATCATTCAAAAACAAATTTCTATTTAATTTCCAATTCATTAAATCAATTACTTAAGTTCAACTTCATTGTATCAAAACTTACAAATTTGAATTAAATTAAATTCATCAAATCAATTATTTCAATTACAAGTCTTACATTAATTTCAATAAATCACATTCTATTTCTTGTTAAAGAAATTCAATTTCACTTATTTATTTACTTAGTTACAAATTTCAAAACTCAATTAATAAAGAAACTTAATGTCACTTATTCAAGAAGTTCAATTTTACTTATCAAAGAATTCAATTTTATTTAATTATTAAATAATTTCAAAGCTTAATTATTAAATAATTTTAAAACTTAATTATTAAATAATTTCAACTTAATTATTAAATAATTTCAAACTTAATTATTAATAATTCCAAATTTAAAACAACATTCTTTCATCAACTACTATGTAAATATTTTAATTCAGATTATTAAATATTAACATTTTCCTTTCATTAAAGTTCAAATTCCAACTTTATTTCAAACCTCATTATTTATTCAAATAAAATCTTTATTTTATTTTTAAATCAAATTATTGACCAATCGGGTTTTATTTAATTCTCTATCCTAAGTCAAAGTTTTTATTTTGGGTATTTATCATTTCAACCCGATTCCATTTCAATTCAAGAATCAAAGCATAGCAAAGGGAACTTGCAGTGTGATAACTGGGATGGTGTTAAAGTAAATAAACAAGCAATAACAATCCAATAATCAATTCAAATAATCCGAAATAATCGTATTAATTCACATTGTTGTTTGTGCAAATTAATATAATTATTTTTAGAATCTACACTATCATTTCATGTAGATTAAAGATTATTGCACTAATATTTTATGCGGTTCTTCACTTAGTATCTATTATTCAATTCATACTACATCAATTTATACAACATACATTCAAATGGTTCAAGGTGTAATTAACCATATTACTATGTGTCAAGTAATTAAACATTTAAAGGGGTCATATTATGCAAATGTCATCAAATCAAATTTAACACGTATATCAAATCTAACTATCCTACGTCAATTCAATTTCACATTTTTTAACACTTACAACATTAAAAATTTAACGTCCAATGTCAACATCAAACAATCAATCATTTGACAACCAAACTGGATTATCATTGTATATATAACAGATAATGGTGTCAGATGTCATAGGTGAACAGATAGCATATAATGACAGTGTAATTAACTATCAGCAGCATATTTCAATTGTCGTTTCAATTGAAATCAAATTTAATAAATAAAAGAAAATTAATCGTGAGTGATTGCTCACCTTCCGAGGTTAGAGAAATTTGACATAGAAATGAGCTACGAATCCAGAGCAAAGTGATATGGGCACGAATTCGATGGACAAAGCTTTCGAGGCTAGAGAGAGAACAAGAACAAAATGCAACGAATCCAAGCATAAATTCCAAAGCACGGCACGATGAAAACGAATTCGACAAGTAAAGCAGAGCACGACGGACATGAATTTACGAAACAATATATATACGTATTTGTATGAACTATACATATCTATATAAATTATATTTTAAAATCACCATTCAATTCAATACACGTATTAGAATAAAAACATCGTATAATTTGAAATCGACTTTTAATTTAATTAAAACAACACATCTTCATTTATATTGAATATCAATATCTATTAAAATACATATATTTTTTTCTTTCAAAATTCTCAAATATAACTTTAACCATAATGTATATATATTATGTTATAACAAAATTTATAATAAAACATTTTAAACATATCCATATACTTTTAAAACATATAACATCTATACATATATATATATATATATTTATATATATATATATATTTATATATATATATATATATTTCTTCCAAAGACCGCACTCACAAAAAAATCCAGATAATATATATAAAAATATAGATGTTTAAGGAACCAATATATATAGTGTCAGCAGTATAAATACACACGCCAGAACTTTATAATATATTCTATACATAATACCCTCTCCCATATATACAACCGTAAGTAAAATGAAATATGTGAAACAAAAAGATCCGAAGTAAACAGTTTATAAAGGAATAAGAAAACAAGTCTCAGGGGACCAATATAAAGGCAACAAAAATATAAATATAGGAGTACTAGCTTTCAACAGAAACCAAAATACATATTCATTTCAAATATTAGCTTAACAAAATATATATGTATATTTATTTAAAAATACTACAGAACATATTATATCTATATAACAAAAGGGGGGTTGCATTCACTGTATGGGTTTAGATGGCCGAGTTTGAGAAAGCAAGGAGGATAGGTGGCCGGCTTTCGAGGCCGAAGAGGGAAGGCGGAGGTGGTGCTGCATGTTCGATGGGTTGCGGGTCACGTGTGGTCGGAGAATGGTTGGCGCGGAGGGGAACGAGAAGGTGGCATAGTGGTTGACACATGGTGGAAGGAAGAGGGCAGAGGAAAGGTAGTGATGGCAAGCTGCACTCGGTTGGGGTGGATGTGGCGGTTGCGAGTTGTGGAGTGGAGGCGCTCGTTTATAAGGGGCTGTGGGTTTGGTTAGAGCGGAGGCAAAGCAAAGGGAGGGGAAAGGTGATGGTGGTTGGGTAGGCGGTGTGTCGGTTGATGGGGTGGTCGAAGGAATGCAGAGGAGAGATGGAGTGGATGGATTTGCATTGAGTTTGGGTCGAGGGCGTGATAGGTGGTGCTCGGCTCAAGGCGGATCTGGTCATGAGGCGGAGGGAGGAGAGGCATTGCGCATGACGGAGGGTGTAGGCGCGTTCGGGTTTGGAGGAGCATGCATGCTACAGGAAGAAGTATGAAAGATTAAGATATTTTTATATAAATTTCTCTGAGAAAAAGTTAGAACCATAAGAAAGAATCAAGAGAAAAAAAGAAGAGGAGGAAAGTGGGTAGGCTACAGATCTGGGAGGAGGCAGAGAATCTAGAAAAATATGTTGTATACATGTTCCTCTTTTTTTTAAGGCAAAGGAATAGACAAAATATATTGAATACCATAAATTAACGTTGGAAACCAAAAAGTCCAGGCTGAAACCTTTTTTTGGAATTTTAAAGGCTGCAGACTATTGGTCTTCAATCGATGGATAGGTGAAAGGTCACAAGAAAACAAATAGACTCAAACGGATACCGATACGGTCACCGTTTTTCGCACATTCTGCCGTGCACCGGACATCAAAACATAGAATCGAATATACCATATAGATCAGCACGACGAGACGATCAAAACGGTACACAGACATCGGCCATATGATTGAATTATAAAAATTCGAATTTTCTACTAGCAGAAAATGCAGCAAAAATGCAGAGTCCGAATTTGGAAAAATGAAAAATGATGGCTTAGTCAGAAGATGAAATAGAATTTTTCTATGTAAAAATATTCAGGTTTGGAAAACATTTTATTATCATCAATTTTAACTGATATAAATTGGAACAAAATTACACTAGAAAATAAACTTTCAAATTATCTGATGAAAATTTGCCAGTTGTTATGATTAATTAGACGCATTCCAAATATCAAATTTTTATTTCAAAATTTTATCGTTTAAAATTTGACAAAATTTCAACTAAATACATTATTAAAACAGTTAAAATTTACGGGTCGTTACACTTTCCCCCACTCAAAACTTTTCATCCCCGAAAAGGAAGGAGGTAGGAGAATAGAAACAACCAAAAAGAAAATAGATTGGAATACAAGTAAAACAATTAATTTAAACCATATAAATTTCAATTTAAATTAATTAATATTTAACAATTTGGTTAAATCCCTTTGAGTTCACTTAAGTTAAATCAATCTATCTATTTCTAAATTCATTATCTTATTATCTAGTCATCCTCAATTAACAATTTCTAAATCATCAATTTGTATAATAATTTATTGTACTCATATTTTATTCAACAAATTTAAATTTTTTATTCCAAATTATTATTAAGTTTATTCCACTTAATATATCCTATTACATATATTTAAACCATATAAATTAATTTAAACCATATAAATTTCAATTTAAATTAATTTATATTCAATAATTGGTTTAAATTTAAGGTATTTCCATAAGTTTATCTAATTTCAATTTGTTAATTCTTTCAGAACAAAATTTATTATATTCATCTCATTCAATTAACTTATTATTCTATCATCTTTATTAGCATTTTTTTTATAATTAAAATCTAAGTGTATAACATTTATTATAAACACTCAAATTTTATTTATAAAATCATTTTATATTGTATATTATCCAATTACATTTTAACTTCTGAATAATTTAGGTAAGTTATATTGAAATGCAATTTAGTACTATACGAATAATATTTTCAAATTCAATTATTTCAAGTTTAAATATTTATCCAAAATTTAGCTTTATTTATAATTGAAAAAATCCTTTAACATAATTTTAAGAATTAAATTTCCGTTTAATTTCAAACCCTTTAGAGATAATTATGTATATACTATATATATTAAATCAAATTAATTTTTTTTAAATAATATTCCCATATATATATATATAAATCAAGTCATACTTAAGAAATTCAAATTAAAATATTTTCCAAACAAAACCATAGCAAAGCTACAGAATGGTTTCTCCACTTCGAAACTCGAAAATGAATGTCGATGATGCGGCCGCCATCACCGAAATTATTTTCCAGCGACAAAAGAGAAGAGCACTGATTTAATCATTTAAAATTCTTTGGAATTGATTTCTATTCGAAATTACTTTTTATAATATGCATTTTAAAATTTAAACCCAAAGTTTGAAAACACCGGAAATTAAATTCTCACATTCTTGATTTAAATTCATTTCAAATTTCAAATCAAATTATAACCAAGTTTTATAAATTTATTTATTTATATTATGCGATAGTCAATAGTTTACAAAACAATAAATGAAAATCAAATATTATCATTTTTGACAACAAATTCATTAACAATTTAATTTCAGAAAACTTATATTTATATATAATATAATCATCCAAAACTATTTTGTTTACCAAATTTGAAAACAACATTGTGTCAGTTTGTTCTGTTCAAGTGTTTTGGAAATCCTATCGATAGCGCTGATCAGACGAATCGATCGGAAACCCAAATCACATCAACAACTCAAACAACACAATATATAAAAACATTTTTAATATAAATTTATGAATACACTTCCTCGCTCGACGATACAAGAATGGATTCAAAGCAAGGATAAAGATTCAAATTTGATGGACTCAAACCAAAGAGAATTCTGATTCAAACACAAATTCGAAAGAAAAGATAAGATAATTCAATAACAGAATCGGGAGATGGGTAAGTTTATTTAATTTACGGGCAACCTTAACCGGATTGATCGTGACTTCATGAATAAGACTGATGCAGAATTCTGAGGTAAATCGACATTCGATCACCAAAGATATAATCAGGGCATACAAGAGATAGTAGCATCTAAACCGAGGATATAGAAATCTCCGGTGAATCGATAACAATTGTAAAGGAGTTTCACCCATTTATAAAATTTCGAAAATTGGCGAGACCGCCGATTCATTATAAAGATCATTCAAAGTGGAGTTATGGGATACTCCGGAATTAGGAGAAGACGAATAGTGAGGGACACGAATGGATTTTGGAACCGCAGGGAACGTTCCAAAATTCAAAGGAATCGAGTCAATAGAAAGAGATTCAACTCGAATGAAAGTGATTCAGTAAATACATTTACCCCATATGCTAAGTTTTGCCTAGAGCTACCAAAGCTCTGATACCAACTGTAACGACCCGCTATTTTGGACCATTCACATCCGCACATGCCGGACTTGAATAATTCAAAATACCAAATTGTTAATTTAAATTGGCAAAACTGAACATATACAGTAAATAAATAATCACAGATCACAGACACAGAGTAATAAATGCAGTGGAAACAAAAGATAGTAGTTCATGAAGCTACTATATACATATCAGAGTCAAATAAGGTACAACAGATGTCTCGAATATAATAGTCAAATACAATATCAGAATACATCACTGGAATCAACTGAATTTCTGAAAGCTGGATAGATAGCTGGATCTCCAAGCGAAGCTCCAACTCCAAAGGCGAGTCTCGAATACTGGTACACTCAGTCTGACCCGAGCGTAAAGCAAAACACAAAACACTCGAGTCAGGATTAACATTCTTATATCAATAAATCCAACTCAAGTGAAATAGCAACTGAAATACAAGTAACTCAAAGGATGTTTGGAATAACCATCCTTTAAGGATCCGTTAAACTATCTACTATGTAATAGTGTACGATAAGTAGATAATGCCTATCAGTAATATAAAGTATCAAAATAGTGTTAAGGCGTTACCATTATCCCCCTTAACACATTTATATAAGCGTTATAGTCTATACAGCACTATAAACTCCACCGTAAACTAGTGGGATATCAGGGAGTACTCCATAGATATAACACAAAACAAATCGTAGTGGTCGCGTATATAGGGATACAAGTATGACAAGGCACATGAGGCAATACCCAAGGTAGTGAAACTACCGTTTGCCTGATCCGGACTGGTGAGAACGCATCGCCGCAGCGATCACAACACCGCGAAACAACACTCCCAAATCAAGGGTGCACCAATCGATAACAAGTAATGAGTAGTTTTCGAAGAAGTGTGTTCGCTCGAGGAAGCTAACCCCATTTGGCCCGGCACGGCTCCTGTTTTAGTCATTTCCAATTTGACACAAGTGTCAAGGCTATCCATTATCGTTCTCTTTCTTCAGTCATCACGTACATCATTCCAACCACTTCATTCTGGATCACACTCCGCGTGTAGTTATTAAAGTGGTTTTCGGTTTAGACAGTGAGTATGTCCCTAACCGTTTTCGGTCTCTTTAATAACTTTCGTAATTATTATACCGATTGGTCGTTTAATATATTTCAAAACCAAATCAAATTCAATTTCAAATAGAATTTGTAAACCAACATTTCATTTCTCTTTCTAAATCAATTTCCATAATTTATGTTTCAAAACTTCCACATTCATAATTTCAAATCTTATAATTCAATTTCAATTTCTATTTAAAACAATTCAAATATTGATTCAAGTTCGTATATAAGTTTCATTCCGAAATCATTTAAATTAATTTAATTTAACGTTCAAATCAATTTAACTTCATTGATCGATTTCATTAAATTTTGTTAAGTAAATTTATCATTCAAAAAAAATTTCTATTTAATTACCAATTCATTAAATCAATTACTTAAGTTCAACTTCATTGTATCAAAACTTACAAATTTGAATTAAATTAAATTCATCAAATCAATTCTTTCAATTACAAGTCTTACATTAATTTCAATAAATCACATTCTATTTCTTGTTAAAGAAATTCAATTTCACTTATTTATTTACTTAGTTACAAATTTCAAAACTCAATTAATAAAGAAACTTAATTTCACTTATTCAAGAAGTTCAATTTTACTTATCAAAGAATTCAATTTTATTTAATTATTAAATAATTTCAAAGCTTAATTATTAAATAATTTCAAAACTTAATTATTAAATAATTTCAACTTAATTATTAAATAATTTCAAACTTAATTATTAATAATTCCAAATTTAAAACAACATTCTTTCATCAACTACTATGTAAATATTTTGATTCAGATTATTAAATATTAACATTTTCCTTTCATTAAAGTTCAAATTCCAACTTTATTTCAAACCTCGTTATTTATTCAAATAAAATCTTTATTTTATTTTTAAATCAAATTATTGACCAATCGGGTTTTATTTAATTCTCTATCCTAAGTCAAAGTTTTTATTTTGGGTATTTATTATTTCAACCCGATTTCATTTCAATTCAAGAATCAAATCAAAGCAAAGGGAACTAGCAGTGTGATAATTGGGATGGTGTTAAAGTAAATAAACAAGCAATAACAATCAATAACAATCCAATAATCAATTCAAATAATCCCGAAATAATCGTATTAATTCACATTGTTGTTTGTGCAAATTAATATAATTATTTCTAGAATCTACACTATTATTTCATGTAGATTAAATATTATTGCACTAATATTTTATGCGGTTCTTCACTTGGTATCTATTATTAAATTCATACTACATCAATTTATACAATATACATTCAAATGGTTCAAGGTGTAATTAACCATATTACTATGTGTCAAGTAATTAAACATTTAAAGGGGTCATATTATGCAAATGTCATCAAATCAAATTTAACACGTATATCAAATCTAACTATCCTACGTCAATTCAATTTCACATTTTTTATCACTTACAACAATAAAAATTTAACGTCCAATGACAACATCAAACAATCAATCATTTACAACCAAACTGGATTATCATTGTATATATAACAGATAATGGTGTCAGATGTCATAGGTGAACAGATAGCATATAATGACAGTGTAATTAACTAACAGCAGTATATTTCAATTGTCGTTTCAATTGAAATCAAATTTAATAAATAAAAGAACATTAATCGTGAGTGATTGCTCACCTTCCGAGACTAGAGAAATTTGACACAGAAACGAGCTACGAATCCAGAGCAAAGTGATATGGGCACGAATTCGATGGACAAAGCTTTCGAGGCTAGAGAGAGAACAAGAACAAAATGCGATGAATCCAAGCATAAATTTCAAAGCACGGCACGATGAAAACGAATTCGACAAGTAAAGCAGAGCACGATGGACATGGATTTACGAAACAATATATATATACGTATTTGTATGAACTATACATATCTATATAAATTATATTTAAAATCACCATTCAATTCAATACACGTATTAGAATAAAAACATCGTATAATTTGAAATCGACTTTTAATTTAATTAAAACAACACATCTTCATTTATATTGAATATCAATATCTATTAAAATACATATATTTTTTTCTTTCCAAATTCTAAAATATAACTTTAACCATAATGTATATATATTATGTTATAACAAAATTTATAATAAAACATTTTAAACATATCCATATACTTTTAAAACATATAACATATATATATATATATATATATATATATATCTTCCAAAGACCGCACTCACAAAAAAAATCCAGATAATATATATAAAAATATAGATGTTTAAGGAACCAATATATATAGTGTCAGCAGTATAAATACACACGCCAGAACTTTATAATATATTCTATACATAATACCCTCTCCTATATACACAACCGTAAGTAAAATGAAATATGCGAAACAAAAAGATCCGAAGTAAACAGTTTATAAAAGAATAAGAAAACAAGTCTCAGGGGACCAATATAAAGGCAACAAAAATATAAATATAGGAGTACTAGCTTTCAAAAGAAACCAAAATACATATTCATTTCAAATATTAGCTTAACAAAATATATATGTATATTTATTTAAAAATACTATAGAACATATTATATCTATATAACAAAAGGGTGGTTGCATTCACTGTATGGGTTTAGATGGCCGAGGTTGAGCAAGCAAGGAGGATAGGTGGCCGGCTTTCGAGGCCGGAGAGGGAAGGCGGAGGTGGTGCTGCATGTTCGATGGGTTGCGGGTCACGTGTGGTCGAAAAATGGTTGGCGCGGAGGGGAACGAGAAGGTGGCATAGTGGTCGACACATGGTGGAAGGAAGAGGGCAGAGGAAAGGTAGTGGTGGCAGGCTGCACTCGGTCGGGGTGGATGTGGCGGTTGCGAGTTGTGGAGTGGAGGTGCTCGTTTATGAGGGGCTGTGGGTTTGGTCAGAGTGGAGGCAAAGCAAAGGGAGGGGAAAGGTGATGCTGGTTGGGTAGGCGGTGTGTCGGTTGATGGGGGTGGTCGTAGGAATGCAGAGGAGAAATGGAGTGGATGGATTTGCATTGAGTTTGGGTCGAGGGCGTGATAGGTGGTGCTCGGCTCATGGCGGATCTGGTCATGAGGCGGAGGGAGGAGAGGCATTGCGCATGACGGAGGGTGTAGGCGCGTTCGGGTTTGGAGGAGCATGCATGCTACAGGAAGAAGTATGAAAGCTTAAGATATTTTTATATAAATTTCTCTGAGAAAAAGTTAGAACCATAAGAAAGAAACAAGAGAAAAAAGAAGAGGAGGAAAGTGGGTAGGCTACAGATCTGGGAGGAGGCAGAGAATCTAGAAAAATATGTTGTATACCGGTTCCTCTTTTTTTTCCAAGGCAAAGGAATAGACAAAATATATTGAATACCATAAATTAACGTTGGAAACCAAAAAGTCTAGGCTGAAACCTTTTTTTGGGAATTTTAAAGGATGCAGACTATTGGTCTTCAATCGATGGATAGGTGAAAGGTCACAAGAAAACAAATAGACTCAAACGGATACCGATACGGTCACCGTTTTTCGCACATTCTGCCCTGCACCGGACATCAACACATAGAATCGAATATACCGTAGAGATCAGCACGACAATACGATCAAAACGGTACACAGATATCAGCGATATGATTGAATTATAAAAATTCGAATTTTCTACTAGCAGAAAATGCAGCAAAAATGCAGAAAAATAAGATCGACGGAGCTAAAGAAGTCCGAATTTAGAAAAACGAAAAATGTCGTCTTAGTCAGAAGATGAATTAGAATTTTTCTATGTAAAAATATTCAGGTTTGGAAAACATTTTATTATCATTAATTTTAACTGATATAAATTGGAATAAAATTACACTAGAAAATAAACTATCAAATTATCTGATGAAAATTTACCATTTGTTATGATTAATTAGACGCATTCCAAATATCAAATTTTTATTTCAAAATTTTATCGTTTAAAATTTCACAAAATTTCAACTACATACGTTATTAAAGCAGTTAAAATTTACGGGTCGTTACAATTCTGGATCACACTCCGCGTATAATAGTTATTAAAGTGGTTTTCGGATTAGACAGAGAGTATGTCCCAAACCGATCCCGAACTCTTTAATAACTACGTAATTATTACACCGATTGGTCATTAAATAAACTTTCAAAATAGTTTATATTTCAAAACCGAAATATCATTACGATTTCAAAACCATATCAATATGATATCACTTCCATTTCAAAACCAAATACGATATCATTTCCATTTCAAAAATATCCATCTCAAATATATCCATTTACAAAATCTTAGTACTTCAAAGTTATAACACTTTCTAAATCAAACACTTTGGAAATCATAATTCTTTGGAAATCAAAATTTAGAAATCATAATGCTTTGGAATCATAACACTTCCCACTTAACCGTTTAAATATAAATAATAGTATATATAATAAAATAGTTTATAATTTAAAATAGTTTATATAAAATAGTTATAATTTAAAATAGTTTATATTAAAAATAATTTATATTAAAATAGTTTATATGAAATAAATTTATAAAGTAACATATAAATAGTTTTAAATATAATTTAAAAATACTTTATATAACAAAATAGCTTCCTCAAATTTCAAAAATCAATTCCAAATCAACACCAATCCCAAAATTTCAAATTTAGTCAAATCTCAAATCATCAATGTCAATTCAATTCAGTTCTCAATAAATTATTATATCGATTTCAAATACAGATTTGAACCACAAATAAACCATTTAAATTTCGATATATTCCAAAGCTTTAAATATTTCACAATCTCAAAACTAAATTTGATAATTTCATATATATCTTAATTTAACTTTATTATTATTTAGTTTTGAAATATTCACTTAAGAAATCTATTATTATTTAAATAAAACCCCAAATTACAAAGAAACTAAATATTTCCTTTACCTTATTTAAACTTGAAATATTCATTTAAATCACCTTAACCAAAATCAAGTTATAAAATTATATCCTTTGAAATTCTCAAATTCAATAAGTTCCAAATCGATTTCTAATTAAATATATTTCTTAATTAAATACAATTTCAAATCAATTTCAAATCTATCTTCTCAACCTTAATTTATTAAATCATTATAAACTCTATATTAAAATATAATTTAAATAAATACTTAACCATATTATATTTTAATAAAATCAAACTTTATTATTAAGCTTATTTTGTATTAAAACAAATTTATGCATAGCTTAAAATCAAGAATATAACTATAACTTTTATATAATATCTAAAATCCATATTTTTATAAACCAAAAATTTCTTTCCAAAGACCATAGAAATCATTTTCAAAATATTTATATATAGACCAACGGTGTCTGTATATAATTTTCTATCCTATGGTTAAATGATACAGATATTTATCATTTCAATCCGCAATTTAAATATATACGGGTATATATCATTTCAACCTGCAATCCCAAATTCAATTCAATTGAAAATCACTTGGGTTTATCATTTCAACCCATAACGATTTTCTCCTATTCTATAGATCGTTCGGGTATGTATCATTTCAACCCATAATGATTCTATACTAACAGGGAATTTGCAGAGTGATAACAGATATGATAATAGCATAACAGACATATATCATCAATATAAATAACAGATAATGGTGTCAGATGTCACAGGTGAACATATACAGGTAATAGCATATATATAACAATGTAAATAACTAACAGCAACATATTACAATTGTTGTTTCAATTGAAATCAAATTTAATATATATAAGAACGTAAATCGTGAGTGATTGCTCACCTTTCGAGGTTAGAGATATTTGACGATGAAATGATTTACGAATCCAAGCACGAATTCCAAAGCAAAGCAAGATTGGCACGAATTCGGTGAACAGATCTGATAATAGAAATCAACGGGAACGAATCAAATTAGCTTGATATAGACGAGATAGATTTTATATTATTATTATTATTATTATTATCCTCTTAAAAATCAATCAAAAATACATATTCGAAACCTACATATATATATATATATATTAAAAAACAATTATCATCATTGTTTACATCTCAAAAATCAATATCTAACTCTATCACCCATAAAAAAATCTATGTTTTAACCGTATGTATGACTTACATACCTTTCATATTCCTATAAACAATATATATATTCATAGCAGGAAATAACCAACTTAAACAAACCCCTTTATATTTATAAACAACTTATGTACATTTAAACAAGGTAATATAATACTGGAAAAATAAAGTATATCCCATCACTACACACAATGATATAAAAATATATGATATATATGAACAAAACCATGCTCACTGTTGCCAGGGACATCACATAGGTACGTACATAAATTAAAAAATATATATATATATATTCAACGCTATATAATATAATAGTATATATATTTAAACTAACAAATAGGTCATATACATGACTCGTATAAAATTATATACATAGAAAGACACATCTTATCACAATATTTAGACAACATAACCTGTACCATTTGAACAGCCGATATATATATATATATGTATACCTTTTAAATCAATGGTTTAATAAACAAATATATATAACTAAATAATAAACCAATACGTATATATATATATATATAAACTTGAAATATATACAAATAACAAAATATGCAACTCTATATATATAGACAAAATTTATATAACTAACAGATAATATATACCATAATATACTATAACATACCCTATAACTAACTTACACATACAAAAGGAGTTTGTAGCTTAAACTATTATATTACTGTAACTTATAACAAATAGTAAATATTTGACAAAACCGTAACACAAACATGTGTAACTAATATAATATATATGACTTACAATTCGAGTATAAAATATATATATATGAAGCATAAAACATGGACGAAGAAAACACGCCTTTACCTCAAAATATATTGTTGTCACGATTTTGGCCGAGGTGGAACAGTTGTAAACATATAAACACTGTACTATGTATATAACCTTTAAAATTTTAGAAACTATAACAATCAACCTTCTATATACATAACCCATATAAACTTATACTGGTACAAAACTTTTATATCAACAACCGAATTTCGTATAAATTTTGTATATAAAAAAAAATCAAACAAAATATATAAACATTTTATATATACCTGGAAGCCAAAACAGGCCGAGCTCGGCCTAGAGTCCAGGCAATGGGGAAGCAGTTGTGGTGGAGAGAGGCGCCTCTCGGCTGCTGGAGTCAGAGGCCGAACAGAGGTGCTTGGCAAAAATCAAGGAAGGGGACAAGGCTGCATTGGCACAGGCTGTTGCGTGCTGCCCCATACTGGGCGGATCTCGTGAAGGTGGAGATAAGGTGGGTCGTACGTTGGAGTGGCCATGGCGGAATGCGAAGGCAGGTCGAGAAGATGGCGGTTGGGGAAAATGGAGCCGTGGAAGGGAAGGGTGACGATCGGTTCGCGGAGGGAAGTGGCGGCTCATGTGGGTTTGGGAGGAGGGGATGCAAGGACCGGGCTAGAAGTAGCTTCAGGCAGATGAGCCAAGCTTCAAAAATACGAAAGCTTTTCACTGTATAAATTTTTATTATTTTTGTTTCGGCCATAGCCTCAGGGATAAGCAGGCAGAAAAATTTAAAATATAAAACTATGAAATGTAAACAAAGAAACAAAATGAAGGGAAGGCAGAGGATGAAAGAAAAAAAATGAACCAAACAATAAATTGAAGTGTTGGAAATAGAAAAAGTCTAAAAGCTGAATTGAGAAAGTAATTATGGTCAGTGGCCATTCATTCTCTTACGGCTGGACAATGAAAAGACACAAGGAGTTTGAAATGTTCGAAACTGTACCGATACTGCGAATTGTTTCGTTGATCCCGCAGCGAACCGGACTCCAACTCGCAGAAATAAATATACTGCGAAGATCAGCACAACGAGGCGATCAAAATGGTATAAAGATATCAGTGGTACGATCATCGTATCAAAAGTCAATAATCGATGCCGAAAAATGCTGTTAATTTTGCCGAAGATAAGATAAACGGAGAAAAAACATTCAAAATTTTGAGA
The DNA here is from genome assembly GCA_030737815.1 of Allium fistulosum. NCBI lineage: Eukaryota > Viridiplantae > Streptophyta > Magnoliopsida > Asparagales > Amaryllidaceae > Allium > Allium fistulosum. The sequence goes on from CM060902.1 coordinate 896,852,528, forward strand.
AATGAAATATAATGTCTCACTCAGAAGATGATTTACAAATTTTATACATAAAATATTCGAGTTTGGAAAACATTTTATTACCATCAATTTTTAACTGATATAAATTGAAATAAAATTACACAAGAAAATAAACTTCTAAATTATCTAATGAAAATTTACCAGTTGCTATATTAAAATAGACACATTTCAAATATCAAAATTTTATTTCAAAATTTTATTATTTAAAATTTCACAAAATTTCAATTTATTTAATAAATAAAACCACTAAAATTTATGAGTCGTTACACTCTCCCCCACTCAAAACTTTTCGTCCCCGAAAAGGAAGGAGGTAGGAGAATAAAAACAACGAAAAAAATAGACTTGAATTACAAATAAAATAATTAATTTAAAACCATATAAATTCCAATTTAAATTAATTAATATTCAACAATTGATTTAAATTCAAGATATTTCATTAATTTGATTTAATTTTTGATTTATAAATTCCTTCAAACAAAATTTATTTAATTCATCTTATTTATTCATTATCCTATTATCCAATTTATCTTAATTAGCATTTCTATAATCATAAAATTAAGTATGAAACATTATTATAACCACTCAAATTTATTTATAAATTCTTTTAACATCAATTTATATCATTTTATATCTTGAATTTAATTTCAATTTATTAATTCCCTCAAAACAGAATTTATTTTATCTATCTCATCACTTATTATTCTATTTATCTCTAATAACATTTTTATAATTAAAATTTGAGTATATAACATTTGTTATAACTACTCAAATTTTATTTATAAAATCAATTTATATTGTATATTATCCAATTTATCCTAAATCAACAATTTCTAAAATCATAAATTCATTTTAGTCATTTATTATACTTATATTTATTCAACAGATTTAATTCTTCTTTATTCCAAATTATTAATAAATTTATTCCACTTAACATATCTTATCACACATATTAAGTATATTTACACTTATTATAACTACTCAAATTTATTTAAAATCTCTTTTAACAGCATTTTATATTGTATATTATTCAATTACATAGTTAACTTCTGAGTAATTTAGGTAAGTTATATTTTAGAATGCAATTGAGTATTGTACAAATAGAAATTTCCTAATTCCATTTATTTCAAGTTTAGATATTTATTCAAAAATTTTGATTTCATTTTATAATTGAAATCACCCATTAACAACATTTTAAGAATTACATTTCCGATTAACTTCAACCATTTTATAGATAAATATACATATACTATATATATCAAATCAAATCTATAATCATATACTTATATATATAATATATATTATAAATCAAGTCATTCTTAAGAAGTTCAAATCAAATTCATTTTCCAAACAAAAGAGTAGCAAAGCTACTGAATGGTCTCTCCACTTCAAAACTCGAAAATGAATGTCGATGATGCGGCCGCCATCACCGAAATTATTTTCCAGCGGCAAAAGAGAAGAGCACTAATTTAATCATTTAAAATTCTTTGCAAATGATTTCTATTCAAAATTACTTTATATAATATACATTTTAAAATTTAAACCCAATGTTTGAAATCATCGGAAATTAAATTCTCAAATTCTTTATTTAAATTCATTTTAAACTCTAAATTAATTTATAAACCATATTTTATAACTTGCCTTGGGAAAATCAGTAGTTTACAAAACAATAAATGAAAATCAAATATTATCATTTTAACAACCAATTCAGTTAACAATTCAATTTCAGAAAATTATACTTATATATATAATATAATCATACAAAAATTTATTTCATTAACCAAATTTGAAAACGATATTATGTCAGTTTGCTCTATTCAAGTGCTTTGGAATGCTTAACGATAGCGTTGATCAGACGAATCGATCGGAAACCCAAATCAACATTAACAACTCAAACAACACAATATAAAACATTTTATATTAATTTCAAATATACTCCCTCGCTCGATGATGCAAAATGGATTTTAAAACAAAGATAGGGATTCAAATTCAAGGGGACACTAACCAAAGAGAATTCTAATTCGAAGATAGGTTCGAAACGAAGATGAGATGGTTAAGTAACAAAAGATAAAGACGGATATACTGATATTAATCGCGGGCGACCTTAACCGGGTCAACCGTGACTTCAAGAATAGGATCGATGTAGAATTCTAAGGCAAATCGACATTCGATCTTAAGAGAAATTACCCTGATCGTCTACTAGAGAACGGTTCGGGTATAGCAAGGGATGTCAGCATCTAAACCGAGGATATAGAAATCGTCGGTGAATCAATGCTGTTGTAAAGGAGTTTCACCCCTTTACAAATCATTCAGTGGAGCTATGGGATGCTCCAGAATCAGAAGAATACGAATAAGGAGAGACCAGAATGGATTTTGGAACCGAGGGGAACGTTCCAAAATTCAAAGGGAACCGAGTCAAAGAGAAAGGGATTCAAGCTCGAACGAAAGTGATTCTGTAATTAAATCTACTACACATGCTGAGTTTTGCCTAAAACCAAAGCTCTGATACCAACTGTAACAACCCAAAATTTTCAACCATTCGCATCCATACATGTCGGATTTGAATTGCTCAAAATATCAGATTGTTAATTTAAATTTGGCAAAACTCAGCATATACAGTAAATAAATAATCACAAAATCACAGACACAGAGTAATGTAACAATAGTGCAGCAGAAATAAAAGAATAGTAGTTCATGAAGCTACTATATATATATAACAGAGTTAAACAAGATACAATAGAAGTCTCGAATACAATAGTCAAATACAAGATCAGAATACATCACTGGAATCGACTGAATATCTGAAAGCTGGATAGATAGCTGGATCTCCAAGCGAAGCTCCAACTCCAAAGGTGAGTCCGGAATACTGGTACACTCAGTCTGACCCGAGCGTAAAGCAAAACAAAAAACACTCGAGTCAGGATTAACATTCTTATATCAATAAATCCAACTCAAGTTAAATAACAACTGAAAATACAAGTAACTCAAAGGATGTTTGGGATAACCAATCTCTAAGGATCTGTTAAACTATTTATATATAGTAGTGTACGCTAAGTAGATAATGCCTATCAGTAATATAAAGTATCAAAATAGCGTTAAGGCGTTACCATTATCCCCCTTAACACATTTTATATAAGCGTCATAGTCTATACAACACTGTAAACTCCACCATAAACTAGTGGGCTATCAGGGAGTACTCCATAGGTATAACACAAAAAAAATCATAGTGGTCGCGCATAGGGATACGAGTATGACAAGGCACATGGGGCAATACCCAAGGTAGTGAAACTACCATTTTCCTGATCCGGACTAGTGAGAACACATCGCCGCAACGATCGCAACACCGCGAAACAACACTCCCAATTCAAGGGTGTGCACCAATCAAAACAAGTAATGAGTAGTTTATGAAGAAGTGTGTCCGCTAGAGGTAGCTAACCTCACTGGCCCGGCACGACACCTGTTTAAGTCATTTCCAATTTGACACAAGTGTCAAGGTCATCCATTATCGTTCTCTTTCTTCAAATCCAGCAACGTCATCATTCCAACCACTTCATTCTGGATCACACTCCGCGTATAATAGTTATTAAAGTGGTTTTCGGATTAGACAGAGAGTATGTCCCAAACCGATCCCGGACTCTTTAATAACTACGTAATTATTACACCGATTGGTCATTAAATAAACTTTCAAAATAGTTTATATTTCAAAACCAAAATATCATTGCCATTTCAAAACCATATCAATATGATATCACTTCCATTTCAAAACCAAATACGATATCATTTCCATTTCAAATATATCCATCTCAAATATATCCATTTACAAAATCTTAGTACTTCAAAGTTATAACACTTTCTAAATCAAACACTTTGGAAATCATAATTCTTTGGAAATCAAAATTTAGAAATCATAATGCTTTGGAATCATAACACTTCCCACTTAACCGTTTAAATATAAATAATAGTATATATAATAAAATAGTTTATAATTTAAAATAGTTTATATAAAATAGTTTATATTAAAAATAATTTATATTAAAATAGTTTATATGAAATAAATTTATAAAGTAACATATAAATAGTTTTAAATATAATTTAAAAATATTTTATATAATAAAATAGCTTCCTCAAATTTCACAAATCAATTCCAAATCAACACCAATCCCAAAATTTCAAATTTAGTCAAATCTCAAATCATCAATGTCAATTCAATTCAGTTCTCAATAAATTATTATATCGATTTCAAATACAGATTTGAACCACAAATAAACCATTTAAATTTCGATATATTCCAAAGCTTTAAATATTTCACAATCTCAAAACTAAATTTGATAATTTCATATATATCTTAATTTAACTTTATTATTATTTAGTTTTGAAATATTCACTTAAGATATCTAATATTATTTAAATGAAACCCCAAATTACAAAGAAACTAAATATTTCCTTTACCTTATTTAAACTTGAAATATCATTTAAATCACCTTAACCAAAATCAAGTTATAAAATTATATCCTTTGAAATTCTCAAATTCAATAAGTTCCAAATCGATTTCTAATTAAATATATTTCTTAATTAAATACAATTTCAAATCAATTTCAAATCTATCTTCTCAACCTTAATTTATTAAATCATTATAAACTCTATATTAAAATATAATTTAAATAACTACTTAACCATATTATATTTTAATAAAATCAAACTTTATTATTAAGCTTATTTTGTATTAAAACAAATTTATGCATAGCTTAAAATCAAGAATATAACTATAACTTTTATATAATATCTAAAATCCATATTTTTATAAACCAAAAATTCCTTTCCAAAGACCATAGAAATCATTTTCAAAATATTTATATATAGACCAACGGTGTCTGTATATAATTTTCTATCCTATGGTTAAGTGATACGGATATTTATCATTTCAATCCGCAATTTAAATATATACGGGTATATATCATTTCAACCCGCAATCCCAAATTCAATTCAATTGAAAATCGCTTGGGTTTATCATTTCAACCCATAACGATTTTCTCCTATTCTACAGATCGTTCGGGTATGTATCATTTCAACCCATAATGATTCTATACTAACAGGGAATTTGCATAGTGATAACAGATATGATAATAACATAACAGACATATATCATCAATATAAATAACAGATAATGGTGTCAGATGTCACAGGTGAACATATACAGGTAATAGCATATATATAACAATGTAAATAACTAACAGCAGCATATTTCAATTGTCGTTTCAATTGAAATCAAATTTAATATATATAAGAACGTAAATCGTGAGTGATTGCTCACCTTTAGAGGCTAGAGATATTTGACGATGAAATGATTGACGAATCCAAGCACGAATTCCAAAGCAAAGCAAGATTGGCACGAATTCGGCGAACATATCTGATAATAGAAATCAACGGGAACGAATCAAATTAGCTTGATATAGACGAGATAGATTTTATATTATTATTATTATTATTATTATCCTCTTAAAAATCAATCAAAAATACATATTCGAAACCTACATATATATATATATATATATTTAAAAACAATTATCATCATTGTTTACATCTCAAAAATCAATATCTAACTCTATCACCTATAAAAAAAATCTATGTTTTAACCGTATGTATGAATTACATACCTTTCATATTCCTATAAACAATATATATACATATATATTCATAGCAGGAAATAACCAACTTAAACAAACCCCTTTATATTTATAAACAACTTATGTACATTTAAACAAGGTAATATAATACTGTAAAAATAAAGTATATCCCATCACTACACACAATGATATAAAAAAATATGATATATATAAACAAAACCATGCTCACTGTTGCCAGGGACATCACATAGGTACGTACATAAATTAATATATATATATATATTCAACGCTATATAATATAACAGTATATATATATTTAAACTAACAAATAGGTTATATACATGACTCGTATAAAATTATATACATAGAAAGACACATCTTATCACAATATTTAGACAACATAACCTGTACCATTTGAACAGCCGATAGATATATATATATGTATACCTTTTAATTCAATGGTTTAATAAACAAATATATATAACTAAATAATAAACCAATACGTATATATATATATATAAACTTGAAATATATACAAATAACAAAATATGTAACTCTATATATATAGACAAAATTTATATAACTAACAGATAATATATACCATAATATAATATAACATACCCTATAACTAACATACACATACGAAAGGAGTTTGTAGCTTAAACTATTATATTACTGTAACTTATAACAAATAGTAAATATTTGACAAAACCGTAACACAAACATGTGTAACTAATATAATATATATGACTTACAATTCGAGTATAAAATATATATATATATATGAAGCATAAAACAGGGACGAAGAAAACATGCCTTTACCTCAAAATATACTGCTGTCACGATTTTGGCCGAGGTGGAACAGTTGTAAACATATAAACACTGTACTATATATATAACCTTTAAAATTTTAGAAACTATAACAATCAACCTTCTATATACATAACCCATATAAACTTATACTGGTACAAAACTTTTATATCAACAATCGAATTTCGTATAAAATTTGTATATATAAAAAAAATCAAACAAAATATATAAACATTATATATATATATATACCTAGAAGCCAAAACAGGCAGAGCTCGGCGTAGAGTCCAGGCAATGGGGAAGCAGTTGTGGTGGAGAGAGGCGCCTCTCGGCTGCTGGAGTCAGAGGCCGAACAGAGGTGCTCGGCAAAAATCAAGGAAGGGGACAAGGCTGCATTGGCACAGGCTGTTGCGTGCTACCCCACACTGGGCGGATCTCGTGAAGGTGGAGATAAGGTGGGTCGTACGGTGGAGTGGCCATGGTGGAAGGTGAAGGCATGTCGAGAAGATGGCGGTTGGGAAAAAATGGAGCCGTGGAAGGGAAGGGTGACGATCGGTTCACGGAGGGAAGTGGCGGCTCATGTGGGTTTGCGAGGAGGGGATGCAAGGACGCGGGCTAGAAGTAGCTTCAAGCAGATGAGCCAAGCTTCAAAAATACGAAAGCTTTTCACTGTATAAATTTTTATTATTTTTGTTTCGGCCATAGCCTCAGGGATAAGCAGACAGAAAACTTTAAAATATAAAACTATGAAATGTAAACAAAGAAACAAAATGAAGGGAAGGCAGAGGATAAAAGAAAAAAAAATGAACAAGACAATAAATTGAAGTGTTGGAAATAACAAAAGTCTAAAAGTTGAATTGAGAAAGTAATTATGGTCAGTGGCCATTCATTCTCTTACGGCTGGACAATGAAAAGACACAAGGAGTTTGAAATGTTCGAAACTGTACCGATACTGCGAATTGTCTCGTTGATCCCGCAGCGAACCAGACTCCAACTCGCAGAAATAAATATACTGCGAAGATCAACACAACGATGCGATCAAAACAGTATAAAGATATTAGTGGTACGATCATCGTATCAAAAGTCAATAATCGGTGCCGAAAAATGCTGTTAATTTTGCCGAAGATAAGATAAACGGAGCAACAGCATTCAAAATTTTGAGAAACGAAATATGACGTCTCACTCAGAAGATGATTTACAAATTTTCTACATAAAATATTCGAGTTTGGAAAACATTTTATTACCATCAATTTTTAACTGATATAAATTGAAATAAAATTACACAAGAAAATAAACTTCTAAATTATCTGATGAAAATTTACCAATTGCTATATTAAAATAGACACATTTCAAATATCAAATTTTTATTTCAAAATTTTATTATTTAAAATTTCACAAAATTTCTTTATTAAATAAATAAAACCACTAAAATTTACGAGTCGTTACACTCTCCCCCACTCAAAACTTTTCGTCCCCGAAAAGGAAGGAGGTAGGAGAATAGAAACAACCAAAAAAATAGACTTGAATTACAAATAAAATAATTAATTTAAAACCATATAAATTCCAATTTAAATTAATTAATATTCAACAATTGATTTAAATTCAAGATATTTCATTAAGTTGATTTAATTTTTGATTTATAAATTTCTTCAAACAAAATTTATTTAATTCATCTTATTTATTCATTATCCTATTATCCAATTTATCTTAATTAGCATTTCTATAATCATAAAATTAATATGAAACATTATTATAACCACTCGAATTTATTTATAAATTCTTTTAACATCAATTTATATCATTTTATATCTTGAATTTAATTTCAATTTATTAATTCCCTCAAAATAGAATTTATTTTATCTATCTCATCACTTATTATTCTATTTATCTCTAATAACATTGTTATAATTAAAATTTGAGTATATAACATTTGTTATAACTACTCAAATTTTATTTGTAAAATCAATTTATATTGTATATTATCCAATTTATCCTAAATCAACAATTTCTAAAATCATAAATTCATTTTAGTCATTTATTATACTCATATTTATTCAACAAATTTAATTCTTCTTTATTCCAAATTATTAATAAATTTATTCCACTTAACATATCTTATCACACATATTAAGTATATTTACACTTATTATAACTACTCAAATTTATTTAAAATCCCTTTTAACACCATTTTATATTGTATATTATTCAATTACATAGTTAACTTCTGAGTAATTTAGGTAAGTTATATTTTAGAATGCAATTGAGTATTATACAAATAGAAATTTCCTAATTCCGTTTATTTCAAGTTTAGATATTTATTCAAAAAATTTGATTTCATTTTATAATTGAAATCACCCATTAACAACTTTTTAAGAATTACATTTCCGATTAACTTCAACCATTTTATAGATAAATATACATATACTATATATATCAAATCAAATCTATAATCATATACTTATATATATATAATATATATTATAAATCAAGTCATTCTTAAGAAGTTCAAATCAAATTCATTTTCCAAACAAAAGAGTAGCAAAGCTACTGAATGGTCTCTCCACTTCAAAACTCGAAAATGAATGTCGATGATGCAGCCGCCATCACCGAAATTATTTTCCAGCGGCAAAAGAGAAGAGCACTAATTCAATCATTTAAAATTCTTTGGAAATGATTTCTATTCAAAATTACTTTATATAATATGCATTTTAAAATTTAAACCCAATGTTCGAAATCATCGAAAATTAAATTCTCAAATTCTATATTTAAATTCATTTTAAACTCTAAATCAATTGATAAACCATATTTTATAACTTGCCTCTATTTATATGTTGGAAAAATCAGTAGTTTACAAAACAATAAATGAAAATCAAATATTATCATTTTAACAACCAATTCAGTTAACAATTCAATTTCAGAAAATTATACTTATATATATAATATAATCATACAAAAATTTATTTCATTAACCAAATTTGAAAACGATATTATGTCAGTTTGCTCTATTCAAGTACTTTGGAATGCTTAACGATAGCGTTGATCAGACGAATCGATCGGAAACCCAAATCAACATTAACAACTCAAACAACATAATATAAAACATTTTATATTAATTTCAAATATACTCCCTCGCCCAATGATGCAAAATGGATTTTAAAACAAAGATAGGGATTCAAATTCAAGGGGACACTAACCAAAGAGAATTCTAATTCGAAGATAGGTTCGAAACGAAGATGAGATGGTTAAGTAACAAAAGATAAAGACGGATATTGTAACGTCCCAGATTTTCGCGTTCGAAAATCGACATCCATACTTTACATCGTACTCGAATGTCGTAGATTCGAGCGTTCAAATCCGAGTCGCCGGAGCTTATAACACAGTTAAGTAAATATCACAGCGGAATAAAAAGAATATAGATATACAACATCTGATACAATATCCAGATACAATGATGATACAATGAATATCTATATACATCAGAGATATGATACAATAAATTGCAGCGGAAAGAAAAATAGATAACATCAGCAGCGGATAATCTTCATCTCCAAAGCACGATCCAGAATTAGCTCGAACTCCCAATACGAGGCACAAAGATAAGCAAGTGCAGTCTGATCCAAAGACTGAACCAACTCCAGAAAATCTACTAAACCTGAATATCTGAAAACCCCAACTCTAGACTGCTCGTGTAGGAAATTATGAGCACCCAGAGTTTAGGAAAGGAACAATAAACTCCGGATCAGTCATGGGACTAGTGTGAGCAACAAAAACAGTTTATCTTTAAAAACGAACAACAAAAGAATTTTAAAGTCAATTCGCAATGCTTTTGGAAAATGAAACTACCATAAGACCTCCCACCACACACACAATGCAAACGCAGAATTGGAGGAGATTTCTTCTTATGATAGTCAAAGATGCTTACTACGCAAAATCAAATCATTTTGATATTATTATTAGTGCATAGTGTAGAAAAACATTTCGAAAGTATAATATTAATCTTAGCCAACATACGACCAGTATCGTATGCCTACTATAGCTACCATCTAAACAGTGGTGACCACCGTACGTAAATGACAGGTTCTATAACTAATACCGTACAAAGTTCGTATTGGAAGAATGGATTTCCAACAAATGGTCAGGCTAAGGAACTTCCTATTCCACGAAAGAAACGCCTCTGGCGGGACGTTCCGAGAACCAACTGTTCTCTGCCAAACAAGGCCGGCAACCCCTTTTCCCAAGGGATAAAAGAAACCTCAGATATGCCACCCCCGGTCCTTTGGGACCTTTATCCGAGCGCTCGATAACCAACATCACACATCATAAAGAAAGTGTATCCACATGAGTAAGTATCTGGGCTCCATACCATGATACTACCCTTTTCCAGAAGGAATGGTCATACCCTAGGGGAGCTACCCCTGAAAACCTTGCCGCAACATTCCTGTTTCGACCATTACCGGGTTGTGAGGCTCGACGAAGTCTCGTCCACAAAGCTACGCTTTTTTCAAAAAGCCACGCTTTGGGTCAACAGATGATCAACCTATGATCACAAAGATAAATGATCAAACAAAAGATCATATCACAAATGATCAAACATTGATCATCACACAGCAACACTCAGCATGCCACATTACCAAATTGGGATATATCGCTGATAACTTCAACTACATAACCTCTGAGCTCGTACGTCTCAGAGAAGGGTGTTAAGCTAAGAGAATAAATTCTCCGCCACCAAACAGAAATGTATTTGAAAGAAATCGGCTTTATATCTCAAAGTGTAATGTCAGACATGTATCCATATAAGTCTGTTCCGGTTTCGAACAGAACCGAAGGCACTTCTCACGAAGCCCTTGCAAATCCAGATAATTTCCAATCACGTCCGGACTTCCTGTCACAAAAAGAGTGATATAAATCTCTATACCGGAGCAACTCAGTGCAGAGACATTCGACAGGTTGTCCTTTCATTTTCGAAAATATCCGGTCTTCATCACCGGTCTTCAAATGCGATCCATATACGACGTATCACTATTCGGAATGGGTTATACGACCCAAAGGTCCTTTCCTGGCTAACCCGAATAGTGAGCGCAATATTCAAAACATATGGATATTGGGATTTCAATTAAGTCACAACTTATTACCCAAACTTCTTTTTTTCAAATGGTTTAACAAATTACCATTTTAATCTTTTAAATAAAAAGATTCATTTTAAACAACATTCAATGGTTTAAACAATTTCCACATTTTTATCTTTTAAACAAAAGATTCATTCACAGATTTTCCAAATCAATTTCCATTTCAATTTGATTAACTTGTTAAATCTTTAAAACAAAGATTCAACTTATATCTTTCAAAACAATTTCATTTCTAATGGGTTAAACAAAACATCATTTTAAATCTGTTAAAAATAAACAGATTTAATTCATAGCTTTCAATAAAGAATTCATTCATAACTTGGAAAATCATTTTTCAATTTAATCTTGAAATTCCTTTACCTAAATTGGAATTTCATTTCTTATCTAAAAGCTTTTATTCTTTGAAAATAAACAGTTTTCATTCTGGAAATCTGAGTCATTTATACAAGTTAAAATCTTTGGGTTAAATCCAAATTCTCAAAATTTTACTTTTAAATGGTTTAACTTTATATAAACACATTTATATCATCTTTAATCCCTAATTTCAAATCATAGAATTCAATTTCAAACTTGAATTCAAATTTAAATCAAATTATTTAAATTTCAAAACTCGATTAAGTTATTCAAAATAACTTTTATCTTTGAAATTCTATTTCAAAAGCTTTTCATTTTAAACCCAAATTTCCAATTTCAAAATCAATTGAAATTAAAATTTCAATTTCAAAAACATCAAATTTACATTATCTGTGACTTAACCGATTTCCACATGAAATCCATATTTGTGTGTGTAACAGTGTAGTCCAGGGGTTCAACACAGTAGTGCAACATCATACAATCATCACAGATCAAAATACAGGATATAGTTGATAAGCGATATAAACTATACGCTTATCGTTCATTCACAGATCACAGATATATATCACAGGTAAGTAAACTACAGATCACAACATAAATCAGGGTGTATCACAAAGCATCATATATCAGGGATATCAAACCATTCAACATTCACTAGAATCCAAACATCCATAAGTAACGTCAAATTTATTATCTGATAAATTTAAATTAGATAATTTCTTATGAACAAATTACAAATCCTGGTTAATTAACTTCAATAATTTACAAATTATTTTGATAAATTATTCTTTAATCATTTATTAATTATCCTTTAATAATAAATTTATTGACCTTTAATTATTAATCAATCAACCTTTATTAATTGTCCTTGATTAATTACTGTAATTAATCCTTTAATAATTTAATAAATCAATTTACTTAATCAATTTAATCATTTATTTAATTTCTTTTAAATTAAGAAATTATCTTTAAGAAATTAATTACCCTTAATTACTTATATTAATCATCCTTTACCAGTTAATTTAAAATCTTTAAGTTAAATTAACCTTTTAATAAATTATTTTTAATTTATCACATTTATTAACTAGCTATTAATTAATTAATATTAGTTATCCTTGCTCAATCACTTGATTAATCAATTTTTATCATTAATTAATATTAAATTAACTTTAAGTAATTAATTCTCCTAAATTAATTTACTTTTAATTTATCAATAAATTTTAAAACTTAACCTTTAAAATAAAACTCATTATTAGCCCATAGGCTAACTTAAACTTTGCATTTCTTTTGCATTACCATTTTGTATTACTAAAATTTTTACGAAACTGTACATATTGTACCCTCAAATTTTCAAAAGAACCAAACAACATTTTACTTTACCTTTTTAAAACCTGCCTTTGATTTTACTTTAGTTTTAAAACTATATTTTAAACTTGTACCAGTTTCTACTTAAAACAGAAAACATCACAATTAAACCCGAGCAATTCACTAAAATCCCCGAGTCCACCCCGCGTCTTTCGATTCCTTGCTTACTTCGAGTAATTTCTTCAATCGCATGCGCTACACCCCGGGTTTCTTCCCTCGTCTTCCCCCAAACAACTCAACATCCTTTCCAGATTCTCGAACCCATCGTGTGCACGTGCACAACTGAACCCAACGTCACCGACCAACTTCGCGACCATCGGCACATCATCTTCGACCAACGCAACTCTCCAGACCACCCAGACACCTTGAACAATGGCGAACTCGAAATTGAACCCTTCGATAGAAACTGGAACGAAGATGATCACCAAGCAAACGCCTCGCATCACCCCGCCTTGCTACCAGCGATTAAGCAACTCCGACTGAAGCAACGTCACCCATTCACGCCTCTTCTCCCCCACGACCGATCGCCTGAAACACTCGGAGGTCGACGCAGTTCCTTCTTAAACCCAGACGAATAAACTAGCTCTAAAACCCTAAATCCCACTCGTTTCATCTTCTCTTGTAATAGAAAAATTATATAGCATTTTTCATGAAATCATCGATTGTCGAACTAGCTTTGTACAAAATTTCAACACCCAGTATTCGCTTGAACGCTGGAAATTAGCGAAAAAGCATTTTTTATTAAATCAAGAACCGCTCCTTACATACTTAACTAAAAATTGCCATTTTAGTTTTAAAAATCTAGTTTTTGATTTAGAAATCACTTTATCATCCTGAATCATGATTTACAAAGTTTTAAATTTTTGACTTAGATTAAATTTGCTCTGTGTTCTTGATTTTCAGAGTCAATACAATGTAGTTTAACTTAAACAATTTTTTAAGCTTAAAACTATGATACAACGAACCTATTTTGTTTAAAATTTAAATGCTAAGATAGATTAGATCATGTGGAAAATGGGTTTTTGAATAATTCTTGAACCTGGAACAAAAGACAGTGCAACACAGAGACCACATATACACCTATATCTATTCATATATATTCACAGCAAAATGCACTTACACAATACATATTTATCACTGATAATAACATACTATTATATCAATATTTAAGTTATATAAACAAAATGTTACTCACCTTATTCCAGAATAACAGAGCCTCATTTTTGTTTGAAACAGGCTTGAGGTTGCAAACTGAATCCTTCTTGCTCTTGTTAGATGAAGTTGTTGATTTACTGAAGATTAAGTCAGATTGAAGATTGTTGAAAAAAAATATTTCTTTGAACTTGAATTTGCTTCTTCAATTCATTACATATTTTGAAAACTGCAGTTTTTGTTTCTCCTGTAATCTCTTTTTCTTTCTTTAGCAAATTTGTTTTCAAGCTTGTGTATAAAGTGATGATCTTCTCTTTTTTTCTTTGCTATATTTATTTTCCTTTCTCAGTTTGGAAGATGGACGAAATGAAGATGTTGATATATGTAAAAAGAGTTGTACAGTGTGTTATAGTGTTGTTTGTACAAATAGGTGTTATAGGCTTACTTCTTTTATTGACTAAAGAAACTATTTTAAAAACTAAAATGACTTTTAACATTTTTTTTTTCCTTTTTCTTTCGGCTGAGAAGATTGCATTTATGCTTGTATTAAATGCATGTGTTCCCCTTTTGTCTACAGCCTCACCTCACCTGATTCTTTTTTCTTTGTATGTACTTAGATATTGTATTTTGGTATGTACCTAGATTTGTTTACCTTTGTTGCTTCATTTTTTTATACTCTACTTGTTTTGCATTATAATTTACTTATATTCTTTTGCAAACTCAAGACATTTACATTTTGTTGTCTTTGTTTTCAGCTTACATTCTTGTTCTTACTTATGCATATAACAATGTTGTTTTATCTTTTCTTATGTTTTATCTTTATGCTTTTGTTCTTAAGTTTGAGATGTTTTACTTATTTGTTTGAATGTGTTCTACTCTCTACTTGAATATATTTTATATTTTTTTTTAGTTGTTATAATTTATTTAAGTGTTATTTTTCTTATCTTTATATTCGTTCAAATATCTATTTTATAAATTCAAACCATTATTAAACCATTTAAACTTAGATTTAAACTCGAATTCAATATACGATATATATATTAACCATCAATTATAAATTCAAAATTATTTATTATTATTATTAACCATCAAATCCTAAATCTAATATTATTATCAATTATTTATTTACAATTCAAACTCAAGTCAAATATATCTATATATATTTATTATTTTCAAATTCACTCATATTTGAATCGGGGAAACTCGCTCCAATTTTCTAATTGAATTTACAAATTTTTGTCCAAAAGTTTATTTAATATTAAATTTAAATCAAAAATTCATTTAATTATTAATTTAAATAAATTTAAATTTCAGGGTCGTTACAAACTTCCCCCCTTAAAAGAATTTCGTCCTCGAAATTTGCAGGCACGAAACAAAGACAGAGATAGACGGATTCGATCTCCTATAATTCCTCAAACAAAAGATACGGATTCCGAATTCAAGTCGGAATATCTCAGAATACATACCAATTTGTCCCTCTTCGGACTTTGGTATTCAAAAGAAATTTTAATAAAATTTCAAATTTGGTTTTAAACGAAATCATTTTATCGATTTAATTCAATTTAAAATTTCCAATTTCAAATTCATTAAGGTTTAAATCCAAAAAAACTGATAACAAATCGATGAAATACGAAGTAAGGATTTCTACAACGATTCGTAGAGCCATCACCGTACCGAAACTTCTTTCTGTAGCTGATACGAAGGAATCAAAAGAATTTGGAAACAAATCAAAGAATATTGATAAGAAAGTTGTTTCCACTGTTGCAGGGTATTGACCATTTATAGTCGTACTTCCCGGTCCCCTATCTCGTCTTCTTCTTGCACTCATACTTACTATCAGTGGATAGTAAGAGAATTTACTGAGACGTTCAGACGGATATCTGAGAATTACTCATTCTAGAGTTTACTTCACTCTATCTCTAATGAGCTACTTAACGTGTTATACTCCTGAACTAAAGTTCAAACTTAGCTCTGATACCAAATGTAACGTCCCAGATTTTCGCGTTCGAAAATCGACATCCATACTTTACATCGTACTCGAATGTCGTAGATTCGAGCGTTCAAATCCGAGTCGCCGGAGCTTATAACACAGTTAAGTAAATATCACAGCGGAATAAAAAGAATATAGATATACAACATCTGATACAATATCCAGATACAATGATGATACAATGAATATCTATATACATCAGAGATATGATACAATAAATTGCAGCGGAAAGAAAAATAGATAACATCAGCAGCGGATAATCTTCATCTCCAAAGCACGATCCAGAATTAGCTCGAACTCCCAATACGAGGCACAAAGATAAGCAAGTGCAGTCTGATCCAAAGACTGAACCAACTCCAGAAAATCTACTAAACCTGAATATCTGAAAACCCCAACTCTAGACTGCTCGTGTAGGAAATTATGAGCACCCAGAGTTTAGGAAAGGAACAATAAACTCCGGATCAGTCATGGGACTGGTGTGAGCAACAAAAACAGTTTATCTTTAAAAACGAACAACAAAAGAATTTTAAAGTCAATTCGCAATGCTTTTGGAAAATGAAACTACCATAAGACCTCCCACCACACACACAATGCAAACGCAGAATTGGAGGAGATTTCTTCTTATGATAGTCAAAGATGCTTACTACGCAAAATCAAATCATTTTGATATTATTATTAGTGCATAGTGTAGAAAAACATTTCGAAAGTATAATATTAATCTTAGCCAACATACGACCAGTATCGTATGCCTACTATAGCTACCATCTAAACAATGGTGACCACCGTACGTAAATGGCAGGTTCTATAACTAATACCGTACAAAGTTCGTATTGGAAGAATGGATTTCCAACAAATGGTCAGGCTAAGGAACTTCCTATTCCACGAAAGAAACGCCTCTGGCGGGACGTTCCGAGAACCAACTGTTCTCTGCCAAACAAGGCCGGCAACACCTTTTCCCAAGGGATAAAAGAAACCTCAGATATGCCACCCCCGGTCCTTTGGGACCTTTATCCGAGCGCTCGATAACCAACATCACACATCATAAAGAAAGTGTATCCACATGAGTAAGTATCTGGGCTCCATACCATGATACTACCCTTTTCCAGAAGGAATGGTCATACCCTAGGGGAGGTACCCCTGAAAACCTTGCCGCAACATTCCTGTTTCGACCATTACCGGGTTGTGAGGCTCGACGAAGTCTCGTCCACAAAGCTACGCTTTTTTCAAAAAGCCACGCTTTGGGTCAACAGATGATCAACCTATGATCACAAAGATAAATGATCAAACAAAAGATCATATCACAAATGATCAAACATTGATCATCACACAGCAACACTCAGCATGCCACATTACCAAATTGGGATATATCGCTGATAACTTCAACTACATAACCTCTGAGCTCGTACGTCTCAGAGAAGGGTGTTAAGCTAAGAGAATAAATTCTCCGCCACCAAACAGAAATGTATTTGAAAGAAATCGGCTTTATATCTCAAAGTGTAATGTCAAACATGTATCCATATAAGTCTGTTCCGGTTTCGAACAGAACCGAAGGCACTTCTCACGAAGCCCTTGCAAATCCGGATAATTTCCAATCACGTCCGGACTTCCTGTCACAAAAAGAGTGATATAAATCTCTATACCGGAGCAACTCAGTGCAGAGACATTCGACAGGTTGTCCTTTCATTTTCGAAAATATCCGGTCTTCATCACCGGTCTTCAAATGCGATCCATATACGACGTATCACTATTCGGAATGGGTTATACGACCCAAAGGTCCTTTCCTGGCTAACCCGAATAGTGAGCGCAAT
Organism: Allium fistulosum; assembly: GCA_030737815.1. NCBI lineage: Eukaryota > Viridiplantae > Streptophyta > Magnoliopsida > Asparagales > Amaryllidaceae > Allium > Allium fistulosum. The sequence continues at coordinate 896,870,775 of CM060902.1, forward strand.
ATTCAAAACATATGGATATTGGGATTTCAATTAAGTCACAACTTATTACCCAAACTTCTTTTTTTCAAATGGTTTAACAAATTACCATTTTAATCTTTTAAATAAAAAGATTCATTTTAAACAACATTCAATGGTTTAAACAATTTCCACATTTTTATCTTTTAAACAAAAGATTCATTCACAGATTTTCCAAATCAATTTCCATTTCAATTTGATTAACTTGTTAAATCTTTAAAACAAAGATTCAACTTATATCTTTCAAAACAATTTCATTTCTAATGGGTTAAACAAAACATCATTTTAAATCTGTTAAAAATAAACAGATTTAATTCATAGCTTTCAATAAAGAATTCATTCATAACTTGGAAAATCATTTTTCAATTTAATCTTGAAATTCCTTTACCTAAATTGGAATTTCATTTCTTATCTAAAAGCTTTTATTCTTTGAAAATAAACAGTTTTCATTCTGGAAATCTGAGTCATTTATACAAGTTAAAATCTTTGGGTTAAATCCAAATTCTCAAAATTTTACTTTTAAATGGTTTAACTTTATATAAACACATTTATATCATCTTTAATCCCTAATTTCAAATCATAGAATTCAATTTCAAACTTGAATTCAAATTTAAATCAAATTATTTAAATTTCAAAACTCGATTAAGTTATTCAAAATAACTTTTATCTTTGAAATTCTATTTCAAAAGCTTTTCATTTTAAACCCAAATTTCCAATTTCAAAATCAATTGAAATTAAAATTTCAATTTCAAAAACATCAAATTTACATTATCTGTGACTTAACCGATTTCCACGTGAAATCCATATTTGTGTGTGTAACAGTGTAGTCCAGGGGTTCAACACAGTAGTGCAACATCATACAATCATCACAGATCAAAATACAGGATATAGTTGATAAGCGATATAAACTATACGCTTATCGTTCATTCACAGATCACAGATATATATCACAGGTAAGTAAACTACAGATCACAACATAAATCAGGGTGTATCACAAAGCATCATATATCAGGGATATCAAACCATTCAACATTCACTAGAATCCAAACATCCATAAGTAACGTCAAATTTATTATCTGATAAATTTAAATTAGATAATTTCTTATGAACAAATTACAAATCCTGGTTAATTAACTTCAATAATTTACAAATTATTTTGATAAATTATTCTTTAATCATTTATTAATTATCCTTTAATAATAAATTTATTGACCTTTAATTATTAATCAATCAACCTTTATTAATTGTCCTTGATTAATTACTGTAATTAATCCTTTAATAATTTAATAAATCAATTTACTTAATCAATTTAATCATTTATTTAATTTCTTTTAAATTAAGAAATTATCTTTAAGAAATTAATTACCCTTAATTACTTATATTAATCATCCTTTACCAGTTAATTTAAAATCTTTAAGTTAAATTAACCTTTTAATAAATTATTTTTAATTTATCACATTTATTAACTAGCTATTAATTAATTAATATTAGTTATCCTTGCTCAATCACTTGATTAATCAATTTTTATCATTAATTAATATTAAATTAACTTTAAGTAATTAATTCTCCTAAATTAATTTACTTTTAATTTATCAATAAATTTTAAAACTTAACCTTTAAAATAAAACTCATTATTAGCCCATAGGCTAACTTAAACTTTGCATTTCTTTTGCATTACCATTTTGTATTACTAAAATTTTTACGAAACTGTACATATTGTACCCTCAAATTTTCAAAAGAACCAAACAACATTTTACTTTACCTTTTTAAAACCTGCCTTTGATTTTACTTTAGTTTTAAAACTATATTTTAAACTTGTACCAGTTTCTACTTAAAACAGAAAACATCACAATTAAACCCGAGCAATTCACTAAAATCCCCGAGTCCACCCCGCGTCTTTCGATTCCTTGCTTACTTCGAGTAATTTCTTCAATCGCATGCGCTACACCCCGGGTTTCTTCCCTCGTCTTCCCCCAAACAACTCAACATCCTTTCCAGATTCTCGAACCCATCGTGTGCACGTGCACAACTGAACCCAACGTCACCGACCAACTTCGCGACCATCGGCACATCATCTTCGACCAACGCAACTCTCCAGACCACCCAGACACCTTGAACAATGGCGAACTCGAAATTGAACCCTTCGATAGAAACTGGAACGAAGATGATCACCAAGCAAACGCCTCGCATCACCCCGCCTTGCTACCAGCGATTAAGCAACTCCGACTGAAGCAACGTCACCCATTCACGCCTCTTCTCCCCCACGACCGATCGCCTGAAACACTCGGAGGTCGACGCAGTTCCTTCTTAAACCCAGACGAATAAACTAGCTCTAAAACCCTAAATCCCACTCGTTTCATCTTCTCTTGTAATAGAAAAATTATATAGCATTTTTCATGAAATCATCGATTGTCGAACTAGCTTTGTACAAAATTTCAACACCCAGTATTCGCTTGAACGCTGGAAATTAGCGAAAAAGCATTTTTTATTAAATCAAGAACCGCTCCTTACATACTTAACTAAAAATTGCCATTTTAGTTTTAAAAATCTAGTTTTTGATTTAGAAATCACTTTATCATCCTGAATCATGATTTACAAAGTTTTAAATTTTTGACTTAGATTAAATTTGCTCTGTGTTCTTGATTTTCAGAGTCAATACAATGTAGTTTAACTTAAACAATTTTTTAAGCTTAAAACTATGATACAACGAACCTATTTTGTTTAAAATTTAAATGCTAAGATATATTAGATCATGTGGGAAATGGGTTTTTGAATAATTCTTGAACCTGGAACAAAAGACAGTGCAACACAGAGACCACATATACACCTATATCTATTCATATATATTCACAGCAAAATGCACTTACACAATACATATTTATCACTGATAATAACATACTATTATATCAATATTTAAGTTATATAAACAAAATGTTACTCACCTTATTCCAGAATAACAGAGCCTCATTTTTGTTTGAAACAGGCTTGAGGTTGCAAACTGAATCCTTCTTGCTCTTGTTAGATGAAGTTGTTGATTTACTGAAGATTAAGTCAGATTGAAGATTGTTGAAAAAAAATATTTCTTTGAACTTGAATTTGCTTCTTCAATTCATTACATATTTTGAAAACTGCAGTTTTTGTTTCTCCTGTAATCTCTTTTTCTTTCTTTAGCAAATTTGTTTTCAAGCTTGTGTATAAAGTGATGATCTTCTCTTTTTTTCTTTTCTTTTTTTCTTTGCTATATTTATTTTCCTTTCTCAGTTTGGAAGATGGACGAAATGAAGATGTTGATATATGTAAAAAGAGTTGTACAGTGTGTTATAGTGTTGTTTGTACAAATAGGTGTTATAGGCTTACTTCTTTTATTGACTAAAGAAACTATTTTAAAAACTGAAATGACTTTTAACATTTTTTTTTTCCTTTTTCTTTCGGCTGAGAAGATTGCATTTATGCTTGTATTAAATGCATGTGTTCCCCTTTTGTCTACAGCCTCACCTCACCTGATTCTTTTTTCTTTGTATGTACTTAGATATTGTATTTTGGTATGTACCTAGATTTGTTTACCTTTGTTGCTTCATTTTTTTATACTCTACTTGTTTTGCATTATAATTTACTTATATTCTTTTGCAAACTCAAGACATTTACATTTTGTTGTCTTTGTTTTCAGCTTACATTCTTGTTCTTACTTATGCATATAACAATGTTGTTTTATCTTTTCTTATGTTTTATCTTTATGCTTTTGTTCTTAAGTTTGAGATGTTTTACTTATTTGTTTGAATGTGTTCTACTCTCTACTTGAATATATTTTATATTTTTTTTAGTTGTTAGAATTTATTTAAGTGTTATTTTTCTTATCTTTATATTCGTTCAAATATCTATTTTATAAATTCAAACCATTATTAAACCATTTAAACTTAGATTTAAACTCGAATTCAATATACGATATATATATTAACCATCAATTATAAATTCAAAATTATTTATTATTATTATTAACCATCAAATCCTAAATCTAATATTATTATCAATTATTTATTTACAATTCAAACTCAAGTCAAATATATCTATATATATTTATTATTTTCAAATTCACTCATATTTGAATCGGGGAAACTCGCTCCAATTTTCTAATTGAATTTACAAATTTTTGTCCAAAAGTTTATTTAATATTAAATTTAAATCAAAAATTCATTTAATTATTAATTTAAATAAATTTAAATTTCAGGGTCGTTACAGATATACTGATATTAATCGCGGGCGACCTTAACCGGGTCAACCGTGACTTCAAGAATAGGATCGATGTAGAATTCTAAGGCAAATCGACATTCGATCTTTAGAGAAATTACCCGGATCGTCTACTAGAGAACGGTTCGGGTATAGCAAGGGATGTCAGCATCTAAACCGAGGATATAGAAATCGTCGGTGAATCAATGCTGTTGTAAAGGAGTTTCACTAGGAATGGCAATGGGGCGGGTTGGGGCGGGTTTTTAGTGCCCCATACCCGCCCCGGATTTTTTAGACCTCGCCCCAGACCCGCCCTGTAGACCCGGTGCGGGTCTGGAATTTTGTCCCGTACCCGGGACCCGTGCGGGTCAGGGTAGACCCGACCCGCCCCATGACCCGATGAGTCTCTATGTATTGATTGAAAATTATGTAGCAACGTACATATATTTATTTGTTTATACTCGTTATCACCAAATAATATATGAAATACAAATAACAATGTGTCTATGGGAAGTTAATAAAAATGATGTCTACAATAACAATTCAGAAAATATATACATATGTTATTGTATAATTATCAATGACGCAACTTAATACTCTAATTTATTCTATAGATATTGATTGGAACAGTTTAATATCCATGCTAGAATCACTTATAACTAAAAAGATTAATAAATCATTATAATAATAAAGTGGTTTCATGAGAAGTTAGTAGTGCGGGTCGGGTTGGGGCGGGTCGGCCAAGCCCCAACCCGACCCTAGACCCGGAGTACTCAAGAACGGGTCACGGGTCTACCCGCCCCAATGACCCAATGAGGCGGGTCTTGACGGGCCAAAACAGGGGCGGGTCGACCGAGTTTGGACCCTAGACCCGCCCCATTGCCATCCCTAAGTTTCACCCCTTTACAAATCATTCAGTGGAGCTATGGGATGCTCCAGAATCAGAAGAATACGAATAAGGAGAGACCAGAATGGATTTTGGAACCGAGGGGAACGTTCCAAAATTCAAAGGGAACCGAGTCAAAGAGAAAGGGATTCAAGCTCGAACGAAAGTGATTCTGTAATTAAATCTACTACACATGCTGAGTTTTGCCTAAAACCAAAGCTCTGATACCAACTGTAACAACCCAAAATTTTCAACCATTCGCATCCATACATGTCGGATTTGAATTGCTCAAAATATCAGATTGTTAATTTAAATTTGGCAAAACTCAGCATATACAGTAAATAAATAATCACAAAATCACAGACACAGAGTAATGTAACAATAGTGCAGCAGAAATAAAAGAATAGTAGTTCATGAAGCTACTATATATATATAACAGAGTTAAACAAGATACAATAGAAGTCTCGAATACAATAGTCAAATACAAGATCAGAATACATCACTGGAATCGATTGAATATCTGAAAGCTGGATAGATAGCTGGATCTCCAAGCGAAGCTCCAACTCCAAAGGTGAGTCCGGAATACTGGTACACTCAGTCTGACCCGAGCGTAAAGCAAAACACAAAACACTCGAGTCAGGATTAACATTCTTATATCAATAAATCCAACTCAAGTGAAATAACAACTGAAAATACAAGTAACTCAAAGGATGTTTGGGATAACCAACCTCTAAGGATCCATTAAACTATTTATATATAGTAGTGTACGCTAAGTAGATAATGCCTATCAGTAATATAAAGTATCAAAATAGCGTTAAGGCGTTACCATTATCCCCCTTAACACATTTTATATAAGCGTCATAGTCTATACAGCACTGTAAACTCCGCCGTAAACTAGTGGGCTATCAGGGAGTACTCCATAGGTATAATACGAAACAAATCGTAGTGGTCGCGCATAGGGATACGAGTATGACAAGGCACATGAGGCAATACCCAAGGTAGTGAATCTACCATTTGCCTGATCTGGACTGGTGAGAACGCATCGCCGCAATGATCGCAACACCGTGAAACAACACTCCCAATTCAAGGGTGCGCACCAATCAAAACAAGTAATGAGTAGTTTACGAAGAAGTGTGTCCGCTAGAGGTAGCTAACCTCACTGGCCCGGCACGGCTCCTGTTTAAGTCATTTCCAATTTGACACAAGTGTCATGGTCATCCATTATCGTTCTCTTTCTTCAAATCCAGCAACGTCATCATTCCAACCACTTCATTCTGGATCACACTCCGTGTATAATAGTTACTAAAGTGGTTTTCAGATTAGACAGAGATTATGTCCCAAACTGATCCCGAACTCTTTAATAACTACGTAATTATTACACCGATTGGTCATTAAATAAACTTTCAAAATAGTTTATATTTCAAAACCAAAATATCATTGCCATTTCAAAACCATATCAATATGATATCACTTCCATTTCAAAACCAAATACGATATCATTTCCATTTCAAATATATCCATCTCAAATATATCCATTTACAAAATCTTAGTACTTCAAAGTTATAACACTTTCTAAATCAAACACTTTGGAAATCATAATTCTTTGGAAATCAAAATTTAGAAATCATAATGCTTTGGAATCATAACACTTCCCATTTAACCGTTTAAATATAAATAATAGTATATATAATAAAATAGTTTATATAAAATAGTTATAATTTAAAATAGTTTATATTAAAAATAATTTATATTAAAATAGTTTATATGAAATAAATTTATAAAGTAACATATAAATAGATTTAAATATAATTTAAAAATACTTTATATAATAAAATAGCTTCCTCAAATTTCACAAATCAATTCCAAATCAATACCAATCCCAAAATTTCAAATTTAGTCAAATCTCAAATCATCAATGTCAATTCAATTCAGTTCTCAATAAATTATTATATCGATTTCAAATACAGATTTGAACCACAAATAAACCATTTAAATTTTGATATATTCCAAAGCTTTAAATATTTCACAATCTCAAAACTAAATTTGATAATTTCATATATATCTTAATTTAACTTTATTATTATTTAGTTTTGAAATATTCACTTAAGAAATCTATTATTATTTAAATAAAACCCCAAATTACAAAGAAACTAAATATTTCCTTTACCTTATTTAAACTTGAAATATTCATTTAAATCACCTTAACCAAAATTAAGTTATAAAATTATATCCTTTAAAATTCTCAAATTCAATAAGTTCCAAATCGATTTCTAATTAAATATATTTCTTAATTAAATACAATTTCAAATCAATTTCAAATCTATCTTCTCAACCTTAATTTATTAAATCATTATAAACTCTATATTAAAATATAATTTAAATAAATACTTAACCATATTATATTTTAATAAAATCAAACTTTATTATTAAGCTTATTTTGTATTAAAACAAATTTATGCATAGCTTAAAATCAAGAATATAACTATAACTTTTATATAATATCTAAAATCCATATTTTTATAAACCAAAAATTTCTTTCCAAAGACCATAGAAATCATTTTCAAAATATTTATATATAGACCAACGGTGTATGTATATAATTTTCTATCCTATGGTTAAGTGATACGGATATTTATCATTTCAATCCGCAATTTAAATATATACGGGTATATATCATTTCAACCCGCAATCCAAAATTCAATTCAATTGAAAATCGCTTGGGTTTATAATTTCAACCCATAACGATTTTCTCCTATTATACAGATCGTTCGGGTATGTATCATTTCAACCCATAATGATTCTATACTAACATGGAACTTGCAGAGTGATAACAAATATGATAATAACATAACTGACATATATCATCAATATAAATAACATATAATGGTGTCAGATGTCATAGGTGAACATATAATTCCCGTATTCCTCCTTGATATTTCCAAAGTTATATCTGGGTTCAGATTTGATAGTCGGTTATTTAACTATCAAATAAACAATCATTCAACCAAATATTCCATTTTCCACCGAAAAACCCCAAATCCCTTTTTAATTTAATTTTAATAAATTAAATCTCTTTTTCCAAAATATGTGTACTTATTTTATCGAATTCAATAAATTCATAAACTATCCTTCAAAATATTTGAAACCCTTTTTGAAAATAATATGGAAAGTACCACTTCGGTATCAACCATGATTCACAGCTCAATGGTTACGTCTCTATCCCAGAGAAATCCACGACTTAACTGTAGGCACTCACTGCCTCCGATTACGCCATGCGGGTATACCATTACTTCCCGAAAACTTTATTTAAAAATTATCTCAAAATAATGCTTATAAATTTCTAAAATAAATTTCCAAGTTTAATCTAGGCAAATATACTTAAATAAAAGTTATTATGCAAAACCATATTAATATTTAATAATTTATCTTTTAAAACAACAATGCTGGCTAATTTTTAAATAATAAATAATAAATCTTTAACAATCATTATAAGGTAATTAATTAATAATTAAATATGTTTTAAACAATTTAAAATAATTAAATAACTAGTTTCAAAAATATTTAACAATTTTAAAGTTACTTAGTTAATAAATAAAAATCCTCTTTTTAAAACAAGCCTAATTTCTCGATTCTAATTTCACTTCGTAAATTTGAAAATCTTACTTGAGTCCAATATAACTAGTTTTATACTTATTCCAAAATTCACTTCTATCCTTCCAAAAATATTAAAAATCATGATTTTTAAACCTTTTTATTTTAACAAGTACCACTTAAGCATTTATTATTAAAAATCCTTTTATATACCTTATTCTAAAATCCCTGTTTACAATATCCTAAAATAATTAAGTATAAACATGATTAACCAAAATTTGTAGATAAATATCTTACTTCAAAATCCCTTTAAAATTCTTTTCCAATTCAAAACATATATTACTGGTATTTAAAAATACCAAAATCTAGGTCAAACCTACCATAGCATCCAATCAATCCAAATCACATGATAATCTATCATAGAATTATTCAAACAAACATATATCACTATATATGAAATTAAATACAACATTTTTGAGGAATGCAGTTGGATCCCTCTAACCTGTTTCCCTGCATCCATAGATGTTAATACAACATAAAAATACCAATTCCGCTTCGAGGCGGAATATCGCGGTATATAGGGTCATCCGCTATTATGCGGGGCGCATAGGGTCTCATCCGCTATATATATGCGGGAATATCAATCATTTCAATATATTTATACTACTATATATAATATCACATTCAACGGACAACAATTTATCAATTCGACCAATAAATCATTAACTAATTTTAACTATTTAAAATTAATACCATTAGTCCAAAATTGAGTGAGATTTAACTCACCTTGAGTTTTAATTCGCCAAACGTTCAAATTTTAAATTAAATCGAACACGTTCGATTTAACCTAAAATTTTAACTCGCTCTAATTGCCTCCAAATCTGTTCCAGAGCGTTGTGATTTCACCACGATTTCGTCGCCGCTTGTTTCATTCGATTTCGACCTCGTATGACAAAGATACGAATTTTTAATGATTACATGAGTTTTAAATATAAATTATATAAAAAAATTTTTCAACCTAGATCTGGCCGTTGCTTTTGGATCTGCGAAATAGGGCCGCTACCTTGCTTTCTTCCTCGTCTTCATTCAACTTCCCTCGTGAACCCATGCACACACGATAAAAACTCGATGGCTACTCCTCCACGCGACCGAAAGACATTCGAACACCATCATCTCGAGGAGCATCATGCCACGTACCTACGGCCACTGACCGGCCCTCCACCTCATCGCTAGAGATGAGAAAAATGCCATGAACTGCGGCCAAAACACGAGCAATTCCTGGCTTCCACACGACGAACGAGCAAAAATCCACCATCAGATGTCTAGATCTCAGGATCCTCTTCGATTTCCTAGTTGAAGCCTTGACCTGATATTGCTTGGATGGAGAGAAAATTGAGGAGGAAGGGCGGAAATTTTCGGCCATTAATTTTCGAACTGGTGGCTGCGTTAAAATTGGCTAGGGTTTACTGTTTCTAGTGTATATATACACGTATATACAATATTTTATTATTATTTTTCTAATCAACGTGCTTTTCCGGACGAACTCCAAACGAAGCATGCCACCTGGCATTTATAATGTTTTACCCCTATTCCAAACATAATAGAACAAGTTTCGTGGCCTAATTTGAACGTATGTGGAAGATAGCTTTTCGAATCGAATTAAAATATTAAATTTTCGATATTAATTTCAATGCGTTTCTATCCCGTACGACCAAACGGTAACTCCAAACGCTATGAAATTTGAAATCTGATAATAATAAACTATTACGAATCTAATGGAACTAGTTTCGTCGAATTCCGAGACTATGCCCTAGAAGGCTATTTTAATGTGTCGATTAAATCGAGCGATTTTCAAAATCGACGAAATTTCATGAAATTCAAAATTTAAAAACTTACTAACTCCTTTATAAATCAAATATATTTTATATTCATATTAGAAATCATTTCGATTTATATTAAATCAAAATTCCATTATTTACAATATCTCAAATATTAAATTTCACTATTAAATTAATATATAAATTTCAACTCTAAATTTATCGACTTTTAATTCCATTCAAAGTCTAATATCATCACTCTAATTCAAATAGAGTTTTAAATCAACCTAGAAATCATTCCTATTCACATCTAACTCCAGATTCCCATATTTACCCAATTTCAAATATTAAATTACTATTTACTAAATCCGTTAATCGCTATATTTGAAATTTGAACTATTTCACCAATTCTTCCATATTCAAAATGAATTAATAATTCAAATTCAACATTTACAAATAATTTTAAATGTTCAAAACTAAACGACCAAAATTCCGGTTCGTTACATTCCTCCCCCCTATAAGAATTTCGTCCTCGAAATTGCTATGGTAGGAAAAATGCTCCCAAACCCATTAACTTTTCTAAAACCCACTTAATTAAAATCCTTCATTCACTTCTCTAAACCCTTTAGTTTAATCCAAAACTATTTCTACTAAAAATTGATGATTATTTTTTACAAATTATTAATATATATATATATATATATATTTGAAAGTGTTATTATTTTTATAATTTTATTAATTAGTATTTTACATTTTAAGTTGAAAGAAGCTTTGGTGTACAACGCATCATTCCCAAACTTTAATAAATATAATAGAATATACTGGTTACTTGTAACTTTAGTAAATATAATATGATCCTACCTGAACTTTCATTTTGTATCAAAGCACTGTTTTTCAAAAATCATGACCTATTTTTGAATATTAATATTGCCACCAGTAGCTTTTCCATGTTTTTAGAAGGTCAATTCACTACACCACCACTACTTTTCACCGGTTCAAACTATGCACACCGGTCTACTTGAGTGGGAGTATATGCAAGCCAATGGTTTCACAATTTGGAAAATGACTCAAGTTGAGTATGAGGAACTGACCACTGATTTTGAAACATGGACTAATTAGAAGAAAATAATGGTTGAAAATAACTTTAAAATTATTAATGTAATATTTTGTGCACTAAACAAAAATGAATATTATAGAGTTAGCATTTGTAAGTCTACATATGAAACCGAGCAAACTCTACAGGTAGCACACAAAGGAAAAAACAAAGCTAAGCAAAGTAAGATTTCGATGTTACTAAATATGTTGCGAATTTTAAAATGAAACCAAATGAGAGTATAGTCAGTATGTATTTAAAATTCCAAGACACACAACATGCTCTCATGGCTTTGGAAGTCGCATTCTCTAATTTTGATAAACTTACGAAAATATAACTCTTTAACTAGTGAGTGTGAAAGAAAGGTCCTTGCAATCAAATAACCCAACTATCTCTCTAAGCCCTAAGTGGAAAAGCTAATACGAAACCAAAATGTCATACGAGGTTAACTAGAATCAAGCTCAGGAGAAGAAGTCCATAGCATTCCAAGCCAAAGCAAACCTTAGTTTTGACATGAATGTACTAGCTGGTTTTTTTCAAAAATATTAAGAAACTGATGTCATTTCAAAATAAGCCAGTAATTACCAAAGTTCATTCATATTGAGGTGCTTTGAATGCAACGAAGGAGGACATATGAAGAAGAATTATTGTAAACTCAATAAAGAAAAAAGGAGACTTAAGAATTGGGAGGAAAGACCCAAGAAAAAAAGAATCCGTCAGAGTAACATAGGATTGATAGAGTTAGAGGTATTCTTTATGGACTAATTTATTACACATATATAACTCCATGAGCAATCTTGTTCATAATAAAGGCATTGATTTCTATACATACTTTATTATTATATACATAGCGATATAACTAATAAGTAATTAATCTCGACTATATAAATAGAAAATCCTTACACGACTTGTTATTTTATAGTAATTACAATGTGTTTTAATCACTACACCATAAAATGGAATTACCAACACATATATTTTTGGTTTGGCAATACTTACTGCAGTTACATGGTAATAACACTTAAAAAACATTACAAACCTATTAAAACCTGTTACTAAATGGAAAAAGATTTTTCCAACAGAGAGCATTTGTATTACAACACTTTTAGCCGTTAAAAACTAGGCAAAAATGAAATTAAGTGAAAATACATGGACAAAGTTGGAAATCAAAATTTCCTTATACTCTTACGCTTCATAACACCTACTCAATGCTACTTTCAGAAATAAAACAGAAAGGGGGAAATTATATGGCATCTATTTTCATCTCTCAAGTGGATCTGATGAGCTAACTTAGGTTTTCATTGTCAAGATTCAATTTATTATGCAGAAATGTAGTAAAATAAGAGAAGTTGAAAGGACTTTTGTGCAATTTTAACAATGGTCGAAATGATTACACAATGGTGAATTCTATACAACCAATTATTTTTATTATTATAAGATAACATGAATGGTAAGGCAACGTGCATGTTGTATAAAGGGTATTTTGGAGATTTCAATACGACAACATGGAAATCTATTGGTTAAATTTACTTTATTAATAGTAAAGATGAGATAACATGAATGGAAAGATAATGTGTGCAATGTAAAATTATAAAGAGTATTTTGGAGATTTCAAAAGGACACCATAGATTGAATTTACTTTATGAATAGAGTGCGCACGCTTGCGTATGTGTATGCATATATGTAAGTTTTTCACATATGTTGATTGGATGAATATCGGTTGATTGGAATGTTTTATACTATGATACTGATTGTATCATATGATATTATTTTGATTAAATTGGGTGATTTGAATTAATTATACTATAAGTTGAGCTATTAACAATGAGATGTTAAACTTTATTAATTTGATATACTATCGATATTGAGTTGAATGAAATATCATAATATGTACTAAATTGATAAATAGTGGTTAATTATTGAATACACACACACAAAATTCCAAAATTATATATACGCTTCATTTTAACTAAAAAATTAATTGATAGTCAGGATTTATTATAGTTGCAAGGTATTATATGCAAAATGTTACTATTTCATTTAATTTATCAAATGTAACTTCCAAATAAACAAATGTGTCACTATACCTATATACCCTTAATCGTTATAAGCACCGATATGTTCGCCTTTACCCTATGTCATGCATTTGTCGCCGATAATCTTCCTTTTATTTTTCCACCATGTATATTTATACTCTCATTATTATATTGAATTATTCTAAAAATATGAATATGTTAATACGTTAGGATACTTGATAAATGTATATTTTCTCTCATTCTTTGTATAAAGTGCATTAGTTTAATTGATGTTAACATAGTAATTCATTATTAGTAAGAGACCCTATGCCAAAGCGGTAGCATTTCTAGCATTTCATATAAAAATAGTTTATTTATTACAAAACCTATAGCATTTCATAAAAAAACTGTGATTCTTAAGATAAAGGATCACACTTGCATAGTAACTAATCATTTTCCACTACAAAAAATTTACTTTTAATTGCATTAATTGGTAGCATTTCAAGGCTATATGCAACGTTAATCATTTTGAAGTATAAAAACAAACTAGGAAATGCTGCCAATCTGTTCCCGCAATAATTCATGGAAATTTCGCTAAAATTTTCCATAGCCACTCATATCTCTTTTAACAATTAACATTTTTGTTGTCCTCCTCTCAAAAGTACGTTGGAAAAAAAAATTCATCTTCTAATTCTTCACAACCCTCATCTTCGTCCCCAAAATTCCTCATCTTCATCATCCAAAATCGCCTATTCTCTAGCTTACCTTTCACTATAAACCAAATTCGGCATCATACTTTTGATACAACCACCTCTCACACCATCGTTAAGGTTTTTATTCTACGGAAATCTCTCTTACTCTTTTGATACAACCACCACTACAGCATCCGCCATCTCATTAGCTTCCCCTTCACTTTAGCAATGGTCACAGAGAATAAGGCTCCCTTTAAAACTCACATTTGTATTATTGGTGGTGGTCGTGCTCTCATACCGCCATCGTTTATGCGGATCGTGCTGAGCTCAAACCCTTTCTATTCGAAGGTACTATTTTCGTTATTTTGCAATTGAACTTTTTCAAGAATATGTGAGCATATTTTTCATTATTATTAGATGGGATGGTCCTAGATTGAAAAACATTGAATAATTAAGATTATTACTATTATCATCTTCTAGTTTTTAATTGTAAATCATATTATATATGATCGATGAATAATCAATAATAGGTTGGGTATTTTGATTATGGTATTTTGAAGGAGTATCAGGGATTGTCTATTTATATAGGAATTATGTAGGAATTATAGTTTAATTATGGTATTATGAAGGAGTATTGGGGATTGTCTATTTATGGCGGAGAAGGGTGCAAAGGATCGATTTCACCCTAGAAGGGGGGGTGAATAGGGTGATAATAATAATAAAAATTATTGCGGAAATATATATAATAATTGCAACATAGATAATAGCAGAATAATAAAAGCAGAAATAGAATAACACAGATTTACCCAGCTTCGATAATAACCTGCCTAAGTGCTGCCCCAAGGTTTCTACTAGAAATTAAGTAGTTAGACTTGAAAGGTTCCTTCATGAGTCACTCCAAGTGTATGCCAAATTTCCTACGCAGTTAGACAATATGAGACACGATTAAATTCAATTTGATCTAATGAACAAATAATAGAATTCATAGCTTTAGCATTCTGCAGTTTATTTTCAAGATCTGTCCATTGATCCATCGGTTTTTTAATTTCTTGATTATCTACCACTATAGTTGGTGTCCTATATCTCGTCTCAACAATATTCCATGCATCTATGGTTTTCAAAAAAATTTCATTCTATTTTTCCAATAAGCATATTCACCATTGAACATGGGTGGTCTAACTATGGACCGACCCTCAGCAAAAGCATTACTAAAAGAATCCATTTAAAAAAAATGGTTTTTGAAAAATCAAATTTTTAAAACAAAAGGATGGTTTTTTGTTCCTAGCTCTGATACCACTTGTAGGATCGATTTCACCCTAGAGGGAGGAGAGTGAATAGGGTGATAATACTAATAATAAAAATTAATGTAGAAATATATATAATAATTGCAGCACAGATAATAGCAAAATAACAAAAGAAGAAATAGAACAACATAGATTTACCCAGCTTCGGTAATAACCTACCTATGTGGTGCCCTCAAGGTTTCTACTAGAAATTAAGTAGTCAGACGCTTACACACGTAAACTTGCGACACCCGCTAACGACTAACCTAACTCTACGCTCAAAACCTTGCCACAACTCAGCCATTGAGTTGCGAATTCTCAAACCACGCCCTGTAGTTTGCACCTAGTCACACGACTAGAAAGTTACTCAATTTAAAAGGAAATTACAAATGAAATAATAACTAAAACAAAACAAAACCATAATTAAATAATTTCAAGCCCAATAGAATTAAAAGCACCGGCCCACTAATAAATTATAATTAGAAAAAAAAGCGACGTCTCCCTTTATTCTGTTTTACTTCGGCCCGTATCTTTTTAGTCCATGCCGTTCCTTTTGCGATTTGAAATTGATCGATTTCAATGATGATTTGAGTTGCCTTCCCAATTGATTCCTTTCCCTTGATAATTTGCGGCGGCTTCAATTCTTCTTCAATTTGGCTTGCGGTTGCTTTCAGAATTGAGTTCGAAACTGTGAATCTGGTATGTAATTTTTGCCATTTTATTGCTCTGTTGTTTTGCTTTGGTTCGAACTTGATTCGAGTTATTGATTTGAAATTTAATTTGAAACTTGGCTCTATGATTTTTTTCTTGAACTCGAATACCTCACTGTCGTTGATGATTTTGGGTTATATAGGGAACGAATCCCTTAATTTTCGTTCGTATTTTCGATTTGAATTCTTCAACTAATTTTGTTTGGCCGTTCGATTTTGCTTGAATACTTGTGATTGTACTGACTTGTTCAAGTCATACTCGGTTGGATTTGGTTCCATTCTTTTCTGGCATTTGAATTTGTTTCTCGTTCATTTCTTTTATGACTTCGGCATTTAAAATTTGAGATAATTTATGGATAAATTGACTTGTTCGAATTACTCCATGAATTCAAATTAGCTCCGTTCTTTTTTGACCTTGACTTGTTCATCGAACTGCTACTTCACTGTTTTGTAGAACTGTAAACTTGTCTGGTTCTGTGTTCATCATGTTCCACTGTTTCATCTGCTGTATTGAGTCCGGTGTGTGTTCATGTAGCCATTGATTTAGACTTTGTACAATTGATTGTGGTTGGTCTGGTTGTACTGGTCTTTATGTTGCACTGCATGTTGATCCTGGTCTCTGTTGCAATTGAGTCATGTTGTCATATGGTTCCTCTCGAGTCTTGTTTCACTTGTAGTTGTTCTGAGTTCTTATTGATTGTTTGAGATCTTGTATATGCTTGAATGCATTTGAAACTTTGAACTGTAGTCATCTTTGTTCTTGTGCATTTGTGTCTTCATGTTGACTGGTCTGGTTCGATGTTTGGTTCCTTGCAATGCTTTGAGTCTGTGTATATGAACTTGTACATGTCTTGTATACTTGGTTCTATGATTAGTTGAGTCTGATACACTCCATTGGTTTGGTCTTGCATTTGCGCTGTTGACTTGGTTGGCTTTTGATGTAGTGAGTGTTTGTGTTTATTGAAGTCTTGTTGTAATTGAACTTGAGTACTTGCACTCAGCCTTGCACTTGAAGTTATGTTGCATGTTACATTGTTTTGATCTTCACGTTACATGTTTTTGGACTTGAGTCATTGTTGTTGTGTTGCTTCATGTACTGCCTTGTATTTGCCGTCTCCTTTTGAGTTGCAGTCTTGTTGTTGTTTTTGGACTTCCATTCTTGTACATTTGGAGTTTTCTGCATACTTTGAGTAATGATGGTCTCCATACATATATACATACATATATATATGTATGTATGTATTTGTGGTTGACTTGATTGCATCTCTTTGAAAAAAATAGTCACTTGATTACATGTTCACAACTGCTTGTGCACTGCTCTGTTGCTCGAGTGCTTGCATCATTTGGCCTTTGTTGACTGGTTCATTGAACTGATGATTTCTTTTCATTGCTTCGAGTTGAACTGCCGCTTGCATATCCATATATACTGATATGTGTTTATGAGCCTGGTTCTTGTTACATGTCTGCTCGAGTCTCTGTTTTATGTGGTCTGCACTTGATACTTTGTACATATAGTGGTCTAGGTCCATTGATGTGTTGAGCCTAATCATGTACATTTGAGTCCGGCCGTCGTGTTGAACTTTTATTCATGTTCATTGACTCTCGTACTTGACCATTCTATTTTTGTTTTGTATTGCACCTGAGTTGAATCCACCATTTGGTTGGGTTTGACCTTGTGCTCACCTGTCCCTACAATTATATCAAGAAAGTGTATGTCGGTGTGCATGACCTTGTGGCATGTACAGTGATACACTGTGCATGTCACAAGTTGTTCGTGTATAATGAATTCAAACGAAAATGATGACGAATAACCCAAATAACCGAGGCAAATGATATTTTCAAACAAACACTTTAATTTTCACTGCAAAATATTTTCTTTTTCAATTTTACTGTGTCAGTGTTTATTTTTCAGATAATTCAGATGCTGGATACAGGCTGGAACAAAGTTGAAGATAAGATACGAGTGTGAGTGAATATATGTAGTGAGGTCAAAATTGTAAATTGAAATTTGTGATGTAATCGAAATTGTAATGTAATTGACAATGTGTAAATGTAGTGAGAGCTCAAATTTGTACTATTTGAATTTGTAATAAAATATTTGTTTGAATAAAATATTTGTTTGAATTTGAATTCTCTATTATTTATTTTATCCGACAAATATTTATTTAATTATGTGAAAAATAAAATAGTACAATATCAAATACATTTAAACGAATATATATGTTTATTATCATCAAACAAAAATCATAGGCTATTATATTCTATAGGGTTGATCATGAATAAGCGGGGGGTCTAGTTATTTATAGTGAAGGGAGTGTTAACATAAAAAATGGATCAACACCTTGGATTAAGTGTGAAAGCACCAACCCTATCTATAAAGGCAAATAAAATAGGAAAAAAGGAATAGTAACTTGTAGATAAAGTAAAGAGATAAGAGATTTTTATAGTGGTTCGGCTGTTAGCGAAGCCTACATCCACTTTATAACTTTTGTTATTGACTGACTACTATTACAAGTTGAATCTGATTACAATTTGATTAAACGTTCTAAGTTAGATCAAGTCACAAGTGCAAAAGTTCACTGTAGAATCACGGTAAACCCCTGGATGACTATTGTGTGGGAGGAAAAGAGTGAAGAATAATCTCTGCAGCGTTCCAACAGCCAGTCCAGAAGAAGAAGATCTTCTTTATGTTGCAAATGGGTAAGTATCTATAGGAATTGGAGAGCTATTGGGCTAGGCCACTTTGCCAGAAGCTTACATTTGAAGGTACGAAGATGCTCCAAAAGTTTCACAATGAATCGACCTTATATAATGGATCGCTAGTGATCCATAGGGCATGGATCGCTAACAATCCATGTAGTTAGTGCATTTTTAGTTCGTTTCAATTGGATCGTGTTCCTTGCCTTGTGTAGATGCTCTCCATGTAATTTGGTAACCAGTTGCCTTGTTTTGATGGTGATTCATATATAGGTTGCATTGAACTATGACTGGAATCAGATGAATGCTTACTTCTTGAACTAGCTTGCTTAGGATATCGTGAAACTTAGCAGGCATCCCTAGAAAAGATAACGCTTCATGATGCAAGAAGAATGGATGACCCATGAGTAATATTTATGGATCGCTAACGATCAATGGGTGATCGATCACTAGCGACCATCCCTTTAGGCTATTTTTGCCTTTTCCTTTTGAGTCTTTCTTGGTTTCTTCTTTTGATCCTTTTGGTTGATTCTTGAGTCATTTCAACTTGACGTAGATGTTCTAACTTCCATTGAATTCTATTGGGTTAAAAACTCGGATAGCATTTGCCTCGTAGAGTATGCTTTCATTGGAAACAAGGCATGCTATGGAAGTAACTGCTTTCGAGTTCCCGTTTAAAGAGGTTTAATTTATCGTGCTGAGGCTATCATGTGAATTTGGCTTTGGCTATTTAGTCGTTTATTGAATTTCAATGTGAATCATCGTTGCTTGTCACAATAAATCAATTTCGGTCCCACAACTTTCACCATGCTTGCAAATAACACGTGAATCATGCTTGGTAAGTTTGGACAAAATTGGTTGCAATTTGATGGATCGCTAGCGATCCATAGTCCATAGATCGCTAGCGATCTAAGGACTTAGCAAATTTTTTAGAGTTGTCTCCTACTTAACTTTGCTAGGGCTGACCTTATTTCTTTTCATTCTTTCTCTCACGAACCGAGCTAACTTCCTCTGTGAACCGATCCAATTCTTTCAAACAAATCCTAGCTCGGTTATGCCACCGCCTTCATCGATATTCACCGACGTAGCTTTGTGCCTCTGACCCCACTTGCCTTCACCGTCACCTTGAGCTAGCCCCTAGTTCTTGAATCGTCAACTACTTGGATCACCACCAATCTTATTCACCTGGATTGCCCCCGACCTTGTTCACCTTGGATCGTCAACAACTTGAGATTGACCGTATTCGCCTTTTGACTTGAGGTGGGTGACGTGGGTTTTGGCATTTATTTAGCAATTTGGTGATGAAATTTTGTTGGCGACAGATGCAATTGAGAATTCGAGTTGATTGCGATTTTGTGGAAGATGACAGTAAATTGAGTCTTGAATTCTTCACGGAAAGAAGCTTGGGTTTGGCCCCGGTGCTTGGAGTCAGAATTAACTTGCACTGAGTTACACCGTTAATCCGGCACGACGTCTTGCGAATTGATTTTAGTTTTTCTAGGAGGTGATAATAGTTTAAGGTAGCGTCTTGTAAGCAGCTCATGTTGTTATTCCTTTCAAAGAAACTAAAATCGACTTATGCTGAGAATTCTCTGCTTAATTCGGATCCATTGATCTACAATTGCTCCCTTTGGTTTGGTCCTGTCATTGCACAGCCGATGTACCTGTAATAGGAAGAGTTTTCCATGTCGCTTCGGACAGTGGATCCATTATCGATCGTTGGTCGATAACGGGTAAGTGTAGGAGAAATAACTTTAATGAATGATACGAAAAGCTCTTTTCTTTCTTCACTGTGAGTGAACTATATACATAGGATAGAGTGTTTGTAGTGTTCAGGACACCGAGCCCATCCCACATAGATAACACACCTCATTTGCCCCAGTCAACACTCGGAACTTGATGTGTCAGCATAAATCGATATTTTTTCGGAGTTCAAGTGTTCAGCATAGGGGGACTTTTAGTTAACAATAGAATTACCTGACCGCATTAGGTATAAGTTTTGTTGTATAGAATGAAGCACCAATCATCCTGTCGTAAATCCAATAGAAGAAGTCCGACACTCTCAAAAGCCGAATCGTCATCAGTTGCGCCTTCTTCTTCTATCCCACCGGCTGAATACAGTCAATTGGTTTCGGTTGGTCTAGTTGTTGATTGGACTCCTCCAAATTTTAGAGTTCTACTCAATCCTCAAGAGAGCGCTTCCTCCTTAATCTCTGCTAAAGTTCTGCATAACATTTGTTTACAGTATGGCATTCTGGACGGTGATGTACGCCTTCCATCGAAAAATGAGTTTACACATATGCCGCCTTCGGGGTACACCGCTTGCCACTGGTATATGTGCTTATATCGATCAGTGCCCCCCTTCAATCACTTCTTGAGAGAAACTCTTTTGAACTTAGGAATTACTCCATTTCAGATTCACCCCAATGGATATGCGATCTTGACTTGCTTTCACGTCTTGTTTATGCAGACACTCAATCATTCCCCAAGTTTTGAGGAGTTGAGATATTTTCTCTCATTCAAGAAGAGAGATGAATGTCTGTCCCACTTGGCCATCGAGGCTCAAAGAAACCACAAAATCGTGCTGCAGCTTCAAAGTAACCTGTCCCAATTCAAGACCCAATAATTTTCGTAAGGTGTCCTAAGGAATTTAATCATCTTTGGATGACGGGGGTAAGTCTTCTATTTTACTCGTTGGGATTTAATATGTCACTATATGATTTTTGAAAGATTGAATACTCCTTGCATATTTCAAGACCGAACAGAGATTCATCACTCGATCCAATCTTCCATACTCTGAAGGCCGTAGACGCAAAAGAAAGATCGATCAAGTTTTTGCTAACAGATGAGAATTTTCTTTGGTACGAGTTGTTGCATCCCGGGAGATCTGTAATAGCTGTTGAAGTTCCGTCTCCTGCCCATTCCAAAATTTGAACATGCTCCACTTCTTCATCACTCGGCTCCGAAGAGGGTGACCTCCCAAAAGGAGAAGGTCTATCTGGTGGGTCAACCGAAGAAATTCATGAAGGAAGAGGTGTTACGACCAAAGCCAGTTTCCCACTTCAAATGCCCTCGATCTTGGAGGAGGAGGAAGAAGAATTCAAGCAGCGTGAGGGCAAGGCTGCGGTGACAACGGAAAAGGAGGAGGATGAAATTGAGAACAATAGCAGCTATGATTCCTCCTCTAGTGACGATGAATTCGATGCAAGTTCTTGTGATGGAAACTTCGAATCGTGTGACGAAACTCCAAGAATGAGTCTCATTCTCCCGGATTTGCTTCCCCAAGAGATTCATGCTTAAGATGCTCCCCCAACAGCTGAGTGACTTCATGGTTCTCCGCTTAGGGAAACTGGTATTAACTTTGGGGATTTGAGCAATGTTTATGTAGATATCGATGAACTCCTAGGAGAAGGTTTGAGTTCAAGGGATTGTCTCTCGCCTCAGTCATGCTGTGTCCAGAGTTAGCCTAATTCTCACTGTGGTGACCTCCCAATCCAGTTTGTGAAGTCTTTTTAGGCTGCCCATGACATGTCACACATTTCACTAGGGTCACGTTCACTTACATGTGCATTATTTAGGTTCATTTCCTGTCGCTAAAGTTCTTTATTTATTTTTTATATCAGGTACTATGAGAGGCCGTAGACTTTACGACGACCTTGAACAATTTACTAATGTACAATGCTGGTCAAGACGGCCTTCAAGCTACCATCAGCCCCGAGAAACCTAGGAAAAGCGGAGAAGGCGGAAAGATTTGGAAGTCGAAATATGTCATCGGGACGAGAGAGAACGGAGTAGAGTTTACATAAGTGGTTATGAGAAGAGAAAAACTCCTGATGACCGAGAAGAGCCATCCAAGAAGTCAAAGGTAGATCGCGATTCTCATCCCTTTGAGCACCAAGCATTTGCTCCGGCTCCAGTCTCTGTTGGAATTGAAGTTCCAACTTCCACTGTTCAAGTTTCACCTTCATCCCAGGCCCCGTCAACTCATGTAGTGCCTGTTTCGGGTTCTTCACGTCCTCGTAGGAGGCCGGCTTATATTCTCCCATCCGGTCCCCCTAAACTCGAAGTTGCGCTTCCCGGATGGTTTCTAAAGGGAGTTAAATTTGATCGTAACCTATAAGATTCTTATATGCCCCATCTCCAGGCGATCCAAAGTGATTTGGATCAAGCTAAAGGATGGGAGAAGTTATGCAAGCAACTGGAAGACACCAACCGTAACAACTACCAAGAGATCCTTTCCTTCGAGTCAGAAAACGATGATTATGAGAGGACGTTAATGGAATGTGATGCTAAAATCGAGCAATTGATGAAAGAGAGGGACGTTGCACTCTGAGAGAGTAAGAGCAAGGCCAGCTTGCTGATGAAGTTGAAAGAGGCTTATACAAAATAAAAATAATGTTCCGAGATGAATCAAGAAAGCCCATGCAGATGAGGTTAAGGCGAAAGAGGAGCTTGAAGCCCGTGACGAGATCAATAAAGCTCGGAAGAAAACTATTGTTGGTCATAACGAAGCCATCGAAGCCTATAAAAAGACAATTGTTGATTATGCGGGAATAATGAATCCCACGACAAGACCAATTTTGATCAGACCCAAATGATTGCTTTGCTCCAGGAAAGAGTCGCGCAGCTTAACGCTAAAAAGACCCAAGTTGAAGTTGAGAAGGCCGCCGTGACAGCGGACTACTTGGAGTTACATGATACTTTCGAATTGAAAATGGAGAAGATGGATGGCACTGCTGCATCAGGGGAGCTTCAGCTATTTAGGCCCCAAATTCCTACGTACTCTTGCTATGGTTTGGGAAGAAGTTCTGGCCCGTTTTCAAGAGAACGGGGATGTATACACCGAGCAAGAATTGGAGGATGCCTATCTCAATGAAGAATCGAAAAAGGCTTTGGTATAGGGTTGGGAGATCATTCAAATTTAGAGGTAACATGAGGCCGCCGATGTTGCTGCAACTACGACTACCAAAGTGCTATCAGAGCCTTTCATTTCCAAGCCTGGCGAATCATCAAAACAGCCTCGCGATTGTTAGGAACTTTTTCGAGTTCGGCCGGTACTGTCTTGTTGTCTACCCCTCCGACAACTCTCTCGAAAGCCTCGGGTGGTCCTAGAACTTCTCCAAAGATCATGTAACCATCCAAAGAAGGAGAAGGTGGGGAGTATGAAATTGAAATTCTCGGCCACTCTTCTAATGCAGGTAACCTTCTTGTTTCCCTCGAGTTTGAGAATTTTCAGCTCACGCTGCAAGAACAAGACAAATTGAATGCTTTCATTTTTGATCTTATAGGTCCATCTTCTTTACCTACCGACCTGCCGATCTCTTCGGTCCCTGGGCCTGCTGCTATTTCAACTGCCTTGAAGCTTGTTTCTGTAGCCGCTTCGATCACTGTACCCGACCTGGCTCACAACCAGTGCCGGAATTCGAGAAGATTGCTGCGTTGCACGGTCTGGACGAACCTTCTGTATCTCTAGAGGGCGATTTCACAGCAGCTAAAGCTCGAGAGCAGGAAAACTAAACTGGCCAGCTAAGTAAACTGAATAGCAGATGGTGGCCATTAAGAAGGAAAAGATTGAGGAGAGAAAGTCTTCAAGGAGCTCCCGTATGTCCCGAAAACGCAAGACTAAGGGGGAGTCTTCCGAGAAGGTCGAAGAAGAAGGAGGAGATGCTGGCACAGAGGGGATAATTGATATTTCAGGCTGCGACACAACTCCTGGCAGGGATTATAAGAAGAAGAAAATTCCGACCAAAGGTGGAAAGGGGAGCGTTGGAAAGATACATTAACAGGCTCGAGTAATAGTGGAGCCGAGTATTGGGACATTCTGATTTGTTTGATACGTGTTTTGTATAAGTGCAGAGTCTGCATTTATTACTTTTTTGTTGTAGCATTTGTATTTTCCTTTTTGTTGGCCGATATTTTGTGGGTACGTCCCCCACATTTTGATTTTGTACAAAAAATGTTATAAGTAATGCAATGTTGACATTTTGATTGCAACTTTATTTCTACTTATCTATGTTTCATGCACTTATGCCAATTTTATTTATTACTATTTTATCTAGTCCTATAATTACTATCAAAATTCTTTATTTGGAGTAACAGAACTATGAAGTACTTGGTATTTTTATTGATTATTGGTGTGTGCGCGCCCCCAGTTCATGGGGGTGTTTACTTCAAACACTTGACAAATGACCAGTTGATTCATGTGATTCTTCGGATGTTTGTAACCGAGTCTATTTTGCGATTCCTATCTTCGAGAACTTGTGATTTGAGTGTCTCGATTCCAGAGATTTCATCGGTCAACAATCGGAATTCTTTGTCAATTCGTAGTCATGTGATGTTGCTGGATTCATGCCCATTACTCCTAATAGTGGGAGTGGATTGATTCTTATTACTCCTGCAATAGATAAGTTTCTCGGCATTGTCGGGACAATACCCGTACTTAAGAGTGTGCATGGCTTATGAAATGCACGACTTTTAAAAGTGTGCGCAGCATACAAGATCCGTGGCTTTTTGGGAGTGTGCGCGGCTTATGGGATGCGCGGTTTTTGGGATAGATATAACCCGTCGATCCGGGATGGTATGGAATTTCTCGGCATTGCCAATCTTCGGGCAATGCAAGTTTTTCCAATTTCGAGAGCATGGTTCCACAACTCAGGAGGCAATGTGCGATTTATGGAGGTGCACGGCTTTGATTGGGCCTTCCCGGTGTTTCCAAAGCAACACTGGTTCTTAGAAGGCATGGATCGAGTTTCGTCGATCCAACGGTTTGAGTCGATTTGCTTCCATTGACCCGTCGGGTAGATGGGGGTGTACTTGAGCATGGTTCCACTATCTCAAGTAGCAAGCGGATGGTTTTGAGTTGATTTGACCTCGTCTACTTGGCAGGTTACTTTTGTGAACACAATTTTATTAGTTCAGAAAGCAAAGTAATTTTATTAATGAAGGTTGGGCAAGTTTTACCTGTTAGCAATGCCTCTGATATTTCGGGATGGCTTATTTGTTGGAAATAGGAAATACATAATACAGTCTTAGGTAAAGTAAGGACACGGTGACTCACTGTTCCATGCTCGGGGAATTTGGGCTCCATCAACGGTTAGTAGCTTGAATGTGTCATCCCCTAACTTCTGACCGATCACAAAGGGTCCTTCCCAGTTTGGTCCGAATGCTCCTGGTACAGGGTAGACCCTCTTGAGGATAAGGTCTCCTACTTCGAAGGTGCAGTTATGAACTTTGGAGCTGAAGTATCGTGCGACCCTTTTCTGGTGTGCGGCAGTCCTTAATTTGGCTTCTTCCCTCTTCTCATCGACCATATTAAGCGACTCGAGTAAGAGTTGCTCGTTCTACCTTTGATCGAAGTTTTTCCTTCAATGAGAAGGGACTTCTAGCTTAACTGGGATCATTGCTTCTGAACTATATGCTAGGGCGAACGACAAGTGCCAAGTTGCAGATTTGTGCGTTGTCCGGTAAGCCCATAGTGCGAGTGGAAGTTCATCGACCTAATTTTATTTTGGTTTAGTTAGCCGGTTTTTGATGGTGGACTTGATGATCTTATTTACTGCTTCCACTTGCCCATTTGCTTGTGGATGTGCGACAGCGGAAATGCTTTTCTTGATTCAAAAGCGTTTGCAAAAGTCTTTGAAGTCTAGGCTTTCGAATTGAGTCCCATTATCCGTGATGATTTTTTGTAGCACACCAAACCTACAAATAATATTTTTAGTAATAGAGTTAATAACTTTCTTTATGGTGATAGTGGCCAGCGGTTCCGCTTCGGCCCATTTTGTGAAATAGTCAACAGCAACAGTAGCATATTTGGCTCCTCCTTTAGCCATTAGTAATATACCAATCAGATCGATTCCCCAGATTGCGAATGGCCATGGGCTGACCATCTATGTTAGCTCCGTCGAGGGAGTTCTTTTGACCTTGCTGAATCTTTGGCATTGATCTCACCCTTTGGCGTAATCCACTACATTAACGGGTCTTGTTTCTGCACTACAGAAATCCACTAGATCCACCGGTGGATCTCTCTCCAAAGCGATCTTGAAACCAGTCTTACTAGCAACTTCGTAAACCGCCGCCATAAGGACTATTGACGGGTCTTGTTTCTGCACTACAGTGGCTACTGCATTGAATCTGGTTAAGTAACTCCATAAGGTCTCTTTGGCTCTCTTCTTTACACTCGAAAGCATTATTACATTCCTTGGTTGCTCTATATGAACTTTGAACTAGGTCATAAACCTCTCCACTAATCCGATCCATGTGCTGATGGACCCATTCTCGAGCTCATGGAACCACATCACTGCTAAACCTGTCAAGTACAATAGGAAACACCGTTCCATCACCTCCTCTAAAGCACCCAACACTACCATGTGTTGGATATACCTCATCAAGTGGACCGTTATATCTGTCCTTCCATTATACATTTCCAATGTTGGCAGCTTGAAATTAGGTGGATTCCTTGCAAATTAGATGTTCGGTGTCAATGGGTTTCTGTTTACATCCTCTAAACTCTAATCATATGCTCCCCTTCTAAGCATGTGTCTTACCATATCAACAATCCTATCACTATCATTTAACAGAAATCTATAGGGCTTAGCGCGCCCCTGATCCAATTCTTCACCTTGCCCCTCGTTCGTACGGAGAATTTTTGGTCCTAACCTTTATGGTTGTACATTCGCATTTTAATATGCATCTTTGCCTCCAACATCGCCCTTTCCTAGAGTACCAACTTGCCCAAGACATAGATTAGCCATGCCCCTGACCTTTATAGTCGGTGCTGACCTAATCGTGGTCAGTACTAACTTGTTCAGGTGTTGGAGAGTTGGCCCCATTTTGTGCTGCTCCATTCTCCTATACATTTGGTTTGCCTTCCAATCTCTGATTTTGGACTCCAGCTGCTCTGGCTCTCCTTTATTGTTCCATCCTAATCATCTCTTCTTCTCTAGCTAGCTATCTCATTTACATCTCCACCAGCATCCATTTTCTCTCCTCTCTTGTAACAAAGCTAAAAGGCGGATTTGAATTTGAAAACACCTCTTGGCCACCCCCATGTCCTTGTTGACTTCCTCCAGCAATAGCTCTCATAGTAGGCCACTTCATCTTCTCAAATCTCAGTTTTAAGTCTTACTTAGTGAAAGAACCTAAAATGTTGCGCCGAAAATTTGTATAACACTCTAATATCTGTTGAGTTTGAATCTAACAAGCAGAAAAATGGTAGAAAATGGAACATACACAATTTTTATAGTGGTTCGACAAATTCTCCAACTTACATCCACTTAATCCTTTTTTATTGATGTTTCTTCTTTGGAATACAGCAATTAAAATCAAAATTCAATCAACAACTAGTAGATCCTAGATTTTTCTAGAGGATCTAAGAGAACAAAGGAGAAAGATCTATATTCCCCTCCTAGTTGAAGCCCCCTTAATATTTATAGACGAAATCATTATCATAGTCGCTAGATCACGAAAGACCAGGTAAGATATTAGATCCATGAAGATAGGAAGGAAGAACCAGTCAATCTGGAGCAACAAAATCAAGTCAGTACCAACCATAATTATGGTCATACCAACCATATTGGTCACCACACTGATACAAGTTCCTCCATACTTCCATAAGCTCCTATCTCTAGAGTTCTTGGGCGGCCCCCATTTAGAAAATCAACTTAATACTGACTAAGTTGTGGTCGTACCGACCATGTTGACCAAGCTTCATTTGGTCCCAAACTTTCTGTGTTGCTTCATATAATCACTTCAAGCATCCCCATAAGTTCTTGATCCATTTCGTCTTTGTCTCGATGTTTTGATTCATTTAAAAACTACTCGGTTCAATAGTTGGATAATACTTGGTACAGACTAAATCATGTTGGCACCAATCATATTTTGCTCAGCATAACTTAGTCAAATTTGGTGCACTTCTTCCTTTTATCATTCTTAATGGTTTCCAAATCATATCGGTACTAACCAAATCATGTCGGTACTAACCAATTCATGTCGGTACTAACCAAATCATGTAGGTACCAACCAAATTATGGTCAGTGCCAACCAAATTATGCATTTTTGAAACTTAGTCAAATCTTTAGTTTCTTCAATCCTGAAAATATCCAAGCTTCTTGACTCATTCCTTCGTCGTTTTGTATTCTAGTTTATCCGTTTGAGTCTGATCTAAGACAGTGAAAACTTACCGGAAACAACACCCAAAAAATTTCTAGGAGCCACCCCATTAATTAAAAGCACCCTAAAAAACAAATACACTTATAATTAATATTTCTTAAATATTAACCAATTTTAACACTTTATAAACTTATTAAATCATGTGGTATTTTGGTGAATTCAAATATGTGGTTGTGTGAGTCATATGTGTGAATTCAGCCAGCGATTAATATTAAAAAATTCAAATATTATCATTCACATGTCACCTTAGCTGATGGTGTGACGGTTTGGCAAAATTCATTACTTATAGATCTTTTTGATAGAATCAAATTTTAGCTCACTTAAGTGGTACTATTAAATAATGATACACCTGTTCTCTTCTTCAGCACTATAACACTTTAGGATATACGAAGTTTGGTACTGATCAAAACCCGATATTATCCATATTCAACTGTTCCATCCATCTACAAAGTCCTTTGTTCAATAATATCTTTTATTATTAACCTTTTTACACTGGCCAGGCATTTTGATTTTGAGTTGACTATAATTGACCATGAAATAAACCTTATACAATTAAGGAGACGAATCCTCTATTCAATTGATTTTCACTTCTTACACTTCAACTTAGACGTAACTATAGCCAATCGATGGTCGCCATACCATGATTCAAATATAATTAAAGTGGAGTATCCACATCGAAGTTCCACAGTGATCTCAAGTCGAGAGAACTATGCAACATCGTCACACTGAGATATTATCTTTGGCTTGGTTGTTATCAATCAACATGGAATTCCCAGTCAAATCATTCTATGGTTATCTAATAACTATATGTATCGATATCCTTTCTTGAAACATCTTGACCAGGATTATTTAAAAAATGCTATTTTATATTGTAATTAATTACTCATGATTGTTCGGCACCACTATCCTAGTGGTTAGGCCTATGGTTGTAGTCCATGAGGTAACAGTTTCGAATCGACATAGCACGGGATTCGAACCACTGAACATATGTTGACTAGTAGTATATTATATACCATCTATGACATGTAGTACAGTGTGTACTACCACCTTAATTACTCAATTTCAATTATTCATGATTCCAACTATTAGTAACTACAATCACATAACATTTTATTTAAGGATTTTCTTATTTATATACTTTAAATTAATTAATTATTTCACAATATAACAAAGTATGTAAAAGAAAACAAATACCAAATAACTTTATTACAAACAAGGTTGATTGCAGAGTTAAAAATGTATAACAAATTACATAATTGCTCTTTGGGCATACCACTGACTCTCTCAATCTCCCACTTGCACTTGGGGCCAATTATGGATTATCACTTCCTTCAATCAGTTTACTTAGAAGTGATCGAGCAAGTCCCTTTGTGAAAGGATTTTCTGTATTGTCATTACTACCTACTCTGTCAACCACCATCTCTCCATCGTTGAGAGACTGCCTTGTTAGGTAGAATTTTTGCTATCTTCATCGAGACATTATTATCACAAAAGAATATGATGGGATTCTCAACATTGGAATTACCCCTAGTTCTGTCATAAATTTGCACAGCTAGATCGCTTCTTTAGCTGCTTCGTTTAGGGCAATGTACTAAACTTCCATCATTGAATCAACTACTATCTCTTGCTTGGAACTCTTCCAACTTACTGCCACACCATTTATCATAAATACATATCCCGCCTTTGAGTAACTACCATTGATATTAGTCTAGAAGCTTGAGTATGTATACCCCGTCCTAAGGAGGTCTTCTTCTCTATAGGTTTATAATACATCTTTAGTATTTCATAAATATTTAAGAATACATTTTACAGTAGCATGTTTTTCTCTACGGTTTGACTGGTATTGACTTATGCATCCTAATGCATAAGCCACACCTGGTCTCGTACATAACATGACATACATAATGGATCTAATTATTGATGCATACAGTATCCTTTTCATGTGTTCTTTCTCCACATTAGTATGAGGAGAATCCTTCTTTGAATGGATAATTCCCGATTGCATTGAAATATTTTTGTGCTTGGAATTATCCATGTCGAACCTTTTTAGTATGGTGTCCAAGTACAATGATTGAGATAATCCTAGCAACCTTTTGGATCTATCTCTACAGATATTAATACCTAAATATAGGTTTCTTCTTCCAAATCCTTCATGAAGAAGTTCTTGGACAACCAAGCATTCATTGATTGCAATAAGGGTACGTCTGCTAATTAGGAGTAAATCATCGACATATAGAACGATAAATACTATAGTTGTTGCCTTGTTCTTTTTGATATACACACACTTGCCCCGTGTTCTAATAGAAGTCAAACCGTTTGATCACTTTATCAGAACACTTGTTGCAACTCCTTAAAGGTTGTTTAAGACCATATATTAATCCTAACAAATTACACGCCTTTCCTTCGATCCTATAAACCTTGAAACCCTTCGACTATGACATGTAAACAGTCTCTTCTAAATCACCATTTAGAAAAGTCATTTTTATGTCACCATATTTTGTAGTCATAGAATAAGAATGATGAGTAATATCTGAATGGACTTTAGTATAGCTACAGGTGAAAATGTTACGACATAGTCAACACCTTGACCCTGACAGAAACCTGTTGCGACTATTCTTGATTTGTAGTTCTCTACCTTTCCGTCTACGCGTAGCTTCTTCTTAAAGATGCATTTGCAGCCAATGGGTTTTACCCCATCGGCTACATCATCCTAAGTCCATACTTTATTTGCGTACATGAAATTCATCTTGGATTTCATAGTTTCAAGCCATAAGGAAAAGTCCTTACTTTATAGGGCTTGTCAGAACATAAGGGTAGTGTCATCTTCTAGGACATAATCCACTTTCTCGCCATCCGAGAAAACTGTAGTATCTCTCTTGCAGATGAAATTCCCTATTAAACCTTTTAATAGGTTGCATGTTATCGTCTTTTAGTGAATTTGATTCTTATGCATGTTCAATCTCCATTTAGTTTCTCGGATGTCATTTGAATCTACAACCTCGATGTTAATTTATTTTGACGTAAATACCTTTTCCAAAAAGACAACGTGTCAAGAAACAACAACCTTTTGTTCCTCCATGCTATAGAAACTGTATCCCACCGAATCTTTGGTATATCCTATAACCTTACGCAAAACTGATCTTACCTCAAGATTATTGAGGCCAACTTTCTTGACATAGATTGGAAAACCCCACACCTTTAAATATTTGAGGTAGGGTTTCTTCCCATGCCACATCACATGGTGTCTTAGGCACAAACTTAAACAACGTCAAATTCAACATATTCGTTGCGGATTATAACATAGGAAAGACGTAACTTGGTCCCATTCATCATAAATCAAACAATATCTATTATGGTTCCTTCTCTCTGAAACATCATTGTGTTATTGAGTATAAGGTGGAGTCACCTGAGAGATAATCCCATTATCTTTTAGATACCATTGGAGTTCTTGTCCAACATACTTTACTCCTTAATCGAATCGAAGTATTTTAATTTTATGGTTTGTCTAATTTTCAACTTCGTTTTTATACTCTTTAAATTTTTTATAGACATTGGATTTTTTATTCATAAGATATACATATCCTAGTCTAGAAATCATTAATAAATGTCATGAAATACAAGAAAATATCTCTTGACACTATAGGCATTGGGCCACATACACTAGTATATATGAGATCCACGAGTTCATTAACTCTTTCGTTTCTCTCATTGAATATGGCTTGGTCATTTTTCCTATGAGACATGACTCAGAAGTTTCAAATGATTTATAATTAAATAATGGAAGAAAAACCTTCAATTTTCATTTGTGTAGTCTTTTGTCACTAGATGACCTAGCCTATAGAGCCACAAATAACTATCTTTAATGTTAATAGTAACAGAATTATTAGTAGCTAATATATGTTCAAAATTAAGTACGTGAATTCCATTATCCAAAACATCATTACAAATTCTATTTCCATCAAACACAATGTTCATAATATTATTATTACAAAAAAAATATTATCATGTTTCAACAAATCTAGACAAAGAAATTAGCCACAAATAAAGTTTTGTACAAAATAGCAATTATTCAAAACAATAACATATCGACTAGGCAAATATAAATGAAAATCTCTAATACAGTCGTATCTACAATAGATCCATCGGCAACTTGAAGACTCTTTTATCATTTTGCCATGGGTCACACAGTCCTAAGTCCATATAGAAAATTATAATACGAGTTCCAAATCCGATATATAAAGCCTAATAATTTTTATTGATTGCAAAATAATTTTGAATTATAAACATACCTTTAAGAGCTGAGGAATCTGATTCCTTCTTCTCTCTCACTATCTCGAGATAGTCTAGGAAATTTCACTTCCAGTTTCCCTTCTTATGACAATGGTAATATTCACCTTATCATTAGAGGCACCTTTCTTATCTTTCTTTACACCTGGCTTTCTTTTCTTGAACTTACGAAGATGATGCTTTCTCTTATACAGTGAACATCCTACCATAATCCTAAAATGGATTTTTAGCTGACCTCAACATATTGAGGAGCTCAACAAGGCTCATTTCCATCTGGTTTATATTTTAGTTCAATATGAACGGCTCAAACCGCAGAGTGAGCCTAGAATCAAGTCTACTTGTAGTTCTTATTTGATCTTAGCACCGAGCTTGGAAAATCTATCAATATAGTCGTTCATTATTATGACATTGGCCTCTATACTAATACCCTTACTCATCTTCGCATTGAACAATTTATTAGCTATCTCGTGCCTTGTGGAACGAGATCACTCCTCAAAAAAACCTTTGAGGTTATCAAAGCTTTTATGCACAATCATGTTTTTATGCTCTATGCAACGGTTTGCCTAAAATAGAAAACATATAAGCATGGGCTATGTCAAAATTAGCTACCTATGTGTTACATGATGTAACTGTTTTAGGATCCGCACCCTCAACAAGTTGGATTTTAAAGGTTCGGTAATGACAGACCGTAATCTTTTATAAGTTAGAGCTATCTTTATTGCTTTTAACCGGTCGGTGTAATTAGGTCCGATGAGCTTGTCGTTTTCAGAAAACAACCTTAGGCTGGTTATTTTTCTGCAAATTTATTTTAGGCAGATTAGTATAGTTTCATATATCATATGTTCTTATAATATTAGAATGGTTAGATGTTGTCATTTCATTTTTCTAATGAGGCTCCCACTAGACTTTTATATTTTTCAAAACCTTAAAAGAAATATAGAAATCATTCGATTTCTCTAGTGAGTGTTAGGACTTGCTTGCTTTGGGATTATGACCTTGAGTTTGCTCAACAAATCATTGCCCTACAAGTGATGAATAACTCTTTATCGGTTATATCAATATAACTACTAACCGTGGTCTTTGCCTTAATATCAATCTTGACCTTGAATATGCTCAACAAATCAAAATTAGTTATTTACTCTAACCTAATATTTCTCATTGGCCTAAATATAGATGCTTATACCTTGAGTTTTCTCAATAAATACAAGCATTTATCTTACCTTATCTCGAAATATAGTAATAACACTACACATAATAGCCCTAGCTTGAGTTTGCACAACCACTAGTGTGTATGTAAGTAATCTATTGATATATAAATGGAAGAAGGTGACTACATTAAAGATTCATAGTCTTTAATACTTTTAGAGTGATATTTGTTTAAGGAATAATATTATTCTTGTAACAACCCAAAATTTGAGCTATAAGAATTAATTAATGAATTAATTAAATAATAAAATAAGTTTGTGAAATTGTCAAAATTGAGCCATGGGAGTTACACCATTGTGTCCATGGTAATTTTCTAGTCAATTTCCATATATAGTTTGCCAAAATCCGAGCTAAAACGAAAAAAATACGAATTAAACAAGAAATAAGAAAACAAAAAGGATATATATATATATATATATATATATATATATGTCAGGTCGACCTTAGGGTCGACCCCTAATGTGCATAGGTCGACCTTCCACATGTATGGGTCGACACCCAGGTCGACCCGCCCTTGTATTTAGACGATGCTTCGTCCAGTTTCAACCAATGACGTGTTTTGCAAATTTAGTTCAATCCTGTGCATTCGTGCTTCCATCCGACGGTTCCTAGCGAGCCTATGACGTGGTTGCACCAGATTTAATCTTCAAATCCAATGGCCTGAGATCCCTAAGTGTCACTATAAATAAGACCCTAGACCTAGCTATTTTTCTCATTCAGATTTTCTCCCAGTTGGGTTCATTGCCTGAGGTTGGACCCTAAAAAGAAATTTTTTTCTTGGGAGGAGATCTTTTTAATTAAAATATTTTATACCCTAGAAGTGGATCCGGGAAGGCCAAGGAAAAAAGCGAAGGACCATAGGTGAGTGTTTAGTAATTAGTTTAGATTTTTAAGTAATTTAAAATAATAGGGTTCTTAATAGTTGTAGTTTTTCTGCAATTTTGAGACAATTTCTATATAAGTTATTTGCAGCTAGTTTTTAAAGTTCTTTTCAGTCTATTTTATTCAGTTATTTACAGTTATTTACTGTTACTTGCATTTATTTACATCTATTTTACGTTAGAATTTAGCCTGTAAATTTTAGTTTTTTTTTATTCCTTTTTGCGCGAATAAAATATAAGAATATTAAAAAAGAGAATAATTAACAAATATGGATTAAAATAGAAAACATTAAATTTACAGAAATTAGATGTAAAGTAAGAAAAACTGTAATAAAAAGAAGATAGACTGAAATAGGCAAATTTGAGACATTTGCAAGCATGTTTATAACTAGTAGTTATAACTAAAAAGATAAAATAGAAAAGTAACAATTATAACGTAGGTTATAATTAAGTAGAAAGAACAGAAAGGCTTATTTTAAAACTTTGACTAAGTTAATAAGCAAATTATAACATAGGTTATAATTAGAAATAACAGAAAAGACTTATTTTAAGACTTAGATTAAGTTAATAAGAAAATATAGTAGAAATAACAGAAGAGGCT
Source organism: Allium fistulosum (assembly GCA_030737815.1). Classification (NCBI taxonomy): domain Eukaryota; kingdom Viridiplantae; phylum Streptophyta; class Magnoliopsida; order Asparagales; family Amaryllidaceae; genus Allium; species Allium fistulosum. Next base: position 896,906,940 of record CM060902.1, read on the forward strand.
TATTTTCAGAACTTACACTAAGTTAATAAGCAAGAATAGAAATAGGGCCCGTACCAACAGCATTCCCTTTCAGACTAGGACCGATGGTCTCACAACAGATTAGGTGAGGTTGGGCAGGACCCTTTCAGACTAGGACTGATGGTCTCATAATAGTTAGGTGAGGCTGGGACACAGGGTAAATAAGTGGCCAATAGATAGAAGCTCAAATCGGGGGATTTGGGCAAGGGGCGCACACTAGATTTTGCTTGTTAGGATCCATACCAACAGCATTCCCTTTCAGACTAGGACTGATGGTCTCACAAAACACTTAGGTGAGGCTGGGCAGGGCCCTTTCAGACAAGGACTGATGGTCTCACAACAGATTAGGTGAGGCTGGGCACGCTTATACTGATTGGGGTAAGTAAGAGGTCATAAGAGAGGGCGACAGTTAGTGTGTACTGGCGATGACCGAGCGTGCGGCATCAATAAGTCGCTACTGCGTTCCAAGCCCTAACATGTGTCTTTTGCTATGGGACCAACATGATTGGACTAGCTCACAGTGGCACAACAAAGATAGAAGGCCGATCAACGGGTAGAATTAGGATTTCAGCCTAATTAAATAGGATTAGGATTTCAGCCTAATCATAGCAATCTAAGACAAGTGCAAACAATCACAATCAATGCAAACAGTATTTTATCCCACTTTTACCTTTTCTTTATTTCCTTTTATACTAGAATTATTGCTAAGTCTATTATCTTTATCTTGCTTAGAAATGCTAGTAATTACTTTCACTCACCAGACTTATAATCTGACCCACTCCTCTATTTCCCCTTTTCCCCCATAGGCCAGCAAAGGCAAGGACAGTAGATTCAGATTTCTTGGAGATTCAGTTGAGGAGTTTTTCTTCATGTATTCTTCTTCTTTTCAGTTTTCTTTTCATTTGGCTTTTGATGTACTGGTACTTATGAGAGGGATGATTATTTTTATTGTACTCTGATTTTATGAGACTGAGATCTATTTTTCATAAGACATGAGTATTTTGTATTTAAGACATGTGATGTTTTTCAGACTTATTTTATGGAGTACTGATAAGTATTTTAAATGTTTCCACTGTTATTATTTATTTGTCTTGTGAATCTTAGTCCCTGTGATGCTTTAGCTATACCTATAACGCACCATATTCTTTAGTGTATCCTTTTTGGGTATACTAAGGGGTGTGGGGTGTTTCAATTCTTATGAAATATCTTCATGATGCAGGTGTCAAACACATCTGATATCACGGTATTTGTACCATACATATGTATTTATTTCAAAAATTAGTTTTGGGTTTATTTTCAACTTATATTTTATTTGTGAAAATATTTGTATAAGTTTAATTTATTTATAACTATTATAGCTTAATTAAAGTGGAAATTAGCCATAAGGGCCTCTTTAGCAAGTGGAATTAGTTTCTAGGACACACAACTGAAATAATTACTTTCAAGGACAAAACGTAAAATAATTAGTTTCTAGGGCCTAAAAACCTATGAAATTGTGTCCTTGAAAGTAATTGGACTACTCACTTTGTCCTTGAAAGTAATTATTCTGTTGACTTTGGCCTTGAAAGTAATTATTCTACTGACTTTGGCCTTGAAAGTAATTTCTTTGAATGTGTGTCCTAGAAACTAATTGGACTGCAAAGTTTGTCCTTTTGGTGAAATGCCCCTTAATTAAATTATATAATGTATATATGTATTTTATTAATTAAAACAATTTTTATTAATTTTTATCTTTAATTTAATCAAATTTTATTTAAAATTTCAGAAATCTTATTTTACTCATCTTAAACCATTTAAGATTAATATTGAACTATAACCTTCACAGTTTTATTTATTTATTAATTAACTATTTATTTATTTGATGACAAGGGTGAAATTTTATTCAAGTAGAGCACTCATTATGATATCTTAAAGGCTTTAAAACTTTAGAACCTTTATCTAATGCGTCATACCTCTGACCACTTGATCTAGAGGTCCTTGACCTTTATAGTTAAACATTTTAATTAAATGTTTTAACTAAATATCCAATAAATTTCAAAAAAATTATTTTATTTATCTCAAACAATTTAAGGAAACTATTGAACAATAACCTTTATATTTATATATATGTATCAATATATATACATATTCACTTTTAATTATTTATTTCTTTAATCATATTAATGAAATAATTTTAATAAAATTCGAAAATTATTTAAATTAATTTCTCAAAATGGTTTTGAAAAGTTAAAACATTTTGAATTTTATTTTATAATGTTTATAATATCCATTTATATTTTAAATTTAAAATAAATTTAAAATTTTAAAATATCAAATTTAAATTAACCCAATGCCCAGAATAAATCTAGGCTTTACATTTAGGCCAACCTTTTAGACTCCCTCAACCCATCGGGCCATGTCAAAAGGCAGGGAGGGGAATGTACTGATTACTCCAACTCTAAGCCTAGACACTCCTATTCCAGGCACTCATTAAATAAAAAAGTTTATTAGTTAGCCCCAAAAAACTGACTAATACGTTTGCATAGACTAATTGGCCTCTGATATCGTTGTTGGATCTGGCCTGTTTGTAGTGGATGAAATGGGGGTAAATTGGAAGGAAAAAAATTCTTAAGTGGATCTTAATAGGCCTATATAAACTACTAGTTAGCACTAGATTTAGTCTATGTTTTCTAATAATATTTTATTTTATTTTAAAATGTTTATATTTATATATTTGATGTATATTTGGATACAATATATATGTACCTAAAAATATAACATCACGATAAATATAAATCATGTGTACATGCATACATATGTACATACATATGTACATACATACATACATGCACATACATACATGCATATATACATACATACATACACGCATATATATATATGTGTGTGTGTGTGTGTATCAAAGCTAACGAGGTTAACTGGCCCCTACCAGGAATAAATTAGAGAAGAAAAGCTAAAATAACAAGCAACATTGACTAAAAATACAACTATCTTATTACAAGATAGTAGAAACAAACAAATTAACAATGAAAACCCTAATCAAAGAAGAAACAACCGCCGAACAAACCCAAGACCTTAATTTAAAAATTTCCCGAGCATTATTGTGACGACCCGGCTTTTTCTCCACAAAAAGTCGTATCATCAAGAAGAAAGAAAGGGATAGAAAAGAGATAAGATAGAGAAGAAAGAAAGAAACACATCAGAATCTAAACAGCGGAACGAATAAATTATATTAATCAAATAAGATATTACATTGTATCATATACATCAGAGATACACAGCTTATACAACACATACTAGACAGTTATAAACATCTGTCTAGTCATTACAACCCAAATACAACTCAACAAATGACTCATACAGACTAACACAGCGGAACACTATATCTACGAACGCTGAAGCCTCCTGCTCCATTGCTCCTCCAAGGATTCGTCAAAGCAAACCTGAATCCCTTGGCTACTCGTAAAAATTTGAGTACCCAAGGTTTTATAAAACAGAAAATAAACACTTGGGTCAGACATGGGTCTGGTGTGAGTAAACGGTTTAAATTGCTTAACTTCAAAACCTTTTGAAAACAAAGGTATCACGTAAGACTCCCCACAAATAAACATGGGTAAGTTTTTACCTTACGCTAACCAAAACATTTGATAGGAAATCCAGTTATATTATAATAGGGTCTAGGGTTTTCAAGTAAAATACAGAAATAGCTGGAATGCTTACATCTCACGTTCCAACATAGTTGGGCACAACTAAATCGTACGGCACTTATTGGATTTTGGATTCCATACAATGGCAGAGCTACCGGGGTACCGCTCGTCACAGTACGTGGCCTAGATCAACGTACCGAGGATCACTCCCAATCCCCTGCAACACAAGGCCGGAACATCCCTTACTGGATAATTCCCGCATAAGAAACCCCGCGGTTGGAGCCAGCAACCGCCCACACAGCCGAAATAAAAAGGGACTCTAGACAGGGGAATCTTATACTACTTGGGTGCTACCCACTAACCTTGCTGCACCTCCCCTGTTTTAGCCATTCCCGGTTTGATGAGGCTTGAGGCTACGATTACCTTTAATCAGAACACATCACTTAGAATGCTCATCGTCCACCTGACGATGTGCTGAAAGCATTCAATCCATACAAGTTCGTTCTAGGTTCGAACGAAACCGAAGGCATTATCTCGTTACACTCGTTTTGGAATCACCCTCAGAGTTAACGACAATAACCCTTGCACTCTGAATCTTCATCTTCACTTGAGATTCACGACCTATCGTTAATTTGGATCGATGTGGTATTCGGGTCTCCAGACCTGGAATACCGGTATACGGAAACCCGATCCCGGTCTCATCGAAATCCAAAACGTATCTTTTAAGGCCAAGTTGTTTAAAGGTTTAAACAATTTAATTTAATTCAATACTTGAATTTACACAGCATTTAACACAGATAAATATCACACATTTATCACAGATATATCCAATATCATATCACAGAATATCATAGCATATCATTTAATAGATATCAACCAAATCAGATATTCTACACAAACAATCATCCATAAGCAACAATTATTAACCCTATATTATAATTAATTTAATTATCTTAAATTAAATTAATTACTTAAGAATTAATCATCTAACCTTGCTTAATCAATCATTAATTAATTACAATCTTTAATTAATTAATTACTCATTAAATATTAATCATCCTTGATTAATTATTCATTAATTACATAAAGTAATTATCCTTTAATTAATTTCACAAATTAATTATTCTTAATCATTTAACAGTAATTAACCTTTAGTTACTTTCATTAATTACATTAATTAATAATCCTTAATTAATTACTTCCATTAATTAATTAACTATAATTAATTACATTAATCCTTAATTACTTAAATTAATTAAACTTAAATTAATCACTTCTATTAATCCATCTTGATTATCATAAACAGTAATTATTATCCTGTAATTACTTACCTTAATTAATTAACTCCTTAGTTAATTATATTAATCTTTTAATTAATTATACCAAATAATTAATTCTTAATTACTTTTACAAAGTAATTATACTTCAATTACTTACCATTAAGTAATTTCCCTTATATCAATTACATCCTGTAATTATTACTAAGTAATTACACATATCAATCTTATTAAGTATTCATACTTAATCCTTATCAAGTGATTATCTTTAATTAATCTACAAATTAATTAACTTAAATCAATCACATTCATTTCATTTATTTACAATTGAGTAATCTATTCCTTAATTACCTTTAAACATTTTAATTAATTAAAGATTAATTATTCCTTTAATTATTAATTAATAAACCTTAATTATCAATTAATAAAACTTAATGACAATTAATTGATCTTTAATTATTAGTTAATTAATCCTTAATTAATTTCATTAATATCATTAGATTAATTTTAATTAATTAATCTTTCCTTAATTACCTTCAATTAATTAACTAATTAAATTTAATTGTTCTTTGATTACTTAACCATCATTAATATATTAAAAATCATTTTATCTTTAAAAACTTATCTAATTAATCTAGAAAATATATTATCATCATTATGTACAATAACTTAATATCTTCAAGTTAATTAAAAATCTAAAACATCATTAAAAACAAACCATTATCCTTTAAATCAGTTTCTACATTTAATCTATTAAATTTTAAATTATTTTTTTTTTTTTTTCAAAATAAACTTAGAAAAACAGAACTTATTGCATTTCAAAATCTGATATGTTCAAACATTCCAGACCCAAGACAACCCGCGTTAAACCCGATAGCACACTCGAGTCTTCCCCCTACTTCATTTCTTCGAGTCGCACTCACGAATTCTTGAGACCAAACCCGAGTACAACTGCTTCTTCCCAAATTCAACGTTTCGCCTGAAACAAACGTGCACGCGTGCACGATGCACGCCGACTGGACCACCTCTGATCATCGTCGACTTCACCGACACGTCACGCATCATCGCTGCAACCCACTCCGACCACCAATCCACAAGCATAAGCCCCTGATCGAAATCGAGTACACACAAACCCACTGGAGCAAAAACGATCGTCCAAGAATCACCTCGACCCGACAACCACGACCACCAGAGCCTTCGCGATCCCGACCATAGCTTCACCGACCAACCACGCACCTATTCCCCCACCACCGGTCGATTCTAATGCGTTGACGATGTAGCAGTAACCATCTTTTCGACCTCGTCCAAAAACTGACATTAAACCCTAAAATCATGTCGTTCATCCACTCTGATGATCTAGAAATGCTTCTAGCATTTTTCCCCTAATACCCGACCCACCAGAAAACTTCGACTTAAATCACGAGGCCAACAATGTCGCCGATCATCAGATTTTCCCCAAAACGTGATTTCTGTTCATCCCATAAATTCTCTTTCATTTCTATGTTAAAATTTTTGATTTAACTTTTAAAAATCACGTTTTCCAATGGAGATTACGACTATATAGGTGAATCCAAAAATTATTATACTTGAGTTTTTACCTGATTATAAATTTTTACTGTCTTTTCTTTATTTCCAGAAGAATACAAGTTTATTTTTCTTGAAAATAATTTTTAACCATAGCTTATGACTAAACAAACTAAATTTGTTTAAATTCCTAAGCCTAACAGAGATTAGAGTGAGAGGAATTGGAATTTTTAATCTAAGTTTTAAACTCTAAAACTAAGAACAGGGATGATCACTTATGTCCAGACTACTCACAGTGTCTTCTTTCATATAAACATGTATTTAAGATTTGAAACAATCATGCATACACATTTTCAAACAATCATACTTCAAGATCAACCACAATATCAAAACACATAAGTAGATAAGTGAGTTTGCTCACATTAAATAACAGAGAAGTATGTATTTATACATACTGATTTAGTACATGCATTTTATTTATTCAAGCATGCATTCACAGATAAAATCATATGCAAACCATATTACTATAAACATTCATCACAGCATTTAATTTTATTCTCAGATCTAAAAAAACTGTTTTAAAAATAAAGGTTTACTCACTTTTTTTTTAAAATGAATGAGCAGAGCTTGTATTTTGAAATCTGGGAATGTTTGGAAACTGGAAACTCGAATTGCTTTATTTCCTTAAAACTGCAAAGCTTTGGAAACTTTTGCTTTGGCTTCAGATATACTTGCATGCATACTTGAAGGATGGTTACAGGCTTGATATTACAGAGCTTTGGAAAATGCTTTACAGGGTTTAGTTTTTGAGGAAGTGTTTATAGGCTTTTGAAAAATGATTACAGGAGAATTTGTTACAGATTTTTGAACTTGAATTTGAGGAGTATTTTGATCTTGATTCTTGGATTCTCTGGTTTGAAAAGATTACAGACTTGCTTTGGAAATTTGTTTACAAGTCTGTTTTGATTTAGAGGAGATTACAGGCTTTTAATAGGGAATTACAGGGTTTTGATTTTTGTTTTTGAGTCGTTTACTTTGCTTGAATTTCTGGTTAGAGGAAAGTTTTACAGATTTGTTCTCTTGAGTTTAGAAAATGAGGAGATAGCAAAAGAGAATGGAAAGGAAGATAGGAGTTTAAATAGAGTTCATTTAGGATTTATTAAAATTAAAGAAAATAAAAATAAAAAGATGACACTTGTCTCATACTCTACTTATTCATTTAACACATATACTTACAAGCTCTATTATTCTAACACTTGTCATTAAGCATTTTTATTTATTTTTAAAAGATTTTAAAAACTTTTATATTTATTTCCTAATTAATAAATACATTTGTACTTTAATAAATGCTTTCTAAATTTTTACATAAATACAATGTTTAAAGAAAATAGAATATAAACCAATTATGATTTAAATAAAAACCATATAAAATATTTTAAGCTCATTTTTAAATGCTAATTTAAAAGCTTTTGTATTTATTCCTATTAAATAAATACTCTTCCCTTTCTATAAATATATTTCTTTAAAGAGAATAATACAAAACAAATCTTATTTTTAAATAAAACTTTTATTCATATATTTTAAATCCAAACTATATTATTATTTTATTTTAAGATATATATAAATCTTTAAATTCAATTTTTTAAATTCAATTTCAAAGTCAATTTAAAATCCAAATTAAAAATCAATTCAAATAAATATATATATTAGATTTAAATAATCACATTATTAATTGTCAATAATTATCCTATTTAAAATAAATTTAAATACACATATATATATACATTTTAAACAACCCTTATTAAATTTGAAATAATATGTCTATTTAAAATCTATTTATATCTATACTTAAAAACAACTCATTATTAAATTGTTTGAAAATAACTACTTTACCAATTAATTTAAAAGATTATCACATTTTAAATTCCCTGAAATCCCGGGATATCACATTCCTCCCCTCTTAAAAGAATTTCGTCCTCGAAATTTAAAACAAAAGATAATCCAAAAAATTTTATTTTATTTCAAAAATTTTCAAACAATTTTAGCATACCTACCAGCCAACACAAACAAACAACCAATTTCATCCAAACAACCAATTCAATCAAACAATCAATATTAGTTATCCGAATACAGATCCGGATAAGCTTCCTAAATTTCCACGAGTTTTCCAGGTATAAATACTGGGATACTCGCTCTATAGAACCCAAACAATCTATACTACTAAACTATAGATCTCCTACTCATCTAGATCTACAACAATAAACATGATATCAATCTACAGACAAGATCAACTCAACTACCAAAACTTCCCGAACTACTGGTTCCAAAACCAGAGATAGATCAAACACTGATCCTTACAAAACTCAGAAGAATCCAATATACTACGGAGCTAACTGCTGGTCTTACCCAATCTTATTGCTCCTTTTACCGAAGAAAATCTCAACAACCACCACAAAGTCTCCAACTTTGAATTCTAAATTCCTCCGTCTCTAATCTTCAGGACTCTTCTGACGATCCTGGCTGCCTACATCCTTACCGATCAGCTCAACCTTTACTGATGCTTCCAGAGACAAATTGGATCAAGAATAACTCAACATAGTGATCCTCTCAAGATTTACGAAAATCTACTCCACCATCAGTAGGCTACCACTTCTTCTCCTATCCGGAAAAGACAAAACAGATACACTCACCAATCTGGACTCAAATCTAAAAATATTTCCTGTAGAAATTCTCTAATCCCAAATCATTCCAACTTCCGGTTGCTTCCACTCTAGAACAGCTGCCATCTTGCTTCCGCTGCACCACTCTGATCTAGAGCAGATAAGAATGCCGTCGATGAACTCGAGCACAGACTAGACAACACTTCCTGGAAACACGGTTCAACAGATCATAAAAATAAAACTCAGAAGTTCCATAAAATACTGAGCTGTTTCACCAAATCCTTCCTCTAGGAGCTATCCTTCTGAACCACCGGTATAAATCCTGAAATCAAGTCGATACAGAACTCAATCTCAAATGCAGACAAACTTCTGACTTTGCTGAAGACATCCAGAAAATCTCTGATAACTCAAGAGAATACTCAACTATCGCAAGTCACTTTTGCGATCCACTCAGCCTAATTTCCAAAGAAACTGCTCTCTCTTTATCAAAGAGAACAACTTATGCTTATCTAGACAATCCATCGAAGAAATGGATCCACTCTACTGCTTCTGAACTCCACTCTAGAAAACTGCTTAGCCAGAAAACTTCCTGCCGGCACACGAAACACTCCGAGCTGCACTGCTGACCCAGATGCCAAAGACTTCTTGAGAAACTTGAAATCCAAACCAAACAGAAACACCATGCTGAACTCAGCCCCAACACCGAAGCAGTCATACTTCCTTAAACTTGCTCCAAAAGAAAACATCTTCAGAAACATCCAGTCACTGCATCTCATCACGCAACTACTTCTTCCTGAGATTGTCAAGATACCATCACTCGCTTCTGCGCATTCGACAGATTCAAATTCTACTCAAAGATGGACTCTGAACCTTCATAGGTTTCCTTCAGAGATCAGAAAAATCCTCACACCATATCAAAGCTTACTCGAGACGGTATTAGGTCTACAGTCTCGATAGATACATTTCCAACCTCAACATTCAAACTCCAACCATTGGTAGTCGTGTTTCACACACCACCACACTATCTACCTTTATATCTTATATTGGAAAACCCGAACAGGTAACCCAACAAATAGGTAGAATAAAAATATATATATAGTTAAAAATTTACAAATACGCTCTCTCAAGAAAGAATTCACTCCAAAGCCTAGGTATTCACTCAACCTAGCGCTCTGATACCAAATGTGACGACCCGGCTTTTTCTCCACAAAAAGTCGTATCATCAAGAAGAAAGAAAGGGATAGAAAAGAGATAAGATAGAGAAGAAAGTAAGAAACACATCAGAATCTAAACAGCGGAACGAATAAATTATATTAATCAAATAAGATATTACATTGTATCATATACATCAGAGATACACAGCTTATACAACACATACTAGACAGTTATAAACATCTGTCTAGTCATTACAACCCAAATACAACTCAACAAATGACTCATACAGACTAACACAGCGGAACACTATATCTACGAACGCTGAAGCCTCCTGCTCCATTGCTCCTCCAAGGATTCGTCAAAGCAAACCTGAATCCCTTGGCTACTCGTAAAAATTTGAGTACCCAAGGTTTTATAAAACAGAAAATAAACACTTGGGTCAGACATGGGTCTGGTGTGAGTAAACGGTTTAAATTGCTTAACTTCAAAACCTTTTGAAAACAAAGGTATCACGTAAGACTCCCCACAAATAAACATGGGTAAGTTTTTACCTTACGCTAACCAAAACATTTGATAGGAAATCCAGTTATATTATAATAGGGTCTAGGGTTTTCAAGTAAAATACAGAAATAGCTGGAATGCTTACATCTCACGTTCCAACATAGTTGGGCACAACTAAATCGTACGGCACTTATTGGATTTTGGATTCCATACAATGGCAGAGCTACCGGGGTACCGCTCGTCACAGTACGTGGCCTAGATCAACGTACCGAGGATCACTCCCAATCCTCTGCAACACAAGGCCGGAACATCCCTTACTGGATAATTCCCGCATAAGAAACCCCGCGGTTGGAGCCAGCAACCGCCCACACAGCCGAAATAAAAAGGGACTCTAGACAGGGGAATCTTATACTACTTGGGTGCTACCCACTAACCTTGCTGCACCTCCCCTGTTTTAGCCATTCCCGGTTTGATGAGGCTTGAGGCTACGATTACCTTTAATCAGAACACATCACTTAGAATGCTCATCGTCCACCTGACGATGTGCTGAAAGCATTCAATCCTTACAAGTTCGTTCTGGGTTCGAACGAAACCGAAGGCATTATCTCGTTACACTCGTTTTGGAATCACCCTCAGAGTTAACGACAATAACCCTTGCACTCTGAATCTTCATCTTCACTTGAGATTCACGACCTATCGTTAATTTGGATCGATGTGGTATTCGGGTCTCCAGACCTGGAATACCGGTATACGGAAACCCGATCCCGGTCTCATCGAAATCCAAAACGTATCTTTTAAGGCCAAGTTGTTTAAAGGTTTAAACAATTTAATTTAATTCAATACTTGAATTTACACAGCATTTAACACAGATAAATATCACACATTTATCACAGATATATCCAATATCATATCACAGAATATCATAGCATATCATTTAATAGATATCAACCAAATCAGATATTCTACACAAACAATCATCCATAAGCAACAATTATTAACCCTATATTATAATTAATTTAATTATCTTAAATTAAATTAATTACTTAAGAATTAATCATCTAACCTTGCTTAATCAATCATTAATTAATTACAATCTTTAATTAATTAATTACTCATTAAATATTAATCATCCTTGATTAATTATTCATTAATTACATAAAGTAATTATCCTTTAATTAATTTCACAAATTAATTATTCTTAATCATTTAACAGTAATTAACCTTTAGTTACTTTCATTAATTACATTAATTAATAATCCTTAATTAATTACTTCCATTAATTAATTAACTATAATTAATTACATTAATCCTTAATTACTTAAATTAATTAAACTTAAATTAATCACTTCTATTAATCCATCTTGATTATCATAAACAGTAATTATTATCCTGTAATTACTTACCTTAATTAATTAACTCCTTAGTTAATTATATTAATCTTTTAATTAATTATACCAAATAATTAATTCTTAATTACTTTTACAAAGTAATTATACTTCAATTACTTACCATTAAGTAATTTCCCTTATATCAATTACATCCTGTAATTATTACTAAGTAATTACACATATCAATCTTATTAAGTATTCATACTTAATCCTTATCAAGTGATTATCTTTAATTAATCTACAAATTAATTAACTTAAATCAATCACATTCATTTCATTTATTTACAATTGAGTAATCTATTCCTTAATTACCTTTAAACATTTTAATTAATTAAAGATTAATTATTCCTTTAATTATTAATTAATAAACCTTAATTATCAATTAATAAAACTTAATGACAATTAATTGATCTTTAATTATTAGTTAATTAATCCTTAATTAATTTCATTAATATCATTAGATTAATTTTAATTAATTAATCTTTCCTTAATTACCTTCAATTAATTAACTAATTAAATTTAATTGTTCTTTGATTACTTAACCATCATTAATATATTAAAAATCATTTTATCTTTAAAAACTTATCTAATTAATCTAGAAAATATATTATCATCATTATGTACAATAACTTAATATCTTCAAGTTAATTAAAAATCTAAAACATCATTAAAAACAAACCATTATCCTTTAAATCAGTTTCTACATTTAATCTATTAAATTTTAAATTATTATTTTTTTTTTCAAAATAAACTTAGAAAAACAGAACTTATTGCATTTCAAAATCTGATATGTTCAAACATTCCAGACCCAAGACAACCCGCGTTAAACCCGATAGCACACTCGAGTCTTCCCCCTACTTCATTTCTTCGAGTCGCACTCACGAATTCTTGAGACCAAACCCGAGTACAACTGCTTCTTCCCAAATTCAACGTTTCGCCTGAAACAAACGTGCACGCGTGCACGATGCACGCCGACTGGACCACCTCTGATCATCGTCGACTTCACCGACACGTCACGCATCATCGCTGCAACCCACTCCGACCACCAATCCACAAGCATAAGCCCCTGATCGAAATCGAGTACACACAAACCCACTGGAGCAAAAACGATCGTCCAAGAATCACCTCGACCCGACAACCACGACCACCAGAGCCTTCGCGATCCCGACCATAGCTTCACCGACCAACCACGCACCTATTCCCCCACCACCGGTCGATTCTAATGCGTTGACGATGTAGCAGTAACCATCTTTTCGACCTCGTCCAAAAACTGACATTAAACCCTAAAATCATGTCGTTCATCCACTCTGATGATCTAGAAATGCTTCTAGCATTTTTCCCCTAATACCCGACCCACCAGAAAACTTCGACTTAAATCACGAGGCCAACAATGTCGCCGATCATCAGATTTTCCCCAAAACGTGATTTCTGTTCATCCCATAAATTCTCTTTCATTTCTATGTTAAAATTTTTGATTTAACTTTTAAAAATCACGTTTTCCAATGGAGATTACGACTATATAGGTGAATCCAAAAATTATTATACTTGAGTTTTTACCTGATTATAAATTTTTACTGTCTTTTCTTTATTTCCAGAAGAATACAAGTTTATTTTTCTTGAAAATAATTTTTAACCATAGCTTATGACTAAACAAACTAAATTTGTTTAAATTCCTAAGCCTAACAGAGATTAGAGTGAGAGGAATTGGAATTTTTAATCTAAGTTTTAAACTCTAAAACTAAGAACAGGGATGATCACTTATGTCCAGACTACTCATAGTGTCTTCTTTCATATAAACATGTATTTAAGATTTGAAACAATCATGCATACACATTTTCAAACAATCATACTTCAAGATCAACCACAATATCAAAACACATAAGTAGATAAGTGAGTTTGCTCACATTAAATAACAGAGAAGTATGTATTTATACATACTGATTTAGTACATGCATTTTATTTATTCAAGCATGCATTCACAGATAAAATCATATGCAAACCATATTACTATAAACATTCATCACAGCATTTAATTTTATTCTCAGATCTAAAAAAAACTGTTTTAAAAATAAAGGTTTACTCACTTTTTTTTTAAAATGAATGAGCAGAGCTTGTATTTTGAAATCTGGGAATGTTTGGAAACTGGAAACTCGAATTGCTTTATTTCCTTAAAACTGCAAAGCTTTGGAAACTTTTGCTTTGGCTTCAGATATACTTGCATGCATACTTGAAGGATGGTTACAGGCTTGATATTACAGAGCTTTGGAAAATGCTTTACAGGGTTTAGTTTTTGAGGAAGTGTTTACAGGCTTTTGAAAAATGATTACAGGAGAATTTGTTACAGATTTTTGAACTTGAATTTGAGGAGTATTTTGATCTTGATTCTTGGATTCTCTGGTTTGAAAAGATTACAGACTTGCTTTGGAAATTTGTTTACAAGTCTGTTTTGATTTAGAGGAGATTACAGGCTTTTAATAGGGAATTACAGGGTTTTGATTTTTGTTTTTGAGTCGTTTACTTTGCTTGAATTTCTGGTTAGAGGAAAGTTTTACAGATTTGTTCTCTTGAGTTTAGAAAATGAGGAGATAGCAAAAGAGAATGGAAAGGAAGATAGGAGTTTAAATAGAGTTCATTTAGGATTTATTAAAATTAAAGAAAATAAAAATAAAAAGATGACACTTGTCTCATACTCTACTTATTCATTTAACACATATACTTACAAGCTCTATTATTCTAACACTTGTCATTAAGCATTTTTATTTATTTTTAAAAGATTTTAAAAACTTTTATATTTATTTCCTAATTAATAAATACATTTGTACTTTAATAAATGCTTTCTAAATTTTTACATAAATACAATGTTTAAAGAAAATAGAATATAAACCAATTATGATTTAAATAAAAACCATATAAAATATTTTAAGCTCATTTTTAAATGCTAATTTAAAAGCTTTTGTATTTATTCCTATTAAATAAATACTCTTCCCTTTCTATAAATATATTTCTTTAAAGAGAATAATACAAAACAAATCTTATTTTTAAATAAAACTTTTATTCATATATTTTAAATCCAAACTATGTTATTATTTTATTTTAAGATATATATAAATCTTTAAATTCAATTTTTTAAATTCAATTTCAAAGTCAATTTAAAATCCAAATTAAAAATCAATTCAAATAAATATATATATTAGATTTAAATAATCACATTATTAATTGTCAATAATTATCCTATTTAAAATAAATTTAAATACACATATATATATACATTTTAAATAACCCTTATTAAATTTGAAATAATATGTCTATTTAAAATCTATTTATATCTATACTTAAAAACAACTCATTATTAAATTGTTTGAAAATAACTACTTTACCAATTAATTTAAAAGATTATCACATTTTAAATTCCCTGAAATCCCGGGATATCACATTCCTCCCCTCTTAAAAGAATTTCGTCCTCGAAATTTAAAACAAAAGATAATCCAAAAAATTTTATTTTATTTCAAAAATTTTCAAACAATTTTAGCATACCTACCAGCCAACACAAACAAACAACCAATTTCATCCAAACAACCAATTCAATCAAACAATCAATATTAGTTATCCGAATACAGATCCGGATAAGCTTCCTAAATTTCCACGAGTTTTCCAGGTATAAATACTGGGATACTCGCTCTATAGAACCCAAACAATCTATACTACTAAACTATAGATCTCCTACTCATCTAGATCTACAACAATAAACATGATATCAATCTACAGACAAGATCAACTCAACTACCAAAACTTCCCGAACTACTGGTTCCAAAACCAGAGATAGATCAAACACTGATCCTTACAAAACTCAGAAGAATCCAATATACTACGGAGCTAACTGCTGGTCTTACCCAATCTTATTGCTCCTTTTACCGAAGAAAATCTCAACAACCACCACAAAGTCTCCAACTTTGAATTCTAAATTCCTCCGTCTCTAATCTTCAGGACTCTTCTGACGATCCTGGCTGCCTACATCCTTACCGATCAGCTCAACCTTTACTGATGCTTCCAGAGACAAATTGGATCAAGAATAACTCAACATAGTGATCCTCTCAAGATTTACGAAAATCTACTCCACCATCAGTAGGCTACCACTTCTTCTCCTATCCGGAAAAGACAAAACAGATACACTCACCAATCTGGACTCAAATCTAAAAATATTTCCTGTAGAAATTCTCTAATCCCAAATCATTCCAACTTCCGGTTGCTTCCACTCTAGAACAGCTGCCATCTTGCTTCCGCTGCACCACTCTGATCTAGAGCAGATAAGAATGTCGTCGATGAACTCGAGCACAGACTAGACAACACTTCCTGGAAACACGGTTCAACAGATCATAAAAATAAAACTCAGAAGTTCCATAAAATACTGAGCTGTTTCACCAAATCCTTCCTCTAGGAGCTATCCTTCTGAACCACCGGTATAAATCCTGAAATCAAGTCGATACAGAACTCAATCTCAAATGCAGACAAACTTCTGACTTTGCTGAAGACATCCAGAAAATCTCTGATAACTCAAGAGAATACTCAACTATCGCAAGTCACTTTTGCGATCCACTCAGCCTAATTTCCAAAGAAACTGCTCTCTCTTTATCAAAGAGAACAACTTATGCTTATCTAGACAATCCATCGAAGAAATGGATCCACTCTACTGCTTCTGAACTCCACTCTAGAAAATTGCTTAGCCAGAAAACTTCCTGCCGGCACACGAAACACTCCGAGCTGCACTGCTGACCCAGATGCCAAAGACTTCTTGAGAAACTCGAACTCCAAACCAAACAGAAACACCATGCTGAACTCAGCCCCAACACCGAAGCAGTCATACTTCCTTAAACTTGCTCCAAAAGAAAACATCTTCAGAAACATCCAGTCACTGCATCTCATCACGCAACTACTTCTTCCTGAGATTGTCAAGATACCATCACTCGCTTCTGCGCATTCGACAGATTCAAATTCTACTCAAAGATGGACTCTGAACCTTCATAGGTTTCCTTCAGAGATCAGAAAAATCCTCACACCATATCAAAGCTTACTCGAGACGGTATTAGGTCTACAGTCTCGATAGATACATTTCCAACCTCAACATTCAAACTCCAACCATTGGTAGTCGTGTTTCACACACCACCACCCTATCTACCTTTATATCTTATATTGGAAAACCCGAACAGGTAACCCAACAAATAGGTAGAATAAAAATATATATATAGTTAAAAATTTACAAATACGCTCTCTCAAGAAAGAATTCACTCCAAAGCCTAGGTATTCACTCAACCTAGCGCTCTGATACCAAATGTGACGACCCGGCTTTTTCTCCACAAAAAGTCGTATCATCAAGAAGAAAGAAAGGGATAGAAAAGAGATAAGATAGAGAAGAAAGAAAGGAACACATCAGAATCTAAACAGCGGAACGAATAAATTATATTAATCAAATAAGATATTACATTGTATCATATACATCAGAGATACACAGCTTATACAACACATACTAGACAGTTATAAACATCTGTCTAGTCATTACAACCCAAATACAACTCAACAAATGACTCATACAGACTAACACAGCGGAACACTATATCTACGAACGCTGAAGCCTCCTGCTCCATTGCTCCTCCAAGGATTCGTCAAAGCAAACCTGAATCCCTTGGCTACTCGTAAAAATTTGAGTACCCAAGGTTTTATAAAACAGAAAATAAACACTTGGGTCAGAC
Source organism: Allium fistulosum (assembly GCA_030737815.1). Taxonomy (NCBI): domain Eukaryota; kingdom Viridiplantae; phylum Streptophyta; class Magnoliopsida; order Asparagales; family Amaryllidaceae; genus Allium; species Allium fistulosum. The sequence goes on from CM060902.1 coordinate 896,924,851, forward strand.
ATGGGTCTGGTGTGAGTAAACGGTTTAAATTGCTTAACTTCAAAACCTTTTGAAAACAAAGGTATCACGTAAGACTCCCCACAAATAAACATGGGTAAGTTTTTACCTTACGCTAACCAAAACATTTGATAGGAAATCCAGTTATATTATAATAGGGTCTAGGGTTTTCAAGTAAAATACAGAAATAGCTGGAATGCTTACATCTCACGTTCCAACATAGTTGGGCACAACTAAATCGTACGGCACTTATTGGATTTTGGATTCCATACAATGGCAGAGCTACCGGGGTACCGCTCGTCACAGTACGTGGCCTAGATCAACGTACCGAGGATCACTCCCAATCCCCTGCAACACAAGGCCGGAACATCCCTTACTGGATAATTCCCGCATAAGAAACCCCGCGGTTGGAGCCAGCAACCGCCCACACAGCCGAAATAAAAAGGGACTCTAGACAGGGGAATCTTATACTACTTGGGTGCTACCCACTAACCTTGCTGCACCTCCCCTGTTTTAGCCATTCCCGGTTTGATGAGGCTTGAGGCTACGATTACCTTTAATCAGAACACATCACTTAGAATGCTCATCGTCCACCTGACGATGTGCTGAAAGCATTCAATCCATACAAGTTCGTTCTGGGTTCGAACGAAACCGAAGGCATTATCTCGTTACACTCGTTTTGGAATCACCCTCAGAGTTAACGACAATAACCCTTGCACTCTGAATCTTCATCTTCACTTGAGATTCACGACCTATCGTTAATTTGGATCGATGTGGTATTCGGGTCTCCAGACCTGGAATACCGGTATACGGAAACCCGATCCCGGTCTCATCGAAATCCAAAACGTATCTTTTAAGGCCAAGTTGTTTAAAGGTTTAAACAATTTAATTTAATTCAATACTTGAATTTACACAGCATTTAACACAGATAAATATCACACATTTATCACAGATATATCCAATATCATATCACAGAATATCATAGCATATCATTTAATAGATATCAACCAAATCAAATATTCTACACAAACAATCATCCATAAGCAACAATTATTAACCCTATATTATAATTAATTTAATTATCTTAAATTAAATTAATTACTTAAGAATTAATCATCTAACCTTGCTTAATCAATCATTAATTAATTACAATCTTTAATTAATTAATTACTCATTAAATATTAATCATCCTTGATTAATTATTCATTAATTACATAAAGTAATTATCCTTTAATTAATTTCACAAATTAATTATTCTTAATCATTTAACAGTAATTAACCTTTAGTTACTTTCATTAATTACATTAATTAATAATCCTTAATTAATTACTTCCATTAATTAATTAACTATAATTAATTACATTAATCCTTAATTACTTAAATTAATTAAACTTAAATTAATCACTTCTATTAATCCATCTTGATTATCATAAACAGTAATTATTATCCTGTAATTACTTACCTTAATTAATTAACTCCTTAGTTAATTATATTAATCTTTTAATTAATTATACCAAATAATTAATTCTTAATTACTTTTACAAAGTAATTATACTTCAATTACTTACCATTAAGTAATTTCCCTTATATCAATTACATCCTGTAATTATTACTAAGTAATTACACATATCAATCTTATTAAGTATTCATACTTAATCCTTATCAAGTGATTATCTTTAATTAATCTACAAATTAATTAACTTAAATCAATCACATTCATTTCATTTATTTACAATTGAGTAATCTATTCCTTAATTACCTTTAAACATTTTAATTAATTAAAGATTAATTATTCCTTTAATTATTAATTAATAAACCTTAATTATCAATTAATAAAACTTAATGACAATTAATTGATCTTTAATTATTAGTTAATTAATCCTTAATTAATTTCATTAATATCATTAGATTAATTTTAATTAATTAATCTTTCCTTAATTACCTTCAATTAATTAACTAATTAAATTTAATTGTTCTTTGATTACTTAACCATCATTAATATATTAAAAATCATTTTATCTTTAAAAACTTATCTAATTAATCTAGAAAATATATTATCATCATTATGTACAATAACTTAATATCTTCAAGTTAATTAAAAATCTAAAACATCATTAAAAACAAACCATTATCCTTTAAATCAGTTTCTACATTTAATCTATTAAATTTTAAATTTTTTTTTTTTTTTTTTCAAAATAAACTTAGAAAAACAGAACTTATTGCATTTCAAAATCTGATATGTTCAAACATTCCAGACCCAAGACAACCCGCGTTAAACCCGATAGCACACTCGAGTCTTCCCCCTACTTCATTTCTTCGAGTCGCACTCACGAATTCTTGAGACCAAACCCGAGTACAACTGCTTCTTCCCAAATTCAACGTTTCGCCTGAAACAAACGTGCACGCGTGCACGATGCACGCCGACTGGACCACCTCTGATCATCGTCGACTTCACCGACACGTCACGCATCATCGCTGCAACCCACTCCGACCACCAATCCACAAGCATAAGCCCCTGATCGAAATCGAGTACACACAAACCCACTGGAGCAAAAACGATCGTCCAAGAATCACCTCGACCCGACAACCACGACCACCAGAGCCTTCGCGATCCCGACCATAGCTTCACCGACCAACCACGCACCTATTCCCCCACCACCGGTCGATTCTAATGCGTTGACGATGTAGCAGTAACCATCTTTTCGACCTCGTCCAAAAACTGACATTAAACCCTAAAATCATGTCGTTCATCCACTCTGATGATCTAGAAATGCTTCTAGCATTTTTCCCCTAATACCCGACCCACCAGAAAACTTCGACTTAAATCACGAGGCCAACAATGTCGCCGATCATCAGATTTTCCCCAAAACGTGATTTCTGTTCATCCCATAAATTCTCTTTCATTTCTATGTTAAAATTTTTGATTTAACTTTTAAAAATCACGTTTTCCAATGGAGATTACGACTATATAGGTGAATCCAAAAATTATTATACTTGAGTTTTTACCTGATTATAAATTTTTACTGTCTTTTCTTTATTTCCAGAAGAATACAAGTTTATTTTTCTTGAAAATAATTTTTAACCATAGCTTATGACTAAACAAACTAAATTTGTTTAAATTCCTAAGCCTAACAGAGATTAGAGTGAGAGGAATTGGAATTTTTAATCTAAGTTTTAAACTCTAAAACTAAGAACAGGGATGATCACTTATGTCCAGACTACTCACAGTGTCTTCTTTCATATAAACATGTATTTAAGATTTGAAACAATCATGCATACACATTTTCAAACAATCATACTTCAAGATCAACCACAATATCAAAACACATAAGTAGATAAGTGAGTTTGCTCACATTAAATAACAGAGAAGTATGTATTTATACATACTGATTTAGTACATGCATTTTATTTATTCAAGCATGCATTCACAGATAAAATCATATGCAAACCATATTACTATAAACATTCATCACAGCATTTAATTTTATTCTCAGATCTAAAAAAAACTGTTTTAAAAATAAAGGTTTACTCACTTTTTTTTTAAAATGAATGAGCAGAGCTTGTATTTTGAAATCTGGGAATGTTTGGAAACTGGAAACTCGAATTGCTTTATTTCCTTAAAACTGCAAAGCTTTGGAAACTTTTGCTTTGGCTTCAGATATACTTGCATGCATACTTGAAGGATGGTTACAGGCTTGATATTACAGAGCTTTGGAAAATGCTTTACAGGGTTTAGTTTTTGAGGAAGTGTTTACAGGCTTTTGAAAAATGATTACAGGAGAATTTGTTACAGATTTTTGAACTTGAATTTGAGGAGTATTTTGATCTTGATTCTTGGATTCTCTGGTTTGAAAAGATTACAGACTTGCTTTGGAAATTTGTTTACAAGTCTGTTTTGATTTAGAGGAGATTACAGGCTTTTAATAGGGAATTACAGGGTTTTGATTTTTGTTTTTGAGTCGTTTACTTTGCTTGAATTTCTGGTTAGAGGAAAGTTTTACAGATTTGTTCTCTTGAGTTTAGAAAATGAGGAGCTAGCAAAAGAGAATGGAAAGGAAGATAGGAGTTTAAATAGAGTTCATTTAGGATTTATTAAAATTAAAGAAAATAAAAATAAAAAGATGACACTTGTCTCATACTCTACTTATTCATTTAACACATATACTTACAAGCTCTATTATTCTAACACTTGTCATTAAGCATTTTTATTTATTTTTAAAAGATTTTAAAAACTTTTATATTTATTTCCTAATTAATAAATACATTTGTACTTTAATAAATGCTTTCTAAATTTTTACATAAATACAATGTTTAAAGAAAATAGAATATAAACCAATTATGATTTAAATAAAAACCATATAAAATATTTTAAGCTCATTTTTAAATGCTAATTTAAAAGCTTTTGTATTTATTCCTATTAAATAAATACTCTTCCCTTTCTATAAATATATTTCTTTAAAGAGAATAATACAAAACAAATCTTATTTTTAAATAAAACTTTTATTCATATATTTTAAATCCAAACTATATTATTATTTTATTTTAAGATATATATAAATCTTTAAATTCAATTTTTTAAATTCAATTTCAAAGTCAATTTAAAATCCAAATTAAAAATCAATTCAAATAAATATATATATTAGATTTAAATAATCACATTATTAATTGTCAATAATTATCCTATTTAAAATAAATTTAAATACACATATATATATACATTTTAAACAACCCTTATTAAATTTGAAATAATATGTCTATTTAAAATCTATTTATATCTATACTTAAAAACAACTCATTATTAAATTGTTTGAAAATAACTACTTTACCAATTAATTTAAAAGATTATCACATTTTAAATTCCCTGAAATCCCGGGATATCACATTCCTCCCCTCTTAAAAGAATTTCGTCCTCGAAATTTAAAACAAAAGATAATCCAAAAAATTTTATTTTATTTCAAAAATTTTCAAACAATTTTAGCATACCTACCAGCCAACACAAACAAACAACCAATTTCATCCAAACAACCAATTCAATCAAACAATCAATATTAGTTATCCGAATACTGATCCGGATAAGCTTCCTAAATTTCCACGAGTTTTCCAGGTATAAATACTGGGATACTCGCTCTATAGAACCCAAACAATCTATACTACTAAACTATAGATCTCCTACTCATCTAGATCTACAACAATAAACATGATATCAATCTACAGACAAGATCAACTCAACTACCAAAACTTCCCGAACTACTGGTTCCAAAACCAGAGATAGATCAAACACTGATCCTTACAAAACTCAGAAGAATCCAATATACTACGGAGCTAACTGCTGGTCTTACCCAATCTTATTGCTCCTTTTACCGAAGAAAATCTCAACAACCACCACAAAGTCTCCAACTTTGAATTCTAAATTCCTCCGTCTCTAATCTTCAGGACTCTTCTGACGATCCTGGCTGCCTACATCCTTACCGATCAGCTCAACCTTTACTGATGCTTCCAGAGACAAATTGGATCAAGAATAACTCAACATAGTGATCCTCTCAAGATTTACGAAAATCTACTCCACCATCAGTAGGCTACCACTTCTTCTCCTATCCGGAAAAGACAAAACAGATACACTCACCAATCTGGACTCAAATCTAAAAATATTTCCTGTAGAAATTCTCTAATCCCAAATCATTCCAACTTCCGGTTGCTTCCACTCTAGAACAGCTGCCATCTTGCTTCCGCTGCACCACTCTGATCTAGAGCAGATAAGAATGCCGTCGATGAACTCGAGCACAGACTAGACAACACTTCCTGGAAACACGGTTCAACAGATCATAAAAATAAAACTCAGAAGTTCCATAAAATACTGAGCTGTTTCACCAAATCCTTCCTCTAGGAGCTATCCTTCTGAACCACCGGTATAAATCCTGAAATCAAGTCGATACAGAACTCAATCTCAAATGCAGACAAACTTCTGACTTTGCTGAAGACATCCAGAAAATCTCTGATAACTCAAGAGAATACTCAACTATCGCAAGTCACTTTTGCGATCCACTCAGCCTAATTTCCAAAGAAACTGCTCTCTCTTTATCAAAGAGAACAACTTATGCTTATCTAGACAATCCATCGAAGAAATGGATCCACTCTACTGCTTCTGAACTCCACTCTAGAAAACTGCTTAGCCAGAAAACTTCCTGCCGGCACACGAAACACTCCGAGCTGCACTGCTGACCCAGATGCCAAAGACTTCTTGAGAAACTCGAACTCCAAACCAAACAGAAACACCATGCTGAACTCAGCCCCAACACCGAAGCAGTCATACTTCCTTAAACTTGCTCCAAAAGAAAACATCTTCAGAAACATCCAGTCACTGCATCTCATCACGCAACTACTTCTTCCTGAGATTGTCAAGATACCATCACTCGCTTCTGCGCATTCGACAGATTCAAATTCTACTCAAAGATGGACTCTGAACCTTCATAGGTTTCCTTCAGAGATCAGAAAAATCCTCACACCATATCAAAACTTACTCGAGACGGTATTAGGTCTACAGTCTCGATAGATACATTTCCAACCTCAACATTCAAACTCCAACCATTGGTAGTCGTGTTTCACACACCACCACCCTATCTACCTTTATATCTTATATTGGAAAACCCGAACAGGTAACCCAACAAATAGGTAGAATAAAAATATATATATAGTTAAAAATTTACAAATACGCTCTCTCAAGAAAGAATTCACTCCAAAGCCTAGGTATTCACTCAACCTAGCGCTCTGATACCAAATGTGACAACCCGGCTTTTTCTCCACAAAAAGTCGTATCATCAAGAAGAAAGAAAGGGATAGAAAAGAGATAAGATAGAGAAGAAAGAAAGAAACACATCAGAATCTAAACAGCGGAACGAATAAATTATATTAATCAAATAAGATATTACATTGTATCATATACATCAGAGATACACAGCTTATACAACACATACTAGACAGTTATAAACATCTGTCTAGTCATTACAACCCAAATACAACTCAACAAATGACTCATACAGACTAACACAGCGGAACACTATATCTACGAACGCTGAAGCCTCCTGCTCCATTGCTCCTCCAAGGATTCGTCAAAGCAAACCTGAATCCCTTGGCTACTCGTAAAAATTTGAGTACCCAAGGTTTTATAAAACAGAAAATAAACACTTGGGTCAGACATGGGTCTGGTGTGAGTAAACGGTTTAAATTGCTTAACTTCAAAACCTTTTGAAAACAAAGGTATCACGTAAGACTCCCCACAAATAAACATGGGTAAGTTTTTACCTTACGCTAACCAAAACATTTGATAGGAAATCCAGTTATATTATAATAGGGTCTAGGGTTTTCAAGTAAAATACAGAAATAGCTGGAATGCTTACATCTCACGTTCCAACATAGTTGGGCACAACTAAATCGTACGGCACTTATTGGATTTTGGATTCCATACAATGGCAGAGCTACCGGGGTACCGCTCGTCACAGTACGTGGCCTAGATCAACGTACCGAGGATCACTCCCAATCCCCTGCAACACAAGGCCGGAACATCCCTTACTGGATAATTCCCGCATAAGAAACCCCGCGGTTGGAGCCAGCAACCGCCCACACAGCCGAAATAAAAAGGGACTCTAGACAGGGGGAATCTTATACTACTTGGGTGCTACCCACTAACCTTGCTGCACCTCCCCTGTTTTAGCCATTCCCGGTTTGATGAGGCTTGAGGCTACGATTACCTTTAATCAGAACACATCACTTAGAATGCTCATCGTCCACCTGACGATGTGCTGAAAGCATTCAATCCATACAAGTTCGTTCTGGGTTCGAACGAAACCGAAGGCATTATCTCGTTACACTCGTTTTGGAATCACCCTCAGAGTTAACGACAATAACCCTTGCACTCTGAATCTTCATCTTCACTTGAGATTCACGACCTATCGTTAATTTGGATCGATGTGGTATTCGGGTCTCCAGACCTGGAATACCGGTATACGGAAACCCGATCCCGGTCTCATCGAAATCCAAAACGTATCTTTTAAGGCCAAGTTGTTTAAAGGTTTAAACAATTTAATTTAATTCAATACTTGAATTTACACAGCATTTAACACAGATAAATATCACACATTTATCACAGATATATCCAATATCATATCACAGAATATCATAGCATATCATTTAATAGATATCAACCAAATCAGATATTCTACACAAACAATCATCCATAAGCAACAATTATTAACCCTATATTATAATTAATTTAATTATCTTAAATTAAATTAATTACTTAAGAATTAATCATCTAACCTTGCTTAATCAATCATTAATTAATTACAATCTTTAATTAATTAATTACTCATTAAATATTAATCATCCTTGATTAATTATTCATTAATTACATAAAGTAATTATCCTTTAATTAATTTCACAAATTAATTATTCTTAATCATTTAACAGTAATTAACCTTTAGTTACTTTCATTAATTACATTAATTAATAATCCTTAATTAATTACTTCCATTAATTAATTAACTATAATTAATTACATTAATCCTTAATTACTTAAATTAATTAAACTTAAATTAATCACTTCTATTAATCCATCTTGATTATCATAAACAGTAATTATTATCCTGTAATTACTTACCTTAATTAATTAACTCCTTAGTTAATTATATTAATCTTTTAATTAATTATACCAAATAATTAATTCTTAATTACTTTTACAAAGTAATTATACTTCAATTACTTACCATTAAGTAATTTCCCTTATATCAATTACATCCTGTAATTATTACTAAGTAATTACACATATCAATCTTATTAAGTATTCATACTTAATCCTTATCAAGTGATTATCTTTAATTAATCTACAAATTAATTAACTTAAATCAATCACATTCATTTCATTTATTTACAATTGAGTAATCTATTCCTTAATTACCTTTAAACATTTTAATTAATTAAAGATTAATTATTCCTTTAATTATTAATTAATAAACCTTAATTATCAATTAATAAAACTTAATGACAATTAATTGATCTTTAATTATTAGTTAATTAATCCTTAATTAATTTCATTAATATCATTAGATTAATTTTAATTAATTAATCTTTCCTTAATTACCTTCAATTAATTAACTAATTAAATTTAATTGTTCTTTGATTACTTAACCATCATTAATATATTAAAAATCATTTTATCTTTAAAAACTTATCTAATTAATCTAGAAAATATATTATCATCATTATGTACAATAACTTAATACCTTCAAGTTAATTAAAAATCTAAAACATCATTAAAAACAAACCATTATCCTTTAAATCAGTTTCTACATTTAATCTATTAAATTTTAAATTATTTTTTTTTTTTTCAAAATAAACTTAGAAAAACAGAACTTATTGCATTTCAAAATCTGATATGTTCAAACATTCCAGACCCAAGACAACCCGCGTTAAACCCGATAGCACACTCGAGTCTTCCCCCTACTTCATTTCTTCGAGTCGCACTCACGAATTCTTGAGACCAAACCCGAGTACAACTCCTTCTTCCCAAATTCAACGTTTCGCCTGAAACAAACGTGCACGCGTGCACGATGCACGCCGACTGGACCACCTCTGATCATCGTCGACTTCACCGACACGTCACGCATCATCGCTGCAACCCACTCCGACCACCAATCCACAAGCATAAGCCCCTGATCGAAATCGAGTACACACAAACCCACTGGAGCAAAAACGATCGTCCAAGAATCACCTCGACCCAACAACCACGACCACCAGAGCCTTCGCGATCCCGACCATAGCTTCACCGACCAACCACGCACCTATTCCCCCACCACCGGTCGATTCTAATGCGTTGACGATGTAGCAGTAACCATCTTTTCGACCTCGTCCAAAAACTGACATTAAACCCTAAAATCATGTCGTTCATCCACTCTGATGATCTAGAAATGCTTCTAGCATTTTTCCCCTAATACCCGACCCACCAGAAAACTTCGACTTAAATCACGAGGCCAACAATGTCGCCGATCATCAGATTTTCCCCAAAACGTGATTTCTGTTCATCCCATAAATTCTCTTTCATTTCTATGTTAAAATTTTTGATTTAACTTTTAAAAATCACGTTTTCCAATGGAGATTACGACTATATAGGTGAATCCAAAAATTATTATACTTGAGTTTTTACCTGATTATAAATTTTTACTGTCTTTTCTTTATTTCCAGAAGAATACAAGTTTATTTTTCTTGAAAATAATTTTTAACCATAGCTTATGACTAAACAAACTAAATTTGTTTAAATTCCTAAGCCTAACAGAGATTAGAGTGAGAGGAATTGGAATTTTTAATCTAAGTTTTAAACTCTAAAACTAAGAACAGGGATGATCACTTATGTCCAGACTACTCACAGTGTCTTCATTCATATAAACATGTATTTAAGATTTGAAACAATCATGCATACACATTTTCAAACAATCATACTTCAAGATCAACCACAATATCAAAACACATAAGTAGATAAGTGAGTTTGCTCACATTAAATAACAGAGAAGTATGTATTTATACATACTGATTTAGTACATGCATTTTATTTATTCAAGCATGCATTCACAGATAAAATCATATGCAAACCATATTACTATAAACATTCATCACAGCATTTAATTTTATTCTCAGATCTAAAAAAACTGTTTTAAAAATAAAGGTTTACTCACTTTTTTTTTAAAATGAATGAGCAGAGCTTGTATTTTGAAATCTGGGAATGTTTGGAAACTGGAAACTCGAATTGCTTTATTTCCTTAAAACTGCAAAGCTTTGGAAACTTTTGCTTTGGCTTCAGATATACTTGCATGCATACTTGAAGGATGGTTACAGGCTTGATATTACAGAGCTTTGGAAAATGCTTTACAGGGTTTAGTTTTTGAGGAAGTGTTTACAGGCTTTTGAAAAATGATTACAGGAGAATTTGTTACAGATTTTTGAACTTGAATTTGAGGAGTATTTTGATCTTGATTCTTGGATTCTCTGGTTTGAAAAGATTACAGACTTGCTTTGGAAATTTGTTTACAAGTCTGTTTTGATTTAGAGGAGATTACAGGCTTTTAATAGGGAATTACAGGGTTTTGATTTTTGTTTTTGAGTCGTTTACTTTGCTTGAATTTCTGGTTAGAGGAAAGTTTTACAGATTTGTTCTCTTGAGTTTAGAAAATGAGGAGATAGCAAAAGAGAATGGAAAGGAAGATAGGAGTTTAAATAGAGTTCATTTAGGATTTATTAAAATTAAAGAAAATAAAAATAAAAAGATGACACTTGTCTCATACTCTACTTATTCATTTAACACATATACTTACAAGCTCTATTATTCTAACACTTGTCATTAAGCATTTTTATTTATTTTTAAAAGATTTTAAAAACTTTTATATTTATTTCCTAATTAATAAATACATTTGTACTTTAATAAATGCTTTCTAAATTTTTACATAAATACAATGTTTAAAGAAAATAGAATATAAACCAATTATGATTTAAATAAAAACCATATAAAATATTTTAAGCTCATTTTTAAATGCTAATTTAAAAGCTTTTGTATTTATTCCTATTAAATAAATACTCTTCCCTTTCTATAAATATATTTCTTTAAAGAGAATAATACAAAACAAATCTTATTTTTAAATAAAACTTTTATTCATATATTTTAAATCCAAACTATATTATTATTTTATTTTAAGATATATATAAATCTTTAAATTCAATTTTTTAAATTCAATTTCAAAGTCAATTTAAAATCCAAATTAAAAATCAATTCAAATAAATATATATATTAGATTTAAATAATCACATTATTAATTGTCAATAATTATCCTATTTAAAATAAATTTAAATACACATATATATATACATTTTAAACAACCCTTATTAAATTTGAAATAATATGTCTATTTAAAATCTATTTATATCTATACTTAAAAACAACTCATTATTAAATTGTTTGAAAATAACTACTTTACCAATTAATTTAAAAGATTATCACATTTTAAATTCCCTGAAATCCCGGGATATCACAATTATCTCCTTCGAACATTTCAACTTGTTGAAAATGCGATTGTTCCTTTATTGCGATAGAACGATAGTGAATTTCTTTAGGATTCAAAGAAGAATGCCTCCCTTACTGCATTTCCATCTAGTTGCTTTAGAAATACAATACTATTCAATGAAGGATATGAAACTGGATGATGTAACCTAAGATTCAAAAAGATAACTCTCTAGACCTTATAGGAATAGGAACAGTTGAAGAACAAATGACTATTATTTTTAGGAGCACTATTGCAAGAACACACATTGAATTATTTATAGTACCCATTAACTATAAGTTATCTTGTGTGTGATTAGCATTTATATCTATTGTATATACATATATATTATACATAAAAACGTACATGCATGCATGCATGCATACCTCATATGATAATTTTATATACATATCAAGGTAATATATATGCCTAAGAGTGTGTATGTGTATTTGTGTTTAAATATACTAAGATATATGTATATGGCTTGTATACATACATACATACATACATACATACATACATACATACATATATAGTCTAAACATATATACATATACATACATACACATACATATACATACATACACACACGCACACGCGCACACACACAGACACACACACACACACACACATATATATATATATATATATATATCCATTTACGTATAAAATTATGCTTATATATTCCAAATATAATACTTATAAATTTAAATTTAAAATACATTTAATTGACTAAGTAAAAAATTAAAATATCTTAATTTAAACCAAATTTGATTTGGTAAAAATATCTTTTATTTAAATAAATTTGTTATTTCACATGTTATATATATTAAAAATTCAATATATTTAATATTATGACTAACTAAAAATAAATTAATTTTATAAAATATTTATAATCATATTTCCAGCATAAATATTTATAAACAGTATAGTTTATATTTGGTTCAAATATATATATTTTATATTATAAAATAAATTTATATTTAATTCTCGGCCAAGAATTAAAATTAATTTTTTCTTTAAAAGCTGAAAGCACCTAAATTTTTATTTTTTAAATATACACACACATAAATTATATACATTAATTTATTAATATATAATTAAACTCGTTAAAGCTGAAATTATATTATATGTATATATATATATATATATATATAATAATTTGATATCTTATTAAATTAATTTATACAAATTACTTTGTTATAAGACCGAAATAATATGATGTTATTTATTTTTTAATAATTTTAATTTTAATTTAATAATATAAGGTCTTATAAACAATTTTCTAATTTATTGAATGACATACAAATATTTATGTGACAGTGATACACATACATATGCATAGATGTTAGGGGATAAACTTGTATATGAATTTATAAAACATAATTTTACCTTCATAGATCTCGTCGTTCGTAACATGTCAATCAACAAATTGACTCCATCTTTAATCCACCACTCGAACTAGCTACTAGACGAGTGCTACCACCTTTGGGTATTGTGTTCAAATGTATTAGAGCTAGGGAGTTTAGCCTTAGAGGAGATAGGGTCTGCTGGAAGAGAATGACAACTTGGGTAGAAGCAAAAAAGTAGAGTTTGAATTAGTGAATGTTGTTATTTAAAGGGGGGGTAAAAAGATAAATATCTTCCATCTTTTACTCAGTGTTCAACAATCAATTCAAATTTTCCCCTCTCCATCATATGGCCGGCTACCCTATGACACATCATGTATCAAAATATCTTCATCCCATTAAGTAATTGTTTATATTTAAATCCCATTTAAATATACATACATACATACATACATACATACATACATACATACATATATATATATATATATATATTGATATCGTATATCGATAAGTGCACATATAACATTTTTATATACATCTAAAAATTACTAATGGCACCCAAAAAATTTCTAGGAGCCACCCCATTTATTAAAACCACCCCCAAACATCAAATACGCTAATAATTAAAATTTCATAAATATTAATTAATTTAATTAATTTGTAACACTTTATAAACTAATTAAACCATGTGGTATTTCGAAAAATTCACGTATGTGATTGTATGACTCAAATGTGTGAATTCATTCAGTGAAATAACATTGAATAATTCAAATATCAACATTCACATATCAACTTAACTGATAATTTGACAACTTGGCTAAGTTCATCATTATAGGTTTTTTGAATAAAATAAAATTTTAAATCATCTTAAGTGGTACTGTTAAATGACAATATAATATACGCACATTCTCTTTCTCAACGTTCTAATACTTTAGGATGTAACGATCCATATTTTTAGCTATTTTAAATTATTAAATTTAATATAATTATTGAATAAAAATGGTTAGAAATAAAAATTTAATGATTTATTAAGGTTATTTATTGAATATAAACTTGAATAAGATTTTGAAATAGTAATTTAGATAAGATTTAAGGAAATTATTTGTGGTAGAATGAAGTTCAATATATTTAATGTGTTGTAATCAATAGCATGAATTGGATAATAAATGTTGAATTAATTAGATGAAAATAAAATAATTATTCGATGACTAATATTCATTTGAAATCTAACATTGGAATTTATTGAAATTTTAACATTGGAATCCATCGAAATTGGATTTTTGAATACTTTAAATAATAGTAGTGTAGCATAGTGTAATCTATGTATTTAATGTAAAAACATTTGTGTATTGAATAAGAACGAACATTTTTATTTATAAAATGATTTTTGAAATAATTTATATAAGTACGCCTTAATAGACTATGATTATAAATTTATAAAGAGTGTGGTAGTTGTTTCGTTAGTGGAATTTGTTTTCTAAGTTAAATAATTTGTATTTCAATTATAGCGATTCATTGAATAATTAAATTGTTTAAATTTGATATTGGAAATTATTTTGATAATCGAATTCTGAATTTAATACATATGAAAATGATTTCAAAAGTTGATTTAAATTTATTTAAACGATAATGAAGATTGTTTACTTTTAAATTGAATTTAAAAGTGAATAAATAGAAATTGGAAATTTTATATTTTAATTAATGTGTAGAAATAGTCTTTTTGGTCACTATCTCGGATTTCAATGAAACCAGTTCCATCGGATCTGTAATAGTGAATTATTACAGGATTTCAAGTTTCCTAGCGATCAGACATATCGCTTGGCCGTTCGAGCTTGAAATGCGTAGAAACCGATTAAAGGAATTTAATTAAATAATTTGATTTTGAAATGATATCTTCTGAATATGATGGAATTTGCTCCCGAAACTAGTTCCATTGTGTTCGGAATAGAGGTATAACATATAGAACGCTAGGCAGCACGTTTCGTTTAGAGTTTGAAATTTTCAAGGATGAATAGTACCGCGAAATTTTCTATATAAGGCCATTGTTTTTGTTCATTTGCAAAAACCCTAGTTAAGAAGCTTCAGTCGCGCTTTCTTAATAATTTAATGACCCCGAAAATTGCTTGATTTCATCCCTCGATATCTTCCAATCTGCTCAACGAAATCGCTCGACTCCAAAAGCAAAGTTATAGAGCTCAACGAGCTCTACATATCCAACGGTTGGATTGTGCTAACTTGTTCCGAAATTGCCAGAATCTTGGATGGAAGCGTGCATGGTTTTTGGGTTATCATGGGCAAACAGCAGCGGCGCAGGCAACGGCGTCTGGGGCGGCGGTGGAGCTGGCCGAGGCGCAACTGGTGGTGGCGTCAGATCGTAGTCCGTTGGCTGGGGGAGTCGTGCGCGTGGAGGTTTCATTCACGTGAATAGGTTCGCTGCGGCCTGCTTTAGTTCGAACGAGAGAAGGATTAGGGAACGGTTAAGTTTTTAATTATATTAATTAAGTTTAGTTAATTTTATTTTAATTATCGTTATGCTAATTATCGTATAACTTTTTCATACGAGGTCCGATTCGAACGAAACAAGTCGCGTTGAATTCGTATCGACGAAGGCTACGACATGGAGTTTGACTGGAGTTTATTTGACATCAAAAAATTTTCAGTTTCAAATAAAGGCGAGTGTTTTAAACCGCTCACGAAATACTAAAATATTCTGATGTTAGTTAAATTAAAAATCATGAAGTGATTTATTTTATTGATTATTGTTTGGTAATTTAACTGATAGGGAAATCGACATAAAAATTGACTTGTTAGAAATTCAGAATTAACAGCTAAATTGAAATTTGAATTACTAGTTCAAATCCCTGATATTGATAACTAGTTAACTGTTATGATTTATTGGCTGTTTTGGACGTTGATTGTGATGGATGACTATTGGTTGATATATTGGATGATTAGATGTTTATTTATTTATATATATCCTGTTATCACCATGTATATCATTAACAGTATATAAAACTGTAAATTGAATTATTTCAAATAAATTAAGAAATAGGTTGAAATGATATATACCTATGACGTTGAGATTTTGAATGAAATGATATATCCATCCCTGGAATTTAAAATTGAAATAACTGATCACTTGGCCAAAGGATAGAAAATTATATATGGACACCAGATTTGTTAAATTAAATAGTTTTAAATTCTTAAATTGAATCCACTTAAATGATTTTGTTTTAAAGAAATAAAAATCGAATTTATGAAGATCGAATTATTTCCGAATTCGAGTTTGAAATGTCGAAATTGAAACTGATTAAAAGAAATTGTTTAAAGAATTTGATTTGAAATTTGAAGTTATAAACGAAATATGATTTGAATCATGGAAATTGATCTGCTTTAAAAGTTTGGGCTTTTATTCGAACTTTGAAATAAATACAAGTAAAAGTAATTTGAATGAATATTTCAAATTTGAGCTCGAAATTGAATTGTTTTAATGATCTGAACGTCAAATTGAATAGTGAAGTTTAATTTGATTTAATTGATTTAAATCGGTAAATTGAAATTGGACTTGAAATTTATATAGATTGAAATGGTTTAAAAGGAGAATGGAATTAAAATTTAACCATTGAATCGAATCGTTGAATTGAATTTGAAGTTGAATTGAATGTTTCGAAATTGAAGTTAATTTGAATTAAAATCGAAATTGAGTCGAATTGAATTAAATTAAGATTGAAGATGATTTTTAATTGAAAGATTTGAAATTGAATCAATTTGATTGAATTTGGACTTGAGTCCAGATTTATTAGAAACGGAAAGAAGCAGTTTGATTTGAAACTATTTTCAAAATAAATTGTTATAATATAAACTGTTAAAAATTATTTTGATTTTCCAAAACATTTTACTATATAAATCATTTTCATACTCAAACCATTTTATATAAAACTATTTTAACTTTTTAAACTATTCAAACTATTTTTCTAAAAAAACTCAAACTGTTTTAAGTGGGAATTGTTTATATTTAAATCGTGGATTTAAATGCGAATTGGGTTAAAATGAAGTTATAACCTAAATTTGAATACGAAATGATTTTGGGAAGTGTAATTGAGATATTGAAATGAAATGATTTTGAGATATTAAAATGAAATGATTTTGAAATGAAATTGATTTCAAAGTGAATATAATGATTTTGAAATGAAGGATATTTCAAAGTGAATATGATATTTTGATATCAAGTGAATCATTTTCGAAATGTAAATGAACAAACCGGTGTGTAAAATGACGTTTGGTTGTTTAAAAGACCGGGGCCGATTATTGGCATACTCTCTGTCAATGTTGGAACCACTTTAACAACTGTGTACGTGGAGGAGGCTCTAGAATGAAGTGGTTGGATTTGGTGTACATTTGCTGGATTTGAAGAAAGAGAACAATGATGGATAGCCCCGACACTTTGTGTCAATTTGAAATGACTAAAACAGGACGGCTTGATCCAGGTCAAGTGGGCTAGCTACCCCTAGCGGACACTCATTCTTCGATTTTCTTTTGGACTCGGTCCATACTATTACTTTTTTGTTGATTTCGATTGGTGCACCTTGATTGGGATAACCTCCCTTTGACTCGATATGGGATGGGTGGACGCGGTGGGTGGTCGTGGCTACGACGCGTTACCACCAGCCTTGTGACTCGAATTGGTAGTATCCTACCTTGGGCATTGCCTCACGTGCCTTGTCATACTTTTATCCCTATACGAGACAACTTCGAGTTTGGTTTAGTGTTGTCGTATCACGGTGCATCCCTATCCCCCGATGTGCTACTGGGACGTTATATGCAAACTGTACGACAATGCTTAAAAACGTGTTAAGGGGGATTAATGTAAAGCCTTAATGCTAGTAAAAAATATTTATTTTATTGATTAGACATTACATATATAGCGTATTCTACTATATATAGATATTTTGATGGATCCTTATGAGATGGAAAATCCCGTAACATCTCTTGAGTTACGACACGAACGTTATACACTGGATAGGAGATGTAAAACTCCGTAAACATCTCTGACGCTATTACACTCCTGTTATATGTGTACTGATTTGACTCACATAAGAGTATTTTAGTTCCGACTCAAGTGTAATGTTTTACTTTATGCTCGGGTTAGCCCTGAGTTTTCAGCGCATTGAAGATTGTTTTCTAGAGGACGAAGACTAAGATTTGGTTTATTATATTACTAGTATTTCCCTACATCATGTTGTTCTGCTGCATTATTCTTTTGTTTTCTTGTATATATAACTCTGATAGATGTTGTAAAATTTTAATCAAATGTATAGTATAAACAACTACATGAACTGTTTATTTGATTATTACATTTTGTCATTCCGCTGCGAGATTCTGTGTTTGTTTTCTTTTTTTCTTATTTTTCTTAATTAACCCCATCGATTATTTGTGTTCCGAATTGTTTGAGTTTGACATATGTGATTTATTATCGATTTAAACATTCTGAAATATGGGTCGTTACAGTTGGTATCAGAGCGAGGTTTAGCCATAACCTTAGCTTTGTGGGGTTTGACTCATGAGTCATAGGGTAGTAATACCCTAGGTGAGTTTGTTTAAGTGTGTGTATATATATATGAGAGCGCGTAATTGTTAGTGCTATAAAATGTTTTATATTGGCTTACTTATATATTGCGTTGTTTATGAATTCTGGTTAGTACACGAGGCGCCATGTTATCGACAGGGGTTTCTAAACACTCAAGCGAGGTGTGACGACCGCCCATGACCCCTGCACCGAATCTAGAGATAGTGCGCTGTAAAGTGTGCCAGGCGACCATGGACGATTGTCAGGGTAGATTAAAACCATGGAATCTATCGTATTACTCACAGCGCATGGACAAAATACAATAGAACATATGTATAGTGAAGCTTTACAGAACAAAATGCCATCATATAAAACTCCATAATAGTTGAATACAAACATCCAAATAGTCAATACATCAAGCCTCACTACATATCTCTCAGAGAATACAAAACAGAGGAATATCCAGTACATATAAGAAGATAATACGCAACCCTCTAGCTCGTCTTCGATACCAGCATCGTGAGAAGAGAACAACACCTGTCACCTACTACCTAGTCTGCCCGTCCCAAAATGGACGAACAGCCCAAGGCAATAAGAATTAAAAACATAAAGCCTTGAGTCAGACAACAGTCTTAGTGAGCAGTAGATTAACTAACAACATACCAAAAGAGCATAAAGGAAAAGGAATAGGAATACAATTTAAAGTAAAGTAATAATCATTCGAGTCAAGGGCGATGTTTTCCAAGTACCAAGGCCTAAATCAGATAAGCACCCAGAAAATACCGCTCTTGAGTCCGAATGACGATACAACCAAACATCCATGACTCTGGCTATCACTGTTATCATTGCTTCGATATCACCGTTAATTGAATGACCGACACATTCTTTCAGCCGTCCGTCAAGGGCTAATGGAAACCCCGGTTCTAGACATAACTCCCGCACGTCGTCGCAACCCGTGCCTAGGACTATCAAATCTGCCCAGAGTACTCGACCATCAACAGTTAGTCGTTGGGACTATCGAATCTTCCCAAACGTACTCTTGCTTAGAGCATGCTAGAACCTTCAACAACGATGCTATCCAAACCTCCTAGTCATCCTCCTCGACGACTATTCTCATATCCATTCATTATCCTCAACTCGAATCATATCACCGAGTTATCAACATGCTTGGAATGATCCCGTCTGGATTAGACCAAGTCTTCATCACATGATGCCTTGCTTCATTACATCCTCGCAAAGCCTTATCTCAACATCACATCATCAAATCTATGCATAAGAGCTCCATCATCCCGCTACATATGCCACGAGCAGCTTTCCCCAATTCAAGAGCCTTTCCCTTAGCTTTTGAATCACCTTTGGTCTAAATCAAACCATCAATCATCTAAATCATAGCAATCAATCAAATCAAACATTAATCCAAACAATCAAGCATTCAAATATGATCTAAGTAGACAATTATAACAATAATGGCATTTTCGTAATTAAAGAGTTGAAAGTCCAATAAGCATGAAAACATGAACAATATCTCTACAAACTTGATGAATGAACTTGCATAGGTTAACATGTGATAAAATGGATGTAACATCATCATGAACAATGGATCTACATGGATCTACACTTAGGATGAAGAAAATGCATGGAAATCACTATTTTAACACCAAATCGAGCCAACAATCCGATATACTCCTTTGGATCCGTGTGAGAGATAATCACCACTCACCAAATCACCTAAACAAACCCAAATCAACACGCTTCAGATCTGGACAGCAAAGGATCAAGCTTGATCTATCACGAATCCGCTTCAAACGAAGAAATCTCTCTTGAAAAGATGAAGATCTTCAATCTAAGCTCTTGAATCTTCAATCTTGATCTTCAACTTGGATGGATGTAAGCACTAGATTAGAGTGGAGAAAAGAAGTGAAGAAGTCGAGCTCTCAAAATGGCAGCACTTCGTCGCTTCAAAATCCGGATCCCAAAAAGTGAGAAAAACCCATCCTATTTATAGCTGAAATTTCACTAAGTCGTAACTCGGCTATCTCCTAAGTCGCCTCCGACTTATACCCCATACGACCTACGACTTACAGCTATGCCATCCTACGACTTAACCAGAAGCATCTGCGACCTAACAACTCAGGCGCTACAACGACTCACAACAAAACAGCTATCTCCTAGGTCGGTCACGACTTATAGCATGCGCCTACGACTTAACTGAAAAGGGTCTCCGACTTAACCCAGCTACGACTTAACTCCACTAGCCTACGACTTACCGGACCCCCTGTCTACGACTTAAGACTCAACATAACATGCGACGTAACAGGGTATACGACGTACGACTTAGCGAACTCCTAAGTCGCTCACGACTTAACAACTTGCTGGTATATGACTTAATAGACATACAACCTACTCACTTGGCCCAGCTTCGACTTATCTCCTAAGTCGCTACCCCTCCTAAGTCGTCTACGACTTATCAACCTTAAGTCGGTCACTTCCTTAGATTGTATCCCTTAACTCGGCAACGACTCTTAAGTCTCCTATCTCTTAGGTCGTCTACGACCTAAACCCTTAAACATCTACGCGACCTAACATAAGTCGCGAACAAACTGGGATACGACCTATCTACTAAGTCGTCTAGACGACTTAACTATCCAATACCACACTTAGGTCGCTCACAACAGTTTCCTTAGGTCGTTGCCGACCTAACTCTACCCCACGACCTAACTCCAGAATACTTAGGTCGCCTACTACTCTTCCTTAGGTCGTCGCCGACTTACCCCTTAAGTCCTTAACTCGCCCAAACTCATCACTAACTCGTCCAGAACTCATAAGTCGGCTACGACTTAGGACTTAACCAAAATTCTTCCCAAAATCTGAAACGACCTAAAATGTTGAAAATTCCAGATTTGAACGAACTTTTCGATCCGTAAAATACGGGTCGTTACATTCTCTCCCCCTTAGGAATTTCGCCCTCGAAATTCCAAACAAACAAAGCAATCAAAAGCTATTCTGCACGCCTACCATCCATAGCAATCAACAAACCATGCATCCAATTCTAGCTTAGCATGCAGAATTCTAAAACTAGAACAAGTTACAATATCGCGAGATGACACGACACTTTAGGGCCATACCTTGAAGAGTTCAGGATGAGCTGCCTTCATCCTCTCTTCCACCTCCCACGTGCAGTCGTTATCATCATCACTCCATTGTATCTTGAGCAACCTAACTACCTTCCTCCTAAGCTGTTTCGTGTCGGTTTCAACCACACGAAGCGGCTTAGGAGGTCTTCTATCGACTGGATCAACTTCGAAATCTTCATAGCTATCGACAGAAATCACTGTATTCGAGTCGTGCACATACTTCCGTAGATACGATACATGAAAAACATTGTGCACACTCGACATCTTCTCCGGTAATTCCAATCTATAAGCGAGCTTTCCAATTCGCTCGGTAATCGGGAATGGTCCAACAAATCTCGGAGTCAATTTTCCTTTCTTCCCGAATCGAATAACATTCTTCAGTGGAGAAATCTTTACAAAAACCATATCACCTACGTCAAATTCCAAATCCTTTCGACGCTTATCAGCATAACTCTTCTGACGGTCTTGGGCTGCCTTCATTCGTTGCCGAATGATCTCTATACAATCTGAAGTCTGCCGAATCATCTCTGGCCCAAGTATCAGCTTTTCTCCAGTTTCCAACCAACATGTCGGAGAGTTACACGGCCTTCCATACAATGCCTCATACGGTGCCTACCAATGCTTGACTGATAACTATTGTTGTATGCAAACTCCACCAAATGAAGGTGATCTTCCCATGATCCTCCGAAGTCCAAAACACTTGCTCTAAGAAGATCTTCTAAAACTCGGTTGACTCTCTCGGTCTGACCATCTGTTTGAGGGTGATAAGCTGTACTCAAACACAACTTGGTTCCCAAAACTTCCTGGAAGCTCTTCCAAAATCCACTAATGAACAATGGGTCTCGATCGCTCACTATACTCTTCAGAATACCATGGAATCGAACTATCCACTTAACATACAACTCGGCCAACTTTGACGCAGTCCTAGTCGATCGAACAGGAATGAATCTTGCACTCTTGGTCAGGCGATCTACAATGACCCAAATCCCATCATTTCCCGTTCTGGTTCTAGGCAATCCATCGATAAAATCCATCGACACTTGCTCCCACTTCCATGTAGGAACTTCTAATGGCTGAAGCAATCCGCTTGGCTTCTTCTGTTCGGCTTTTACCAACTGGCAGTTCATACATTTGGAAATAAAATTTCCAACATCCTTCTTCATACCTTCCCAGTAGTAGGTTCTCTTCATATCCCGATACATCTTATTTCCACCTGGATGAATTGTCAACTTCGAGTGATGACTTTCCTTCAGAACTTCACTCCTCAATTCATCTATATCGGGAACAACTAGTCGTCCTTGCTTCCGAAGCCAACCCTCTCGATCGACCTCGAATCATTTATCCTTTTCTAGATCCAATCCAGATTCCAATTCACGGATAATCTTGACAAGCTTATCGTCTCGCTTTTGGCTCTCGCCAATCCTTTCCACAAGAGAAGGTCTTATCGATAAGTTTGCCAACATCTCAGGTTCCAATTCACATCTAGGCCTGAAGTCAAATCCAGCTAAATACTCGAGATTCTTCCATTCTGAAAACATGGCTCCTAATCCTGCATGTCTTCGACTTAACGCATCTGCCACTGCGTTACCTTTTCCCGGAGTATAAGCTATACCAAAATCATATGATGCCAAAAACTCTAGCCAAGGTTGCTGCCGAAGATTCAAATCCTTTTGGGAGAAAAGATACTTCAATGACTTGTGATCCGTAAACAACTCGAATCGAACTCCCAACAGATAATGTCTCCACATCTTCAGTGCAAATACAATCGCCGCTAACTCCAAATCATGAGTCGGGTAATTCCTTTCATGCGGCTTCAGTTGTCGACTTGCATACGCAACAACTTTATCCCTCTGCATCAGCACTGCTCCAAGTCCAGTACCACATGCGTCGGTGTAAACCACCATCTCATCATTCCCACTTGGAATAGTCAAAACAGGAGCACTCGTTAGTCTCTCTTTCAGGATTCCGAAAGCTTGCTCACACTTAGCATCCCAACTGAACACTTGGTTCTTTTTCGTCAATCCTGTTAACGGTGCAGCTATCTTGGAGAAGTCTTTGATAAACCGTCGATAATATCCTGCTAATCCAAGAAAACTTCTCACATCTGATGCATTCTTAGGTCTAACCCAATCCTGGATTGCTGCCACCTTAGCGGGATCAACCGCTATTCCATTTCCAGAAATCACATGGCCTAAGAACCTCACTTCACTCTTCCAAAAGTGACACTTCGAAAACTTAGCCTTCAGCTGATGTTTCCGTAAGATTTCCAAAACAATCCGCAAGTGCGTCTTGTGCTCTTCTTCAGTTCTGGAATAAATCAGAATATCATCCACGAACACAAGTACGAACTTGTTCAGCTGATCTCTGAACACTCTATTCATAAGATCCAAAAAATATGCTGGCGCGTTAGTCAATCCAAACGGCATTACCAGCCACTCAAAGAAACCAGATGGTGTTCGAAAAGCAGTCTTCGGCACACTATCCTTAGCTACTCTCAACTGGTGAAATCCCGTTGCCAAATCCATCTGAGAAAACACCTTAGCTTTGTGAAGCTGATCAAACAAGTCATCTATTCTCGGCAATGGATACTTGTTCTTCTTAGTCACCTTATTCAGCTCACGATAATCGACGCACAATCTCAATGATCCATCTGCCTTGGTTGCGAACACAACTGGTGCACCCCATTCGGACACACTACGCCGAATGAATCCTTTCTGCAAAAGATCATCAACTTGCACCCTCAACTCCTGCTGTTCCCTAGGCGCCATCCGCCTAAGAGGCATCACAACAGGTCTGGCTCCTTCAACTAGATCTATTCGAAACTCGATCTCTCTATGCGGCGGCAACCCTTTGACTTCGTCAAAGACATCCTCAAATCCATTCGCGATTGGCACTAATGACAGTCCATCCCGTGGAACAACCAGCGAATACATGAAGCTCATGAAGACGCCTTCCTCATGCTTACATCGTATCACAACCTTTCGCCCCTCCACATTCTCGACTGTCACTTCCAACCTCTCGCAATCAACCTTCGCCGCATATTTCCTAAGCCAGTCCATACCCAAAATAATCCCGAACCCCGCAAAGTTCAGAACAAAGCAATCACAAACAAAGGAGCAACCATGACTCGATACAACTAGACCACGGCATAACATACACAGACAAGACGAACCCCCAACTGGATTAGTCACAACCAATGGCCTATCAACAATATCCGGTTCCAAACCTAACCGGCCTACAAGTTCATTATAAACAAACGAATGCGACGCTCCAGTATCATACAGAACTCTAACTGGAATACCACATAGGAAAAGAGTACCTTGAACAACCACACTCTTTCCCTTCTCTTCAGCAGTAGGAGCTTTCGAAGACGACGGAACAGCTCCCAAAGCATAAGCTTGCACAATCTGCTTGTCCTTCCTCGGTTCTGGACAATTCTTCCTGATGTGCCCTGGCTTGTCACAGTTGTGACACTTCATTGGCACCTTCGGATTCTTACAATCCTTCGAGAAATGGCCCTTCTGCTGACAATTGTAGCAAGTCACCTCGCCTTTCGGCTTCTTCTGGCCATCCTTACCCTTCTGCTGCTGCTGCTTCCTCTTCTGGTTTCCACCCTGCTGTGGTTTAGACTCTCCCCTGGTAACAGCAACAACAGGTCCTTCCTTAGGAAATAGACTCTCATGCCTAAGAGCTTTCTCCACAAGCTTCTCAAATGAATCGTCCAAATGATCCACCAACTGTCTCCCAAGATAACCATCCAAGCCGGTCACAAACTTCTCATTCTTCTGATAAGCAGATTCAATATATGACCGAGCATACTTGGACAAAGCTTCAAACTCAGAAACATACTCAAGAACAGATCTTCCGCCTTGCTTGCGCTCCACAAACTTCTTGAACAGAACAGACTTCTGAGCTGTAGAAATGAACTTAGCTTCAAATCTGACTTGGAATTGCTCCCAAGTAATCTCTTCCTCCGCGGTATCGATGGTAATAGAGTTCCACCAATCAGAAGCTCTCCCTTGAAGCTGCCTTGATGCCAACTTCCTCTTAGTTGCATCATCAATTCCCAAATCACCAAAGATCCTTCTACAAGCATCGATCCATCTCTGGACTTCAATAGTTGATTCTGTTCCCAAGAAAACCTTCCCTCCAAGAGCAGTATAATCCTTGCACAACTTAGCAAAATCCACTGGTTTCGGAGTTTGGACTTGAACTCCAACATCAACTGCCGCCCCCGGAACTGGTATCCTTCTCATGATCGAAGTCATCATAGCTTCGAACATGGCTGCATAATCAGCAGTCTCTTCAGTAGCACGGCCTTCCCTAGCAGCTGGTCTCCCTCTTCGACTCATTCTCAATATCTATAAAAAGGAATGATTAGAACATCTAGAGAAACAACTGCATAAAGGACTCAAACTCTACTAAGCTACTATATTATATATAGTATTCATCCATCAAAATACAATTACGTCTCTCATACGTAGTTTCGTCAGTGAGCGTTGGGTAAAATCGATTAACCTCGCTCTGATGCCAAATGTGACGACCGCCCATGACCCCTGCACCGAATCTAGAGATAGTGCGCTGTAAAGTGTGCCAGGCGACCATGGACGATTGTCAAGGTAGATTGAAACCACGGAATCTATCGTATTACTCATAGCGCATGGACAAAATACAATAGAACATATGTATAGTGAAGCTTTACAGAACAAAATGCCATCATATAAAAATCCATAATAGTTGAATACAAACATCCAAATAGTCAATACATCAAGCCTCACTACATATCTCTCAGAGAATACAAAACAGCGGAATATCCAGTACATATAAGAAGATAATATGCAACCCTCTAGCTCGTCTTAGATATCAGCATCGTGAGAAGAGAACAGCACCTGTCACCTGCTACCTAGTCTGCCCATCCCAAAATGGACGAACAGCCCAAGGCAATAAGAATTAAAAACATAAAGCCTTGAGTCAGACAACAGTCTTAGTGAGCAGTAGATTAACTAACAACATACCAAAAGAGCATAAAGGAAAAGGAATAGGAATACAATTTAAAGTAAAGTAATAATCATTCGAGTCAAGGGCGATGTTTTCCAAGTACCAAGGCCTAAATCAGATAAGCACCCAGAAAATACCGCTCTTGAGTCCGAATGACGATACAACCAAACATCCATGACTCTAGCTATCACTGTTATCATTGCTTCGATATCACCGTTAATTGAATGACCGGCACATTCTTTCAGCCGTCCATCAAGGGCTAATGGAAACTCCGGTTCTAGACATAACTCCCGCACGTCGTCGCAACCCGTGCCTAGGACTATCGAATCTGCCCAGAGTACTCGACCATCAACAGTTAGTCGTTGGGACTATTGAATCTGCCCAAACGTACTCTTGCTTAGAGCATGCTAGAACCTTCAACAACGATGCTATCCAAACCTCCTAGTCATCCTCCTCGATGACTATTCTCATATCCATTCATTATCCTCAACTCGAATCATATCACCGAGTTATCAACATGCTTGGAATGATCCCGTCTGGATTAGACCAAGTCTTCATCACATGATGCCTCGCTTCATTACATCCTCGCAAAGCCTCATCTCAACATCACATCATCAAATCTATGCATAAGAGCTCCATCATCCCGCTACATATGCCACGAGCAGCTTTCCCCAATTCAAGAGCCTTTCCCTTAGCTTTTGAATCACCTTTGGTCTAAATCAAACCATCAATCATCTAAATCATAGCAATCAATCAAATCAAACATTAATCCAAACAATCAAGCATTCAAATATGATCTAAGTAGACAATTATAACAATAATGGCATTTTCGTAATTAAAGAGTTGAAAGTCCAATAAGCATGAAAACATGAACAATATCTCTACAAACTTGATGAATGAACTTGCATAGGTTAACATGTGATAAAATGGATGTAACATCATCATGAACAATGGATCTACATGGATCTACACTTAGGATGAAGAAAATGCATGGAAATCACTATTTTAACACCAAATCGAGCCAACAATCCGATATACTCCTTTGGATCCGTGTGAGAGATAATCACCACTCACCAAATCAACTAAACAAACCCAAATCAACACGCTTCAGATTTGGACAGCGAAGGATCAAGCTTGATCTATCACGAATCCGCTTCAAACGAAGAAATCTCTCTTGAAAATATGAAGATCTTCAATCTAAGCTCTTGAATCTTCAATCTTGATCTTCAACTTGGATGGATGTAAGCACTAGATTAGAGTGGAGAAAAGAAGTGAAGAAGTCGAGCTCTCAAAATGGCAGCACTTCGTCGCTTCAAAATCCGGATCCCAAAAAGTGAGAAAAACCCATCCTATTTATAGCTGAAATTTCACTAAGTCGTAACTCGGCTATCTCCTAAGTCGCCTCCGACTTATACCCCATACGACCTACGACTTACAGCTATGCCATCCTACGACTTAACCAGAAGCATCTGCGACCTAACAACTCAGGCGCTACAACGACTCACAACAAAACAGCTATCTCCTAGGTCGGTCACGACTTATAGCATGCGCCTACGACTTAACTGAAAAGGGTCTCCGACTTAACCCAGCTACGACTTAATTCCACTAGCCTACGACTTACCGGACCCCCTGTCTACGACTTAAGACTCAACATAACGTGCGACATAACAGGGTATACGACGTACGACTTAGCGAACTCCTAAGTCGCTCACGACTTAACAACTTGCTGGTATACGACTTAATAGACATACAACCTACTCACTTGGCCCAGCTTCGACTTATCTCCTAAGTCGCTACCCCTCCTAAGTCGTCTACGACTTATCAACCTTAAGTCGGTCACTTCCTTAGATTGTATCCCTTAACTCGGCAACGACTCTTAAGTCTCCTATCTCTTAGGTCGTCTACGACCTAAACCCTTAAACATCTACGCGACCTAACATAAGTCGCGAACAAACTAGGATACGACCTATCTACTAAGTCGTCTAGACGACTTAACTATCCAATACCACACTTAGGTCGCTCACAACAGTTTCCTTAGGTCGTTGCCGACCTAACTCTACCCCACGACCTAACTCCAGAATACTTAGGTCGCCTACTACTCTTCCTTAGGTCGTCGCCGACTTACCCCTTAAGTCCTTAACTCACCCAGACTCATCACTAACTCGTCCAGAACTCATAAGTCGGCTACGACTTAGGACTTAACCAAAATTCTTCCCAAAATCTGAAACGACCTAAAATGTTGAAAATTCCAGATTTGAACGAACTTTTCGATCCGTAAAATACGGGTCGTTACACGAGGCAAGTCGACATAATATTGTTTTGAAAGAGGGTAAATGAAATAATTTTACCTAAATTATATTTTATATATAAAATGATAACTTTCATAAACCTGTATTAATATTAATGAAGGTTGGTTGTTAGGAGATGATAATATTTGGGTTATCATCAATTATTGTTTGAATTAAATTAAAAATTAATACTTGTGAACTCTATTTCACGAAGCGTTTGACAATTAAATTGAATTGAAATCTAATTACAATGAGAATTGTTTGTAATAATAAAGATGTAAATTAACGAAACGCTTTCATAATAAGGAAATGAAATTGTATAAATATATTTATAATATAGCTTATTAATAGAAAGGATTTAAAAGTTGAGAATTTTAGAATTTAAATCCTATTGATTTTCCAAACTATTTCAAAGCCTTCAGAATTAATAATAATATTATTTAAAAGTGTTTTGACTAAAAATATATATCGAAATGATTTTTGGAAAAAATAAAGCATTAAACTCACTTTGGCCGCTGGAAAATAAATTCTAGGGATGACTGCAGCATCGCGACTATTCATTTTTGAGCTTCAGGTTGAGAATTGCTACCAAAAGAAATTTATTTTGGTTAAAACAAGTTTTCATTGTGAAAAATTCCAAGTATGATATGATGAATATATGAAAATAGTTTTGAACTTATTAATTTAAAATAGTATATATAAGAAATAAGTTTATAACTTATGAATTTTGAACACGAAAGTAAAACCGAATTTTAAATGGTTGAACATTGGGTTAAGCAAACAAGAGAAATTTGAATTTGAGATATGGAATTAAAAATTTAACTTAATTAAAAAAAACTGAGTAATGGATTAAATGAAATAATGTTTAATTTAATAAACATTGAATGAATGGAATTCGATTTGAATTGAATTAGATGAATTAGTAAAGTGAATTAATTCCACTTAAGCTATAAATGAATTAGTCATGAAAGGAATTGAATGTGAATAAATGAGTGTAAGTAACATTAATGCGAGTAATTGAATTTGATTTAAAATGGATGTAAATAAATTGAATGCAAATGGAATGAGTTTTAATAAATTGAATGTTAACTAATTGAATATGAAATAAGGGAATGTTAAATAAAGAAATGTTGATTCACTTAAGCAAAAGTGGTAAGAAATGATTTAAATTAAGTTTGAATTATGAAATGAATGTATTTATAAAATAATTTGAATATGAAGTATATAGGTTATAAAACCAGGTTTGAAAATATTAACTTAACAAAATTTGAGTTATGGATGTTTATAAACTTAAGTAATGAGTTATGAAATAAAAATCTAATCTTAGTTTAAGTTAAAAGAATGAATTTAAACCGAGAATTTGAGAACTTGAATCCCGTGCTTTTGAAATTGTTTTCAAGGATTTTGAAAATAATATTAGTATTATTTAAAAATATTTATGAATATAAATTGTTTCAAAAAGGGATTTAAAAAGGAAGTAAGTCCTGTACTCCTCTCTTCTGTCGCTGAAAAATAATTTCGGTGATGATGGCTGCATCAACGACATCCATTTTCGAGTCTCAAAGTGGGGGAGGCCACTTAGTAGCTTTGCTATGCATTTTAGTTCAATAAACAAATTTTGATTTAAAATTTCTAAATATGATTTGATGTATATAAAAAAAAGATATGAGTATAGATATTATTTCAAAATGATTTGGAAAGAAACTCAGTGTTTAGTTCTTACATTCTATGTAAATTAAAAAAATTCGCTTATTGAAATGAAATGAAATAATAAAAATCGATTTTTATAAAATGGTTCAAAAATAAATAGATATGAGATGTGATAACATAAAGTGAAATAATTGAAATTTTAATAAATTGAATGTAAATGTAATAGATGTGAATAAATTGGAAGTAAACCAATTAAATGTTAATGAAGAATGGATGTTAACAAGGGTTGATAGTGTATAAATTAACTGTTAACATTGGATAATGTAAATTTATGTAGTTATGAATTAATTGGATGGATATTATTTGTTAAATGGGTTCTTTAGTTGCAAAATCATTGTTATTACTGTTTGATGCATATGATTATTTTGTTGGGTATTAGTGCTTATGCTTATTATTTGGATAGAGAATTCATGTTATATAGTTTTATTAAACTCATACATGCTTTCTATATATTTTTATAAGCAACTAATATCATAATTTGAGTTGAGATAGGTACATATGAAGCCATTTGGACGTATACGCGATTTGATTTGCTTTTGCTTGCTTAATATAAGTGAAGTCACTCGTATTAATAATAATAAGGTACATATCTCGAATTACATACTGTACTTTAATATTTATCCCTATGGGATGCCTCATCATTGAGATGTGATGTATATTTGGTATATATATTGTATTGTAAATTTTTACGATCGAGTCGCGCAAAGAAGGCGCTGCCGAAATTTTCCGTAAATCCGGGTGTTAGAATTTTTTTCAGATTTTATAACTTATTTTACAACTAAATTGTAAGTTCCGTAAGCCGATTGGAGTGGCGTAGCGGAAGCGTAGTAAAGATTCAAATAGATTTTAAATGTTTATATGTTATTATTTGAGTAAAATATATCAAAGGTTTGATTCTCTACTTAACCTCTTTTCGAGGATGAAAAGTTTTGAGTGGGGGAGATTGTAACGACCCGTATTTTTAACCATTTTAAATTATTAAATTTAATATAATTATTGAATAAAAATGGTTAGAAATAAAAATTTAATGATTTATTAAGGTAATTTATTTAATATGAACTTGAATAAGATTTTGAAATAGCAATTTCGATAAGATTTAAGGAAATTATTTGTGTTAGAATGAAGTTCAATATATTTAATGTGTTGTAATCAATATCATGAATTAGATAATAAATGTTGAATTATTTAGATGAAAATAAAATAATTATTCGATAACTAAAATTCATTTGAAATCTAACATTGGAATTTATTGAAATTCTAATATTGGAATTCATCGGAATTGGATTTTTGGAATACATTAAATAATAGTAGTGTAGCATAGTGTAATATATGTATTTAATGTAAAACATTTGTGTATTGAATAAGAATGAACATTTTTATTTATAAAATGATTTTTGAAATAATTTATATAAGTACGTCTTAATTGACTATGATTATAAATTTATAAAGAGTGTGGTAGTTGTTTCGTTATTGGAATTTGTTTTATAAGATAAATTTTATAAGTTAAACAACTTGTATTTTAGTTGTAGTGTTTATTGAGTAATTAAATTGTTTAAATTTAATATTGGAAATTATTTAAATAGTCGAATTCTGAATTTAATATGCATGAAAATGATTTCAAAAGTTGATTTAAATTTATTTAAGTGAAAATTAGTCACACATCCTTAAAACGGAACTTAATTTCAAAGCGGATCCCTGTCATAAAAAATATATATTCTACGTCCCTGTTTCTGTTTTCAGCCAATTTATTCCCCAAATTACCCCTGCGTTTCACTGCGAGCTCTAATTCTTTTTCTTATTTTTCGATTTAAATGGAAAACAACAATTAAATTGAAGACGAATCAAGTTTTTTTATGAAATATGATATTCTTAATATTTACAGTTATAAATAATCGCAACAAATTTCTGCAAATATATGCGATAGTTGCAGAAATTTCTGCAACTATACGCAATAGTTGCAGACATTTCTGCAACTATACGCAATAGTTGCATTTGTGCAACTATATGCAATAGTTGCAGAAATGTCTGCAACTATACGCAATAGTTGCAGAAATATCTGCAACTATTGCAAATAGTTGCAGACAATTCTGCAATTATTTGCAATAGTTGCATTTCTACAACTATTTGCAATAGTTGCAGAAATGTCTGCAACTATACGCAATAGTTGTAGTTATTTCTGCAACTATAAGCAATAGTTGCAGAAATTTCTGCAACTATACGCAATAGTTGCAGACATTTCTGCAACTATTTGCAATAGTTGCAGAAATGTCTGCAACTATATGCAA
Source organism: Allium fistulosum (assembly GCA_030737815.1). Taxonomy (NCBI): domain Eukaryota; kingdom Viridiplantae; phylum Streptophyta; class Magnoliopsida; order Asparagales; family Amaryllidaceae; genus Allium; species Allium fistulosum. Next base: position 896,958,258 of record CM060902.1, read on the forward strand.
TAGTTGCAGATATTTCTGCAACTATACCATATAGTTGCATAAATTTCTACAACTATACCCAATAGTTGCAGACATTTCTGCAACTATACCATATAGTTGCAGAAATATCTGCAATTTTGTGCAATTTTTATAAATTTGAAAAAAAAATCGAAATGTTCAATATTTGCTGAATTGTCTACAAATATTTGAAATAATTGCACCTTTAATACAAATATAAATTTTTGGTATCAACAATGGATCTCATTTTAAAGATCATAAAATTTGTGATTTTTTGGTGAAAACGGTATGTTGATCCGGTTTTTGTAAATAAAGTTATACACGTTTGAAAAGTTTAAAACATAAAGGGTATTTGGGACTTTTTGCGTGCGTGAATTTGAAAATAGGGAGCGGAAACGTAAATGTTGGTTGTGAAGGATGTTTTATCTGTTTTAAAACTTGTTAGGGATGTGAGCCAAACTATCCCTTTATTTAAATGATAATGAAGATTGTTTACTTTTAAAATTGAATTTAAAAGTGAATAAATAGAAATTAGAAATTCTATATTTTAATTAATGTGTAGAAATAGTCTTTTTGGTCACTGTCCCAGATTTCGACGAAACCAGTTTCATCAGATCCGTAATAGTGAATTATTATAGAATTTCAAGTTTCTTAGCGATCAGACTTATCGTTTGGCCGTTCGAGCTTGAAATGCGTAGAAATCGATTAAAGAAATTTAATTAAATAATTTGATTTTGAAATGCTATCTTCTAAATATGATGGAATTTCCTCCCGAAACTAGTTCCATTGTGTTCGGAATAGAGGTATAACATATAGAACGCCAGGCGGCATGCTTCGTTTGGAGTTCGAAAATTTCAAGGATGAATAGTGTGCCACGAAATTTTCTATATAAGGCCATCTTTTTTGTTCATTTTCAAAATCCCTAGTTAAGAAGCTTCAGCCGCGCTCTCTTAATAATTTAATGGCCAAAAATTGCTTGAGTTCATCCCTCGATATCTTCTAATCCGCTCAACGAAATCGCTTGACTCCAAAAGCAAAGTTGTAGAGCTCAACGAGCTCTATATATCCAATGGTTGGATCGTGCTAACTCATTCCGGAATCGCCTGAAGCGCGCACGGCTTTTGGGTTATCGTGGGCAAATGATGGCGGCGGAGGCAACGACGTCTGAGGCGGTGTGGAGCTGGCCGAGGCACAACTGGTGGTGGCGTCAGATCGAAGTCCGTTGGCCAGGGGTGTCGTGCGCATGGAGGTTTCATTCGCGTGAATGGGTTCGCTGCGTCCCGCTTTAGTTCGAACGAGAGAAGGATTAGGGAATGGTTAAGTTTTTAATTATATTAATTAAGTTTAGTTAATTTTATTTTAATTATCGTTCAGCTAATTATCGTATAACGTTTTCATACGAGGTCCGATTCGAACGAAACAAGTCGCGTTGGATTCGTACCGACGAAGGCTATGACATGGAGTTGGATTAGAGTTTATTTGACACTGAATTTTTTTTGATTTCAAATAAAGGTGAGTGTTTTAAACCGCTCATGAAATACTAAAATATTCTGATGTTAGTTAAATTAAAAATCATGAAGTGATTTATTTTATTGAATGTTGTTCGGTAATTTAACTGATAGGGAAATCGACATAAAAATTGACATGTTAGAAATTCAAAATTAACAGTTAAATTGAAATTTGAATTGCTAGTTAAAATCCCCGATATTGATAACTAGTTAACTGTTATGATTTATTGGCTGTTTTGAATGTTGATTGTGATGGATGACTATTGGTTGATATATTGGATGATTGGATGTTTATTTATTTACATATATCATGTTATCACCCTGTATATCATTGACAGTATATAAAACTGTAAATTGAATTATTTCGAACAAATTAAGAAATAAGTTGAAATGATATATACCTATGACATTGAGATTTGGTTTGAAATGATATATTCATCCCTGGAATTTAAAATTGAAATAACTGATCACTTGGCCATAGGATAGAAAATTATATACGGACATTGTATTGGTGAAATTAAATAGTTTTAAATTCTTAAATTGAATCCATTAAAATGATTCTGTTTTGAAGAAATAAAAATCGAATTTATGAACATCGAATTATTTTCGAATTCGAGTTTGAAATGTTGAAATTGAAACTGATTAAAAGAATTTGTTTAAAGAATTTGATTTGAAATTTGAAGTTATAATCGAAATATGATTTGAATTATGGAAATTGATCTGTTTTAAAAGTTTGAGCTTTTATTCGAACTTTGAAATAGATACAAGTAAAAGTAATTTGATTGGATATTTCAAATTTGAGCTCGCAATTGAATTGTTTTATATATTTGAACCTTAAATTGAACTGTGAAGTTTAATTTGGTTTAAGTGATTTAAATCGGTAAATTGAAATTGGACTTGGAATTTATATTAATTGAAATGGTTTAAAAGGAGAATGGAATTAAAATTTAACCATTTAATCGAATCGTTTAATTGAATTTGAAGTTGAATTGAATGTTTCGAACTTGAAGTTAATTCGAACTGAAATCGAAATTGATTCGATTTGAATTGAATTAAGATTGAAGATGATTTTAAATTGAAAGATTTGAAATTGAATCGATTTGATTGAATTTTGACTTGAGTCCAGATTTATTGGAAATGCAAAGAAGCAGTTTGATTTGAAACTATTTTCAAAATAAATTATTTTAATATAAACTGTTTAAAAATTTATCTTTTAAATATTCAAATTATTTTGATTTTCCAAACTATTTTACTATATAAATCATTTTCATACTCAAACCATTTTATATAAAACTATTTTAACTTTTTAAACTATTTAAGCTATTATCTAAAAAAAATAAAACTCAAACTATTTTAAGTGGGAGCTGTTTATATTTAAATCATGGATTTAAATGCGAATTGGGTTAAAATGAAGTTATAACCTAAGTTAGAATATGAAATGAATTTGGGAAGTGTAATTGAGATATTGGAATGAAATGATTTTGAGATATTAAAATGAAATGATTTTGAAATGAAATTGATTTCGAAGTAAATATAATGATTTTGAAATGAAGGATATTTCAAAGTGAATATGATATTTTGATATCAAGTGAACCGTTTTCGAAATGTAAAAGAACCAACCGGTGTGTAAAACGACGTTTGGTTGTTAAAGAGACCGGGACCGATTATTGGCATACTCTCTGTCAATGTTGGAACCACTTTAACAACTGTGTACGTGGATGAGACTCCAGAATGAAGTGGTTGGATTTGGTGTACATTTGTTAGGTTTGAAGAAAGAGAACGATGATGGAAAGCCCCGACACATTGTGTCAATTTGAAATGACTAAAACATGACGACTTGATCCAGGCCAAGTGGGCTAGCTACCCCTAGCGAACACCCATTCTTCGATTTTCTTATACACTCGGTCCATACTATTACTTTGTTGTTGATTTCGATTGGTGCACCTTGATTTGGATAGCCTCCTTTTGACTCGATATGGGATGGGTGGACGCGGTGGGCGGTCGTGGCTACGACGCGTTACCACCAGCCTTGTGACTCAAATTTGTAGTATCATACCTTTGGCATTGCCTCACGTGCCTTGTCATAATTTTATCCTTATACGATACAACTATGAGTTTGGTTTAGTGTTGTCGTATCATGACACATCCCTATCCCCCGACATGCTACTGGGGTGTTATATGCAAACTGTACGACAATGCTTAAAAACGCATTAAAGGGGATTAATGTAAAACCTTGGCGCTAGGAAAAATATTTATTTTATTGATTAGACATTACATATATAGCGTATTCTACTATATATAGATATTTTAACGGATCCTTATGAGATGGAAATTCCCGTAACATCGCTTGAGTTATGGCACGCACGTTATACACTGGATAGGAGATGTAAAACTCCGTAAACATCTCTGACGCTATTACACTCCTGTTATATGTGATATTGATTTGACTCACATAAGAATATTTTAGTTATGACTCGAGTGTATTGTTTTACTTTATGCTCGGGTCAGCCCTGAGTTTTCAGCACATCGATGATTATTTTCTAAAGGACGAAGACGAAGATTTGGTATATTATATTACTAGTATTTCCCTACATCATGTTGTTCTGCTGCATTATTCTTTTGTTCTGTTGTATATATATAACTCTAATAGATGTTGTAAAATTTTAATCAAATGTATGGTATAAACAGCTTCATGAACTATTTATTTGATTATTATATTTTGTCATTCCACTGCGAGATTCTATGTTTGTTTTCTTCTTTCCTTATTTTTCTGTGTTCTGGATTGTTTGAGTTTGACATATGTGGACTATTATCGATTTAAACCTTCCGAAATATGGGTCATCACGTAGGATATATTAAGTTTGGTAATGGTCAATACTCCAATAATATCCATATTCAACTATTCGGTCCATCTAAAGTATTAGGTTCAATAACAAAATTTATTATTAACCATTCTAGTTAGCCAAAGAGTTTGACTTTGAGTTAACTATAATTGATTATGATACTAATCTCATACAATCGAGGAGGACAAATTCTCTATTAAATAGCATTTCACTTCCAACTCTTCAACTTGGACTAACTATGGTCGCTCGATAATCGTTATTCCATGATCTAACTCAAATCAAAGTGGAGCATCCACATCAAAGTTCTATAGTATTCTCAGGTCGAGAGAACTGTGTAACATCATCACATTGAGATATGTTGTTTGACCTTGTCATTGTTAACCAATAGGAAACTCTCAGTCGACTCATTTTATAGTATTCCAATAACCATAAGTACATAAAATTTGGTGCCCCACCACCCTCGCGGCCATGAGTAACGTATTGCCTAACATTTGGAGAGAGTTACATACTCTACCTCAATGGATGTATCGATATCCTTTCTTGAAACATCTAGACTATGAATATTTATAACAAAATGTTATTTTATAATGTGATTAGTTACTCATGAGTGCAACTATTTGCAACCACGATCATTTAACATTTCATTTAAGGATTTTATTATTTATAAATTAATTAACTAGTTATATCATAATATATCAAAGTATATAAAAGAACAAAATACAAAATATCTTTTATTATAAACAAGATTGATTACCAAATAACTTTTATTATTGTCCTCACCAGTGCTGACTATACACTCTACACACACGGCGGAATATAATCAAGTACGGGTATACGTCTTTGTCATCTAGCTCGTCTCTTGAGCTCCATAGTATCCTAACCTAAATCTGCAATACTCGGTCTGACCCGAGCATTATAATAAAATAACACCCAAGTCAGTCTGGAAAACCAGCATGAGAAAACACACTCAATTTGAATTATTATTATTTTTGAAATCCTTTGAAAAAAAAGGTATCTCGTAAGACCACGTCAGACATAAACATGATGGGTTTTTACCTTACAATAACCAAAACATTTTATATCAAAATCATCCAATATTATAATAGTGTCTATAGAAAGTAAATTAGAAAATAGATGAAATGCTTGCATCTCACGTTTCAGTATAGTTGGGCACAATCAAAACCGTAGAGCATAGTTGGGTACAATATCAATTATTTAAATAAACAACTTCTTATAATATTAAAATATTAATAAATAACCTTAAAACAATATTAAACAGAAACACAGCTTTTAAACATTATTAAACAATAGTTAAACAACTTTAAAACATTTCTAAATGATTTAGACAAGACAAATAAAAAGCTTGGGGTGAAATAGAGAAGTTCAAAATCTTCTTAAATAAAAAAAATTCTAGAAAACCCAAAGATTATATTTGAGATCATTCCCCGAATCAAAAACCAACTTCAAACCAAAACGGCAATTAATAGTATTTCAAAATACTAAATTGAGGTCAATAGCCACCAAAGCACTTAGCCAACGTTGTTATTGATATTCATCACTACAAGGGTTAAGTTTTCAACATATAACAATATCATAATCCAATAGGGCCAAACAATCGGGTTTGATATTCAATAATTCATATAATAGGAGTATTATTGAAAATAAATAACAATGGTGAGCAATCCCGTTGGATCCCTTTACAAAATTCCTGTTTGTCATCTAAATTCCTTGTAAATGATTACATATATTGACTGCTTTCAAAAACAACAATTCATTATAACCAAACAATCAATCAATATAACATCCAAACATACAACCAATAATTTTTATCTACTATAAAACATTACTGATTAACCAAAAAGGCGAGTTAAACTCACCGAAATGCCAGTTATCGTTGAAGCATTTCAGTTCTGACTAAAATCGAACAACGCTCGATTTTAGCTTGAAATTTTACAAGCTCCAATCTCTACCAATTTAATTCCATAACGTAGATATCATCGATACGAGTATAACATGACTGCCAATGTTCGATTTGGACCTTTTATGAAATAGATAATTAGTTTACAAGATTTTGAATTAATTAAAATAATCAATTTCCTTAATTACAATCATTAATTATTAATACCTAATCAACCCTAATCCTCTTCGCTGCTAATCAAGGCTGTCAAAATTACGTTCGCCCCATCTCTATCCAACTTCACCTGGACGCCGCCGCACTCCGGCCCAAGGTGGCCCCTACCATGATGACTTCATCTACACCTGCCTCACCACCTACTGACGTCACTAGCTTGAGAACGAGAACCTAAAACCGTCGTCATTGAATGCCTGCTGCCTCTGCCATGTGCGATTTCACGCCTCCGCTCCACCACCACGGGTAACCCAGACCTCCAGCACCCCTACATCACCAACCATGACCTCTAACTCCACGTCGTCGACGAGAAAACGGCTAAAAATGCTGCTTTATTCATCTTCACTTTCCCACCGCCTCGCTCCTCCTCCAGCCAATCCAATCATTCAATTTGCTCATTGTCTCATGCCGAACACTTTCTTAGTTGGGGTGGAGGCCTGATATGGCCTCTGGTGGCTTAGATGATCTATGGTTGTAGGATCTACGGGTTAGGGTTAAGAATACGTGGCGGTCAAGGTTTCTATTTTCGGTTTGGGCAAAATGAATGGGTTTGGGGAGTCCTCATATAGCATTCTCCCCGACAGTATTCACGCCCGAAAAATCTCGAACTCCAATCGAGACGTGCTCAGTGGCGTTCCTAGCTAAATACCCATATTCCGAACTTAATGGAACTATTATCGAGACATAATTCCATCATGTACAAAAGATGTGTTTCAAGCTCACATGACCACATAGTATGTCTGATCATTACGAAACTCGTCGACTTACAACAATTTATTATTCCGGGTCTAATGGCACTACTTTCATCTAAATCCGAGATAGTGCCCTGGAATGATATTTCCAAATTATTTATTTGAACCATTTATTTTCTAAAATTAAGTTTTCAAATTGAGTTCACCATTATTATATGTTAATTAAAAGGAGTTAAATAAAGCTATTCAATCCATTAAATTAATATTTAATTTAGAATCCAAATATTTAATTCATTATTCAAATATTTTAAACAATCCCTATAATTGAATTCCAGTTTTTAAAACCTTAAAGCCCAATATTCTAATATTTAAAATTAATTAGATATTCAAATCAAATGACCAAAACCCCAGATTGTTACAGAAGTGAGCCAAAGTTTGTCCTTAATAGCAAAGGCCCAATTTGAATATGGCCTAGGGCTAATCTACAAAATTGTTTTGAAATAAAAATGAAAAATTGAATTTAAAAGTTAAATTTAAAATAAGAAATACATTACCATTGTCATAATGTGATTTCAAAATTGCTTTGAATTAAACTAAGATTTTAAATTTAAAAGTTAAATTTAAAATAAGAATTACATTATAAATGTTATAATATGATTTTCAAAGTTGGCTTTGAAAACAATGTCTATTATAAATGTTATAATACAGTTTTCAAAATTACTTTGAAAATATAATTAACATATTTCAAAAAAATTAATACTTTTAAAAAGATTAATAAATTAAATAAATTAATTAAATAGTTAATTAATTAAAGTATATACATGTACAATATATATAGGCATATGGTACATTACCTTGAATTGTTTAAGATGATGTAAGTATATATGTATATACATAAGAAAGTTTTGAAATAATATTATTAAATTATCTAATCGAATAAGTTCATTAAAAGTTAATTAACAAATAATATATATATATTTGCACCAAAATTGATCACAAACACTCAACTAATATGATAGCACTGCAGATTCAATGTCTAAATCCAAACATAGTGATGTAGAGAATAAAATATGAATAACAATAAATTAAAACGGTAAGAAATGAAATGAACATGGGGTTCTATAGTGGTTTGTCGTACTCTGACCTACGTCCACTCCAAAAGTTTTCCATTTTATTTGTACTACTGATTACAGTTACAATCCGTGAAATTCAAGAATTGAAATGGCAGAGTTCCGCCAAGAGAGAAAAAGAAGAGAGTCAGAAGGAAGATCCCTTTCCTTGAGCCAATGTTCCAATGTTGATAGGAGAAGGCGGATAAATATCCAGCTGAAAATTCGCATTGAGAAGACCGAAGCCGAGACGGACCCACTCACCAAAATTGGGGCCCATCCGGGCTAATCTAGGCTATCGGCACCAATCCCTATATGGGGATTAGCATCGATCGGTTAAGGAGGCCTTGTTGGGTCCGACGATCCCCAAGGTGGGTCTCCCTCCAAGTCTTCTTTCGGTTTCTTGAGTTGTTTGCGTAGTTCCTTGAGTGTTTGTTGAGATATTGAGCGATCATCGTCGAGTTGAACTGCCAATCCAAGTGATGCATAGCGATAGTGATCTGATCCGATCCATTCCTAAAAATATTGATCCGATCTAATCTCCTACCTAGGGGAAGTGTAAATCCATACTTAGCCATTTATTGGATGCTGCTTGCTTGAATTTGCTTGACTATCATCCATAGCCTTGCTTATAACTGATTACCGAACTTGATAATCGCCTCTCCGGGCTTCCTGCCTCGATGACCATGAAATCCATTTAGCCAAATCCATGATACCACGGCCTTACCAAAAGACGGGATAACATTTGCCCCCTAAAACATGCCTTGCGATAGGGAGGTGTGTTTTGAATTTCCATAAATCCGAAGTCCATAATCCATCGATAGCCAAATTTCTAATCCATAATCCAATCCTTTGCCAAACCAAATTGCCGTAGTCCGCGACTATTCTGAGTCGGTAGCCATTTCCAAAACTATTCCAAATCCTTTGTCAAATCCATATCCATCTAAAGCCGTTAACTAAATCCACGATCTTATCGGACCATTTGCCAAATCCAAAGCCTCAATCTCACCAAATCAGTATCCAAATCTATGACCTCTCCGGGTCAATATCCAAATCCATAACCCTTTGAAATCCTAAAAGTCGATAAGCCAACCGCGATCCCTTCGGATCATTATCCGAGTTCATGGTCTCTCTGGACCGATCGATGGCCTCTCCACACCCTTGCTAAATCTAATCCAAACTTAACGATGAGTAGGCCAATCCTATCGCTCTCCAGCGAAGCGACCTACTCTTTGCACTCCAGCCCTTTTTGGGGGCATATAGCGATGTCTTGATCCTTCTGAACCGATCATAGCCTCTTCGGGCTCCTGTTGGACCCCATCCCGTCACCATCCGGTGAAGGGGTAATAACGACAAGTAAGCTGATCATGTCGCTCTCCAGTGAAGCGTCGTTACTTCCTGCACTCCAGTTCAGTGTTCCTAAACATAAAGCTATATCCTGGCCTTCCTATGTCGATCATGGTCTCTTTGGACCCTTGCTAGACCCCATCCAGTCGCTCTCTGATGAAAGGGGGAATAATGATAAGTAAGTCGATCTTAGCGCTCTCTGACGAAGCGACTTACTTCTTGCACTCTAGTCACTAACTCTCCGGTCAGGGACATGAAGCGATCCATTCTGTACCTACTTCCTTTCTCCGGCCTCAACTCTCCGGTTGAGGGCTAATCCATGACGTACGAGTCTATCCTATCGCTCTCCGACGAAAGGACTCGCACCTTGTGGTTATCGGCCCGTCTCCCTGGTCGGGATGACTGTGACCTATTTTGTTCATCACACTGATGCAGATTTAAATTAAATTATTAAATGTAAGTTCTTATAGCCAAAAAATAAGGAAAACCAAACATTGCCTCTCCGGGATTGATGGTTTATCGTCGTCTTAGAGCATGCCTGTCCTACCTCGGTTCCGTACATGTGTATATGACTTAGCCGTTTTATTATGGAGTTTATTATTTATATATTTCATGTCATCCTAATCAGAAGATGATGAACCATGACCTCGATCCAAGGCCATTTCCATTTGACATGGACGATGGCTGCTCCTGTCCCACCTCCACAGCCCGAGTCCTTACATACTACGATAGCCTGCCACCCATGACATGTTCCTCAACCATATCCTGTAAGTGCCTACATTCATTCATAACATGCCCATCCAGTTTGTGGAATAGGCAATACTTTCCAGATCTCCTTTCCCGCTCTGTAGGATCCCTCTTTGCTGGTTTTCGATAGGGGAGTTACCCCCTGGTGTCCAGGTAAATCCATTCCAAACTTTTCGTCAAGTCTAAATAAGATGAGAATTTTGGCTCCCGTTCCTTCCTTTTCCCTTTTCATCCATTATAACCATCATCTATATTTGGTTTTCCCTTATCCTTTCTAGAACCTTCTCCAGACGGTCCTTCACCTCTCATAACATTTACTTCCTGTTTGCCGGCTCATGCATCCTCCTGCTGTAAGAACCTCTCTGCTTCATGATAAAATTCCTCGAGATCCATTGGTGGATCCTAAACTAGTGCAATCTTAAAGTCCGTGTTGTCCGCAATCCCAGATACTGCTGCCATTAAATCTATCGATGGATCTAGTCGATCCACCGAAGCAACCATCGCATTAAACTGTGTCAAGAAACTCCTTAAGGACATTTCGATCCTTTGCTTTAGAGCTACTAATGTCATTACGTTCTTGGGTCCCGAAATTTGGACCCTAAACTGCCACATGAACCGATCTACCAACTCGCTCCATGTCCTGATCGAACCATTCTCCAGCTGCCTAAACCAAAGTGCAACTGATTTCGTTAAGTATAAAGGAAAACATCTGGCCATGACTTCCTTCAATGCCCCCAGCACTTCCATATGCCAGATATACCTCAAGATATGCATTGTAGGATCCAACTTTCCATCATATACCTCCAGTGTTGGTAGTTTGAACTCTGGTGGGTTCCTAGCGTTCCTGATAAACGGAGTAAACAGACTTCGATTGACATCTTCCAGACTCTTACTGGGCAATACGCCTCTCATTATCCAATGCACCAGCTCAGTCATTCTCTTACTCTCATCCATAGGTGGTCTCCATTCTATACTACCAGCCCGCCCCCGACTCCACGAGGGTATTTCGAAACATACTCCTTTAGACGTGCATCTGCATTCTGATCTGCATCTAACCGAATAACATCGACCACTGGCTTACCAAAGTCTGCACCGACATGACCTGAAGGTATGCACCCAAATTTTTGGAGATCGGTGCCGATCCAACTGAGGGGATCAGAGCTGATCCTTCCAGCTTGCTGGGGTCCACCCTCGGCTGCTCCGTTTCCATTCTCCTGCATGTTGGCTCCGACTCCATGTTCCCGGTTCTGATTTTCGGTAGCTCCTCTTGCTCCATTTCCTTGATCCAAATTGCCAACAGCTCCTGCCACCCCTAATCCTTGGTTTTGTGCTCCAGCTTGTCCAATTTGTCTGAGGAAATTCTACATCATCTCCTCTTACCTCCTTATCATCCGCTCCTGCATAGCATTTATCATAGTCTCCATCTCGTTCATAGTGATGTAGATGGAAGGTTGATTAATTCTAGCTCTAGAGGATGCCACCTGATTTCCTCCATGGTTACTCCTATCTGCAGGTGCTTTCCTTGTAGATTGCCTGACCATTGATCCAAATCCAAACTCCAAATCGTTTCCAAATCTACGGGTGCAAGTAACCTGGCTATGATACCAAAATGTTTGCACCAAAATTGGTCATAAACACTCAACTAATATGATAACACCGCAGATTCAATGTCCAAATCCAAACGGAGTGATGTAGAGAATAAAATATGAAGAACAATAAATTAAAACGGTAAGAAAAATGAACACGAGATTTTATAGTGGTTCGGCGTACTCCGGCCTACGTCCACTCCAAAAATTTTACTTTTCATTTATACTATTGATTACAGTCCAGGAAATTCAAGAATAGAAATGGCAGTGTTCTACCAAGAGAGAAAAAGAAGAAAGTCAGAAGGAAGATCTCTTTCCTTGAGCCAATGATCTAGTATTTATAAGAGAAGGTGGACAAATATCCAGTTGAAAATTCACGTGTAGAAGACCGAAGCCAAGACATATTCGCTCACCAAAAATGGGGCCCAGCTGGGCTGTTCTAGGCAATCGACATTGATCCTTATAGGTGGATTGGCATCGATCGGTCAAGGAGGCCTTGTGGGGTCCTGAGATCCCTAAGGTAGGTCCCCCTCCATGCCTTCTTTCGGTTTCTTGAGTTGTTTGCATAGTTCCATGAGTGTTTGTTGAGGTATTGAGCGATCATCGTCGAGTCAAACTGCCAATTTGAGTGATCCATAGCCATAGTGATCCGATTCGTTCCTAACCATATTGATCCGATCTAATCCTCTGCCTAGGGGAAGTGTAAATCCATACTTAGCCATTTATTGGATGTTGCTTGCTTGAATTCACTTGACTATCATCCATAGCCTTACTTATAACTGATCTTCGAACCTGATAATTGTCTCTTCGGGATTCCTGCCTCGTTGACCACGAAATCCATTTAGCCAAATCCATGGTATCACGGCCTTGCCAAAAGGCGGGATAATATATATATATATATATATATATATATATATATATATATATGTGTGTGTGTGTGTGTGTGTGTGTGTGTGTGTGTGTAACCATAAATGTTATGGTATATATATTCAATTAAAATATTTAACTGAATAACATAAAATTAATTAAAATGTTAATTAATTAAATAAGATTTAATTAATGTAATTTACATAAGACTGTTATATAAGTTAATAAAATTATAAAAGTTATATAGTAATTAAAATTACATAATATGAATGTATGAAACAAAAGTGGAATAGTAAGAAACCCAAAAAAATTTAAGGAATAAATACATACGCGTATAACGTGATTTCCGATGTGTCCAACCCTTAAACCGCGAGGGTATTTCAAAATAAATGCATTATTCCATAAGTTGAAATCACTCAATTAAATATATTAAAGGTTATGAATCTGTAATGCAAGTGTTGTCCTCTACCATTTGTATATTGATAAACTACTTGCATACTCTCAAGTTGTTAAGCAAACTCAAGCTAGGGATATTGCGTGTAGTATTATTAATATACGGAACATATGAGGTAAGATAGTTATATGTATTTGTTGAGCAAACTCAAGGTACAAATACTACACTTAGGCCGTCGCGAAATGGTATGTAAGAGCGAATAATCTCTTTTGATTAGTTGAGAAAACTCAAGGTCACTATGAGATTAGGACAAGGAATGATGGGTTGGGAGTTATACATGGTACAACCAACAAGGAGTTATCCATCACCTATAGGGCTATGACTTATTGAGCAAGCTCGATGTCTGAATACCAAGACAGATGAGTCCAAACATCCATTGGAGAAGTTGAAAGACTTCCATGTTTCATCTTAGAGTTTAGAGAAACATAAAAGAATAATGGGAGCCTTATTAGAAAAATGAAATGGTAACACTTATAATTTCTAATATTATAAGAACATATGCCGTATAAAGTTATAATAATCTACATTGACAAATTTGTGCAACTAATATAATTTTATCAATTAAGGTATATAAATATACTGAACTGATGTTTGATAAATAGAAATGTAAAATATACTTACTTGTAAAAATTATTTGCATGTTATTATTTGAAGACCCATGCAAGCGTCAAATTTTACAACTACTAAACACATTCATAATTTGTCATTTACATATTTATTTTCCCAAGATGATGCATTGTCCTTTATGAGTTTTGAATTCTAGGAACAATACATGAATATGGATGTCTGATCCTTAATCGTTCACATATAAATGTTATATGGTGAACGGTCGCAATTCATAATGTACGAAACTTCGATAAAACTAGTTCAATCGAAATAAGCAAGTAAACCATAATATGAGATCATGTATCCAATATGATGGATTACAATGGTGATGTTCTCATGTTAAATGTACCACTAGACCAAGGCCTACAAGATTGATCTAAGAATTCGATCACTAAAAAAACAGTTTGATCAGTTTACGTAAAATGCAACTTATTCAATATCCTTAATTGTTAAGGATGACTGAATGCATTTTTGTAAAGAGTTCGTTATGATGGTGTAGTAAGGACTTCCTTTTGAATGGTTCAACCATTTAGAATAAAAAACAAATGTACGAGGGTAGATGTAACTTAAGGCACAATTGGGATGAAGAGAGTGAATGGTTACTTCTGCTTCATAAGAAAACTTCGAAAACGAGAATTGTAAAATAATAATAGATATTTAACAAAGAATAGGAAATATGATATCTATTCCAAATGTCTATTCACATAGAATTTACTTTCTATAAAATTTATTTCTTTGAATTTAAGATACTTGATCCAAAAATAATCGGCTGTAAACCAATTACAGTAAATGAAATAAATAACATATATAAGTGGTTGAGTGGAACTTTGTATTTCATACGCTATTACAGTAATGGTGGAAATAGTGAGAGGATGACATATAGCATTTATTGGTCACATCAAATTACGAAAATTATTTTGGTAAAATGTATTAAACATTATTTGTAAAATAATTATTCTTTTTCAGTATTGACTAAAAAATAGGATAGTTTTATTTCAATATGAATATTATGAATAACTGTTATAAAATGAAACTATAATAACGGTATTTGTGATGGACTGGAAAATATAGAAGTATCTAAATTTATTTTTAATTATTTTGGAATTATGGACTAAGCCTTGGTTTTGGGAAATAATTTATGATTATATGATTATTATGAATCATATGGTACTACTAAACTATATCTCAGACAATTAAGGGCAAGCACTCATTTAGTGAGAGCATTATAAGAGTTGATGAACTCTATGGATTGATACGTATAGATATATGCAATCGAAAGTTCCAAAATGGTTCCATGTACTTTGTTGTATTCACCAATGAACTATCACAAACATGAACATGTGTATATGATACACATGTGATTCGTTAATGGTAAGTTCATAGAATATAAAACAAAAGTAAATAAAATAATGTGTAATAGAAAATAAAGTGATTTAGGTTGATCAAATAGGTGAGTACATTGGAAAGAGTTTCGAACGCACTTAAAAATGAATAAAGATTCAATCTTCAAAGTCACTCCTATTGGAACCAGGCCAATCGGAAGTGGGTGAAATAGGTAGATGTTGAAAAAAAAATTCTATTTTGAATCTATTGGGCCTATGAAGTCTAAAAGGTTAATATGTCCAATCTATTGATGTTTTAAATATAATCATAGTTTATTTAATTTGGTTAAAATGAATTTTAAATTTAATTTAAATTTGTAAGTAATATATTGAATATATCAAATACATTTGTGTGTTTGAATGGTAAGAGCAGCATATAAGCAGCATACACACACATATTTGAAATTTGGTACACTTTATTTCATATAGTGGTTATAAAGTATAAACCTACTTACAAAGCATTGCCTGATAAACACAGAATACATACAAAGCCAAAGTGCATAATCTAAAACCGATACATGAAAATTGCACTGGACCGATAATCCAAACCACTATTTCCTAAGCCTACTACGTCGCATGTGTTCTACACACAAAGATGCAATTATCAATCTGCTCCTTCTCGCTGAGCTCTTACTCCATTTCTACACTGCATCAACCGTTCACTCATGTCCCCAAACATTAGACTCAAACTAGTCCATGGTACAGTACATTACGTAATATCCATTCTCCTACACACCAAACGAAATGTTCAGTTGCCAAACCGCTCTCCATAGCTTCCTCATGCCATGTTCCTACAACCACTCTCAACAACTTCCTTGTGCCACATAACTGCTTCCACTGACATCTGCCAATGTAGAAAGCCACTGAATCGATGCCTCACCCTCTCTTTCTAAAGTTCCAACGAACCAAGTTTTAATCGGGTTCCTTGTCGAGGGTTGTTTAGATCTAGAAGATATCACTCCAATTGGGAAGATCAGAGTTGCTTGGCTGCTTTCAGAAATTGAGACATCACACCATATGTACAAACACTTTGTCATCGCCAAACTAGATCTGTTAAAACCGCGATTCCTCCTCAACATAGGTCGAGACCTAAAGAACGATTTAGAAAATTCCATAAATTGGAACATGAAACCTTTTGGTTCTTTCTCTTAATACAAATAATTAATTAAGGGAAGATGAGACTATAAATGTAGACAAAGAAACCTTTCGTTTCTCTTTCTCTTTAATTAGATTAATTGACACATTATATGACATTTACTACTGAATTCACACATGCTTTGTTGTCCAAATTTTTTATTAATAAAATATAAATATTTATGTGGGTCTTTTTTGTTTGCGTGTGTGTGTATTAAAATTAAGATTAAATAGTTTACACACTATGAAATCAAAACTTAAAGTAATAACTATTTGATGAAATTTTGAAACTAAATTAATGATTAGATATAAGAATCTATTTTATTAACTTTAAGTCAAAGGGGCATATAATAATATGTATGTGTGTATTTGAAAATTATAGTTAATAAAATAAAAACCAACCTTAATAAAAAAGGGTTAAAAAGTGCATGTGACATTTTTCATAAAAGTTCACTTATAATAAAAAAATCTTTTATTTTTTTAAAGTGTACAATGATGAAGATTTATATCAAAATCAATAACCATACAAAACTTATACCCATGTTCCAAATTGTTTCAAATAAATAATATGTGTATTTTGTTCAAGTTTGGATTTTATGTAACAAGCAATAAAAATTATATTAGCTAATTTAGCATTAGATTTCAATCAAATTGTTAACCTTTCCTTTTTTTGAGTCAACTTATAAATTTCAAGTCTACCTAAAATTTTATATAAACAACAAACAAAAATTATTTCAAAATACTTGAGAGAGAATCTTCGATTTTTAGTTTTATAATATGAAGCTAAACTTTATGTAAACAAATTATTTCAAAATGTTATTCAAACTAGAGTTTCTATATGAAAGAATTGGATAACACATACATGTATACGTTATGACATTGAAAGGCAGATCTAATTAAATACATAACATAAAACAACTAAACAAAATAGGGATAGGTCCATAATAATTATCATTGATGACATGTGACTAACAAAGAATGTAAACAAGATGATTTTAATTATATTAACATTATGAGGATAAAGTTGGTTCAAGGGAATAAACAAAATATTCAAAACATCGTCTAAATACATACAAATGTATGAATAGAATAGGTAAAGAAAAGAAACATGAGTCATAATGAAATAACACATAAATAATACTGGAGTTCACCTTTTAGATGAAGTCAATAGAAACACCTTAATGTGAGATTTCTTCTCAGATCTCAAGTAGATCACCATCCAGCTTTGCAAGAGAAGGATGAACCACTTATTTTATTTTATTTGATGTTTGCATTTCATATTGGAGTTGATAAAATTTTGGAAATATTGATTTAATTCTCAACCATGGAAAGTTAGGAGGAGAGAAGAGAATAGAGAATAAAATGAATGTCTATAGGAAATGAATTAGTCGATTTTTTTAACTGAACGAATGAAACCTTTCCCATTCTTTTAATTAAAACTTCTCTAATCAATTCCCTTAATTTTCCCTCTCTCCATTCCTCTCTATTCATATTGTATGGCTAAATTTACTTTCCATCAAATGATACAAAATTTCCACAAATCTCTTCATGTAATTATCATTTATTTAAACTTATATAAAAATACACGGATATCGTATATCGATGTGCGCAAATATAAATTTTACATATGCATTCAAATTACTCCAAATTACTCCCAAACATTAAATAAATTAAATAATAATTAATATTTCTCAAATATTAATTAATATAATTAACTTACAAAATTTTATAAATTAATTAAATCATGTGGTTCGAAGAATTTACAAATACGGTTGTGTGACTCAAAGATGTAAATTTAATCAGCAATTAATGTTGAACAATTAAAATATTAACGTTCACACATTACCTTAGCTAGTTGTGTCACATTTTGGCTGAATTTATTGCTTACGCATCTTTATTGGTAAAATCAAATATTTAAGTGTTATCCGGTAATGACGATTATTTAACCAATTCTCTTCGTCAAAACTATATCACGCTAGACTTATAGAATTTGGTTTTGGTCAAAATTCCAACAATGGCCACATTCAACTTTGTAAGTGCAAACACAAAATTCTTGGTTCATTAATAACAATTATTATTAACCGTACTACTCTAGCAAGAGACTTTGACTTTGAGTTGACTTAAGTTGACCCGATGATACTACGCATGACTAAGGAGATGAATTCTCCTTTGAATAGTGTTTCACTTCCAATGATTTTACTCGACACAACCATAGTTGTTCGATGGATGCGGTGCTATGATTTAACTGTAATCAAAGTGGAGTTTCCATATTGAAGCTCTACGGTATTCTCAAGTCGAGGGAATTGTGTAAAATTGTCGCATTGATATTTTTTGTTTGACCTTAGTTATATTAACCAACTGAAAACTATCGAGTGAGTCATTCCATAATTATCGAATAATTATCAGTACGTAACCCCTTAGTTATATTACACTACCTGACATTTAGAGAGCATTATGTACTGTAATCTCAACGAATGTATCGATGTCTAGTCTCGATACATCTTGATTAGGAATATTTAATATGGTAGGCTTATTTTATTATGATAAATCACTAATGGTTACAATACATTGTAACTATTGTCACAAAATATACCATTTAAGGATTTTCTGTATTGAATATACTTTTAATTATATAAATAATTAATAGGGGCATTTCACTAGAAGGACAAACTTTGTAGTCCAATTAGTTTCTAGGACACACATTCAAAGAAATTACTTTCAAGACCAAAGTCAGCAGAATAATTACTTTCAAGCACAAAGTCAGCAGTCCAATTACTTTCAAGGACATAATTTCATAGGTTTTTAGGCCCTAGAAACTAATTATTTTACGTTTTGTCCTTGAAAGTAATTATTTAAGTTGTGTGTCATAGAAACTAATTCCACTTGCTAAAGAGGCCCTTGTGGCTAATTTTCACTAATTAATATGACACATTATATCAAGTATATAACAAAAAGAAAACACCTTTTATTTTGAACAAGATTGGTTATCAAGTTAGATGTATGCAACAAATTACATAATTGCCTCTAGAGCATACCCCTAATTCTATCAACTCAACACTATGATACATAATATGTATTGATAGGGAGTAATCAAATATTGTTGAATGAAGTATGATTAATTGTCACGTTAACTTCATACAACATATGGGTTTATGAGAAACCCTAAATTATCCTAGACCAAGGAGTTGGCAGGTTGTGCAAGTCGAAAGACTGCACGTAACAAATGTACATGAGGGATCTTGTATGAATCACCCCAAAAAAAGTTTGGGAACGATTATCATTGGATGATCAATTTATATTTTGATCATAAGTTTTGTAGACTAAAATCAAATCAGTTTAATATAAGACAATTCATAAAATATTTATGAATACCTATTTTGTTGCACTAAGAAACAATTGCTGTTTCAATAAATACCAACTTCGTAGTGAAGTAATTTCTTTAGAAGTTATCGGTAGTAAAATGGATTTGGACACAATCTAAGGATAAAAATGATTACGAGGAATAAAATGAAATTAACCAAACCTAAATGAGAATATGCATTAGAATGCCTAATAAATATTCATATTCTTGTACATTGAAGAGAAACTATGAGTTTCTTATTGGTAGGGCTGTTATGGTAATGGTTACCGTTACCATTTTGTAAATACCATTACCGTACCGTTTTTACTGGTAAACTAAAATTGTTTACCGTTACCGATTGACTGGTATATAGATAAACTGGTGACCGTTACACTGTACCGTTTGTCTAGAAAAATGATAAGTTGATATATTTTTACACTGAATGATGCTTCATTATATATCTCATTAAGTCACTTAATAAAGGACATAGAAAAGAAGTGTATTTACCATCATTTGAGTTGAATTACTACAATAAATTGAACTATTTTCTTGCTTCTAAATGCCCGTAATACAATATCTTACATGAATATCAATGTATTATGAATGGTTGTAGATTACCATTATCGCTGGTTTTGAAAAAATATTACCGATATTTTACCATAAAAAATGGTAAATTTACTGTTACCGTACCGATTATACTGGTATACCGACTTTACTTTAAAATAGTAACTGATTGACTGATAATGGTATGGTAATGGTAAATTTACCGTTACCATAATAGCCCTACTTATTGATGTCGAGAATGAATAATCCTCGGCACTCAATTAAACCATTAAGAGTATTGATTCTACCATATGGTACCATGCGTAAATCCGAAATGGATTCCAAATACGGTATCAAAATATGATTTTGATATTGGTATTTGAAAGGATATGATCCATCGGCTGCAAAAGTGTCTTGAAGAAAAAGATCGATGTAGTTGGAATATAAGTCACATAGATAAGAATAACATCGTAAATTTCAATTATTGAAACTAGCGTAATAAATTCGTCATTCAACATGCTTTAATTAATTTGGATTTTACTCACAAAATTTATCGCGTAGTAAGACTTTAAGTTTTGGTACATATATGTTCCAACAAAATTCTAAATAATGATTTAGAATAGACTGTTTGCACATAACAATCAAAATGTCTTACAGTCGGTAGGAGTGATGACGAAGTTTGTAAGTATTGGATATGATCCAAGAAATGATAAGAAAGTGTTATTTGGTAAGCATAAGAGTTATATAAGTATTTTGGTAGAGAAATGAAATAATTTGAATTTCATTTAAAATGCAGAGGAAACGCGTGTCTATAAGAAAAAATGTTAATATGTACTAAAATATATTTCTAAAACTAGAAGTAAATCACAAACTTATGATTGTTAACGATGTATTCATTTTAAAATCATTTCAGTTTGGTTGTTTAATACTCGACATTGGATTTGAAAATGACATCTTTTATAATCAGTATACAAGGATGTTGGGAATGCCCCGAAACGATATACACAGTCCCTATATTAAATTGTTTGATATCAAGCATGTAAGATGGATTTCTTATGCATTGGCAATTGGAATTTTCGTACATGCCATATTCTCTAAAATATCACACTTTGCTCATGAATTTGATACATAGAGTAAGTAACGAATCCAAATTAAGGTCACTTAATGATAGTATAGAGTGTTCTCATGTATTTATGAAATACTAGAGAAATGTTTATAGAAACAACAAACTCCTTATAAAGGAGTGCATGGTCTTGAACTTCATTAGTGATATCGAGTATAGTATGTCAATCCTAAATTCACGTTCAAACATTAATTAAGATGATATAAGTTGGAATTGTTCCAAATAATAAGTAGTAACTAATTCAACCAAAGGCTAAGTATAAATAAAAGCACAAATTTATAACCGAGCTAAAGGTGATTTCAAATGTTGAGAATCTCATGACATTATTATATAATAACTTTTTCATGATATAGTTTGTAAAAGAACTTAGAGCACACGAGAAGTTATACGGCATACTCCAAATAGTTCCACATGATAAATGCAGTTTATCAACATCAGAGAGTGTTAATTGACAGAGTAGAGAATTAAAACAACATAGCATACACATTCACCGAGGGACTGACCTGATTGTTTTTTAGAAAACCGATCGATAAAGTTGGAATAAGATTCCATAATTGACCCCAAGTGCAAGTGGTAGATTGATAGAGTTTGGGGTATGCCCTAAGGAGCAATTATATCATTTGTTACATATATCTAACTCGATAACCAATCTTGTATAAAATAAATGGTGTTTTCTTTCTATTATATACTTGATATAATTGTTATATTAATTATTTATCTAATAAAAAGTATATTTAATATAGAAAATCCATAAATGGTACGTTTTATGAAAGTAGTTACAATGTGTTGTAATCATGAGTGATTTATCACAATAAATAAACATACTATTTTAAATATTCCTAGTCAAGATGCATCGAGACTGTAGATCGATAGATCCATTGAGACTAGAGTACGTAACACTCTCTAAATGTTGGGCAATATATTACCCATGGCTGTTAGGGCCATTAAGGGTTTACGCACTGATAGTTATTGGATGACCATGGAATGAATCACTCGATAGTTTTATTTTGGTTAATACAACTAAAGCCAAATAGAAAATATCGATGTGATAATTTTACACAATTCCCTTAACTTGAGAATAATATCGAGCTTTAGTATGAAAACTCAGATATGATTGTAGTTAAATCATGTCACAACATCCATCGAATACTATAGTTGGATCGAGTGGAAGTATTAGAAATGAAACAATATTCAATTGGGAATTCTCCTCCCGGTTATGTGGGGTTAGTATCACTAGGTCAACTTAAATCAACTCGAAGTTAAAGTCTCTAGTCAGAGCAGTACGATTAATAATTATTGTTATTACCGAACCAAAAGATTTTGTATTTGCACTTACAAAGTTGAATGTGGACAATGTTGGAGTTTTGATCAAAACCAAATTTTATAAGTCCTAATGTGATATAGTTTTGACGAATAGAATTGGTATAAATAATCATCACTACCAGGCACCGCTTATGTTAAGTAACATTGGATTTTACTAAAAAGATGTGTAAGTGATAAATTCAGCAATATCACACCACTAGCTAAGGTGGTGTGTGAACATTAATATTTGAATTGTTCGATATTAATCGCTGACTGAATTTATACTTTTGAGTTATGCAACCGTTATGATGAATACTCCGAAAAACTCACACGATTTAATTAACAGGAAATTATTGTCAAGGACAAAATTTCTCAGCATTTTTGTCTCAAGGACAGACCTTCAGTATTTTAGCCTGAAGGACAACTTTCATTAGGTATCAGTTTTTAAGTTTTTAGGTATCAGTTTGTAGTTATCGGTAGCAGTTTTTAGGTATCAGTTTTTTAGTTCGGTAGCAGTTTTGGAAGAATGTTTGTCCTTATGAATAATTTTGAAAGAATGTTTGTCCTTATGAATAATTTTTAAAAGAATGTTTGTCCTTGTGATTAAAATATTGAGGTGGTGTCCTTGAGGCTAAAAATATACAAATTTTTGTCCTTTAAATTAATTCCCCCTTTAATTAATTTATAATCATTGTAATTTAATTGGTATTTTTGAAATATCAGTTATTAAATTTTATTTTATTTGTTTGAGTGCCATTAGTATTTAATAAAGTGCGCTTATAAAAGTTAATACGTACATTTAAATTTGATTTAAATCAATTAATTACTAAGTGGATTTGGAAAATTTGATTATCTAGGCACTTTTTTTGGCTGGCCATACATATGTAGAAATGGGATTTGATTTGATTGAGACTTAATGAGCAATAAAAGTGGGAAGATTTTAAGGGAGGAATTGGAAAGGTTTCAATGTTTCCCATAAAAGCAAAATATCTTTCATTTCATTCATTTATTCATTCCTTCTACAGACAATTCATTTTTCCTCTCTCCCCCTCTACTATTCTAGCCAAAATAATGGCCTCCAAGTCTTAAGAAAAATTCCAAAATCAAATCAAAATACAACTAAAAAAAATGGTGGTTTATACCTCTTATTATCTGCAATATATGGATGTTGATTTTTGGATCTAGGAGCTATTTCATCATTCAAGATGCATTCTCGTGGATTCATCTCAAGGTAGTAATTTTAATTCGTTTATTCATCATTCACCTTTCTCATATAAATTGGATCCGTCGCATATCTCATCTCATTTGTATATTCATTTGTTAGGTTACATAGATTGGATTTTCCTTTTGCTTCATCTTAATTAATGACATATGTTCATTATGTTATTTTAATTTGAATCCATTTTTTCATATAGATTAATTGATTACCTGTTCATCTTATGATCTTTAGATTTATTCTATATGATTTTGCATTTAATTAATTATTCACATTATTCAGTTTAGATCTGAAACCTTTGCAACAAATACATATATGTTTGATTTGTCCTAACTATTTTTGTTATTGTTTTTAAATATGTTGTTCAAAAAAGAAAATACTTTTGATTGAAACCTAAGTTTTAATTAATCACATAATTCTATTAACGATTACATATATAAATATGAATAAACTGCATGTGTTTTCTATTTGAAATCACTTTGCAAATTTTATACAAAGGTTTTGTGTTTGTTTTTGAATAGAATCTTTTGCTTATTTCATATATTTTGATAGTTGTTTTAAAAAAATTATTATTAATAAACTATAACCAGTCTTTTGTGTAAAATATCACCAATCTTTTGATTTCCTTTTAAATTAAAGCTAGACTTTATTTTGTTGCTTTAAATTTTAAAGATGTATTATATTTGGTAAATTTTATGCATATACATATTATTTAGGTTTTAAACATAATTTACAATGTTTGGCACATGTGGATGTAAGGGTGTAAATCGGTCGGACCGGACCGGACGGAGGTGTGTTCAGTTTTTGTCCTAAATAAAATCGGATCGGACATGGACCGGACGGGATTTATATTCGTACAATTTTTGTTGTCCTAAATGAAATTGGACGGACACATACATACGTTTTTCGGACACAGACTCGAACGGACACGGACGGACATTGCTATTTACATCAAATTTTATGTTATTTAATAGAATTTTCATTAGCTATATTATTTTTATCAATGTGTATAGAAGTATAAGCATTTTATGAATCCTTACTTAATTAACCGACCAAATAGTTGTCATATATGTTTTGAGAAACATAGAGGATATACTGAATTATAAGAAATTCGGACGAATTCGAACGAACACGGATCAGACGAGGTTTTTGCTCGTACAAATTTTGTTGTCCTAACTCGTGTCTTAATTGAAAATCGAACGAACTCGGAGGGATGTATTTCGGCCACGGCACGAACTGTCATCATACACTCGTACAAAATTAACAGCCCTTTGTGGATGTATCAATTTAACTTAAGATTTACAAAATGGGCTTTCGTGTAAAATCATAATATTAGTCTTAAATCCTTCCTAACTTTGAAACTAGATTAAAAATTTATTGTTTTTAATTTGAAATTTATATAAAATAGTGAAACTTGATTTTAACACATTCATGTGCATGTATGTATATGTATTTAAGTTCTATTATATATATATACACACATATATAATAAAACTATGGACAACAAAGACACATATAAAGAAAACATGAACTATGCACACTTCTTATATGTTGCACTTACAAGATATATACTATTAATATACTTGGATTTATCCACGTTTCTTGCCATGTTTAAATTGATCATCAATGATATTTAATGGATTACTAGTCTAATCAGAGAGAGATGGAATATTTCTCTCTCTAATTAAAGTCATTTCTTCCCTTAATTGATTGCATAGAAGGAAACGAAATGTTTCCTTCTCAAAGCAACTTTAATGAGCAACTATTACATACATGAGTATATTTGATACACACATACATTTAAATTTATATCAAATTCAAACTCTTTCAAACTAATTAAATAAAATAAATGATTTTATTTAAAACACCTTTTAGATTGGATCTAAAATCTCTTTAGACTTCATAGACCCGATATATTCAAATAGGAATTTCTTTTTGAAATCTACCAATTTCATCCGCTTTCGACTGCCTTGGTTCCAACAAATGTTATCGAATAATGGCACATCAGCAATTTCGGTAAACCCGATTCACCTCTTATAACTACTGTTTTACTAGTCGATAATTTAAAACATGACTTGTTAAGTATAGGCCAACTCTGTAATAAGGTTTATAAAATATATTTTGAAAAGACAAATGTAACATTTTTGACAAAAATGAAAAGCCAAAATTTTTGGGTATCAAAAAACATAATATTTATATTTTAAATATGAAAATTAATCCTGACAGCGACTTGTGCCTTATTGTGAATCTTAGCAATTCGTAGCTATGGCAAAAGTGATTCTATTATATTAATTTCATATCTTTGAATAAATAAACTCAAAATTAAATTGTAAAAGATCTACCAAAGTTGAATTTCAAAGTTAAAAACTTGTATGATGTTTACCAAATAGGAAAACATAGAAAATTATCTTTTAAATCAATAAAATAAATTACAACTAAAGAACAATTAGAGTTACTTCACCTTGATTTGCCTAGTCCAACTCAAGTTAGGTTAGTAAATCATAGTACGTGTTTGTGATAGTTGACGATTTTTCATGCTATACTTGGACAATATTTTTGAAACATAAAAGTGACACTTGAATGTTCAATATTTTTACAAATAGGATTCAAAATTTAAAAAATTTGAAAATTAAAAAGACAAGAAGTGACCATGGCGACAAGTTTGAACGAACAATTTATGATTTTATAATAAACAAGGGATTAGTCACAATTTCTCCTTTCATAGGACACCACAAAAGAATGGTGTTTTATAAAGAAAATATCGAACATTACAACAGTGTGTTTGGTACTACTCAATTTCGAATGCATATTATGTACTGACTCATTTTTCAGTAAGATCTATGACTAAAATGACCCTCGCATTAACTATTTTACAGTAAAAAGCCTAAAGTATCGTATTTTAAAGGTTTTAGTGCAATTTTTTTTATATTTCATGTAAAAGACCAATTAAGCAAATTTGACTCGAAAGTTGATGAATGTATATTTGTTGGCTACTCAGAGAGAAATAAAGTCTATAGAATTTTTAATAAAAGGACAAATATTATCGAACTAACCATGAAAATTATAAAGTCACGGTCACAGACGTGAACCTGAAATATCAATTATTAACTAACCAAAATTTATTGAACAACATGTTTTACAAAATAATGGAACTATTGAAATGATAGTACCGAAAATCAAATTTAAAATAATAGTGTTTTAAAATCAACTCGAAGGCTTTTAAAAATCAGCCAGCGGAAAATGTATTCGCTTGAAATGGGTCTCCCTGCTTTTATATCAAATTTAGAACCTAAAAAGCATAAAGAGGTCATTGAAGATGAATAATGGATTCTAGCAATGCAAGAGGAGTTAAACTAATTTGAATGTAATGGCGTGTGAGAATTCGATAGTGTTTGGTTTAATTTTTTTTTTGGGTTTTCTGTTTTCAAATATGGATGTCAAATATGAAAGGAGTGAAGTGATGACGGAGGTGATGGAAGGAAAATGAAGGGACGACAGAGGGGATGGAAGGACGACGGAAGGATGGATTGTTTCTCGTGCTTCTATCATTTTCCAAAACACGGAAAATAAAAAAAATTATTTTCTATTTTGTATTTTTATTTCGTTTTCTAAATTGGTCGTTTTTGGTAATATACATGCGTCTTGTGCATTTTTGTATGGACGAAAACTCAAAACTAAAAATGACAAACCAAACACAGCCTTAGTTTCTAGGCCTACGCTTAGTCGGTCATTGGAACTAAATGGGTATACAAAACCAAAAATGATGAAAATGGTGAAATTATTAAAATTAATAAAGTTAGATTAGTTGCACAATGATATAATACGATAAGACATTTGCATTTATAGAAAGATTTGAAGCAACAGGAATTCTATTTGCTTTTGCTCACAATGACTTCAAAGTTTACCAAATGGATGTTAAAATTTTAAATGGTTCTATTAAAGAACATGTTTATATGTAAAACAATTTCCCTTGTTTAAGCACAAAAAACCCTTTTATCACATTTATAAACTCAAAAATGCGCTTTATGAAATAAGCACCACGTACTTGGTTGATAGGCTGAAAAATATCTCTTAAGCTCGAGTTTTGAAATTGATAAAGTTGACTCTACTATTAATTAAAAGAACTGGAAATGATTTGTTGGTTATACAAATATATGTTTACAACATTACTTTTGGATCTTCAAACGAAAAACTGTGTATGTAATTTTCAAATATTATAAAAATGAATTCCAAATGTCTCATGTTGGTGAAATTAACTATTGTAGGATTTGATTAACATTTTGAAACGGAAAATACAACTAGTAAACCAACTCTAATAAGCACAAGCCTATATCTAAATCGTGACGAAAACAAGTAGTTGACCAATGATTGTATCTTAGTACGATCGGGTTGTTAGGGTTGTCTCGCATGTTTAATGGAGGAACGACGGTTCGGATTTGGAAAGTCCCACATCGCTAAATAACTTGGAGAAGTGGTGTATAAATATGGGTTGGTAGGCATGTAACATTGGGGATTCCTTTTGTTACAACAAAGTGTGTGCCAACCCATATGCATACGCCACGTGCTGGAGATGGGGAGCTTGGTCCGACCATCGTTACATAACATTGGTATCGGAGCCGATGGTTACAGACTGGGCCATGCAGACACGGCAGTGCTCTCAAAGGTTATCGCAAAGGATGCGAGTCAAGGGGGAGACTGTTAGGGTTGTCTCGCATGTTTAATGGAGGAACGACGGTTCGGATTTGGCAAGTCCCACATCGCTAAATAACTTGGAGAAGTGGTGTATAAATATGGGTTGGTAGGCATGTAACATTGGGGATTCCTTTTGTTACAACAAAGTGTGTGCCAACCCATATGCATACGCCACGTGCTGGAGATGGGGAGCTTGGTCTGACCGTCGTTACATAACAGAAAATCTAAGATCTACTTAAATATGGAATATTGTATCACTAATATCTAACAATCTCCACCTTGATACAATATTCCATAAATGTCACCATTCCAAAAATGATCAGCCTTCAAACCACCTAATTATGCATGCTCTCAATTGAACATGCATATCATTAATAAATCAGAACTGTTTGTAATACCACAATGGCCTCCATGCGGTCTTTGTGGCTTTCCGTTGCTGACTCCACCTTGATTCAGACAGACTTGTCTCTCCAACTTCACTTGTATAAGGTTTTGCGATCTTTAAGGTTTTCCCAAGCAATGAATAAATATTATTGCTTCTCCTCTTCGCGCGCAGCACCTCCCTGTTACCCTTCCAAACCCTAGTTACTCCACCTCGAGTCGAGAAGTTACAGCCTTTCCCTTCCAACTGTCCAACAGAGACAAGATTCATTTTAATTTCTGGGATATGCCTAACCCCTGTAAGCGTCACCAACCTTCCAGTATCCATCTTCAACATGACAGAACCCGTGCCTTGAACTTGTAAATCTCCACCATTAGCGGACTCCACCTTGCATGCTTCCTCCTTATAATCAATTAATGCTTCCCTTTGATTGCAAATATGAAAACATGCACCAGAATCTAGCACCCACTCTCCTCCCATACTCATATCAACACAAAGAACATCATTGCTAATGCCAAAGTTTACCTCCTCATCACGGTCTACTTCCAGCTTATTTTTGCTTCCTTCTTGATTTTCATCCTCTCTTTATCATCTCTTAATTTATTGCAAAATTTCAGCTGATGGCCTTGTTTTTCACAGTAATAGCAAATGAAGTCTCGGTCCGTATTTGATTTGAATGAGCGTCTTTCTCTCTTTGCAAAGTGGACCTCTGTCAATGGATTTGTAGTTTCCTTTTCTTCAGTGGCCTTTCCTTCCGATGAATTTATCCTCCGCATCTCCTCATTAAGAAGGCTGCCACTGTTATGAAACGACGGTCGGACCAAGCTCCCCATCTCCAGCACGTGGCGTATGCATATGGGTTGGCACACACTTTGTTGTAACAAAAGGAATCCCCAATGTTACATGTCTACCAACCCATATTTATACACCACTTCTTCAAGTTATTTAGCGATGTAGGACTTTTCAAATCCGAATCGTCGTTCCTCCATTAAACATGCGAGACAACCCTAACAGTCTCCCCCTTGACTCGCATCCTTTGCGATAACCTTTGAGAGCACTGCCGTGTCTGCATGGCCCAGTCCGTAACCATCGGCTCTGATACCAAATGTTAAGAATTTTCCGGGATCACTACACAATTAGATTTAG
Source organism: Allium fistulosum (assembly GCA_030737815.1). NCBI lineage: Eukaryota > Viridiplantae > Streptophyta > Magnoliopsida > Asparagales > Amaryllidaceae > Allium > Allium fistulosum. Next base: position 896,988,402 of record CM060902.1, read on the forward strand.
AAGAGAAAGTAGTGAAGAAAGCAAACAAAATTAATTCCCCCAAAAACAAAAAACTTTTATTGATTCAACCAAGAAAATACAAAGAGACTTAAAATTGAGAAGAAATCTCAATCCCAAACACCCAACAAAATACACTTTTTCCCACTTTGCCTCAGTTATTCCATTTGGCTTTTCCCCTTTGTTTTTCAAGGGTTGGTGAAGATCATTAAGATAGAGATAATCTTCCATCTTCGCCTTCCATAACCCCCAGTTCCTTCCATTAAACTTTTCAACACTTATCTTCTCCAAATCTGTTAGGGTTGTCTCGCATGTTTAATGGAGGAACGACGGTTCGGATTTGGAAAGTCTCACATCGCTAAATAACTTGAAGAAGTGGTGTATAAATATGGGTTGGTAGACATGTAACATTGGGGATTCCTTTTGTTACAACAAAGTGTGTGCCAACCCATATGCATACGCCACGTGCTGGAATTGGGAGCTTGGTCCGACCGTCGTTACATAACAGTGGTATCAGAACCGATGATTACGGACTGGGCCATGCAGACACGGCAGTGCTCTCAAAGGTTATCGCAAAGGATGCGAGTCAAGGGGGAGACTATTAGGGTTGTCTCGCATGTTTAATGGAGGAACGACGGTTCGGATTTGGAAAGTCTAACATCGCTAAATAACTTGGAGAAGTGGTGTATAAATATGGGTTGATAGGCATGTAACATTGGAGATTCCTTTTGTTACAACAAAGTGTGTGTCAACCCATATACATACGCCACGTGCTGGAGATGGGGAGCTTGGTCGGACCGTCGTTACATAACACGGGTCAGTACTATACGGTTGGATATAATAATAAGTGTATGCTTATGCACAAAATTTCAAGCAACCCCTAAGGAATGACAATCAAGAGCCGTAATACGAGTACTACGTCACTTAGTCGGAACTGAGCATACAAACTTTTCTATTCGAAAGGTTGTATCCTATAACGATGCTAATTTTGATGGTTGCAAGACGGACACAAAAAGCACGAGCTGAACGTCACTTTATTGACATGTCACAAAACTATGCATTCTAATCTACCCGTGAAACAGAATATATTTCAACGAAATTAGCATGGGCACAAGTAATATATGTGTAACAACACTTAAAAGATTTCAAAGTAAACATCACTAAGTCTCCTATTTATTATGATAACACGAATGCAATTAATTTAGCCAAAAATCATGATAGTCTCTCAAGAACTAAACGTACTAACATTAGACATCATTTTCGACCTAATCGCATTTCCAAGGAAAGACCTTAGATTTTGTTAACATAGAAATTCATACTGTCTACCTTGCTCTTGTGATAATGACATCTTCAATTTGCTAGGAGTTCAAAGCTAATCGTACTTTACAGGGAAAAAAACGTTGGCGCCATTTAGTCCAGGTCCAGCTCCTAGATAGAAGCATGTACATGCTTGTTATACGTTTCAAGCTTGGCATATTTCGGCAACTTTTTGTCAGAATTGGTCTAATGAAAAATAAAATCCTAACGCATACATTATGTCAGTATATACCATATCGGTCTAATTATAAAGTTAATCCAACAAATACCAATAACTAAATACATAAATGTGTTATACTGCAAGCAATAATAATGAATGGAAAAGCTAATGTTCACCGGTTTCTCCCGGTTTCCTGAACAAAATGAATAAAAGAATGGTTAGGTTACACTCATGAAAAACAGAAAACAGCGGGAAAGGTAAAATAATCAAAACCACAATATATATCCACACACAGGTACTCGCAGTCATTTCGTGTCGTGAAGTAAAAGTTGAAAAAAGAAAAGTCCTTTAAGAACTAGAACTACTTTCACTATCATCGCCTGGTGCTCTCGACTGAATTATAACCCGGGCACCTGAAGTTAACCTGCAACAGTTCAACATTAACGAAACACTATGATATCTCAATAATATTAATAACTAAAAATCTGTAGGATCGTTTAGAAAACTCACCGTTCTTCAATTTTAACGACTTTTGGGCTTTCTTCTTTAAACGATTCCAGTCTAATGGATGCTCCTTTCATTGAAGAATCATCTGCAGTCCGTTTGCTTATGTTCTTTGATGAACTAGTGGAGTCGGTGCCTTCAGAAGAGATTCTGGATCTATCTGAAATAGGCGATCTCAGCATACCATTCTTGAATTGTCTTGTAGGAGTCGAAATTTTAATTGTTCTTGGAAGGCATTTTGAAAGGGACGAATCCATTTCTTTGTTCTCCCCACTTTTTGTTTCAGGTGACTTTAGACTCCTATACATTGTGTAAAATCTGTAATGATTTATACTGTTGGCAAAAAGAAAAAGTAAAAATGTTTTACAAACTGTGCAGGTCTTGATGAAGAATGTTAAAACTAAACGGTGTTGCTATATACATCCATCAAAACTCTTATCTCATCCACCTATTCCTCACACTCACTTGTCTCTTCACTCACCCACCTATAATCATATTTTGGTAAACTTATTATTTTTTCAAAACCACAACTCAACTACTCCTCTCGGTCTTTTTTCAAACAACAAAATCAAAATTTCTCCATAATTGATCTTTTTTAATTTAATGCTTCATTGGGATATATAAATCCAACTAATTTTGATTGCCGTTTATTTCCATATCATTTTATACTTAAGGTGAGTTTTTGAAGTAGATTTCATGATTTAATTTAACTAATATTTAAGTGGCGTTAGTAAGTGTTTAAGTGGGTATAAATAGTAACCCCCAAACTAAACTAAATGCAAATTTACTAGCATTTCTACAACGAGATATGAATGGAAAATTTATTTCAAGTTTGGAGTTTATACCACTCAAAACATAATAAATATGATATGATCATGGTTAGAACACACCTCTATGTTAATGATTGAACATAAATTATTTTAGTGTAAGTGTTAGCATTCATATAGCAGTGACATGATTTGTACTGTTTATTAGTACTATAAATTCACTTGGATCTAGAACTACAAGACAAGCTTACCTTATACAAAACTAATACCAACATGATTGACCAATGCCTTACCATCGGTTCAGCTTTCATTTTCAATTAGGTAACAGCTCAAATCAGTGGTTACACAGTTTTGTTTTATCGATTGTTTAATCTTTGCATAACATAAATTTAAAAGAAAAAAAAAGTTGAATGTATTACATAACAATCAATTCACCTAGGCATAAGCTTGAAACTATGAATTTCAGACACTTCATAACTAGATCATGTTTAGAAGTCTGAATGTCTTTTACGTATGCACTCTTAATTCAAACCACAACTCGAATTCTCTCATATATACACAGAATTAGAGTTCTGCATGATCCACAAGCAAATAAATACAAATTACAAAATCAAGATTCTAAGCACAAACTCAACTTACCTTTCTGCACTATATGAATTCGAGCGCTTAAGAGTAGCATCAATATCCTCTACTTCAACCGTATGCTTCTTAGTCTCAATCGCACTCCCACTAAAATACTCTTTATCTCCAATCTTAGACCCCATAAACATAAAACTATCGGATAAGGAATCAACATCACTTAGAACCACAGAGCCACCAAATTTACTGGAGGGGTATTTCATATTAGAGAGCCTAGACTTGTAGGTAGGAACGATAGCAAAACTATGTTTACCCTTAAATGGAAGAGAACCACAAGTAATAATCTGCATAATTACATTTGCAGCCTTCGTTCTAGGTGCGGTGGATACATACACCTCATCTTCATCAAGAACTCTTAATCCACTTCTCTGTTTCACGTCTGCACGAATCAGCGATTCTAAAGTCTCTACCTTTTCAGAAGATGATGTCGTGCTTTCTTCTTCGATTTCAGAAGTAGGAGAGTTAGTTATCTCAGTTGACACTCCACGAGTAATTGTATTAAGTGGTTTATCTACAACTTTTTTGCTTTTGTTTTCTTCGGTTTGAGTTGAAGCATCAGAAGCATTAGCTGGTTTATATACTCTGAACTCCGAAGTCCTTGGTGAATTATTACCATCCCAGGATGGTGATTTTTCAGGGGATTGTTCTTCTTTGTGATTGTTAATGGTGATATTACCATTAGATGGGGGTAAATGCAGCCTTTTGGATTCTTTAATGTTGTGTATTGGAGATGAAGACGAGGAAGCTTCCTGGAGTTTTGAAATGATGGGTGGTTCTACGTAGTTTGATCTTGTATTGGTTATTTCATGATGAATGTTTCTATCTGAACCAAAGTAATTTGACTTATTGTATTGCTACAAAACACATAAAATTAGGGCCTTTTACCAAAATTTGTAAAATATAAATTACCAATTGGTGGTGATTTATCCAATAATTCAGAGCCCTTGAGTACATATTCATTGCCATGAATAGGGAGAATCAGATCATCTTCACTTAAATCATGCCACACAAATCCATTTTTGTAGCTCCTAATCAAGTGTGAATTTCATAACATTAACAAAAAAATAAAAAATAGCAAAACAAGAATCATGCATTGCATTACCTCTTGCAAGACCAAGAATACAAAGAAGGCATCCCCTTTCCTCTAAGCTCAATCAAACGCTTAATGACATCTAAAAACAATTAAAATGAAATAATCAAACAAAGGTCTTGTTTAATTAAAAATGATTAAAAGACTTACCCCTAAGATAAAGGCCATCATTTGAAGAAACTGGGACTTCGATAAAATGAGGATGCTCAAGATGGTGATTTCTACACAAATAATAAACAACGGGAATTCTTTTATTAATAGCCTGCTTTTGAACAGGTCTAACCCTGTCTGGACTGCTATATTTTCTCATTCTTGTTTCCATGTTTTTGTACCAAATCTCATAAAAAGAAGAGAATTTTAAGCTGCTTTTGGGTTCAAAGAGTTAAGAAGAAGGTGACAAGATCCCTCCTTTAGTGTTTTTTCTAGTTTATTATACATCAACAGGTAAAAATATTATACATCTATAAACAGTGAGTTGTATGTAAATGTACTAAAATAGTTGTTGAAAAGAACAAGATGCATTAATGGAGAGTGGTGGTTGTGGTTTTTGTGCCTTTTTGCTGCTGTGTTATGCTATTATAATCTGGAGAGCATAAGAAAATTATTTTTGTAGGAAGAGAAAAGGGCGAGTCAGAAGCGAGAGAATGCGCAAACGAAATTTCCCAATTAATCTCTGCTAGGTTGCTCTCGCTTTATGCACACTGAACTAAAATAACATGATTAGGGCCGATGGTTACAGCGATTACATATATAAACACCTGTCTTCTGCAATTTACAACTTTGTTACACCAGCTTTTGTGGGGAACAATGAACTTCGACTGAGTCGTTTACCTTGTCACTCTCTTGAAGATGTTTCGGTGTCCTGCTTGAAGGTGCAAAACAGTTTTGAAAAACAAAAACCGTCGCCTTTAAGATAAAACAACCTCTCTACTCTGAAAAATATCAACCCGTTTGCACTAACAAAGTTGATTCTGATTTGCACTCTGAAATACTACTCAAGGTGTTTAGTTTTGTTGAAGAAATAAAAAAGAAAAAGGTTTGTTATTCTTACCATTTTTCTTCCGTTTGTCTATCATTTAAATAGGCAGAATGGAAATTGTATACGTTACTAAAGTGATGGAATGTTAATGGATTTTAATTTATTCTCATTTAAAACAATATTGTAATACTATTAGTTTTTGTAACGACTCAATAATATTGTCACATAAATATATTACCGTTGTGCAAGTGTAACGGCTCAATTATAATAATGATTCATAAATATATTACCGTTATAAACTTGCAACCAATTATAATAATGATTCATAAATATATCACCGTTATAAACTTGCAACGGCTCAATTATAATAATGGTTCATAAATAAATTACCATTAACCTGTTTTTTATTTTTATTTTTTTAATAAATTCACTTCATAAACAAAAACATTTCCAACAATTCTCCACTTGAAATTTTTTTTAAAATATATTTTTAGCAGTTTTTGAAAACAGAAGATTGTGCATAAACAAAGGTGTCTTTCGACTTGAATCTTTGCATAGCGGATAAGATTCAGTTTTTACTAGAGTGACACGTAGTCTTGAACTCTATTCCTGACATCAGACCACACACAATCTTTCTAGAGTGCAATCAAATAAACCCGTGCATTTATGGTCATACACGTCTATCCCAGTTTAGGAATGCTATAGGAATTTTGCCCAAAACTCCATAGGAAACGGCTGCATTTCCACATTCACACAGGTGAGTCTATCAACAGTACCCCTGAAGGTAGGTACTCCACTCCAAATAGAGTATAGATCTCATTAAGAGTTTTTATTAACTCATCCTCTAATCACTTCAGGAATACATGCTTCTTAATATAAAAATAGCATGTTCAACTAATATCGCTTCATAACTTGTTCTTCTCCATTAAACCTAGTTCTTGGGATCTCTAGTCATTAGGTCGGGTTACCATTGTGCGTGACTCAACAATCTAAGTGTAATAGTCTCATTCTTTTAGAAGTTCTAAGGACTTTCTCTCTTGCCGTCCTTTCGTCAAAGAATCTGCCAAATTCTCATCACTGCGTATGTGATCCACTTTAACAACACCTGAAGAGAGTAGCTCTCTAAAAGTATTGTGCTTACGACGTATCTGTCGTCTCTTACCATTGTAATAACGGTTCTGTACTTTTGCAATAGCCGTGGTACTATCGCAATGGATCAACACAGCTGGTATCGGGTTTTCTCATAAAGGAATCTCAGCTAACAGATTTCTTAAGTACTCTGCTTCTTCGCTAGCTGCGGCTAGTGCTATCATCTCAGACTCCATAGTAGACTGAGCCAAAATAGTATGTTTCTTGGATTTCCAAGAAACAACCCCTCTAGCAATGCTAAAGATATAGCCACTGGTTGCTTTTGAATCATCAGATAAAGTATTCCAGTCTGCATCGGTGTAACCTTCAAGGACAGTTGGAAATTTTTCATAATGTAACCCAAGGTTCATGGTTCATTTTAGGTATCTCATGACCCTCTCAATAGCGTGCCAATGCTCTATACTAGGTCTACTAGTAAACCTACATAATAATCCACGACTTAGACAATGTCAGGTCTAGTACAATCAGTGGCACACCAAAGGCTGCCAATGATGCTCGCATAATTAGACTGTCTTACACCTTTACCGGTGTTCTTAAATAGCTTTACACTAGGATCATATAGTGTACATGCAAGTTTATAGTCAAAGTAATTGTATTTCTTTAGAATCTTCTTAATATAATGATATTGATCCAAAGAAAGTCCCTTTTCGGACCTAATAATCTTAATACCAAGGATTACACTTGCTTCACCTAGATCTTTCATATCGAAATTGGCATTTAAAAAAGATTTAACAGAGTTTATGGCATGAATGTTTGACCCAAAAATAAGTAGGTCATCTACATACAGACATATGATAGTACAAATGTCATTCTCAGATTTATAGTAAATGCATTTGCCACTTTCATTAACTTTGAAACCATGTGAGATTATTAAGTTATCAAATTTTTCATGTCATTGTTTAGGTGCTTGTTTTAAGCCATATAATGATTTATCTAACTTGCAAACTTTATATTCTTGAGCATGAACTACAAATCCTTTTGGTTGGTCCATATAAATTTCCTCTTCTAATTCACCATTTAAAAAGGCAGTTTTAACATCCATTTGGTGTATTATTAAATTATGAATAGATGCAAGTGAAATTAGTACTCAAATGGATGTAATCCTAGTTACAGGTGAAAATGTGTCAAAAAGGTCTACATTTTCTCTTTTCTTAAATCCTTTAGCTGCTAAATGGGGTTTATATTTATCAACTGTGCCATCAGGTTTTAATTTATTTTTAAGTACCCATTTACAGCCTATAGAATTACAACTAGGTGGTAGATCTACTAAGTGCCAGGTTTTATTGGATTCCAAAGAATCTATTTCATCATTTATAGTCTCTTGCCAAAAATCAGCATCTAAGGAAGATAAGGCCTCTTGGAGGTTTAAGGGATCCTTCTCTATAGTAAAAGCACAAAAATCTGAACCAAAATCTTTTCCGGTTCTTGCTCTTTTACTTCTTCTAGGTTCATTTTCATAAGACTCATTAAGTTCTGTTCTAATAGGTATGGTGTTACTTGATGTGCCCCCACTATTCCTCAATTTAAAAGGAAATCTAGATTCATAAAAATCAGCATCATTAGATTATATTATATTATATGTCTTCAGGTCATAAAATCTATATGCTTTGCTATTAATAGCATAGCCAATAAATACACATTCATATGCTCTACTTGTAATTTTATTCTCTTAGGGTCTGGTATACGAACATATGCCAAACATCCCCAAGTTCTAAAATAAGACACATTTGGTTTATAATTTCTTAAAATTTCAAATGGTGAGATTTTATTTTTTGATTTAGGGATTCTATTCAATACATAGCACACAATCAATAAAATATCCCCCCACCAATGTTTTGCTGCATCCGAATTCAATAAGATAGCTACAACTAATTTGGTAAAGGTTCTATTTTTTCTTTCAGCTTTACCGTTCATTTCAGGTGAATAAGGTGCGGTTCTCTCATGAATCATACCATGCAATTTATAGAAATCAAGAAATAAACTAGACTCATATTCTGTTCCTCTAGCACTACGAAGTCTCTTAATTTTCTTATTAGATTGATTCTTAATTTCAGTTTTAAATGATTTAAACATATCAAATGCATCACTTTTATTTTTCATAAAGTATACATAAGTAAAATCAGAACAGTCATCAATAAAGTGATAAAGTAACGGTGTCCATGTCTAGTCAAAGTTCCATCAAGCTCACATATATCAGAATGAATCAAATCTAAAGGTTCAAAAACTCTATCAACTAATTTATGTGGTTTCTTTAGTGATTTTTGCTTGACTACAGAATTCACATTTATCAAAATCAGTTTGTGACATTTTAGGGATAAGATCTAAGGTGCTCATGTTATGAATTATACGTTTATTCACATGACATAATCTTGAGTGCCAGATATTAAAATCACACAACATATAAGCAGAAGCAGACATTTTATTACATTCAACATTCAGTTTAAACATACCATCATTTGAATAACCACTACCCACAAACATATCATTCATAGTGATGGTGAACATACCAGCCCCAATAGTCTGTGTAAAACCAGCCTTATTAAGAAGATAACCTGAAACAAGATTCTTTCTCATCTCTGGAGTGTGCATTACGTCCTTCAGAATGACGGTCTTTCCAGAGGTAAACTTTAACTCCACGCTTCCAATCCCAGCAACAATAGTGGTGTGAGAGTCTCCCAACAACACTTTCTTATTCTTAGTCTTCATGTATGTTTTGAACATAGCACAATCATAGCAGACATGGTGTATAGCACCAGTATCTACCCACCAACCCTCTGATCCCCCAACAAGGTGAATCTCATCAGTAATCATAGCCGTTAGAGGCTCCTCAGTCAGGTTAGCCTACGGTGCAAGGCCCGGTCTGTTCCGACACTTGCGTGCCATATGACCTGGTTTTCCACAGTTGTAGAAAAGAAACAACTGTCCAGAGTCATTCTTTTGGGGTGGTTTCTGTTTGTTGCGGTTCTGACTAAGCTTGCGGTTCTAATTCTTAAAAATTTTAGGATTTGGTTTCAGAACTGCAGCTTTCTTAGTGTTTCCTGTAACAGTAAGCACTTCTTCCTTCATATCTTGTTTACGTGATTCCTCCTCAATACGGAGGCGAGTTATCAAGCTTTCCAAAGAAAATTCTTTAGTTTTATGTCTCAGATTATTCTTAAAATCCTTCCAACTAGGGGGTAGTTTATCTATCAAAACAGCAATTTGGAATTGTTCATCAATAACTATACCTTTGGAGACGATCTCATGAGCTATTTTCTGAAGTTCATGATACTGCGTCTCTATTGACCTGTCGTCCGTCATTTGAAATTTGAGGTAGCGGCTGACGGCATATTTCTTTGCTCCAGCTTCTTCTGTATCATACTTCTTTTGCAGCACCTCCCAGATTTCCTTGGATGTCTTGTTCGAATTGTAGTAGTCGTAGAGGTCGTCGCTCAGGCCATTGAGTATGAAGTTCTTGCAGAGATCCTGCTCTGTCCAATTCTGCAATTTTTGGTTTTGTTCCTACCAGATCTGCAGTTGTTGTGCATCTGTTCCAACGAGCTTCTCTGGTACTGTCGGCTTTTCTACACTGAGCACACAAACCATCTTCCTCATCGTCGGAAAAATTCCATCTTTTGCCTCTAGCGCTTGAAATGGAGGCTCTCAAATCTGAAGGGCGCAGAAGCGACCATGGGGACCTGAAACATTGAGGTCGGTGCAGCATCATCAGTAGTTGCAGCAGAAGTCATTGTTGTTTGGAACATCTTCGAATTGTTGGGAACAATGAACTTCGGCTGAGTTGTGTACGTTGTCACTCTCTTGAAGACGTTTCGACGTTCTGCTCGAAGGTGCAAAGCAGTTCTGAAAAACAAACACCGCCACCTCTAGGATAAAACAACCTCTCTAATCTGAAAAATATCAACCTGTTTGCACTAACAAAGTTGATTTCGATTTGCACTCTGAAATGCTGCTCAAGGTGCTTAGTTTTGTTGAAGGAAGAAGAAAAGGAAAAATTTATGTTATTCTTACCCTTTCTCTTCTTTCTACCTATCATTTAAATAGGCAGAATGAAAATTGTATACGTTACTAAAGTGATGGAATGTTAATGGATTTTAATTTATTCTCATTTAAAACAATATTGTAATACCATTAGCTTTTATAACGGCTCAATAATAATGTCACATAAATATATTACCATTGTGCAAACGTAACGACTCAATTATAATAATGATTCATAAATATATTACCATTATAAACTTGCAATGGCTCAATTATAATAATGATTCATAAATATATTACCTTTATAAACTTGCAACGGCTCAATTATAATAATGGTTCATAAATAAATTACCATTAACCTGTCTTTTATTTAATTTTTTTAATAAATTCACTTCATAAACAAAAACATTTCCAACAATTTCCATACAATTATACAAATTTTAAGTGCAATTTTGCTGACAATCAATAATATTTACAAATTTTTTTTAACTGGTTAGTTTTGTGAAAACTACATGTTTTTTGTTTGCTTGAGACGAACCGTAAACATAGATATGAGTTAAAAGTTTGTCTTTTTGGGATAAATTTTAATAATAATTGTTAAAAAAACCTGATACAACATTCCCGATCCATCAAAAACAAAATGGAATTAAACAGAAACAAAACAAAAATGAGCTAAAGCACAAGATTTTTAAAGTGAATCGACTTTATTTTTAAGTCTACGTCCACTATTAATTTTATTTTGATTTACCTTTTTCCATTCCAGCCAGATTACATGGATTTTTATATTTGAAATTATGGAGTTTCGAAAATGGTACAGTCTCTTTGTGAAAAACCGAAATAGAGTTTAAAAGGTCATTTCTTCATTATCTATAGTCTTCTACTTATAGGCACACTCTCCACCATAATCAGCAGAACGTGTTTGAACAAGTAATCACTTAGATATTAAGTTTCAGCCATGAAGGAGTCAAAACAACAAATTCCTATAAATTGTACCGTTCGACACCGACCGGTTTTGGTCGATGCCGAACAAATTTGCTAATCTATCTCTACTTATTTTCTTCAATTTGTTTAATCTTCAAGCTTTGCAACTTCTTTGATAAAATTACCCATTGAGTGGTTGGTACTGATCGGTTTTTTTTATCAAAAACTTTGCTTTTTCTTCAAAATTGCAAGTAGCATCACCAACAACTTAAAGTGGGTCTCCTTAGATTTTGACAGATCGGTACTGAACGATTTGAACCATTTGGTGCTGAACTGTTTTGCTTCTATTATATTTGACCAAAATTCTTGAGGTTTCGTCATTTTTTGATCTTGATAGCTCCTTAGCTTCTTGATCAATTCTTCATCATCTTGAAGTACAAATTCATCGAAATATCGTTTGGTTCAAATGCCGGATAACACTTGCCCCCAAAGTATGCTTTTGTGATAACAAAACATATTTTGGATCGAGACAAGCAATCAAATTCAAGCTGTAAATGTATTCTCATCACATAAACTGTAGTCTTGAAGCATTGCATCTACTCCGAGAATATTAGTTCACCGCTTCATATAATTGTCAAATCACGCGCTCTCTACATATATAAAAGTTGAATTCTTCAATCCGAAGTCTTCAATTATTGCTTATAATTTTTTGAAAGCTGCTATAGCCTCTGGTCTGGTAGATTTCATTTCTTTCTTCTCCTTTTTTTAAAGGATTGTTTATATCGTTCAGTATCGATCGATTATGGTCGGTGCCGAATGGTTTCTTGAGTGTTGTTATGTATTTAACACTTAGAATTTCATTCAGCTTCATTTTCTACTTCCTTGTATTTTTTCCCTCTGGGCCTTGCGACTTTTATCTCATGCGACTCAATGGTCCAATGCTACCGCCGACTTCCTAGCGCGCTTCAAATCTTGGGTGAACTAGTCGTCGATCATACAAGAGCAAGGTCCATTAATCTCGTGACCAAACTTACCATCTCAAGCCCACTCCAAATATCATCGTTATAAGGTGGGTTGTTGCTGCTTTGGATCCATCGCCCCAACCCTCATTCCTCGATGTCGTTGCCACTACCTTCGATCTATCTCACAACTCACACCGTCCTCTACTGTCCATGCCTCCCATAATCCAATAAATTTCAACAAACAAGAGTGGTCCTAATGAAGGGAGATGCCAATCCTTTGAGTTGGATCTTAGAGATCGGTCAGCTACTAGGATTCAGTCGAGATGGTTCTGCTAATTTACCTCGTCAAATGCACTTTGGCATTCAAAGAATCCGAGCATCGACACTTTGGGATTTCCTCCCCTTCGACACTCAAAAATGTATATCACAATCTCATAGTCCTGCAAAGAGGCTTAATATCGCTCTGGAAAACTATTTCATTGTCGTAGACTCTGCAATAATGAGGTAAATCTGACATACAGTTCCATTGCATGCCTAGCTCGTTTGCCAATTTGAGCGGACTATCTACACAAAGTGCTTCCGTGCATCATGCTAGGAACACATGATACACACTGTGTTGGTTAACACATTGCACTGCCCTGGTCGATGTAGAGAATCTGATCGGCCAATGCATGTCGACATACATTGGATCCTTTATGTTGACTACACGGGTTTTAGTTAGAGCATAACACTGAAATAAATCATACCTCTACTTAACCATGCCCGTTCTCAAGCTTTTAGCACAAAATGGCTTACTGTAGACGATCTTCACATCTTTCTACCAATATCGGCCCTTCTACCTCTGAATCTATTCCTCCAAAAGCAAGCTCATCTTTTGCCTTGACTACTTCTATTTCAATTAGTTTCAAAATGGTCAATTACTCAAGAGCTTCAAACTGCTCCTCTTGCATAACCACATGGCCTTTCTATCCTACTTGTTTAGCAGCCTGACATAATGATTCTAGATAACCCTCCGGATTCTCTGGCATCTAAGTGGACTACTACAGAACTATGCAGGTTCTGTGAAATGCATGGGATTCCTGGAAACAAAATTTTTCTTCCTCAACCCAACCAGAGAGCTCGTGACCCTATAGAAGGTTACACTATTTGTAACCACTATATGTGTTTATCTGGGGTCGTCCCTCTATTCAGTAACTTCTCGAGATTCATATTGTAGATGTTGGGGTTTTCACCATCTCAAATCCATCCTAATGACTATGCTGCTTGGAGCTCCATCTATATAACCTTTAAGATACATCTGGAGAGGTCGCCGACATTCCTTGAGGTCACTTTTCTTTCCTACTTCAAGAAAAGATCTGACCATCCTTCATCTTGATTCTTGAGTTGTTCAACAGATGCAAAGTCGTAGAGAGGCTACATAATAAGGGAAGTTATTTCAAGGATGAATACTTCTTCGTTCTATGCCCAATGCCTTACACCAGAAGTAGCTCTCTGGACGTAAGTTTTCATCTTATGATCTCATCACATTCAAGCTTTATTCACCTAATTGACTAACTTTCCTTTACATTTCTCATAAGTATCCTTCTGAGGGTCATGACTCCCATTCTCGAAGATAACCTATAGTTTCTCAATGGGATAGATGCAACACAAAGGCATGCTTTTTTCTTCCTTACCAACGTTGGAATGTGCCAACACCGACCGCTCCACAATGGCAGGAGAATCCAGCCTGAATCAGACCTTCTTGGGATTGCCCATGCTACAAATGAACCATCGCTCCTCAGAGGGTCTTCGTGGAAGTTGATAATCTCCAAAGCTTTGATGAAGGAGAACAAAAAGTGGAAAGAAGAGAAGTGGGAGTGGAAGACAGTCAAGATGGAGAAGAAAAGAATAAAGAAGAGGAGGAAGAGAAAGAAGAAGACGAGGACACAAATAAAATGAGCCACTCAGGGAGACATATCCTAATGGTACTCAGGCTATAATTGCCTCTAGAATTAGACGGCTCATCATCAAAACTTTGCTCTTGGCCCCCAACCACACCAGGATCCTTTTGGGGAGTCAACCCCTTAGGGAACAACTGATGCCATCCTTTTCTCGTTGGGTGACATCAAGACCTTCCCAGAATTCACTCCCACCGATCTAAACTTCTACAATCATCTAGCATCCAATCCTTCAGATTTCAATTTCATTCTAACCAGCATGCCTTTATATTCTGAAGGGGAGGAAGCTCCGTCTCTCCAACCTCAAGAGCATGGTCTGCAGATTAATTTTGACATGCTAGCACTTCACATATCCCTTACGATCATGAATACAATTGCATTGCACTCATTTAATCCATTTCAGTAATTTTGATATAATTCTTTTCCCTTTTCAGGTATAATGGGAAAGTCAATCTGATTTAACAAAGTTCACCATAGGACCATCGACTATCGCTCCCAATCATAAGTAGGTTCATGCCCTTACCAGGACATATATCAGCAATTTGACAATGAAAGGCTTAGAAGGAAGGAGCGGGAAAGACGTGTCGTTGAATAAATGTGTCCTTACTATGATTAATGTACAGATTCACGTGATCGCTCCATGCATGATTTTAATTCCCTTCGTCGATGACGCTCCTTGTAACATCCCGTGAGTTTTTAATAATGAATTAAAATGTAAATTTACATAAAAGGACGAAGTAGTAAATTTCACAAATAAATGAATTTGGAAATTTTGACTTTTCCATTGTATTAAGTAGATTTTTATAACCCAAATTCATATATATAAATTGTCAGAAATGGATACCATATAAAGAAGATACGAAGCATTTACTGTAGCTTGCGTTTTGCGTCTATTTTCTTCAAAATAAGGGATTTATGACAGAATATGGTAAAACTTAATTGTTAAGAAACAAGTTAAATGTGCATTTAAAAGCTGAGAAGAAAAGGGTGTTTATGCGCATAAATATGAAAATGCTTCAAGTGGGAAATATTAATTGCTGCACTTGAAAGGTTGAATATGTTAAAAAGAATGGAACGAAAATAATTAATGCAAAGTGAGAGGGAGCATTAATTACCCTTTTTGGAATTATTTGAAATTAGAATAAATGTGTATACATTTAAATAAAGGGTTATTTGAAAGGAAATGCGTAGATAAAAAGTGCTAGTTATTAATGTATATGTATATATGTTTAAAACAGTTAATAATACTTGCATGCATTAATAAATCCGATTTATCAAATACAAATTAGGATATGATTTAATTGATTTACTGATTGATTAAGGGAAGCGTTTCTTGAAGAAAAAGGAAAGATAGGATATTAATTAAAAAGGATAACACTGATTTGAATTGTAGGCGTTAATAAATACAATCAATTGCAAAATTGATTGCGGAATTAAAAGGCGTAATGAAAGATTTATTATTTATGCATATGTAGTTAGATACCAATTAATAAAATTGGTATGAATTCAAATTGATTGATTGGAAATGAAATTAATGACATAACTGAGAATTATGTAACCGTCGCATTAATGGCGGAAAAAGAGTAATGTTTATTTAGGCAACAAATTAAGATATTAAGAAAAGGAAGATATTAATGCATGTTTGAAAAGAATAATAGTTTATGCAAGGGGAAAAGTTTATTTTTAAAATTCGGCATTTAATAAAAGTTAAACATTTTAAAAGATATGTTTAAAAATTATATGTATGATAATAACTTGTTTTATGGGAAATATAGAGAAAAGTTGTTAGTTAACAAAATATGGAATTGAAATTAAGAGTATCAATTAAGATTAGAATCTTAATTGATTGACTTAATTGGTAAACTTGTTGCACTAAATTGGGCAATGTAATTGTTGGAAAATAAAAAGGTTTATTTATATAAATAAAGGGACACAAATAAAGAAATGATTTTTGGTATAAATAAATCTTCACTGGAGTTCTTCAATAAGTAAAAGAGGAAACCAACATGTGTGTGTAAGTGTGTGTGTGTGTATGAATATACTTCTGAATTAAATATATGGTACATTGCCATATTTAATTTAGTAGTAAAGTGTAAAACATGAATAGTATTATGGAATAAATTGGTATAAATGAATTAATTAGCGTAACATAAATGATGGTAATAGAAAGATTTTATTTAGAAAGGAAAGTAAATAAAAATTGATTTATGGATTGATTGATGTTATAAGCATGTACATATATTGTTAAACTTAGAAGGAGATTTGACATATTATTTAAAAACGTGTCTAGGTTCATTGGATTAAATCTAATGGTCTAGGTTTAATAAGATAGGATTACTTAAAAATAAAGCAATCAATCAATGGTTAGGAGTAATATGAATCTCCTAGGAATTAAACCACTAACCTAACCTAACTCTTGACTCTTCTCTCTAATCCTAATTGTTGTTATATTCTTACCTCTCCTCCATTATTTCTTATATTTACATATAAATAAATAAAATAAAAATCAAAGAAGAAGATTAAAGAAGATCTAGCGATTTAAGAGAAGACTAAGCGGACCTAGGAAGGAAAATAGTAGGATTGGGACCAGATCTAAGGGAAATACACTATCTAGAGATTGAAATTAAAGCTAAGGATTTAAGCAAGGGGAATTAATCTCAATCAAATCTCAAAGTCCTTATCCTAATCACGGTGAGTAATAATTTATACCATCTCTATTTTGTTTTTAATCATATGTTTTTGGATTTAAGGTTTAATCCATTTTTATGATGTTTTGGATAATGATATGGTTGGATTTATAACATGTTTGAATTAAATAAGCTTAAACATTGAATTATACGGTTTTAGTGTAAAACCGATTATAAATGATTTTAGAATTCCATGGAAAAATTATATGTTATGTAAATTATGATTTTGGAGATGGGTTGTAAATTTTGTAATTTTCCAGGCTATGAAAATTTAATATGAATTTTCAAAGGAAAATATGAATAATTGGGTTAGAAATTTTATTTCGATTATTTCAAGAAGAATTTGGGTCTAAAATTTTAATATGCTAGATAACACGATGAAAGTGAATTTCTGTAATTTTTTGGGATTTTTTTAAGTGATTTACTATGGAAATTAAATTATTTTAAAAATAAGGGCTTAATTGCATAATTGGTTTTATTTAATGGAAGGGCTTAATTGTTAAAATATTCCTTTATTTAGATCTAGAATTATGCGGCAGTTATGTTTGTAAAGAATTTGAAATGTTTTAAGGCAACCAATTAAATGATTATAAATGGCAGGTTGGTTATGAAGAACATATTAAAAATAGCTCTAATTCAGCCTTAATCAGAACAGCGGGTTCCACCTCTATCAGAATTGCTTTTGACTCCAATACCTCCGCTTCAACTAAGGTCGAAACCATTTAAGTCAAAACCAACCAATGCCGAAACCAATACACATGGTATCAATCTGATTGGTACGTAGTGGATTGGAAAAAGGCGAAAGGCAAGGTGTCAAAACCAACGCTTTCGATGGGGCCGAAACCTTTACTTGTTTTCAAAAGATATGCGCCTTCCTTGTTTTTAGAAGGGTGCTTTCGACCAAGTCGATACCCTGTTGCTTTCGATTTTGATTGCCGCCTTTTCTTTGTTTAAATAGAGCTTTCGAATGAGTTTCCTTAATTATAAAGCAAATGCTTTCGAAATGAGTGGTTCCGACTTAGTCGAAACCTTGCTGCCAATCTTATGCCTTTCGAAGGTATTGAAGTTATTAATGCTTTCGAAAGGTAGCTTTTGTTTTAAAATTGTACTATGCCACTTCCTAAAAGCTTTTGAAAGGGTTCAAGGGTTTCGAAGGCAATGGCTTCGAAAGGGGGTTTCGATGTTATCCTTCATTATTTTACTTCAATGATTTGAGCTTTCGAAATGATGGTTCTGAAGCCATCAAGTTTTCCCCAAACATTTGTATAATGATAAAAGTTTTTGAAAAAGATACTTTCCTATATATTCACTTTGACCTAAAATAAGTTTTAAAGCAGAACCCAATGGTTACGAACGGTCTTTTATGAAGGTTTCGTTGGGGAATTACCCCAATATTTTCAAAAGGTATGTCTAAGGGGATTTTACTATTTTCGAAGGATCCAATGGCTTCGAAAACCTTAGTTTTTAAAATAAATAACCCAATATCATTTTAAAGGAAAAACCATGGCATAAATAAATAAAGTGTTTTGAAATGGAGTTTTTAAAGAAGCTTTTCCTTATTAACAGGTTAAGGGGATTAACCAAGTTTTATATAAAATGACTTCAAGAATATTATACCAGGTGTTGGTATTATTATGTTGTTATGATTGCTTCTTCATATATTTATTCACATTGTAATGAACCCATAACGATACTTCGGGGAAGGGCAGAATAACCAGCTAGGTTGACCCAATAGTGAATATAGATTAAGGATGCTAAAATATTATTTAAAGATATTGGCAGGGGTCAATAGGTTCACAGTAAGCCTATGAAAACTGTGTATAGGAAAAGATATTAGCAGGAGCCAATAGGTTCATAGTAAGCCCATGAAAACTATGTTTAAATGAAGATGTCAGCAAGACAGGTTCATAGTAAGCATGAAAACTATGATTTGATATTGGCAGGGGCCAATAGGTTTGTAGTTAGCCCATGAAAGCTATATCCGGATTAAGATGTTGACAGATGTCAATAGGTTCCTAGTCAGCCCATGAAAACTAGGATAAGAAGAAAAGATATTGGAGTTACCAATAGGTTCCTAGTCAGCCTATGAAAACTAGGATAAGAGTAAAGATATTGTAGTTACCAATAGGTTCTTAGTGATCCCGTGAAAACTATGAAACCGGACAGGGAGTCCGTAAACTTTAACAGGTTATTATTCAGCCCATGAAAACAAATAGGTTAATAGTAACCCTAGAAACTATAACTAAGACAGATAGTCATAATGAATGGGGATGAAAAATCCATAATTGATTAACTTGTTTGCATATCATCATATTATTTTGAATTGTTTTAACCTTTGTAGATGCAGGAGCACATTATATGGTTTCATAAAGTTTTTAGGATACTAGTGAGGGGAAAACCTATTCCACTCAACGGCGTGGCCTCACTAGATATCTAAATGGTTTGAGATGGTAGAATATTATTCATACCGGGCTTTATGTCTGACTCGAAGTTTATGTTTTTCCCCTTAAAATCTCGGGTGCTCAATTGATTTTGAGTAGTTTGAGAGTTGATGATTTTTGGTTCTTCTTAGATGAATAAGCTTCCAGAGACGTGCAGGAGGCAATCTAGTTAGTAGGAGTTCCTTTCTATTCTTGATTCCACTGTGTTTTTAGTTGTGAAGGCTAATTTGTTTTATTGCCTAGCTATATACTCTGATCATCCAAGAGGGAATCTTCATATGTCGCTCTTGGCGTATGTTGTAATAATTATATTTTATCTGAAAGTTGTTCTCGTGTTGGGATTGTGTAATGAACTTGAATTGTTTTGAAATGGAATGTGAAAATTATTTGATGATTTTAATTTTTTTACATATCCATGTGTTTCTGTATATCAACGTATCTAACATTACCATATTTGGTCGCCGAGGATTAATAACTATGTGTGTGTGTGTATACGAATACTTCTGAATTAAATACATGGTACTTTGCCATATTTAGTTTTAGTAGTAAAGTGTAAAATGTGAATAAGTATTATGGACTAAATTGGTATAAATGAATTAATTAGCATAACATAAATGATGGTAATGGGAAGATTTTATTTAGAAAGGAAAGTAAATAAAAATTGATTTATTGATTATGGATTGATTGATGTTATAGGCATGTACACATATTGTTAACTTAGAAGGAGATTTGACATATTATTTAAAAACGTGTCTAGGTTCATTGGATTAAATCTAATGGTCTAGGTTTAATAAGATTGGATTACCTGGAAATAAAGCAATCAATCAATGGTTAGGAGTAATATGAATCTCCTATAAAATAAACTACTAACCTAACCTAACTCTTGACTCTTCTCTCTAATCCTAGTTGTTGTTGTATTCTTACCTTTCCTCCATTATTTCTTATATTTACATATAACTAAAAAAAATCAAAATCAAAGAAGAAAATTAAAGAAGATCTAGCGATTTGAGAGAAGACTAAGCGGATCTAGGAAGGAAAATAGTAGGATTGGGACCATATTTAAGGGAAATACACTATCTAGAGATTGAAATTAAAGCTAAGGATTTAAGCAAGGGGAATTAATCTCAATCAAATCTCAAAATCCTTGTCCTAATCACGGTGAGTAATAATTTATACCATCTCTATTTTGTTTTTAATCATATGTTTTCGGATTTAAGGTTTAATCCATTTTTATGATGTTTTGGATAATGATATGGTTGGATTTATAATATGTTTGAATTAAATAAGCTTAAACATTGAATTATACGGTTTTAAAGTAAAACCGATTATAAATGATTTTAGAATGCCATGGAAAAATTATATGTTATGTAAATTATGATTTTGGAGATGGGTTTCAATTTTTGTAATTTTCCAAGCTATGAAAATTTAATATGAATTTTCAAAGGGAAATATGAATAATTGGGTTAGAAATTTTATTTCGATTATTTCAAGAAGAATTTGGGTCTAAAATTTTAATATGTCAGATAACATGATGAAAGTGAATTTCTGTAATTTTTTGGGATTTTTCCAAAGTGATTTACTATGGAAATTAAATTATTTTAGAAAGAAGGGCTTAATTGCATAATTGGTTTTATTTAATGGAAGGGCTTAATTGTTAAAATTTTCCTTGATTTAGATCTGGAATTATGCGGCAGTTATGTTTGTAAAGAATTTTAAAATTTTAAGGCAACCAATTAAATGATTATAAATGGGTAGGTTAGTTATAAAGAACATACTAAAAATAGCATTAATTCAGCCTTAATCAGAAAAGCGGGTTCCGCCTCTATCAAAAGTGCTTTCGGCTCCAACGCCTCCGCTTTGACTAAGGTCGAAACCATTTAAGTCGAAACCAACCAGTGCCAAAACCAATACACATGGTATCAATCTGATTGGTACGTAGTGGATTGGAAAAAGGCAGAAGGCAAGGTGTCGAAACCAACGCTTTCGATGGGGCCGAAGCCTTTACTGGTTTTCAAAAGATATGCGCATGCTTGTTTTTAGAAAGGTGCTTTCGACCAAGTCGATACCTTGTTGCTTTCGATTCTGATTGCCGCCTTTTCTTTGTTTAAATAGAGCTTTCGAATGAGTTTCCTTAGTTATAAAGCAAATGCTTTCGAAATGAGTGGTTCCGACTTAGTCGAAACCTTGCTGCCAATCTTATGCCTTTTGAAGGTATTGAAGTCATCAATGCTTTCGAAAGGTAGCTTTTGTTTTAAAATTGAACTAAGTCACTTCCTAAAAGCTTTCAAAAGGGTTCAAGGGTTTCGAAGGCAATGGCTTCAAAAGGGGGTTTCGATGCTATCCTTCAATATTTTACTTAAATGATTTGAGCTTTCGAAAGGATGGTTCTGAAGCCATCAAGTTTTCCCCAAACATCTATATAAAGATAAAAGTTTCGAAAGAGATACTTTCATATATATTCACTTTGATCTAATGTAAGTTTTAAAGCAAAACCCAATGGTTTCAAAAGGACTTTTATGAAGGTTTCGAATGGGAATTACCCTAATGTTTTTGAAAGGTATGTCTAAGGGGATTTTACTATTTTCGAAAACCTTAGTTTTTAAATAACCCAATCTCATTTTAAAGGAAAAACCATAGCATAAATAAATAAAGTATTTTGAAATGGAGTTTTTGAAGAACAGGTTAAGGGGATTAACCAAGTTTTATATAAAATGACTTCAAGAATATTAAACTACAGGTGTTGGTATTATTACATTGTTATGATTGCTTCTCCATATATTTATTCACATTGTAATAAACCCATAACGATACTTTGGGAAGGGCAGAATAACCAGCTAGGTTGACCTAGTAGTGAATATAAATTAAGAATGCTAAAATTTTATTTAAAGATATTGGCAGGGGCCAATAGGTTAACAGTAAGCCTATGAAAACTATGTATAGGAAAAGATATTGGCATGGGCCAATAGGTTCATAGTAAGCCTATGAAAACTAGGTATAAACGAAGATGTCAGCAAGACAGGTTCATAGTAAGCCCATTAAAACTATGATTTGATATTAGTAGGGGCCATTAGATTTGTAGTTAGCCCGTGAAAACTATATCAGGATTAAGATATTGACAAATGTCAATAGGTTCCTAGTCAACCCATGAAAACTAGGATAAGAAGAAAAGATATTGGAGTTACCAATAGGTTTCTAGTCAGCCTATGAAAACTAGGATAGAGTAAAGATATTGGAGTTACCAATAGGTTCATAGTGATCCCATGAAAACTATGAAACCGGACAGGGAATCCGTAAACTTTAACAGGTTATTAGTCAGCCCATGAAAACTAATAGGTTAATAGTAACCCTAGAAACTATAACTAAGACAGATAGTCGGAATGAATGGGGATGGGAAATCAAGAATTGACTAACTTGTTTGCATATCATCATATTGTTTTGAATTGTTTTAACAATTGTGGATGCAGGAGCACGGTATATGGTTTCACAAAGTTTTTAGGATACTAGTGAGGGGAAAACCCATTCCGCTAAGCGGCATGGTCTCACTAGATACCTAAATGGTTTGAGATGGTAGATTATTATTCATACCAGGCTTTATGTTTGACTCAAAGTTTATGTTTTTCTCCTTAAACTTTCAGGCGCTCAATTGATTTTGAGTAGTTTGAGAGTTGAGGATTTCAGGTTCTTCTTAGATGAATAAGCTTCCGGAGACGTGCATGAGGCAATCTAGTTAGTAGGAGTTCCTTTCTATTCGCGATTCCGTTGTGTTTTTGGTTGTGAAGGCTGATTTGTTTTATTGCCTAGCTATATACTCTGATCATCCAAGGGGGCATCTTCATATGTCGCTCTTGGTGTATGTTGTAATAAATATATTTTATTTGAACATGGTCTCGTGTTGGGATTATGTAATGAACTTGAAATTTTTTGAAATGGAATGTGAAAATTATTTGATGATTTTAATTTTTTTACATATCCATGTGTTTCTATATATAAATGTATCTAACATTACCGTATTTGGTCATCAAGGATTAATAATTACGGATGACTACAGCATCCATAGCCGTTTGTTTTGGGCCTCTAAGTGGGGGATGCTACCAGTTAGTATTATAGCATAGGTTTATGAAAACTTAAAAGAAATTTAAATTAAAAGATTTTTCAAAACATAATCCAATGAATCAGAAAATAAGATCGAGGTTTAGGATTCCCTAGAATATAAGCATGTATTGAGAGAACGCACTTGAAAATATTTTGAAAAAATGGCTTTTCAATAAGTTTTCAAAAATGGGTTTTGGAAATGTGTGTGTGTGTGTGTGTCATGATTTCTTCTATTCGTGCCTATACCATCTTGGGGGAAAAGTTGAATGAGAACAAGTTTTGGAAGATAAGATAAACCCTTTCTATTTATTCTGGCAAGAATGCTAGTAGAGGTTTCTCATACTAACTAGCATGACAAATAAATTAGGGGTTTAAGAGTGAATAAAGAGTAGCACCATGTGACATTTATAATGAGAATAAGATGGAGATAAAGCTTAAGAATATGAAAAAATAGGACTTTACGACCTTAACGAAAATCTCCCAATCAGAATAGAAACACTATTGGTAGTAATAGTTTGCTTAAAGGAATATCTAAAGCATTTCCAAATTTGAGTTAAGCACTGTATTCGAAAGCAAAAATTTGATTTGACTACCATTAGAAAGAAGAGTGCAAAATTTTGTGCATTTAAGGCATTGATGGTTAGAAGTGGGCTTAACTAGTTAGATTCATATCGTCTACTCCAATTTAAGTGATAAACTAGTAGAAGTGTTTTCTAAAAATTTGAAATGGTATATATATCTGACATTCTAAACTGAAAAGAAGCAATTTACAATTTTATGTAAAAAAATAATCAGATAAATTTTCTGGGATTAAAGAATTTAGTAAAAAGTTATTTTCAATAACTATTATAAAGTTTTTGTTGTTTTAAACACATTGTTTTATTCAATGGAAATTTTTGTTAAAAGAGAGGGATTAAAAGAATTTGAAAAAAAGGGGGTTTGTTTGCGATTTTATGTAAATGACTAAACAAATTATAAGGAATTTGTGTAAGAAGTAAAAGTAGAAGGATGAGTGAAAAGGTTATTTTTCAAATAATTGTTTTAAAGCTTCTATTTTGTCTTTTATATGCGTTATCGCACTTAACCTTAATGTGCATTTTGCTTTTAAAAATGGAACTTGTGGAAATTTTTGAAAAGCCTGTAAAATACTGCTTTTAAACTCTTTTTGTGATTAAGTAATAAGCATATATTTGAGGATATTTTCAGAAATGTTTTGTCACATTCTAAATAATATGTTTACTTATATTTTTACTAAGTTAAGTTAATTATTTCTGATGATTTGATTAAAGAAAATATTATGGTCTTAGTAAAAAGGAAACGTCTCTTAAAAATTAAAAGAAAGCTTTACAGATTTAAAAACTTTCTATTTTTGTGCGGAAGAAAGCTAAAAGATTTTTAGCAAAAAAAAAGGCAACTTACTAGTTGTATGGAAAGAGTAAAAAAATCAAAAGTTTTGATTTAAACTGAAGAAAAAAAATTTGAAACAAAAGTGGACTTCACAGTTTTAAATACCTATTAACTTTGAGATTTTATGTTAAAATAAAAGATCTTTGTTAAGAAGACAAAGTAAAAATGTTTTGATTATCACTTAAAAGAAGAGAAATAGATTTGGAGTTAGATAAATAGGATTAAGTAGCCCACTAGGATAAGATTGACTATGGGATTTGAGTAGCATTTTAGTTCATTGGAATGGAATATGTAGCACTATAAGTTTCTATAAATCATTTAGATTCAATATAAAAGTGTACCGTTTGAAATAACAAAGATATACCCCAAAAGAAAGAGATGTACAAAATAGGGATGGTCACCGTATTTTGTATTGTCTATTTCAAAAATAAGTAAAAAAAAAGATAATTCCTTGTGATACCAAACATTACACAAATCCTCTATTAAATAACTTATGGAAAGTTGAAGAGTCGCATTTCCTCTTAAAAAAAAGATGTAGTACCAATGCATTAAAATACATAAAGTCCTAAGTATAAGCCTAAATGGTTGACAAGATGGAAAAGGAGGTTTTTGAGAATTCAAAATGCAAAGAAGATATCCAAAAATGATAATTAAGTCAAGATTTTAAGAATGGTTGGTTAATTCAAGAACTTGGGATTTCAGTTACGAAAAGGTGTTGTTGTTACATGCGAAGGAATTTTTTTCATGATCTTGGACTATACTTTAATGAATTTTAGATGCTTGTGGAAGTGTCTATATTGGGTAGTTACCCTAGTCAAACCATTTTAGATAGAAAAGCTTATATTATCCTTGAACTTAGAATGTAGGGGGTATAACCTTTGGGCAGAGACTTTGGGATGATAGGAATGGTTATAAACATGCCAATAGGACATGTTATGGATATTGGATGCCGATGGATGCTGGTTGTAAATTACATTCTTCCATCCTTAAAGATTTCGGAGACGAAATCCTTTAAGGAGGGGAGAATGTAACATCCGTGAGTTTTAATAATGAATTTAAATGTAAATTTACATCAAATGACGAAATAGTAAATTTTCACAAATAAATGAATTTGGGAGTTTTGACTTTTCCATTGTATTAAGTAGATTTTTCTAGCCCAAATTCACACACATATATATAAATTGTCAGAAATGGATACCGTATAAAGAAGATACGAAACATGTACTATAGCATGCGTTTTGCGTTTTGTGTCTATTTTGAAAATAAGGGATTTATGCCAGAATATGGTAAAACTTAATTGTTAAGAAACAAGTTAAATGCGCATTTAAAAGATGAGAAGAAAAGGTATTTATGGGCATAAGTATGAAAATGCTTCAAGTGGTAAGTATTAATTGCTGCACTTGAAATGTTGAATGTGTTAAAAAGAATGGAACAAAAATAATTAATGCAAAGTGAGAGGGAGCATTAATGACCCTTTTTGGAATTATTCGAAATTAGGATAAATGTGTATACATTTAAATAAAGGGTTATTTGAAAGGAAATGTGTAACATCCCCCTACTTGGAGGCCCAAAACTAACGGCTATGGATGCTGCAGTCATTCATAGTTATTAATCCTCGACGACCAAATACGGCAGTGTTAGATTCATTGATACATAAACACATGAATGTGGAAAATTTTAAACTTCAAACAAAATCACATTTCATCTCAGAACATTTCCAATTCATTGCATAATCCCAAATTTGCAGTCACGTTCAGAGAAAATATATTTATTACAACATACGCCCAGAGTGACATAAGAAGATGCCCCTTGGTAGGATCAGAGTATATACAGGCAATATAAAATTTTTGCCATTACAAATAACATAGCGAAATCAAAAGAAAAGAGAACTCTAAATAACTATCATACCTCCTGCACGTCTTCGGAAGCTTATTCGTCCTACGAGGCACCTGAAAACCTCCACTCTCAAACTACTCAAAATAAATTGTGTATCCGAGAGTTTAAGGGAAAAACATAAACTTCAAGTCAGACATAAATCCTGGTATGAATAATAATCTATCATCTCAAATCATTTAGATATCTAGTGAGACCACGCCACTTAGTGGAACGGGTTTCCCCTCACTATTACCTCAAAACCCTTTATAAAACCATATACTATGCTCCTGCATCCACAATGGTTAAAACAATTCAAAATAGTATACAATGATGATATGCAAAAACAAACGAATCATTTCTAGATTATTCATCCCCATTCATTTTAGACTATCTGTCTCAATTATAGTCTCTAGGATTACTATTAACCTATTAGTTTTCATGAGTTGACTAATAACCGGTTAAACATTTAAGGACTCCCTGTCCAATTACATAGTTTTCATGGGATCACTTTGAATATATTGGTAACTCCAATATTGCACTTATCCTAGTTTTCATGGGTTGACTAGGAACCTATTGACATCTGTCAATATTTCATCCGGATATAGTTTTCATGGGCTAACTACAAACCTACTGTCCCTGCTGGTATCTAATCATAGTTTTCATGGGCTTACTATGAACCTGCCTATCTGATATCTTCCTTTACACATAGTTTTCAAAGGCTAACTATGAACTTGTCTATCTGACATCTTTCTTTATACATAGTTTTCATGGGCTAACTATGAACCTATTGGCCCCTGCCAATATCTTTCCCTTAACACAGTTTTCATGGGCTTACTGAGAACCTATTGGCCCCTGCCAATGTCTTTCTTTTATATTTTAGCATCCAATATTCTATTCTTCCTGACCTCCTGGATGCAATTCTACTCATTCAGGAGTTTTATCAGTTTATATCCACTGCTCGTTTAACCTAACTGGTTCTTCTACCTTTTATCCCAAAATACAGTTATGGGTCCATTTAAAAGTGAATATATTCATATTTGAAGAAGCAACATAACAACATAGTAATACCACTCCTGTGGGTTTAAAATTATCAAAGATAGCATCTTCTTAAAACCATTGTAAAAACTCCTTTAAGATATAGCATGGGTTTTTCCTTTAAAAATAGAGTTTGGATCATAAAACCTTTTGATACCTTCGAAACCTACCTTTCGACTTCATAGGATGACCTCCTTCGAAAGATCTTAAAAACATTAGATTCCTGCCTTATAATACTTTAAAACCAACCTTTCGAAACCTTTCGAAGTATTAGCATTTTAACTTTAGAAGCTTAGCTTCAAACCAGTTGAAAGTACCCCTTTCGACACCATTGGAAGTAACCCTTCCGAAAACATTGAAAGCACCCCTTTCGAAAGCATTGGGTTTATACTTCAAACATAATTTGGGTCAAAGTGAACATAGGCGAAAGCATCTATTTCGAAACCATCCTTTATCATAGAAAACATTGTGGAAAAATCGATGGCGTCAGCACCATCTCTTTCGAAAGCATAAAACCTCTGGGTAAAAACATTAGAAGTTTGGTGTCGAAACCCCATTCGAAACCATCACCTTCGAAACCCATAACCCCTTTCGAAAGCTTTAGGAAGTGGCTTTAGCTTATAAAACAAAATACCCTCTCGACAACGTTGATATCTTCAACTCCATCGAAAGGTTAAAGAATGGCAGCAGGGTATTGACTAGGTCAGAACCTCTTCTTTTAAAACCTTCTTTCATAAGTAAAGGGACCCAGTCGAAAGCAATCTTAAGTTAATGGTAACCCTTTCGAAACCTTTATAAAACCTCTTTCGAAACCTTCTGCTTCGACCCTGTCGAAGGCTAAAACAAAACATAGGCAGGCGCTTTTCTTTTAAAAACATACCTAGGTTACGCCTTCTTTGGAAGCTAGGCTTTCGACACCTTACTTTCCGCCTTCCTCCAATCCACTACTTTCCATCATAGTGATACCTTGTGTATTGGTTTCGGCAGGGTAGGTTTCGACTAAAATAAAGGCGGAGGCATCTGTGTCGAAAGGTGCTTTCCTAAGTAGGCTAAACCTATTTTCTGATGTAAACTTGGTTTAGTTCTTTATAAAGTAAACTTTTCTGTAACTAACCTGCCACGTGTCAACACTAGATGTGTTGCCTTAACTTTTTCAAATTCTTTTAAAAAATTAACTACCGCTAATCAGATCTAAACCATGGTTAAGTTAATTAATTAAGCCCTTCCATTTGACAAAACCAATTTTGCGGAAAAGTCCCTCTTCAAAAACAATTTATTTTGCATAGCAAATCACATTGGAAAAATCCTCAAAAATTCCATAAATTCACTTTAATCATGTTATCTAACATATCAAAATTCCAGACCCAAAATCTCAATATATTTTTCCAAAATAAATTATAAACCCAAATAACCATATTTTCCTTTGATAATTCATAATAATCTTTCTATAGCTTGGAAAATTCTCAATATTGAAACCCAACTCCAAAATTATGTTTCTCATAACATAAAATTTTCCCATTGCGTATAAACATCATTAGATCTTGGTTTTGACCTAAAACCATACAAAAACCATTTTAAACAATCTTGTTTAAATCATACAAATCATGAATCAAGCATATCATCATCCAATATCATAAAAACGAATTTTATCCCTTAAATCCGAAAATATATGATTTAAAACAAAATAGAGATGGAATTATTATTCACCTTGCTTTAGATAAGGAGATTGGATTGAGATTGATTCCCCTAAGCTTGGTTTTCTAGCCTTAATTTTTGAATTCTTTCTTCCTCTTAATGGCCGGTCGTTCCTCTATATTTTTGTTTGCGTTTTAAAATGACATGAATGGGAAGAATTGGTAGGAATGAAAATATATATAAGGGTAAGGGTCTTTGGGTGACAAATTCCTAATATACCCTTATGTGACTTAATTAACCAAAACCCATTCTCAATCCCATTTATTATCATATTAGGCCCGACCTTGATTAATTATTTCAAGTCTCAATCCCCTTATCACTTACATTTTACATTATTCTATTTAATTTATCTAATTAAATCTCCTGAATAATATTATCTAAAATTAAGGGTGTTACAGGCTTCCCTCCTTAAAGAATTTCTTCCTCGAAATTCAGTAAGGGTTAAACAATAAACATAGCAATCATCTATAACGACTCTTAACAACCATACTAGTCTACCTGACTAGAAAATATCTATATAAATCTAATATAGACATACCCTCAAAGCAGATCAGGATAGGTATCTCGAATCCTGCCCTTTGTCTCTCAAGTACAGTCTTTCTCATTGTTGCTCCACTGAACTTTCACCAACTTGACTGTCTTGTTCCTCAATTTCTTCTCATCTCTTGCAACAATCCGAACTGGTTGTCTAACAAAGGTCAAATCAGGTTCCACTACCAAGTTCTCCAACTCTGTCTGAGGAATGGTAGCCTCTGGATCATGCACATACTTGCGAAGATGAGACAAATGAAACACATTATGGACACCTGTCATACTGCTCGGCAACTCAATTCTGTACGCGAGCTTTCCTATCCTCTCTATAATCTAGAATGGACCAAAATATCTCGGTGCTAGTTTCCCAGACATCCCGAACCGTACCACACCCTTCGTAGGTTAAACCTTAATGAAAACCATGTCTCCCACTGAGAACTCTAGGTCCTTACGCCTTTTATCTGCGTAACTTTTCTATCTGGATTGAGCTTCCTTCATCCGCTCTCGGATTAACTCAATCTTTTCTGATGCCTCCCTAACCAATTCTGGACCTAAGACCAATCTGTCTCCAGTCTCCAACCAACTTGCAGGGGATTTGCATTGTCTTCCATACAAAGCTTCAAATGGCACCATTCCTATACTAGTCTGTTAACTATTATTATAGGAAACTCAACCAAATGTAGGTGATCCTCCCAAGATCCACCAAAATCCAATACACAGGCTTTCAACAAATCCTCGAGCACCTTATTGACTCTCTCTGTCTACCCATCCGTCTGTGGGTGATATGCGGTACTCATTTTGAGCTTAGTGCCTAACACAACCTGTAGACACTTCTAGAATTCGCTAGTGAATAAAGCATCTTTGTTGCTGACTATGCTACTAGGAACCCCATGAAGTCTAACTATGTTCTTCATGAACAATCTCGCCAAAACTGGTGTCGTCCTAGTCGTCTTTACTGGAATGAAATGGGCACTCATGGTAAACCTGTCCACAATAACCCATATACTTTCATTTCCTCTTCTTGACCTTGGAAACCCATTTATAAAATCCATGAATATCGAATCCAATTTCCAAACTGGAATATCTAGAGGCTGAAGTAACATACTCGGCTTCTGATGTTCGGCCTTCACTTGTTGATAGTTTACACACTGTCTAACCCAAAAGCCAACATCCCTCTTCATGCCTTCCCAATAGGAGCTCCTCTTTATATCTTGATACATCTTGGTCCCTTAAGGATGAATCATAAACTTGGATCGATGACATTCCTCAAGAACTTCTCTTCTCAAGTTCTCTACATTTGGAACACATAATCGTCCCTTCTTTCTCAACCATCCTCTTTGGTCAAGACAAAAAATCTTTCAAATCATCGACCTCATTTCCAACTTCAAGCCTTCTGATCCTCTCAGTTAATAATGGATCCTCCTTCTGTTTAGAAGCAATTCTCTTGATCAACACTGGTCAAACTTCTAAACAAGATAACATGGCACTACTCTGACTAAAACTAGCAGTCGATCTTAACTGCACACCACAACTGGCCAAAGCTTCTAGATCTTTCCATTCTGCCAACATAGCTAATACAACATTCTGATGTCTTCTGCTGAGAGCATCTGCTACTTTATTACCTTTCCTTGGGGTATACTCTATACCAAAATCATAAGCAGCCAAAAATTCCAGCCACCTCTGCTATCGCATATTCAACTCCTTCTGAGAGAATAGATATCTTAAAGACTTATGATCGGTATACAACTCAAATCTCTCCCCTAAAAGATAATGCCTCCAAATCTTCAAGGCAAAAATCACTGCAGCCAACTCCAAATCATGAGTAGGATATCCTACTTCATGCGGCCTATGCTGCCTAGATGCGTAAGCAATGACTTTGCCCTTCTGCATCAACACTGCTCCCAATCTAGTCCCAAATGCATCTTTGTATACTACAAATTCTTGGTTACCATCAGGAACTACTAACATTGGAGCATTGGTCAACAAATGCTTTAACTTAAGGAATGCTTCCTCACATTTGTCGGACCAAACAAACTTCACTTCCTTCCTGGTAAGCTTAGTCAAAGGTGCTGCTATCCGCGAGAAATCCTTGATGAATCTCCGGTAATAGCCAGCAAGTCCAAGAAAACTTCTGATCTTGGTCACTATCTCTGGTCTCTTCCAATTGTTCACAGCTTTGATCTTATCTGGATTAACTGATAATCTTTTATCTGAAACCACATGACCAAGAAACTTAACCCCTTTCTTCCAAAAATGACATTTGGAAAATTTTTCCGTTAGCTGATTTTGCCTCAGCGTCTCTAACACTACTCTAAGATGATCTTCATGCTCTTTCTCATCCTTAGAGTATACCAAAATGTCATCTATAAAAACTAACACGAATCTGTCCAAATACTTTCGGAAGACTCGATTCATCAAATCCATAAAGAAAGCAGGTGCATTCGTCAATCCGATGGCATCACTAACCACTCATATGAACCATATCTAGTCCGAAATGCAGTCAAAGGAATACTGTCCTCCACCACTCTTAACTGATGGAACCCCGTCGCCAAATCCAACTGGGAAAACACTCTGGCTCCACTGCTCTGATCAAACAAATCATCAATTCTTGGCAAAAGATACTTATTATTTATCGTCCTTTCTTTTAACTTACGATAGTCAATACACATCCTTAACGACCCATCTAGTTTCTTCATGAATACTGCGGCCGCTCCCCAAGGCGAACTGCTTGGTTTAATAAAATTCCTTCCTTCTAGATCCACTAGCTGCACCTTCAATTCCTTCATCTCTATCGGTGTCATCCTGCTAGGTGGTTTGTTTACAAGTTCAGCTCCTGGCACAAGATCTATCCGAAACTCAATAGCTCATTTCGGTGGTAGTTATGTGACTGGCTCAAACACATCTGCAAACTCTTTCGTAATACGAACCTGACTTAGCTCTTCTCCCACTTCCATTGCACTTAACAAAGCACAACAACTCTGGTCAGAATTCTCCACTGAGAATATAATTCGGTTATGACTCTTAGGGTGTCTCAAAGATATCTCCCCATCCTGGCAAAATATCCTGACCTCATACCTCCTCAACCAGTCCATACCCAACGATTCCGAAATCTACGAAATCGTACACATACAAACTGCATGCAAACTTATGACCTAACAAATCAAGTTCTCACTGGTCACATCTTATCCCCAGAGTTGTGTACCCTCCTATTAGATTCGCAACCCTTAAGGAAGTAACAAGGTATGTGGGCTCTAAGCATAACCTATCAATTAAACACTGTGATATAAATGAATGTGATGCATCAGTGTCAAAAAGTATCCTAACTGGTATACTATGAATCAAAAACGTACCTTCCATCATAGTTTTCCCTTAATCAGCTGCAGTAGGATTGGCTGATGATCCAACAGCAAAAACCCTTCCCTTGTCTGCCCTAGCTGGCTCCGGACACTGGTTCTTGTAGTGCCCCACTTGATCATAGTTAAATCACTTCACATTCTTCTTATGTGCAGCTTTCTTTCCCTTGCCTGACCGAAACTCATTAACATAATGACCCTTCTTGTCACATTTGTAGCTGACTAAATCAGCCTTTGCCTTCTTGGCAGCCTCCCATTTCTAGGCTCCCTTCTACTTAAAGAATTTCCTCTTCTTTCCCTGAGAACCTTGGGATTCAACTAGCTTCTCTCTAGCTGAAATAGCAAGCATCTCCTTATGGTAAATGGCCATCTCCATCACCACATTAGAAGGATCTCAGATATGGATCATAGTCATCCTAGGAAGCTCAGGTCTCAACCCTCGAATGAACCTTTCATTCCTTCTAACGTCGGTGTCTACCAAAGCATATCCATATCGAGATAGCTCATCAAACTTAGCAGCATACTCGACCACTAACATCTCTCCCTGAACCAGATCCATAAAATTATTCATCAATGCAGACTTGGCAACTTCAGACAGAAACCTCTGCTCAAACCTTCTCTGGAAATCAACCCATGTCAGCTCTTCCTTCGGTACCCCGGCAGTAACACTATTCCACCAGTGAAGCTGTGACACCCCACACCTCTAGGCACCCCAAAAATCGAACATGACTAGAAGCACGGGTGGTTGGGTGAAATAAAAATCCATAACATAACATATAGACTAAGGCAACAACATAAAATGATTAAAATATTACAGCGGAAGAAAACTTTCACTAATTATAAATTAATAGCAAATGGCTTCATTAAAAACAACATTATCCCAAATTTATTTCTGAAACCAAAATTACCAAGTAGTCTCCACCAAAACATAAAACATAAGAAAGTTCACAATATAGGTCCCCATATATAGAGTAAAGTACAGAAAAGAGAAACGAAGTATATGAAACAAAAGAAACAAAACCTGAAGACAACAACTGCTCCATGACCCTCCAAGCTGCAAAGAACTGCAACCTATACCTATCCTCCTGTGATTTGAGGAAAATAGGAAAAATAGGAATGGATCAGACATAAAATCTGGTGAATGAGAAATAAAATGAAGCATAAAGAATAAAACAGTTTAATTCCAGGTCTTCCTCGAATATCGCAGAGGGTGAATTATATAATGCAGTGAATCCTTCTTAGATACAGTTCCTAAGAAGCCAAAGTTCATGGTCACTCTAGGGAAGTCAACCATGCAGTATTACTAAATGTAAATCGGCCTGTTGGACCTGATGTCCTTACCTATCCATGTGCTACAGCGTGAAAGTCATGCTCTTCACCCGTGCACTGTGACTAAATGCCTCTTACGTCTGACCGGCGCCGACTCAAACAACCTCGCAGGACCCCGAAGTTGCGCTCAGGCTCCGCCAAACTGGACTCCTATCCTCTTGTATTCTCGGTCACCAATGTGGACTTGCCCCTATCCAAAGTGTCGATCCTCCGAAAGAGCACCCGCAGCTGGGTCGGCTGCGCAAAATCCTCCAACGATCTGCCTAAAGAAGCCTACGTCAGAGCACACTTGTCTTGTTCCATCCGCGTTGATCTGCCTGAAGAAGCATACGATTGCAGATGCTATCTATCCTACGTACTAGCAACCTATGAAAGGTAATAAACATCCTTGCGAACCTACTTACCCGCTCCTAGTACGTACAACCAAAACTATATTTTGGTCTTTACTGCATGAAACACCTATCCAAACCTTTACAAGGTCTGCCTACCAAATCGCTTCCAGATTAATTAATTTTACCGTTACAGTTTACATACGGTTTATTTCCATTAATCTGCTTTAGGCCATTTTTACATCCAATTTGGTTATTTTATAATTTCCCTTTTTCTTACATAAATGGTATTTCAATTTCACGTCCGTTCAGTCCGTATGGTTTGTCTGTAATTTTTATACCATTTTGTTACAGATTTACACTAGCCTTTAGGGTCCATTTAATTTATATTTTTTTTCCACCCTAATTTACGTTCTCCTTTTAAAGATTTAATCTGTACAAAAATTTTATCTAATAGCCACAAACCATTTAATTACACAAAATTCCACTTTTACATTTTTAGGCCACATATGAAACAAACAATTATGCCAACTAGACTTCCCAATTTTGTTCCAAAATCATATTCAAAATTATGTAATTATATCAATCAAAGCCATAATTTTATTCAAGTAACATATTCTAAATTTATTCAACTAACCTATTCTACCATTAGAAATTGAATAACAATTCTAATTCAATTTAATTAAACCAATCTTATTTACGTCATGAAACATAAATAACAATTTGTTTGCTCCAAATTTCAACCCAAACATGAATTAGAATTGAGAAGTGGAAGAAGAAGAAGAAGTTGCAATAATTTACATCTATTCTCAATTAATAACATAAATTAATTCATATTAATGTGCCATAAAAGAACTGAAATTGAACTACTTTATTTTTCTATTTTATATTAATTCCCACTCACCTGACACTTGAGCTTGTATAAATTTGAAAAAGCTTTGCTTTAATCTTTCTCCCTTTGATTCTTCTAAATTCCCCAAATTGCTTGAATAAATATAGATAATTTAATCTGGTAGAGATTTGTTTATTTAGTAGAGAAAAGGAGGAACAATAATACACACTAATTTTACTGTAGAATTATGGTGATGGCTAAATAGGTTTAGGTAGATGGTTTATTTATAGATTAGTTTGAGTGAATATAATCCATTAGAT
Organism: Allium fistulosum; assembly: GCA_030737815.1. Lineage (NCBI taxonomy): Eukaryota > Viridiplantae > Streptophyta > Magnoliopsida > Asparagales > Amaryllidaceae > Allium > Allium fistulosum. The sequence continues at coordinate 897,024,728 of CM060902.1, forward strand.
TATTTTAGATTAAATCTGGTTCTTTCATACACTTAATGGTTATCCATTCTAGCCCATACACATCACTCAACCAATAAAATTTAGCCATCTCATCCTGTTACATCACTGGAGCGAATGGGAAGCCGCCACATGCCAGAAACAACGATGAAATACGTAGGAAAATCGTTGGAAACGAACCAGCTAAAAATACATCGCGCCAGATTTTGGGCGACGACGGGACTTGATCCCTGGTCACTAAGGAAGTCAACATGCGCCTTTACCAGTATACCAAATGCGCTTTTAATTTCTTTTTTATTATATTTCCTGTAAAATATCGAGGTGTTACATTCTCCCCCCTAAAGGATTTCGTCCCCGAAATCTCCAAAGACGGAAGAACGTAATTAACAACCAGCATCCAAGAACTACATCCATCTACTCAACCATCATCCATTTCTACCATTGTCCTTAATTTTAACTAATGCAATTTATGATTTATGCAAAGTGAAATTTATATGAACTAACCTAATGCGAAATGGTAGTCGGTCTACTGATTCAGTTGACCTCCAGTAATGCAAGTATGCTTATGCCATGCAACCAAATGTATGCAATTACCTTAGTATAATTGGTAATTCTATATGTATGTTTCAATCATTCACCCAAATGCACCATCCACAAGCAACATCTATTTATATACACACACACATATATACAACCATGTGCAAATGCAATAGATAACAGGCACGCATATGCAGGTGTGTGTACTTGGTTGGCCGATTATCCTAATAAATATCTATCTAGTGCATACAATGCATCCATTTGCAAACATTGGCATCCACTTGCAATCATTTTCATCCATCAAACATAACATGCCCTAATGACATTTTTACAATCAAGCTACCATCCATAGGTTTCACCTAAAGATTATCGAAAAGACCCTAACTAAGGAAAGATCAAAGATAGGATATTTGAAGTGTACCTTCAAATAGAAAAGGATAAGAAGTTCGAATTCTCTCCTCAGATTCCCATGTGCACTCCTTGGGGTCATCTCCCTACTGAACCTTCACTGGACGAACTTCCTTATTGCATAATCTCATGGTGTCGTGTTCAATATACGGGTGGGTGTACGACGTACAAGTGATTCGCGCTCTACCTCCACTTCCCTTAGTTGATATGGTTCTACTACTACTGCAGAATCATGTATACACTTCCTCAGATGCAAAACATGAAAAACATCGTGAACTCCTGCCAACTTATCTGGAAGATCAACTCTGTATGCCACTTTTCCAATCCGTGCGGTAATAGGGAAGGGTCCTACAAATCTCGGTGCCAACTTACCCACTGAGCCAAATCTCATAACGTTTCTCAGAGGAGAAACCTTGACAAAAACCATATCTCCAACGTTAAACTCCAAATCTGAACGTCTTCTGTCGACATATGACTTTTGTCTATCTTGTGCAGTCTTCAACCTCTTGCGAATCAAATCCACCTTCTTGGAAGTTTCCCTCACCAAGTCTGGTCCAAGCAAGATCCTATCGGTGGTATCCCACCAACAGGTTGGTGATCTGCATGGTCTGCCATAGAGGGCCTCGAACGGTGCCATGCCAATGCTTGCTTGATAACTATTATTATACGCAAACTCCACCAAAGGTAGGTGGTCTTCCCAAGAGCCTCCAATGTCAATGATGCACAATCTGAGCAAATCTTCCAAAATCCTATTTACCCTCTCAGTCTGTCCATCTATCTGAGGGTGATATGCCGTGCTCAGATTCAATTCCATTCCTAAGGCTTGCTGAAGACTCCTCCAAAACTCGCTGGTGAATAATGGATCTTTGTCGCTCACAATGCTGGCGGGAACTCCATGAAGCCTAACTATCTCCCTTACATAAAGAGTCGCCAAAGAAGCTACCGTCCTATTACTCTTAATAGGTATAAAATGAGCGCTCTTCGTCAGTCTATCCACAATAACCCAAATGCTCGTGTTCCCTCTCCATGACCTTGGTAATCCATCCACGAAGTCCATAAAGACGCTCTCCCATTTCCATAATGGAATATCCAATGGCTGCAACAGTCCTCCGGGCTTATTTTGTTCTTCCTTTACCCTTTGGCAAGTGATGCACATCGATACATACTCCGCCACCCTCTTCTTCATTCCAGGCCAATAGAATACCCTCTTCATATCCCGGTACATCTTACCACCACCGGGGTGCACTGTCATCATAGAATGATGTGACTCGACCAACATTGCATCTACTAAATCCTCACTATGAGAAGCACAAAGTATACCATCCCTTCTAAGCTATCCCCTAGTGTCCATGGTATAGCGCCTAAGATGTGGTGATGACTCTCGTCTACCAAGCTTATCTAAAATGTCCTTTAGCTCTTCGTCCTCACCTTGCCTTGCTCCAATCTGCTCCATCAAAGTAGGTTAGACGTCGAGGGCTGCTAACAATCCCAGATCTAAATCCGATGGAGGTCTAAAATTAAAGGTAGCAATGTAATCCAAATGCTTCCATTCCAAAAACATAGGACTTAAAACCACTTTGCGTTGACTTAACGCATCTGTCACTACATTACCCTTGATAGGGGTATAGGAAATCTCAAATTCATAAGAGGCTAAAAACTCCATCCATCTTTGCTGTCTCAAATTCAAGTCTTTCTGAGAGAATAGATACTTCAAAGACTTATGATCCGTGAAAAGATCAAATCTTTCTCCGAAGAGATAGTGCCTCCAAGACTTGAGAGCAAAAACTATAGCTGCAAACTAAAGATCATGCGTCGGGTAGTTCTTCTCATGCGTTTTCAACTGTCTACTCGCATAGCACACTACCCTACCCTCTTGCATCAATACCGCCCCTAGCCGCATACCACAAACATCCGTATAAACTGAGAAAGGCTTGGTTCCATCCAGTAATACCAATACGGGCGTGGTAGTCAAAGCCTCCTTCAATCGACTAAAGGCATCCTCACACTTGGCATCTCAAACAAAAGTCGAGTTCTTCTTGGTGAGGCGGGTAAGTGGAGCTGATATCCTAGCGAAGTCCTTAATGAACTTCCTATAGTACCCCGCAAGACCAAGGAAACTCCTTATGTCCGTGGCATTCTTAAGGGTTTGCCAATCCTGTACTGCTGCCACTTTCGCCGGTTCTACTACAAGTCCATCCTTCGAAACGATGTGTCCCCAAAAGCGAACCTCATCCTCCAAAAGTGGCACTTGGAGACTTCGCCTTCAACTTATGTGCTTGCAGGGTCCTAAGCACTTCTTCCAAGTGAACAATATGCTCCTCCTTGCTTCGTGAATAAACCAAAATGCCGTCGACAAACACCACCACAAACTTGTTCAACGATTCGCAAAATACTCGACTCATCAGGTCCACAAAATATGCCGAAGCATTGGTTAGCCCAAATGGCATGACTAACCACTCAAATAACCCATCCGGAGTCCTAAATGCAGTCTTTTCGATGCTATCCTGCACCACACGCAACTGATGAAATCCCATGGCCAAATCGAGCTGCGAAAATACCTTGGTTCCTACTAGCTGGTCGAAGAGATCGTCTATACGGGGATGAGGATAACGATTCTTCTTCGTCAGCTTATTAAGCTCCCTATAATCCACACAAAGTTTGAAAGAGCCATCCGCCTTAGTGGCAAAGACGATGGGTGTGCCCCACTCATAAACATTCTTACGAATGAAACCCTTCTCCAAAAGCTCTTCAATCTGCTTGCTCAACTCACGACGTTCCTTAGGAGCCATATGCCTTACCGGTAAAGCAACCGGTTTGGAATTATCGACAAGATAAATCTTGAACTCGATCTCTCTTCGAGGTGGAAGACCAGTAACCTCCTCGATCACATCTGGGAAGTCTCTAACAACAGGTACCGAAATCAATCTATCGGGCGATAAGCAAGAGAATAAAGGTAGCTCAACATGAATGATCCTCTAAGATCACAAGATACCTCCAAGGTACGTCTACTACAAGTGCCTAACCTCACTACCCTCTTATCACAATCAAGAACAACACCATACATGGATAGCCAATCCATACCAAGAATCAACCCGAACCCGGAAAAGCCCAATACAAAGGCACTACAGTCAAACTCAACTCTTAAAATAAACAATTTCAAATCCCGACATAACATGGACAAATAAGCCGATCCTCCTACGGGAATTGATACTACTACCGGGTCAGTCACTAAGCAATCATCAAGACTAAGACTCTCTACAAGAGTACTAGATATAAAAGAGTGCGAAACTCCAGAATCAAATAGGGTACGAATAGGAAAATCAAAGATAGATAACACACCTTCGATGATCATCTTCTTTCCCTTGTCCACAACCAGACGAGTACTAGAGGAAGGAGCTGCCTCTAAAGCATAATCCTGAGCAGGCTGTGAAGGTGTCTGTGAACTGCCCTTGGGATTCGATGGACAGTCCTTTTTCATATGCCCCACTTAATCGCAAAGATAGCACCTCAGTCTCGGTCGCTGTCCTGCCCCTCTACAATCCTTAGCGAGATGACCTGGTTTCCCACAAGTATTGCACTTTCAGTCCTTCCTTGGAACTTTCCTTTTTCCACCTGACCCTCCTCCTCCTCTCCTCTTTCCTTTCCACTGCTTCTTCCCATCACTCTTCTGTGCCACATCTCCTTTCTTCTCAGTTTCAACAAGTAAAGCCATCTCTACCAATCCCTCAAAAGTGGCTCCCATCGGAATGTGGCTCACCGCCAAACTCTACAGTGGCTGACTCAAACCCTTAGCGAACTTCAGCGCCTTCTTGTGAGGAGTATTGATCGGATCTAGTCCAAATTTGGCAAGCTCATTGAATTGATTAACATATTCCTTAACTGTCATATCCCCTTGTTTTAGTTGTATAAACTTCTCTAGCTGCACTCCCTCTTCAGCCTGCGATAAGAATTTCCTATCGAACCTAGTACGAAAATTCACCCAAGTCAAATTAACAGCCTCAGCTTCCACAATCTCCCACCAACAAAGAGCCTCTCCCTGCAACTGCCATGAAGCCAACTGCCTCCGAGCCAAGTCCTCCAATCCCATAAGTCCAAATATCTGCTCACAACTATGGATCCAAGCTCTTGCCTCAGTATATGACTCAGTGCCAAGAAACGGCTTGCCTCCTAAGCTGGTGTAGTCCTTGCATAACTTGGGAAAATCCAGAATTCCTGGTGGACGGGCTGGAGCTCCTTTCGCCGGAGCAACATCCCTAGCTGATGGCTCTGCTCATGCAATAGCCTGCAAATAACGTCTGAACAAAGCAGGCATATTAAGGCCTGTAACTTTGGTGATATCTTGCGGTTCAGACATTTCAATCTGTGGATATTAAAAGGATGGGACTAGGTACTCCACAAATAGTTCAATAGATAGGGAGGAAGAGATATGAGCGGCCCATTTTTAAAATTTCTTTTCTTTCCAAAATATATACATATACTTTTAAAAGTATTATTTGGAATATCCTTTAAAAATTATTCGAATACCTTTATATTTTTAAAATATTTTTAGGATTACCGAAACCTGGCTCTGATACCAACTGTGACACCCCGCACCTCTAGGCACCCCGAAATTCGAACATGACTAGAAGCACGGGTGGTTGGGTGAAATAAAAATCCATAACATAGCATAGAGACTAAGGCAACAACATAAAATGATTAAAATATTACAGCGGAAGAAAACTTTCACTAATTATAAATTAATGGCAAACGGCTTCATTAAAAACAACATTATCCCAAATTTATTTCTGAAACCAAAAGTACCAAGTAGTCTCCACCAAAACATAAAACATAACAAAGTTCACAATAGAGGTCCCCATATATAGAGTAAAGTATGGAAAAGAGAAATGAAGTACATGAAACAAAAGAAACAAAAGCTAAAGATAACAACTGCCCCAATGACCCTCCAAGCTGCAAAGAACTGCAACCTAGACCTGCCCTCCTGTGATTTGGGGAAAATAGGAAAAATAGGTATGGGTCAGACATAAAGTTTGGTGAATGAGAAATAAAATGAAGTAGAAAGAATAAAACAGTTTAATTCCAAGTCTTCCTCGGATATCGCAGAGGGTGAATAATATAATGCAGCGAATCCTTCTTAGATACAGTTCCAAAGAATTTCAAGTCCATGGTCTTTTTAGGGAAGTCAACCATGCAGTAAAACTAAACGTCAATCGGCCTGTCGGACCCGCTGTCCTTACCTATCCACATGCTACGGCATGAAAGTCATGCTCTTCACACGTGCACTGTGACTAAATGCCTCTTACATCTGACCGGCGCCGACTCAAACAACCTCGCAGGACCCCGAAGTTGCGCTCGGGCTCCGCCAAATTAGACTCCTATCCTTCTATCTCCTCGGTCACCAACATGGACTTGCCCCTATCCAAAGTGTCGGTCCTCCAAAAGAGCACCCGCAGTTGGGTCGGCTGCGCAAAATCCTCCAACGATCTGCCTAAAGAAGCCTACATCGAAGCACACTTGTCCTATGAGGTACCTGAAAACCTCAACTCTCAAACTACTAAAAATAAATTGAGTACCCGAGAGTTTAAGGGGAAAACATAAACTTTGAGTCAGACATAAAGCCTGGTATGAATAATAATCTACCATCTCAAATCATTTAGATATCTAGTGAAACCACACCGCTTAGCAGAACGGGTTTCCCTTCACTGGTATCTCAAAACCCTTTATAAAACCATATACCGTGTTCCTACTTCCATAATTGTTAAAACAATTCAAAATAGTATAATATGATGATATGCAAAAACAAATGAATCATTTCTGGATTACCCATCCCCATTCATTTTAGACCGTCTGTCTCAATTATAGTTTCTAGGATTACTATTAACCTATTAGTTTTCATGGGTTGACTAATAACCGATTAAACATTTAAGGACTCCCTGTCTAATTACATAGTTTTCATGGGATCACTTTGAACCTATTGGTAACTCCAATATTGCACTTACCCTAGTTTTCATGGGTTGACTAGGAACCTATTGACATCTTTCAATATTTCATCTGGATATAGTTTTCATGGGCTAACTACAAACCTACTGGCCCTGCCGGTATCCAATCATAGTTTTCATGGGCTTACTATGAACCTGTCTATCTGACATCTTCCTTTACACATAGTTTTCATGGGCTAACTATGAACCTGTCTATCTGACATCTTTCTTTATACATAGTTTTCATGAGCTAACTATGAACCTATTGGCCCCTGCCAATATCTTTCCCTTTACACAGTTTTCATGGGCTTATTGAGAACCTATTGGCCCCTGCCAATGTCTTTCTTTTATATTTTAGCATCCAATATTCTGATCTTCCTGACCTCCTGGATGCAATTCTACTCATTTAGGAGTTTTATCAGTTTATATTCACTACTGGTTTAACCTAACTACTTCTTCTACCTTTTATCCCAAAATGCAGTTATGGGTCCATTTAAAAGCGAATATATTCATATGTGAAGAAGCAACATAACAACATAGTAATACCACTCCTGTAGGTTTATAATTATCAAAGATAGCTTCTTCTTAAAACCATTGTAAAAACTCCTTTAAAATATAGCATGGGCTTTTCCTTTAAAAATAGAGTTTGGATCATAAAACCTTTCGATACCTTCGAAACCTAGCTTTCGACTTCATAGGATGACCTCCTTCGAAAGCTCTTAAAAAACATTAGACTCCTGCCTTATAATACTTTAAAACCAAACTTTCGAAACCTTTCGAATACATTAATGTATTAGCATTTAAACTTTAGAAGCTTAGCTTCAAACCAGTTGAAAGTACCCTTTCGACACCATTGGAAGTAACCCTTCCGAAAACATTGAAAGCACCACTTTTGAAAGCATTGGGTTTATACTTCAAACATAATTTGGGTCAAAGTGAACATAGGCGAAAGCATCTATTTCGAAACCATCCTTTATCATAGAAAACATTGTGGAAAACTCGATGGCGTCAGCACCATCTCTTTCGAAAGCATAAAACCTCTGGGTAAAAACATTAGAAGTTTGGTGTCGAAACCCCATTCGAAACCATCACCTTCGAAACCCATTACCCCTTTCGAAAGCTTTAGGAAGTGGCTTTAGCTTATAAAACAAAATACCCTCTCGACAACGTTGATATCTTCAACTCCATCGAAAGGTTAAAGAATGGCAGCAGGGTATCGACTAGGTAAGAAACTCTTCTTTTAAAACCTTCTTTCATAAGTAAAGGAACCTAGTCGAAAGCAATCTTAAGTTAATGGCAACCCTTTCGAAACCTTTATAAAACCTCTTTCGTAACCTTCTGCTTCGACCCTGTCGAAGGCTAAAACAAAACATAGGCAGGCGCTTTTCTTTTAAAATGACGTGAATGGGAAGAAATGGTAGGAACGAAAAATATATATAAGAGTAAGGGTCTTTGGGTAGCAAATTCCTAATATACCCTTATGTGACTTAATTAACCAAAACTCATTCTTAAGCCCATTTATTAACAAGTCGCAATCCCCTTATCACTTACATTTTACATTATTCTATTTAATTTATCTAATTAAATCTCCTGAATAATGTTATCTATAATTAGGGTTGTTATAAAATGCGTAGATAAAAAGTGCTAGTTATTAATATATACGTATATATGTTTAAAACGGTTAATAATACTTGCATGCATTAATAAATCCGATTTATCAAATACAATTTAGGATATGAATTGATTGATTTACTGATTGATTAAGGGAAGCGTTTCTTAAAGAAAAAGGAAAGATAGGATATTAGGTAAAAAGGATAACGCTAATTTGAATTGTAAGCATTAATAAATACAATCAATTGCAAAATTGATTGCGTAATTAAAAGGCGTAATGCAAGATTTGTTATTTATGCATATGTAGTTAGATACCAATTAATAAAATTGGTATGAATTCAAATTGATTGATTGAAAATGAAATTAATAATATAAATGAGAATTATGTAACCATTGCATTAATGAGGGAAAAGGAGTAATGTTTATTTAGGCAACAAATTAAGGTAATAAGAAAAGAAAGATATTAATGCATGTTTGAAAAGAATAACAGTTTATGCAAGAGGAAATGGTTTACTTTTAAAATCCGGCATTTAATAAAAGTCAGACATTTTGAAAGATATGTTTAAAAATTATATGTTTGGATAATAAATTGTTTTAAGGGAAATATAGAGAAAAGAGGTTAGTTAACAAAATATGGAATGGAAATTAAGAGTATTAATTAAGATTAGAATCTTAATTGACTGACTTAAGTGGTAAATTTGTTGCATTGATTTAGATAATGTAATTATTGGAAAAGGAAAAGGGTTTATTTATACAAATAAAGGGACATGAATATAGAAATGATTTTTGGTATAAATAAATCTTCATTGGAGTTCTTCAATAAGTAAAGAGGAAACCAACATGTGTGTGTGTGTGTGTGTATGAATATACTTCTGAATTAAATACATGGTACTTTGCCATATTTAGTTTTAGTAGTAAAGTGTAAAATGTGAATAAGTATTATGGACTAAATTGGTATAAATGAATTAATTAGCATAACATAAATGATGGTAATGAGAAGATTTTATTTAGAAAGGAAAGTAAATAAAAATTGATTAATTGATTATGGATTGATTGATGTTATAGGCATGTACACATATTGTTAACCTTAGAAGGAGATTTGACATATTATTTAAAAACGTGTCTAGGTTCATTGGATTAAATCTAATGGTCTAGGTTTAATAAGATAGGATTACTTGGAAATAAAGCAATCAATCAATGGTTAGGAGTAATATAAATCTCCTATAAATTAAACCACCAACCTAACCTAACTCTTGACTCTTCTCTCTAATCCTAGTTGTTGTTATATTCTTACCTCTCCTCCATTATTTCTTATATTTACATATAAATAAAAAAATCAAAATCAAAGAAGAAGATTAAAGAAGATCTAGTGATTTGAGAGAAGACTAAGTGGATCTAGGCAGGAAAATAGTAGAATTGGGACTAGATCTAAGGGAAATACACTATCTAGAGATTGAAATTAAAGCTAAGGATTTAAGCAAGGGGAATTAATCTCAATCAAATCTAAAGTCCTTATCCTAATCACGGTGAGTAATAATTTATACCATCTCTATTTTGTTTTTAATCATATGTTTTCGGATTTAAGGTTTAATCCATTTTTATGATGTTTTGGATAATGATATGGTTGGATTTATAACATGTTTGAATTAAATAAGCTTAAACATTGAATTATACGGTTTTAAAGTAAAACCGATTATAAATGATTTTAGAATGCCATGGAAAATTATATGTTATGTAAATTATGATTTTGGAGATGGGTTTCAATTTTTGTAATTTTCCAAGCTATGAAAATTTAATATGAACTTTCAAATGAAAATACGAATAATTGGGTTGGAAATTTTATTTTGATTATTTCATAAAGAATTTGGGTCTAAAATTTTAATATGTTCGATAACACGATGAAAGTGAATTTCTGTAATTTTTTGGGATTTTTCCTAAGTGATTTACTATGGAAATTAAATTATTTTAGAAAGAAGGGCTTAATTGCATAATTGGTTTTATTTAATGGAAGGGCTTAATTGTTAAAATATTCCTTGATTTAGATTTGGAATTATGCGGCAGTTATGTTTGTAAAGAATTTAAATTTTTTTAAGGCAACTAATTAAATGATTATAAATGGGCAGGTTAGTTATAAAGAACATATTAAAAATAGCTTTAATTCAGCCTTAATCAGAATAATGGGTTCCGCCTCTATCAGAATTGCTTTTGACTCCAATGCCTCCGCTTCAACTAAAGGTCTTTTATGAAGGTTTCGATGAGGAATTACCCCAATGTTTTCGAAAGGTATGTCTAAGGGGATTTTACTATTTTCGAAGGATGGAATGGCTTCGAAAACCTTAGTTTTAAGATAAATAACCCAATATCATTTTAAAGGAAAAACCATGGCATAAATATATAAAGTGTTTTGAAATGGAGTTTTTGAAGAAGCTTTTCCTTATTAACAGGTTAAGGGGATTAACCAAGTTTTATATAAAATGACTTCAAGAATATTAAACCATAGGTGTTTGTATTATTATGTTGTTATGATTGCTTCTTCATATATTTATTCACATTGTAATGAACCCATAACGATACTTTGGGGAAGGGCAGAATAACCAGCTAGGTTGACCCAGTAGTGAATATAGATTAAGGATGCTAAAATATTATTTAAAGATATTGGCTAGGGTCAACAGGTTCACAATAAGCCCACGAAAACTGTGTATAGGAAATGATATTAGCAGGGGCCAATAGGTTCATAGTAAGCCCATGAAAACTATGTATAAATGAAGATTTCAGCAAGACAGGTTCATAGTAAGCCCATGAAAACTATGATTTGATATTGGCAGGGGCCAATAGTTTTGTAGTTAGCCCATGAAAACTATATCCGGATTAAGATATTGACAGATGTCAATAGGTTCCTAGTCAGCCCTTGAAAACTAGGATAAGAAGAAAAGATATTGGAGTTACCAATAGGTTTATATTCAGCCCATGAAAACTAGGATAAGAGTAAAGATATTGGAGTTACCAATAGATTCTTAGTGATCCCGTGAAAACTATGAAACCAGATAGGGAGTCCGTAAACTTTAACAGGTTATTATTTAGCCTATGAAAACTAATAGGTTAATAGTAACCCTAGAAACTATAACTAAGACAGATAGTCATAATGAATAGGGATGGAAAATCCATAATTGATTAACTTGTTTGCATATCATCATATTATTTTGAATTGTTTTAACCATTGTAGATGCAGGAGCACAGTATATGGTTTCATAAAGTTTTTAGGATACTAGTGAGGGGAAAACCTGTTCCGCTCAACGGCGTGGTCTCACTAGATATCTAAATGGTTTGAGATGGTAGATTATTATTCATACCGGGCTTTATGTCTGACTCGAAGTTTATGTTTTTCCCCTTAAAATCTCGGGTGCTCAATTGATTTTGAGTAGTTTGAGAGTTGAGGATTTCTGGTTCTTCTTAGACGAATGAGCTTTCGGAGACGTGCAAGAGGCAATCTAGTTAGTAGGAGTTCCATTCTATTCTTGATTCCACTGTGTTTTTAGTTGTGAAGGCTAATTTGTTTTATTGCCTAGCTATATACTCTGATCATCTAAGTGGGCATCTTCATATGTCACTCTGTTAGCACCGAAATTGGTCACTAACACCCTTGAATAGAATTGTGTAGAGAGATTAATGAAGCAAATAAATTAAAACTGAGGAATATCATAGTAGAATGCAATAAGAACTGTAAGAAAAGAGAACACCAGAATTATAGTGTTTCGGCGTAACTGCCTACGTCCACTTTGATCGTAATCTTTATTACTTCTTCCAATAATTGATTACAGATACAATCCGTACATCAAAAACTTGAGTACAAGTTTTAACAGAGAAGAAATGAGTCTTGAAAATGGCAGAGTCTCCCCCGAGTTCTCGAAAAAAATGTCCCTTTTCACTGCGGCCCTGCCCCTCTATTTATAGACGAAGATAGGCCAGACTTCCTTTCCGGGCCTAGGAGCAAAGTACTTGGGCCCATATATGGGAACCTTGAGTCTACCGACCCAGGCATATCGAACGGGATACACCGAACGGGAAATGCCAATCCAGGATGGTCGAACGGTGAAGTGAACTCTTTAAGGATTCGGAGTAAGTGGTATAATGACTCGAAGCAAGGAAATGCCAGCCGCGTCACCCTATTGCATGTTGAAGAGTTAACTAACCTCTACAAGGTCTGCCGAACCAGGGTCTGCCGAACCACGCACACTGAAACACAACTAATGGTACTGTTTTGGCTATGTTCATTTGACCAAGCGGCATGTGACTTAGTTCTTCTGAAACCGGTCCACGACCAGCCGAACCATTAAGATCAAACCTCACCCATACCGAGCGACTGAGGCCGAACCCTTCTTGGCCGAGCCGCCTTGTCCTTCTTATCTCGGCCGAGTGATGAGTGTGCCTTCCAGGCTGAACGACGAATTAATCTTCCAGGCCGAACGACGAGTTCACCTTCCAGGCCGAACGACTTGTTCTCTGGCCGAACGACATTATAACTTATCGAGACCGAACGAGACATGCCGAACCATAATGACCGAACGAGGCATTACGAACAATCCAAACCAAATGACGTAATGTATCTCCTAGCCGAGCGATATTCATTGAGTTCCTAGCAACACCTTTCTTTGGCCGGGCGGCACATGCTATCCTTCCTCGGCCGAACCATACATATTGGACAAATCTCCATATAGGTCGAACCATGTACACAAGCTGGACCATGTATATAGGTCGAACGATGGATCTATGCTGAACTTCTCAGTTTGAGTCAATCTTTTTACATTTTTCGACCACCCGCTGGCTGGAGCTTCATCTTGGTTCAATCGAACCCTCTATAACTAACATCTTGTAACCGGTCCAAGCAACCGGGTAACATTTCCCCCCAAAAGTGTGTCGCGTGAAGCAACACGACACGCTTTGAATCAGTAATCAGTTCTCGCTTTCAAAATCCAAATGTATACGATTTCGTGAAGGTTGAAACATGGCGGACCTTTCTAGTTGCTTGCACAGTTTGGATTTCTTATTTTTCTTTCTTGCTCCTCCTTTTCCTCTTCTCTTTTTCTTTCTTTCTCTTTTTTTATATGACATTGGGCAGGTCGGCATATAGAGGCCGAGCCACACAATCAGTTTACTTAAACAGGAGCAAGTACGTTTGGCACCCAGCTTTCGAAAGTATGATGACCGGTTCTTCGGGAAATAGCCTGTTCACCTCCCTTTTCCCATTTATAAGGGCGTTTCCTTTCTTCTTCTCTCCACTTTTTCTTTATTTGTTTGAGACCTACTAACCTACTTTCCCCCGAACCTCAGCAACTACTCCAACTTTCCTTTCTCCTCCCGACTCCAGGACGTTTGCTCCGCAACTCCTTCTGTTAATAAACCCAAGCGAGTTTCAACCCTAAATTTGAGACTACTACAACCCTCAATTCATTCCTATAGGTATGAATCTCACACTCGACCCATTTTCCCAAATTAGGGGTTTTGCACGAAGCTCGAGTTCACGAGTTTTCTTCAGATTATGATCAATAGGAGTTGTTGTAGACGAGGGGGGACGAATTGGAGATAGGAACATGCGTTCGGCTATGAGCTTGGTATGGCTTTAACAGATGTGAGGTTAGAGGAGAAAAAGTAAAAGATATCGGTAGTCACTTGGATGTAGGTTCTTGTTAGGCCACCGAGCGAGGGAGAGAGGTTGTTAGGTTAGTGAAATAGAGCTAAATTGGTGATCGAAGTTGTCCGGTGATTAGGGAACGAGAGAGAAGAGAGTGTGAACGGTTCGGTATTTTGGGTGGAAGTATGTTGTTTGGTAGATCTCTTGTGGGAGTAGTGCTAGGGAGGTAGAGGGAGAGGGCGTCGTTCAGTCTAGAGAAAGAGAGTGAGTGTCATCCGGTCTAGAAAGAGGGAGTGAGTGTCATCCGATGTAGAAAGAGCGAGTGAGTGTCGTTCGGTCTATAGAGAGGGAGTGAGTGTCGTTCGGTCATTAAGGAGAAGTAACGAGCGTGTGGGTCGACATTGGTAATCTGAAGTATCTTAACCCGATCACAAGGCACATTTGAGTGACTTATCTCCATAACCAACCTTAAGAAAATTGGATAAAGCATGACAAACAAGAAAGCATACAAGCCCAAGCACTTGACTTAAACTATCTCCCTTGCAATATGAACGATCTCAAATGCAAACTTAACTTAAAAAATGCGAACGACAGTCTTCACATCTAGTGATGCCAATGTTCGACTCAAAAACCACTATTGTCAACCACAGAACAAACTGTAGGAGACAACTAGCGATGACAGTTTCTGAAGACAATAACTTAAAATTCTATCAAAACACATTTGTGCCTCAAACTTTAATTTTTTCTATACACGCACTTCCGTTGTAGCACTAGTGCACACACAACACGGGGGGATATATTATTATTTGTTATATCTGATATCGATTGTCTTTCAAGTATAGTTTAAACAGGATTTTATCCACATCCATTGCTTTTTAAAAATGTCCAGAAAGTCGAGCTCTGCTACAGTTACCGATAAGCCTGATCCATGCTCTCAGCAAGAGGTAGTAGGTACTTCGGACCCACCGACGACCTCCATGTAGGGTATTCCGGATCCATCCGCTGCAATTATTGGCCCGACACCCGATGCTATAGATGGAGCAATTATCCTGGACAATCTAACTGATTCTCAAGCTTCAAGAATCAATGAAACCGCCCTTCGTCGGCTATGTTCAATCTAGGAAATCCCTTTTGACGACATATTAATTCCATCGGGACAAGATCGTCCTCACCTGCCCCCAACTGGATATACAGCTTGTAAAAAATTCATGTGCTGGGTCGGGAGTGTACCACCGTTCAATTCATTTCTTCGTGATGTGCTGCAGTACATCGGGATCGCTCCGGCACAGCTTCACCCCAACAGTCACGCATTTCTCCATGGCACTTGCATTCTCTTTATGAGCATCTTATTTAGGCTCCCCACTCTTGATGATATTCGCAACATTTATCGTTTTAAAGACGATCTGACAGCCCCTCTTTCATATTCCTTGAGCCACACTCTAAGTGTCAGATCCTGACGGGGGCATGGAGTAAATTTTCCCAATATAAGCAGGAATGGTTCTACGTGCGCTGCCCCCTGGCTTTGCGAGAATATGGTTGGAAGTGAGTAAGTTCCATTTCCGGACTTGTTACTTATCTAAGGCATGAACTGCATTTTTTCCTAAACTTCCTTCGGTCTTTTGCAGGCATCAGCCTACGTCCCGAAGGTGCGAGGTATTCTGAGGCCGTCGAGGCCATTTGTGCTACTCCCGTGGAGGACCGGGAGATCAAATTCGTTATTTCCAATGAGTCACTTCTAAAGTTTGGGCTATTGGCGGAAGGTTGTCGAACTAGTCTCCCATCCAGCGCTACTACAACCAGACCCGCGCCGGAGAAGGGTAAAGAACAGGTCGGGTCTTTGGTGCCCCTATAGGCGGGGCCTCCGACATGCCCGAGGAAGGTGAGATTAGAGAGGCCGGGGTTCCGGGAGCATCCGACGAGCATATAAGTCCTCTCTCAGAACCGGTGACCGACGCACCCGACATCGATGAACCGCCTCCTCCATCAAAGGGTAAAAAGAAACTAGCTTACAAACTAAGGAAGAAAACAGTAGGCGGAACCTCGAAGGTTACAATTACTCCGATGGAGAAAGAGCCATCTCCACAACACTTAAAGGGTTCATTAAAAGGCTTATCAGATCTCACCATCCCCGATGATTTGCTCATTTACGGCTTCGACGATCCAGAAGCCCTAAAACTTCACACGCCCGTGAGAGGCGACTAAGGCATTCAAGTCCATCACCAAGGAGAAAAAACTTCGATAAGTAAACCTAAAGAAACTGGTCCGTCGGGGGGAAACACTAGGACATACACTAACACTCACACTCCACCCCTCACTTAAGTTTTAACCATCATGCGATTTCTCACTAACTCTTCTTCGCTTGACTTCTGTGCAGGTGATATGGGACACACACACGGCTTCGATCGCCTTCGCGGGTCCTCTATCTTTCATCACTCCAGCCGAGGATCGGGGCCCGGAAAATGCCGAGATAGAGACGACAACAGCGATAGAGACTATTGTCCCCGAGATTCATCGTCTCAAAGGAAAACTTACAGCCACTCTTCCTACCCCAACGATCCTCCTCCTCAACCAGAGCATAGCAGGGAGAAATCTGCTCAAAGGTGGTCTCAATCTGAAGCTCCTCGTAATCAATATTCTGGTTCATCAAGCACTAGGCAATCCCACAAGCTTCACAAGAAGTCTGTAGTTTTGACTAGACAAACTTCCTCTGGCCCTGCACATGATCCATCGATAGCAGAAAAGCTAGTTGAGCTTAAAGCCACATTTCCAAAAATATGCTTTGATGGACTAAAGTTTCTTTCGGCGATCCATCCTATTCCAGGGCATGTTAAAGAAAGTGCCATTGCTTGCAATAATGATGTCTATGTCCAGCATGACACATTCGTTCATTTGGCGGAATAAATTTCAGAAGTTTCTATGGAACGTCAGCATGAAATCGATTGCTTGAAACTCGAAGCCATCCACGACAAAGACATTATCAAAACCCAGGATGAAGAGCTTTCCTCGTATAAATCTTAGCTTGAAGTCGCTCAGAAAAACGCTAAAGAAAAGGCTGAAGCATTTAATCATCTGGAAGCCGCACACAAAAAGGAAATTGATGAGGCGGTTCAACGCTGTGGCACTTTAGCCTTAGAAAAGGATTCCATCCAAAAAGAAAAGGATGTTCTCGCTCAGCGAGTTAAAGAATTGGAGGAGCTACTCCTCAAAGAAAAAGAAGAAAAAACTGTAGCTCAAGAGGAATTACAACGATATTGTGGCGAGATTTTCGCTACATGACTTTTAAAAGCAAAGCTTGATGAGGAGCTCTCCAAAGCTGAAGCGTTGCAGGACGCGGCCCGTGAGGAGGGCAAAAGAATGGCACTCTCGGAAATCGATTCTCGCCTCAAGGCGGCCGTTGAGGCTGGCAGAGAGGAAATTAAGTGCATGTTTGATCCACTCATAGTCGAGTATAATGCTCGAGTTCTCATGCATCGCGCCCTAACTTTTCTTGGCGAGGGTTACCTCAAATCTTTGGCCGAAGCATGGGACACTCTAATAAAAATTAAAAAGGTCGAATTGGGAACTGAAGAGGTGGATAAGGAGTCTCTTGTGAAGGAAATGCTTCGCGAGAGTGAGCGCACTGACCTATTTGTGGCAAAGGCCCTTTACGGAAGGGACTCTTCCTCATCAAAAGGAAAAAATGACACTGCCGGTCCATCCGGAACCGAGTCCTCAGTTCCTCCCCGTATTCAGCCGACTGGTCGCCCATCACTCGATCCCTTCGAGCAGCATATTGGCTATGACCCAGAGAAGCCTGGACTTGATATTCACGCTCTATCTCCTATTCTAGAAGGTGAAACTCCCCGAACAGTTGAGAGTCAGCCAGAAAATGATACATAACTTTTCTTCCTAGAGTTCAAAGGGCCATCATTTTTGGTGAATAATAAATGTATCCTAACATTTGTCTCTTACGATTTCGTGTAGGCCATTCTGATCCCGAGCCAACTCCAAGGAGCGATGCCATCGTAGAAAAGGAGGGGAAAATGGGAGAGGCAATTCAGACTGGAGAGACTCCCGGACCCGATGCTCAAGTGATCGAGGCGCTCGATGAAGACAAATCTGAAAATCTATCGCCCGCGAAGGAACATGATGAAGTTGAGATTACGGGCGCCTCTGAACACACTTCAAAACCGAGCATGGAGGAGCAAATTATAGAAGAGAAGAAGAAGAAAGCTGAGATTAAGGTTGAGCCTCAGGTGGTGGATCTTGATGATCCATTGAACAGGGCCATGAAGGTTATTCTCCCCGGTGGAACCTCGCCACTGGAAGTTCCTCTTCCTTCCCCAGACACCACTTCCTAGTAAGCAAGGCGTCCAATAAAAAACGCTTAGGGGAGGAGTCTTCAGAGAAACCGAGGAAGGAGAAGAAGTCAAAAAAGTAGCTATTATGCCTCGCTCAACGCGAATAAGCCTCGATTATGTAATTATCTCTATTTATTTTCGTAGTCGTTGTAAATAGAATTTTTTCTTCGAGTTCAAGAGAAGTTGTAGTGAAACTGAATCCTCGATTAGTAAATAATTTTTTTTTCTGATGATCTTTTTTACTTAGCTTTACCATCCATCTTGTACCTGAAATCCAAGGTTGTGTGGGTCACTTAAGCAATCGTTTGTTTCCGCATGACTCGGAGATTTCTAAATTGCTTATATTTTAGCCTGTGCTCCGGAGGCTGAGAGATTTTTAAATCGTTTATATTCTAGTCCACACTCTGGGGACTCAGAGTACTCTAGTCCGCACTCTGGGGACTTAGAGAATTTTAAATCGTTTATACTCTAGTCCACACTCTGGGGACTCAGAGTACTCTAGTCCGTACTCTGGGGACTTAGGGATTTTTGAATCGTTTATACTCTAGTCCACACTCTGGGGACTCAGAGTACTTTAGTCCACACTCTGGGGACTTAGAGATTTTTAAATCGTTTATACTCTAGTCCACACTCTGGGGACTCGGAGTACTCTAGTCCGCACTCTAGGTACTTAGAGATTTTTAAATCGTTTACTCTAGTCCACACTCTGGTGACTTAGATATTTTTAAATCGTTTATACTCTAGTCCGCACTCTGGGTTGCACTCTGAGGACTTAGAGACTTTTCAATCGTTTATACTCTAGTCCGCACTCTGGGGACCCAGAGTACTCTAGTCTGCACTCTGGGGACTTAGAGACTTTTAAGTCATTTATACTCTAGTCCACACTTTGGGGACTTAGAGTACTCTAGTACGCACTCTGGGGACTTAAAGATTTTTAAGTCGTTTATACTCTAGTCTGCACTCTGGGGACTCAGAGTACTCTAGTCCGCACTTTGGGGACTTAGAGATTTTTAAGTTTGGGTGCGCGTTCATACGCCGGACAGAATAATGTAATTAAATTTTTGTCACAGAATTGTAACATACGGAAACATTAATAGTTCATGGAAAAGACGGCTTCAAGCCTTTATTGATCATAACAAATGGAAACAAACTGAATTGTCTTATTACATGCCGAAAACTAAGGACAACAAAATCAACATACACTGGAAATAATTGCAACTAAAATGTAAAAGAAACAGACTAAGTGTAATAACGACGCAAATGCTTGCTATTCCATGCGCGGGGAAGTGTCATGCCATCTACGGTCGCTAGCTTGAAAGTTCCTTCTCCAAGCCTCCGCGCGATGACATACAGACCTTCCCATGTGGGATTCAGATGTAATGGGGTCGGAAAGACTCGCTTCAAAACGAGATCACCTACATCGAAAATTCTCGGTCAAACTTTTTCATTATAATATCGAGCAACCCGGTGCCTATATGCAGTCGCTCTTAAATAAGCTTCTTCGCTTTTTTCGTCGACAAAGTCCAGCGACTCCAATAAGAGATTCTGATTCGTCTTAGGATCATAATAAGTTACCCGATGAGAAGGAACTTCAAGTTCCACGGGTATCTCAGCTTCAGCGTCGTATGCCAAGGTGAACGGAGTGTGGCCAATCGCGGACTTATGGGTGGTTCTGTAAGCCCAGAGCATTGTCGGAAGTTCATCCATCCACTTGCCTCTAGCCTTCTCCAAACATTTCTTTAATATTGATTTGATTTTTTTATTTACGGCTTCAACTTTTCCATTCGCTTTAGGGTAAGCGACTGCCGCAAACCTTTTCTTAATGCGATACTTTTGGCGGAATTCTTTGAACTCCTTACTCTCAAATTGAGTTCCGTTGTCCGTGGTGATAGTTCGTGGGAGGCCAAAATGGCATATGATGTTTCATACAACAAAATTAATTACCTTTTTGGTGGTGATCGTAGCTAAAGGCTCTGCTTCTGCCCACTTGGTAAAGTAATCGACCGCAACAATTGCATATTTTGCACCACCTCTGGAAATTGGTAAGGAACCGATTATATTGATCCCCCAAATTGCTAATGGCCAGGGACTAACCATTTGTGTGAGTTCCGTTGGCGCAGCTCTCAGGATTTTCGCATACTTTTGACATTTGTCACATCTTCTTACGTAGTCCGCAGCATCCCGATTTACAGTTGGCCAATAGTATCCATAGCGGAGGGTCTTTTTTGCTAGGGTCTGCCCCCCAGTATGGTCACTACATTCTCCTTCATAAACTTCCCTCAAGACTCGTTTTATCTCATCGTGGGCGATGCACCGAAGTAAGGGAACCGAGAATCCCCTCCGATACATTATTCCGTCCTGCATTATATATCGTGAAGCTTTGCGAATGACTTGTCGTCTTTCGTTCTTTCTATTGGGCAAAGTCCCATATAGTAAGTATTGTTTGAATGGGGTTATCCATGACTCCCTTTCAATTTCTATTTCTAGCACAAAATCTACTTCCTTCTCGTTTATACTTGGAAATTGTAAAACTTCGATGGGAACCAAGCCCATCTGCTGTGCATCGCCAGTACTTGCGAATTTTGCCAATGAATCGGATTCCCTGTTTTATTCACACGGGACATGCGAAATATCGTAATATTCAAGGTTTGCCAACAGTTCTTGAACCCGAGTGAGGTATGGAGCAAGCCTCTGCCCCTTTGCTTGATAATCTCCCCGCACTTGGTATACCACCAATTGTGAGTCACAAAAGATTTCAACCAATCTTACTCCGAGTTCCCTGATAAGTTTTAAGCCAACAAGCAATGCTTCATACTCAGCTTCGTTATTCGCAGCTGGGAAATTAAACTTCAAAGCATAACAAATTGATCGGTTTTCAGGGGTTACAAGAATGACTCCAGCCCTAGAACAACGGTCATTGGATGCCCCATCGGTGTATAGTTTCCATCGATTGGAGGGAATAACATCATCACTGTTTGGTTCGTCTGATATGGTGAATTCTACGATGAAGTCTGCTAGCGCTTGCCCTTGTGTGGCCCTTCATGGCAGGTAAGTGATATCGAACTGACTCAACTCAATATTCCATTTTAACAACTTTCCAGAGGTTTCTGGTCGTTGGAGTACCTATCGTAGGGGTTGATCGGTATAAACACTGATCGGGTATGCCTGAAAGTACGGACGAAGCTTGCATGATGCAATCACCAAGTAGTAGGCTAGCTTCTCAATTTTAGGATAATTTCTTTCTGCCCCCATTAAACATTTAATGACATAGTACACCGGCTTTTGAACTCGGTCCTCCTCGCGAACCAAAGCCGTACTGATGGCATGTTGAGATACAGCCAAGTATACATACAACACATCATGGTCTATAGGCTTCGACAGCACCGGGGGACTTTCCAAATGTTTTACCAGAGCTCGGAATGCATCCTCGCAGTTGGGCATCCATTCAAAATTTCTCTTCCCTTTCTTTATTACATCGAAGAAGGGAATACACTTGTCTGTCGTTCTGGATATAAATCGACTCAGCGCGGCCACTTTTCCATTTAGACTTTGTACTTTCTTTATAGTTCTGGGCACTTGTATGTCTCGAATAGCCTGAATCTTTTCTGGGTTAGCTTCAATTCCCTATGCATTAACAACGAAACCCAAAAACTTTCCTGATGCAACGCCAAAGGAACACTTCAGAGGATTGATTTTCATTCCGTAATACCTGAGTAGACCAAACATTTCCGCCAAGTCTCGAATGTGGTCGTTTGACTGCCGTGACTTCACGAGAATGTCATGCACATAGACTTCCATCATCCTACCAATTTGGTCTTTAAACATCCGATTCACTAGACGTTGATAAGTCGCTCCTGCATTTTTCAATCCGAAAGGCATCACTACATAACAGTACAGTCCAATATATGTGACAAAACTAGTGTGTTCCTAATCTGGAATGTGCATCAGGATTTGATTATATCCCAAGTACGCATCCATAAATGACAATAACTCGTGTCCTACTGTTGAGTCAACCAGCTGATCAATTCTGGGTAAAGGGAAACTATCCTTAGGGCATGCTTTGTTCAGATCTGAGTAATCCACGTAGGTCCTCCATTTCCTATTCGCTTTTCTCACTAGTACGGGGTTAGAGACCCATTCTGGGTAGAGGGCATCGCGGACGAACCCATTGACTTTGAGTTTGTCCACCTCCTCTCTGAGAGCAGCGGACCTCTCTGGGTCCTTGCCTCTCCTTTTTTGCTTCACCGGCATGTATTTCGGGTCTATGTTCAACATATGACTCACAATGGCGGGAGAAATCTCGCACATATCAGAATGCATCCAAGCGAAGACATCCAGATTGGCTCGGAGGAAATCAGTAAGATCCTCGATCATCGAGGGGTTGAGTTGTGATCCAATCTTAAGTACCCACGATGGGTCATCGCGGCTGACTGGAATGTCAATCGTTAGTTCAGCAGGTGCTGCTTTTGTCTCCTTGGGTTCCTCATCATCGTCCTTCAGATCTATGTCTCTATAGATCCGATCATGTTGCCCAAGCCAAGGCTCGGGCATTACTTGTCAATCTTCAGTGACTCGGATGTGGAAGGAGTTGTCCACAACCTTTCCTTTCTCTCTTCGCTGGGCCTCTCTTAGCTCAGCCACATAACATGCACGACCAGTCGCCTGATCGCCATGTACAACACCAACTCCTTTATCCATTGGAAATTTCAAGGTTAAACACCACGGGGCCAAAGCTGCCCTAAACTCTACCAGGGCCGGTCGACCCGGAAACACATTATACGGAGAATCGACATCCAAAACGATGAACGGTAGGATCCGCACCCTCCTAAGTTCACCTTCTCCAAATTCAACTGGCAATTCAACAAAACCCACTGCATTAGTAGCCACACCATAAAAGCCATGAATACGGGCTTTAGATGGTTTTAGATCCTTTGTCTCCATCTTCATCTGGTCATATGCTTTTTTGAAGATGATGTTAACAAAACTTCCATAGTCAATCAGAATTCTTCTCACAAACGATGGCCCAATAGTGGCCGAGATGACCATCGGGTCAATGGTAGGTGCCTCCACCTGATCGGCATCTCTTCTACTGAATACTATATCATCCGTCATCATTCGCTGCTGCTTAGCCGGAGTCCCATCTTTCGTGTTTGAACAACATTCAAAACCTGCATGCTTTAGGGAACTAGCATAACGCTCCATTTCTTGCCAATTCTTGTCTACAGGGTGAGGCCCACTGACTATCGTGTTTATGACTAATCTACCTCCAGCCCGAACGGGTTCCCCAGATCATCGTGGAGCCTGTCCGCGATTGGGGTCAGATGTCCCCTGTCCGCCATTTTGAGAATTCTTTACAAACTCCTGTAACTTTTTCTGTCGAATCAACTTTTTAATAGCATCATGGAGGTGCCTACAATCCTCGGTATTGTGCCTGTAAGTCTCATGGAAGCGGCAATACTTCCAGTCCGCTTTTGCTACTCGGTGGACTCTTTTGGGCGTGGCTTTCGATATTGGAAAGTATTACAAGTCGATAGGTAAATATTTTCCAGAGATGCGTTCAGAAGAGTGTATTCGTTGTAAGTTGGGATCCTTGGTTTCCACTTTCCGGCTTCCCTCTTTTTCCATAATTTCCTCCTCCAGATCCTTTAGACTGCTCAGGCTTGTTTGGAACATTGACCTGGACTTTTCTAGAGTTGTCACCAGATTGTTTTACAGCAATGTTGCTCTGCACAGTCTCCTTGCCGGGTCCTGGTGCATTGTCTCGCCTCGTCCACCTGGCTTCCTCCCTTCTTATAAATTGGTGCGCCTTTGAATAAAAATGTTCCAGTGTAGCCAGAGGCTTTCCAACCAGCTAATCACCAAACTCCAAATTCGGATCTACTCCTCGCATCACGGCCATTAAAATGGCATGGTCATTCGGGCTGCTAACTTCAGTAGCAGCAACGTGAAATCTTTGTAAGTACTCCTTTAACGACTCCCCTGGAGCCTGAATTACACTGGACAAGGACATAACGTCCTTGGGACGAGTGGCATGAATCCTGAACTGCTCCACAAATTTCGTCGCCAAAATTGGAGATAGTCCGCGGAGGAAGTCGGGTGAACCACTTGGTAGCGATTCCAGATAAAGTTATTGGGAAACACCTACATTTAGTTACATCATTTGCCCTAGCTGAATCCATCATCCACCCATACCTCATTACATGCTGTCGGGGATCAGTCTTCCCTTCGTAGGCCGGAATAGTCGGCATATTAAACTTCCTGGGGTACTCATCCTGTAGGATAGCATCTGTGAACGGAGTGTGACTCCTAGATATGCCCCAATCATTATTAGATAAACCTTGATTTTCCCTCATTAGCTGTCTGACCATGGCTGATAGGTTTGGGGTTTGTATGGAAGATGGCAAGTTGGAATCCGTCCTGCGGGACCGTTCCGGTTGGTACCTCCTCTGTTGGCGATCTACCAAATGTGTATCCTAGGGACCTGCTTCATCATGACCTTGGTGAGCCAGTCGTCTAGCTTCCACTCGTGCTCTAGATCCTAAGTTTCATGTTTCAGCTTGAGCGCGATTTCCCTGGTGTAAGTGAGGGGCCATGGCTCCAGGTAGGGAATTTGGACCATCCCTGGTTGATCGATCAGCTGCACCTGTTTGTGTTATTTCAGTTCTACGGCGTCTACGCCTGGGAGGTTCATCAGACGAAGCAGAGCTGTCAGACAAGGAGTAGGAAGCGGGACTTCCTCCAGCATTCTGATGCTGTTGTTGAGTAAGCTGAATCATGAGATTGGCGTTAGCTTGAATCTGCTCGTTAAGCTGTCTCCTACTTTTCACGAGTTCTCTCATCAGCTCGTTGAACTCTGTTCTAGTGACAACTTCCGTTTGGTTTTGGGCGGCGACGGTCCCTGCGCCCGGATTAGCTTGTTGATTGTTGGGTCCTACTTGTTGGACGCTAGCGGTCTCGTTGACATCTGCATTGTGGGAGGCTGATCTAGTATGTGGTCTCCCCATTGTAAAGTTATCGGTTGGAACTCTAAGTAGAATCAATGGACTTCTTGTGAATGAACTTGGATCTTCTTTGGTGGATTTCTACAATCCAGTAGCGACAAAGTAGATCCTATCGACGAGAGAATGCAGTTCTCAGTGAAAGCACCAAAATGTTAGCACAAAAATTGGTCACTAACACCCTTGAATAGGATTGTGTAGAGAGATCAATGAAGAAAATAAATTAAAACTGAGGAATATTACAGTAGAATGCAATAAGAACTGTAAGAAACGAGAATACCAGAATTATAGTGGTTCGGCGTAACTGCCTACGTCCACTTTGATCGTAATCTTTATTACTTCTTCCAATAATTGATTACAGATACAATCCGTACATCAAAAACTTGAGTACAAGTTTTAATAGAAAAGAAATGAGTCTTGAAAATGGCAGAGTCTCCCCCGAGTTCTCGAAAAAAGGTCCCTTTTCACTTCGCCCCTGCCCCTCTATTTATAGACGAAGATAGGCTGGACTTCCTTTCCGGGCATAGGAGCAAAGTACCTGGGCCCATATATGGGAACCTTGAGTCGATCGAACCAGGCATATCGAACGGGATACACCGAACGGGAAATGCCGATCCAGGATGGTCGAACGGTGAAGTGAACTCTTTAAGGATTCGGAGTAAGTGGTATTTTGACTCGAAGCAAGGAAATGATAGCCACGTCACCCTGTTGCAGGTTGAAGAGTTAACTAACCTCTACAAGATTTGCCGAACCAGGGTCTACTGAACCATGCACACCGAAACACAACTGATGGTACTGTTTTGGCTATGTTCATTTGACCAAGCGGCATATGACTTAGTTCTTCTGAAACTGGTCCACGACCAACCGAACTATTAAGATCAAACCTCACCCATACCGAGCGACTGAGGCCGAACCCTTCTTGGCCGAGCCGCCTTGTCCTTCTTATCTCGGCCGAGCGATGAGTGTGCCTTCCAGGCTGAACGACAAATTAACCTTCCAGGCTGAACGACGAGTTTACCTTCCAGGCCGAACAACTTGTTCTCTGGCCGAATGACTTTTAACAGAACTTCTCGAGACCGAACGAGACATGCTGAACCATAATGACCGAACAAGGCATTACGAACAATCCAAACCAAATGACGCAATGTATCTCCTAGCCGAGCGATATTCATTGAGTCTCTAGCAACACCTTTCTTTGGCCGGGCAGCACAAGCTATCCTTCCTCGGCCGAACCATACATATTGGACAAATCTCCATATAGGCCGAACCATGTATACAGGCCGAACCATGTATATAGGTCGAACGATGGATCTATGCTGAACTTCTTAATTCGAGTCAATCTTTTTACATTTTTCGACCACCCGCTGGCTCGAGCTTCATTTTGGTTCAATCGAACCCTCTATAACTAACATCTTGTAGCCGGGCCAAGCAACCAGGTAACAGGCATATGTTGTAATAATTATATTTTATCTGAACTTTGTTCTCGTGTTGGGATTGTGTAATAAACTTGAATTGTTTTGAAATGGGATTTGAAAATTATTTGATGATTTTAATTTTTTTACATATCCATGTGTTTCTGTATATCAACGTATCTAACATTACCGTATTTGGTCGCCGAGGATTAATAACTATGGATGACTGCAACATCCGTAGTCGTTAGTTTTGGGCCTCCAAGTGGGGGATCTTACACTCCCCTACGCAATCATCCTGAGATCGTCAACCTTTATAATCTGATACCCCCATCCTCTCAAGCCTTAATGGCTCCTATAGTCAAGCGTCCCAATCTCTTATCACTTCTCCCTACCATTCCAAAGCTTCTAGCTCTTCAACTTCTCATCAATCCCATAAAGATGGGAAAGGTGCAAATGCTAGTCAACTGCTCCACCACCTCCCCCTCAAGTCAGAATCTTGTCGCTAGGACAAAAATGTAGTCCGCGTTCCCTGACCTCTTTTTAGAAGGGTCACACTCAACTGCAATGTCAAGGACATCCCCAAAAGCTACTTGTTGGAGGCCATACTAAGAAGCAATGAGGCAGTGGAACAATATGTTCAATGTAGGAGGCTAGCCAAGTAACCTTATGATGTTAGTCGGGCCAAAGTCTGATTATAAAATGCTTAGAAGCAGAAAGGGTCGATGACAACAGAATTTGCAAGGGCTATAAGGCTAAGCTGGCCAAACTTTAGAAAGATATAGAAGTTAGAGACAAGTTCATTAAAGAGGCTGAGAAAAAAATGATAGACGAGGTTGTTGCATACCAGACTAGATGTATTGTTCTTAATGAACAAATAAAATCTGTACACATTATAAGCGGCAGCCTCGAAAAGGAGGTCAAAGTCATAGCGGCCAAAAAATCTGCACTCCATGCTGAGATCGATAAACTCGAAGGAGATCTCAAAGAAGAGAAAGAATTGAGGGAGTAGGCCTAAGATATCGCCCAGTCCCGCTCTAAGGAAACTGAAGGTCTAAGAATCAAGATAACTAAGCATGAGAAGAAAACAATTGACTTACAAGCTACCCTCGCCTAGGTGGAGGTGAAATTTGATAAGAGAACGATGGAAATCGATGCCACCCTTTTTGGATTCTTCAACAACATCGTCGAGATAAAGGGCCTCAATTGGATTGGTGACGGTTACCCATCGACCCACACCAAAGCCTGGGAGGAGATACTAAAGTGAGTAAGAGATCAAGGCCAAGAATTTGATGAAGAAAAATTAAAACTCGAACTGCTTGATGAAGAAAATTTGATGGCTCTAGAGAAAGGGCGGGTGATTAAGGCACTAGAACCTTCCACATCTGAACAGGTGCCTATTGAGACTCTCGTCGATCCAAGCTCTTTGGATTGTGTTGATGACGTTGCTCTTACATAAAATGAGTCTCGTGCAAGTCTAGCTAGTTCGCTTCAACCGCTCTTGAAGTCATTATAAGTGAGAAACCTTTGATTTCGACCCTTGATGCCACTACTCCTATTGTTCCAAATAGTTACAATCCCGATGCCCCGGGCTTTATTCCATCATTAATTTCCCTTATTCTACCTCTACTAACCAAAGTTCTTAAGGAAGGAAAAATTAGCAAGTCTCCTACTAAGAAGCTCCTATCCGAAAGTATATCTCTAATATCCCTAATCTTCGAGAAGCTTCAGCTTTCTCTTGAGGATATAACTAATCTTTACTTTTCTATCTCTCACCTTGCAGGTCAACCATTATCTCTGTTACCTTTATCACCTGTTAAGATCATTTTAGTTCTCAATGCTTCTATAACCACACACATTATTGTCTAAACAACACTTTCTCTTCCTTTCTTGCACACAAGGTCTAGCCCCGGTCCCAATTCCGCGAAGATATGGGCCCAAGAGAGCTTGGAAGATATTGATATCTCCATCGATGATAATGTAATGATCATCTTTAAAAACGGGCCTGAAACACTTTCAATAAAAGAAAAAATGGTTATCGACCTCTCTAAGCTAAAGAGTGTCAAGCTCGAGTCTAACACCAAGAAGATTCCTCCTCCTATATCCATATCTATCCCAAGCTTGAGCATTCGCATCCAGCCTCCTTTCAGTACTAATATGCCCTCCACCATGCCAGTCTCCGGAGCTAACCCCAGTTCTCAAGTACCCTCACTTCCTTATCCAACTACAATTAGGACAAGGACGACGGTAAACCACTTTCAAAGTCCATTAGAAAGGGCAAGCGCAAACCGACAACAAACTGTAGAAGAAAAAAGAAGTAGCTAGTCTCATTACTTCATAGATTTTGGACTTTTGTTCTTTTGGCTTTCATGCACATATACCATTAATGTGCAGGTGTGGCCCCCGTGTTTTGTACTCAATGGTGAATGTAAATAAAAATTGTTTTATATTCAACTCTATCTAATTTAGCGTGCCTTTATTTTCCTACCTTTATACTTGCTAACATGTAAAAAGCCATAATTACATATAATAAAATTACTTATAAACTATACTTTTATATGACAGTGATCAATGCAATGCTTTTACTCATTGTAATTCTTTACGTATAAGCAAGTATCTGCTACTGCCCAGTGTTGTTCTGTTACTTAGCTTTGCATATTATCAGTCAAACATTTCTTGTCTAACTAAACAAAATTATATTTTATCGATCAAGTTTGCATATTATCGGTCGAACATATCCCGCTCGACTATAAACAAAGATGTGTTATGTCGATGTGGTTAGGATTATATGGCTTAACGGGCACCGATATAACTCTGTGGTATACCTACAAGAAAATTTTCACGTGTACACCAATTCTTATCTCTAGGAATCAGTGTATTCAATGCCCATCTTCGGGCATCCATCCATGATCACACCTTGCTCTTGGCCTTGGTTTAAGATGTGATGTTTAGGGACGAACTACTCGATTACTCTAGTTCGATTATATCCAATAACTCGATCATGGATCAGAGTAGTTCATCGGTACCTAACTTTGGGTGTCTAAACATTTGGTTTTCAAGACATCGAATGTCTAATTGTGCCACTGCTCTTAAAACGAATGGCAATTATTGCCTTATTATTTCAAATATTGATGAATTGGATGTCTTATTTACAGAATTAAAATCAAGTGAAATAACATCGTAGGTACTTGCTATTCCATTTCCACGGAATTAGGGGCCCTTCTACATTTGACAGCTTAAAAGTTCCATCTCCTAGCTTCTGTGCAATCACATAAGAAGTTTCCCAATATGGACTAAGTGCCTCCTTAGCTAGAAATACTCATTTTAGAATGAGATCCTATTTCGAAGATATGGTTCCTGACCTTGGAATTGAACTGCATTGCTACTCTCCAGTGGCGAGAAGCTACCCTTAGAATAGCCTCATCTTTCTTCTCTTCAACAAAGTTGAGGGACTCAAGCAAGATTTCTTTATTCACATTGGGATTATAGTGCAATCTTTTATGAGAAGGGACTTCGACTTCAATCGGTATTATGGCCTTGGTTCCATAGGCCAAGGCGAATGGAGTATGATTGGTTCCATACTTCTGGATCGTTCGATAAGTCCACATTTCCAATGGTGACTTATTCATCCAGTTGCCTTTCGCTCTCTTCTTGATCATGGATTGATGATCTTGTTCACAGCCTCCGCCTATCCATTCTCCTGTGGATGTGCCATTACTACGAAGCTCTTCTCAATCTGATATTGAGTATACAATTCTTGAAATTCCATAATTTTGAATTACATTCCATTATCAATTATTATTTTCTATGGAACTCCAAATCCACATAAAATTTTCTTCACCACATAGTTGATTACTTTTGCCAAAGTGATTGTTCTAAGTAGTTCGACTTCAACCTATTTTGTGAAGTAGTCCACAGCTATTATTGTATATTTTTCTCTGCCTCTCGATATTGGTAGCACTTTGATGATTTTAATTCCCCAAACTACAAATAGCTACGAGTTAACCATTTGCATAAGTTTAATGGATGGGGCGCATGGAATCTTCATAAATCTCTGACACCTCTTACATCTCTTAGAAAGTTAGCTACATCCTAGTTGACATAGGTCAGAATTATCCATAGCAAAGAATCTTCTTCACTAAAATTTGGCCCAATGTGATCATCACAACTTCTTTTATGTACATCCGCAAGGATATTCTTACTTCTTCTCCAAGACACATCTTAGAAAGGGAGACAAGAATCCTCTCCTGTACAACACTCCTTGCATAATAAATCAAAGTAATTTATGCAGGAGCTTTCGCCTTTCATTCCTTCCTTTCGAGAGTGTCCCCTTTAGCAAATAATCTTTAATCGGAGTCATCCATGACTCTTCCTCCTCAACATCCAAGATCCAGTCAACATCCATCTCGTCAATCCTTAATGTCATCAAAATTATAATAGCATGATTCCCAAAAACTACGCACCCCAAAGCTGGACAATTTGGCTAATGAATCAGCATTCGTATTTTCTTCTAGGGATGTGTGTTATCGTGTAGTGCTTAATATCACCCAATAGTTCCAACACCTTTGACAGGTAAGGGGCGAGTTTTGCACCCTTATCCTGAAATTTCCTCTTAACATGACAAATCACCAATTAAGGTCACTAAATGTACAAGGCGTCTCGACTCCAAACTCTTTATATATCTTGAGTACTGCGATTATTGCTAATATTCATCCTTACTTTTGTCACTTAGAACTCTAATTTCAAAGAAAAGCAGATTCTCCGACCTTCCAGTGTTATCAAAACTACTGCAGCACTAGAATTGTGGTCATTAGATGCTCCATCAAGATACAACTTCCATCGAGAAAGTTGAACCCACTCTTCTTCCACTTCATCATCTCATATTGTGAACTCGACAATGAATTCTGCTAATGCATGTCCTAGAATCTTCTTCCTAGGGTGGTAAGTTATATCATACTAGATCAACTTGATGTTCCATTTTATCAATCTTCCCAAAGTCTCGGGACGACATAACCCTTGCCTAAGCCGCTAATCAATCAACACTTTTATTGGATCAACCTGCAAGTATGGCCTCAACTTTTTCGATGCAATTGACAAACACTATGCTAATTTCTCTAACTTCAGATAGCTCTTATTTGCTTTGAAGAATCATTTTCTAATATAATACACTAGCCTTTAGGCTTTACACTCCTCAAGTACCAAGGTTGCGCTCAATGCGTGAGTTGATACTGCTTTATAGACATACAAGTATTCTCCTTCCGAAGGGTTGGACAATATGGGTAGTTTCTTCGGGTGCTCCTGCAGATTTTGAAACACGGCTTCACATTTGCTCGTCCATTAGAACTTTCCTCTCTCTCTTTCTTGAGGGCATCAAAGAATGGCACACATTTATCAATTGCCTTTGAAGTGAATCGACTCAATGTGGCAACTTTACCAACCAAGCTCTGCATTTCCCTCATTGTCTTTTAGGAAATAACTAGTTTTAATCCTTTAATATGTTCTAGGTTAGCTTCAATGCTGCTTGAGTTCACATTGAAACCTAAAAACCATACTCGATGTGACTTCGAAAGAGCACTTTAGTGGACATTTCATACCTTTAAAGCACATCAAACATCTCTGAAAGGTTGCCCATATGATCCTCCGATCGTTATTACTTTAAAAGCTTATCGTCCACATTGACTTCCATTGTTCATCCAATCTATTTTTTAAGTAATTTGTTAATTAAGCGTTGGTAAGTAGC
This sequence comes from Allium fistulosum, assembly GCA_030737815.1. Taxonomy (NCBI): domain Eukaryota; kingdom Viridiplantae; phylum Streptophyta; class Magnoliopsida; order Asparagales; family Amaryllidaceae; genus Allium; species Allium fistulosum. The sequence goes on from CM060902.1 coordinate 897,057,372, forward strand.
ACTAGTATTCTTCACATCGAATGATATGACTCTGGCGATATAGACTCAAATATCTAATAAAAATTGTATACACTTGATCCGAGACAAGCATCATAATCTGATTATAGCCAAAATATGCATCCATGAAAGACAATAGTTCATATCCGGCCCTTCCATCCCCCAGTTGAGCTATCGCTACAAAGGGAATCAATCATTTAGGCATACCATGTTCAAATTAGAATATCCAATGCATATATACCATCTATCATTTGCCTTCTTAAACAACACTGGCTTTGACTCCCATTCTAGGTATAGTGCATCACAGATAAAGCTGTTTGCCATCAGCTTATCCACTTCTTCTTTTAATGCAACAGATCGCTCCAATTCCATATTGCATTGTTCCTATTTCATAAGAGGGTAATTGGTTTCACATTTAGTGCATAGCACGTAACTTCAAGTGATATCCCATACATATTGAAATGTGTCCAAGCAAACACACCTGTGTTTGCCTAAAAAATCCCTACCCACTCCTTTCTCCTCTTCAAGCTGAGTTGAGATCCAACTTTGAGAACCTTCGTAGGATCATCATCGTCTATGGGGACATCAATCATAAGCTCCATGGGGGTCTCCCTCACCTCTTCTATTTCTTTTCGTAGGTCCATAGATTTGTAAATTTTGCTATTGGACCCGAGTCAAGGCTTGGGAGGTAGTTACCACACATCTGCAGCTTTGATACAGAGAGGCTCTCCTCATCCTTTCTGTTCTCTCATTGCTTTGCCTCATTGAGCTCAACGACGTAGCACTCATGACTTATGCTTTGGTCACCTTGAATTGTCCCCGCTCCATTCTCTGTTGGAAAATTCATCAACAAGCACCATGGAGCAAGTGCAATTCCAAAATTGTAAGGGTTAGTCGGTTCAAGAAAGCATTCTAGGTAGAAAATCCATCAACCATAGCAAAATTCTACAATCGCAATACCTTGCGGTCTCCAACCCCGTAGTTCAACATGAAGTTTGATAAACCCGATTGGATCTTTAGCCTCTTCGATAAATCCCTAGATGCGGGATTTACATGACTGTAGATTCTTTTTCATCAAGTCGTATCTTATCGAATGTCTATTTAAACAAAATATTCACCAAGCTCCCACAATCAATAAGGACTTGGTACCCTATTGTTGGCCCTATCACGACCATAATCTCCATCAAATCAAGCATCAACACATCAACCCCATTAGCTTCCGTATTTCTGAAAATGATACCATTATCTACCCATTTCTGTTGCTTCGTTGGAGCACCCTCTTATATTGTAACACATTTCTCGAGGGCACTCCTCAAGGTGCGGCCATAGGGCTCCATTTTATTCCAACTCCGTTCTACAGAATGCGAACCTCCAGATATGGTATTGATAACCATTCCCCTAATTGGACATCTTGGTCCTTCACTACTAGACCCAGTCGATTCCCTTGGGCAGGTTGCCTCTAAGATTGGTTATTAGCTCGCACGCCAGCCTGTGGGTTGTGCTACAACCTTTTCTTTCTGATCAAATCTTCTATGACATTCTTCAAATGCCTACGGTCATTTGTATTGTGCCCATGGGTTTCATGAAAGCAACAATACTTTTTAAAGCGCTTCTCCTCTGCAGTACCTCTCTTAGGGGTGGCTTCTTGTAACGCTATTCCCTTGCACAACAAGGTAAATATTCTCAATAGAGTCGGTCTTGGATGATTCTATTTATTTTGATTTTTACCACCCACATTCTGGTTTTTTCATTTGTTATTATAATTATCGACATTCACTGCAACATTTCTAGCATTATCCATACTTTTTTGATAGCTATTTTGCTTTGAATCGCACTGCTCAGTCCTTCCTGACCACCACTAGCCAATCATGCTTCCAAATCCGCCTCTTCCAAGTGTAGAAACTAGGATGTTTTATGATAAAACTCCTTTAAAGTAGGTGGCTTCTTTCTCCTAGCCATCTACCAAAATCAGTCTTCGAGTGAACCATATTATTAAGACACCATCAATACCATCTTTACCATAGGGTTGCACACATTAGTCACCGCAACATTAAATCTTTTCAAAAGAATTTTCAAGGTCTCCTCGAACCTCTAATGCATATTTGACTAAAGGAAGTGGGCTAGGTTCCGACGGGTTAAATGAGTGAATTTAAAGAAATCCATGCTACATTTTACTGGGTCTATAAAGTCTAAATTATTTAGAAACTCTTAAATACTTTTAAATAAAATCTTTATTTTATTTAATTTTTTTATGTAAAGGGTTCTTTTTAATTTATATAAGTGTTAAATACACTTATCTATGTATAACGTAGGTGCAATATATAAGAAGTGTACATGGCTAATGTATCCATATATTAGTGTTGGGATTTACATAGCAATGGACACATTTGTCCTTTTGTATACACACACACATACATATGTATAATAATTGTAAATATTTATTTAAACAATTTTGACTGATTCAAAATATCATGTGTTGTTTGAAATTCGAAATTAGATCTATATCTAAGTAAATATACATTTTAAATTTTAAATTCAAATTACAACTTAAATATATGTGTATTTATGTATAATCTTAAAATAATTTAAATTAATTTTTTACTCGAAATGTACATATACATATGTTTCAAATTTTAATTTTATATGTATATATATATATTATAAATTAATATATATGCATGTTTGTATCTATTAAAAATTAATTTATTTTTACTTTTGGCCAAAAGGGTTTATAGTGTTTTTTAATATCGAATCCATTTAAATTTTATACAAGTTTTATTTTTTTAAAAGAATATATATATATATACATACATATACGTGTGTATGTGTATGTATGTGTGTGTGTGTGTTAATAAATATTATACCAAAAAAATCATTTACTTCAAAATGAAAAAAACATATGTTGGTAAAGATATTTTAAATAATTTAATATATACAATATATTATTATATATGTGTATATTTACATATATTATTACATTATAAAATTATTAAAACTATCTAAAATTGATATTAAATTTCAAAATTATAATTGAATATCTATTTACTATGGTTGAAATTAAAATGAATGTATTAATGATGTTTTCCTATGTTTTTTTAAATCATTTTGAATACATATTCATATAATTGGACAATAGAAGCTATATATTGTAATTGTTAATCTAAACGACATAAACATGATGATCAACTAATATAATAATAATTATTGTTGAAAATAAAATATTACCAAATTAGTAGCCTATGATTAGCACCTTGAATGATGAACCAACTCCTTTGATCTGATCAAACCATCTCTAGAAAATTGCAGCAAAATAGAGACGAATAGCACTCTTTATTCAAATAATTTGATTTAACTTTACTTTGAAAAGGAGAAGGAAAAAATTCCCTTGTAGCTTGCAGCCAAGGTAAGTTGGGAGAAGCCAGAGTAAAAACAAAATGATGAAATTGTGAAGTTTAAATAGGCATCAAGGTGAAGTAAAAAGTGGAGATCTAATCTCCTTTGTTTACTCTTTCCTTTATACCGATTCAAATACACATTTGAGCATTTAAAACTCACCCCCTTTTCCTTATGGCCGGCCAAAGCAAGGGCATTATAGACCTTGAAAATTTTGCAAACTCATTCACTATTTAATCAATTTAAATCCAATTTAAATATTTATCGATATCATATATCAATAATACATATATAACTTTTATTTACGCATTTTATTAAATATAATGGTATTCAAATAAATCAAATAAAATTTACTGATTAATATTTCATATATTAATTAATTTAATCAATTTATATCAATTATAATTTAATCAAATCATGTGGTATTTTGGAGTATTCAACATTGCAGTTGTGTCACTCAAAGATGTAAATTCAGTCAGCATACAATTTGAATGTTAATGTTCACACATCACCTTAGCCAGTGGCGCGATACCTTGGTCGAATTTATCACTTATGCATTTTTTGGTAAAATTCAATTTTATTGTTTTAAGTGGTATTTGGTTACAACAATTATTTACATCAATTCTCTTCGTCAGAACCATATCACATTAGGACTTATAGAATTTAGTTTTGGCCAAAATTCAAAAATCATCCTTATTCAACTTTGTTAGTCCAAGCACAAAGTCCTTGGTTCTATAATAAAAATTCTTATTAATCATACTACTTTAGCCATAGACCTTGACTTTGAGATGACTACAATTGACCATGGTACTAAACTCATCTAACCGAGGAGATGAATTCTCTATCGAATAATGTTTCACTTCCAAAGCTTCTACTTATACCCAACTATAGTCATTCGATGGACGTCATGCCACAATTTAACTATAATCAAAGTGGAGTGCCTACATTGAAGTTCAACAAAATTCTCAAATTGAGAGAACTATGTAATATTGTAACGACCCACCTTTTTGGACAGTTTAAATCGACAATAAACCACACATGTCAACTCAAACCACTCAAAAGGGAGGATTGTTAATGGGGTAAATAAGAAAATAAGAGAAAAGAAGGAAAAACAAAACACAGAATCTCACAGCGGAATGACAAAATATAATAATCAAATAAACAGTTCATGAAGCTGTTTGGCAAATAATATTTTATTACACTTTACAATAAAATCTGAATTATACATACAGCATGAATAAATAAATAATGCAGCGAAACAACATGATACAGTGGGATAAAATAATAATATAATACTAAACTCCATCTTCGTCCTCCATAATAATGTCTTCAACACCGAAAAGCTTAGGTTGACCCGAGCGTAATGAAAAGACAAAACACTCGAGTCAGAACTAAAAGATCTTATGTAAGTTAAATCAAAATAAGTAAATTTGAGTGTAACGGCTTCAGAGATGTTTACAGGATTTTACATCTCCTATCCAGTGTCTAACGTGCATGCAATAACTTAAGAGATGTTTGGGATTCCATCTCCTAAGGATCCGTTAAACTATCTACATATATAATACAATACGCTATTATAATATGTCTATAGTAAAGTATTAAAATAGCTTTAAGGCGTTACCCATATCCCCCTTAACACATTTTATATAATGTTGTAGTCTATATAGTACTGTAAACTCCACTGTAAACTGGTGGGCTATCAGGGAGCACTCCATAGGTACAACACAAACCAAAATCGTAGTGGGCTCGATAAGGCATAGGACAAGGCACAACGAGGCAATGCCAGGGTATGATTCTACCGTTTGCACTTCCAGGCTGGTGGTAACGCATAGCTGCAGCTACCGCCCACCTCAAAACAACACTCCCATAATCAAATCAAGGGTGGCTACCAAATCAATCATAGAGTAACAGATATGGTATCGAAGAAGTGTGTCCGATCAGAGGAGCGACCTCACTTGGCCCGGCAATTGCTCATGTTTTAGTCATCTCAAGCTGACCCGAGGGGGTCAGGGCTACGTTCTTACCTCATACCAGAAGCGTTCGCCAAACCATCCTACTTCGTTCTGGATTCTCCACCACGTGCATAGTTGTTAAAGTGGTTTCGAAATCGTTATATTTTACACACTGGATGGTTCTTTTACATTTCAAACAGTTCATATTTCATATCAAAATATCATATTCACTTCAAAATCATATCACTTTTGAAATCATTATTTACTTCAAAATCATATTCACTTCCAAATCATAATCATTTCAAAATCATATTCACTTTTGAATCATTATTCACTTTAAATCATATTCGTTTTCAAAATCCTAACCACAAAAATAGGTTAAACCATCATGTCAAAATATTCGCATTTAAATCAAGTGAATCTAAATTATAACAGTTCCAACTTTAAATAGTTTGAATATTAAAATTAGTTTATATATTGGAATAGTTATACATTAAAAATAGTTTATACATTAAAACATATATATTAAAAGTTCTTTATAAATTTAAAATAATATATATATATATAAAAATAGCTTATATACTAAAAATAGGTTATAGATTCAAATAGTTTATATATTAAAAATAGTTTATATGTTAAAAGAGTTTGTATATTAAAAGCGTTCATACCGAAAATAGTTTCAAATTAGAATTTTTTCTTCCAATTTCACAAATCAATTCAAATCAACTTTAGTTCCAAAAATTCAATTTAAATCAATCTCAGTTCAATGATTTCAATTTAAAAAGGCTAAAGGTTTCAATTCAAATTCTCATTAAAAACAATTTCAATTTATATCGATTTCAAATCCATGTTTGAACTACAAATTTAAACCGCTTTAAATTAAATAGGTTTCAAAGTTTAAATATTCAAACGTTTAAAATAACTCAATTTTGATAAATTTCAAATATATTTCATATTCAACTTTAAGATTTCAATTTAAATTCTTTAAACAATTCATTTAAACCAATTTCAATTTCAACATTTTATAAGCTTGGATTTTAAAAATAATTCAGTTCACATAAATCTAATTTTATTTCATTTACAATAATATCATTTAACTGGATTCATAAATTAAGGATTTAAAATCATTTAATTTAACCAATCCGGTGTCCGTATATAATTTTCTACCCTATGGTCAAGTGATACAGATATATATCATTTCAACCTGCAATAAATTTAAATTTTCGGATATATATCATTTCAACCCGTATCCTGAATCATAATTTTCCGAATCCATAAAATCGCTCGGGTTTATCATTTCAATCCATAACGATTTTTCCCTAATCTATAAGATCGTTCGGGTATGTATCATTTCAACCCGTAGTGATTTTCCTAACAATAACTAAGGGAACTTGCAATGTGATGACAACATATAAAATAAACATAACATCAAATCATCCAAAATGTCAACAATTAAGCATCCATCACAATCATCGTTCAAATCAACCAATAAATCACAACAATTAACTGGTTATAATTATCAGGTATTTAACTAACAATTTAAATGTTCAATATAAATTTAAATGGCAATTTAATTCAATATAAATTCAAATTAAATTTAAATGATAATTTAAAATACCAAGCAGCAATCAATAAATTTCTAATCACATCATAAATTTAATTTAACTAACATAAGATGATTTGATATTCGTGAGTGGGTTAAATAACTCAGATTTGATTTGTCGTCGATTTAAAATTCAAATAAAGCCCAAAAATCCAACGGTCTTAGAATGTAGCCAAACTTGTTCCATGTCGTCCGAAATTCCAATATGATTGCAACGGAAGAAACCGTGTCCAAATCCGAGCTCGTATGAAAAAGTTAAGCGAGTTAGAACATTTAAAAATTTAAATTTAAATTAAAAACAAAGGTGGCAAATTTGTAAATAACTCTACCTTCCCCTACCTCGATCACGCACGCCACAGCATGATCCTACCATGCCGCCTTCGTTCAACTTGCTACCGTGCCGCCCACAGCTAGTCGCGATCAATTCCACCACCTCCAACGGAACTGCCTCCACCTGCTCAACGTCTCTCAACCTCCCACGTCTCCCCACGTCATCGATCGACGTCATAAAAATCCAGCCGCCGCCACCATATTTTAAACCCTACTCGAAATTTCCACGCCGATCTAACCATCATTTTTCCAAATGAACAAATCAGATGAACTCCCCATGCCAATCTCCATACGACCATACCCTTGCACCGTTGCATTGTCACTGTTGATTAACCACCAAAATAGATGGCCGAGAATGTTTTGGGCATTTCTGGACAACAAAACTTGATTGCAAAAACGAATAGTAGATTTAGGTTGCGTTCATCGAGAGCTTTCCAATGATATATAATTTGATATAGTTTGGAGAGTTTGAATTTTGAAATGGATTTTGAAATCGAAATTAGGGGTTCGGGTGTCTACCATTGGAAAGAGGAGATGAGAAAGAAATATACGTACAGACAATAGAAAAAAATGATGCTAGGGTTTATAACAGCATATATATTGGCATAGACAGATAAAACGAATGGACAAGAATGGATGGTACAGATCAAATTGGTCAAAACGATTACGCGAACCCAAAAAGCCTATTTTGTCTCCGAAACGAAAATATGTCGTCGAATATATTGAAATATAGGTTTTTGATATTTTTAAACTCAATGGAACAAGTTTCAAACCCCAATTCCATTGTGTATAGAAGTTAGCTTTCAAAATCAAATTATATTCATTTAAATTCCATTAATCAATTTCTACGCGTTTCGAGCTCGCATGATCAAACGATAAGTCCGATCGCTACGAAACTTGAAATCTTATAATAATTCACTATTACGGATCCGATAAAACGGGTTTCGTCGAAATCCGAGACAGTGGCCAAAAAGGCTAATTTCACGTTAATTAAATAAATTATTATTAAATCGATTTAATCACTTTTAAATTCTGCATTAAAAGTTAACAGATTTTACATTCTTGATTAACCAGGAATTTATAAACTTTTATAATACAGTTTTCCATGTTAAATCCAATATTTAAATATTACATTAATTTTAACGTTCAATTACAACTGTAATAAAATCCCAGTTAATAATAATTTAATTTCAATCAATTTCTTTTATTTCTATTTACACCCTTATTATTCAATCAACCATCACCTTATGAATATAATTAACATTAGTTTACATTTATTACATTCTTATTCTATAGTGATCATCTTAACTCATATTAACTACAATATTTAATTATATTTAATTTCAATTGATTTACAATTAATTTCAAACGGATTAGACATCAAGATGATAATCAATCAATTGTAATACATTAATAATTCACCCCTATTAACCTATTGTTTACAAACAAAGGTTGATTAATTACTTACCAAATATTGATTCATTCTATATAAAAAAAATTCAATTAATTATATATAATTACCAATTTAATTCCTTATTTGCAATTATAACCAAATCAACTTTACAATTATTCCAATTAATTGAAATTACATTAAAATAGTTGTCAATAACATTCAAACAACACTATTTAGATCATATTATGATTATCCTTCTCAATAAATAAATCATAAATTTTAATTTTTCACAATATTAAATTCAAAATCTTATTTAATTTAATATTTTTAATTATTGAAAAATACGGATCGTTACACTCTCCCCCACTCAAAACTTTTCATCTTCAAAAAGGAACAAGAAAGAATTAAGAAACTAATATATTTTATTCAAATAATCAATTTATAAACACTTTAAACTTACATGATTAAGTATTTAAATAAAATATCAATTTATAAACAATTAAATCTTCATATTCAAGTTTAATAAAAGTTTGAAAATATTTTCACCTTTACAAAATTTTTCTAAGTCCTAAATTTTTGAAAAATTTCGGTAGAGTCTCCTTTGTACAGATAGGTCCAAAAAAATTAATAATATCAATAATTTCAATATATATCATATTTCAATAATAAAAAATCCCAGACCACGGGAAAAACAGTAAAATATCATTGCAAAACCGTAATCTAAAAACGTACCTATTTGTCGAGCAAACAACTTTATTTATGAAACCAAAAGGAGTAGCTATTGCTTCCATAAACCTGTATTTCACTTATATAATCCAAAAGAGTTAAAATTATGTGAGAATAATATTTAGTTGTCTCAATTAGTAACTAAAGCAAATCAACACAAAACATATGCAAACAAAACAGCACGACCATTATATGCAACAAGGAATCAATCATACATCCATAGCAACCAAAACTAATGGTGTTTTCAGTTTCAGAAACTTCTCATCATTTAAGGGTGATAAATAAACTACTAAATGTACCTTACGCTCAACAGCCTTAGATAATTACTTAATAGATTATTCATACATCCTTAAAAATTTGAAGTATCATTTCTCGAACTTCCCATCAGCCAAACAATACAGAATTTGTATGTTATTTTAGTTTGTTCTATTGGTTTCCTTTTTACTTATTTATTTATTTTCAGTTCCCATTCATACAAGATCATCTTTTATAAATTTTCATTCGGTAACTTACATAATATATTTCTCATCCAATATTTGAAATCATCATTGAATACATTGTTAAAGTATTACATACATTCTATTTATTTTCAATTTATTCATACAACGTTATCTCTTATTAGTTTACATTCATTTATTCACATAGATATTTCAACTCAATTATTTAGAACATCAATAAACCAATTCTTAAAATATTATATAAGTTTCCTTGCAATTTAATTCACATTCATTTTTTATATAGCTTGATTTCCATTTAATATGAGTATTCATTAATGGATCATTTCAACTTAAGTTTCTTGACTTATAAATTTATATTCATTTCTTCACATACAGTATCATTTAACAACAAACCTATTGGTGACTCATTTTAGCATTTCTTAGAGTTTATAATCATTTTCTTAGATAACATTCACGTTTTACTATTCGATCTAATTATAAATCACTTCAAACATTAACATAAGTTTATGTCATGTCTTGTAACATCTTAATTCTTAATTTATATTTTAACATGATTTAATTTTTGAACATTATTATTACCTAAGTTTTCACTTTTATAATATTCTATTACATATTCATATTAACATTTCAACTTTTAAATATTTTAGGTAAGTTATATATATGTTTTATAATGTAATTGAATGTTACACAAGTTTATCTTAATCAATTTAGTTAACAAAGTGTTCAATAGTTCATATCTTCTTAATTTTCATTATCTTTAAATTTACAAGTTACAAATCTCCAACCTCTTTATATTTTTTATTAAACAATTATCTCTTGATTCAGATTTCAATTTGGATGTTTCCAATCTTATTAAAATAGTCAAGATTCCATTCTATTACAATAACCGAAAACCACTAATTATTAGAAAATTTTAAGAACTAAATACCAGGTTTCATTCAAATCATTTTGAAATAATATATATATTCATATCTTTTACATATATCAAATCATACTTAGAAATTTTAAATCAAAATCTGTTTATCGAACTAAATGCGTATCAAAGCTACTAAGTGGCCTCCTCCACTTTGAGACTCGAAAATGAATGTTGATGATGCGGCCGTCATCACCGAAATTATTTTCCAGCGATAGAAGAGGGGAGTACAAAACTTATTTCCTTTTAGAATTCCTTTAAAACATTTCTTTCAAATCACATTGAAAATATTTATATCCGAAAAATACTTCCAAATAATACTAATATTATCTTCCAAATTCTTTAAAAACCAATTTCAAAACCCTGGAACTTAAGTTCTCAAATTTCCAATTTATATTCATTTTATTTGTAAATCCTATTTTGCAACCAATAGTTATAAGATTCACTTCCTAACAAACAAATATATCACATACAAATATATCCATTTATAAAAATTATTCTTTTATATACAAAATATAATACTAGGTAAAATTATTTCATTTACCTATATTTCAAAAACAATATTGTGTCGGACTGCCCTATTAAGTGTTTAGAAATCCTTATCGATGCTATAGCGTCCTATGTACTGGCCAGAATTTATAAATACTAAACAGAACAAATTAAGACAATAATTTTTTTTTATAACACTAACAAGTACGCTCTCTCATATACACACACACTCAGACAAACTCATTATAGGGTATTAATAACCCTATCTCTAATGAGTTAACCTCGAACAAGCTAAGGTATCTATAAACCAAAGCTCTGATACCAACTGCAATGACCCACCTTTTTAAATGGTTTGAGTTGCATGTGTGGTTTATTATCGATTTAAACCGTCCAAAAAGGTGGGTCGTTACAAATATCGTCACTTCGAGATTCTCTGCTTGACCTAGTTATGTTAACCGATAGAAAACTCTCGAGTGAGTCATTCCATAGTTATTCAATAACTATCGGTAAGTAACCTCTTGATACCCCCAGTAGCTATAAGTAATACACCGCCTAACATTTGGATAGAGTTATATACTCTAGTCTTAATGGATGTATCGATATCCTATCTCGAAACAACTTGAATAAGAATATTTAAAATAATATGTTATTTTTAATGTGATAAATATCTCATGATTACAACACTTTGTAGTTACGGTCACATAACATATTTATTTAAGGATTTTTTATTTAATATACTTAAATTAGATAACTAATTAACGTAATATAATATGACAAGTTTATAATAGAAAGAAAAACACTTTCTATTTTTAACGAGATTTTATTACAAAGTTAATAATTTACAATAAATTATAGAATTGTCCCTATGGCATCCACTTACTTTATAAATCTCTCATTTTCACTTGAAAACAATAATGGAATCTTAATCCCAATTCTTCGATCAGTTTGTTGAGAACCGACTGAGCTAGCCCCTTCACGAATTGATCTGCCATGTTTTCCTTGGTGTCTACTATATCAATCACTACTTTTTAGCAAAGTTTTTGCCAATAAGGTGGAATTTACGAAGAATGTGCCTTGATTTCTTATGAGCTCTTCGTTCCTTTGTTATCTATATTGCAGCATTATTGTCGTATGCAATTTCATTGGATTTTCAATGTTCGAAATCACTCCTTGCTCATCCATAAATTTGCACATCTAGACTGCTTCCTTAGCTTCTTTGTTAAAGGCAATTTAATCGACCTCCATTATAGAATCAGATATTTTTTATTGTTTGGAACTTTTAAAAGTAAAAGCCCCAACATTAAATATAAAGACATAACCTAATACAGACTTACTATCGTCGATATCACTCTGAAAGTTAGAACCTATATATCCCTTTATAAGGAGGTCTTCATTCCCATATATAAGGAATAAGTCCTTAGTGTTTCTCAAATACTTATGTATACATTTTACAGCAGTCTAATGCTTCTCTCCAGGATTCGACCTGTGACGACCCGGATTTTCAGACCAGTTAAAATTGCCAAAAAATCCGTCCGTTCTAAAACTACTAATGAAAACTACCAACTTAATACACCATATTTGATAAATATTCAACATTACTAAATGTATAGGATACAATTTCAATTATACAACATATCAGAGTAATTAATTTATTTATTAATTCTACAAAGTGTGCTTTAATACATACCAAATACAATGACTATAAATCTACCACTGCACAACTCTGATGAGAGAGACAACACTATCCTTACCTACGAACTCAATAAACAATGTAAATGAGGAATAAAATAGTAAGCAGGAAAGATACAATAACACAAGATAAACAACGACCAATAACAGATAAACATGAAAGGGTTATATTATTTTATAGGCTACATCACTACCACTTGTGACTGCCTACGTACCTCTATCTAATTGGGTACTCAATTAGATACAGGATCAAGCCAACGTAGTTCTCCTATCGCAAATAGGACTCATGGAGCCTACGATGCAACAAACAATATGCAATTCCTAAAACAACCCACTTAGGCTTAATCTTAAATTTTAGATTTTCAAATCTAATCACATTTACGGAAATTATCTCTTTGGACTTTATTCTCGAATTCTTCTTTCAAAACTTTTGAAATATATATATCTTTAATATTCAAATTATACTTTACTTCGGGATCTTAAATCAAATCACTTTTGAAAAGTTTATTTGGAAATCCCAAATACTGTAATAAAAACATATCAAACCATATGCAACTAGATCGGGAGGTTTCTCCCAATAACAAGGCAACTGGGTCCCAGCCTTCATACAATCGATAAATAAGTACATCCCTCTATTCCAAGAGCGGACTGTACCAAAAGCACATGCCCACTTTTTAGTTACGGGTTACCCAAATCATTGGTAACATAACAAATCATTTTATATTCCGAAGCGATAAATCATTTCACACTAATATTCACAAGTACTTTCAAATCTATAATAATTTTCATTTCCCAAATCTGTTCAAAAATCATCTTAAAACCATCGGGTTTAGTTCTCGAAATTCTTTCCATTTTATAAAACATTTTTATAAAACCATTCTTATATAAATCACTTTTATATAATATAACTTCAAAATATTCATTACCAAACATTTCTATTTCTTTTAAAGGGAAAATATTTCATAACATTTCCATTTGAAAACCAATTTTCAAAATAATTCATTAAATTGAAGTGAATCAAATATTACCGCTAAACACCTTATAGTCAAATCATGAAATAAATCACAAGGTGTTATCCTACAATTATTTTCTACCCAGCCCATATATATGGATAATTAATTGCTCATAAACTGGTTGAGCAAAGTCAACAATCAATAAATAATAATCAGTGCTCATAAACCGATCGAGCCTAATTCAAACAACCAAACAATCAATTAACAAAATAAACACAACAATAAATGATAAATCAATGCTTCATTCTATCAAATATTTATAACACTTTATTTTAACTTGGGTTAAAACGGTTTGATATATATTTTGGAGCATCCGGGCTTTCCTTTCAATCTGTTCCACCCCTCGCCTAAGAAAAGAAAACATAGGCCAGGTAAGTTCAGGGCGCTGGTTGCTCCATCCCTAACCTTAGTTAAACACCTTGTTTTATCTTCCCAGATCTCACAGGTGGGACAAATGTACTAGTCGTTTCCGCATACTCAATTGGTTATTATATTCAATATTCTTCAATTATTTATTTAAGTGTTATAAACAATTCCTCTTAACTATTTATTCAAACTCCTATTAAAACTTCCAAATCATCTTTACATTACTTATTTATTCCTTTAAAATCATTCACAAAAGATTTAGGAAAGAATTGTTAAGTTTAAAACTACATTCAAAAGGTTATAGAATTTGCAGCATAAAAGTGCTGCAGAAAGTGCTATATAAGCTTATTTGATTTAAACAACTTTTTAATATTTGAAAATTCATATTTTCCATTCCAAATCTTTTTTAAACCATTTTAAGAGATTTATCAAATTTATTTCATATTTTTAATCATTTAAAAATATCATTTTTAAAGAAATCCCTTTTTTGATTCCGAACTGCAAAACCGCGATGTTTTTAGAAAATTGTTTTGGACATATTTCAAAATCTACTTGATGAAATCTTGATTTTCTTTCTTCGTTGGAAAACTATTATCATTGTGGCCCAAAGAATTTTTATTTCGAAGAAATTAGACTTATAAATCATTCTTTACGTTAATTTGAAGTTACGGGACGAAATTTACGAACTGCCGCTATGCGACGAGCTCGGTTTTAACCAATTTTGTGAATTGCTTCGGAACTTGTCTGTAACACTTCAAATTTGTTTTAAACTATATTTAAACTATTTTAACTCATTTAAAACCATTAAGAGGCTAATTAACTTCCATACACATATTTGTATGGATTTAATTCTCATTTAATTAACTATGGTTAATTACTAATCATTTCTCTTATCATTTATCAAACCAAGTTATCATCCATATCACAAACATATAATCAACCATAATATCAACCAAGTTATCATCCAATAAATCATCCAACATATACCAAACTTTTTATGTAATTAACTTGAAATATTTTTAGAAATTAGTAACTTTAAAATGTGAGTACTCACCTTTAACCAAACCGATTAACTTTCTACCAACATTCTTACTAACAACACTTCACTAACTACTTCAACTAATCAACTTCTACTCTATTTCTTTTGCTTTATGCTATCGACTTCTTCTTCCAAACTCCTGAAAATCTGGTAGATCTTCCATAGCACCTTGAATTTTCTCCAAGCTCCTTGGAATGAAATCGGTGGCACTTCCTTCTCTTTTTCTTGCTTCGGAGCTTCACAAACTTGCTCCTCCTTCTTCATAGTTCGGCCTCACCCTATTCCATCCCTTCCTCCATCATTTCTTCACTTCTTAGATGATAAACCATGTTTTAATTGTATTCTAAGCTCTTTGGCAAAGTTTGGTGGTGTTTTGACTTTGTTTGATATGGTTTTGAAAAAGTAAATAAGGAAATGGAAGAGAAGAAGCCATTAGAGAAGCTTTTAGAAAGCTTGAGAAAGGAAGAAGAAGAAGAAAATGTAGAAATGTGTAAAACAAAGTGGAAGAATGGTGGTCTTATTTATAGAAAAGTTTTGGATTAAAATAATATTTTGTAAAAAGACCAAAATACCCTTACTTACTTATAAAGTAATCTTATTTTTTTCAACACTTAACATCACATTTCAAATCATTACTTTATGTCATTTTCACTTAGATATTAAGTAAAAAAAGTAATAATTATGTTTCTTTGATTTGATGTTTTACTTTTTGACTTTTGTACTTTTTTTGTCTTTTTATGCTTACTTTTTGTTAATTATATTCTAGAATTTTCTTAGTATGTTTAGTAAAAGTAAACTTAATTAGTGAATTAATTAATACTTACACTATTTGAATATATGTTCCTATATAACAAAATAAAGGTGCGACGACGTTGCGACAACTTTTAATCGACAAAACGTTGATTTTCGACAAAATATTTTACGGTCACATTTTGACGTTTTGGTTAAACCATTTATTTATGTAAACTAAATTTAAAAATAAATTTGTATAATGTTATTTAAAAATATAAACACTCATAAATTAATTAAAATAATTTATTTAACCATTGAAACTTACTTTTCTAAATCAGCATTTTGTCACTTTTGTCGATATAGGCAAATGTTACTATTTTTGTGTATACTTCTCTTTCCAAATTCTATCTAATATTGTTTGAATAATATAACCTTAATTAATTCATATTTAAAATCACTTTAAATAGTATATTTTAAAGTGGTCAAATTCTGGATCGTTACACGACCGATATTGGCTTACGCATCCTAATGCATAAGACACATCTAGTCTATTACACAACATAGTGCATACTACGAAACCGATTACAAATGCATATGGCTCCTTTTCATAGGCTCCTTCTTCTCATTAGTATGAGGAGCATCCTTGTGACGACCGCTCTACAACACCGGCACCCAATAAACTTGAATAGTGGGCTGTGATGGTGCCCAACCGATGTAGGACGATAATCAAGGTTGTAAAGTAAATCAATGACAAAACCTATCATATATCTCACAACATAATGAATAAAATATAATAGTAAATATCTTAGATATAAAACAGAAGAGACCGTAATAACTAAATGAATCATAGAAATCAGAGTACTCAGATCCATATAGCTATACAACACAATTGATAGAGTTTGTACAACTAATGATAAACTCAATATAGATAACTGTCTTAAAGTAGATAATAACACTAGCAAGCTCCATCGTGCTGCACAGCAGAATGATAAGCAATAACAACTAAATATAGTAATAGGAGAGTATAGCCTCTTACTCGTCTCCTGTCCAGCTTCACGTGCTCGCCATACCTAATATCTCTAATCTACCCATTTAAGAGTATCCAGAATAATAGGGAGCCAAGCATAAAATCCTGATTCCGACAACAGTCTGGTATGAGCGATAGAAATCTCAAATACTATATAAAGTCAATATACTAGGATAAATAGTATGGAAAATCATACCTGACATATCCCTTTTACCCTAAAGTTAGCACGGACACATGATATACGCCACTCTACATCACAGTAATTATGGGTCTGCTATACATCAAAGTACTAAGGGGTGTCCAAGTATCTATATCAATAACATCTACATCATATGATATTCCTAATATGATAAGCAAGAAATCAAACATTGCATCCATCATCCATCCTAGCATTCACTCACTCGGTGCATTGGATATTTGATAACTCGCCTAAGCCATCACGCTCGTGGACTTGACTAACCATCACGATAGTCAACGTCTTGCTTTCATGATATCCTAATCCATGCCACTCAGTAGGCCATGAACTAGAAAAACTATTACATTAGTCTGAGGTAAGAAAACCTCTCATCTAAAAACAAGGAGTCCTCATGCTTCAGAAGCCATCACACCACAAGTGCGTACCCCGCTTTACGAAAACTCTAGAAACCCTCGAGTATCAATAATCCCTTTTCACACACCATCCGTAGCAGAGCTCATTCTAGAACTGTCCCATTTGAAGTCGTCACGATTAGGAACTATTCTCGACAGCCATCATTAGTCGTAGAATGTCATCATTTGTCCCGTAGCCTTCCTCCAACAGTTCCTTCATCCAACTCATAGTCACCTACTCTATATCTCGAAGTACAATTATCCATCATCGAAGCCATCACTTCCTATCATGGAATCGTCATCATCGAAAATCACCATCGAACACTATGGTTCAGTACCGATCCTACCCTTAGCCCGAAATAGAAGCACCTAGGGCTCGAAGTAGGTGTAAACATGAAAGGTCAAGGAATTTGTCCTTGTAACTCGAAGCAAGCACATGGAAACGCGAAGCAACACACTCCATCACCAAACCATTCAACCCCGAACTATAAAACCCGATCCATCACCACCGAACCAAGTCACCATTGATCCATACCTGCCTCGATCGAACACTTCGCTTCATTTCCCAAAACTAAGCCAACCTTGCACCTTCTTCGATCTATACCATCTAAGAGCACCGATCCAACACTTATAAAACTCTCCCACTTTGCTCCCCTGGTCCAACATCCAGCCCCAACCATCACCGATTGGTACCCTATGAATCGGTACTGATCCTACCATTGGCTATATTCCTCCTCCTATACTCCACTGACCCAACATCTAGCATGAACCAAGTAACCCCATGGAGCGGCACTGGTCCTTGGGCACTACCAATCCTACGCTTGTTATTTCCCCTATCTTCCCATGCAATCCATCAATGCATGCTAGCGATCCATCCCAAGGAACGAGCACGCCCCGAAGCAATCTTCCACCAATCTATAGTATCCAAATCACACCGATCCATCTTAAATTAGCCATAACTTGAGCAAACAAACTCCAAACGACTAGAAACTTGAAACATAACATTAGGGGGTCCTTCTTGACCTACCATATTGATCGCATGTTATTTGGACAAATTAACTTTTATGGATCGTCGCCAATCCATAGCTTATTCCTACAACTAAATCACCATTCAATTGGCGTTTTCAATCATTCAACCAACATACATCCAAGCATACATTACATACAATATACCATAATAAGAATACATTCATACATATCAAGTGAAGACTAAATCTAAAGAGGAGAATCCATAAGAACAAGGAGATCCATAAGAACACAAAATTTACAAATCTTTTCCAAATTGTCTGAAATCTACATATGTGATTAAAGTGCGTTTAAAACATAATTTAGAGTCGAGAAATCATTTTAAAACATCATTTTGAGGTGTATAATGACTAATTAGCAAGTGAGAGGTCTTAACCACTCACCTTAATCCAAAGCAATCCAAAGCAAGTCCAAGGGTGCATAAACCCCAAGATGAACAACAGCTCGAAGTGGTCTCCAATAGAAAATCTTCAAATCAAGTGCTAATTATACTAATATCCTTCCAGTGACAAGATTTGGCTAATTAAAAATTAGGGTTAGAGTGGATTTTGGGTTAGAGAATGTTAGTGGTGGCTCTCTAACTATTTTGGGAAGTGTGAAAGTGAGAAGGAGAAAAGTCCCATCATGATGCTAATCCCGAAATGGGCTTTGGGCATACCCATTAACTCACTAATTACCCATTAAGCAATTGAAAGTCAAGCGAAACTTCAAACAGCCATAACTTCCTAATGGTAAGTCCTTTTTCCTATTACGACCACTTTATAGATAGAGAAACCATCATCCCAATCTAATGGAAATGATTTCAGACCCCAATTCGGCTTCTATCAAAAGTTATAGGCCATACAAGATTTTTAGGATCAAAATCGTTTGATAAAGGTTCTAAGAATGGAAAATATCTCTAGTAGTCATTTACCAAATTTATGGAATCATACGATCTTAAATATAAATAATGTTAACATTTTACAATCCTACGGTACATAAAAATATGAGTCGTTACAATCCTTCTTAGAAAGGACGATTCTAGATTGCATCGGAAAATTTATGTACGTGGAATTCCCGATGCCAAACCTTTATACTATGGCATTTATGTATTGGGATTAGGACAATCCCAATAATCTTCAAGATCTATCTCTGATCTTAATACCCAGTGTAAAGCTACTTCTACAAAATCTTTCATGGAGAAGTTCTTGGATAACCACGCTTCCACTGGTTGCAATGATCTAATATTGTTTTGAATCAGTAGTAGATCATCGACATATAGGACAAGAACACTACATCTCTACTTTGTTCTTTTTGATATATGCATGCTTCCTCTATGTTCTGATAAAAACCAAACCATTTGACTACTTTATTAAAATACTCATTCCAACTTCTTGAAAATTGTTTTAGATAATAAATTGATCTTAAAAATTTACAAGCCTTGCCCTTGCTCCCACTGACCTCGAAACCCTCAGGTTGCGACATGTAAATGATCTCTTTTATATTACCATTTAGAAATGTCACTTTCATGTCCATTTATTATATTTCATTGTAAAAAAATGCGATAATGGCTAGCATTTCTAAATGGACTTAGGCATTGCTACAAGTGAAAACATTTGTCATAATCAGCACCTTGAATTTGATGAAAACCTTTTGCAACCAGCCTTCTCTTATAGGTCTCTACCTATACATCTACCTTTAGTTTTTTCTTAAAAATACATTTGTAGCAGATGGGTTTTATCACTTCAGGTATGTCAGCCAAAGTCCAAAATTTGTTGTCATACATGGAATCCATTTTGATTTCATTTCTTTAACCGAAAGTGCAGAGTCCTTACTTTGTAGTGCTTGTTGGATGAGAGAGGAGTATCATCTTCTAAGATGTAGTCCTCTTTTTTGCCATCCACAAGAAAACCGTAGTATCTCTCTACTGCATGAGATTCCATGTTAGACATTCTAATAGGTTGCTTGTTTTCATATATTGGTGAATTTGATACATCTACCGGTTTGGCCACTGTAAATTTCTTGGATTCCAACCGATTCTACAATCTCTCTATTAATTTCTTTGATAAGAAATTCATTTTCCGAAAAGACAACATGCCGAGAAACAATAACCTTTTGTTCCTCGATATTGTAGAAAATATATTTAATTGAATTCTTGAGATATCCGATTAATTTACACAATGCCGATCTTGCCCCAAATTAATTAGTGTGAACATTCTTAACGTAAGCTGGAATACCCAACACCTTCAAATACTTGAGTTGAGGTTTCTTCCCACACCACATCTCATATGGGGTCTTATGCATAGAATTAGTAAGGATCAAACTCAATATATGCATTATGATCTCCAATGCATATCCCCAATAGGAAAGAGGTAACTCAGCTTTACTCATCTTGGAACAAATCATTTCTAATAAGATTTGATTTCTTCTTTCTGAAGCACCATTGTGTTGTAGAGCATAAGGTAGAGTAACCTAAGAGACACTCTCATTATCCTTTAAGTACCGTTGGAGCTCTAGTCCAATATACTCGTCTCCTCGATCATATTGAAATATTTTAATATTATGATTGGTTTAATTTTCAAACTCATCCTTATACTCCTTGATTTTCTTATAGACATGAGATATATTATTCCTAAGATATACATATCTCAGTTTTAAGAAATCATTAGTGAAAGTTACAAAGTAAAAATAATTATCTTTCGTAACTATAGGCATTGAGCCACATACATCAGTACGTGTGAGGCCTAAGATTTCATCAACTCTATTGTTGCTTCCACCAAGGATGCTTGGTAATTTTTCCTATTGCAATTAGACCTACTTTATAAGTCTCTATTCATCCATATTATTTTGATTTTATTAAAGTGCAAAGTATTTACTCTATAATGTTTGTTGGAATGAGAGAGGAGTATCATCTTTTAAGATGCAGTCCTCTATCTCGCTATCTATGAGAAAACTGTATTCTCTTTTTGGTGCGCGAGACTCTCTATTAGACTTTTTAATAGGTTGTATGTTTTTAATGTTGGTGAAATTGATTCTCCTATTGGCTCAACCTCTATGTTATTTTCTCGGACCTTATCCAAGGCTACCACTTCACTATTGATATCTTTTAATAGAAATTCTTTTTCCAAAAGGAAAGATGTTGAGAAATAATAACCTTTGTTCCTTGGTGTTATCGGAAATATATCCTATATAATTCTTAAGATATCTTATAAGTTTACACAGAACTAATCTTGCCTCATGTTCATTATGGCCAACGTTCTAACATAGGCTGGACAACCCTACACCTTCAATTGCTAGAGATGGGGTTCCTTCTCATGCCATATCTCATATGGCATCTTAGGCACAGATTTAGTAGGTATCAAATTCAATATGTGTTGTGGTTTCCAATGCATATCCCTAAGGAAAGAGGTAACTCAACCTTACTCACCATGAAACAAACCACATCTAATAGGTTCGATTCCTTCTTTTCTAAAACACCATCGTTTTGCAGAATATAGTGTGGAGTAATTTGAGAGATAATCCCATTATCTTTTGAGTATTGTTGGAGCTCTTTACCAACATACTCACCTCCTCGATCAGATCAAAGTATTTTAATTTTATGGTTCATTTTTTTTCCAGCCTTATTCTTTTATTCTTTAAATTTCTCATAAACATCAGATTTATTCTTCATAAGATATACATATACTAGTCTTGATAAATCATCGGTGAAAGTTACAGAGTAAGAAGAATGTCTTTGGTAACTTTAGGCATTGGCCACATACATCAGTATGTACGAGACCCAAGAGTCCATTAACTCTTTCATTGCTCCCACTAAAAGGGTGCTTGATCATTTTTCCTTTAATATGCAACTCCTATGTATCAAATGATTTAGAATCAAGTGATGGAAGAAAACCTTTAATTT
Organism: Allium fistulosum; assembly: GCA_030737815.1. NCBI lineage: Eukaryota > Viridiplantae > Streptophyta > Magnoliopsida > Asparagales > Amaryllidaceae > Allium > Allium fistulosum. The sequence goes on from CM060902.1 coordinate 897,079,986, forward strand.
TCAGTTTGTGTTGTTATTTGTCAATAATATGACCTAGTCTACAATGCCACAGATAATTATTATTAATGTTAATATTAGAAGAATTATTCACAACACATATATGATTAGAATTAAATACCTTAATTCTACTATCCAAACATCATTGCAGATTTTATTTCCATCAAACATAATGTTCATAACATTATCTATTCTACATAATGAAAAGTGCATTTGGTCTCGGACAACCTAGACAAAGAAATTATTCCACAAACATAGTTTTTCACGTAACAGTAATTATTTAAAATTAAATCTAATCTGTTCGGCAAAGCCAAGTGATAGTCTCCAACAGTAGTTGCATCTACTAGAGATCCATCAATAACTTGAAGTCTAATTTAATCCTTTGCTACATGCCGCTCGTTCCTAATTCCCTATAACAAATTATAAATATGAGTTCCTGATCCAATATTTAAAACCCAAGACAAATTATTGATTCTAAAATAATTTTGAATCATAAATATACCCGTAGGAGCGGTAGAACCATCCTCTTTCTTCTCTTCAGCAAGTTTTAGGCAGTTCGAACAATTCCGTTTCCAATGCCCCTTCATGTGACAAGGTGATGCTCACCCTTGTCATTAAAAGTACTCTTTTTACTCTTCTTATTAACACGTTTTTTCTTCTTTAAACCATTCAAAGATGATGCCTTCCCTTTTAAAACAAGCACTACACCTTGATCTTTGGATGAAGACGCAGTTGATTTCAACATACCGAGTTGCTTCACTAGGCTTACATTCATTTGGTTCATATTGTAATTCAATACGAACAGCTCAAACTATGGAGTAAGGGATCCTAGGATCAGGTCCTTTCTAGCCATTTTTTTATCGTAAATCTAATTGGGAAAGCCTACAAATAGTCTTTCATTAATAAGACATATTCATCCACACTCATGCCCTTCATCATCTTTGTCTTCAATAATTTCTTAGTAATCTCATACTTTACTGAACGAAATTGCTCCCCAAACAACACTTTGAGGTTATTGAAGATTTAATGGACAATAATGTTTCTGTGCTATCTTTGCAATGATTAATCTAATGTAGGAAGCATGTAAACTTTGGTGATTTCTAGGTTCGCAATGGGTTTTTCTTTTGGAAGATCATGTATTGATGACCATAAGCGTTTGTAGGTCAGTGCTATTTTTATTGCTCTTAAACAGTCTATGTAGTTTGGTCCAATGAGCTTATAGTTTTCAAAAAATGACTTTGGTGTGGGGTTTTTTCTGTAGATTTAATTAAGTAGATTCAGCCATTTATACATAGCAAATGTTATTATATTACTGGTAAGGTTAAATGTATTATTTAATTTTACTAATAAGCTCCCACTAGACTTTTATATTTCTCAAAATCATAAGAGAAATATAGAAGTATTTTGACTTCTCTAATGAGTATTAGGACTCCCTTTCCTTGGGATTCTAACCTTAAGGAATATCAACAAATCATAGGTTCACAAGTGATGGATAACGCTTTATCGGTTATATCGTATGCAACTTCTAACTTGTGGTCTTTGTCCAAATCTCATTTCGACCTTTAGAAGTATCAGCTAATCAAAAAATATTATTCACTCATACCTACCATGTTATGATGGCCTAAGTATAAATGCACGTATCTTGAGTAACATTGATAAATGTGTGCATATATATTACCTCGTCTATTTAATATATTAATAGCATAACATATAACATCTTTAGCTTAAGGAATATCAACAAATAAAGAGTATGCAAATAATTTATTAATGCATAAATGATAAAGGATAACATTTATATTAGAGATTCATAATCTTTAATATATATTTGTTTGAGTGATATCGACTTATGGAATAATCTATTTCTTAAGAAATACCCTCGTGATTAAAGTGTAGACACATTTGAAATCGGTTTACATAATGTACTTACGCATTTATTCCTTAAATTTAATGTTGATTTCTTAAAGTTGCACTCTATTTAGTTGCATCATATTTAATTTGATTTTAATTATTTAAATCATATTTAATTAAGTTAATTAACACTTTAATTAATTTAATTTTATTCATTTTAAACAATTTAAAATTGAATATATACTGGCATGTTGGTAGTTTTTATTTTCTTACGATTTGATAATATATAATTTTGAGTGCTCTCCTTTTAGAGAGGATCACTCTTACGTAAAAAATTGAATATTTACTACAACAGTTATAGTAATTATATATACATATATCATTATACATGTATATTATATATTACTTAACATTTAATTAATTTAACTAATTAAAACAATTTTAACTAAAAAATAATTAATTTTTAAAATTTATTATTATTTATCTTAAACATCTGTAGATAAATATACACATATCTTAAACATTTATTATTATTTATCTTAATAACATTTATATAATTTCATTTATATTTTAAACTTAACTTTTAAATTTAAATTTTATTTTAAATTTTAAAATAAATTTTGAAAAGCACAAGCCTTAAATTAATTCAGGTCTTTATATTGTGGATAACCTTTGGGCTTACTTCATCCTCGGAGCCCGACCATTAGCCAGGTTGGGCAGAGTACCTGATTATCCAAACCCAACCTTTGACATTACCTTTCTAGACATCCTACTAAATGGGTAAGCTTTAATAAGTTAGCCCTAATAATGCTAATTTAGATCGTTTGGGAAAATGGGCTCTGATATCATTGTAGGAAATAGGCTTGGTTGTAAGGATTAAATGGGTAAACTTCAAAAAAAAATCCCATTATTAAATCATTATTGGGACTATGAAGTCTAATTAATTTTGATCCAAACTAAAATATTTTTAAATAAAATCATTATTTTATTTTATTTGTTTATATAAAATTCTTTATTTAATTTATATAAGTTCTAATATACACGTGTATCAAATACACTTATACCATATAGTGCATATGCAACATATAAGAAGTGTACATGGCTAATGTGTCTGTATAAAAGTGTTGGAATTTTCACCGTATAGAAACATTTGTCCCTTTCTATATACCTTTGTTGTCCGTAGTTTTCTTTAAAAATTATATATATATATAATTATTGATATTTATCTACAGAACTTTGGGTAATTCAAAATATTTTAAATTAATATCTCAAATATCCTATGTTATTTAAAATTCAAAATTAGATCTAGATCTAAGTAAATATCCATTATAAATTTTAAACTTAAATTACAAATTAAATATATGCGTACATATAAATAATTTTAATTAATTTTTTATTTGAAATGTACATATACATATGTTTTAAATTTTGATTTAAAATATAAATATAAATAAATATATTATTAATTAAATATATATGTATAAAAAATTACCATTTTTTATATTTGGCCATAAAGGATTTACGATTTTTTCAATATCAAATCCGTACGGATTTGACATAAGTTTTTTGATTTAAAAGAATATATATATATATATATAATATATATACATATACACATGTATGTGTGTTAATAAATATTGTTTAGAAAAAGAATCATTTTTTTAATTTCAAACTGAAAATACCTATGTTTATAAACATATTTTAAATAATTTAATATATACAATATACTATTATATATATTTACATATATGACATTATAAATTATTAAGATTATCTAAATTAATATTAAAATTTTAAAAATATAAATAAATATATATTTACTATGGCCGTAATTAAAATAAATGTAATGATGATGTTTTCATACGATTTTTTTAAATCATTTTGAATATATATTATATGCGCACACACATAAAAAATTGCACAATAGAAGCTATATACAAATTCATTGTAATAATATCAATCTAAACCATATAAACATGATGATAAACATATATAACAATAACTATTATTGAAAATGAAATATTACCTAATTAGCAACTTGTGGTCAACACCTTGAATGGTGAACCAACTCCCTAGATCTGATTTAACCATCTCCAAAAAATAGTAGTAGGCTGGAGATGGATACCATTCCTTATTCAAATTGATTTGATTTAAATTTACTTTGAAATGAGAAGGAAAATCCATATTTGATGAATACCACTCCTTAATCTCCTTTGTTTACTCTTTCATTTATATTGATTCAAATCCATATTTGAGCATTTAAAACTCACCCACTTCTCCTTATGGCCAGCAATACCAATGGAATGATGGGCCCTTAAAGTTTTCTAAACCCATTCAGCATTTAATAAATTAAATCTAATTTAAATATTTATCTATATCGTTTATCAATACGTACATGTATAACATTTAAACACTTATTCCTGTTGGACCACAGGTTGAGTAGTTTCTTCTTCATTGTGGTACGGTCCTCCATCATCCTCTTCTATGATTGCTCAAGATCTAGTACCTTTCTATTTCCTTGGAGCCAATATATTATGGTTCTGCTTGTGTACTTTCTTCAAATTTGAATAATAACAATATGTCAATGCCTATGAAGCTCATCTCAGTGAAAGCGCCAAAAAAAGTTTCCTAGAAACTTGGTACAACATTCCCAATCGATCAAAAATGAATATAAGGACAATACATGATTTATAAAATGGTTAGGATTTATTCTTAAGCTACATCCACTATCAACTTTATTTTAATATACCTTTCCCCAATCTAGTCATATTACAGTGGTTTCCATAACCGAAATTATCAAGTTTTGAAATGGCATAAGCCCTTTCTTCATTGTCCATAATCTTTTATTTATAGGCATACTCCTTTACCATAATCGGTAGAATGTGCTTGAACAAGTAATCACCTAGATCCAAAGTTCCAGCCACGAAGGAGTTGAAATGACGAATTCTCATAAATTGTACCATTTGGTACCGACCGGTTATGTTCAGCGTTGAACGATTTTGTTAATCTAATTCCAATCTTCTTCTCTATATTTGTTTAAGTCCTCAAACTATGAATCTTCTTTGACAAAATTTCCCATCAAGGAGTGGTCGAGCTGACTAGTTTTACCAATCTAAAACTTGTGTAACAACTCGATATTTAAGATATAGTAATTAATTAACGAATTAATTAAATAATAAAAAAACTTTGTGAAATTATCAGAATTGAGCCACGGGAATTACTCCATTGTGTCCATGGTAATTTTCTGGTCATTTCCATATATAGATTGTCAAAATCCATGTTAAAACGAAGAAGTTACAAAAGAAAGAAGAAATCAGGATTTAAAAGAAATAAATAATAATATAGGAGGGTCAGGTCGACCCAGACCAAAGCCAAGTCGACCTAGGCTAAAGTAAGGGTTGACCCTCACTTGTTCTAGGTCGACCCACCCCATTTCTTTGACGTTACTTCGTCCAGTTGATTCGTACATGTCATTTTGCAACTTTTCTTTGATCCTGTGTGTCTGTGCTTCCATCCGACGGTTCCCAGCAAGCCTATGACGTGGTTGCACCAGATTTAATCTTCAAACCACAAGTGACACTATAAATAAGACCCTAGGCCTAGCTATTTTTCTCATTCAGATTTTCTCCATCTGGGTTCATTGCCTGAGGCTGGACCCTAAAAGGAATATTTTTCCAAGGAGAAGATCTTTTTAATTAAAATATTTTATACCTTACAAGTGGATCCGGGAAGGCCAAGGAAAAGAGCTAAGGACCACAGGTGAGTGTTTAAGTAATTATTTTAGATTTTTAAGTAATTTAAAATAATAGGGTTTCCAAAAGTTATAGTTTTTCTACAATTTTGGGATAACCTTTATGCAAGTTTATTTACAGTTTATTTTTAAGTAAAATTTAGACTTGCTTTCCAGTCTATTTTCTTTTAGCTATTCTAATTTGGTTATTTGCAATTATTCACTATTAATTACAGTTTTCCCAATTATTTACAGTTATTTACAGTGTTTGCAGTTATTTACTATTATTTACATTTTATTTGCATCTATTCTACGCTGGGGTTTATTATGTAAATGTTAGTTCTTTTTAATTCCCTTTTTACGCGAATAAAATAAATAAAAGAGAATAATTCACTAATATGGACTTTAATATAAGAACACTAAATTTATAGAAATTAGATGTAAAGTAAGAAGAACTGTAATAAATTGGACATAGACTGAAAAAGGCAAATTTAAGACATTTGCAAGCATAGTTATAACATGTAATTACAACTAAAAAAGAACATAGAAGAAATAACAGAAGAAGCTTGTTTTTAAACTTAAACCTTGGGTTAAGTTAATAAGCAAAATTATAACACACAAATTATAGTTAGAGAAAATAGAAAAGGCTTCTTTTAGAACTTATATTTAAGTTAATAAGCAAACATAGAAGAGATAATGGAAGAGGCATATTTTAAAACTTAGGTTAAGTTAATAAGCAAATAGAGCAGAAATAATAGAAGAGGCTTATTTTAAAACTTACACTAAGTTAATAAGAAAAGATAGAAGTAGGACCCATACCGATAGCATTCCCCTTGGGACACGCTTATGCTGTTTAGGGTAGATAAGTGGTCAATAATTAGAAGCTCAAATCAGGAACCCGTCCCGGCGGCATTCCCCTTGGGGGACACGCTTATGCTGTTTAGGGTAGATAAGTGGTTAATAATTAGAAGCTCAAATCAGGGGATTTGGGCAAGAGGCGCAACTAGATTTTGTTTGTTAGGACCCGTATCAGCAGCATTCCCCTTTAGTCAGGAACTGGTGGTCTCACAACACACTTAGGTGAGGCTAGGCATGCTTATGCTGTTTAGGATAGATAATAGGTCCAAAGAGGGAGCAAAAGATAGTGCAAGCCGGTGGTGGCCGAGCGTGCGGCCTCAATGTAGGGATATAAGTCGCTATTGAGTTCCAAAGCGCTAAACAAGTGTCTTTTGCTATGGGACCCATGGGATGGGACTAGCTCACAGTGGCACAACAGAGATAGAAGGCTGATCGAAGGGTAGAATTAGGAATTCAGCCTAATTAAAGTAGGATTGGGAATTCAGCCTAATCAAAGCAGTTATCTAAGACAAGTGCAAACAATCCAATCAAAGCTATCTAAGCAAAGCAAACAGTTAAATCATATTTTATTCCAGCTGTATCTTTCCCTTTATTTCCTCTGTCTCCTTTTATCCTAGAACTGTTGCAAAGCCTATTATCCTTATCTTGCTTAAAAATACTAGTAGTTACTTTCAATCACTAGACTTTTAGTCCGACCCACCCCTCTATTTTCCCCTTTTCCCCACCATAGGCCAGCAGAGGCAGGGACAATAGATTTCAGCTTTCTTGGAGAGATATTCTTGGAGATTCTTCATGTATTCTTCTTCTTTTCACTTTCCTTTTTCATTTGAATTTGGATGTACCGGTACTGTTTAGAGGGATGGTTTTATTTATGTAGTCTGATATTGTGACTGAGATGGTTTTTCTCATAAGACATATGTATTTGATATTTTGAGACTTATTTTGGTTATGACTTATTTTATGAAGCTTGATTTATAAATAAGTTATTTTTTTAAATGTTTCCGCTGTTTTATTTATTTTGTCTTATGAATCTTTGTCTCTATAAAGTTTTAGCTATACCTATAACGCACCACATCTTTTAGTGTGCCCTTTTTGGGTATACTAAGGGGTGTGGGGTGTTTTGCTTGGTATCAGAGCCTTAGGTTTAGGATTCCTAAAAACTTGTTTTAAAATAATGTATTTTTCCGAAAGTAACCTATTTTTAAAAGTTGCATATCTTCAAACTAGAAGTACTTTTCAGAAAGAAACTCTTAGAAATAGTTTTTCAAGTATAAAAGAGAGTTTGTATAAAAATCCCCTCAAAGTCCAGTTCAACCTTTCGATTCTTGTAAGCCTAAATTCTCTTTTCTTTGCATAGTATAGCTGACTGGTTCTGTAGAGCTACGGCACCAAAGGTACAAGGGCAAGTGCCCAATATAGCACCGGTAGGTGGAGATCCCTTTAATCCACCTACAACAGCCAATTTTTCTAAGCTATGCAAGGACTTCGCTAGTCTAGGAGGCAGAACTTTTTCTAGAATAGAGGATTTCGAGGTGGCACGAGCTAGGTTGAAGGACACAGAGCGAATGTTTGGGCTGTTAGGATTGGAGGACCGACGAAGAGTTCAGCCTACATCTTGGCAGCTAAAGGGAGAGCCTAAAGAGGTTCCTAAGTCAAAAAGCTCTAAGAAGCCGTGGTGGAAGGGTAAGAAGGAAAAGGACAAGAGGAAAGAAGGAGGACCACAAAAGCGGAACAAGAAAAGCGGGAAATGCAATAGCTATGGACTGGTTGGTCATTACGCAAGGGATTGTAAGAATAAGATAATGAAGGGAAGGTGTTATAGTTGTGGACAGCCTGGTCATCTTAGTAGAGCTTGTACTCAGAGAACGGGGCAGAGGGCAGGCGCACCTACAGTGCAAGTACAGGCTTTGGATGCACCACCTTATAGCGGTGGACCAGATAGAGTTAGGAAAGTCACCGTGGAAGGTTTGATCTCTATTTTTGATTTTTCCATTCAGACTCTTTTCGATTCTGGAGCATCACACTCTTTCATTTTGAGTTCTTTAGTTGATTGTTTGCACTTAGATATCTCCTTAGTAGTAGACACCGTAGTTGTTTCAAACCCCATAGGAGGATCGGCCCATTTATCTATGATTTATAGGGGTTTGAGAATTTTTATCCTATGCGTAAAGTTTGATTGTGACGCTTATGTATTTGGTTTTTTGGGGTATGGGATGATTTTGGGAATGGATTGGCTATCCACTTATGAAGTGATATTAGACTGCGACAGGAGAGTCGTTAGACTAGAGACATGCAGCGGTAGGACTCTCGAGGTTTCTTGTGACCTACATGGGTCAGTCATGTTGAGCTTCCTTTATTTCCTCGATTCATCATCAGCAGAGTTATATTCAGTTCCAGTTGTCATAGATTTCCCAGACGTCTTTGAGGAGGTTAGGGGACTACCCCCCTAAGAGAGAGATCGACTTCAGGATCTATTTGAATGACAATGCTAAGCCAGTGGCATTACCCATGAGACACATGGCACCTAGGGAGAGGAAGAAGTTAAGCAAGCAGATTCGTGAGCTATTAGAGAAAGGTTTCATCAGAAGGAGTATATCTAAGTGGGGAGCGCCAGTCGTCTTCACTACAAAGACGGATGGTTCCCTTCGACTTTGCGTAGACTATAGAGAGTTGAATAAGCTCATAAAGAAGAACCGTTATCCACTTCCTAGGATAGATGGTCTTTTAGATCAGTTGGTTATCTCTTCAGTATTTTCTCAGCTTGATTTAACTACTGGATTTCTTCAGCTTAGAGTCGCTGACGATAGCATCGATAAGACAGCATTTAGGACACCCGATGGATTCTTTGAGTGGTTGGTTATGTAGCCCCAGCGTATTTGGTAGGTTATGAAGCCGTATTTTTCGAAATATCCTAAATAAGTTCGTAGCAGTGATCGTGGATGATGTTTTGGTGTTTTCTAAGAGTATGGAAGAGCATGCTATTCATCTAGAGGAGGTTCTTGGCACACTTCATCAGTTAAAGGCAAAATTATTGAAGTGACACTTTTGGCTTAAGGAAGTGCGTTTCTTGGGGCATAGAGAAGGTCTACACATGGAAGGAGTTTGAAAAACGGTTTTGTACATTTAGGTTCAGATTATGGAAATCCAAAGAGTTGTAGGCAAAGTTTGGAGATGTATAATAGATTCAGTTGAAAGGAGTTTAGTAAGCAAATGAGATTACCAAAGTTTATGAAGGGTACTCCTAGGGTAGTAAGAAGAAAATTCACTTTATGTTTAGCCCAATAAAATGAAATTGTTAGAATTGAAAAGTTGAAAAATATAATCGTCAATATTTTTGAGAAAGTAAATATTGAGTTTTTGAAAAAAAAGTGGTATGAGATTTAAATTGGTTTTTATATGATGTAAAATTTTGTTGAAAGTGAAATTCTTTTTTGAAGAATTATAAAGCATATATAGCTCGCTAGTTTCTTTGTAGGTAAACAAAGATTTTTAAAAATAAAAACCTAGAGAGTATTAAGTATCGAAAACGTAGGTTACAACATTTATTGTTGTAATAGATGTTTTCGTAGAAAATAAAGGGGGCATAGACTATAACACTATTGTTATAGTAGGTGACTTGCAGAAGAAATGTTTTTGCATAGTATTTGAGATGTATTATTATTTATTTTAATTGAATCCATACACTAGTATATTTGGGTTGTAATAACGGTGTTTTACGCAACATCTGTTTTAACCCAAATAAAAATGTGTTTTAAAGATAATTTCCAAGTATAGAAAAAAGCGGTTTGTAAGTGCACTTATTATTTAAATAAGTATAAGGAAATGTTTTCTAGTTATGGATATATTAAAACAGTTTTGAAAATGAGTTTTTCTGAAAAGAAAAATGTAAGTTAAATATTAGGAAATTAATAAATTTCATAGAGATTGTCTATCGTAAGAGGATATAAACTAAACATACTTTAATCTATTGGAATGAAAAGAATAATGGTATAATTTTAAAAATGTTTTGTGCAAGTTGTAAGGAATATGTGAAAGAGATATACAAGGTATGGGAAGCACCATATTTTGTATAGCCTATTTCGAAAAATATAAAATAAGTTCCTTGTAATTTCACATAAACATGAAGTCCTCTTTTAAAGGGTTCATAGAAGGTTTTAGCGTTAATAGTTTCTCCTAAGAGAAAGTAATTCCAATACATTAAGGTATAAAACAATTAGGTGTAATAATTAAAGACGGTGTTAGTTAGGAGAGATATTATAGAGAGCCTTTGTAGAAAGTCCCGATTTGTAGTCGAAACTCCTCCAAGGTTAGGTAATTGGAAAGTTAAGGGTTTTTTTATATAAGATAATTGTTCTTATCTACTCCTGTTTTTGCAAAATTGAAAATCTATGAATAGAAGATGTTTAGAAAAAATGTGAAGACATTTTAAAGATATTTTAAAGAAAAATGGTTTGGTGAAAAAGTAAATAAGTTTTTGGAAATGAAAAACTTAGTAATAGTTAAATTTAAAAATCCAAATTTTTATAGAAAGCTGTGAAGGTCTTTAAAAGAAAAGAGGAATAAGTTTTGAACTTAGAATTTGTAAGCTGTAAGGATGCAAGTATAGAAAGATAAAATAGTAACCAAGTACCTTTGAATTTAATAGAAACTCGAAAACCACACTTTTAAAGGCAAAAACTTTGGGATTTGATGTTTTAAAAATTTAGAAGCTTTATTTTTTGAAATGAGATGATAAATACCAAACCAAACTTTTAAATGTGAAGTAGATAGGAATCATTTCCTAGGTGTGACGGATAAAGTGTAAGGCTATAAGGGAGATAGTAGTGATTACTTTTAGATGTAATAATAGAAGTTTCTGTAAAGTGTATAGGACATTAGTGAGAACCTAGGATTGTTGCTTCATGTGCGTAGACTATAGAAGAATAGTGAAGTGATATTAGTAAGATGGTAAGACACACATGGTTAAGGATGTATATTCTTGATTTTGGAGGAACTTGGGAGGAGCATCTTCCCTTAGTAGAATTCGCTTATAATAATAGCTTTCAACTAGCATTGGAATGGCATCTTTCAAGCTCTATATGGAAGGCTGTGCGAGTCGCCTTCGTGTTAGTTAGAGTCTACAGAGAGATTGCTATTTAGTCCTGACATGGTTAGAGAGACTTCAGAGAAGATTGATTTGATTAGGAGAAAATGCGTACCTCTTATCCACATCTCTTTGATATTAAATTATGAATTTCCTATTTCCATCTTTAGTTTTGAATAGGTTCTTTCCTTTATTATACTTTAGGAGGGTAGATCTTAGGATTTAATGTAAACATGTTATTAGAACATGTTCTGTATGATGGATACTGTTAGCACCAAAATTGGTAACTAACACCCTTGAATAGAATTATGTAGAGAGATTAATGAAGAAAGTAAATTAAAATAGAGAAGTAACACGATTGAATACTAAAACAATAATAGAAACGAGAACACCAAATTTATAGTGGTTCGGCGTGATTGCCTACGTCCACTTTGAATAGAGCCTTTATTACTTTTCCAGTCACTTGAATACAGATACAATCCGTAAACAAACCACTTGAATACAAGTTTGAATAGAAAAGAAGAGAGTATAAAAAATATCAGAGTTTTCCTGGAGTTCCCAAAAAAAGGTCTCTTCAACTATACCCCTGCCCCTCTATTTATAGATGAAGACAGGCTAGATCCCCTGCGCAAGCCCATGACCTAGACAACTCAGCCCACAAGTGATGCCCCAGGACATCCGACCCAAGTACAATGAGCCACTCTGGCCGAACCATGGGTCCCTTGAGGATGACTCGAAGCAAGTGGCGGTGTGACTCAAAGCATAGAAGCGTCGACTGTATCCCCTGTGGTAACTTGTTGTCTTCTCTGATGCATACCAGACCAAGTATGCCGAGCCACCAAGACTGGGTCCAAGGTGCCGACCCATATGTGCCGAGCGACAAATGCCAAACCATGCACGACCGACCCATCTTAACCTTCTCACCACGGCCGAACAACATATGCCAAACCATGTACGACCGACCCATCTTAGCCTTCTCACCATAGCCAAACGACGAATGCCAAACCATGTACGACCGATCCACCTTGGCCTTCTCATCACAGCCGAACGACGAATGCCGAATCATGTACGATCGATTCACCTTAGCCTTCTCATCACGACCGAACGACAAATGCGGAACCATGTACGACCGACCTGTCTTAGCCTACTCACCATGACCGAGCGATACATGCCGAACCATACATACCCTTCCATAATAGCTACCTACCGATCCACATATACAAGTCGACCCAAGCGAGTTGCATCAATCCTTCATATTTCCAATCCTTTCTTGACTCAATCCTCGTTCGAGCCCAATCATATCTTCTGCAACTATCGTCCTGTAGCCTAGCCAAGTAGTTGGGTAACATTTTCCCCCTAAAGTGCGTTTTGTGAACCAACATGACGTACTTTGAATCAGCGAGTAATTCCTGCTTTTAGATGCTAACTCATTCCAAATGGTAACTGACTGTCACTTTTATTGGCCTTTTACGAAGCTCCGGGTCGCCCGAACGCGTTAGTTGAATCCCGAAGAAACTCATAAAATCCTAATACAACTTTTCAAAAGCTGAATGTATACAACTTTTCAAAGGTTGAACCACGGTAGATTTTCCAAATCCATGCTCCTTCTGGTAATATTTGTCTCTTTTCCAAGTTACCACCCTCAATCATTATTATACATATATACATTCTCATGCATACATCTCTTCTTATTATCTATATTCTCTTTATTTCAGTAAATTTCTATCTATTACAGTTAATATTTTTATTTATAATCATATATATATATATATATTTTATCTCATTATATAATTTTTTTTAAACAATGGATGGGTCGACGTACGAACGCCGAACCACGCGTTTGGTCTACCCGGAGACGTTCGGCATGCCCCCTCGTCGAACCACCGAAGTATGTCGACCGATTCCACAGGGTAAGCCCCGTTCATCTCCCTTTCTCCATATATAAAAGCCCATTCCTTCTTCTTCCCTTCACTTCTACTTTATCTCTATAAGGCCTTCTAACTTATCTTCCCTCGAACCTCGGCTACTCCTCCATCCTTATTTTCTCCTCCATAATCCAGGACGTTTGGTTTGCAATTCCGTCTGCTAACAAACCTAAATGAATTTCGATCCTAAATCTAGCGGCTCCTATAAGCTTCGATCCACTCCTATAGGTATGAATCTTTTACTCGATTCATCTCCCAAGCCAGGAGTTTTGTATGAAGCTCGAGTTCATGAGTTTTCTTCAGATTATGACTAGTAGGAGTCAGTGAATATAAAGGAGGACGAATTGGAGATAGGAACACACCTTAGGCTAGGAGCACAGTGTGGCCTTAATAGATTTCGAGGCCGGTGATGTGGAGAGGGAAAAAGAAAAGGGGTCGGCGATCTCTAGGATGTAAGTTCCTGTTGGGCATACCAAGCGAGGGAGAGTAGCTGTTAGCTTATTGGAGCAGGGCTGAATTGGCAATCTGGTATGAAGTCGTTCGGTTTTGGGAGAGTGTATGTGGGTCGGTGTCTTAGGAGACATTGTGGGTCGGTGTGTTCCAATAGCTGCCGCTCGGTGGAGGGGAATATATGACTAGGTCGGTATTCTAAGTGAGGGAGTCGTTCAGAGAGAGTATGGGTTGGTAGGAACTTAGGAGAGTGGGTCGGTATAGGCCTTGAGGGCCATTTGGTGATTAGAGAATGAGAGAGAAGAGAGTGTGAGTGGGTCGGTTGCTTCGATCCACAGAGTCGGTCAGTAGTTAGGTTTAGAGAAACGATCAGTATGGGGTATTGGGATCGGCATTGGCAACTAGAATCACCTCATCTTGAACATATCATATATCAAGACCACACATCCTAATGTATGAACACAAAACAATAAACGATGACAAGAACCTTAGCACATATACATGTAGAACTATTTTGGACCAATAAATCCATAGTTTTAACGATTGTAAATGCGAACTTAATCCAACAAAAACAAGTAATAGCTTTTGCAATATATGATGCCAATGTCTGATCCCAGGACTTCTGCTACCGATCATAGGACAAACTTCAGTGACGTTTAATGATGATGGTCTCCAAAGATGATAACATAAAGCTCCATCATGCTATATTATTCTTTAGAACTCTAATTTATCTGTACTCTTTGCTTGAATCGTCACACTAGTTCACACATAACACGGGGGAATACTTTGTTGTTATATCTGATATCTATTATCTTTCAAGTATAGCTTAAACATGTATCTATTCACACCAATCGCTTTTTTTGGAGATGTCCAAAAAATCAAGCTCCGCTACTGTTTCTGACAAGTCTAAGCCAAGTTGTCGGTAGGAGGTAGTGGGAACGTCGAGTCCATTGTTAGCCCCCATGCTTGGCATCCAAGATCCACCTGTTGCGGTTATAGGCCCGGCTCCCGATGCCGTAGATGGGACCGTCATTTTGGATGATCCCATCGACTCTCAATCATCGAAAATCGGCGAATCTTCTCTCCGTCGATTGTGTTCTATCCCCAGAATCCCCTTCGAAGACGTTCTGGTTCCTTCAGCACAAGATCGGCCTCATTTTCCTCCAACCGAATATACTGCGTGCAAGAAATTTATGTGTTGGGCCGGAAGTGTGCCACCTTTCAATTCTTTCATTCGTGAAGTATTACAGTATATAGGGATTGCTCCAGCACAACTACACCCTAATAGCCATGTATTTATTCATGGTATATGCGTTCTTTTCATGAGCATCTTACTCAGACCCTCATCTCCCGAGGATATCTGTTACATTAACCGCTTTAAGAGATGTACCGACGGTTCATCTTACATATTCCTCGAGCCACATCCCAAATGCCCAGTCCTGATGGGCGCGTGGAACAAGTTTTCTCAGTTTAAACAAGAGTGGTTCTACGTATGTTATCCTCCTGGGTTTGCGAGAAGATGGCTAGAAGGACATAAGTCTCATCTTTACCCCAATCTCTATTCTAAGGTTTGGAGTGCACCTTTTCTGAACTTCTTTCAACTCTTACAGGTATCCGCCCACGACCTTAAGGCGCCAGGTATTCTGAGGCCGTCGAAGCCATTCGAGCTACTCCCGTGGGAAATCAGGACATTAAATCTATAATTATCAGCGAACTTCTCTCGAAGTTCAGGTTACTAGGAGAGGGCCGCCGGACCAGCCTTCCAAGTGGTGACACAATAGCAAGAACGACTGCGGAAACAAGCAAAGAACAGGTTGGACCTTCGGTGCTCCCTGCTGAAGGGGCTCGCAATACTACCGAGGAAGGCGAGATCGAAAAGACTGATGAAAATATAAGTCCTGGGCCAGCACTGGTAGTCGACACAGCCGTCATTGACCAACCACCACCTCCCTCGAAAAAGAAAAAGAGTCTAGCTTATAAGCTGAAAAAGAGGAAAGTCGGCAGAACTTCAAAGGTCACGATAACTCCGATCGAGAAAAAGCCGCCTTCCCAAAACTTAGAAGGCTCATTAAAGGGCTTATCTGACTTGACCATCCCCGACGATATACTGAATTATGGCTTCAATAACCCCGAGGCTATGGAATATAATTCGCCTGCGAGAAGCGATGAAGGCGCTTAGACTCATCATCAGGGAGAGAAAACTCCAATTAGTAAAGCGACAAACACTGGTCCATCGGGGGGATGAACTAGGACACACACGAACACTTACACTTCACCATGCACTTGAATTCCATTCATTGTGTGACTCTTACTAACTCGTCCTCGTTTGGTTTTATGTGCAGGTGAAATGGGGCGTACACACGGCATTGACCGCCTTCGCAAATCCTCCATCTTTTACCATTCCGGTCGAGACTCAGGATCGGGCAAACGACGAGACAGGGACGAAAGCGGTGATAGAGACTATCGCTCCAGAGAGTCATTGTCGTCTTCCAAAAGGAGAACCCACAACCATTTTTTATATCCAAACGATCCTGCCCATCATTCGGCGTGTAGTGGGGAGAAGTCTACTAAGAAGGGCTCCCAGTCCAAAGTCACTCGCGACCAACATTCCGGCTCTTCGAGTACCAAACAATCCTGTGAGCCTTATAAGAAATCTTTGACTCCGGTTAGGCAGACTCCCCCAACCTCCGCTCACGATCCATCGATGGCGAAAAAATTAGCCGAGCTCAAGGCTACATTTCCGAAGATCTGTTTAGATGGACTGAAATTTCTCCCCGCAATCCATCATATCCCTGGAAATGTCAAACAGAGCGCCAATTCATGCAACAACGATGTATATTTTCAGCATGATGTGTTCATACACTTGGTGGAGAAAGTTTCAAAGGTCTCTATTGAACGCCAACACGAGATTGATCGCCTCAAACTCGAAGCTATTCATGACAAAGACATTATTAAGGGCCAGGATGAAGAGCTATCCTCGTACAAATATTAGCTCAAGACTACCCAGAAAAATGCTAAGGAGACAGCCGAGGAAGTTAGTCGCTTGGAGGCCACTCACAAGAAAGAACTCAATGAGGCAATCCAACGTAGCAGTGCTCTAGCTTTGGAGAAAGACTCTATCCAAAAAGAGAAAGACATTCTCACTCGACGAGTCAAGGAACTAGAGGAGCTGATCTTTAAAGAGAGAGAAGAGAAAATTGTAGCGCAGGAAGAGTCACAAAAATACTGCGATGAAATCATCGAAATACGGCTTCAAAAGACAAATGTCGATGAAGAGCTAAAAGAAGCAGCTCATGAGGAAGGCAAGAAGATAGCACTCGTAGAGGCCGACTCTCGACTCGAAGCAGCTACCGAGGCCAGCAGAGAAGAAATCAAATGTTTATTCAACCCGCTCATTGCTGAGTTCAATCCAAGATTCCTCATTCACCGTGACTTTTCTTTCTTGGGCGAGAATTATCTCGAGTCACTCGCTGAAGCATTGGACACTTTGATTAGGATTAAAAAAGTGGAGTTGGGTGTCGAAGAGATTAATGAAGAGGTTCTGGTGAGGGAAGTGCTTCGAGGCAACGAGCCCTCAGATTTATCTGCGGCGAAGGCCCTTTTCGGGGGAGGCTCTCCTGCATCAGAGGACAAAGAGGATGCCACTGGCCCGTCTGGCTTTGAGCCCCAGATTCCTCCTCCCATTGACTTGACCAAAACACCATCGCTTAATCCCCCCGAGCAAGATGTGGGTTACGATCCGGAGAAGCCTGGACTTGGCATCCACATACTATCCCCAATTCCGGAGGGTGATACTCCCAAGGCGACTGAGAGCCAAATGGAAGCGGGTACGTGAACCCACCTTCTAAAGTTCATAGAGTCATCACTTTTGGCAAATAACTGTTGTATTTTAACATTCACTTTTAGTGAATTTGTATAGGTCATTCTGACCCTGAACCAACTCCAAGGAGCGATGTCGCCATGGAGCGAGAAGAAAAAGACACTGAAGTACTCCATACCGGCGATACCCCTGGTCCTGATGCTCAAGTAATAGGGGTGCTTGAGGAAGATAAGCTTGAATATCCTTCACCCGTAGAGGGACATGATGATGTAGAATTCACAGGTGCTTCCGAGCATACTTCCTACCTTAGCATGAAGGAGCAACTGGAGGAGGAGAAAAAGAAAACCAAAGTTAAGGTAGAACCCCAGGCGGTGGAACTTGACGATCCCCTAAATAAGCCATTGAAGGTCATTCTCCCCAGTGGACCACACCTCTGGAAGTTCCCCCTCCTTCCTCGGATACCATGTTGCTTGGAAGCAAGGAGTCCAGGAGAAAATGCTCAACTAAGGAGACTTCGGAGAAGCTGAAGAAGGAAAGAAAGCCGAAGAAGTAGCTCTCGTCCGGTCATGCCTCGCTTAGCTTAAATAAGTCAAAATCATGTAGTCGTTTCCCTTTCCCTTTTTTTTCTTCATTTTGTTAGTAGTCGTTGTAGATAGACTTAGTCTTCGCACTTTTAGAGAAGTTGTAAGGAAAATATTTTTTTGAGAAGTAAATAAAATCTTGTTTCTTTGCATCCACAGATTCTCATCACTTAGCTTATAATTTAATCTGTAATTGAAATTCGGAGTCTTGCGGGTCATTTAAACTCCAGTCCGCTTTCATAGGACTTGGAGAATTTTGAATCATTTATACTCTAGTCCGCACTCTAGGGACTTTGAGATTTTTGAATCGTTTATACTCTAGTCCGCGCTCTGGGGACTCATAGTACTCTAGTCCGCACTCTGGGGACTTAGAGATTTTTTGAATCGTTTATACTCTAGTCCGCATTCTGGGGATTCAGAGTACTATAGTCCGCACTCTGGGGACTTAGAGATTTTTGAATCGTTTATACTCTAGTCTGCACTCTAGGGACTCAGAGTACTCTAGCCCTCACTCTGGGGACTTAGAGATTTTTTGAATCGTTTATACTCTAGTCCGCACTCTGGGGACTCAGAGTACCCAAGTCCGCACTTTGGGGATATAGAGATTTTTGAATCGTTTATACTCTAGCCCACACTTTGGGGACTTAGAGTACTCTAGCCCGCACTTTGGGGACTTAGAGATTTTTTGAATCGTTTATACACTAGTCTGCGCTCTGGGGACTCAGAGTACTCTAGCCCGCACTCTGGGGACTTCGAGATTTTTGAATTGTTTAAACTCTAGTCCGCCCTCTGGGGACTCAGAGTACTCTAGCCCGTACTTTAGGGACTTAGAGATTTTTTGAATCGTTTATACTCTAGTCCGCACTCTGGGGACTCAGAGTACCCAAGTCCGCACTCTAGGGACTTTGAGATATTTGAATCGTTTATACTCTAGTCTGCACTCTGAGGACTCAGAGTGCTATAGTCCGCACTCTGGGGACTTAGAGATTTTTTGAGTTGTTTATTGATCAACTTTTAGTTTTGTGTGTGCGTTCATACGCTAGACAGATTAATACAATTTAGTTTTTCTATGAAGTTATAAAACACGGAACACCGATAGTTCATAGAAAAATAGCTTCAAGCCTTTATTGATTGTAGAAAATAGGGACAAACTGAATTGTCTTATTACATGTCGGAAACAGATCAGAACAACAAAAGAAATATATACTGGAAACTATTGCTACTAAAATGCAGAAGAAATAAACTAAGTATAATAACGGCACAGATGCTCACTATTCCATGCTCGGGGGAGTGTGACGCCATCAACAGTTGCTAGCTTGAAGGTTCCTTCTCCAAGCCTCCGTTCGATGACGTAGAGACCTTCCCATGTGGGATTCATATGTGGTAGGACCGGAAAAACTTGCTTTAGAACAAGGTCGCCCACATCGAAAGTTCTTGGTCGAACTTTTTCATTATAATATCGAGCGACTCGGTGCCGATATGTGGCCGCCCTTAAATCAGCTTCTTCACATTTCTCATCAACAAAGTCCAACGACTCCAGTAAAAGATCTTGGTTCGTTCTAGGATCATAATGAGTCACCCGGTAAGAAGGAACTTCAAGTTCCACCGGTATAACAGCTTCAGTACCGTATGCCAAGGCGAAAGGAGTATGGCCAGTCGCGGACTTGTGGGTGGTTCTATAGGCCCAGAGTGCCGTCGGAAGCTCATCCACCCACCTAGCCTTCTCGAAACATTTTTTTAAGATGGACTTGATTATCTTATTTACGGCTTCAACTTGCCCATTTGCTTTAGGGTGAGCGACTGCTGCAAACCTTTTCTCAATGCAATATTTTTGGCAGAACTCTTTGAATTCTCTACTCTCAAATTGAGTTTCGTTGTCAGTAATGATAGTCTGTAGGAGACCAAAGCGACATATAATGTTTCGCATAACAAAGTTAACGACCTTTTTGGTGGTGATCATAGCTAATGGCTCCGCTTCTGCCCACTTAGTGAAGTAATCGATCGCGACCATTGCGTATTTCACACCACCTTTGGAGATCGACAAGGAGCCGATTATATCAATCCCCCATATTGCAAATGGCCATGGACTAACCATTTGCATGAGTTCCGTTGGCGGTTCTCTTCGGATCTTTGCATATTTTTGAAATTTGTCGCATCACCTTACATAGTCCGCAGCGTCCTGATTCACAGTCGGCCAATAGTATCCAAAGCGGAGTATCTTTTTGGCTAGTGCCTATCCCCCAGTATGGTCACTACATTCTCCTTCATGGACTTCTCTTAAAACCCGCTTTATCCCGTCATAGGCGATGCCCTAAGCAAGGGAATGGAGAATCCCTTCCGATACATCATTCCATCCTGTATTATATACCGTGAGGCCTTGCGAATGACTTGTCGTCTCTCGTTCTTTCTCTCGGGAAAGGTTCCATGTAGCAAGTTTTCTTTGAACGGGGTCATCCACGACGCCCTTTCAGTTTTTGTCTCTGACACAAAATCTACCTCCATCTCATTTATACTTGGGGCATGTAAAGTTTCAACGGGAACCAAGCCCATCTGATGTGCATCACCAGTGCTTGCAAATTTTGCCAAGGAATCAGCTTCACCGTTTTGTTCGAGCAAAATGTGTGTAATATCGTAGTATTCGAGGTACGCCAACAATTCTTGAACCCGGCGAGGTATGAGGCAAGCTGTTGCACCTTTTCCTGATAGTCTCCCCGTACTTGGTACACCACCAGCTGTGAGTCACAAAGGATTTCAACCGATTTCACTCCGGTAAGCTTCAGTCCAGCGATCAACGCTTCATATTCAGCTTCGTTGTTCGTAGCGTGGAAATTAAGTTTCAAAGCATAACAAATCGATCGGTTCTCGGGAGTTACAAGAATAACGCCGGCCCTAGAACAATGGTCGTTGGACACCCCATCGGTATATAGCTTCCATCGAACAGCGGGAATCACATCACTTTCACTTGGCTCGTCTGATATGGTGAACTCTACAATGAAACCTGCTAACGCTTGCCCCTGGATAGCCCTCCGTGGTAGGTAGGTGATGTCGAACTGGCTCAGCTCAATGTTCCATTTGAGTAGCCTTCCAGAAGTCTCTGGTCATTGGAGCACCTACCGCAAAAGTTGATCGGTATAAATACTGATCGGATGTGCCTGGAAATACGGGCGAAGCTTGCATGACGTGATCACCAAACGGTAAGCCAACTTCTCAATCTTAGGATATTTTCTCTCTGCCCCCGTTAAATGCTTACTAACATAATACACTGGCTTTTAGATTCGCTCCTCCTCACGAACCAAAGCTGCACTAATGGCATGCTGGGATACGACCAAGTAAACATACAACTCCTTATGGTCTACGGCCTTTGACAGAACATGGGGCCTCTCCAAGTGTCTCACCAGAGCTCGGAACGCGTCCTCACAATTCGGCGTCCATTCAAAATTTCTTTTCCCTTTCCTTATCACATCAAAGAAAGGAATACACTTGTCGGTTGCTCTGGATATAAATTGACTCAACGTAGCGACTTTCCCATTCAGGCTTTGCACTTGCTTTATAGTTATGGGTGCTTATGTCTTGAATAGCTTGAATCTTTTCTAGGTTGGATTCGATTCCCCGCGCGTTGACAATGAAACCCAAAAACTTCCCCGATGCAACACCAAAGGAACATTTCAATGGATTGATTTTCATTCCAAAATATCTAAGTATATCAAACATCTCTGGTAAGTCTCGAATGTGGTCGTTTGACTGTCATTACTTCACGAGCATATCATCCACATAGACTTCCATCGTTTTACCAATCTGGTCTTTAAACATCCGATTCACCAAATGTTGATAAGTTGCCCCTGCATTCTTCAACCCGAAAGGCATTACTACATAACAGTACAGTCCAACGTCCGTTACAAAACTGGTATGCTCCTGATCTAGAATGTGCATCGGGATTTGATTGTATCCCGAATACGCATCCATAAATGACAACAACTAGTGTCCTGCTGTCGAGTCGACCAGCTGACCAATTCTGGGCAATGGAAAACTATCTTTAGGGCACGCCTTGTCCAAGTCCGAGTAATCAACACAAGTCCTTCACTTCCCGTTTGCCTTCCTCACCAGTATGGGATTAGATATCCATTCAGGATAGAGAGCGTCGCGGACAAACCCATTGGCTTTGAGTTTATCCACCTCCTTTTTGAGAGCAGCGGACCTCTCTGGGTCCATGCCTCTCCTCTTTTGTTTCACTGGCTCATACTTTGGGTCAACGTTCAACATATGACTTACGATGGTGGGAGAAATCCTAAACTTATCAGAATGGGTCCAAGCGAAAACATCTAGATTCGCTCGGAGGAAATCAGCAAGATCCCTTATTATCGAGGGGTTGAGCTGTGATCCGATCTTCAGTACCCGTGACAGGTCATCATGGCTGACTGGAATGTCAATCGTCAGTACAGTCGGTGCCACCTTGACCTCCTTGGGTTCTTCATCATCATCTCTCGGATCTATATCTCTATAGATCTGACTGTGTTGCCAAAGCCAAGGCTCAGGTGCTACTTGTCAATTTTCAGCAACATGGATGCAGACAGGGTTGTCCACACCCTTTCTCTTCTCTCTTCGCCGGGCCTCTCTCAGCTCAGCCACATAACAATCATGACCAGTCGCTTGATCGCCATGCACTACACCAACTCCTCTGTCCGTTGGAAATTTCAAGGTCAAACACCACGGGGCCAAAGCTGCCCTAAACTCCACCAGGGTTGGTCGACCCAGAAAAACATTATACGGGGAATCAAAATCTAAAACAATGAACGATAGGATCTATACCCTCCTGCATTCACCTTCTCCTAGTTCAACTGGCAATTCAACAAAACCTATTGCATCAGTAGCTGCACCATTAAAGCTGTGAATGCGGGCTTTAGATGGTTTCAGATCCTTCACCTCCATCTTCATTTGGTCATACGCCTTTTTGAAGATAATATTAACAGAACTCCCACCATCAATGAGTATCCTTCTCAAAAGCGCTGGTCCAATCGTAGCTGAGATAACCATCGGGTCAAGGGTAGGTGCCTCCACCTGATCGACATCCCTGCTCCTGAATACTATATCATCAGTCATCATTCGCAGCTGCTTCACTGGAGTCCCATCTTCTGTGTTCGAGCAGCATTCGAAACCCGCATGCTTTAAGGAACTAGCATAGCGTTCCATTTCTTGCCAACTCTTGTCTGCCGGATGATGTCCACCGATTATCGTGTTTATGACTAGCCTTCCTCTGGTCCGAGCGGGCTCCTCAGGTCGATGTAAAGCTTGCCCATGATTGGGGTTGGATGTCCCATGTCCCCCTTCCTGTGGATTCTTAACAAACTGTTGTAACTTCTTCTGGCGAGTCAGCTTTTCTATAGCATCATGGAGGTGTCTGCACTCTTCAGTATTGTGCCCGTAGGTCTCGTGAAACCGATAATACTTTCCATTCTAATTTTGTTCCTCAATCGATTCCTTTGGGCGCAGTTTTCGGTATTGGAATGTATTACAAGTTGATAGATAAATATTCTCCAAAGATGTATTCAGAGGCATATATTCGCTATAGGTTGGGATTCTTGGCTTCCACTTTCCTGCTACCCTCTTTCGTCCGGAATTTTCTCCTCCGGATCCTTTAGACTGTTCTGGCTTATTTTGAACATTGACTTGGACCTTACCAGAGTTTTTGCCAGATTGCTTTACCATAATGTTGCTTTGCACCGCTTCCTTGCTGGGCCCTGACGCACTGCTCCGTCTTGACCACCTAGCCTCTTCCCTTCTCATGAATTGGTTTGCCTTTGAATAAAAGCATTCCAGGGTAGTCGATGGTTTGCCTGCCAGCCAATCACCAAACTCTAAGTCCGAATCTACTCCTCGCATCACGGCCATAAGGATAGCATGGTCACTCGGATTGCTAACTTCAGTAGCATCAACGTGAAATCTTTGCAAATAATCCTTCAACGACTCCCTTGGAAGCTGGATCACATTGGACAATGACATCACGTCCTTTGGGCGAGTGGCACGGATCCTAAACTGCTCCACGAACTTCGTCGCTAACTCATCAAACCTGGAGATCGATCGCAGGGGAAGTCTGGTGAACCACATGGTAGCGATTTCGGATAGGGTTATTGGGAAGCATCTGCATTTGGTCGCATCATTTGCCCTAGCCGAGTCCATGATCCACTCGTATCTCATTATGTGCTGTCGGAGGTCGGTCTTTCCTTCATAAGCCAGAATAGTAGGCATGCAGAATTTCCGAGGGTACTCAGCTTGTAGGATGGTATCTGTAAATGGAGTATGGCTCCTAGATATGCCCCAGTCATCGTTGGTTAAACCCTGATTCTCCCTCATCGGTTGCCTGACCATAGATGATAAATCCAGAGTCTGGATGGGAGGTGGCAAGTCGGTATACGTCCTGCGCACATCATTTGCCCTAGCCGAGTCCATCATCCACTCGTATCTCATTATGTGCTGTCAGGGGTTGGTCTTCCCTTCATAAGCCGGAATAGTAGGCATGCCGAATTTCCGGGGGTACTCAGCTTGTAGGATGGTATCTGTAAACAGAGTATGGCTCCTAGATATGCCCCAATCATCATTGGTTAAGCCCTGATTCTCCCTCATCAGTTGCCTGACCATAGTTGATAAATCCGGAGTCTGTATGGGAGGTGGCAAGTCGGTATCCATCCAGCGCGATTGCTCCGGCTGGTACCTCCTCGGTAGGCGATCACCTAAGTGTGCATCCCGAGGACCCACTTCACTACGACCTTGGCGAGGTGGTGGACCAGCTCTCAAGCGTGCTTCAGATCCTAAGTTTTCCACTCCAGGTTGGGAGCAACTCCTTAGGTGAAAATGATGGGCCACGGTTCCAGCTAAGGAATTTGGACCATTTCTGTTGATTTGCTCTTGGCGAGTCGTCACCAATTGCTCCGTTGCACCGGTTTGTGCCATTTTGATCCTACGACATCTACGCCTGGGGTGTTCATCGATGAAGCGGAGCTGTCGGATAATGAGTAGGAAGTAGGGCTTCCTTTAGTGTTCTGACGCTGCTGCTGAGCGATCTGGGTCATCAGGTTGGCGTTTGTTTGAATCTGCTCGTTAAGCCGTCTCCTACATTCCACGAGCTCCCTCATCAGCTCATTGAACTCTGCCCTGGTGACAACTTCTGGTTGGTTTGGGATGGTGGAGGGCTCTGCACCTACATTACCTGGCTGATTGTTGGACCCCACTTGCGGACGCTGGCGGTCTCATTAACATCCGCATTGTGGACGACGGATCTGGTACGTGGTCTTGCCAACTTAGAGTTATTCGTAGGAACTTTGAGTAGAATCTATGAACTCTTGAGAATGAACTCGGATCTCCCTCGGGGGATTTCCTCAATCCAGTAGGAATAAAGTAGATCCTAACAGCTTGAGAATGTACCGCTCTCAGTGAAAGCACCAAAATGTTAGCACCAAAATTGGTAACTAACACCCTTGAATAGAATTATGTAGAGAGATTAATGAAGAAAGTAAATTAAAATAGAGAAGTAACATGATTGAATACTAATACAATAACAGAAACGAGAACACCAAATTTATAGTGGTTCGGCGTAATTGCCTACGTCCATTTTGAATAGAGCCTTTATTACTTTTCCAGTCACTTGAATACAGATACAATCCATAAACAAACCACTTGAATACAAGTTTGAATAGAAAAGAAGAGAGTATAAAAAATAGCAGAGTTTCCCTGGAGTTCCCTAAAAAAGGTCCCTTCAACTGTACCCATGCCCCTCTATTTATAGATGAAGAATGGCTAGATCCCCTGCGCAAGCCCATGACCTAGACAACTCGGCCCACAAGTGAAGCCCTAGGACATCCGACCCAGGTACACCGAGCCACTCTGGACGAACCATGGGTCCCTTGAGGATGACCCGAAGCAAGTGGCGGTGTGACTCGAAGCATAGAAGCGTCGACCGTATCCCTTGTGGTAACTTGTTGTCTTCTCTAATGCATATCAGACCAAGTATACTGAGCCACCAAGACTGGATCCAAGGTGCCGACCCATATGTGTTGAGCGACAAATGCCGAACCATGCGCGACCGACCCATCTTAGCCTTCTCACCATGGCCGAATGACATATGCCGAACCATGTACGACCGACCCATCTTAGCCTTCTCACCAGGACCGAACGACGAATGTCGAACCATGTACGACTGATCCACCTTAGCCTTCTCATCATGGCCGAACGACAAATGCCGAACCATGTACGACCGATACACCTTAGCCTTCTCACCACGGCTGAACGACAAATGCGGAACCATGTACGACCGACCCATCTTAGCCTTCTCACCATAACCGAGCGATACATGCCGAACCATACATACCCTTCCATAATAGCTGCCTATCGATCCACATATACAAGCCAACCCAAGCGAGTTGCATCAATCCTTCATATTTCCAATCCTTTCTTGACTCAATCCTCGTTCGAGCCCAATCATATCTTCTGCAACTATCATCTTGTAGCCTGGCCAAGTAGTCGGGTAACAGAACTAGTTGTTGCTAGTGGATGCTAATGGACGCATATACTTACACTAGGCACTATTATCTCTTAGGGATCGGCCTAACTAGGACACTAGAGCATATGCATATGGATGTGTGCGCATTTGCATTTTTATTTTATTTCCATGGTTGCTATAAATGTATGATTATCATATGATTATTGTATTTGGATGATTAATTGAAGCACGCATATAGAACTATCAATTATCATTAGGAAATTGCATTCATTTGGATACATGCACGGACATGATTGCATAAAAGGAGGTCGACTAAATCAGTAGACCGCCTAATCTTTTGCATTAGTTAGGGAAATTGACACTACACTATTGCATATGTATCATAAATCGCATTAGAAAAACTTAAGGACAATGGATGTAATGGATGATGGTTGAGTAGTTGGTTGTAGAACTTGGATGAAAACATTTATTTCATTCTTCTATTCTTAGAGATTTCGGGGTTGAAATCCCTTAAGCAGGGGAGAATGTAACAACCCGAAATTTAAGCTATAGTAATTAATTAACGAATTAATTAAATAATAAAATAACTTTGTGAAATTATCAGAATTGATCCATGGGAGTAGCACCATTGTGTCCGTGGTAATTTTCTGGTCAATGTCCATATATATATATTGTCAGAATCCGAGTTAAAACGAAGAAGTTACAAAAGAAAGAAGAAATCAGGATTTCAAAGAAAAAATAATAATAATAATAATATAGGAGGGTCTGGTCGACCCAGACCAAAGCCAGGTCGACCTAGGCTAAATTAAGGTCAACCCTAGGGTCGAACCTCACTTCTTCTAGGTCGACCCGCCTAATTTCTTTGACGTTACTTTGTCCAGTTGATTCGAACACGTCATTTTGCAACTTTTCTTCAATCTTGTGCGTCCGTGCTTCCATCCAACGGTTCCCAGCGAGCCTACGATGTGGTTGCACCAGATTTAATCTTCAAATCCAACGGTCTGAGATCCACAAGTGACACTATAAATAAGACCCTAGGCCTAGTTTTTTTTGTCATTTAGATTTTCTCCATCTAGATTCATTGCCTGAGGCTGGATCCTAAAAGGAATATTTTTTCAAGGAGAAGATCTTTTTAATTAAAATATTTTATACCCTACAAGTGGATCTGGGAAGGCCAAGGAAAAGAGCTAAGGACCACATGTGAGTGTTTAAGTAATTATTTTAGACTTTTAAGTAATTTAATAATAGGGTTTCCAATAGTTGTAGTTTTTCTACAATTTTGGGATAACCTTTATGCAAGTTTATTTACAGTTTATTTTTAAGTAAAATTTAGACTTGCTTTCCCGTCTATTTTCTTTTAGCTATTCTATTTCAGTTATTTGCAAGTATGTACTATTTACAGAAATTAGATGTAAAGTAAGAAGAACTGTAATAAATTGGACATAGACTGAAATAGGCAAATTTAAGACATTTGCAAGCATAGTTATAACGTGTAATTATAACTAAAAAAGAAAATAGAAGAAATAACAGAAGAAGCTTGTTTTTAAACTTAGACCTTGGGTTAAGTTAATAAGCAAAATTATAACATGCAGGTTATAATTGGAGACAACAGAAAAGGCTTCTTTTAGAACTTATATTTAAGTTAATAAGCAAGCATAGCAGAGATAACAAAAGAGGCTTATTTTAAAACTTAGGTTAAGTTAATAAGAAAACCGAGCAGAAATAATAGAAGAGGCTTATTTTAAAACTTACACTAAGTTAATAAGCAAAGATAGAAGTAGGACCCGTACCGGCAGCATTCCCCTTGGGACACGCTTATGCTGTTTAGGGTAGATAAGTGGTCAATAATTAGAAGCTCAATTCAGGGACCCGTACCGGCGGCATTCCCCTTGGGACACGCTTATGCTGTTTAGGGTAGATAAGTGGTCAATAATTAGAAGCTCAAATCGAGGGATTTGGGCAAGGGGCGCAACTAGATTTTGTTTGTTAGGACCCGTATCGGCAGCATTCCCCTTCAGTCAGGAACTGGTGGTTTCTTAACACACTTAGGTGAGGCTGGGCATGCTTATGCTGTTTAGAATAGATAAGAGGTCCAAAGAGGGAGCAACAGATAGCGCGAGCCGGTGGTGGCGAGCGTGCGGCCTCAGTGTAGGGATATAAGTCGCTATTGAGTTCCAAAGCGCTAATCAGGGATATATGTTTCTGTTGTTTTATTTATTTTTTCTTGTGAATCTTAGTCTCTGTAAAGTTTTAGCTATACCTACAACGCACCACATCTTTTAGTGTGCCCTTTTTGGGTATACTAAGGGATGTGGGGTGTTTCAACTTGTCTTTTGCTTCAAAGTTGCAAGCAGTTTCACCAAACTTAAAGTGGGTCCTCCTAGCTTTTGGCCGATCGGTACCGAATGGTCTAAACCATTCAATACCTAGCGATTTTGCCTCTCTCTTCAATCTTGACATCTTTTGAGCTTTTTGATCCATTTCTTCATCGTTTTGAAGTCCAGATGCATCGAGATGTCATTAGGTTCAAATAATGGATAATAGTGAAATTCAGTGACAACTTCTTCCTTCTCAATCACATACACCCGAATCCATTATCCTTTCCTTAGACCCTTATGCATAAATCTTTTAAATCACAACCCCTTATTTCTACAGATGATCTCCTCTTCTACTCTTTAAATCAAGTCTCATCCATTAATACATATGCAGTTGCTGTCAAATTCAGATCCATATCTACCCCTATTGCCATAAATTTGATACCATAAGCAAACATATCCATAACCAATCGTAGCACCCTATGGATATAGCAACAACAAATATAACCACTTTACTACCACAGTGGAGACTCAGATTATCGCCTATTAATCTACCACGAGCCATCGAGATGCTTATACTATGAAAAATTCATGAATAAGCAACGAGCCTGTGCCTTCAAGCGGTCATCAAAATCCTCTCCCTCTACTTTCTACATCATCGTAAGTTGAAGAAAAGTGCTTCTAGTTTTGTTTGAAACTTATCCAACTATGCTCAGTGGTCTAATCTGACATCCCTTCATACTTAATCTTTAAAGATTGAGACTATATATTACTCACATATTGCACATTCTATTATCTTTCATCAAAATGATATTGAACTATTCACTTGCGCTAGAAGATAATACACTAAAAATATGTTTATTGGTATGTTCACTTGTTGAAAGAGAACCATCGAATAACTCATTCATTTGAACCATTTTCCTTGTGGGACTTGGTTTATATACCCATTTTTGACGTTTTGCCAAGATAATCCCAAGGAGAGTTCACACATCCACTAAATCTGGGATGAAGCTATATCCATTAAAATGTTCATTCCAAGTTCCATCAGGTAAATTTTTGGATTTCATAGTAAACTCAAGGGGCATAGAAGCCAATCTGAAATAGATTAAGGTACAGAGAGATGTCAAAGCCACACAGACAAAGAGGGAAATGCAAAGCTTGAATGTAAAGGTAGCTGTGCCGAGTTGATTCATCTCAAAAGCTATAAATAAGTGTGTATCGTTCTTTGATGCCCTCAAAGAAGTGAAAGGAAAATTTGTTTGAATGTAGGAGTGTAAGAAAGCTTTCCAAGTCTTACTTGATCACATGGAGAAACCATATGTTCTATCGAAACCTTAGAAAAGGTAGGATTTGTTTGTTTATTTGGCAGCATCTGTTCATGCATGGTACTGCCCTGATACATGAATAATCCAGAGTCCAAAGGCCAGTGTATTACATCAAGAAGTGGTTTACTAGAACATAGAGAAATTATCCAAAGTTAGAGAAGCTAGTTTACTACTTATTGATTGCATCAAGGAAGTTACATACCTACTTCCAAGCCTTTCCAATTAAAGTGCTGACTAATCAGCCTTTATGACAGGTGTTACACCAACCCATATGTAACGACCCGACATTTTGGACCATTCGCATCCATTATAAGTGTATAGGTAGACACTCATGCCGGAGTTGGATTGCTCAAAATACCGCGTTGTTAATTTAAATTGGCAAAACTGAACATATACAGTAAATAAAATTATCACAGATCACAGACATAGAGTAATAAATGCAGCGGAAATGAAAGAGATAGTAGTTCATGAAGCTACTATATAAATATATAAGTTACATCAGAGTTTACAACAGAAGAGTAATACGATACATCAGAGTTAAACTAAATACAACGGAAGAGTAACAGATACAAATCAGAATACATCACTGGAATCATCGAATATCTGAAAGCTGGATAGATAGCTGGATCTCCAAGCGAAGCTCCAACTCCAAAGGTGAGTCTCGAAAGCTGAACCACTCAGTCTGACCCGAGCGTAAAGCAAAAACACAAGACACTCGAGTCAGGATTAACATTCTTATATTAATAAATCCAACTCAAGTGAAATAGCAATTGAAATACAAGTAACTCAAAGGATGTTTGGAATAACCATCCTTTAAGGATCCGTTAAACTATTTACTATGTAATAATGTACGCTAAGTAGATAATGTCTATCAGTAATAATAAGATATCAAAATAGCGTTAAGTCATGGCCCATTCCACCCTTAACACATTTTTATTCCCAAAAGCATATACAAGACCGTAGTTTCCCCAAAACCGGAAGTCACCAGAGGGCAATCCATATACTAAAGGTACAAATCAAAATCGTAGTGGTCGCGCATAAATGGAATACAAGTATGACAAGGTACATGAGGCGATACCAACTAGGATACTAGTAGTTGCATGATCCGGACTGATGTTGGGCATAGCAGCTACTACCCCAACACCGCGAAACAACACTCCCAAATCGAGGGGTGCACCCAAATCGAATCACAAAAGTAATAGATATGGTATCGAAGAAGTGTGTCCGCTAGAGATGGCGATCCTCAATGGCCCGGCGCGGCTCCTGTTTTAGTCATGTCAAGGGTCATCCAAAATCGTTCTCTTTCTTCAGTCAACGCGTTCATCAAAACCATCCACTTCGTTCTGGATCAACACTCCGCGTTTAGTTATTAAAGTGGTTTCGGTTCAGATAGAGAGTATATCCATTACCGATCCCGGTCTCTTTAATAACTTTCGTAATTATTACACCGATTGGTCGTTTATATATTTCAAAAACCAAATCAATTTCAATTTCAAATAGAATTCGTAAATCAACATTTCATTTGTCTTTCTAAACCAATTTCCAAAATTTACGTTTCAAAACTTCCAAATTACCATTTCAAAATCTTTAATTCAATTTCAATCTTTATTTAAAACAATTCAAATATCGATTTAAATTCGTATATAAGATTCAATTCCCAAATCATTTAAATAAATTTTATTTAACATTCCAATCAATTTCAAATTCATTTATCGATTTCATTCAATATTCGTTAAGTTACTTTATCATTCAAAACAATTTCAATTAAATTTCCAATTTATTAAATCAATTTCTTAAGTTCAACTTCATTAAACAAAACTTACAATTTTGAATTAAATTAAATTCGTCAATCATTTCTTTCAATTACAAGTCTTACATTAATTCCAAAAATATCACATTTTATTTCTTGTTAAAGAAATTCAATTTCACCTATTTACTTACTTAAATGATTTTCCAAACTTAATTAATAAAGAAACTCAATTTCAATTATTACGAAGTAAAATTCACTTATTCAAAATTCAATTTAATTTAATCGTTAAATAATTCAATCTTATCTAATTATTAAATAATTCAAAACTTAATTATTAAATAATTTCAAAGTTTAATAATTTCAAACTTAAATATAATTTCAAACTTAACTCAATAGTTTCTCAAATTAAACAACATTCTTTCATCAATTACATTTTTAATAATTTGTTTCAGATTATTAAACATTACATTTCCTTTCACTTAAATTCAAATTTCAACTTCATTTCAAAACCATATTATTTATTCAAATAAAATCCTTATTTTATTTCAAAATCAAGTTATTGACCAATCGGGTTTATTTAATTTTCTATCCTAGGTCAAAGTTCAATTTTTGGGTATTTATCATTTCAACCCGATTCCAATTCAATTAAAAATCAAAGCATAACAGAGGGAACTTGCAGTGTGATAACTGGGATGGTGTCAAAGTAAATAAACAAGCAATAACAACAATCAATATCAATCCAATAATCAATTCAAATAACCCCGAAATAACCATATTAATTCGCATTGTTATTTGTACGAATTAATATAATTATTTCTAGAATCCACACTATCATTTCATGTAGATTAAAGATTATTACATTACGGTTTTTCACTTGTCATCTATTTACAATTTCATACATCATCAGTTTAAGCTACATACAATTGATGGTTCAAGGTGTAGTTAACAATCCTACGTGTCAATAAATTTAACAGTTAAAGGGGTCATATTATACAAATGTCCGTTAATCAAATTTAACATTTAATTATCCTATATCAAGTTCAATTTCATACTATTTATCAATTTAACATTAACAATTTTAACGTCCAATATAAACATCAACAATCAATCAATTATCAGCCAAACTGTATTATCATCGCATAAATAATTAACAGATAATGGTGTCAGATGTCAAAGGTGAACTGATACAGGTAATAGTATATATAACAGTGTAATTAACTAACAACAATATATTTCAATTGTCGTTTCAATTGAAATCAAATCTAATAAATAAAAGAACGTTAATCGTGAGTGATTGCTCACCTTTCGAGGTTTGAGATGGACGAGAATGGGAAGAATCGCGAATCCAAGCACGCATTTCAGAGTAAAGTACGAAGGATATGCGTTTGACGAACAAGCTGATAAATCAGAATTGATAAATGAATCAGAACCAGCCAGATATATACAGAAATATTTGTTATTTTTATTAAAATCAATACTTTAATCTAAGACAAAATTAGAATAAAATATATATCTATATATAGTTAAAATAAAACACATACTAATAATAATAAAAATCAATTTGGTCCAAAACCATTAAAATTCATGTACACATATAAAAGCAACAGACCTTGAATAAACTTACAAAACCACTATACAGGCTACCTATATGAATAACTATATATAATTTGTAAAATACCCTGTCTTACACATCTTGAAAGTAAAGTATGTAATGTTGCAATGTATAACTATACACTACGCATTATTACACGCACACGTAACCATACACTACCGTGTAAATATTATAACTAATATATAGTAAAGTCTTAGGTAATTAAGATATACCCAACATATTCTTTTCCTTCTTACGGTAAAATAGATTTACATATTATAATATATAACTGTAATACATATCAACTTGTACACAATTAATCTACACTTCGATATATGTACAAATAACCAATCGTAAACATCAATATACTGCCCAGTTAAAACTCATATAACTGTCATAAATTATTATTTTTTATTTTTTTATTTGTGAGCGAAATACATAGAACATACTGAAAATGGTTATGCGCAGAACAAGTATAAATATACTCAATTATAAGCAAGATGTCTATACCGCAAATACAACTGTAAACCAATATATGTAGAAACCCACTTCATTATAAAAGCATATATAGTAGAATATACAGTACTGTGCAATACTAGAAAGTAGAAACGTCTTTTATATATATATAATAACTAATATAACTTAATTCATAAAGCAGCAATCTTTTTAAAAATAAACATATACAGCAACATTATATAAATATATATATTAGCAAACATACTCAAAACAACATTAAAGAAAATATACATATCTAGATAGATTAAAATATTTAGTAAGCAATATGTATAAATTTCGACAACCTTTATACTAACAGTTGATAAAATCTATAAACTCTTATACTTTTATAAATTGTATACCTTTAAACTTATATAAACTAACGTATGCACTATCTAACATACATAATACTTACATACCAACAGATTTTACATATATTAAATAAATTTATTCAGACAAACAAAGTGAAAACATATATACCTCCCAAAATTTTGCTCGACTAGTACGATGACCACGCCGCTAGAAAAAGAAAGAGGAGCAGCAGTCAAGTAAAGTTTCGACATGGATCTGGAAGGAGATGTTGACAAGGCTCGACCACGAATTTTGTGGAGTAGAGTGGTGAGAGTCGGCAATGGTAGATGACGGAGAGGGAGGAAGACTGTTGAGTTTGAACATAGCAGGTCGGAGCCGGGATGTTGGGTGAGATGAACGGTTTTGAGGTGGTGCTTGGGTTTCGTTCAGGGGAGGAGGCGGAGGGGACTTCGGTTGTGGCAGTGGACGAGGAAGCGAGGTCTGGTGGCATGGGGTTTTGAGGTTCGGGTGGCTGGAAGGCAAAAAAGCGGAGGGTGACATGGTGGAAGACTCGGCAGTTGGGTTCAAGGCCGAGGTTGGTGGGTTGACTCGAGTGTGGTGGCTTTACAGACGAACAGTGGAAGGCGGAGAGGAGCACGGCCAGTACAAAGCTGGTGATGGATTGCGACTGATGGGAGGTTGTTTTGCATGAGTGGGAGCGGAGCAAGGCGCGCTGCTCGGTTGAACGATCTATAGGGTGGCTGCCGTGTGCCTTGGTCGGGGTGTAAGGTGATGGGA
This sequence comes from Allium fistulosum, assembly GCA_030737815.1. Classification (NCBI taxonomy): domain Eukaryota; kingdom Viridiplantae; phylum Streptophyta; class Magnoliopsida; order Asparagales; family Amaryllidaceae; genus Allium; species Allium fistulosum. The sequence goes on from CM060902.1 coordinate 897,115,334, forward strand.
GGTGGAGCGGTGAAGAGGTAATAGGAAATGGAAAAAAACGCATAGGGAAAACGAACAGTGGGGAGAACCAAGAGCCAGTTACGTGAATGAATATGAGAACTTATAACTTAATATAAAATAGTATTGTTTCAGCCGAAAAAGAAGTGAAAGGGTATCCCACATGCACATTGAAACCAGGAATTTATGAAAGGTAGAATTGAATTCAAGAATTATAAATGTAACGGCTCCTTGGTTTACTCCGTAGACAATAGGACTGAAGGAAACAAAAAGTTTTAAAACGGTTACCGATACGTTAGGCGTTACGCAAAGTGCAACGTGCAACGGAACTCCGAATTTTACAATCGAATATACCGTAAAGATCGGCACGACGAGACGATCAAAACGGTATATAGAAATCAGTGGTATGATCATCCGATAAAAATCGATATCGGTACCAGAATACTGCTATTTTGCAGAAAATAAGAACGACGGAGCCAAAGATGTCCGAATTTGGAAAAACGACAAACTGAAATCTTGCTCAGAAGATGGTTTAGAATTTTTCTATGTAAAATATTTTGGTTTTGAAAACGTTTTATTTTCAATGCTTTTTAACTGATTAAATTGAAGTGAATTTACGCGCGAAATAAATATTCATATTTTGGACGAAAATTTACCAATTGCTATGTTTGACTAGACGTATTCCAAATATTAAGTTTTTATTTCAAAATTTTATCGTTTAAAATTTCGCAAAATTTCAACTAATTACGTTATTAAAACGGTTGAAATTTACGGGTCGTTACACTCTCCCCCACTCAAAACTTTTCGTCCCCGAAAAGGAACGAGGTAGGAGAATAGAAACAACCAGAAAGAAAAACAGATTTGAAATACAAAATAACAATTTTTTTTAAACCATATAAATTCAAATATAAATTAATTTATATTCAATAATTTGATTTAATCCATTTGATTTCACTAAAATCAATCTCAACTATTTCTAAATTCATTTCTTATTATCCAATTATCTTCAATTTACAATTTCTAAAACCATAAATTTGAATAGTCTTTTATTATAATCAGATTTTTCCAATCAAATTTAAATTCTTCTTTATTCCAAATTACTGTTAAGTTTATTCTACTTAATATATCTTATCACATATATTTAACCCATATAAATTAATTTAAAACATAAAAATTTCGATTTAAATTAATTTACATTTATTCATTTCTTTTAAATTCAAGGTATTTTCATATGTTGATCAAATTTCAATTTATTAATTAACCTTCAAAACAAAATTTATTTTTCAATTATCTTATTATTCTATTTAACTCTATTAACATCTTTATAATCAAAATTTAGTGTATAACATTTATTATAAACACTCATATTTTATTTATAAATTCAATTTATCTTATATATTATCCAATTACATATTCAACTTCTGAATGATTTAGGTAAGTTGTATTAGAATGTAGTTGAACAATATACAAATAAAATTTTCCAAATTCAATTATTCAAGTTTAAATATTTATTCCAAATTTGGTTTTATTAATAGTTAAAATCATCCTTTAACAAAATTTAAGAATTAGATTTCCGATTAACTTAAACAATTTAGAGATATATATATATTTATATCAAATCAAATTTAATTTAAAAAATAAATAAGATACCTATATATATATATAAATCAAATTTTCTGAAGAAATTCAAATCAAAATATTTTTTTTTTCAAAACAAAACTGTAGCAAAGCTACAGAATAGTTTCTCCACTTCGAAACTCGAAAATGAATGTCGATGATGCGGCCGCCATCACCGAAATTATTTTCCAGCGACAAAGAGAAGAGCATAGGTTTCAACATTTTTAAAATTCTTTGAAAACGATTTCTATTCGAAAATACTTTCCATACTATATACTTTAAAATTTTTAAAAACCAAAGTTCGAAATCACCGGAAACTAATAAATTCTCAAATTTCTGAATTAAATTCATTTCAAATTCCAATCAATTTATAACCAAGTTTATAGATATATTTATTTATATTATGCAATAGTCGATGGTTTACAAAACAATAAATGAAAGTCAAATATTATTATTTCTGACACAAATTTATTAACAATTTAATTTTAGAAAACTTATATTTATATATAATATAATCATACAAAACTTTTATTTTATTTACCAAATTTGAAAACGATATTGTGTCAGTTTGCTCTGCTCAAGTGTTTTGGAAATCCTATCGATAGCGTTGATCAGACGAATCGATCGAAAACCCAAATCAACATCAACAACTCAAACAACACAATATATAAATCATTTTAAAATTAATTTACAAATACACTTCTTTGCTTGACGATATAGGAATGGATTTCAAAGCAAGGATAGGGATTCAAATTTGATTAATTCAATCAAAGAAAATTTTGATTTGAGAATAAGTTGGAACGAAAGATAAGATGATTATTTAACCGAATAAGGAAATAGATAATCTTATATAAATCGCGGGCAACCATAACCGGGTCGACCGTGACTTCAAGAATAAGATCGGTGCTGAATTCCGAGGTAAATCAACACTCGATCTCAAGAGATGGAATTCAGGTATAGCAGGGAATAGATAGCATCGTAAATCGAGGATACAGAAATCTCCGGTAAATCAATGCCTATTGTAAAGGAGTTTTTGTTCCTTTACGAATCATTCGAAGATTGGCGAGACCGCCGACCTATTATAGATATCATTCAAGGTGGAGTTATGAGATACTCCGGAATTAGAAGACGAATAGTGAGGGACACGAATGGATTTTAGAACCGTAGGGAACGTTCCAAAATTCAAAGGAATTGAGTCAACAGGAAGAGATTGAAACTCGAATGAGAGTGATTCCAAAATAACTGTAACGACCCGCTATTTTGGACCATTCGCGTCCATTATAAGTGTATAGGTAGACACTCATGCCGGAGTTGAATTGCTCAAAATACCGCGTTGTTAATTTAAATTTGGCAAAACTGAACATATACAGTAAATAGATATAATCACAGATCACAGACACAGAGTAATAAATGCAGCGGAAATAAAAGAGATAGTAGTTCATGAAGCTACTATATGAATATATAAAATACATCAGAGTTTACAACAGAAGAGTAATACGATACATCAGATACAAATCAGAATACATCACTGGAATCATCGAATATCTGAAAGCTGGATAGATAGCTGGATCTCCAAGCGAAGCTCCAACTCCAAAGGTGAGTCTCGAAAGCTGAACCACTCAGTCTGACCCGAGCGTAAAGCAAAAACACAAGACACTCGAGTCAGGATTAACATTCTTATATTAATAAATCCAACTCAAGTGAAATAGCAATTGAAATACAAGTAACTCAAAGGATGTTTGGAATAACCATCCTTTAAGGATCTGTTAAACTATCTACTATGTAATAATGTACGCTAAGTAGATAATGTCTATCAGTAATAATAAGATATCAAAATAGCGTTAAGTCATGGCCCATTCCACCCTTAACACATTTTATTCCCAAAAGCATATACAAGACCGTAGTTTCCCCAAAACCGGAAGTCACTAGAGGGCAATCCATATACTAAAGGTACAAATCAAAATCGTAGTGGTCGCGCATAAATGGAATACAAGTATGACAAGGTACATGAGGCGATACCAACTAGGATACTAGTAGTTGCCTGATCCGGACTGATGTTGGGCATAGCAGCTACTACCCCAACACCGCGAAACAACACTCCCAAATCGAGGGGTGCACCCAAATCGAATCACAAAAGTAATAGATATGGTATCGAAGAAGTGTGTCCGCTAGAGATGGCGATCCTCAATGGCCCGGCGCGGCTCCTGTTTTAGTCATGTCAAGGGTCATCCAAAATCGTTCTCTTTCTTCAGTCAACGCGTTCATCAAAACCATCCACTTCGTTCTGGATCAACACTCCGCGTTTAGTTATTAAAGTGGTTTCGGTTCAGATAGAGAGTATATCCATTACCGATCCCGGTCTCTTTAATAACTTTCGTAATTATTACACCGATTGGTCGTTTATATATTTCAAAAACCAAATCAATTTCAATTTCAAATAGAATTCGTAAATCAACATTTCATTTGTCTTTCTAAACCAATTTCCAAAATTTACGTTTCAAAACTTCCAAATTACCATTTCAAAATCTTTAATTCAATTTCAATCTTTATTTAAAACAATTCAAATATCGATTTAAATTCGTATATAAGATTCAATTCCCAAATCATTTAAATAAATTTTATTTAACATTCCAATCAATTTCAAATTCATTTATCGATTTCATTCAATATTCGTTAAGTTACTTTATCATTCAAAACAATTTCAATTAAATTTCCAATTTATTAAATCAATTTCTTAAGTTCAACTTCATTAAACAAAACTTACAATTTTGAATTAAATTAAATTCGTCAATCATTTCTTTCAATTACAAGTCTTACATTAATTCCAAAAATATCACATTTTATTTCTTGTTAAAGAAATTCAATTTCACCTATTTACTTACTTAAATGATTTTCCAAACTTAATTAATAAAGAAACTCAATTTCAATTATTACGAAGTAAAATTCACTTATTCAAAATTCAATTTAATTTAATCGTTAAATAATTCAATCTTATCTAATTATTAAATAATTCAAAACTTAATTATTAAATAATTTCAAAGTTTAATAATTTCAAACTTAAATATAATTTCAAACTTAACTCAATAGTTTCTCAAATTAAACAACATTCTTTCATCAATTACATTTTTAATAATTTGTTTCAGATTATTAAACATTACATTTCCTTTCACTTAAATTCAAATTTCAACTTCATTTCAAAACCATATTATTTATTCAAATAAAATCCTTATTTTATTTCAAAATCAAGTTATTGACCAATCGGGTTTATTTAATTTTCTATCCTAGGTCAAAGTTCAATTTTTGGGTATTTATCATTTCAACCCGATTCCAATTCAATTAAAAATCAAAGCATAACAGAGGGAACTTGCAGTGTGATAACTGGGATGGTGTCAAAGTAAATAAACAAGCAATAACAACAATCAATATCAATCCAATAATCAATTCAAATAACCCCGAAATAACCATATTAATTCGCATTGTTATTTGTACGAATTAATATAATTATTTCTAGAATCCACACTATCATTTCATGTAGATTAAAGATTATTACATTACGGTTTTTCACTTGTCATCTATTTACAATTTCATACATCATCAGTTTAAGCTACATACAATTGATGGTTCAAGGTGTAGTTAACAATCCTACGTGTCAATAAATTTAACAGTTAAAGGGGTCATATTATACAAATGTCCGTTAATCAAATTTAACATTTAATTATCCTATATCAAGTTCAATTTCATACTATTTATCAATTTAACATTAACAATTTTAACGTCCAATATAAACATCAACAATCAATCAATTATCAGCCAAACTGTATTATCATCGCATAAATAATTAACAGATAATGGTGTCAGATGTCAAAGGTGAACTGATACAGGTAATAGTATATATAACAGTGTAATTAACTAACAACAATATATTTCAATTGTCGTTTCAATTGAAATCAAATCTAATAAATAAAAGAACGTTAATCGTGAGTGATTGCTCACCTTTCGAGGTTTGAGATGGACGAGAATGGGAAGAATCGCGAATCCAAGCACGCATTTCAGAGTAAAGTACGAAGGATATGCGTTTGACGAACAAGCTGATAAATCAGAATTGATAAATGAATCAGAACCAGCCAGATATATACAGAAATATTTGTTATTTTTATTAAAATCAATACTTTAATCTAAGACAAAATTAGAATAAAATATATATCTATATATAGTTAAAATAAAACACATACTTATAATAATAAAAATCAATTTGGTCCAAAACCATTAAAATTCATGTACACATATAAAAGCAACAGACCTTGAATAAACTTACAAAACCACTATACAGGCTACCTATATGAATAACTATATATAATTTGTAAAATACCCTGTCCTACACATCTTGAAAGTAAAGTATGTAATGCTGCAATGTATAACTATACACTACGCATTATTACACGCACACGTAACCATACACTACCGTGTAAATAGTATAACTAATATATAGTAAAGTCTTAGGTAATTAAGATATACCCAACATATTCTTTTCCTTCTTACGGTAAAATAGATTTACATATTATAATATATAACTGTAATACATATCAACTTGTACACAATTAATCTACACTTCGATATATGTACAAATAACCAATCGTAAACATCAATATACTGCCCAGTTAAAACTCATATAACTGTCATAAATTATTATTTTTTATTTTTTTATTTGTGAGCGAAATACATAGAACATACTGAAAATGGTTATGCGCAGAACAAGTATAAATATACTCAATTATAAGCAAGATGTCTATACCGCAAATACAACTGTAAACCAATATATGTAGAAACCCACTTCATTATAAAAGCATATATAGTAGAATATACAGTACTGTGCAATACTAGAAAGTAGAAACGTCTTTTATATATATATAATAACTAATATAACTTAATTCATAAAGCAGCAATCTTTTTAAAAATAAACATATACAGCAACATTATATAAATATATATATTAGCAAACATACTCAAAACAACATTAAAGAAAATATACATATCTAGATAGATTAAAATATTTAGTAAGCAATATGTATAAATTTCGACAACCTTTATACTAACAGTTGATAAAATCTATAAACTCTTATACTTTTATAAATTGTATACCTTTAAACTTATATAAACTAACGTATGCACTATCTAACATACATAATACTTACATACCAACAGATTTTACATATATTAAATAAATTTATTCAGACAAACAAAGTGAAAACATATATACCTCCCAAAATTTTGCTCGACTAGTACGATGACCACGCCGCTAGAAAAAGAAAGAGGAGCAGCAGTCAAGTAAAGTTTCGACATGGATCTGGAAGGAGATGTTGACAAGGCTCGACCACGAATTTTGTGGAGTAGAGTGGTGAGAGTCGGCAATGGTAGATGACGGAGAGGGAGGAAGACTGTTGAGTTTGAACATAGCAGGTCGGAGCCGGGATGTTGGGTGAGATGAACGGTTTTGAGGTGGTTCTTGGGTTTCGTTCAGGGGAGGAGGCGGAGGGGACTTCGGTTGTGGCAGTGGACGAGGAAGCGAGGTCTGGTGGCATGGGGTTTTGAGGTTCGGGTGGCTGGAAGGCAAAAAAGCGGAGGGTGACATGGTGGAAGACTCGGCAGTTGGGTTCAAGGCCGAGGTTGGTTGGTTGACTCGAGTGTGGTGGCTTTACAGACGAACAGTGGAAGGCGGAGAGGAGCACGGCCAGTACAAAGCTGGTGATGGATTGCGACTGATGGGAGGTTGTTTTGCATGAGTGGGAGCGGAGCAAGGCGCGCTGCTCGGTTGAACGATTTATAGGATGGCTGCCGTGTGCCTTGGTCGGGGTGTAAGGTGATGGGAGGTGGAGCGGTGAAGAGGTAACAGGAAATGGAAAAGAACGCATAGGGAAAACGAACAGTGGGGAGAACCAAGAGCCAGTTACGTGAATGAATATGAGAACTTATAACTTAATATAAAATAGTATTGTTTCAGCCGAAAAAGAAGTGAAAGGGTATCCCACATGCACATTGAAACCAGGAATTTATGAAAGGTAGAATTGAATTCAAGAATTATAAATGTAACGGCTCCTTGGTTTACTCCGTAGACAATAGGACTGAAGGAAACAATAAGTTTTAAAACGGTTACCGATACGTTAGGCGTTACGCAAAGTGCAACGTGCAACGGAACTCCGAATTTTACAATCGAATATACCGTAGAGATCGGCACGACGAGACGATCAAAACGGTATATAGAAATCAGTGGTATGATCATCCGATAAAAATCAATATTGGTACCAGAATACTGCTATTTTGCAGAAAATAAGAACGACGGAGCCAAAGATGTCCGAATTTGGAAAAACGACAAACTGAAATCTTGCTCAGAAGATGGTTTAGAATTTTTCTATGTAAAATATTTTGGTTTTGAAAACGTTTTATTTTCAATGCTTTTTAACTGATTAAATTGTAGTGAATTTACGCGCGAAATAAATTTTCATATTTTTGGACGAAAATTTACCAGTTGCTATGTTTGACTAGACGTATTCCAAATATTAAGTTTTTATTTCAAAATTTTATCGTTTAAAATTTCGCAAAATTTCAACTAATTACGTTATTAAAACGGTTGAAATTTACGGGTCGTTACACCATAACTTTAGGAAGGCTGTTGAAGTGGAACATTGAGTTAAGTCAGTATGACATAACCTATCATCCCAAGTGGGTGATCAGAGGACAGGCATTAACTGATTTCATCGTCGAATTTACCATCTAAGATGAACAGAAGGAGGAAGATATAGAGCAAAGTTCTGATGGATATTATAAATGGACGGAGCCTCTAACGAACGTTGCTCTGAAGTAGGGGTAATCTTAATAACCCTTAAGGAATGAGTAATCTGTTATGCCCTGAAATGTAAGTTCCCTACAACGAACAACGAACAATGAGTACAAAGCATTAATAGTGGAACTCAAGCTAGTGAAGGAATTGGGAGTCAAAACATTGCATATATTACTCTCAATTGGTGGTCTATCAGGCGATGAAGTAGTTTCAAGCTAAGAAAGCAAGAATAACCCTTTATTTGATAAAGGTTGTGGAGCTGTTGAATGACATCGAGTACTACATGATAATACACATTCCCAATGAGGAGAACATGATAGTTGATTCATTAGCCAAACTGGCTAGCACTGATGATGAAAACTTATGGTATTGGCTCTAGTAGAGGTATTATCGGTTTTGAGCATTGACCAGATAGAGGCCGATTGGATCTTGAAGGCCAAAGTGGAAAACGAATCATGGATGACTCCGATCAAGGACTACTTGCTGGAGGGAACTCAAACGAATGAAGGAAGCTCTAACACAAAGTACCATGATTTATCATTCAAGAAGGAGTGCTCTATAGAAGAGGATGCTCTACTCCCCTACTACGGAGTGTTTCCGACGAAAAAGCTAAAGGAACCATACTGATATACATGAAGAAGCCTAAGGCAATCACACCGGAGGACAGACTTTATCAAGGAAGATTCTTCACTATGGATATTTTTGGTCAACAATTAACCGAGATGCGGCTGATTAAACTAGAAAATGCGATAGGTGCCAATGATTTGCAAATATTCCTAGTGCCCTATCAATAGAAATCACCCAAATGGTCAGTCCATAGTCATTTGTAGTTTAGGGGATCGACATCATCGGTGTGTTGAAAGGTGGAGCAAAATATGCTATTGTTGCAGTCGATTAATTTATGAAATAGCCCAAAGCGCAACTGCTTCCTATGATTACATAAAGAAAGTGATAAATTTCACAGTGAAGATTATCTGCCGATTTGGGATTCAGCAAACCATCATTTTCGGTAACAAGACCCAATTCAATAGTATCAAATTCAAGGATTTCAACAACAAAAACCAAATTTAAAATAGATTCGCAATTGTATCACATCCATAGATGATTGGACAGGTGGAGACGGTGAACAAGATCATCAAGTTCATTTTGAAAAAAGGACCAACCAAGGCCAAGGGCAAGTGGATCGATGAATTACCACTAGCACTATGGGCTTATCGAACGACTCACAAGTCCATGAACGGTCATACTCCATTCGCTATGGCCTATAGCTCAAAAACCTTGATTCCAACTAAATTGGAAGTACCTTCTCATTGAAAGATTCATTATGATCCTAACATGAACAAGGAACTCTTGCTCTAGTCCCTTGATATGATAAGAAGCCGACTTAAGGGTTGCTGCTCACCAAAAAAGAGTAGCATGATGACTTAATGCAAAGGTTAGGAATTCGACCTTCGAGATTGGCGATCTTGTTCTTAAATGGATCTTTCCCAGTCTAATGAATCTAGGCTTAAATAGTCAAGGTATGCTTGCCATTGACTACAAGCTTGGAGATGGAACAATCAAGCTAGCAACGGTTAGCGGAATCTCATCTCTGAAGGCGTGGAATAACTAAGACTTACGGCCCTATTTCGTTTAATTGTATCTTTGTAAATACTTAACTAAGCTCTAATGTAACATGGTAGAGTCTACCATTCTCGTGTATAAAAAATGAATTGGCTTTGGTGATTGATGGAACTTTGTTCTCAACAGCCTAACTTTGCACTGTAAACAACTTCAAAATTGGATGCCTTGCATTTTGAAAATGTAGGTGTATAAGAACCCAAAGATAGACGTCGACATACTCTTTCGATCCATTGCTAGATCATGGGAATATAATCATTTCAGGTATCTAGAGATAGATACCAATAAACTCCTTTAATCCATGATTGGAGCGCAAGAGATAAACATACTTGGGTCGATCATGATGATGCACCTTATACTTCTATCATTTGACCATTGCCAAGAGATAGGCAGGATCTAAGTCCTTTGCCCAAAGATTGGCAAGGTCTATTTGCAATGCCCAAAGATAGAAATTTTAGCCATCAGGTCTCGAAGATAGGACCCAGTAGGCGGTTGAACCTCATAATCCAAAAATGATCAACTTCTAGAGTTAGGCGAGATTGGATTCAATGATCCAGAGATAAGCATCCAAACCACCACTCACAGTAAACACTTATAATCAATGCCCAAAGATAGGCGAGATCGAGTATGGATGTATAAAGATAGATATCCAAAATGTTACTTCTTGGAAATAGGGAATGATATGAAAATCCAACCTTTCGGATGGTCAAGTGGAACCCGACTAGAGATAAGCTAAGTAAACTATGAAGTTAGCCATACAATCATGATTTTGTTTGCCAACTGAGAAATGTTTTGGCAGCAGCAAACTAAATGAAATATTAACAGGAAACCAGACAATGATGATAAGTCATTCGCATATACGTAGTTGCAGTGAATGATTACATTGCTTAGATTCAAATGCAATCACAAATAATGTAGATAAACTAAGTACATAGGCAATTAAGATAGGAGTTTGAAAAGAAAACCTATTTTATTAACAATGAACAAACTTAGCAAGAAAAAGGTGGGGCGATACCTACACAGTAACAACCATCGTACATGAATAAAAAATTAGTATGAACAAGCAAATAATAACATATCATGATCATAACTAGACATTCTTCGTCTTCCTTTTCATTTTTTCTTTCTTCTCCTCAGGAGAGATCTTTACGTGCCCCTTGCCAACATACCACCTTCCTCCTCTTCTTCCTAGATAAGTAACCCTTAGGGTTAGTATTCCAATCATAGTCGCTTTTTAGAGGCTAAGAATCATCAGCTTGGATGCTACCCGGGGTAGGGGTAAAAGCAGGAATGATGATGGATGGTATAGGTAATGAAATTGAAAGAGGAGGAAGGACTTTATCCATTTTTTCTTTCTTGATTTCTCCAATCATTTTCATTTGAAAACCTTTCATTTCTTGCATAGAAGGTCCAGTTGAATGCTTGGTGGCCCTAGTGATGACTATGTCTTCATCCCATTGGGTCACATTAGGATTTTCTATGGCCTCTTCATTCAAAGCGTGTATCATTTCGGTGTCAGGCCAAGGAGTAGGACCTACTGAATAGGCTGGAATTGGGATAGGGATGGACATGATAACTAATTTGGTCATTGTAGCTTGAGTGCCTAAAGATATGTCACCTTCAGACAAGGGGCCGAGACTAGGTGGACCTGAAACTTGGAAAATTGAAAAGTAAGGATTAGAGACATTAATTGGTGTCATGTGAGCCATATAGAGATAAAGTTAAAGATATTCCTCCAGGAGATGTGGAGATCAAAAGTGATGGAGTCCCTAAAGAACTTCCCTCCAAAATAGGAGATAAAATAAACTTCTTTTGAAATAAATCTGATTTAGTATAACCAGGCTCCACGGGATTATAGTGTATGTCAGCTGAAGGCATCAAACTAGTCGAAGTTCCTAGAATAACAATGGTAGTGGAAGTTGTAGAAGTATTAGAATGAGGAATAACCATCTTAGTGGTTAGTGGCCTTGATATGGAAGTGGAAGTGACACCAGATGCACCCGCCATTTCCATTGAAGTTTCTGCTGCAGATCCCTTAGAAACAGAAGTAGAACTCTCACCCGAACCATTGGAGCTAGGTTTGGGCTGTAACCCAGCAGACACACCAGTTTGGGAAATAATCTCAAATGCTAGAAGTAATATTCCAACCTTAAGCGCATCTATATCTTCATCCTCTAGGAGATTAAACTTTAACCCATTCTCATCAATCATAGCACCATTAGAATGCTCTCGCTCTTACCTAAGTATCTTCTCCCAGGCCATAGCTAAGGCTATATGATACCCTTTGTTGAGCCATCTTAGGTTCCCGGACTTGACAATGTTCACATAGAGTCGGACAAGAGTAGGCTCAATCTCAGCTTGACTTGATCCTCGGCTGTCTTTGCCTAGGTCTCGGCTTCCTTTATGCTAGCTGGGCATCAACAGTTCATTGTAGTACTCATGGGCCTAAGTGAGAGCGGCATCATTCTCTTACTTCTCATCTTCTAATGAAGCTTTCAATTTTTGAATCTCTGGGACCTACTCATCAATAGTCTTTAAAAGCTTTTCATTTTCCAATATAACATTATAGCTTTTGTAAGCAGCCACAACCTGATTCTACCACCTTTTTGATTACTCTTCGAAAGACTTTGTCTTTTCCTCTAACTTCTTTTTGGGAGGCGCCAAAGAGGTCTTCAGCTCATCAACTTCTCTTTCAAAGTTTCAATGTTGTGCTTTTTATCCTTCTCTATAAACTCGTTCCCTTGTAGAGCCATAATTTTCTCCTTATTAACTTCAGAGAAAGCCTCTGCAAGCCTTTTCCATGAGTAATATTGATCATACGTGTCACTTTTGTAAGCCAAGACTTATAGCCCAATGTGTCGAGGAATTTCTTTCAGGTTAGGAAGAAACTTGATCCTATCAAAACAAATTTTGAAAAAGCCTTTTTCATGGATGCAAGTTAAGGATTCAAGACGGTTTTGGTCATTGCAGCTAAAATAGAAATAGGAAGTTGGTCTCTACTGTGGCTTCATCTAGAAGGGTCAGAAGACAGAGACTCGGATGGACAAGTAGATTATCTAGGCTTATGAGAAGATATTATCGATAGTGTTACAAGTGGAATCGAAGCTAGTATAATAGGGATTTTAATTGAGGGGATGGGATCAGATCTCTTCGAATGTCTATCCAGGCTCTGTGACAATGGAGAGCGAGCCCTGTGCTGACACTACAACAAAACAGTCTTTTTACAACGGGCAATGCCCGTTGTAATATGGTTTTCGCAACGGGCATGTGCCCATTGTAATAGGCCTCGTTGTAATAGAGCCACCACATTTTACAACGGGCAAAGCACGTTGTAAAAACCTTTGCAGTATACCTTTTTACAATAGGTATTGACCGTTGTAAAATACCTATTTAACAACATGTATTGACCGTTGTAAAATACCTATTTAACAACGTGTGTTGACCATTGTAAAAATCTTATATAACAACGTGTAGTGACCGTTGTAAGAAGCTCATATAACAACGCACATTGCCCGTTGCAAAAAAAAACAGAGAAATTGTGCAACATGTATACAGATTATACTCACAATTGCAAAAAAAACTAAAACAAATTATACATTCACATCCTTTTAACTCATTAAAAATAACAGTCAAAATCATCTTGTAGCTAGTTGTTAATACAAATTTCAATACACATTCAATAACAAAGATCTGTCACCAATTCGTTAACCAGATCACTAACTATCCCATTCTCAATCTATACAATGAACTCTAACATTTCGACCTCAAACTCCCACCACAGTTTATATGGATCTCTGGTATATTTTTTAACAGTGGCATGCATTGATTCACCGACCATGTCTTTCCATACATTGCTTCACACACCAATCATCTGCAGAAGCTGCAGCACATGAAACCCTTGGAAAACGGAAAACACCAGCATTTTTTGATAATTCATGTTCATCAAGATCTAGAAGAGAGAATCTACGGACGACCTTAATGGTTTCTCCTACTATGTAAACTTTAAAAAGAACACCACCTGAAATCATAGTTAACATTTTGTTGTCAGTGTACATGTTTCACAAGCTAAGAGCTTGAACAACTAAACGCAGGTAACATACCATGATTAACAAACTCCTGGAGAATCAATGGGACTTAGCACTTAATGGTTTAACAACTGCAAGATCGGTAGCATCAAGAGAACCTTGAGAATGTTCAATGTATGCATGATTTTTATCGAAAATTTAAAATGTTGCAACTACACTGTATAGTAGTATAATTTTGCAGGTACTTTAGAAGGATTCTATTGCTTTTTTGTACTATTTTTGTTGCATTTATCGGATAATTACTGTATTTTACTTTTTGTCCATATTGGGCTTTCCATGTATATTATCTTTTTCTGTATTTTATGAGTTGCCGGAGAAATGAATTGAATTCTCTCCCCGTTGTATTTTAAGATATACATCATATTATTTTCCTTTGTTTATTCCCAAAAAAATTTCTTCCTACGTTTTGACAAGGCAACAACTTTTGTGGGTAAATAATAATATTATTATTATTTTAGCAAAATACGACAAAAACATAACTACAAAGAATGTCCAATAGCATATAAGAAAAAAAACCATAACAAGATGAAGAGAATTAAGAGGTTCCTTTACCTAATGGTAGTGATAAACCAGCCTTAGACACTGCATCTGGAATAGACAATGACTCTTTGGTGATAACCAGTTGTTTGGGAACACCAACTTCACCTGTGATTATTAAAAATATATGCAACCAACGTTAAGCACCAATACATGACTACCTAATATATTTTTGATCTAAGTATAAGGATACTTTCAAACACTATCTTATATGCTTAGGAGAATAATCCTTACTAAATAGGTTGAATATACTACACATAACTTGAAATAAGTACATACAACAGATAATTACACTAATAATCTTACAAAACTGAAATGTTCATGTGAATTACCCGAAGGCATTAGATAAGTTCATATCAGCTACATCCTGAAGCATTGACTGACGATTATGTAAATGTTGTATAGCATCAGGAGGATCAAGGACGGTCACTTCTGGATGTCTTTCCTGATAATCCTTCAATGTTAGAAGTAATAAAGCCATAAGTATATGCATTATTGTAAGCTTTCATATAGGTACAAACAATATAGATGCTGAAAAAATAGTTGATTTGATTATGGTAATTTACCGAACCATTGAACTTGTACTTCTTCACTAAATCCAACTCATTGTTATAATAAAGTGAATACGGTAATGAACAAGACTTCTTGTTGTTGTTGGTGGTGGGGTGTGTGTGTGTCTGTCATTTTGAATTAACACAGCAATTAAATAGCATGCATAAAACAGTGAAAAGATTTATTTTCGGAGGAAGGGTTGCGGAGGAGGAAGGGTTAAGGAGGACGAATGGTTGAACGGAGGGACAATGGTGGTTATTTCATGGTCGGAGTAGGAAAAGAAGTGAATTTAGGTTTTAGGTTTATAGATTTAGGGATTTTAAGGATATCTGTATTGAAGCCGTATTTTGAAGAGGGAAGATAAAAATGTAAGTGGGAAGTTCATTTTACAATGGTCAACCATTACAACGGGCCAGAATGGACCGTTGTAATAGCCTTCTATTACAACGGTCATCCATTGCCCGTTGTAAAAAGGGCGTTGTATAGCCTTTTATTACAACGGGCCAGAATGGACCGTTGTAATAGCCTTCTATTACAACGGGCATCCATTGCCCGTTGTAAAAAGGATGTTGTAATATGCTATTTTTGTTGTAGTGTGAGAAGACGAAGTTCTACCATACCTCTCTACGACAATCGTCATGAAGCTTGTAATCTCTATCTCTCCTTGCATGTTCCCTTATGTGATGCCTACTGAGTCAGACTCGTAAGATGACTCACAATGATGGCTCAACGTGCTAGGCATTTTATACTCTCGTCATAGCAGCGAGCTCATCAAAAAGATGTTGGCGATCCATGGAATCTAAAAATAAAGTACATTCAAGTTAGTATTGGGAAGATCGTAGAACACATGTAGTGCAAATGTGTAGTGATTCAAAGTGTTGTGAAGTGGTAATGTGTCCTAATGTCCCCCACGGACCATGGTCTTGAAGCTTGCAAGCAGGGGTTATCCCCCTACACCAATAGTAGGTACGTCGGTAGGCAAGCGAATGGGTTAGTCGATGTCACTGATGATGATGTTTTCAAGATTGAAAGTGGTTATTCTATCCAGACGCTCCCGAAAGATCCATATATATCTCTAGATGGAGGGATCCATGTCTCTTATGTTACCGAACCCGAAGGTGGTATGAAACCAAGTGGGATGAAATAATCTTTAACTTTGGAAGCTGAGGAATAAGTAGCACTCGATCATCACTACCCATCTCACCAGTAGATTCATGGTCAAAGTTAACAGCCTCGTCATCACCCTCATCTTCATTGTTATCATCACCACCATTATCATCGCCTTCTTCTACGGTGATGTTCGCATTCCTATTTCCCCCATACTCTCTTTTAGATTGACTTCAGGATCTTGAATAGGGGGAACATCTGCATTTTCCTCATCCTCAGCAGCATGTTGGGCACCTTCATGAACATTTGGTGCAAGGCCTAAACTGCGATTGCTGTCTAAGAGGTTGAATTGCCACATTCTCTCATCTGTTAGCAATTATCTTATCTCCCGTCCTCCTTCGGGTATGGCAAACAGAAGTCAAAGGATACTCACCAAGGTCAAGCTGCCAAGCCTTCTTGGGATATCTGAGAATTCATAAACTAAAAATTTTAACAACATAGATGGACTAGTGCCATGGAAATGGTGTATGATAGTAAAACTTACATCTAGACAGCCATTTCTATGAAAATCCAAAAGGAAAACAGATGAAGAAGTAATCTTCCTTGTAATAGCTAAGCTTGTTAGAAATACCGAGGATGACGGATAGCCTGTGGATGGCTCTAGATAGACGAGAGAGATTTCCCTTTCGTCTCTTGAAAGCATATAAGTATCGAACATCCTCTAGTGTTGACACCCTGCCCAAATGTTGAAAGATCATATACATGTTGTTTAATGAAGCATAACTATTCAGGTGAAGATGGAAAGGGGCAAGCCTTATGTACTTGAGTACGATCTTAATGAAATGATTGAATGGAGGGACACACCCAGATAAGCACATTTACCTGTTACATGCTGTATAACCCTCAGGTGGATTATGGGCCCATCGATAAGGCTGTGGAATAAGAACATCTTCAAAGAAAATGCCATGCCTATCACAAATCCTTGCAATGGCTGCTCTACTGAGCCTTGATGCTAGGGAGATCGGGGGGTTATCAAGGATTATAATATCCTCAAGATCAAACATCTGGGGAATTTCCTGCAAACTCTTCACCTGCTGTTACAAAAGGAATGATCTTTAAGGATATTCTTGCTGGACGACGAGGTGGCTAAGGCTGAAAGGATGAGGAAGTTGATGGCATAGAAGATGTTGAGGGAGACTTTGAATCCAACTCTGTTGCAAGCTAACTATCTTAGATGCGAATAGACCCACAATCATCACTAATTTACGTAAAGGTCTTCTACAATCCATAACGACTGAAAACTTCACAGATGAATAAGTCCAGATAGAATTTATCTGATATTCCAGTGTTGAAATAAAACCCTGTACGACCACTGCATAAGACACAACAGATGTCAATGTGTATTGACCGATTAGATCTTTGTAACGACCCGTAAATTTAACTGGTTTTAATAACGTTATTAATTGAAATTTTGCGAAATTTTAAACGATAAAATTTTGAAATATAAATTTGATATTTGGAATGCGTCTAGTTAAACATAGCAACTGGTAAAGTTTCGTCCGAAAATATGAAAGTTTATTTCGCGCGTAAATTTACTTCAATCAGTTAAAAAGCGATGAAAATAAAATGTTTTCGGAACCTAAATATTTTTACATAGAAAAATTCTAAACCATCTTCTGAGCAAACGTCATTTTTCGTTTTTCCAAATTCGCACTTCTTTGGCTCCGTCGATCTTATTTTTCTACGTTTTTCTTGCATTTTCCGCCAGTAGAAAAATTCAAATTTTTATAATTCAATCATACTGCTAATATCTATATATCGTTTTGAACGTCTCGTCGTGCTGATCTCTGCGGTATATTCACTTCTGTGTTTGAAGTTTCGGTACGTGACGAAACCGCGGAATGGATGCCCGTATCGGTTATGAAATTTCAACTCTCGGCTTCATTTGTCTTTTTTTAATCATCTACCGTGAAAAAGAAAACCAATAGCCTTTACTTTTAAAGTTCCAAGTCATTGCCTCCTGACTCTTGCTATCCTTCTTTGTTCAACGTATGGTCATTGCATTTATTTGCCTTGGAAACAATAGTTTATTAAAATATTTTATAACCTTGCCTGTACGTAGCCATACCTCTCTTCTTCCTCTCGCAGAGCCGGCTTTCCCTTTGTTAATAAAAAAAAAAGAAGGCACAGCCGAACCCAAATTTACCTGCTCCTCTTCATTTTGCTGCGCATTTTGCCGTGTCCGTCGACCTAGCTATTTTCTCCCTACGCCTGAAACCTCCATCGTGTACTCACCATCATCAGCTCTTCCTCCCTTCGCTGACCCCATCGTGCCACCCAAAAGCAGCAGCCGCCGTCATATCTCCTCTAGATAGGTATATATATGAGTTACAGTATATTTTGATAAGGTATTAATTATGTTAGACTATTGTTTACAGCAATACACCTATTCGTATATATGTATAAAACATATGTTTTATGTGGTCTACTGATTGTATATATGTAACTTATACAAGTTAGTTGGATTTATTAAGTGGATACAATAACAAAGCAAATTCACATTGTTTAAAATAATATTGTTATATATTTGTTAGTTACAATATGATGTGCATAACTTCACAAGATGAATACCATATGCGTATAGGTTATATAAGTTGTATATCAACTAGTATTATTATATGTATATTTCGGTAGTGTATATATTTATACAAATCATGTTTTTTTTACATCCTGGTATGTTATGTTTAGATCTTTTATATATTTAATTCTGTTAACCTCTGTGTTGCAGCTAATTTTTATACCATGTTTATATAGTAGTTTATAAACTTTGATCTAATAGTATATATCAATCTATATGTGGTTGCTTCAGCAGTACTATGTTAGTTATGTATAGGCGTATTGTCCTCTTTCAATAGCTACAGTTTTAGTTTCCCAAGTTTAGTTATCTTGATTTTTTTTTTCTGAACAGCAGTTAGACTTCATATTCACGATATCATATTTCACTCGTGTTTTATCGGAATGGGTTGATTCTATTTTTAAAAAAAAGTCGAAGTTACCTAGTCTATGCCTGTCAAATTTCAGCAAAATCCGACATCGTTTGATTAGTGGTCGAGGATCTGGAAGTTAGACCCAAGCAGCTGTTCTTTTGTACTTGAAATTATTTTACACTACTGCAAACACGACCTGAGTTCATGTTTGACGCATCGTATCTCTTCCTTCTTACGTCGGAATACAGTGATTCCCTTTTTTTTAAAAGATAAAGTTTCCTACTTTCTGTATATAAATTTTTAGCTTCATACGAGGTGGTTCAGTCCTCTGTTTCTTACCTGAAAGTCAGACCCAGAGGGGTTTTCAGACCTGAACATTTAACAGTCGCAACATGGCCTGACTCTATGTTCGTGACATCGTAACTTTTCTCGCCTCTTGTCCAAATCAAGTGATTCTTTTGCAGTTTAAAATACAAGTTTTGATCTTTATTTATACCAAATTTCAGACCATTTCGATCTCGGTAGCACATAGAATTATATTGTTAAACTTTGACGCAGGACATGTTTTTTTATTTGTTACTGTTGAATGTTTTGATTTGATTTCGGCAATTCCTATTTAACTGTTTTGCTCATCGATTCGTGCCAATCTAGTTTATTTCGGAAGTCGTGCTTGCAACTCGTAACTCAACTTCGTTGTCTATTCTCGCTCCCTAGCCTCGAAAGGTGAGCAATCACTCACGATTAATGTTCTTTTATTTATTAAATTTGATTTCAATTGAAACGACAATTGAAATATGCTGTTATTAGTTATTTACACTGTTATATATGCTATTACCTGTATCTGTTCAACTATGACATCTGACACCATTATTTGTTAATTATTTATGCGATGATAATACAGTTTGGTTGATAATTGATTTTTTGTTATTTTTATTGGATGTTAAATTGTAATGTATAAAGTGATAAATATTATGCAATTGAATTGGACGTAGGATAGTTAAAATTTGAAACGACACATGTGTAAATTTGGTTAAATGACATTGTATAATATGACCCCCTTTAAATGCTAAATTAATTGACACGTAGGATTTGGTTAATTACACCTTGAACCATTGAATGTATGTTGTTTAAATTGATGATGTATAAAATTGTAAATAGATGACTTGTGAAGAACTGTAATGTAATAATCTTTAATCTACATGAAATGATAGTGTAGATTCTAGAAATAATTAAATTAATTTGCATAAACAACAATGTGAATTAATACGATTATTTCGGGATTATTTGAATTGATAATTTGATTGATATTGATTGTTGTTATTGCTTGTTTATTTACTTTGACACCATCCCAGTTATCACACTGCAAGTTCCCTTTTGTTATGCTCTGATTTTTGAATTGAAATGGAATCGGGTTGAAATGATAAATACCCAAATGAACTTGACTTAGGATAGAGAATTAAATAAAACCCGATTGGTCAATAAATTTGATTTAAAAATAAAATAAAGATTTTATTTGAATAAATAATAAGGTTTTAAAATGAAGTTGGAATTTGAATTTTTGAAAGGAAATTGTTAATATGAAATAATCCGAAACAAAATATCAACATAGTAGTTGATGAAAGAATGTTGTATAAAATTTAATTATTTAGTTTGAAATTATTTAACAATCAAGTTTTTGAAATTATTTAATAATTAAATAAGATTTAATCATTTAATAATTAAATGAAATTGAATTCTTGATATGTGAAATTGAACTTCGTAATAAGTGAAATTGAACTTCTTTAATAAGTAAAGTTGAGTTATGAAATAAACTAAGTTTTGGAAATTTGTCTAAATCAAATAAGTAAATAAGTGAAATTGAATTTCTTTAACAAGAAATAAAAATGTGATTTATTGAAACGAATGTAAGACTTATAATTTAAAGAATTGATTTGACGAATCTAATTTAATTCAAATTGAAGTTTTGATATAATGAAGTTGAACTTAAGTAATTGATTTAATGAATTGGAAATTAAATAGAAATTGTTTGAATGACAAATCTACTTAATGAATATTGAATGAAATCGATCAATGAATTTAAATTGATTTGAATGTTAAATTAAATTAATTTAAATGATATCGGAATGAAACTTATATACGAACTTGAATCAATATTTGAATTGTTTTAAATAAAATTTGAAAGTGAATTATAAGATTTTGAAATTATGAATGTGGAAGTTTTGAAACGTAAATTATGGAAATTGATTTAGAAAGAGGAATGAAATGTTGGTTTACAAATTCTATTTGAAATTGAATTTGATTTGGTTTTGAAATATATTAAACGACCAATCGGTATAATAATTACGAAAGTTATTAAAGAGACCGGAATCGGTTAGGGACATACTCACTGTCTAAACCAAAAACCACTTTAATAACTATACGCGGAGTGTGATCCAGAATGAAGTGGTTGGAATGATGTACGTGATGATTGAAGAAAGAGAACGATAATGGATAGCCTTGACACTTGTGTCAAATTGGAAATGACTAAAACAGGAGCCGTGCCGGGCCAAATGGGGGTTAGCTACCTCGAGCGAACACACTTCTTCGAAAACTACTCATTACTTGTTGTCGATTGGTGCACCCTTGATTTTGGGAGTGTTGTTTCGCGGTGTTGCGATCGCTGCGGCGATGCGTTTTCACCAGTCCGGATCAGGCAAACGGTAGTTTCACTACCTGGGGTATTGCCTCATGCGCCTTGTCATACTTGTATCCCTTTATACGCGACCACTACGATTTGTTTTGCGTTATACCTATGGAGTACTCCCTGATATCCCACTAGTTTACGGTGGAGTTTACAGTGCTGTATAAACTATGACGCTTGTATAAAATGTGTTAAGGGGAATAATGGTAACGCCTTAACACTATTTTGATATCTTATATTACTGATAGGCATTATCTACTTATCGTACCCTACTACATAGTAGATAGTTTAACGGATCCTTAAAGGATGGTTATTCCAAACATCCTTTGAGTTACTTGTATTTCAATTGCTATTTCACTTGAGTTGGATTTATTGATATAGGAATGTTAATCCTGACTCGAGTGTTTTGTGTTTTGCTTTATGCTTGGGTCAGACTGAGTGTACCAGTATTCAAGACTCACCTTTGAAGTTGGAGCTTTGCTTGAAGATCCAGCCATCTATTCTGCTTTCAGTATTCGATGATTCCAGTGATGTATTCTGATTTGTATCTGATGTGTTGTACTACTCTTCCATTGTATCTGGTTTAACTCTGATGTAACTTATACATTTATATAGTAGCTTCATGAACTACTATCTCTTTTATTTCCGCTGCATTTATTACTCTATGTCTGTGATCTGTGATTATTTATTTACTGTATATGTTCAGTTTTGCCAAATTTAAATTAACAACGTGGTATTTTGAATTATTCAAGTCCGACATGTGCGGATGCGAATGGTCCAAAATAGCGGGTCGTTACAGTTGGTATCAGAGCTATGGTAT
This sequence comes from Allium fistulosum, assembly GCA_030737815.1. Classification (NCBI taxonomy): domain Eukaryota; kingdom Viridiplantae; phylum Streptophyta; class Magnoliopsida; order Asparagales; family Amaryllidaceae; genus Allium; species Allium fistulosum. Next base: position 897,138,171 of record CM060902.1, read on the forward strand.
CTCTAGGAAAAACTTAGTATATATGGTAATTGTATTTACAGAATCACTTTCATCCAAGTTTGAACCTCGTCCTTTTTGACTCGATTCCTCTGAATTTTGGAACGTTCCCTACGGTTCCAAAACTCATTCGTGTCCCCCACTATCTGTCTTCTCTTAATTCTGGAGTATCCTATAACTCCACTTCGAATGATCTTTATAATGAGTCGGCGGTCTTGCCAATCTCAAATTGACTTATAAAGGGTGAAACTCCTTTACAATAGACATTGATTTACCGGAGATTTCTGTATCCTCGGTTTACGATGCTATCGATCTCCTGCTATACCCGAATTCTATTTCTTGAGATCGAATGTAGATTTGCCTTGGAATTCTGCATCGATCTTATTCTTGAAGTCCCGGTCGACCTGGTTAAGGTTGCCCGCGATTTATATAAACTTATCAAATCTTTCTACTTTGTTATTTAATCATCATATCTTTGTTTCGAACTAATCTTCGAATCGAAATTCTCTTTGATTTGAGTCCATCAAATTTGAATCTCTATCTTTGCTTTGAAATCTATTCTTGTATAGTCGAGCGAGAAGTGTATTTGTAAATTAATATTTAAAATGTTTTAAAATTTATTGTGTTGTTTGAGTTGTTGATGTTGATTTGGGTTTCCGATCGATTCGTCTGATCAACGCTATCGATAGGATTTCCAAAACACTTGAGCAGAGCAAACTGACATAATATTGTTTTCAAATTTGGTAAATAAAATAGTTTTGAATGATTATATTATATATAATTAAGTATAAATTTTCTGAAATTAAATTGATAATGAATTTGTTGTCTGAAATAATAAAAATGAATTTATAAAACTTGGATATAATTTGATTTAGAATCTGAAATGTATTTAAATCAGGAATTTGAGAATTTAAATTTTCGGTGATTTCAACTTTGGTTTTTAAGTTTTAGAAGGTACATTATTTTCGAATAGAAATTATTTCAAAGAAATTTTAAAGTTTTAAATCAGTGCTCCTCTCTTTGTCGCTGGAAAATAATTTCGGTGATGGCGGCCGCATTATCGACATTCATTTTCGAGTTTCGAAGTGGAGAAACCATTCTGTAGCTTTGCTATGGATTTGTTCGGAAAAATATTTTAATTTGAATTTCTTAAGTATGACTTGATTTATATATATATGGGTATATTATTTTAAATTTAATTTGATTTAATATATATAGTATATACATAATTATTTCTAAAGGGTTTGAAATTAAACGGAAATTAAATTCTTAAAAATCATGGTAAAAGATGTTTTCAATTATAAATAAAGCTAAATTTTGAATAAGTATTTAAACTTGAAATAATTGAATTTGAAAAATTTATTTGTATAGTACTAAATTGCATTTCAAAATAACTTACCTAAATTATTCAGAAGTTAAAATGTAATTGGATAATATAGAATATAAAATAATTTTATAAATAAAATTTGAGTGTTTATAATAAATGTTATGCACTTAGATTTCAATTATAAAAAAATGCTAATAAAGATGATAGAATAATAAGTTAATTGAATGAGATAAATAAAGTAAATTTTGTTCTGAAAGAATTAACAAATTGAATTGAATCAGCTTAATGAAATACCTTGAATTAAGATCAATTATTGAATATTAATTGATTTAAAATGAAATTTATATGATTAGAATTAACGATTGAACTAACAAATTTAAATCGAATGACTATTTATTGATTTAATATAAATGGATTTAACCAAATATATATATATATATATATATAAATTAATTTAAATTGAAATTTATATGGTTTAAATTAATTTATATGGGTTATATATATGTGATTAGATATATTAAGTTGAATAAATTTAACAATAATTTGGAATAAAGAAGAATTTAAATTGCTAAAAAAATATGATTATAATAAAAGACTATTCAAATTTATGGTTTTAGAAATTGTAAATTGAAGATAATTGGATAATAAGATAATGAATTTAGAAATAGTTGAGATTGATTTTAGTGAAATCAAATGGATTAAATCAATTATTGAATATCAATTAATTTAAATTTGAATTTATATGGTTTAAATTAATTGTTATTTTGTATTTCAAATCTGTTTTTCTTTCTGGTTGTTTCTATTCTCCTACCTCGTTCCTTTTCAGAGACGAAAAGTTTTGAGTGGGGGAGAGTGTAACGACCCGTAAATTTAACTGGTTTTAATAACGTTATTAATTAAAATTTTGCGAAATTTTAAACGATAAAATTTTGAAATATAAATTTGATATTTGGAATGCGTCTAGTTAAACATAGCAACTGGTAAAGTTTCGTCCGAAAATATGAAAGTTTATTTCGCGCGTAAATTTACTTCAATTTAATCAGTTAAAAAGCGATGAAAATAAAATGTTTTCGGAACCTAAATATTTTTACATAGAAAAATTCTAAACCATCTTCTGAGCAAACATCATTTTTCATTTTTCCAAATTCGGACTTCTTTGGCTCCGTCGATCTTATTTTTCTATGTTTTTCTTGCATTTTCCGCCAGTAGAAAAATTCGAATTTTTATAATTCAATCATACTGCTAATATCTATATATCGTTTTGATCGTCTCGTCGTGCTAATCTCTGCGGTATATTCACTTCTGTGTTTGAAGTTTCGGTACGTGACGAAACCGCGGAATGGATGCCCGTATCGGTTATGAAATTTCAACTCTCGGCTTCATTTGTCTTTTTTTAATCATCTACCGTGAAAAAGAAAACCAATAGCCTTTACTTTTAAAGTTCCAAGTCATTGCCTCCTGACTCTTGCTATCCTTCTTTGTTCAACGTATGGTCATTGCATTTATTTGCCTTGGAAACAATAGTTTATTAAAATATTTTATAACCTTGCCTGTACGTAGCCATACCTCTCTTCTTCCTCTCGCAGAGCCGGCTTTCCCTTTGTTAATAAAAAAAAAAGAAGGCACAGCCGAACCCAAATTTACCTGCTCCTCTTCATTTTGCTGCGCATTTTGCCGTGTCCGTCGACCTAGCTATTTTCTCCCTACGCCTGAAACCTCCATCGTGTACTCACCATCATCAGCTCTTCCTCCCTTCGCTGACCCCATCGTGCCACCCAAAAGCAGCAGCCGCCGTCATATCTCCTCTAGATAGGTATATATATGAGTTACAATATATTTTGATAAGGTATTAATTATGTTAGACTATTGTTTACAGCAATACACCTATTCGTATATATGTATAAAACATATGTTTTATGTGGTCTACTGATTGTATATATGTAACTTATACAAGTTAGTTGGATTTATTAAGTGGATACAATAACAAAGCAAATTCACATTGTTTAAAATAATATTGTTATATATTTGTTAGTTACAATATGATGTGCATAACTTCACAAGATGAATACCATATGCGTATAGGTTATATAAGTTGTATATCAACTAGTATTATTATATGTATATTTCGGTAGTGTATATATTTATACAAATAATGTTTTTTTACATCTTGGTATGTTATGTTTAGATCTATTATATATTTAATTCTGTTAACCTCTATGTTGCAGCTAATTTTTATACCATGTTTATATAATAGTTTATAAACTTTGATCTAATAGTATATATATCAATCTATATGTGGTTGCTTCAACAGTACTATGTTAGTTATATATAGGCGTATTGTCCTCTTTCAATAGCTACAGTTTTAGTTTCCCAAGTTTAGTTATCTTGATTTTTTTTTCTTTTCTGAACAGCAGTTAGACTTCATATTCACGATATCATATCTCACTCATGTTTTATCGGAATGGGTTGATTCTATTTTTAAAAAAAGTCGAAGTTACCTAGTTTATGCCTGTCAAATTTCAGCAAAATCCGACATCGTTTGATTAGTGGTCAAGGATCTGGAAGTTAGACCCAGGCAGCTGTTCTTTTGTACTTGAAATTATTTTACACTACTGCAAACACGACCTGAGTTCATGTTTGACGCATCGTATCTCTTCCTTCTTACGTCGGAATACAGTGATTCCCTTTTTGTTTAAAAGTTAAAGTTTCCTACTTTCTGTATATAAATTTTTAGCTTCATACGAGGTGGTGCAGTCCTCTGTTTCTTACCTGAAAGTCAAACCCAGAGGGGTTTTCAGACCTGAACATTTGACAGTCGCAACATGGCCTGAGTCTATGTTTGTGACATCGTAACTATTCTCGTCTCTTGTCCAAATCAAGTGATTCTTTTGCAGTTTGAAATACAAGTTTTGATCTTTATTTATACCAAATTTCAAACCATTTCGATCTCAGTAGCACATAGAATTATATTGTTAAACTTTGACGCAGGACATGTTTTTTTATTTGTTACTATGTTGAATGTTTTGATTTGATTTCGGCAATTCCTATTTAACAGTTTTGCTCGTCGATTCGTGCCAATCTAGTTTATTTCGGAAGTCGTGCTTGCAACTCGTAACTCAACTTCGTTGTCTATTCTCGCTCCCTAGCCTCGAAAGGTGAGCAATCACTCACGATTAATGTTCTTTTATTTATTAAATTTGATTTCAATTCAAACGACAATTGAAATATGGTGTTATTAGTTATTTACACTGTTATATATGCTATTACCTGTATCTGTTCAACTATGACATCTGACACCATTATTTGTTAATTATTTATGCGATGATAATACAGTTTGGTTGATAATTGATTTTTTGTTATTTTTATTGGATGTTAAATTGTAATGTATAAAGTGATAAATATTATGCAATTGAATTGGACGTAGGATAGTTAAAATTTGAAACGACACATGTGTAAATTTGGTTAAATGACATTGTATAATATGACCCCCTTTAAATGCTAAATTAATTGACACGTAGGATTTGGTTAATTACACCTTGAACCATTGAATGTATGTTGTTTAAATTGATGATGTATAAAATTGTAAATAGATGACTTGTGAAGAAACGTAATGTAATAATCTTTAATCTACATGAAATGATAGTGTAGATTCTAGAAATAATTAAATTAATTTGCATAAACAACAATGTGAATTAATACGATTATTTCGGGATTATTTGAATTGATAATTGGATTGATATTGATTGTTGTTATTGCTTGTTTATTTACTTTGACACCATCCTAGTTATCACACTGCAAGTTCCCTTTTGTTATGCTCTGATTTTTGAATTGAAATGGAATCGGGTTGAAATGATAAATACCCAAATGAACTTGACTTAGGATAGAGAATTAAATAAAACCCGATTGGTCAATAAATTTGATTTAAAAATAAAATAAAGATTTTATTTGAATAAATAATAAGGTTTTAAAATGAAGTTGGAATTTGAATTTTTGAAAGGAAATTGTTAATATGAAATAATCCGAAACAAAATATCAACATAGTAGTTGATGAAAGAATGTTGTTTAAAATTTAATTATTAAGTTTGAAATTATTTAACAATCAAGTTTTTGAAATTATTTAATAATTAAATAAGATTTAATCATTTAATAATTAAATGAAATTGAATTCTTGATATGTGAAATTGAACTTCGTAATAAGTGAAATTGAACTTCTTTAATAAGTAAAGTTGAGTTATGAAATAAACTAAGTTTTGGAAATTTGTCTAAATCAAATAAGTAAATAAGTGAAATTGAATTTCTTTAACAAGAAAAAAAAATGTGATTTATTGAAACGAATGTAAGACTTATAATTTAAAGAATTGATTTGACGAATCTAATTTAATTCAAATTGAAGTTTTGATATAATGAAGTTGAACTTAAGTAATTGATTTACTGAATTGGAAATTAAACAGAAATTGTTTGAATGACAAATCTACTTAATGAATATTGAATGAAATCGATCAATGAATTTAAATTGATTTGAATGTTAAATTAAATTAATTTAAATGATATCGGAATGAAACTTATATACGAACTTGAATCAATATTTGAATTGTTTTAAATAAAATTTGAAAGTGAATTATAAGATTTTGAAATTATGAATGTGGAAGTTTTGAAACGTAAATTATGGAAATTGATTTAGAAAGAGGAATGAAATGTTGGTTTACAAATTCTATTTGAAATTGAATTTGATTTGGTTTTGAAATATATTAAACGACCAATCGGTATAATAATTATGAAAGTTATTAAAGAGACCGGAATCGGTTAGGGACATACTCACTGTCTAAACCAAAAACCACTTTAATAACTATACGCGGAGTGTGATCCAGAATGAAGTGGTTGGAATGATGTACGTGATGATTGAAGAAAGAGAACGATAATGGATAGCCTTGACACTTGTGTCAAATTGGAAATGACTAAAACAGGAGCCGTGCTGGGCCAAATGGGGGTTAGCTACCTCGAGCGAACACACTTCTTCGAAAACTACTCATTACTTGTTGTCGATTGGTGCACCCTTGATTTTGGGAGTGTTGTTTCGCGGTGTTGCGATCGCTGCGGCGATGCGTTTTCACCAGTCCGGATCAGGCAAACGGTAGTTTCACTACCTGGGGTATTGCCTCATGCGCCTTGTCATACTTGTATCCCTTTATACGCGACCACTACGATTTGTTTTGCGTTATACCTATGGAGTACTCCCTGATATCCCACTAGTTTACGGTGGAGTTTATAGTGCTGTATAGACTATGACGCTTGTATAAAATGTGTTAAGGGGAATAATGGTAATGCCTTAACACTATTTTGATATCTTATATTACTGATAGGCATTATCTACTTATCGTACCCTACTACATAGTAGATAGTTTAACGGATCCTTAAAGGATGGTTATTCCAAACATCCTTTGAGTTACTTGTATTTCAATTGCTACTTCACTTGAGTTGGATTTATTGATATAAGAATGTTAATCTTGACTCGAGTGTTTTGTGTTTTGCTTTACGCTCGGGTCAGACTGAGTGTACCAGTATTCGAGACTCACCTTTGAAGTTGGAGCTTTGCTTGAAGATCCAGCCATCTATTCTGCTTTCAGTATTCGATGATTCCAGTGATGTATTCTGATTTGTATCTGATGTATTGTACTACTCTTCCATTGTATCTAGTTTAACTCTGATGTAACTTATACATTTATATAGTAGCTTCATTAACTACTATCTCTTTTATTTCCGCTGCATTTATTACTCTGTGTCTGTGATCTGTGATTATTTATTTACTGTATATGTTCAGTTTTGCCAAATTTAAATTAACAACGCGGTATTTTGAATTATTCAAGTCCGACATGTGCGGATGCGAATGGTCCAAAATAGCGGGTCGTTACAATCTTATACATTGACATGGGGAATGATATTCAATTTTACCTATGTAGTGTCTGCCTGGTGTCCAATGCACTGTAAATGAGAAACTCTAGCTCGCTCGTGCTGGCAAACGAGCATCGTCACACAATGGAATAGTGCATCGGATTTCACCCATTATCGTACGATTTATGATAACAATACCATTGTTCAAAGTGACATGGAATTACTCTTTGTATGGAAACAGTAGTTAAGTGTCAAATTAAAGCAGTTATAGAAAGTCCATTCAAATGCCAGAGCACGTTCAGTGTGACGGTGTGACTATTATTTGAAACATCACATTGGGACATGACCGTCAACCTCCACTCGACCAGAAGTCGCTTGAAAACTTTACTTCCCAACTCCTTATTGAAGTTAGAATCTTTTTAGAGAAAATTCTTGAAATTTCCTTAGCCACCCAAAAACTTGAGTCCTACTTATGTACAACCTCAAGCGAACCCAAAGTGAATTGTGCAAGTAGATGACATGAGTTGTGCCTAGAAAAATCATGTAATAGCATCAGGTCGGTCCTAGTTTTTCAAGCAAGCGTTTTTCCAAAACATTTCCAGAAAATCTCTAAGTCCTGGTTCAATCACCGATCCAAAAAAGGGGAAAATCAAAGTGCAAGCCAAGGTCAAGTGAGATCGATGACCAATGACTGACATCGGTGAATTCCAAGGTGGCACCAGCTACCTAAAACTGGTGAAGTGGACAATGACGTTTTAAAATGATGGTTCAAATCAAAACATAATTCGACTTAGCAAAATCAGGTGAATCTAAAAGGAGATGTAGTGTTCGAATTGACGTCGGTGGCATTGTAGACAACCGATGAAGTCAAGTAAGGTTGGCGACAATACAAACTAGGCAACAGTTGAGTAACTGGTCGAATTAAAAGTTCAACAAAGGTTGGTAATGGTTTAGAATACTCAAGCAGAATAAAGTGAACAAGTGAAGAAAGAAAGAAGGGTCGAAACACTTAAGTATAGGTTCATCCCCCAAAATAGTCTCAAAGCTCGATACCGATCCAAGAACCTCATATTGGTATCAAACTATAAAAAAAAGAAAAAAAAGTGGAATATGTGATATGGAATAAAAGAAAGCTATGGAAACTGAAGTTTAACCTGACCAGTTCAAAGAAAATTTTTCTAGAACTTCCAAAGTTCCAATAATGAAGTTGAATTACTAGCTTAAAATTTTTACTACCTAAGAGATGTGAATCCAAAAACCGTTCGAAGTGACGTGATGTCCCAACGTAGATGTGCCATTTTGTGAAAATAATTCAAAAAATGAAGATATCTAATCGACTTAGAGAATTGAAATCCTACTTTTGGACCAAGCCATGTCTAAACGAGTCAGAACCATCGAATGATCAAATAGTAAACCAAGAATCCAGAACTATAACTTTGAAAGTCAGAATTCAACCAAAATTCAAAGACCAACGTAAGGTATTGCTTTTAACATGAAGAAAGCTAACAATTTTCTATAAGAACAAAGTGACATAGAGTAAGTCAACAAAAAATGGATGAAGTGCCAACTCGGCGCTGATGCGAGCCACTCAACTCAGTACTGATCCTTGAATGCCAACTAACAAACCAACCTAAAGGCGATTAAAAGGGTAAACTATAGACAACATGCAACATGGAGCGAATAGAGACTGGCCGTAAGCTTTTTATTCAAGAAGATAGAAGAATAAAGTCAAAGCTCAGAAAATAAGACAACTCACAACTCGGCACTAAGTTATGAAGCACAAATCGGTCTCGAGTTGACTATCAATAAGGAAATGTAGCCATAATCTTCTTCTCGAACCTCCTTCTGAACATGGAGAATGTGGGTTGCAAATATTGGAGCGTATTTCGATGATCTACAGCTATAAATTGTAGGAGAAGGGAACTAAATCGAGATCCTTTTTCTCTTTCTGAACCTTTTGATTTTACGCTGTCAATGTAGCACCCCATAAGAATTAATAAGAAATTAATTAATTAATAATAAAGCTAAAAATGGGAATTTTGTAAATATCATAATTTGGCCATGATAGTTACACCATTGTGTTCGTGGTGATTTTCTGATCAAATTTCATAAATAAATTCGCGATCGAAGGTCAAACGGAAAAGTCATTAACGTTTGAAGATTTTTAATTTAAAATAATTCATATGAATTTAAATTTTAAAAATTAAATAATGTTAATATTTGAAATTAAAAATGCAATAAATATACTAATGTTGAAGGGAAGCTTAGGGTTTCAAAAGACGTTAAATAAACGTTAATGTCAATTAGCAATATGGGAAAGAAATAAAAACAAATTGCAATAAATAAATCACGACCAACAGCTGGAGGTCGGTCGACCCCCTCCATTGGACCAATCTACCACTGGCGGTCGACCGTCCAAGGGTGAACGATCACTCGATTAAGGCATGATGGCTAGGGTTAGGTTAGGCCAGAAACGACCCAGATTTTATTATTTTAAACTAACTAAAATTCTACGGTCCCGATGCATCCTATCCACTATAAATAACAAGCTAACCAGTCCACTTTTATTCACAATAAAATTAATGCTAGCAAAATTCCGTCAGTCTTCTTCCCCGATTCTTTAATTAGATTCAAGATTTCAAATCCAAGGGAAAAGGTAATAGATTTTTATATATACATATTTCTATTTATATTCTTCCCTAATCTCTAAATTTTGAATCTAATTTATATATTATTGAATTGTTGTATATTCCAAAAGGAAGAAATGTAACAACCCGCACCTCTCGACACACCGATCAAAAGTCTAGGGTGACTTTCAGACTCGCTTCAATCCTAAGAAGTATGAGCATATCGGGTTATTATAACATTATAGAGACTAAAAATAAGCAGATATGATCTAAGATTTACTACACTTTTAAAACTCACAACGGAATGGAACAAAATATAAATATAGAAAATAACCATCTTAGAAAATATCTCAAAACACAGTCTTAGAAAAACAGCACATAGTCAAATACGGAGTACAGAGAAATATCACTCATAGTCAGATAAAAGAAATACTAAGTACTAATAGATAAACAGTTACATGGAGAGTAAATAAAGGATAAGCAAATCCTGTGATGAGCTCGCCTCTCCACGCACTGAAATCAGGCCAAATCACATGCTGCCTTCTTCTCTTATGGTTAGGAAAAGAAAGGATATAAAATAGTCTAGTGAATGAGTACATGTTTAATATGTGATGATTATGCGCAGTTGACTTTAAAACTACCCTATGCGACCTAGTGCATCCTACAAGTGTCTGTGGTTTACTTGGTCGTTTTACTTAAGAGTTTGACTTAACACATACCAACACTAGTATCTTCTATAGGCTCTTACAAGGATCAAACAACTAATACAACCTTAACAACTGATCAACTAATAGCTAATATGGATTTTTTAACATAAGGTTATGTTGCCATTTCCCTTACTGGATTACACTTCATACATTACGACTGCACGTAACTACTTCGTTTAAGTTGTCCTACAATTTCCTTATGGGAATAAAATTTCAACAACTACGACCACACGTACCATAACTACCATTAACGATGAGACACTTCGATGAGTCAGCATTATGGTCCCTCCCCTCCACATTCGCGTCTGCCTCTCAATTCTGGCATATGCCTCTTACTGCATGCATTAGGATCCATCAACAACACAACATCACGTGCGTCAAAAATCACCAATACTAAGGAACTCCTGTTGTGCTAAATCCCCACACTTCATCAGGCATCAGTCAATGCTGTGTGTCCACCATAGAACCTCCTATGAGTGCCGTTCGCAGTAGAATCACCCTCAATCAAATAATCTACCCCCCGCTGGAGAAATTACATTTACCCAGTCCACAACAATCTAGCATCGTTCTGTAGGGAATTAGCTCGTCTACTATTCCTAACACCCATTTATATATAAGCAATAAATAAATAATTAACAATAATTTAAATTCTGGGCCTTAAGCCAAAGTTCAGATTATGCATTTCGATCATCAACTGGTCAATCGCTACACCCTATTGTTGACTACTTGTGGTCGACCACTCAGGATGAACGGACGATCGGTCCTAATTAAAATTTTAGTATTTTTTGATTTTAATAATTGATTAATTTCACTAATTTTGACTTACGTTTAAGAGCCCTAAGCATTAATTTATATTGACCGGTCTTTGTAATTTACCCTGCTTTTTAATATTATCAAATTCCAAGCTTTATACCAGTTTAAATATAGTGGAAATTAGCCACAAGGCCTCTTTAGCAAGTGGAATTAGTTTCTAGGACACACAACTGAAATAATTACTTTCAAGGACAAAATGCAAAATAATTAGTTTCTAGGGCCTAAAAACCTATGAAATTATGTCCTTGAAAGTAATTGGACTGCTAACTTTGTCCTTAAAAGTAATTATTCCGCTGACTTTGGCCTTGAAAGTAATTTCTTTGAATGTGTGTCCTAGAAACTAATTGGACTACTAAGTTTGTCCTTCTGGTGAAATGCCCCTTAAATATAATAGTTTAATTTAGGGTTAACCAATTTTTCGGGGATTTCTATTCAATTACCGGAGAGGTTTAACTTGGGTTAAAATTATATTAGCCAATTTATCCCAATTTCAATTACTAATTCAAGTCTCGGATTTAAACAGTTAGGGTTTACAGTTTAATTACTAACATCCTAGATCAGATAGAATAGATAAAAATTAACAGTAAATAATCTTATTAAACTTGTTCCCACTCACCTCAGATCCAAACCCTAACTCTAAAATCTGTTGGAGAATCGATACCCGTTAGCTTGCCCCCTCCTTGATCCGATTACTAGTTATTATTTTTGATTTGCTTCTAATTGTTTTTGAAAAGAATTTTATAAGTGGGGATAAGAAGTTTTGGCGGACTATTAATATGCTATAAATTTCCTATGAAATCAGGGTTAGGTTAGGTGTTTATTCATAGGAGTCAGAGATTGAAACGTAGCATTAGGTTGACCTTAGAGAATCTTTGCTCTCATCGCAGACGCACATCCGACACTTGGCACGAAAGAAAAATATTTGGTTCAATCATCTTCGTTCGATCGTTGCTCCAGGTCATTAAAACTATACATTACTGGTCGACCATTAGAGTAGACTGGTCGGTCGCTTCATGTCGACCGACACACCTTAGAGTGTCGACCGGTGATACTATTCTATTAGGAAATTTTTTATTTTTAATTGACTATGTTTTAAAATTTTCAAACGTTTGTAACTTCTCTATGCTAATTCTGATTTCAAAGTGTTATATATGAAAATTTTCTAGAAAATCGTTATGAATGCAATAGTGCATGTTTCATAGCCAAATTTGGACATTTGTGAAAATTTCATTTTAGCCCTTATTTTATTTAAATCTAATTTTCTTATTAAATTTTCCACTAATTTTTGGGGTGTTACAAGAAAATTAAAGGAAGAGTTGAATGTAGGCGTGAATCGAATCCAAAGGAAAGAAGGGCAACTATTTGTGAGTAGAAATCTTAGCTTTTTATGTTATAGTGATTTATGTGGTTAAAGTTTGGATTTGTTTTATGCCCTAGGGGAATTTTTTATACGAAAATCATAAACTCTAAAACCCCAAAATTCCCTCAAATAAAAAGTCAATCCATGGGTTAATTAAAATTTCAATTGTTTTATGTTAATATTGTAGAATTTAATTTACTGTTTGCAATTTGAATAATTTATGTTCTATTTAATTTCCTCTTTTAATTTCTGTTGTTGTGATGAAGAGGGTTCAAAAATGAAAATTTTAGGAAATGGTGTGCAAAGTATGGATTTTCCTATTTGTAGTTTGCACCATTTATTTACGCACTTTAGACAGATATGAATCCCCTTTTCCACTTCAAGTTTGTATATCTAAAAAGTTGAATAGAATATAAAGGGTTCAAATTGTAAAGTTTTGTTTTCTTGAAATATAGGCGTTGATCCTATTATATTAATGTAAAATAAGTTTAGTAATTAATTCCCTTTTTGAATATATATGGAAGTCTGTTTTGTCTTGCTAAGGATATTATCTCTTTTGTATTTAGTATATAGAATTGAGATTTGTATGAATGCGGAAGTTTTGGCATTTTAACAATTAGTATAGAAAGTGTAAATCTTAGAATATGAATATTTCTATGCACGTTTAGGAATATTTAGTTAGCTTACAAATTAAGTATGTATAAATATATTAATAATGTATAAATAGTAACATATAAATCATATCATGTAAAATAAATACGTTAATAAATAGCATTAAACCCTTTAGGAAGGAAGTTAAGGACAATTATGAAAATTAATCCATAATGAAATAAGGAGTTTTCCTTATATGGTAGTACACACACACACACACATATGGTAGTATGTTTGGAGAGTGAAAGTGTGACAAAGTTTTAGGGATGCGAGGTCCGTCAAAAGCACATAAAAGTCTGCCCAGCTAATCTAGCTACCAACAGTGTGACTTTAGGACTGATGTGAGCTCCATAATAATTAACCCAAATTTTGTAAGGTAAGCCTGCGGAGCTAATCTGGCTACCAGAACCTACGAATAGGCTAATGTTAGACGTCATGGTTTGGGTCATGGGTAATATAACACCCTAAAAATTTAATAAAGGAATTAAATTTAAATATAACAAGTAAAAAATGGAATTTTTGCAAACATCTGAATCTAGCTACGGGACTTGCACCGTTGCGTTCATAGCACTTTTTCAAACAATTTTCATATATAACCGTTTGAAATTGGAGCTAATATGGAAAATTTACAAATGTTTGAAAATTCATATTTGAAATTAAGTAAACAAAACGGAAAATAAATATCATTAAATAAGGAACCCACCGGTCAATAGATTGATTAGGATCGGTCGACCGCCTCAATTAATAGCGGTCGGCCGGTTGAGTTATATCGGCGAGGGTTTTGAGTGGCCAACGGTCCAGAATTGGTCATATATTTTTCTTAGTAGTTAAGTATATGGTTAGCAATTAGGATTTAAATGATTATTTTAAAAAGATCGATCAATGGTCCATTTGCTTTGAACCTCTAAAAATACACAGCTAATGAAAACCCTAATTCACAAATATTAGTCAAAACATCCAAACTCTGTCAAATTCAAATCTCTTCCTCAAATCAAAAACTTCTTTAAAAATAAATAAAAATAAGAATAGAGAGAATAAAGAAATTAAATCAAGTAGAGAGCTAGCAAACGAAGTAGACCCCAGGCACGATTTGGAGGAGATAACTTGGATCTGAAGTGAATAGGTATATTGTTAATAAGATGATTTACATATAGTTAATTTTATTATAACCTATTTGATCTAGGTTGTTAGAAACCAAAATGGAAACATTATATAATTAGATTGGATATTCCCATTTTCTAACTTAAATCCATTAATATAAATCGGTAACCAAAGAATTTACATAACCTATGATGTTAATAGTAACCTTACGTTAAACTGTTTTTGCTGTAAATCTATAAATTAAATTGGAATAAGAAGTTTTGATAATTGCAAATTTGGGTTCACTGTAATTGATGTAAGAAGAAATTGTAAGTTACTGTAATGGAAATTTAGGAACAAACATGATTAACTAATAATTAACGAATAAAAACAATGATAATCCTTAATTAAACGGCGACGACTAGTCGACTACTCTTACTAGAGCAATCGACAACAAGCCGTTGATTGCTCCAGCAAATATGCAATGACCAAATTTTCAAGTAATGATTAACTAAAGTTAATATAGTATTAAATTAATTGAAATGGGTATTTAGGAGATTTAGTTAATAAATTGGTTTTGAAGTAATTTAACAAAAGGATTTAAATTATGAAATTATAATAGTTAAAATTTGAATAATGTAAAAATATGAAAATAATATTTTATAAAAGTGATGTGTTTGAAATATAATATTGTTTTGGTATAGTAGTGATTTTAAATAGAGATTTGTATTTATTAAAGATTTAATAAAATTCAGTTTTGAAAATTAAGGAAAATAAAAATATTTATATTTACTCATTATATATTTGCTGGCCCAAACTCAAGCACCCAAGCCCAAATTACTTTCCAAAATTTTCTTCCTTCTTACTAAAATAATCATGTACTTTATCCTCTGTTAATTATCTTCTCCCTAAAAGAATTCAACCAAACCCTCTTCATTTTTAAATACTAGAATAAATCATACAAATTAAGATAAATTATCAAACTTGGATATATGATTCTTTACTTCATTGATCATCTATAGTGAGAAGCAAATCAAATTGCTATGCGTGTGTGTTGTGTGCATGCCTGTGGATAGAGAGAAGAAGATGGAGACACAACGATGTTTGCAAGAGAGTGTATCACTCACGAACCTATGTTCTAATCACTTAAATTATGATGTTTGTTAAAGTTTATGCTGTATTTGTTTTAACTCGTTATATGCATCAAGATTTAAATGAATCAACTGATATTAGAGAAGATAACTCCATAGCAGGTGCTCGATTTTGCACAAATGGTCGCCAATCGATCGACCGGTGGAGGTGACCGGTAGATCGATCTTCTTGTGTTATTGTGCGTGTCTGGGTGTTCGAGTATGTGTGCGTTTATGTGTATGTATGAATGTGTGTGTGTGTGTGTTTATGTGTGTGTATGTGTTGTGTGTGCACGCACTTGCGTGCTATGTTTGTGTGACTATGTTTGTTTATGTGTGTGTGTGTGTGTGTTTGCAATGGTATGTGTTTGCAGCCTATATATGTGTGCATATTTCAATGATTTATAATTAAAACATACACTTATATTTCTATTTCAATAAATTAAAATAATCATATCTAAACTTTTATATAAACTCTTAGATATAATAAATATGAATATAAAGTAATTTAAAGTTTAATTGACTAAATAAGTTAATTTTATAGATTAATTAAATGGGAAAAACAATGATTCATTTCTTAAATTGATATTCAATAATTACTAAAGTGTATCATATAAAATTTTAGCGTATAATTTAAGATTTTGAAGGATTTATTCGGTTATGAATTTATTAAAGTGATTTGGATGTTCTTTTAGTTATTTAAAATGGAAATTAGTATATGATAATTGCAAATAAATGTTATGTACAATATTTGGTTATTCAAACTATTTTTGGGTTATCAAAAGAGAAGGAATGAGTTTTCTAATGATTGGTAAATATCTAATTTAAAGAGGATTGGAAATTAATTACATGTTCTAAAGTGATATTATATTTGGTTTTAATTAATTACCTATTTCTAAATACTTAATATGTAAAATTACAGGTATATATTGTAAATGATTCATTATTATATATCTATTCATTGTTATATACACACACACACACATATATTAATTTGAATAACATAATTTTATATTGCTATTCTGATATTGCTTTTCTTGCAATTGAATTATATGAGTGACTCATCGTTGATATGGATTTGATATGATACAGTGATGACATCCTTGATATGATTTTCTGTTATAGTTCTGTGTGACGAAAATTAGAATAAATGGAGTTATGATATGTTAGCGCCAAAATTGGTCACTAACCCCCAAATCCAGATGAAAGCACCAAATGCCAATCACAGCTCAGAGATAGAATGTATGTAGAGAGTAATAATGTGAAGAACAGTTAAAACTGAAATGAAAGCAGTAAAGAACAACAGATTTTATAGTGGTTCGGCTAACTCCGGCCTACGTCCACTCCAGAAGTTTACTTTTTATTGCTGTAATAATCGATTACAGTTACAAAATGGCAGAGTTGCCTTAGCCTTAGAAAAGAGAAAGTAAGAGAGCAGAAAGAAGATCCCCTTTTACTGTGCCCCTGCCTCTCTATTTATAGACAAAGATGGGTTGGACTTCCCTGGTGGGCCTGGTAGCCGAGTACCTCAGCCCAAATGGAGTGGTCTCCATATGCCGAACCATAGATGCCGAACGCTGAATGCCGAACAAGGTGTGAATGCCGAACGATCTCCTCATGCCGAACGTTGGGAGGTGCGAGGTACTGAGGTATTGAGGTACGGAGGTGCGAGGTATGGAGGTGCGAGAAATGGAGGTGCGAGGTGCAATGTCGAGCGAGGTGAGGTATGTCGAACGACCCATCCAATGCCGAATGCTCCTTGATGCCGAACGATCCATCCAATGCCGAACGTCTCCAGATGCCGAACGTTGGTTAATGCCGAGCGCTCCATCCAATGCCGAACGTCTCCAGGTGCCGAACGTTGGTTAATGCCGAGCGCTCCATCCAATGCCGAACGACGAACTCTCTATGCCGAACGCTCGTCCAGTGCCGAACAAGATTTATGCCGAACACTCCATCCAATGCCGAACGTCGATCTCTCTATATCGAACGCTCGTCCAGTGTCGAACATTCTTCTATGCCGAACGATCCTTCTAATGCCGAGCACTCGCTCATTGCCGAACGATCCCTCTAAATGCCGAGCACTCGTTCAATGCCGAACGATCCCTCTAAATGTCGAGCGTTCCTGGATGCCGAACGTTCTGTGCATGCCGAGTACTCTTGAATGCTATTCGAACGTGAATAGTGAATGCCAGACGAACATGTAGTTGATTAAGTTAAACCCGTCTGTCCGCGGCCTTGCTAAAAGGCGGGTTAACATGATACTGTCTGGTATGAGACTTTCGGTAATTTTTCTCTGGTTATTATTTGGACTTGTTATACAGAATACCGGAAAGTTCGAGTGTAGTTTATGAGCAGCGAACAAACATTTATGTATCACCTAGTGGTATGTGACAATGTTGTGATATTTATTCTGTTATTCATTGTAAGTAGATGACATTCATGTGATAGGAATATAATGGATAGTGTGAGGTGATATGTAGTGATATATGGCTCTGTGCCTATATTCAGTGAGTATGGCTCCGTGCCTAATGATGACCATGACTTCGTGTCTGTATGTATTGATTCTATATGCCACTATTACGATGTACTCCTATTATGTTTGTATGAGAGACCATATAGCTTGAATCCACCCTAGTGGCCTGATCGTGGGGTTGCACTCCAAATCCGTGACACTATATTATATAGCTTAATGCTACTCCTATGCATGTGTTTGCCCCTATGTCACCTAGGCTAGCAGTCTGTTACCTATAGGGGCATGTGTAGTGTCATGACTTAAGAGTACTCACATTGATGAGCACACCGGTGGATACGTGTCACGATGGCTATAAGGTAACTAAAAACTGTAGAGATTTAGTGTTTCTGAAGCTTGCTTAGCACTACCAGTCTCCCTTCTGGTACTAACGGAGTAGTAAATTGGCATATATGATTAATATAGCTCACTATAGTATAGATATAGGTTATAGGACCCATATATTGTTATATATGACTCTACTTTGGACTTTGTGTCTATCGTACAGTCATATCCCATCACGATGTATTCTAATAGTTTCTATATAAGGAGATGAGATTATACCTATGATATATGTCTGGTGTATAATGGGTTCTCATTTATATTTATTGGCAGCCTATGCTATCCTATTTCATATATATTGATGATGATGTTTTATCGAGATTAAGAGGTATATTTGGGCAATGCTTCGTGCTAGCCTGATTATACTTGGTGATATCTCATTATTAGATATTTGTGGATTTAGAAACAATTTTGGGATATGTGTGATTCACCAATTTGTGTTGATTCTGTGATTTCTAACTTGATGTGTTTCTATATGGGTGATGACAACTTTGGATATCAGAGCTGTTTGTTTCATATGGGTTTAAGTTATTTAGGTGACGCAATGCCTTAATGATTATTTATGGTATTACACATATATTCCAGGCATATATTACTGTACTTATATACATACATTGACATTGTTTGATGATTTTTGAGTTTCTCTGGTAGCGTTAACATGTTATTATTCCCTATTTACACTATGTTACGCTTATTTGGATTCTTGATTAGACATAGTTTGACCCGTGTGTTATTTATGTAACGGGTCAGTCCGAGACATTTCAGGTATAGGGACGACATGACCGACATTTGTTTTATTGGGATTAGAGGAGTCTTATATTAGGATGGTTATATGGCATGTGTGAAAAATTAATGTACTGTGTATATTTGACAATGAGTTGTATATTGATTGTCCAACACATCATATTGAGATAGTAAACATTTGAGATATGTTGTATTCTTATGACATTATCGTATTGTGTGTATATATATATATATATATATATATATATTATGTTATCACTGTGATTCTGACTCTATGTTCCATATTATTTACTGTATACTATGTATTGTTCTGTCCTGGAGGCACACGTGTTAATTACTTTGTATCGATATTGTGTACGTATAGGTGAAATATTTATTTGATATTTTAATACCTACCAATGTTAGTCTAAGGAAATATTCACATGTGCACCCTATATTGCCTCATTCTCCGTATTATCTGACAGTATTACTCTTTAATACTCTTGGATAGTGTGGGTATAGAGGTGGGACGTTTATAATTGATATCATAGCAGGTTTATAACAATACATCATATATAAGAGAAACAAGTCGTGACCTTGGATGAGACTTAGAGTCCTTGACCCTAGTGTGTTAGAATTTCCTATAATAAGAGATAATGTATTAATATATATAAGATGATTACTGGGTTGATTATCAAGGGATGTATTTTTGGTTTTACAAATGTACTTAAATATATAATTAATTTCTTTTCTTTTAAGTGTGAAGTATAAAATGGTTGGAGCAGCAAGGACGAAAGGAGCTAGTCCAACCAAGAGTACTAGTATTTATGATTTTTGATGGTTTGAAATTGCATAGTGATGTTTTTGATATTGTGTTGATGAGTTTTTATTTGATTTTGATCAGAGTGTGCAGTGGAAAATCTATTTATTAGTTTCCGCTGGGTATATAAATTTTTATCTCTTATGTTTGTTTGGATATTTGAAATTGTTGGTGTTGAATCTGATTTTGAAGTTTGTGAGCATTTTTCCAAGCTGCGAAGTGAATTTCAATATTAATTTATATTTATTATAAATGAATAAGAATGGTGTTTATTTGATATCATAATCATGTTTGATGAAATGGTTTATTATAAAGCATGTCTATATATATATATGTATGTATGTATATGTATATGATAATAATTACAGGTAATTTGGAAATTTTTTGAAGTTGTGGAGTATTTGATAGATGTAAAGATTTATAATATATACAAATTTTGATTATTGTTATTATTAAATGATTTTTGAAGTCAAGTGAATGTTTTAATTTGTAATCTTTTAGAAGGTATATATTATAAGTATAGTATTAAATGTGGATTTGAAAATAAATTAGTAAAAGTTTCATAAAAACTAATATATTAGATAATATATGAAAATAATATTTATGGATATTTATGGGAAGTTATGTGTTAACTTGTCTGATGAGTGTGTTAAGGATTTTGGTCGATGCAGGTGCACACGTACTCGATAGAAATTTTTAAACGCTTGAATGAGACATTTGGACACGATATTTTGGAAAGATATATATAATTTATAGAAGATTAAAGTATTTTGGAATATAGTTGATGTTTTAAATGAGAAATTAAGCAAAGTAAGTTATTTTGGTAAAGTGATATTTGATATTTATATTTGTATAGGATATTCTATTGTTTGTATGTATTTTAAGTGATGTCTACGGCCACTGGATATTAGTGCACAGCTGTGATCACTAGCGATGCATTATTGTTTATATCAATATTGCAGCCAATTGATATAAGTAATCACTGTAATAAATGGCAAGGCAACATCACTGTATTTTATAGTATTTGAGAATTTGGAAATATAAATGTTTGTATTCTATAAATTTTAGAAAAAAAAATTGAAATGTAAAAGTACTAGAGAGTTTTGAGATTTAAAGTGTGAAGATATACACACAATTTGAATATTTATTCTTTGAAAAAAGTAGTATGAATTTACTAATGAATGTGTATAATTTTGGGTAAAATGATTTTGGTTTTGAAAAAGGGAAAAAGAAGGAAAATTTTATATAATAGATTACAAATTCTGGGAAGGTATTAAAGTTTAAGGAAATTTAATGAGTTTATCTAATCGAAAAATTATCTTGATAGAAAATTTTGATTAAGTTTTAAAGTGTCAAAATTTTAGAATAAATTAAAACTACCCTCCATATGAAATTTTGAAATTTGAAATATTTGTATAAATTTATGAAAAGAGTTTGCAAAAATGTAGTTGAACTTAATTTTCTATTATGAATTGTTTGAAATTAAGTGATATATCGTAAGACCTTTTATTAAATAGAAAAGGTTAAAGTTAGTAGAAAATTTATAAATAAAATTATGGTTTTGGTTGAATATTTTGAAGATTATTTGAAACAAATTTGATTTGAATTGAGTTTGAATTAGGATAAAATGAATTTTGGGAATATATATATATATATGTATATGTATATGATATTTAAAAAGGAAATTATTTAAATGAAGAGTTTTGTGAACTTGTAAAGAAATTTTTCTTTAGGTAAATGTTTTGGAATTTAAAATAAATATAGATGGTATGAATAAGTTTAGTTTAATTATTTCGTTACAGAGTTTCCTTATGGGAAATTGCAAGGACGCGATTTTGTTAAGGGCGAAGTCTATAATGACCCGATTTTTAAGTAACAATTAATTAAAGTTAATACAATATCAAATTAATTGAAATGAGAATTTGGGAGATTTAGTTGATAAATTCGTTTTCAAGTTATTAATAAAAGGATTTAAATTATGATATTATAATTATTAAAATTTAAATATGGTAAAAATGTGAAAATGATATTTTATAAAAGTAACATGTTTAAAATATAATATTGTTTTGGTATAGTAGTGATTTTAAATAGAGATTTGTATTTATTAAAGATTAAATAAAATTTAGTTT
This sequence comes from Allium fistulosum, assembly GCA_030737815.1. NCBI lineage: Eukaryota > Viridiplantae > Streptophyta > Magnoliopsida > Asparagales > Amaryllidaceae > Allium > Allium fistulosum. The sequence continues at coordinate 897,160,278 of CM060902.1, forward strand.
TAAAATTTAAAAGAAAATAAAAATATTTATACTTACTCATTTTTTATCCGTTGGTCCAAATTTAAGGACCTAGGCCCAAACTACTTTCCAAAATTTTCTCCCTCCAGACTAAAATAATCACGTACTCTATCCTCTATTAATTATCTTCTCCCTAAAGGAATTCAACCAAACTTTTTTCACTTTTAAATTCAAGAATAAATCATACAAATTAAGATAAATTAAAAACTTGGATATATGATTCTTTACTTCATCAATCATCTATAGTGAGAAGAAAATCAAGTTGTTATGCGTGAGTGTTGTGCGCATGCATGCAGATAGAGAGAAAAAGAGGGAGACATAGCAGTGTCTACAGGGGAGTATATCACTCATGAACCTATGTTCTAATCACATAAATTATGATATTTGCACATAGTTTATGCCGTGTTTGTTTGAATTCATTATATGCATCACAATCTAAGTGAAACAACTGATATTGGAGAAGATAACGCCATAGAAGGTGTTTTATTTTGCATAGACAGTCGTCGATCGATCGATTAGTGGAGGTGAGTGACCAACCGATATTCTTGAGTTTTTGTGTGTTTGGATGTTTTGGTGTATGCGTATTCATGTGTATTTGTGAATGCGAGTGTGTTTATGTGTGTGTATGTGTTGTGTGTATGCACACTTGTGTACTGTGTTTGTGTGAGTACGTATGCAATGTACTGGAATTTTCGTTCCTCAAGTATCGACACTAATACGTCCACTGTATTGCGTGCCAAGCGTTCAAGTGCTGGAAAAATCGATCGTTAGGGGAAAAGATGAAGAAAGAACAGAAGAAGAAAGAACTAAACAATCACAGAATCTTACAACACAACGGAAAAATATATAACATAATGATGATCTTTACAAAATGAAAAACTATAATACACATACATCCTTCAGAGTACAACAACGAATCACTAATCATTAGCTTGGACAGTTATAACAACCTGTCCTCACAAATGCTAATGATTTTAAACAGCCAACGTAGGAGAGATAAGATAATAACTAGCTATCGATGAAGCCTCCTGCTCCAAGCTCCTCCAAAATGCATCCGAATCTAATCTGTAAATATGCTCGGTCTGACCTGGGCATTAAAAGGGAAGAACGCCTAGATCAGTCAGGTAAACCTACATTAGAAAACACATCTCAATTGGATTTTAATGCTAGAAAACTTTCGAAATAAAGGTATCTCATAAGACCACGCCGCAAATAAACACGGACGGATTTTTACCTTACAATAACCAAAACATTTTGATCAAATCATTTGATATTATTTCTAATAACAATTTTTGAAAATCCTTTTCAAATAACATATTAAAATAGCTAAAATTGTTACATTGATTAAATTCCAGCATACTAAGCTCTACAATCAAAACCGTTAAGGCATGTATTGAAAATGGATTCCATACAATAAAAGGTAAGGGACTACCTTATGTACTATACATCTCTATAGGAATGCACCGAGAACCCATAGACAGTCCTCTATATCTGGCAAGACCGGCCTACCCCTTTCCGGTGACCAACAAAATGGACCTATCTGTGGCCATAGCATACACAACAAACCCGATATATAGAGGGTAATCTAGAATGGTGAGGACCATACCCTAATGGGTGCGACCCACATAGCCTTACGGCATACCCTATTTCAGCCATTTCTGGGTGTGAGGCCTGAGGTAACGTATTATTTTTCATATGAAAAATCCCACTCTGAAAGCCACATTCCCATTCGAACAACACACCAATTTGTTTCCACAATAGTACAACCCCCTAGTTTGTACGCCTCAGGGAAGGGTGTTATGTATAAGAGGGGTTACCTCCTACAACACCAAACAAATGTACGTTTGTAAAAACCAATATACGTGGCCTTAGAAATGCAATATCAGACATTCGTCCATACAAGTTGTGCAGGAACAGGACAAATCGAAGGCACTCCTACTACATCTTGTTTGGGAATCATCCCAAGGATTAGTAGCGAGCAGTCCTTGCAAATCGAAGATTTCATAACGAAGGCACTACTGCTACCATATATATAAAATATAGGAATCACCCGAGAGGTTAGTGGCAAGCAGCCTTACATCATGAAGATCTCCATCTTCAAAATCATTATCTTCAAGCAAAATTCACTTTCGAGTGCATTCGTTTGTCCGAAGTGGTTTTCGGGTAAATCCGTTCCCGATCTCTCCAGACCGACAATCGATAAGATGCCCTCAACCTTATATGGAAGCCAAGTCTCACTGACTTATCACGTTTCCAACACTCAACTTGCTATCCTTCGGCCAAGAAGGAAGCCCGGTAGATTGGAGTACCATAGTCACTCCACTCTACGCGAATCATCATTCTTAACATCAAATGATAATGAAGCCTACTCAGTTAGCTTCGTGCTAAGTACACGACTATTCAGTTTACACATCTAGTCAAGGAATCGAAAATAAAGGAATCGAAAATAAAATCTAGCACACAAGCAGTCACTGGGCCTGTTTAATTAACCTTCATTAATTAAATCACTTTCCAAATATTTATGTCAAAATATCCGTACGAAGATATATTCACAAAACCACTCTTAATTTTTCGATATTTGGAAGAACATCTCCATCACTTATCTCAACGGTATAAGTATATTCACAAACCATTTCATTTTCAACACTTAGAAGATACCTCTTATACTTAAATCCGTGATAAGTATATTTACAAATTTTGAGGAAGGCTTCGTATTTTCCAAAACACAATTTATTGGGTCAAAACGAATGTTGCGTTAAACATCGTTATGACAACCACAAACACTAGTATAAGGATCCAATGAATTATACTTAATATTAATCTTCGATGTTGAACTTAAACTATTTATTAGTTAACAATGAAGCCGATCAAGTTAGGGTATCATTACCTCTCAGAACTTGAGTGGACGACATCCTTAACTTCGAAATAGATATAAGTTACCCACATCGATTATTAACATCAAATAATGGATATGAATAAATCCCGTATACTATATAAAACATCTCCTTCGAAAATCACTTAACATAAGAACAATGTTATAGTCTATTTCTTCCTCACTTTCTCAAAAACATTTATTACAACAAAAATGTTGAAATCCTTGTCTTCCTATCATTTAGCACATTTTAAATCACTTTTAAAACCATTAAACTCCATTTGCAAATATCACTTTCAAAATATTCCTTTAAGAGATTATTTTACTTTTAAAACGAAATGTATCTCGCTTTATAAAAACCATCCTCTACTTATCAAGATAAATCCTTTTATATTTATAAAACCATGTTTTATAATCTTCTTTCTATTTTATAAAACTTCTTTTATAAAATCTCCTTATTTGTAAAATTTCATTTGAAAATCTATTCATTTATAAATCTCATTTATTTATAAAATTCTATTTATAAATCCATTTACAAAATATCAATTACAAATCCATTTTTAATATTTATAAAACACCGCTTATAAATCTCTTCCTTTATCTATAAAATATTACTTTTATAAATCTTTTATATAAACCATTTCAGAAATATTCGTTTCAAACTATTTCTATCTTCTTTAAAATTATGTTTTATTCGTAATAAAAGATGGACTATTTATTAAGTTTTAAAACCTTTATAATACCGTTCGACAATCTCTATTTAAAAATACTTCAAAAAACAGTTAAATTAATATTCCAAAAATCATGTTTTTATTTCATTTCAGTAAACTCCTTCTTTTAATAATCTATAAATAATTATTAAAACATGTATTATTCAAGTATCACCTTAAAAATCATTTCAATTTAAAATCCTTATTTTATAGTATTTCAAAATACTAAAAATAAGGCATAGTGCTACTATAGCACTACATAAGTAAAATCATGTCCACATCAAATATGACATCCATCAAATCATATATCACAATATATGAAAAGTAAAATCAATAGTGTGAGGAATCCTGTTGGATCCGTCCAACCTGTCCCCATGCATCACAGCTCATATATATATCAGCGCACACACACACACACACAAACACACACACACACACATATATATATTTATATGTATGTAAATTAAATCAATAGTAGTGAGGAATCCTATTGGATTCCTCTAACCTATCCACATGCATCACATATAGTATATAATCATATAATATGGCTCATCTGCTACTAGGCGGGTACATATAAAAGGTCACCCACTCCAAGGGCAAGAATAAATCCAAAGCAACTGATAAAGCAGTAAATCATCCAAACAAGCAACAAATAGGCATCAATAAGAATATCCATACTTATATAAAATATAAGTGCGCTTAGAGAGGTGAGTTAACTCACTTTATAACCTGACAACGCTGTTGCACTTTTTCTCAATGCAATAATTGAACAATGTTCGATTTTTTCCAGAAATTCCTACAAGCTCCACTCTAAGCCAATCTAACTCAATAACGTAGATAATGTCGATACAAATGCAAAGGTGAAAACGGTGCTTTGATCGGACCTCGTATGAACAAGATATGATCGTTGGAACGTATCGAGGTTAATTAATTAATAACTAGCCAAATTAAAAAGGTAATTATCTCTTCCATAACCCAGGCCACACGTTCAAACTTTGACATCGCTATTTTTTTCAACCACTACCACTGCCTCAGGCGATTTCAAGCCGCCGCCCCTTCTCCGAAGCTAGCCACGACCGATATGAGCCTATCCCCACCAACCTCACCGCCTGCCATAGCCAGTAACTCGAGAACAAATACCATAACGTCGGCAGCATTCATCTCGTATTCACTGCTGCCTCGCTCCACCGTGGCCCCATTCACCAGCATCTATGAGTCCCCCTAGCCACTGTGCATAACTTTCATGTTGGGCACTTCGCTTGAAACGGCTCTAATCGTCGTGGATAACATAGGCTATTAGATGGAACGACGACTAGGGTTAGGGTTTCTCTAAAAAGAAAGAAGTGAGGTCCTTTTATAGAAAATTTTCCAAACATTATTCACCCTCCAAAATCTTGAACACCAAACGAGGCATGCCACCTGGCGTTCTATACTAAACACTCCTATTTCGAACATAATGGAACTAGTATCGAGGCCTAATTCCATCATATACAAAAGTTAGATTTTAGAATCAAATTATATTATATTAAATTCTTGTAATTAATTGCTGCGCGTTTCAAGCTCGCACGACCACATAATACGTCCGATCATCAGAAACTCGCCGGCATACAACAATTTGCTATTCTGAACCAATGACATTGGTTTCGTCAAAATCAGAGACAGTGCCCCAAAATGCTGATTCACATGTTAAATTAAAATGAATTATTACTAAAATCATTTTAATCGCTTTTATTTTTAATTTAAAAGTACTAACCATTTATTATTTATAATGAATTTAAATAAGCTTTTGAAACCGATTTGTTGTAAGTAAATTCAAGATTCAGTCATTTAAATAATTTTGATGTTTAAATCGCTGTTCCAATATTCAAATAATCCTTGTACTTGAAATTTTAAGTTGTTTGACTTATAAAACTAATATTTCAATATTTAAAATTAATTAAATATTCAAATTCAAATGTCCAAAATTCTGGGTCGTTATAATGTGTGTTCGTGTGTGTGTTTGCAATGGGGTGTGTGTAGCCTATATACGTGTGCATATTTCAATGATTTATAATTAAAACATACATTTATATTTCTATTTCAATAAATTATGATAATCGTATCTAAATTTTTTATATAAATTCTTGGATATAATATATATGAATATAAAGTAATTTAAAGTCTAATTGACTAAATAAGTGAATTTTATTTATTATTTAAACAGAAAAAATAGTGAAATGTTTCTTAAATTGATATTTAATAATTACTAAAGCGTATTCTATAAACTTTAGTGTATAATTTATTATTTAAAGGATATATTTGATTATGAATATATTATATTGATTTGGATGTTTTTATAATTATTTAAAATGGATATTAGTAAATGAAAATTATGAAACAAATGGTATGTATAATATTCGGTTATTCAAACTATTTATTGGTTATCAAAAGAGAAGGAATGATTTTTTCTAATGCTTGAGAAATATTTAATTATTATTTAATTTAAAGAGGATTGGAAATTAATTACTTGTTGTAAAATGATATTATATTTGGTTTTAATAATTACCTATTTTTATGTACTAAATAAATTAAATTATGGTTGTATGTTGTAAATGATTCATTATTATATTTTTATTTGTTGTTGTAAATACACATTTATTAATTTGAAAAATCTAATTTTATAATACTATTTTGACATATCTTTTCTTGTTCATTGAATTTAATTATATGAGTGATTCACCATTGATATGGATTTAGTATGATACGGTGGTGACATCCTTGATATGGTTTTGTGTTATAGTTCCATGTGACGAGAAATTAGAATAAACAGAGTTATAATACCGTTTTGTATTAGACTTCCGGTAATATTTCTCTATTTAATACTGTTGACTCGTTATATAAAATACGTGATAGTGTGAGTGTAGTTTATGAGCAATGAATAAACATTTAACTATCATATAGTGGTATGGGACACTGTTGTGATATTATTTAGTTTTTCAATGTATGTAGACAACACTCACGTGAGGGAATAGAGTTGATAGTTTGAGGTGAAACGTAGTGATATATGGCTCCGTCCCTATATTTAGTGAGTATGGCTCTGTGCCTAATAATGACCATGACTTCGTGTCTATATGTATTTGTTTTATATGCCACTATTACGATATAATTTCATTATGTTTGTTGGAGAGGACCAAATGGATAGAATCCACCCTAGCTGCCTGATTGTGGGGTCGCACGTCAGATCTATTACACTATATTATATAGCTTGGTGTTACTCATATGTGCATGTTTGCCCCTATGTCACCTAGGCTAACAGTTTGTTACCCATAGGGCATGTATAGTGTTGTGACTTTAGAGTCCTTGTGTTGACGAGCACATCAGTGGATACGTGTCACGATGACTGTGAGGTAACTAAAGACTATAGAGACTTAGTGTCTCTGGAGCTTTCTTAGTGCTATCAGTCCCACTTTTGGTACTGACGGAGTAGTAGATTGGCATATACAATTGATACACGTCACTGTAGTATAGATATGGGTGATAGGACCCTTAGCTTGTTATATATATGTATATATTGGGACTTCGTGTCTATCGTACAGTCATATCCTATCACGATGTATTCTAATGGTTTCTATACGAGGATATGAGGTTATACCTATGATATATGTCCAATGTATATGTAACAGCCCGATATTTTAAACGAATTTTTAATTAAAAATAAACAGTTCGAAATATTGATTTAAATATAAAGTGTAGTAATTTGTGTGAAACGAAAAATTTAAACTTTACATTTCGTTACGTATATTTATGTCCGTTCTTAACTTTACATTAGAATCAAATTTTATTAATGAGGATAATAGCTATTTTAATTTTGGTTTAAAGAGATACGTTATATTTTTAAGAAACCGTTAACATTTTTAAATTTATTAAATAAAAGAAACAAGTAACGGTTGTACGTTACTTTGGGCGTTACCCTTTACGTTTGTCGTTCTTTGTCCATTTGATCTTTTCTTGTGTTAAGAGTGCTATTTCAGCTGCATAATTTAAGTTTGAAAATTTCAATTAAATCTTGCATTGAATTGTGCGCGTGAGAATTATTCCACTTTCCCCTTTATCTTCCTTACGTTTCATTCCAGCTTGAATAATTAATTGCCTTAAATTTCGCTAACCATTCAAAGCAATACATTCTGCCTTTTCTATGTTAATCATGTGAACAGCTATTCCATTTTTTCCACGCTCATATTTTCAATTCTGCAAATCTCCTGTAGCTTTCAATTTGAGAATCTCGTGACCATCCCAAAAGGTAAATGCCTTCTTTCACTTTCATTTTGTTTATTTCCTGTTTGCTGTTGTTCTTTTGCCAGCTAGCATGCCTTCTTTCATTTTCGTTTCATATTTTCGTGAGCATCTCAAAAGGTAAAGAGCATGCCTTCTGTCCATTTTCATTTTTTTGTTTGTTTTTCAATTGTTTGCTGTACCATGTTTTGCCACACCACCCATTCCAACTACTCCACCTTCCTCCAACAACATGCCGTAACAACCACCAGTCACCGACCACTGTACCCCAGTCCACCACCAGCCACCACGCCCTACGCCTGCCACCACCACGTCGAGATCCCCACGCCGAACCCATTCGCCCTGCCTGCCACTACCGAACCTGAGAACCCCTTTGCCTAACCCATCGTGAGCAGCCCAAATCCACGTCATCTCTACCCCGTGCCAGACCCACGAACCCAGGCAACCCCTTCGTCTGACCTACCCTATACGCCACCACCACCACCAGTTCCCACGTCCAACCCCTAAGCCTTGCCGCCACCACGACCACCCCAGACCGAACCTTTGACATCTCTAGGCCGAGACCAGCCCACGCTTCCACCCCATGATGAGACCAACGTACCAAGACCACCCACATCATCGCCATGAACCACGCCTTACCCTCGTCAGCCCTACCCATTCACCACCGAATCCGCCACCTGACACCAACCACACCCCTACCCAGGCCAAGACCAGACCCGTCACACTCCAAATCCATGCCGAGACCAACCAAGGTCAGACCGTTTGTTTTGGACTAGAGCAGTGAAAGGTTCCGTTGGGTCATTTTTGCATTTTCACGTGTTGGATTTTCCAGACCGAGCTTAGTTTTAGTTTTGCCTTTACCTTGTTTGAAAAAAAAAAGATAAAAATAAAAATAAAATAAAAAGTGAAATGAAGAGTGCCTGTCATATTGTACTTAGTTGAAAATTTGGTTTAGTTCTACAGATCTTTGTTAGAAAAAGGAGAATGAGAAGGTTGCTTTATCACGTATTCTGGTTTTGTCAATTTTGTTTTTTTTTGAATTCATGATTTGTTGTCGCACTCTTGAAGTTTTACTGCCAAGTCAGAGCCTGTTATTTGTATCTGAGAAATGAAATGTTATGTCCTTTAAATCTTTGGTATCTTGGTTATATTTCGACTTGGCCATTACTGTGAAAAGAAAAAAAATGTGTTTTGTCACTTTACAAATATAAAGTTATAATCTATATTTTAAAAGGTGGTCGTGCTATATTGTTTCGATTTTTCAACGTGTTTCTTTTTCGTTGTTGCTCCATTTGAAAATTTGTTACTCGTACAATCTTAGATTTTGATTATCTTTATTTTGTTTTTGGTTTGAAAATTGAATCTAGTTGGCGCATCCGCTAACAACTGATCGTGCCTTCCGCGTGCTTTCGTTAGACATCGTATTTCTGTATCGAATCTCCAGCTCCGTAGAGGTGAGTAAATCTCACACGAATATTTATACTTATATGATTGTGAAACGACCGCAACTGAATGTGTAGAAATAAATAAATAAATAAATGATGTTATAACTACCTATGATTTATTTATAGTTGATGTTAATTGTTAAAACTGCATATCGTATCATCTGTTATATTCTGTTCTTATTTTTCTGTTATTCTATTCTGTTAAATCACACTGCAAGTTCCCTGTAGAATAGAATCACTATGGGTTGAAATGATACATACCCGAACGGACTTTAGAATAAGGGAAGGTCGTTATGGGCTGAAATGATAGGCCTGAACGATTTTCAATAAAATTTTATTTACTTGGGATTGCGGGTTTGAAATGATAAAACCCGGATTTTTCTTTGTAAATTACGGATTGAAATGATATAGTATACGTATCACTTGACTTAGGCTAGAAAATATTATACAGACCCGTGGTTATTTTTCTGTATTTTTCTGAATACTTTTAAATAATTTTAAATATTGTAATAATATTAAATTGATTTAAATCGAATTTTTAAGTGATTTATTTAAAATAGAAATGATTTATCTATGTGATAAATATAAATAAATGGAGAAATATTGATTTTTAAAACGAAACTTAAATTTGAAATTTTGATTAAAAGAAAGATGGAAACTTAAGTTAATTTAATTGAAATGAAATTTAGTTTTAAATTGGTGGAAAAATGGAGTTTAAGTTTAAATGTTGAAATGAATGTAATAAGCAAATTTGTAAGTTTTGGTTTTAACTTGTAAAATTTCTCTTTAAATAAATTTGTTAAAGGATTGAAAATGAACATTTTTAATGTATGATTTTATAAGTTTTAACTAGGTAGAATCTGTAGCACTTGTTAAGTGTTGTGGATTATATAAGTGAACCAAAAGACTAAAATGAACTAAGGCTGTGATAGTACTTGGTAAGTGCTGTTGTAGCAGAAACTAAAATTGCATCTGAACTAATAAAAGGGCTACTGTAGCACTTGTTAAGGACTGCAGTAGGCTGAAATATGATTTTGTTTAAACTGAACTGTTATAGCAGTTTACAAATGTTGTTTTGCTGAATAAAATGTTTTCAAATATAACCTATAGCAGTTGTTTTTAAATGCTGCGAAATGCTGAAATTTTAATAATTAGGGTTTTGACTTAGTAAACGAACTCAGAATGGTTTGAAACTTTGGAAATTGAATACTTGATTTGAAAATATAATAATTACACTTTTAAAAGATTTAATTGAATTATTTGATTGGAATATAAACTATTTAAAAGGTGACTTGAAATGATAATAAATGAGTATACCTTTAAATTCAAAGGGTATTTAAAGTTGAATATTTAGATTTGAACTCAAATGATATTTGGAATATTAAAATGATTTGAAATGAGGTTTTGAAATGATATGATATTATTTAAAATATGGAAATGGTTTAGAATTGATTTAATCTTTATTTTGATAAAGATTTGGATTTGAAATGATATTCTATTTTGAAGTATAAAACTGTTTCAAAACTTATAACCACGGGTTATAATAACGTTGGGTTGTTAAAGAGACCGGGATCGGATATGGACATACTCTCTGTCTTACCGAAAACCACTTTGACAACCGTGTACGCGGTGGAGATTCCAGAATGAAGTAGGATGGTGACGACGTTCTTAAGGTATGTTACGTGGACCCAACTCCCGTGAGTTGGCATAAGGTGGCTAAAACAGGAGCGATCTCGGACCAGTGAGGTAGCACCTCTTCTCGGACACATTTCTTTGATATTATACTCTTACTTGTGATTTGACTAGATGGCCATCCTCCGATTTGGGAATGTTGTTCGAGGTGGAACGGTAGTGGCTGCTATGCGTATCCATCAATCCGTGTGCGTAATTGGTATATCTACCCTGGCATTGCCTAGTTGTGCCGTGTCACCTACCATATCAAGCTTTACTACGATTATGATTTTAAGATCCAACCGCGTTAAGGTTCTCCATCCCCTTAACGCTATTTTCCAATATGATTATACTTTACTTATTTAGACACTATTATAATAGCGAATATTACTACATAGTAGATAGTTTAACGGATCCTTAGAGGATGGGCGGTCCCAAGCATCTTCTAAGTTACTTGTATCTTTACTACAGTTCACTTGAGTTGGTTTACACTGTATAAGTATAAATATCCTGACTCGAGTGTTTATGTTTTATTTTACGCTCGGGTCAGCCTGAGTATCAGTTGGACTTCATCTTCACGGAGCTAGGACTACCGGAGATCATCCTTATCCAGCTACTATTTGGTTTTATCTGTTCAGTCTGTTGTTCTATTTAAGCTCTTGTATTAGTAGACTTCTATGTCTTGAGACTTCTGTTGTACTCTATTCCTCCTGTTGTATCTTATGTAACTTTGTTATATTTATATAGTAGCTTCATGAATTACTATCTCTTTTACTTCCGCTGCATTATTTTACTCTGTGTCTGTGATCTGTGCTTATATTTATTTACTGTATATTCTGAGATTTGCCAAATTTTAATTACAACGCGGTATTTTGAGCAATTCAACTCCAGCATGAGTGTCTACCTACACACTTATAATGGATGCGAATGGTTGAAAATATCGGGTCGTTACAGTATAGTGGATTCTCATTTATATTGATAAGCAGCCTATCCTATCCTATTAAATATATATTGATGATGATGTTTTATTAAGATTGAGAGATATATTTGGGCAATGCTTTATGCTAGCTTGATTATACTTGGTGATATCTCACTATTAGATATTTTTGGATTTAGATTATGATTCCTGGATACGTATGATTCACCCATTTATGTTCATTCTATGATTTCTGATTTGATGTGTTTCTATATATGATGGCACCTTTAGATATCAGAACTGTTTGTTCCATAGGATTTGATTTATTTAGGCGATGAGATGCCTTAATGATTATTTTTGGTATTATACATATATTCCAGGCATACATTACTATACTTATATAAATATATTAACATTGTCCATGATTTTTGAGTTTCCCTAGTAGTGTTAGCATGTTATTATTCCCTATTTACACGGCGTTACACTTATTTGGATTCTTGATTAGACATAGTCTAACCCATGTGTTATTTATGTAATACTGGGTCAGTTTGAGACACTTCAGGTACAGGGACGACATGTCTAGCATTTGTTTTATTGAGCTTAGAGGAGTCTTATATTAAGATGGTTATACGACATGTGTGAAACATTGATTTACTGTATGTATTTGACATTGAGTTGTATATTGATTGTCTAACAGATTATATTGAGATAGTTGACATATTTGATATTTTGTATTCTTATCACATTATTGTATTATATGTATATGTATGTGTGTGTTATCACTGCGATTCTGACTCTGTGTTCTCTGTTATTTACTATACATTATGTATTGTTCTATCTTGGAGGCACACGTATTTATTGCTTTGTACCGATACTGTATGCATATAGATGAATATTATTTGATGTTTTAGTACGTACCAATGTTAGTCCAAGGGAATATTCACGTTTGTACACCATATAGCATCATTCTCCATATTATCCGGCAGTATTACAGAGTAATACTCTTGGATGGTATGGGTATAGAGGTAGGACATTTACATTTGGTATCAGAGCAGGTTTAGAACAATACATCATATATAAGAGATACGAGTCATGACCTTAGATGAGACTTAGAGTCCTTGATCCTTGGGCGTGAAAAAAGATCCCAAGAAGTCTGGAGGAAAGGTGCCACAGCAGAATCAGTTCTATGGTAGAGGAAGACCTAAGGGAAAGATTAAGAAGCAAGATATGCAGTGTAGGAGATGTGGCAAGAAAAGGTACTTTGCTAAGGAGTGCTAGGAGGATGGTTCGAAGATTAAGTGTTACAACTGCAATTTATTCGGGCACATGAGGCAGGAGTGTCCACCACCTCATAAGACCTCTGCCCAGGTGGCTTTAGCTTATGCATTGTATGTAGTTTCCAGCTCAAGTGCACCTCCATTGGCGAACAAGGGAAAGAAGGTCATGATTGAAGGCGCGTTATATCTATATGGTTTATCCATTCGTACCTTATTTGATACTAGGGCATCACACTCTTTTATTTCGAGTAGACTTCTAGATGAGTTACACTTAGACACTAGAACAGTTACAGACCCTGTTGAAGGATCAGCTTATTTGTCTATGATATGTAGAGGTTTGAAATTGTTTATTTTAGGTGTCGAGTTCGATTGCGATGCTTTTGTCTTGGGATTTTCTGGGTTTGGATAGATTTTTGGCATGGATTGGATGATGATGTATGAGGCGATTCTAGATTGTGATAGGAAAGTTATTAGGTTGGGTACTTGTAGTGGGTGCAGTTTAGAGGTTTATTACGATCCCAGAGGTTCAGTTATTTTGAGTTACCTATGTTTATTAGACCTTTCACATGACCAGTTAGATTCAGTACCTGTAGTTAGAGATTACCCAGATGTCTTTTCTAAGGTTACTAGTCTCCCACCCCAGAGAGAGATCGAATTTCGAATTTATCTTATGGAGAACACTAGACATGTTGGCTTAGCCTTGAGGCATATGGCTCCGAAGGAGCGATGCGAACTAAACAAGCAAGTGAATGATGTTTGAGAAGGGCTTCATTAGATGGAGTATTTCAGAGTGGGGAGCACCAGTTGTCTTTGCTACTAAGGAAGATGGTTATCTAAGGCCTTACATCGATTATAGGAAGCTGAATTAACTGACAATAAAGAATCATTATCCATTGCACCGTATAGACGATCTCTTTGATCATTTGGTTGGAGTGGAGGTGTTCTCACAACTTGACTTAGCTACCGGATTCCATTAGTTGCATGTAGCTAAGGATAGTATTCAAAAGACTATTTTATGTACACCTGACAGACTATATAAGTGGTTAGTTATGCCCTTCGAACCGACCTATGCACCGGCCTACTTTGTTGATCTAATGAGCCGATTTTTTTTGGGTTGCTTAATAAATTCATGGTGGTATTTGTCGATGACCTTTTAGTATATTCAAAAATCAAGGAGGAGCACAGGTTGCATTTGGAAGAAGTGCTCAATGCACTCTGTGAGCATAAGTTGACGGTAAAATTTTCTAAGTGTCACTTTTGACGCACAGAGATATGCTTTTTAGGACATGTTCTCTCAAAAAGTGGGCTGGCAGTCAATCCTAGTAAAGTAGTTGCAGTACAGGATTCGCACATGTCGAAGAATGCCACAGAAGTGAGGAGTTTCCTTGGTTTAGCATGCTACTATAAGAAGTTCATTAAGGGCTTCCCTAAAATCTCTGCCCCTCTGGCCAACCTTACCAAGAAGAATTTAGTTTTCTTATGGGATACAAAGTGAGTGGATGCTTTTATTAAGCTGAAGGAGGCATTGACTAGTGAACCTATTCTAATGTTATCCGATGGCATGAAGGCATTCATAGTATATACCGATGCCTGTGGTACGGGGTTGGGTGTTGTGTTTATGAAAGAAGGGAGAGTAGTAAGCTAAGTTAGTGGATAGTTGAAGGTCCATGAGAGAAACTATCATACTCATGATCTTGAGTTGGCGGCCATTGTTTTTGCGCTTAAGTCACGGAGGCATTATCAATTGGGAGAGCGGATTGAGCTTTATGTGGATCATAAGTCTTTGAAGTACTTGTTCTCCCAGAAGGATTTGAATTTAAAATAGCAGAGGTGGATGGTGTTTTTAGCATCGTATGACTTCAATATCTCGTATGCTCTGGGCAAGGACAATGTTGTCGCCAATGCCTTGAGTAAGCATCATGCGATGTTGAGTCCTTTGTCCTTAGAGTGGAAGCATTTGGAGTTCATTTCTACATTCGATTTTTGACCATCATTAGATATTACTCTAGGATTGTTAGCAGCTTTGGATGTGCGGACAACATTTATGGACCGCATAGGATCTAGTCAGAAGCAAGTCAAGGAGCTACTGGATATTTTCGAGAGGATTAGTAAAGGAGAGTAGTTGAGTGACTTGAGGATTTATGCCATTGACTTGAGGGGATGTTTACGGAGGGATGGTAGATAGTGTGTTCCTTACATTATCGATTTGATTGACATGGTGCTGGAAGAGTCTTATCGCTCTAGGATGACCATTCATCACGACGGAGATAAAATGCACCGTTGCATGAAAAGAGTCTTTTATTGGCCTGGTATGAAGAAGTACATGGTGGAGTATGTAGCCCAATGTATGACTTGCCTGAGGGTAAAGGCAGAGAAGAAGAAGCCAGGAGGATTATTACAGCCATTGGATATTCCACAGTGGAAGTGGGAGAGTATTTCTATGGACTTCATCGATGAACTGCCTAGGAGTAGGAGAGGGAATGAGAGTATTTCAGTCATAGTCGATCGACTAACCAAATGCGCTCATTTTATTCCAGTTAGGAGTACGAGGACTGCCGCGTCTTTGGCGATACTATACATGAGAAAGGTAGGTTACATGGAGTTCCTTCTAGCATTGTTAGCGATCGAGACCTGCTTTTTACTAGCGAGTTTTGAAGAGTCTATAGGACCCTTAGGCATCGAGTTGAATTTGAGTACCGTTTATCACCCGTAGATGGATAGACATATGAAGGGGTTGAATTGGGTGTTGGAGGACTTACTTATGTCCATATTGGGTTTCAGAGGCTTTTGGAAGGATAACTTGTCACTAGTGGAGTTCACCTATGAAACACCCCTAATTTAAATAACATTATTCAGGAGATTTAATTAGATAAATTAAATAGAATAATATAGAGATTAGAGTGATAAGGGAATTAAGATTTTAAAACTATTTAGGGTCGTGCCTCAACTAAATGAATTAATAAAAATGGTTTATAAGTTAAATACCTAAGAGAATAAGGCATGGGTAATATGGGGACATCCGTATACCATAACCCCATAACCCCTAAACCCTTACCTCATTCTCATTCACGTTTTACATAAAAAAACATAAACAAAGGGGAAACAAGGCCGACCAATACCCTAGGAGAAGAAGCGCTTAAAATCAATTAGAAGCAAAGATTCAAACTAGGAAGATTAAAGCAAGAACAAATCTCAAGTTCCTTATCCAAACAAGGTGAATAATGATCTAAACCATCTCATATAAGTCTTTTTGAACTTTTAATTTCAGGTTAAAGGTTTAAAACCGTTTGGATGGATGAATGATGATATGCTTTGATTATATGCCATGTTTTGATTTAAACAAGGATTTTTGTGTAATGATATAATTCGATTTTAAGGCTAAAATCGTGTAAATTGATTTCGAATGCCATGATGTTTGAATATGTTATGTAAAACATTAATTTGAAGATGGGTTTAAATTTTCATAATATTCCAAGCTATGGATAATTTATTATGAATTTTGAATAGAAGATGGGTTTAAATTATTTAAGGCACATAAGTAATGTTTTGGGTCAGAAATTTATATAAGTTAGAAAACACATTAAAAGTGTAAAATTGTGATTTTTGGGGATTTTTCCTAGGTGTTTTAATATGGTTATTAAATTATTTAAGTTGGAGGTCTTAAATGTTTTATTGAAGGAAACGATTTATTTGTTAAAATGATTTCAATTATTAATTATTAAATTCAGCAGCCTTTTTAGAAAAGGATTTTTAATGAAGGGTTGGCAACCAATCATATTTTGACAAATTGGGTAAGTCAGGTAAAAAGAAATTTCTTTGAAAGGCAATAAAACCAGTTTTGTTTTAATTTACGACTTCGCCATTTCCATTTGCTACCTTTCATCACCATACTTCTGCTAATGAACCTATTCGAAACTAATACATGGTATCAAGCCATTGATACGTAGTGGATTGGAGAAAGGCGGAAGGGACTGGGTCGAAGGCATGCTTTCGAAGGGGTTGAAGTCATTCTTATAAGCTTTCAAATACATTACTTGCCCTTGTTTTGAAAAGAGACTTTCGAAGGGGTTGAAGCTTTTGAATCAGTACCTTTGTTCAAAAATGGGGCTTTCGAACAAGTTGCCTCTTACTTTGTTTTTAAAGAAGCTTTCGAATGAGTTGCCGCATTTTGAATCTATTTGATACCTAGCTGCCACCTTCATACCTTTCGAATTGGTTAAAGGCCGCTTTTCCATATGGCCTTATAGCAATGAGTTCGAAAGAAGGGCTTTCGTTTTATTAATATTGAAGCTACTTTTCCAATGGTTTCAAAAGGGTCCTTATAGTCGCTTTTATCAATGGCTTCCAAAGGTTCGTTTCAAAGCTGTCCTTTTCCCCAATTATTTTACTTAAAAATCAATGCTTTCGAAAGGGATACTTTCATTATTTGTCTCTTTAACCCAGTAGTTATAATTAACGTTAAACCCAATGATTTTGAAAGAGATACTTTCAAATGGTTTCGAAGCTATGTTCCATAAATTCTTGCTTGAGCTAAATGCTTTTGAATTTTTTGAGTGTTTCGAAAGATATACCTTTAATGGTTTCGAAAGGAAGGTTTCAATACTTTCAAAGATATGTTGGATGGTCTCGAAGGAG
This sequence comes from Allium fistulosum, assembly GCA_030737815.1. Classification (NCBI taxonomy): domain Eukaryota; kingdom Viridiplantae; phylum Streptophyta; class Magnoliopsida; order Asparagales; family Amaryllidaceae; genus Allium; species Allium fistulosum. The sequence continues at coordinate 897,178,094 of CM060902.1, forward strand.
AACATTTAAGATTTTAAGTAATGATACAAAGGATACACTACAAGAAATATCATTTATAACAGCAAAGAGGCACAGCGTTCGGATGCTAACTGCGGTTGTCGACCTGAAAAACCAAACAAAACCTAACGCAACGCTATATTAGATACTGTACAATATTTCCAAACCCGACTGAGTTCCCTCCTTTGTTTTCATTCACCGCTTAAAACATTTCATCTTCTACCCCAAAATGACATACCCTAAATCTCAAACTACATCTCTAAACGTAAATTCTTCATTGGAATTTTTTCCAAACATCTAGTGTTGCAACTTTATCGAGGCCCATTACCGCACCCTAATACCATGATTTCATTAACTTATTCTAATCAATTTCACGTAGTTTTAGGAATCAATCTCGCACCCTCATTCCACTGCCACACCGTCATGACTTCTTAATCCGAACTTCAATATTTTTGAAAGCTGCATCTACCCGCCCTTACATCCAATAAAATTGAAACCCCGCATCAACAAGCTACCCAGTGCCCTGATCTACTATTTGTTGCCCAAACTCCAACGATAACCCAGTACCACATCAGGTTGTGAAATTTCAAGGTAAAAGCTGATATGGTAGCCGATTGTTTTTTTTGACGTTTGTTAAGGCATTATGTTACTGAAATAACATGGTGAATTGATACATTATTTGAATGATTTGCATTGAATACCTTGATTGATATATGGTTATTATGAGCAATATTAATTATTGTGTTGCCAACTGAAAGGAGACTTCTTTACCACTTAGTCAAATTATTTTGCAGCTCGGTGATGTTTTCTAACTGAGAAACAGTGGAGATCGATGCCTGAAATAGAACAATAGCAGTATGAGGTATTGTTTTCCATTTATGTTTCTGAGATTGTTATTTTTCGTGTAGCAATTGAGGAGGGCAATTTGATTAGACATATATAAAGTTTAGAATCCATCCCTAGAGTTATAGTTTTATTTGTATCAACTAAAACCACATATATAATGAAAAATAGAAATAGCTTCATATTTTTATAAATGGGTTCACTTCCATGACTTTAAAAGTTAAAACTTGTGCTTATAGTTTAAATTCATTTACTATACTAAACTAGTAGTGTTTTAGTTGTTAATTATAGTTAAAACAATTAGGTTTTATTTGTCAAAATTAGTTTATGTTAAAACAAGACGTATTTCAAAAATCTTATTTTGCCAAACGTATTTCAAAAGCCATATGTTGTGCCAATAGAACTATAATTTTTGTCAATGCGATTTTATCAATCTGCAATCGTAGTTTTATATGATACATGAAAGTATTTGTCAGCAGTAGGTACTAAGGACATCTCCAACGGTGTACATCCCTTAAAGGACGTAAATTTAAGGGTGTGATTGGGCAAAAGCACCGAAAGCTGGGTGTATGTTTATTACACGCTTGAATCCAGGTATGTATTAAATGTTACCTCTGGATCAGATTACGTTTCTTGAATTATAAACGTAACTTTAAAATGCTTACGTGCCTTAATTGCTCTGGTGGATAGACAATTCATGGCAGCCTTATTCAGGCCGTAATGTTCCTTTGTTGGAGATGACCTAACAATAACCCAAGTAGTTTGGTAAAACAAAAATTTACAATATTTCATGGTGTAACCATTACTGCTGATTGAAAGATTCAATGGACGACTCCCAGATTATATTGGTAACGGAAACGACAAGAACTCATTTTGTCATGTCGATGATGTTGTAAATGGTCATATATCAACCATGCACAATGGAAAACTAGGCTAAAGATATCTTCTTACTGGAGAGAATGCATCATTTAAGCATGTTTTTGATATTGCCGCTATCATGACAAATTCAAAGAGACCTTGGGTTCACATAGCACATATGGTCTGTAGAGATATATGGTTGGATATTGGTTTTCATTGCTCACATTACAGGGAAGCTTCCTCTAATTAGTTATCCAGTAAGGAACCACATGCAGTTTCATTGTAAAATTTGAGAAACTTTGATCTAAGAAATTTGAGTAACACGGTATAATGATGAAAACCCCATTGTTTGTCAGGTTTAATAGCTAGAAAGCATGATGCACTTTTAGTTGTGCACTTACAGTTTTGCAGATGCACTAATGCTGAGGACAAGGGCATATACTTAGGATATTGATAAAAATGCACTATTGTTTCATGCTTAAAGGTCAAACATGAGGCAGGATTTCTAGGATTTTATCCACTTCAGACGCTTCATACCATCTATAATAGTTCTTCCTTTGTCTTTCGAATTATGTGACAAATTGGAGTTGTTTATTTGGCTTGGAGACTGTTAAGGTTTTAAGGCATCAATAGGCATATTCTTGTGAGAAAGATAGGAAAGAACTAGGTTACAGCCCTAGAAGCTTGAATGAAGGATTAACAGAGATGCTCCAATGGTTAAAGAGTTTAGGTCTCATCAAATGCTAAGGTTGGGTTTCTATATTACATTGTATATTCTTTTGGTTTTCTTAACTGTTTAGTAACTTAACTAGTGAATGGTACTTGTATTTTATTTGGGATGTTACATAAGATGCAAAATTTACAACCTTCGACTGCCTAAAATCTGATTTAGGTTAAAATGCCACAATGATGAGAATATGGAAACAAATTTAGAGGAAAAAAGCGAAATGTTTGTATTCCCCACTTTGCAAGCATCTAGCATTTGAGAACTAGCGAAACATTTATTGACAATATTAAAAGTGATAGAAAGAAGTCTAATCACAAGGTTATTTATGTAATAAGCTAGTGCTGAGTTCTGATTTATGTAATAAACTAGTGTTGAGTTCTGATTATTAAACATTGATTTTTATCAAACAATTCATTTGTTAATTTGTATTTACTCTTATTGCAGGTAGAAAAGATATCTATATTGGTTAAAGTTGCTAATACGAAACTGATTAATCTTACTGGTCTGGATGGTTGCTTAGTTTTTTGAAGAGAGCATTGAAGTTCTTACTTTCAGTGTTGGATATATATGGTATGTTTGTTTGGAACACTTTGCTTTCATGAACTGTTTTTTTGTATGCGGTGCTGCATTGTAGCTTGTAATAACATGTTATCATAAAACGAAGAGGCTGCCATAATATGTTATAAATTTATTGATGATGAACCCTGACAGTGCACTTCCACACCATTGCAGTTCACAATCTCATAAGCAACTACAACAGCCTAAAACACAACTTAAGTAGTTGGATTTTTCTAACCGTGCAAAGGAGTTGTTGTTGGATTTCTCAAAATCCAGTAATACTAAAATTGCTATAAAGATTTATATATAAAAAAGTAAATAAGTTTATAAAGACTATATAAATTTATAAAATTAACTAATTTCACCAGTTTTATAAAAATTATACAAATTAACTATGTTTAAAAAAAATAAGTTGACTAAGTTGTATTAAACTTAACTAAATTTATAAATTTAACTAAGTTAACTAAGTTTATAAAAATTAAACAAGTTTATAAAAATAACCATGTTTATAAAAATTTATTAAGTTAAAAAAAATTAAGCAAGTTTATAAAAACAATCAAGTTTATAAAATTAATTAAATTTTAAAAAAATAAATATGTTAAGCAAGTTTTACTAAAATCAAACACAGTTATAAAAATAAACACATTTATAAAAACAAGTTTTACAAATTTTTAACTAAATTAACTAAGTTTTATAGAGAAATAACTAACTTTATAAAAATAATTAAGTTTTATACAAATTTAACTAAGTTGACTAAAAGTTTGTAAAATTAACTAACTCTTATAAAATTTAACTAAGTTTATAAAAATTAACCAAGTTAACCAAGTTTTATAGGACATTACTAAATTTATAAAAATTAACTAAGTCATATGAAAATTTAACCAAGGTAACCATGTTTTATAAATATTAATTAATTTTCTAAATATTAATAAAACTTTATAACAACTAAATAAATTTACAAAAACTAACTTTTATAAAAATTAACTAACTTTATAGGTCCACCACAATTAAAGAGAATATTTGGAAAAATAACCTACTATGTTTACTTTTGTTTTATTTCCCGAGATAAAGGAAAAAAAATATCGCGCGTATACTTTAATGTAGATCATTAAATAGGAGGGCTCAGCATTTTAGAGGATTGTATATTATTGCATGTTTACTTTAATGTTGGAGTGGTTTAAACATTTACACTTAATTCCCTTATTATTGTTTTTAATCAAATTGATATTGTCAATAATTACCCCGTTAATTATTATTTCACGAGAATGATAAATGTATACATTGTTCATAAATAGATGGATAAATGAAAGGTTTATCTAAAATGGATCTTATATTGGAAATAAATAAATAAATCAGGTACAACTATTATCTTACAAAATAAAAGCATCGGCTTTGTGCATGGAATCTAGTTGTGAGTTGAAAGAAAAATCGTGATACAAATCAATCATAATTTTTAACAGGAAATAAGTTTTGGATGCAACATTTAATAAATTAGATATGGTAGTTTTTTCAATAAAGGAAAATATGAGTTGACAATAGAAGCGAATTTGTTTTGAAGAATTCAGAGGAAATGGGTACCAAAATCCAAAGTTTCAAAAGACGGACATGTACATGAGGCCTTTCTATGCTCATGTCATGTAAACCTCAAGGAGTTGCGATGTAAGTTTTTTGAGTAAACATTATACACATACATACCAAAGAACTAACTATTGAAGAATAATAGCAACTGTCACATGAGAATAAACCTTTGAAATGGTTTGAACAAAATATAGTTATAGTCGGATACATAAAACATCTCATTGAACCTTTCTAACTTGCACATCATATTTAGTATTTATGCATAAAAAATGTTAATTTACTTTAAAACAAAAAACCTAGATACAATTTTGTTTCAAAGCAAACTGTTACAAGCAACAATAAAAGTTCTATCTAATTTCAAGTTGAAACACATACTATTACAAACACCATCCTGTTCAAATACAATCAAAAAAGGAAACCTAAACACATTATTACATGCAATAATAAAACAGGTAAAAAATTTTCCTTCCTCTCCGTTTCTCTTTTTTCTTTTAAAAAAAGGAAAATAAAATCATAAATTAATTCAACTTAGAAATTGGGTTTGAAATCGGTTACATCAACTTATTATGAAATCAATTTGTAAAAGCGAAATAACTTGTTTTCTTGACCTTGCTTTTTTTCCCTTTTTTTTGCTTGCCATGAGATGGTAAAAAAATCATAAGGCGTATGTCTCAACAGCATGACGCATGTGTGAGACATACAACTTAGGCTATTGAAGTACACCTGTTAGAAGTAAAATGTCTTTTTGAGCAAGCTTCAAGGCATTTTGTCTCCATCTTGCCTTGAGGTGCACCTAAGGGCAGTGTGATGCATGCCTTTTAAAACAGCACTATAATTATACAAGCTAAGGTGAAGGATTTTTCCTAAAGTGGGAGAAATGAGCCTTTGAGAAAGTTTTTCTTCTCAAATTGTTATTACTTTTTGAAAGATACAAAACTAACTTAACAACATTGTAGTGGCATGTTGTATTATATTCTAATGCACTATTTATGTACTCTACACTGCCTGGTAATAATATAATATGATTACCTGATAGGAATCATTAGATAGTGTATTGTGGATAGTAAAATTATATCAACCTAATGCACAAAATTTTTATATGCCAGCATTTTAATTTGAAGAGTCTTCTCGAGGTTAGATCTCTTTTGAAAATTAACGTCTCAACAACTAATGTGATTCAAACTAATATTTGGTAGTAACACATTAATTTCTCTTACCCTGACATTTTGCCATCCACTATGGTATATGGTTGTGTATAGAAATACATTAAGATTTTCTAAAATAAGTTGGAGGAAGATGAGAAAATAAAATTTGTTTCATCACACATTAATTTCTAAACTAGGTTGTTAAGTTATTTGGTAGACGTGCAATGATCTGATTCTTCATAATTGCTAGTTTTAAAATGATGAGGTGATGCCACAACATGTATTTCTTTAGTATATTTTTTGAAGTATACCTATAAGATTATTTTGGTCATTAATAGCTATTGTACCTTGAACAAACAATTGATTTTATTGAAGGTTTCATCTCTTGGGTAATTTCTGGTCGGCATTTTCATATTATCATAAGATTACTTTAGTCACTAATAACAATTGATTTTATTGAAGGTCACTAATAGCTATTGTAACTAAAAGAAAACTTTTGTCAAGCAACCAAATGTTTTATTAATATTGCTTGTGGTCGGCATTTTCATATTATCATAATATGGAGAAAAATAGTTTGACACACACACACACAGACCACGCAAGCTACGGATTGTATTAAAAACATAGTGTATGTCACTTGATTGCAAGGATATCTTCTATCACCGATCCATTGGTAAATAGAATAATAATGCTGGGAAGCATTTTAATGGACATAATTTAATTCTATCTTCCTTGTTTCATTGTGCTTGCGATCATTTTCCTTTTCCTTTTTTTAGTGCAATTCATATAGCATATGATGGCTGACATCAATTCATCTTCATCCACAAAACATAACGACGATGGTCCAAATTACTTTGCATACTACAAGCATCTTGTTCTGGATCAAATATCTCAAACTGATGACTGTTTTGGTAAAGAAACCAAAGAAAATTTTGCTGGAGGCAAGGGTATAAAAGTAAGTGGCCTGTGTGATTCAAGTCCAATTTTTTTCGAAGCAGTAGGTGTAGGTCTCTCAGATCTCAAGAAAGAAAGATTGTTGAGAACACTTAATAAGAGTGTTGTATGTCTGAATTGGGAAGTCAATGAGGTACATATTGAATTAATAACCGGCATCCTTTTTCATTCCACTTAAAAGTTAACATAGTTCCCAGAAAACTATCATTTTTTTTCTACAGACGATGAAAGCAAGTTTGTCAGAAGGATAATAATAAATCGAACTAGTTTGTACATACATTGCAACTGATTCTGTGGCTTTTGATCTATTTCTTTTAAATATGTAAAGTGCAAGCTGTTGAAAAGACCAGTTTCAATAATCAGCAGTCCATGACTATCAACACAAAGAAACCAATGTCGACCAAGTAAGTAATTAAAAGCACAAACTTTTTTCTTCTTACTAAATGATCCATGAATTTATTTATTTTTTTGGTTAAATTTTAGGTTGTGGATGGAATTTTGAAGATAATGAGTTACATGCCATCTCTAATTTGCAGTGCAAATGCATCAACTTCACTAAGGACATGTCAAACATAATTTATAGTGCTTTGTATTCTCCTGAACAGTTAGAAACGGAGGTAAGCCTTTTATTGCTTTGTATCTTTTTAGACTGGTGTTGCTCTGGGTTGAGTGCCCGTGAACATCCAACTCTATCAGATCTTTGGTAATCTATCTAGCTATGTATTTATGTCCATTGTTAACTATATGTAGTTAGGGAAAGCATAGCTTGAGAGATGATTATTTGTAAGGCAATCTGTTTATAATGCCTCTAAACATTTAGTATGCAACAAACAATACTGCAAATAATGGTTAGAAACACATTTATATACTAGATACTAACACGAAGTCTAAGACTCTAAAATAACATTATTGGTACAATGGATAACAGATAAAACAATACACATTGAATTATATACTGATCAAATACAAACGATACAAGTTTATATTGTAACTGACCTTGCAATTAATAATAGCAAAAAAACAAGTATAAAGACTCTAAAATCACATTAGTGGTATAATGGATAACTGATAAAACAATACACATTGAATTATATACTGATCAAATACAAACGGTACAAGTTTAAATTGTAACTGACCTTGCAATTAATAAATATTAAATAAGTTTATAAAAAGTAACCAAGTATTATAAAAATTTAACTAAGTTATCTACGTTTTATAAAAATTAAAAGTTTAGTTTATAAAAATTAACTAAGTATATAAAAATATAAATATAACTAAATCTTCTACAGTAATTATAATTATAATAATTAACTAAGATTTATAATAATAATACTAAGTTAACTAAGATTTAAAAATATTAAATAATTTTATAAAAATTAACTAAGTATTATAAAAATTTAAATAAGTAAGTTTTACAAAAATTAAATAAGTATATAAAAATATAAAATATAACTAAATCTTCTATAATAACAATAATAATTAACTAAGATTTATAATAATAATAATGTAATAAGTTAGCTAAGATGTATAAATATTAAACAAGTTTATAAAAATTAACTAAGTATTATAAAATTTAACCAAGTTAACTAAGTTTTATAAAAATTGACAAGTTTAGTTTATAAAAATTAAATAAGTATGTAAAAATGTAAAATATAACTAAATCTTATATAATAGTAACAACAACAACAATAATTATTATTACTATTGTTGTTATTATTATTAACTTAGATTTATAATAATAATAAGTTAAATAAGGTTTATAAATATTAAATAAGAATATAAATTTTTTAACGAATTTAACTAAGTTTAATAAAAATTAACAAGTTTAGTTTATAAAAATTAACTAAGTATATAAAAATATAAAATATGACTAAATCTTCTATAATAATAATAATAACTAAGATTTATAATAATAATAAATTAACCAAGATTTATAAATATTAAATAAGTGTATCCTATAACAAGGCTTTTGACTCTGGAAACCATTCTACAACAAGATTTATAAATAATAATAATAACTTGATTATGTCTTTATGGCCCAAGAAACCATCTCACACTGTCATTCTCAAAGAGTATCTTATGTTATCTTCAAACTTGACAACAACAAGGCGTTTGACTCTATCATTCTAAAAGGATATATTGTTGCTGCTATTGCTGCATATTTGGGTGTTATCGGCCGCCAGGTCCTAGTTCTTGTTGTTTCTTATTCACCTTTGTCCTTATTCCTAGTATTCTCAGCACAAATCTTGTAAGCTTTCTATATAACATGCCCGAACGATCAAATAGTTGCTCCATACCATGCATTTTCGAATTAGGTGCCGTTTACCATTTTCATATGTACAATCAAGTTTTTGACTTGCACACTTTGGTTCACTTTCGATCAAAACAAGTCTGAGTGAGGCAGAAAATAGTTACTCGTAGAAAGGCGAACATAAACATGTGAAAAGCGTGTGTGTTCTAATCGATAAGAACTAAAATTTAACCAAAGAAATTTACAACCTCGTGCATCTGTTAAGAAGTTTTGAGAAACTATTTTAGAATATGCAACTACAACAAAATTCTACAAGCTTCTGAACATTTTTTAAACTCTTATGAATTTCGGTGTCATTGTTGTATTCCTGTATGGCATCCTTCATCCATCATAAATCAATACATGTATCTAGTTTAGCATCATAGGTTATCACCTTTAGAGCACCGTAACATTGAAGTAATAATTTTCTCATGAATATGATGGTTAGATATTAGTATTCAAAGTGCACCTCACTGATTGAATCTAAAATAATTGTTAATTTCCAACTTTTGACGTGATACAAAATTGAACATGGTATATACAAATACTGATATTTTTGGGCAGGGTTTTACTGATATAAAAAAGAGACCATTGCTATCATATATGAACAATTATGTAACTGTGTTTCTATAGACCGATAGACCAATTTATTCTACACAATAAAAACTTTGCCTTATGTATTCCACTCTTTTCTCTTTGCCAGTATATATTGTTGTTTATTGTTTCTTATTTATGTTTTAATAGGTTTGTTTTTAACGTGCTGAAGCGGTATGTGCCAGAACTAAAGGTTGAATGGATAAAAGTCTTTCATTTACGATTGATGGATCGGGTACTGTATTCGATGTACTTGCTGAGGGCGTGAGCTTGTTTACTGATGGTATGTTATGCATATCTACAAAGAATTTTAAATCTGGATATATACAGACTTCATGATGACAAATTTAATGACTAATGTGTGCCTTCTACCATATGTTAGTCTGAAGTATTAGCAGTTTCATTTGTTGTCTTGGTTGCCGGTGTAAATATTATGCTTTTGTCCATTGTTGTATGAAATTTGTTTATAAATATTATCGTTGTTTATGAATTTATGTAAACTTTGTTTATGGATATTGTATTCAACTTAATTTATGGAAATAGTTAATTGTTATGTTTTTATATGATATTTTTTAGTTTGATTTGTATATGTTATGTATATTATCTGGTTGAATATAATAAAATGCAATTTTGATTAATGATACATGTGTGTAAGTATTGCAATGGTGCAACGCTATAAAAATAGTAGAAACAAACAACAGCGTTCAAACAGTGTTGTCAATTCTATGAAAAGATAATGCACGTTGCTCCAACAACATAACAAAAATGCAATGAAAAATTAATAACAGCGTTTATTAACAGCTATAAAAACACTATTAACATTTTTGAAAAGAAATAATAAACACTGTAGAAAATTATATACAACGGTAAAAGAATGCTGTCTAATATAGTTTTCAACAGCTTTTATTTTTTGCTATTATTAATTTCGTATCTACGACCGCATGTCGTTATACAGTGTTTCTAACAACGCTGTTATATCCTATTACAGCATTTTTAAAATGCTGTTAAAAGCTTATTTTGGTGTAGTGATATAGTCGAAAGCCTTAGTTTTCAAATAAGAAACCCAATCTCATTTTCAAAAGGTAAACCTATGGAAATATAAAAGAGTTTCGAAATGGCAATTTACTTTGGAATTTTGAAGAAGCTTCCCTTACTAAAAATAATGGGTTAAGGGTATTAACCACATTTCATTAGACAAATGATTACAAGGAATTAAATCTTAGAGGTTACATTATTATGTTTTGATCAATTATCATGTATGCTTTTGTAAACATATTCACTTCATAATTAACCCATAACTGCATTTTGGGGTGTTAAGGGTAGAATAACCAGCTAGGTTGACCCAGTAGTGAATATACATTGAGTTAACTCCTGTGTGAGTAGAATTGCATCCAGGAAGTCAGACAGACCATAATATAGGATTCCCAAGGACTGATCAAAGAATTATTGGTTTAGACAGGTTCTTAGTAAGCCCATGAAAACTATGTATGGAAATTGTTACTAGCAGGGGCCAATAGGTTCTTAGTGATCCCATGAAAATTATGTCTGAAATAAGTTATTGAAAGAGATCAATAGTTTCATAGTCAACCCATGAAAACTATGACATGAGAGATGTTATTGGAGAATCCAATAGGTTCATAGTAAGCCCATGAAAACTATAATTGGAGAAAATTGCTGGTAGATACCAATAGGTTCATAGAGATCCCATGAAAACTATGATTAGATGATAGTATTGGTAGGAACCAATAGGTTCATAGTGACCAAATGAAAACTATGAAAGTGGATGGGAATTCCATAATGAATTAACAGGTTATTAGTTAGCCCATAAAAACTAATAGGTTAATAGTGACCCTAGAAACTATAACTTAAGACAGATGGTCAGGTAAATGGGGATGGGAAATCCAGAGCATATTGCATGTTTGCATATTTTCATGATACATTTTACTATGTTATGTCTTAACCATTGTGGATGCAGGTTCACAGTATATGGTTATTATAAATTGGGTTAAGATACCAGTGAGGGGAAAACCGTTCTGCTAAGCGGCATGGTCTCACTAGATATCTATGTGGTTCGAGATGGTAAGTTATTATTCATGCCAGATTTTTTGTCTGACTCGAAGTTTATGTTTTCCCCGTAAACTCTCGGGTGCTCAATTGATTTTGAGTAATTTGAGAGTTAAGGTTTTCAGGTTCTCCTTTAGACGAATAAGCTTCCGGAGAAGTGCAGGAAGCAAACTAGCTAGTAGGATTTCTTTCTGTTCGATTCTGGTGTTTTGGATGTAATGGAAAAGTTGTTTAACTGCCTATATTTAGACTCTGATCTACCAAGAGGGCATCTTCATATGTCGCTCTTGGCGTATATTGTAATTATTATATTTCTCCGAACGTGAATTATGAATTGGGATTTTGTAATGAATTTGAGATGTGATATGAAGTGGAATGAGAAATTTATTTAATGATTTTAATTTTTTTTTCATATTCGTGTGTTTCTGTAATATCAATGTATCTAAGATTACCACATTTGGTCACTGAGAATTAATAACTATGGATGACTGCAGCGTCCATATCAATTAGTTTTGGACCTCCAAATGGGGGATGTTACAACCTATAATGACAGCTATCAGGCGAGTATTGGGATGGCACCGTTCGAGGCGTTATATGGAAGACCTTTTAGATCACTGTCATGTTGGTAGGACACTACAGATAGGATTATTCTAAGATCAGATATGGTGAGGGAGACATCAGAAAAGATAGGCTTGATCCATAGGAGGATGAAGACCGCTTAGGATATGTAGAAGTCTTATGCTAACAGGAGATGCACGGAGTTAGAGTTCTCAGTGGACGGTATGGGTTTTGTGAAGACCTCACCACTTAGGCATGTTATGAGATTTGAAAATCTGGGAAAGCTAGAAATGAGGTTTGCAGGGACTTTTTCGATTACTGGTAGAGTTGGAAAGTAAGCTTACAGGGTGAAGCTTCCTCAGAAGTTAGCAGAAGTACATGACATTTTTCATGTATCGCATTTGCGAAAGTTTTTGCATGATACAACCACCGTAGTCATGCCAAGTCAGCTAGAGGAGGTTGAAGTAGAGATGGAGTCACTCATTCGTCGTGCACCCATTTGTATTCTTGAGCATGGTACAAAATGACTTCACAATAAAGTTACCAAGCTTGTTAAGGTCCATCGAGGAGACAATCCGGCAGAGACTGCATGGGAGCCTAAGGAGAGGATCCGAGCTACCCACTCACAATCTTTTCTGGTATATTTCCATTTTAGATAACCAAGTTTAGGTCACTTGTGTTTTTAGGTTCTAGCTTGGTATATCCCATAGGTAAAGGAGGCAATTGGATGGTAGGAATGGTTGCAAAACTGTCATTAGGACATGTTTTGGATAATGGATGCTATTAGATGAATTTATTGAATTAGTCTTTGCACGCTTATGCAAATATATTCTCTAGTTAGTATACACACTTACACCATAGTTTGTTCCATTATGTTGAGCTATATACGTATAGTTATTACATATGGATTGAATGGATGCCCATTCATGTAGAATTGAAAGTATATTTATATTGGATATCGCATACATTTTAGATGCATGGCATAAGCACTTGCATTTCAGAAGGTCAACTAGGTCAGTAGACTGCCTAATCTTTACATTAGTATAGGTTTATATACATTCCACACTTGCATGTGCATATTGCATTAGAAAATTAAACTAAGGACAATGATTTCTAGTGGTTGATGGATGAGTAGATGGTTGTAGTTAGTGATTTTTGTATGCACGAGTTACATTTTTGCATCCCTGGGGATTTTGGGGACGAAATCCATTTAAGGAGGGATAGTGTAAAACCCTAAAAATTTAAGCAAATAATAAATAATTAAATTTAAATATAACAAGGTCAAAAATGGAAGCATCCGAATCTGGTTACGAAACTTACACCGGTGCATTCGTAGCGATTTTTTGGACAATTTTCATATATAACTTTATGAAATTTGAGCTAATGTGAAAAAGTTATAAATGTTTGAAAATTCATAGTCGAAATTAATTAGATAAAAGAATGAGAAACAAATATTAATAAATAAGGAAACCCACCGGTCGACGGGTTGATTGGGACCAGTCGACCGCTCCAATCAATAGCAGTCGACTAATCGAGTTATATGGCTACGTTTTTGAGCAGCTAGTGGCCCAGATTTGATTTTATATTTTTCTTAACAACGATGTATATGACTAGAAATCACGATTTAAATAAATATTTTCCAAAGGTCGATCAATGGTCCATATTGCTCTGAACCCCTATAAATTCACAGCTAATAAAAACCCTAACTCATAAAATATTAGTCAAAACGTCCAGACTTTTCAGATTCATATCTCTTCCTCAATCATAAACTTCTTCAAAAATAAATAAGAATAAAAATAGAGTGACTGAAGAAATTAAATCTAGCATAGAGCTAGCGAACGGAGCAGACCCTAGGCACGGTTTAGAGGAGATAACTTGGATTTGAGGTGAGTGGGTATATTGTTAATAAGATGATTTGCATAAAGTTAATTTTAGTATACCCTATTTGATCTAGGATGTTAGAAATCAAATTGGAAACATTATATAATTAGATTGGATGTTCCCTTTTTCTAATTTAGATATGTTAACATAAATCGATAAGCCAAAGAATTTACATAACTTGCGACGTTAATAGTAACCCTAGGTTAAACCGTTTTTATTATAAATGTGCAAATTGAATTGGATAGGAAGTTTTGACAATTGCAAATTTAGGTTCACTCTAATTGCTTGTATGTTAGTGTAATGGGAATTTGGGAAAAACGTGATTAACTTATAGTTAAAGAACAAAAACAGTGACAATTCCTAAAGTGGAGAGAATGTAACGACCCGTATTTTACATATTGAAAGATCGTAAAATATTTCTATTTTATTCTTATGAGGTCGTACGATTCTGTAATTTTGGGACATGACTCTTAGTGACATTTTACACACTTGTGATTTTTTTGTGATTTTTTTTCAAATTTCTATGTGACCATTTTGACCCTAAAAACCTTGTTTGGGCTATAACTTTTGATAGGAGTCAAATAGGGTCTCAAAGCAGTTCTATTACTTCAGGATAATGGTTTCCCTTTCCGTACTGTGGTCATAATAGAATAACGAACTTACACTTAGGGTTACGCCTATTTTAAATTTTAAAAGCCGATGATCAGAATTATTTTGCAATTAATTAAGCCCATTAGTTGGTCTATTAGTCCAATCAGAGAATCTCTATAAATAGGGGCTATAGGAGTCAAACTAAAATTTTCCCACTCATTCCAAATCAGGTCAAAACCCTAATTAGCCCTAAATCCATCCTAATATATCCAAATTTCTCTCTAAATAAAACTAGATTGTGGACTAAAGATTAGATCTTCGATTAGAAGCTAGAGATAATCAAATTGGTTGATTAGAAGTACTTTTCATTGTTGTACGGATTGGATCTACATTCAAATTGATTGAATTTCTAATTGGTGAGTGGTTTATACCTTCTCACTATACTATGCATGTTTACATGGTAGAATTATAGGATTTAGCATGTTTTAAATTGATTTTTAGCCATAAAACCTTTTCAAACTCTAATCACATGTTAATCCATGCATATGATATAAAATGATTAGAAATCATCTTTGTTTATGTTCATATATTCATGGTTTATCTTATTTTTATGGATTGTGCTTGAATGGATGAAATTGCTTGTTGTTCTATGTTTGTATGTTGTGATTTGATGTTGTTTGTTAGTGTTTGGGATGTTTAGAAAGATAGGTAGGAGAATTGAGCATATCATAGGCAAAGATGATCGGAATTGGACGAAACTTAGAAGAGAGGCTCTGAAGTATGGAGAGAGTCGGTGGTTTAAGTTGCATCTTCAAATTCATGTAGACATGTTGGCACCGACATGTTCATGTTGGCACTGACATGTTTAGGTCGGTCCTATGGGTTGGCGACTTTGGTGAGGACAAGAGCAAGGCTAGTGGAGGTTGCCCAAGATGATGGATTGGTGATTGGCTAAGTTTTGGAGGCTATGACGACTTATTTCTACAATGTGGAATTGAGTTCTTTGAAGAGAAGACTTGTCCCTATGACGAATTGTTTTGGGTTGATAGGCCGGGTTCAAATTATCTAGGCATGGAGTACTAGAAGCATGGAAGGAGTGGAAGAAAATTCAGCCATTGGTTGGCTATGTAGATAGATCATCACTGACATGAAGAGGTCGGTACCAACTTGCCTTGGTGAATCCAATGGGAGTGGAACTTTTGAGGAATGGTGCAGAGGTTATGTAAATTGTGCTGGAGGTGTTGGCTCGTTCGCATCAGGGCTGGATGGCGAGGTAACAACATGATGAAAAGCTAGAATCTTTGGATGTTGGCTTATATTGGGAGTAGGTTCCAAAGATGGCAGCTCGGTAATGGAGGGAGCCGTAGGATCGGGGAACGTGGGAGGGTTCCTCATGAATAATGGAAACTGGATCCGACAAGAAGGGTTCGGAATCCGTATAAGCAAAGTGGGGCTTGAATTGATGTATGTGCTAAGGAATCGTTGATGCTCGAAGTATTTTCTTATGTACTTAAAGCAAGGCTATTGTAAGTGGAGACACACATGGATTGGTAGCAAGGATCCGGGTACCCTATATCAGTGGGTTTGGGTCTATTGTCTAGCTTCGGGGCTACGAGACACATATCGAGCTTTGGGCTGCATGATACGAGAGTACACATAGAACCTGGATTTCCATTAGTCCCTGACGGTAAGGGGGCCATGTGAGTTATCATATATTCAGAGTATAGGGATGAGTGGTAGTGAGTCTTGTTTGATGGATGTTATGGTTGCTTTGTTTGCTTTCCTTTAGTAGGCTATCATTCGAGGATATTATTGGAAGTGGGGACTGGATATGGATATTTGGACATCCACTATGGTATTCTATGTTGTACCTTTATGATATAGTATAGTAGCATATTATACTATTATGTACTAACTCTTCGGTTGCAGGGACAGGCAGGTATGGTTCGTGTACTCTTGTTCCTTATATATTTACATGTATAGTATCTTGAGATTTATTTACCCTCGTACCAGACTGTTGTCTGACCCAAGGTTTTATGTTTTGCTTCTTATTATCTTGGGTACTCTTAAATGAGTAGACTAGATAACAGGTCTATGTGACGTAGTAGCTGTTCAGAGGACGAGCTAAATGGAGCTAGCTTGTATTATATACATATATAGAGTCTACACTTATTCCTCTATGCAGCGCTGAGAAGCCTTAGTAGTGACTGCTTATTATTTGTATTTGAGACAATTGTTGAGTTTTTTTCCATTGTATAAACTCTACTATTGATATATAACTCTATGGATATTATACTGTATGATGATTTGTTCACATTGTTATTGCTGTCTCTTCTGTTGTATATGTGATATTATACTTTTTCCATGCACTGTGAGATATACGATAGATTATATGCTCCATTTGTCCATTCTAAACTTTTATGATCATCCTATATCAGCCGGGCACGACTACAACACACTATTTATACTCTACTGGCATAGGTGTTATAGGGCAGTCATTAGACAACATGATGTTGTGTTGTTGTTGGATTCCAACGCATTGCAAAAAGAGGCATTACATTACCATTGAAATGTGGATATAGATGCAGAAGATGAGACAGTTCAGCGAGCCGGCATCACGGGCTCCCCATGAATGCATAACTAGGGTACGTATAGTCATAGTTGTGGGAAACTTAGTCCTATGGTAGAAATTATAGTGAAACCTATGTTGGAATAATTATGTTTAGTCGTAGTGTGGAAAATGGTAGGATAATCCTATATGGAATAGTTTCAGTAGATATCAGCCGATCATTAGTTGTCTGAAGGTTTAATTAGTTGTTTGATCCTAAGTATGAACCTGCACAAGTAGTTAGCGTAGGTGTGTATTGAGTTAAACCCCTAAAGTTAAAAAAAAACAAGTAACTCGCGAATACTTGTAGGACATTCTAGGTCATATAGAGTATTATTAAAATCAATTGCATGTGGTCACTATATATTAATAGTGCACTTGTAACGACCCCGGATTTTATATAAATTTAAATTGATAATTTATTGAATTTTTGAATAAAATTTGTAAAATAAATCGATTTAAGTGACGCGAGTTTCCCCGAACTCAAATAAATGTTGTATAAATCATTTAAATTTAAAAATATTGTAAATATATGTATATATGTGAATATATATGTATATGGGCATATATGAGTAAATTTGAAATTATAAATATATGTATACATATTTGACTTGAATTTAAATCGTAAATAAATGGTTTGAAAATAAAGATACAAATTATATAAGATATAAAAGTATAAGATAAATGCATTGGATAAAATCTAATAACAAATTTAATTGATTCAAAATAAATAATGGAGATAGAAATAAATTATAGAAAAATACATATAGTTCATACAATATAAAGTAAATTTTGATATCATAAATCAATACAAAATAATACGAAATAGATACAAAATATAATCAAAGGAAATAGAATAAAATAGGAGTTCACTCATATTCTTAAGTAATAAAATAAACAAAGAAGAAAATACAAACACTTGTAAAAGAATGAAACAAAAATATATACACATGGAAAACAATACAAAGTAAATGTACATATGAATTAGCTTACAAAAGAAAACTAATATACAAGTATGAAACCAGACAACAACAAAAGTGTTTAAAGATAAGTTTAAACAAATATACATTCAAGTGTGTTCAAACAAGAATATAAAAATATGTAACTGGGCTTGCAAAACAAGGGATCATCTCAACACAAACATTATCATATCAGCCGAAGTCAAAGAGTATTGAAAATGAAGAAACATAAAGGACATTAGCATTGAATGTTTGCATCTCTAAGTACATACAAAAAATTATATCAGCCTCCAATTGAAGAAATATCCCTGACCTATTGTACATACAAATTATATCACCTGTACAAAGTTTTATACCCATTGACTTCACTTTTCATATATCAATCTCCACTTCAATTTCGTTCCATTCCAGCTGAGAAAACAAAAATAACATCATCTTAAACTAAAACAAAATTTCAACTAAAACAAATCAAATGCAAATCAGAGGAGTTTCAGCTAGCAAAAAAATTCAAGAGCCTGTTTCAAATTGAAGAACTCTGTCATTTCTGGAAACACTGTGAGTAAACAATCTGACTCTTGTTTTAAATTGTTGTTTGAGATGAATATATTTAATAGATGCTGTGGCAAGTGTTTGCATGGATGAATTCCTGAATGTATGAATGAATTGAGGTTTGCATGTTTAATATGTTATGATCAACTCTGTATATAGTTACAGAACTTAAATTTTGAATCAACAAATTCCTAATCTCCTTATTCTATTCTCTAATAGGCCTTAGTTTTCAAACAGAATATATTTGTTTTTACATAAACTAAGTATAAAAAAATTTATTTAAGCATGATAAGTTAAAAAGTATTTGGAAATTTAGAAAAACAGTAGAAATTGAAAACATATAAAATCCTCGACTTGAATGATTCATGGTTGCAAGTTTATAATCTGTTTTGTTATCAAAAATCATGAGTTTTAAAAGTAAAATCATAATTTTTAAATTGGGATCGAATGAGTAATTCGATGATGACCAGAAAACGGGTTTTTGGCGAATTCTGACAGCCCAAGGTCTCTGGGTGGTCCAAGGTTCGTCTGGAGGTAGCTGGAGAGTTATCGAGGCTATGAAAAATGGAGAGGGATTTTTCAGATGATCAGAGTGACCGGAATGAGGGGAACTAGGGTTTTTCGAGTTATTTTGACGAAGAGGTATCGAGGCTTTTTTGCGAAGCCGTGGGAAGTCTGGTGACGATCGCATGTGGGGGAAACAAGGCGTGGTGTCGCGGCGAGGTTCTGAACGAGTTCGCGTGGCCTCCAGTGACCCTTGGTGGCGAAACGAGATGATCTTTGGTGGTTCGACTTTGTTCCAGATTTAGTCAGGCTACTCGATTTCGATCGGTGACGAGTTTGAGTGATCTGGGTGTCTAGGTTGGTCAAGGGGGATACCATCAACTTGGTGGTGGGTGGCGATTCGATCGAAGATGGCCGGGGTAGAGGTGCACGTGCACCAGTTTGTCTGTGCACACGAGATTTGGGTTGGGAAGATGAAGTACAGGAGCTCGAGTTATCTCGTGATTTACTCGGGGAGAGCTGGTGGGAATCGCGAGTCAATACTCGAGTCGACCAGATGTTTGCTTCGGGTTTTAGATCATGTGCGTGTATAGGCCTGATGCGTGATTTATAACTCGAGTTTTAAATTTAATACTTACTGGAAAAAAAAGAATAGGGAAGAAGAATCACGAATGCGAGAGGGAGATGGAGATGACTCGTGAATGATGGAAGGAAACCCGAAGCATTGCTCGAGTGAAACTGGGTAAAACTCGGGTTTTGTTTTAAACAGGGTTAAGCCCAACGAATTCTTAAATTTTGTAAACAAATTTTAGTGTTGATAAAATAATTTATGATTTAAGTTTGATTAACCAAGTAATAAGGAATAATTAATTAAAGGATAATTAATTATGTGATTAACTAATCAAGGAAATAAATTTGAGGATAATTTATTAATTGAAGATTAATTAACGAAGGTGATTAAGGAATGATAATTAATTGAGGAGTAATTAATTAAAGTAATTAATTAAAGGATAGCTAAATAATTAAAAGTTAATTATTTAATAATTAACTTTTAATTAATTTATTATTAAAAGTTAAATAATTGATTAATGATTAATTAACCAAGATTTGTAGTTTATTCATAAGTAATTAATCTGGTATAAATTAATTTTAATCAGATATTAATTGATCTTACTTATGGATGTTGGATTGACTGAATGATTGAATTGTTGATATCCCTGATATATGATGCTTTGTGATACACCTTGATTTGTGTTGTGATATGTAATTTATTTATCTGGGATGAATCTAATTGCTTATCTACGATATATATATCTGTGATCTGTAAATGAAGGATAAGCGTTATCGATTATACCGCTTATCGATATATCTGTGATGATTGATGTTGTTGCACTATTGTGTGAAACCCCTGGACTACACCATACACACACAAATATGGATTTCACGTGGAAATCGGTTAAGTCACAAATGATTTAAATTTGATGTTTTTGAAATTGAAATTTTAATTTCAATTGATTTTGAAATTGGAAATTTGGGTTTAAAGTGAAAAGCTTTTGAAATGGGATTTCAAAGATAAGAGTTATTTCGAATAACTTAATCGAGTTTTGAAAATTTAAATAATTTGATTTAAATTTGAATTCAAGTTTGAAATTGAATCCTATGATTTGAAACTAGGGATTAAAGATGCTGTACAAGTTATATAGGGGTTAAACCATTTTAAAGGTATTGATTTGGGAATTTGAATTTAATTCAAGGGTTTTAACTCATGTAAATATAACTGGATTTTTCCGAAATGAAAACTACTTGTTTTCAAATAATAAAAGCTTTCACATAAGTAATGAACTTCCAATTTGTGTTGAAAGAATTTCAAGTTTGAAATGGAATTGAAATGTTTTGAAAACTATGAAATGAGTCTTTGATTTCAAAGACCGAATGAGTTAATCTAACTTGAAATGGAATTGTTTTGAAAGACTATGAATGAATCTTTGGAAACTAGTTTTGAAAGCTATAAGTTAAATCTTGATTTAAAGATTTAACGAGTTAACCAAATTGAAATGGAGATTGATTTGGAAAATCTGTGAATGAATCTTTGTGAAATGGGGTAAACTTTGTGAATTGAATCTTTTTTGTTTAAAAGATTAAAAGTGTGGAAATTGTTTAAACCATTGAAGGTTTTTGAAATGAATCTTTTTGTTTAAAAGATTGGAAATGGTAATTTGTTTTACCATTCGAATGAAAAGTTTTGGGCTTTAAGCTGTGATTTAACTGAGACCCCAGTATCCATATGATTTTTAATTGCGCTCGTTATTCGGTTTAGCCGGGAGAGGACCTTTGTGTCATATAACCCATTCCGAATAGTGATACGACGATATGGATAACATTTGAAGACCGGTGGTGAAGACCGGGTATTTGCGAGAGCGATAGGATGACCTATCGATTGTCTCTGCACTGAGTAGTTACGGTATAGAGATTCCCTAAGTGATGGGAAGTCCGATCAGGATTGTGAATACCCGGAACAGACTTGTATGGATGTGTGTCTGACGTTACACTTTGAGATGTAAAGCTGGTTTCTATCAAATACATTTCTTTTGGTGGCGGAGAATTTATTCTCTTAGCTTAACACCCTTCTCTGAGACGTACGAGCTCAGAGGTTATGTAGTTGATGGTTACTAGTGATACATTCCCAATTTGGTAATGTGGCATACGAAGTGCTGCTGATCAATTGTTGATCAAAGCGTTGCTTTGTGAAAAAGCGTGGCTTTGTGAAAAAGCGTGGCTTTGTGAACGAGACTTCGTCGAGACTCATAACCCGGTAATGGTCGAAACAGAAACATTGCGACAAAAGGTTTTTAGGGGTAGCGCCCCTAGGGTATGTCATTTCCTTCTGGATAAAAGGTGATATCATGGTATGGAGCCCAGATATTTTACCTATGTTGATTATACTTTGTGGTTGTTGCTTTATGATTGAGGATCCTCGGATAAAGGTCGGTGACGACCGGGGGATGACATGACTCGTGTGTTAGTTACCTAGTTACAGCTGTACAGCGTGAGGTAGCGTCAGTGTGTTAGTTACCTAGTTACAGCTGTACAGCGTGAGGTAGCGTCAGTGTGTTAGTTACCTAGTTACAGCTGTACAGCGTGAGGTAGCGTCGGCCTTTTGTTTGTAGAGATCCGGTTAGGTTCTCGGGGCGTCTTTCCAGAGGTGTTTCCATTTCGGTAAGGAAGTTCCTTTGCCTGATCATTTATTGGAAATCCAAAGAAACAATACGAACTCTGTACGGTTTTAGTTGTATTACCTGCTATGGAATGTGGCGGTAACCTGCTATTGAACGTAGTAGCTATAGTAGGCATACAATAATGGTTGTATGCTGGCTAAGATTTATATTATATTTTTGAAATGTTTTTCTACACTATGCACTAGTAGTAATATCAAAAGAGTTTTGATTTTGCGTAGTAAGCATTTTTGACTATCATAAGAGGAAATCCCCTCCAATTCTGCGATTGCATTGTGTGTGTGGTGGGAGGTCTTATGGTGGTTTCATTTTCGAAAAGCATTGCGGGTTTCAATGTTAAAAATTCTTTTGTGTTTGTTTAAAGATAAACTGTTTTTGTTTGCTCACACCAGTCCCATGACTGATCCAGAGTTTATTGTTTCCTTCCTAAACTCTGGGTGCCCACCATTTTCCACACAGGCAGTCTAGAGTTGGGTATTTCAGATATTCAGGTTGAGTAGATTATCTGGAGCTAGTCAGTCCTTGGACGAATGACCTTGCTTTCCGCTAGCTATGGATTGGAGCATTCTATTGGAGATATTCTATCCACTACTGGTGTTATCTATTTTCTTTCCGCTGCTATTTCTTGTATCATATCTCTGATGTATATTGATATCTGTTGTATCAATCTGTTGTATCATATTGTATCAGATTTTGTATCTGTCGTTGTATCAATGTTATGTAATTGATATATTCTTTTTCCGTTGTGTTGTTATACTTAATGGTGTTATAAGCTCCGGCGACTCGGATTTGAACGGTCGAATCTACGGCATTCGAGTACGATGTAAAGTATGGATGTCGATTTTCGAACGTGAAAATATGAGACGTTACAGCACTCATTCACTAGACTTTTGTCTGACCCACCCCTTTTCCTTTCTTTTTCCCACCATAGGAGGATAGAGCAGCAGGTGATAGACCCGAGATCAATATGTGGAGAGATGAGCTTAGCATTGGAGTTGCTATATATTTTCTATTTCTCTCCACGTATCAATTTATCGTACTTAATAATTAGTATTTATCAGACTATGTATCATATTTCTGTGTATTCTGGATTTGACTATGTACTAATTTTCTGAGACTGTATTTTGAGATATTTTTCTGAGATGATTATTTTCCATATTTATATTTTTTTGCCTTCCGCTATAAGACCTAAAAGTGTAGAATGTCTTAGATTATATCTGTTTATTCTTAGTCTCTATAATGTATAAAAAAAACCCCGATAGCTCGTACTTCTTGGTTTCGATGCGAGTCCAAAAGTCACCTTAGGATTTGGATTGGTGTGTCGGGAGGTACCGGTTGTCATAGGTCATAAGACGGATATCCCAGTATGGGCCTGCCTCTAAGTTAGGGGTATTAGGTGGCTATTGTAGGGTCCGCCTCCTTCACAATCAAGAAATATTAAATGGTCAAGATTATCTTTTAGTTGCGGTAGTGGGATATCTATGGAAGGGGTCCGCTTCGGGATTGACGTATTAAGCGGCCATTGTAGGTCTGCCTCTACCCATAATGGAAGTATTAAGTAGCCTGGTGGGATTTTTTATGATATTAGATAAGAAGTACCAGAGAGGGTCCATCATGGATTTAGATATCAAAAGATGAATATCTGCCTAGGGTATAGGTATTAAATGGTTAGAATCTGCCTAATTCCCATTAAAGTGGTATTAAGTGGCTCAAGTGCTTTCTCTCACATCATTTGGGCATGATTGATGGCAGTTGCATTATACCCATATTGGAGTTTATGAAGATGGACAGGAAAGGGCCCTTAGCCTATAGTTAAAGGTACGCTATATAGTTGGAATGGAAAAGCCTTTGGCTTATAGTGGAGGTATACTTAGTAGGTTAAAGTATAGGATGCGTAAGACATATTACTTATCTAAATGATACTACCCAAATACTATTATGGTAAGGTTTGAGATTTTCATTCACTAGATATGGTTGTTCTGGCTCACTCCTTATTACAACCATATGTTAAGGGGAACGATGCTAATGGAGAAGACGGAGGCAACGGTGAAGATTTGTGGTGGTTTAGTTATCTGTATATGTTTTTAATGTATTCAGATGTACCCAGATTTCAGACATGTTGATGTTTTATTTTGAAATATTGTATTATGGATATTTTAAGATATTATGATTCTTAGATTTAGTTTTTATGATATGGGTACTAATTTTTGTTATTATATTATATCCCTTCTTCTGTGAGATATTGAATGCATAGATTGATAGCTCAATATATTGTTCATTGTATCAATTTTACCAAACAACAACCATTTTGGAATGGACCTAATGTTCGATGGGCTTTTATTCGATCTAAAATTAGGC
The DNA here is from genome assembly GCA_030737815.1 of Allium fistulosum. Classification (NCBI taxonomy): domain Eukaryota; kingdom Viridiplantae; phylum Streptophyta; class Magnoliopsida; order Asparagales; family Amaryllidaceae; genus Allium; species Allium fistulosum. Next base: position 897,202,943 of record CM060902.1, read on the forward strand.
CTGTTCTAGAGAGGGTTGTTACATTTGGTATCAAAACTTAAGTTGCTCGACCGGCATGAATTGGTATACATGGGAGTACGTATTTGTTAATTTTGAAAGTATTTTTCAAAACTTTATTATATATATATATTTTTATGAACATACACAAACATAGTAAGATAATTTTTATTTCAACTAATAATACAATCTTAAGAAGTTGTGACCAAAAAGCTCAAGCCTATAGATAGTTGACTATGATTGAAAACAACTGCTTAGAGGCTGGGAATCCATCCACCTAAGAAATACCCACCATACGAGGGATGCCAGAATGGTTCGAGCAATACCTGAGGCATGTAAGGCACATTCCCATTCCTTAACAAGTCGCACCAGCGACACAAGTTGCTCCACCCGTTGGAGTAGCACCTCACATGGTACACTTTCCTAAAATGTGTAAATACTTATAGAATATGATGGGACGGGCATATACGAGGTTTGAAGATTTCATAGAAACAAAGGCCTGGATTAATGACTCTGAACCTATATTTCAAGAGTTGGGATGGGAAGACTGGATCAAAAGGCGGATGGTTGCATGACATTTAAAAAGGGAAGCACTATATTGGTGGACCACAGTAGTTGAAGGAATGCTGAGGAAGGAATTACTTAGGCTTAATTTAGGGCTCGCTCCAAATCGCGATTCATATCCAAAGCTGAAGTAAGTTTGCAATTAGAGAAGTTTATCCAATTGAGGTAAGGAGACTCCATGTTGAAGGAGTATATCAATTAGTTCATGGAATTATCTAAGTTTGGATTAAGTCTTTTTGACACCCCTACGAAGAAGGTTATGGAGTTTGTTAAAGGTCTAAATTCTCCACTTAGGAAGTTGCTTTTGACCCAAGTACCCGTAGGCACCATTTATGAGATGATGATTGAAATGGCCTTGCTTCAGATAGTTGGTATTAAGGAGAAAGAGAAGGTAGGACAAACAAAAAATCAAGGTAGAGTGAAGAAATGGGGATTTTGGGCTAGTAAGAAAGCTAAGGGGAAGATCAAGAAATGAGGTGTAACATATCGAAGATGTCAGTAGAAGGGGCATGTGGCTAAGGACTACAAAGCGAGTTTGAAGAGAGAAGAATTCAAAAGGAATACTATCACTTCCATGAGGAAGGGAATTACAAGAATCGGTGCCCGAAGCTAGCAAATGAGAAACAAAGTAGGCAAGCTTATGCCATCGAAGCTATACTTGTCTCAAGTAGACATCCTCCTAAAGACAAAGCAAAAGCTACAATGGAAGGTACAATTATTATCTTTGAAAATACTATCTGTACTTTATTTGACTCAGAAGCATCACATTCATTCATAGTTAGAAATTTAGTCAACCCCTTGAGTCTAAATTCCCAAGTTATCCTCAGCCCAATAGTTGTATTGAATCCTATTGGGGGATTGACGCATCTTTCTTTGATTTGTAAAGACCTAGTAGTGTACATATGTAACGTTGGTTTTACATGTAATGTGTATGTTCTGGTTTTGAGGGGTATGGACATATCCTATGGATGTATTGGTTATCTTACTACGGGGCTATTTTTGATTGTGATAGGAGGATATTTTGGTTAAGGAGTTGAAAGGGGCGATATACTGATGTTCGTTGTGCACCCAAAAACTCCATTGAGTGAAGCTATTCATATTCTCTTAGCCTATCGTAGATGAGCTCTCATTTGTGCTCATAGTCATTGACTTTCCAAACATTTTTGAAGAATTCTCCGATTTCCCACCCTGAAGGGAGGTCGAGTTTAGGATTGATTTGGAGAAGGATGCTGGACATGCCACACTACCATTAAGGCATATGGCTCCCAAAGAAGGGTGAGAATTAGATAAGTAGATTTTGGAGCTATTATAGAAGGGATTTATTCACCATAGTACTTCAGCATAGGGAGCACTTGTTGTCTTCGCTACTAAGGCATATGGCTCTTTAAAGCTTTGCGTTGACTATCGAGAGCTTAACAAGCTGACCATGAAAAATAGGTATCTCTTACCTAGAATAAATGATTTATTCGACCAACTTATTGGAGCCAAAATCTCAGTTGGAGCTAGCCACTTGATTCCACTAATTGAGATTAACCAAGAATAACAAGCTAAGGATTGCTTTTCGCATTCCAGGTGGAGTTTATGAATGGGAGGTAATTCCTTTTTGGTTGATAAATGCCCTTCATACTTTGTAGATTTGATGAGTAGAGTCTTTAGGGGCAGCTAAATAAGTTCGCCATAGTATTTGTGGATAATATGATAGTATTCTCTAATACTAAAGGTGAGAATGAAAATCACATAAGGGAGGTAGTAGATACCTGGACAATGCACCAACTAAAAGGCAAATTCTCAAAGTATCATTTTTGGAAGAAGAAGGTAAGATTTCTTGGTTATATTATTTCCAAGAAGGGATTGTCTATTGATCCTACAAAGATGAAAGCTATTCAAGATTGGAAGATTGCTAAGAACGCCTTGGAAGTTAGGAGTTTTCTTAGGTTGATAGAGCACTATAGGAAATACATTAAGCATTTTGCAAAGATAGCTATCTTACCGACTCGCTTAACCAAGAAAAATTTAGTTTTTTTATGGGATGAGAAATGCACGAAGGCATTTGAGAAGTTAAAGGAGCTATTAACTAGTGCACCGATACTTACTATTTCAGATGGGACGAAGCCTTCCACTATTTACACCGATGCATATGGTACGGGACTAGGAGCTATTCTTATCTAACAAGGCAAAGTGATAGCCTATGCAAGCAGCTACTTGAAGGGCCATGGGAAAAGGTCCCCCACTCATGAATTAGAGTGGTAGCTATCATTTTCGCTTTAAAGATATGGAGGCATTATCTTTTGGGAGAAAATTTTGAGTTATATACCGACCAAAAGTTCATTCAATACGTATTTTCCCAAAAAGATTTGAATCTTAGGCATCAGAGGTGGATGGAGTTTACAGCATCATATGACTTTGAGATATAACACACCCATGGAAAAGGGAATGTTGTTGCCAACGCCCTTAGCCCGGGGCACGCTACTCTTAGTGCTATGAGTGTAGGCAGTTGAAATTTTTCTTGAATTTCAACTTCCAACTGCCATCAGATCCCACTCTAGGTTATCTTGCAGCTATGGACGTAAGGCCAGCATTAACAGACCGCATCAGGCAAGAACAGAAGAAAGATGCGGTAATATTTGATATATTGGGAAAGAAAAGTAGAGAACATTTTCCCCATGTCGATAGGAATGCAATAGAAAATGGGATAGCTGAGGAGAGATGGAATCCTATGTGTTCCAATGGTGGTGGACATTACCGGCTGAGTGTCACTGTTCTAGGATGACTATTCATCTCGGTGAAGATAAAATGTATATGGATATGAAGCGGATTTTCTATAGATCGGGGATGGAAAAATGGGTACTGCGGTATGTCTCTAGGTGTTTGACATGCCAAAAGATAAAGGCAGAACAAGGAAAGTCCAGAGAACTATTATCTTCGTTAGAGGTGCCGACTTGGAAGTGAAACTTATATTGATAGACTTTATAGATGGGCTGCCTAAAAGTGTAAAAGACAATGAGGCTATTTGGATTATAATGGATAGACTCACTAAAAGCATCAACTTTATTCCTGTAAGGAGAAATAGAACTGCAACATCTCTAGCAACAATTCATATCAAAGAAGTGGTACGATTGCATGGGGTTTCGATCAGCATTGTTAGTGGTAGTGGCCCTTATTCATTAGTGAATTTTGGAGGAGTTTGCAATCATCCTTAGGAACAATCGAATCTTAGCATCGCTTACCACCCACAAACCTACGATCAAACTTAGAGGGTGAACATGATTCTAAAAGATCTATTAAGAGCTTGCATCATGGATTTTGGAGGACATTGGAGGCGGCATTTACCCTTAGTAGAATTCACATTTAATAATAGCTACCAAGCGATGATTCGCATGGCACCCTTTAAAGCTTTATATGGAAGGCCATACAAGTCACCTAATTATTGGTAGGAAACTATTGACAAAATTCTACTTGGACCAGATTTGATTCGCAAGACCTCGGAGAAGATAGAGATGATTAGGCAGTGAATGAAGGCCGCACGGGACCATCAGAAGTCCTACGTTGATAGGAACAAGAAAGAGTGGAATTTTCGGTTGAAACATGGTATTGGTTAAGGTTTCTCCTCTTAGGAAGGCTATGAGGTTGGGACATCGGGGAAGTTGGCACCGAGATTTGTTGGGCCTTACCCAATTTTGGAAATAGTGGGAAAACTTGCGTGTTGAGTAGAGCTTCCGGCCAAGCTAGCGAGAGCCCAAGATGTCTTCCACATATCGCACTTAAGGAAATTTCTACATAGAATAGCTACTGTAGTAGAGTCTGATCAGTTAGTTGATATAGAGATGGAGCCGATAGTTACCCGTGCCACCTCATATATAGTGGAGCATGGAACTAGGAAGCTTTGTAATAAAATAATTAGGCTAGTCCATGTGCAATGGGGAGATAATCCAGTAGAAAGAACATAGGAAACCAAAGAGAAATGAAAGCTCTTGATATAGAGCTTTTCTCTGGTAAACTTTCTCTCTCTAAAATTTAGTATTGTATAGGTTTTAGTTGCATCGTGGTTGCTAGATCGGATGGTAGAGGATGGTTGCCATACTTTTTACTGTTATTTTTGCACTTATATAGAATCTTATCCATGTCGAGGATGCTTGCATACATTCCTATATGTCATGATCTTGCATTCATGCTAGGATTGAACTCACCTATAGAATGTTGCATACATAATCACGTTGCATTTTTGGTTGAGTAGATGGCTGTATAGATAACTTGGTTGTATAACATGGTTGTAGAGTGCGCATTACACTATTTGTCTCTTAGGGATTTCAGGGACGAAATCCTTTTTAAGAGAGAGAATGTAACACCCCGTAAGAATTAATAAGAAATTAATTAATAATTAGGCTACAAATGAGAATTTTAAAAATGTTAAAATTTGACTAAGAAAGTACACCATTGTTTTAGTGTTGTTTCTAATCAACTATCATATATAAAGTTTCACGATTGAAGCTGAACGAAAGATTTGTTGACATTTGAAGTTTTCGAATTTAAAATAATTTCGATGAAATTTAAGTTTAAAAATTAAACAACTTTAACGTTTGGAATTAAGAAGGTAATATTTTAATGTTGAACAGAAGCTTAGGGTTAAAGCAATTGTCAAATAAATGTTAACATGAGCAATATGGGAAATAAATAAAAACTAACGGCAACGAATAAATCACAACAAAAAACAGAAGGTCAGTCGAGCCCCTCTATTGGGCCGGTCGACCGCTAGCGATTGATCGGTTTAAGGCGTAATAGCCAGGAACGGCTTGGATTTTATTATTTTGAATCGACTTAAATCCTGCGGTCCCGACGCATCCTAACTACTATAAATAAGAGGATAGCCCCCTCACTTTTATTCACAATAAAATTAATGCTAACGAAACTCCTTCAGTCTTCTTCCTCGATTCTTCGATTAAATTGAAGATTTCAAATCCAAAGGAAAAGGTAGTAGGTATACACAAACACACACACATGTTTTTCTATTTCAATCTTCCTTACTTTCTAAATTCTAAATATAATATATACAATTGAATTGTTTCATATTCCAAAAAAAGAAATCTAAAGGAAGAGTTAGGCGTAGGCATGAATCGAATCCAAAGGAAAGCAGGGTAATTATCTGCGAGTGGAAATCTTAGTTTTTTAAATTTTAGTAATTTGTGCAGTAAAAGTTGGATTTGTTTTATGCCTTGGGGAAATTTTATATATGAAAATCCTAAACCCTAAATCCCAAAAGATCCCCCAAATAAAATGTCAATTCTTGAATTGATTAGAATTTCAATTGTTTTATGTTAATATAGTAGAATTTTAAGCTTATTTTCAATTTGTATCATTTTTGTTTTATTCAAATTCCTTTTCTAATTTTCGTTGTTGTGATAAAAAGGTTCAAAAAGGAAAATTTTAGGAGATGGTGTGCAAAGTATGGATAGCCTATTTCCTTAGTTTAGACAGACATGAATCCCTTTTCTGCTTCATTAAGTTTAGATATGTAAAAGGTTGAATAGAATATAAAGGGTTTAAATTGTAATGTTTTATTTTCTTGAAATAGAGGCATTGATTCTATTATATTAATGTAATATAAGTTTGGTAATTGATTCCATTTTGCGTATATATGCATGTCTATTTTGTCTGGCTAAGGATATTAACAATTTTGTAATTAGTATATGGAATTGAGACTTGTATGAATATGTAAGTTTTGACATTTGAACAATTAGTCTAGGAAGCGTATTCTTAAAATATGAATATTTTTATGCACGCTTAGGAATATTTAGTAGCCTAAAAATTTATGTACGTATAATATATTAACAGCATATAAATAGTTACGTATAAATCGTATCTTATAGAATAAATAGGTCTTATGCAAAATAAAGGGTATTCCTTATATGGCCTTGTGCATAAAACCGGTGAGATATAATATATATATAGTAGTATGTTAGAAAAGCGAAAATATGGCTAAGTTATAGGATGGGAGGTTAGTCAAAAACACATAGAAGTCTGCCTAGCTAATCTGGCTACCAGCAATGTGACAATGGGACTGATGTGAGACATCGCATATAATAAATACCTATGGCAGACGCAAGGTTCGTCCCAATTCTATAGGGTAAGCCTGCCTGGCTACCAGAACCTACAAATAGTTGGACTAATGTGAGACATCTTAGTTTGGGTCCTGGTCATAAGACAGACATCCCAATATAGGCCTTCTTCTAGGTCTGGGGTATTAAGTGGCTATTGTAGGGTCTGCCTCCTTCCCACTTAAGAAGTATTAAATGGTCAGATTATCTTTTAGGTGCGGTAGCAGGAAATTTATGGAAGGGGTCGCTTCAGGGTTGAGGTATTAAGTGGCTATTGTAGGGTCCCCCTCTTCGCGTAAAAGAAGTATTAAGTGACCTGATGGGATTTCTTACGATGTCGGTTTGGAAGTACCAAAGAGGGGTCCGCGTTGGGTTTAGGTATTAAATGATGGGGACCTACCTAGGGTATAGGTATTAAATGGTTAGAGTCTGCCTAATTCTCATAAAAGAGGCATTAAGTGGCTCAGGTGTTTTTTCTCACATCATTAGGGCATAATTGACGATAGTTGTGTCGTACCGCATTAGAGTATATGAAGATGGACTAGATAGGGCACTTGGCCTACAGTTAAAGGTGTATTATGGAGTTGGACTAGAAAAGACTTTGGCTTATAGTGAGGTATACTCAGTATGTTAAAGTATAATATGCGTAAGACATATTACTTATCCAAATGATACCGCCCAAATTTTATTATGGTAAGACTTGAGATTTTCATTCATCGGATATCATTGTTCTGACTCCCTCCTCATTACAACCCATCGGTTAGGGGGAACTATGTTGATAGAGAAGACTTCTCCGAACCACTATAGGTTTTTGTGTATTAGTTATTTCATTTTCCATCTTATTTCTTCATTTATTCTCCACTTAAATCTGATCAAGTGTTTGTCCAACTTTTGGCACAAACAGAAGTCTATATTGATTTCAACCCAATATAAAATATTTGAAATAAAATCTTTATTTTATTTAACTTTTTTATAAAAAGGTTTTATTTAGTTTATATGGGTTTCGTAAAAAGGTTTTATTGACGGTATATAGATGTATAATAGCAGTTACATATGTATTTACACACACGCGCGCGCACACACACACACACATATATATATGTTAAAATTAATTTTGTCTATTTTATATGTTATGAGTTCTAGAACTAACAATTTTAAATCTATTTTTAACTTAGGAAGAATTTAATTAAACTTATGATTTTGTAAAAAAAGTACCTTTTATAACCATTAAGTAGAAATAACATACATATAAATACATGGATAAACAATTTTAAATAATGTTTTACATTTAAATAACACACACACATATATATAATTTGTAATTTTATATAATTAAATTTTAAAGTTAACAAATAGAAATTTAGCTTTAACTTAGGAAGAATTAAAAGTAGTTTATGATTTTGCATAAAATTCCACTTATGAAATATTAATTGAATTTTTTTTAAACATATGAAAACAATAACGTGATGAATTTATATATAAAACCAACAAACATCACAAAACATGGATTTAATTTTCTAAACGATTTAAGTAATCAACATATGTAACTATTTATGTTTATGTATATAATAAGTTACACAATTATATCAATCCATTAAGAATTAATTTACAAATTAAAATGGTCATTTTTAACATTAATATCCAAATCAATAATAATATTAGATCGTACACCCAGGGATATACAAGTTCACTATACAAAATTTAGGATCTAAACTATACATACAAGATGAACAAATAAAATAAAGTGATGAAGCATATGGGGATCTAAAATGTGTTAACATAATGTATTACGTAATAAAATAAGATTAGAAAATTACCTTAATATTAAGCCAAAAAACATACCATGAATGAATAGTAAAACTCTTAGGTTTTACTAAATCAGCCTCCAAATTTTGCGAGGATTTAGAGATAAACACCACCTTAAGTATTTTTCATTCTATTTGAATTTTGTTTTGGGAATTTTATCCGGTGGAGGCCATGGAAATTTCAAGTATTGTGGAGAGAGGAAAGCGAGGAGAAAATGAGTTTCAGAGAATATATGAATGAAAGGAAGAATATTGTTTTTAAAGAAATCATTGAAACTTTTACAATTCCTTCCTTAAAACCTTCCTTCTTTAATACCTTATTAAATCTCAATCAAATCCCCTCCCACTTATAATGTGTGGTCAGCCAAGATATGTACCTAGATAGGCCTTCAAAATTTCCAAGCCCGCTTATTAATTAATTTATTAAAGTTAAATTTAAATATTTATCGATATCTTATATCGTATGTCTATATATATAACTTTTATATATGCACTTTAAAAATACTAAAGGCATTCGAAAAAATCAAATAGAATTTATTCAATAATATTTCATAAATTTAATTAAATAAATTAATTTATAGTGATTATAAATTAATTAAATCATACGGTTTTTTGGAATATCCATCGTTACGTTTGTGCGACCAAAAGATGTAAATTCAGTCAACGATTAATATTAAACAATTCGACTACTAATGCTTACACATCACCTTTGCTAGTGGTGTGACGTTTTAGCTGAACTTTATCACTTATACATCTTTTTGGTTATATCTAAATTTACTATTATAAGTGGTGCCTTGCGGTAACGATTATTTACACCATTTCTTTTTGTCAAATCTATATCACTTGAGGACTTATGCAATTTTTTTGGTCAAAATTCCAATATCGTCCAAATTCAACTTGATTATTCCAAACAAAAAAATCCTTGGTTCAATAATAATGATTATTATTAACCGTACTATTATAGCTAGAGAGACTTTGACTTTGGGTTGACTATAATTCACCGTGATACTAATCCCTTATAACTGAGGAGATGAATTCTTTATTGAATAGTGTTTCACTTTTAATGCTTCAACTTAGGCCCAATTACATTTGTTTGATGAATCGCCATGCCATGATTTAACCGTAATCAAAGTTGAGTATCCACGTTGAAGTTCCACAGTATTCTCAAGTTGATGGAATGCAATATCGTCAATTTTAGCTTCTATTTGACCTTAATTATATTAATCAATAGAAAACGCTTGAGTGAATCATTTCATGATTAACCAATAACTATCAGTACGTAACCCCTTGGTGTCCCCAGCAGCTATGAGTAATACACCACCCAATATTTGGAGGGCATTATGTACTCTAGTTTCAATGGATGTATCGATGTCTTGTACTGAAACACCTTAACTAGGAGTATTTAAAATAATATGTTATTTTAATGTGATAAATTTCTCAGGATTACAACACATTATAATTACTATAACGTAACATATCATTTAAGGATTTTTTATTTAATGTACTTTAAACTGGTTAATTAATTATACCACAATACAATAAAGTACATTATAGAAATTAAACACCTTTATTATGAACAAGATTGGTTATTCAGTAATATATATGTAACAGATAACAAAATTTACCCTAGGGCATTGGTATCCACATAATTTCCAAGGGTATAAACTAAGGAATTTATGTCAAAACTAGAGAATGACGCCACAATTGATGAATGCCGAAAAGTACGACGCTGATATTGACAAATATCGATATAGAGGATGCCATAAGCATCAAATGTTGGAAAAATGGTGATGAACCAATGATGAAAGTATGAAGGTAGATCAATGTCGAAGGCCTACGATGTTGCATCTTATCAATAAAGGGTCATATACAATGTCGCATACTATCTATAAAGCTAAATGATTAATACCGAGACCATTATATAGTCAAGCGATGTCGGATGGAATCGATACCGTAAGTCATCTGTCTTAGAGCAGTATAGATTATGTCGCATCTCATTTATGCCATGATTTGTCAATACCGCCATTTACCTAGAAGGACATAATGAATGCCGCATTTTATCAATGCCTCTTATTATCAATGCCGCTTGTTATCATTTCCGCCTATTGTTGAAGCCGCTTGTTATCACTTTGGCCTATTATTGATGCCGCTTGTTATTAGTGTTGTTCATCACCAATGCCTCTTCGTGTTAATGTCGTCTCTTAGTAATGTCGTATCTAATTAGAATTGATGATTATCAATGCCATGCCTTGGTGGTATTGCTCTTTATTGGCCATTAAAGGATGTCACAAGTCTTCAATGCGACATTAATAACAGATGTTATCAATGTCCACAAAAACAATCGAGATAGAAATGATGCCGCTAGTTTATCAACATTGAAAATGGACGAAGATGAAGTATGAGGCCTGGCGCTATTATGATGGCCATTGATATTGCATGCTGAAGGTGGCATAAAGCAACCATGCCGAAATTCTCTACTCCTATAAATATGGACCTCAGGGCAAGGAGGAAGGAGCGATCATTTCTTTTCTCTACTCTCAAAATTAAACCCTTGTTACCCTAAATTGAATTGGAAGAAGATACCGATTTGATTGTAATCATGCTCAATTTTTATGAACAAAGATCTGGACATGCATATTACCTTGATTGTGCACTTTGGATATTATTTACATGGTTATGCATATAATAAAGCTCTTTGGACCCGAAGCTTATTATGATTCTATTTCATATAAAATCACATGGCTTCGGTTCAAACTAGTGTTTATATGCATAGCCTCTATCTTGCTAACTACACACGGACATTGAACTATGAATTATAAGGATTGCAAAACTAGTTTATTAACATGCAAAATGGGGGGTTGCATATATTTGTGGCTTATTTTCTCTCTCCTTTCAATGTGTGGCATGGGCCTTTGAATATCCTATTCCAAATGACCATATGGGTTATCAAATATCCTATTCCAAGTGATTTTTAGTGCTCTTGAACACCTTATTCCAAGTGACCTTTAGTGATCTCGAATATCTTTTTCCAAGAAACCATACAGACTTTCGAATATTAAATTCCAAAATCCCAAGGGCATCATGGATCCATTTCTTAATAATATCATTCTGAACTTAGCCTTGAATGCTTGGTTTATTCTTAATCAATGCATTTGGTCAGCGCCAACTAAGCTATGCTTAGTCATGTCATCATAAACGCTCAAATCAAGGATTAGCTTATCGTACGTGGCATCGTAGGTGTTATGCTAAATTTTTGGTTTAACATTTTTAGCACTAGAAGGAGGGCTCTAACCTCCACTCCTATTTAATTTTCCCATCAAACCGGTTAAATGAATTTTTTGTTCCATGAAAATGGTGAGACCAAGATGAATTGATGTTTCTAATGAAGAAATCACACAAAGGGCAACATTAGGAGAAAATGTCATCCCCAACTTCATTGCAGGAAATCCAAAACTTGGACAGTTGTCAGAGCCAACAAAGCCTACCAGTAGCGATACAAAGATCAAAGATCCGACTCAGCAGATGGCAATGATGCAGGAGCTATTAAGGGAAATACTCACATAAAAATCTTCCATGCTCACTTAAGGGGAAGAAGTTGAATCTCTAAGAAGGAATTTGGATGCTTCCTTGCTTAGGAGCAAGAGCAAAGGAAAACCTGCCATGACTCCATAGAAAAGGAGAGGAAATCAAGAAGCTGAAGTAGTGGAGTTCTCCCCAAAATCCTTGGCAAATAATAAAGTTAAAGCAGATCATCAAGGAAGATTAGCAGAGAAGCCTAATGAGTAGTCTAGGAGTTCAATCTCCAAAGAGTGCAAGTCTGATAGAAGCAATTATCACAGCGATGAAGCTTATTTGAGGGACATGGCTGAAAAGATGGCAAATGATATGCTTAACCTTAAAGGAAAGAGGACCCTCGATGCTAGAGTCAGCAATAACTTCCGAGAAGCCCCATTCACAAGTATGATCATGTCCATAAAAATCCATCTTACATTAAAATTCCATCCTTGAAATACAATGGGACTTTTGACTCGAATGACCACCTACTGGTGTTCGAAAGTTAGATGGATCTCTATAACGCCTTAGGAGCTGTACACTGCTGATTTTTTCCTAACCTTCCAAGGAGCAGCAACTAAGTGGTATGGACATTATCAGGGGAATACCATATACTCTTGGGAGTAGTTCTCTTATGAGTTCTCAACACGGTTTTGTATTTGTAAGAATCCTACGATTGATTTCAGCATATTGGCTAACAGCGGGCAAAGACCAGGAGAGCTATTGGATGACTAACTTAAGAGATTCAACGTAGAGGTGCTAAAGGCAGAAGAAAAAACCGACAGAGACAAATTAACGATAGTTCGCTCAAGGCTGATTGAGAAAGCAACTTCTTGGTGAGAGCTTTACCTTCATGGATGCAAGGATCTCCAGGACTTTCATTTTAAAGCTGATAAGTTCATCTGAATGGATGAAAAGTTTCATGCTAGAAAGAAGTCCCAGCCAAAAAAAGAAATGGGAAAATCTGGCTCCAATTATGGCAATAAGAAACCGAGATGTGAGGAGGTCCCCAAGTCCAATTATGTTGCTTTAAATAAGCCGATATCCTATATCTTCTCTGCAATAAAAGAAAGCAACGACTTTTCAATTTCCTACAATACTAAGAATTACCCTAAACCAAAAGGATAGGGAGTATACTGTGCTTATCATAAGGCAAATGGGCCTAAAACAGATGAATGTCGTGCGTTGGTTAGGATAATCCAGAGCATGATCTGTTCAGGACACTAGAAAGAATTTATCAAATATAATTAGAAAATAGCACGTCCGGATGAAGGCAATCAAAGGCTCCCAAGCAACACTGTGAACTTTATAGAAAATAATGCTCAAACAAATTTTATTCCACCCATCAACCGAATTGATGTAACTCATAGAGGCGTGTATTTGGCTGGATATAGCAGGAGAGCCAGAAACCAATATATTAAGGAGGCAAGAGATAGAGTTTTCTCTATTTAGGAAGAACCATCGCTCAAGAATCCTAGGTTCTAGATTCAGATGCACAGCTTAACCATCACTTCACAAGAGCTAAGAGGAGTTTGTTATCCCCATAATGACCCACTTATGATCACTACTCAAACCGAACTTTCTATGATTACCAAAATCTTGGTGGATATGAGCGCGCGGTCAATATGATTTTTAAACATGCCTTTCACCAAATGGGAGTCCCAAAAAAGCTAGAACTGAGATTTGAGCCCATTTTTGCATTCAATAATAAAGGATCAACTCCTTGGGCAGATAAGACTTCTGGTGCAGATGGGAAATCCACTGCATTCTAGGACCTTCGAGACTCTCTTTGTCATTATGGATCAGCCTTCTTATTATAATACCTTCTTTGGGAGACAGCTTTAGATGAAGTCGATGCTTTTGTTGCACCAAAATACTTGATGGTAAAATTCTTGACCAAAAGTGGTTAGGGAACAATAATAAGAGAGCAATGTAGCTCCCGCAAAATATACTTTGCCATACTTGATCAATACAAATGAGACCATCTTTCTTGTTATGACTCGAAGCTAAGTGAATCTATCAGAATTGGTACTACACGACCTTTGGATGAAGGTTTTTCAAGCCAATTATCTAAAGAAAAAACAGAGGCCGGTGGAAAAGTTAAACGTGCACTTCGAAAATTTAACTCTTCTAAAAGAAAAAGGAAGAGGAAAGAAGAAAACCTAGTAGAAGATGAAATAGTGGGCGAGGAGATCGCGATTGAATTATACTGCAGAAGAGAGCAAGAGAGACTAAAACCCACTGAAGATCTTGAGGAGATATCCTTGGATTTGGTTAATCCAATGAAGATATTAAAACTTGGAAAAGAGCTAGATAGAAGACTAAAGCAGAACTAATTCAGTTTCTTCAATCCAGCATAGATGTGTTTGCCTAGACCCATTCAGATATGGTCGGGATAGATTTGACCTTTACGTATCATGCCTTGAATACGAACCCAAATATCACACCTATCCGACAAAAGAATAGGCAATTTGATAAAGTTCGATCAAACGCTTTGAAAGAAGAGGTTAAGAGGTTACTCGAGAATGGGTTCGTCAGAGAGGTACTTTATTTGAAATGGTTGGCCAATCCGGTGCTAGTTAAGAAGTCTAATAGGAAATGGAGGACATGCGTTGATTATAATGACTTGAACAAAACATACCCAAAGGAATGCTATCCCCTTCCAAGAATACACTAGTAAGTCGATTCGACGAGTGGACACAAACCTGTATCTTTCATGGATGCATATTCCGGATAAAATCAGATTCTAATGTTCAGATCGGATGAGGAGAAAATAAGCTTTATAATAGATTGGGGAACATATTGCTACAAAGTAATGCCATTCAGATTAAAGGAAGCTAGAGCTACCTACCAAAGATTAGTAAATAGAATGTTTAGGGAACAGATTGGTCGTAACATGGTAGTATGCATGCATGATATGTTGGTCAAACCTTAAGAAGAAAGCAACCATCTAAGTGATCTTGAGGAAATGTTCGGAGTATTGCGAAAATATCATATGAAGCTCAACCGGCAAAAATGTTCTTTCGATATCCAATCTGGAAGTTTTTAGGGTACATTAGTAGTGCTCGGGGAATATAAGCCAACACCGATCATATCCAAGCAATTAAGGACATGGCAGAACCCAAAACAAGTAAAGATGTGATGAGCTTGAATTGAAGAGTAGCAGCATTGAATAGATTCGTTCCAAGGCCACCGACAAATGCATCATATTCTTTGATGTGATTAAGAAGAAGAAAAACTTCGAAATGGGGAGAGAATTATCAAAAAGTTTTAAGGAGCTGAAAGATTATCTAGAGAGACCACCAATTTTATCCAGCCTCGTAAAAGGGGAAAACCTTTATCTTTATATGGCAGTTTCTGAGCGCATAGTTTTTTCTGTTCTATTAAGAGAAGAAGAGGGGATTCAGCTTTCGATATATTATGCAAGGAGAAGGCTTAAAGATGCAAAAAGCAGATATCCGGTCATAGAAAAACTAGCATACTATTTGATACTTATAGCATGAAAATTGAGAGCTTACTTTCAAGCACATCTGATTAAGGTTAACCAACTTCCCACTCAAGCAAGTCTTTAGTAAACTCGAAGCTTCTGGAAGATTAGTAAAATGGGGAATAGAACGTAGTCGGCATGATATTAAATTTCTACCACGGGTGCCAATTAAAGAACAAGCTCTAGCCGATTTTGTTAATGAATGGATTGGATTCATCAAAGAGCAATCAGAGAAAGATCTAAAGCCTAAATGGCAAATGTTTGTAGATGGAGCTTCAAACGGACAAGAGGCTGGAGCAGGATATGTAATCATTACCCTTAATGGACACCAACTATATTATGCAATGAACTGGGATTTCTGGCCACTAATAATGTGACAGAATATGAAACGATGATAGCAAGACAAATCTTGGCCCTACAATTGAAAATTCCTAGGGATTAGATTTTTAGTGACTCACAATTGATGGGGTAGTTAAACCAGAAGTATCAAGCGAGTGATGCCAAGCTAGTGTTATATGTAAAAAAGATAATGAAAATGTTGACCTAATTTGAGGATTTCACAATACACCAAGTGCCAAGAGGAAATAACTCCTAGATGATTCTTTGGCTAAGTTGGCCTGCTCGTGAGGAGCATTAGAAGCCCGAATTATGCCAATAGGCTAACAATCAAACCCTAGTATAGAGGAAAAAGGCCCTAATCCAGAAAGTGAGCCCTTAGTGTTGACCAGATCTGAAGCCCTAACACACAAGGAAAAGGAAAATGAAACCGAAATCCTTTAGGAAAAATCTTCCGATATGGACACTGACAATCAATATAAGAATAATTAGATGACACCAACCATCGAATATATAATGAAAGAAAAACTGTCAGTAAATAAAATAGAGGCAAGGACAATAAAACAACAAGCCCCAACTTTCGTTATGGAAAATAAAATACTATATAAGAAAGGATATTCACTCCATTACTTAAGATGTGTTAACCTATAAACAAGAGCAAAATTTTAAAAGAAGCCCACGAAGGTTTCTATGGGGACCATTCTAATGGCATAAAGCTAGCCAAAAAGGTTATGAGATAGGACTTCTATTGGCCTCAAACGACAAGCCATGCTAAAGAATATGTAAAAAGATGCAATAAATGCTAAAAGTTCTCTAAGATCCCACATCTCCTAGGTGAATTGACTTTGACCTCAAGCTCATGGCCTTTTAATGTATGGGGAATCGACTCGATCAGACTGCTACCAATATCCAAAGGAGGAGTTAAATATGTAGCAGTGGCCATCGATTATTTCATTAAATGGGTAAAAGCAAAACCGCTTCCAAACATCACATCAAGAAAAGTGCTCATATTTGTCATCAAGAATATTGTCATAAGATTTGGAATTCCATATAAGATAGTATTCAATAATGGGACTCAGTTTGAAAGTGAGTAGTTTACCCAATTCTGTGATAAAAATGGAATTATCAAGAGCTTTTCGACTGTAGGACACTCCAAGGCTAATGGAGCCTTTGGAGCTGCCAATAAAACTATTAAGGCCATCCTAAATAAATAGTTAAACAAGGCAAAAAGAAACTACGTAGAAGAACTACCTTTTGTGTTACGGCATATAGAACTTCTGCCAAAACCGCATCAGGACATACCCCCTTTTCTCTAACATATGGATGCAAAGCTATGCTTCTCATCAAGATTGATGTGCCATTTCATCGAAGAATCGCATATGTGTTTAATCCAAATTAGGAATTGAAAAGGGAATCCTTGGACCTAAAAAATGAGCTAAGAGATGAAGTGTCAGTACAAACAGCTGAATATCAGCGAAGAATAACCAAGTACTACCACTCCAAAGTGAAGGAAAGATCATTTCAAAATGGAGATTTGGTACTCTGGAAAGTTATGGCAAACACTAAGGATCCAGCAGATGGACCACTCATACTTATCTAGGAAGGACCACTTGTCATTTACAAAGTAATCCCACCACGAACTTATCGATTATGCTTAACCTAATGGTAATATAACAGCAAGAACCTGGAATACCGAACATTTGAGACCATAGTTCCTAACTGTGGATGAATAAAGAAGTTGATATGAAGTATAAGATCTAAATCATCACCTAAAGGAGTTTGATCCAAATTAATATCAAAATAATCTTTTAGAGGAAGATTTTTCAAAAATAAGCCACTAGCGCTCATAGTCTTCTAGAGGAAGATCTGTCAAAAAAAGCTATTAGTGCTCACAATCTTCTAAAGGAAGATCTGTCAGAAATAATCCATCAGTGCTCACAATATTCTAGAGGAAGATTTGAAAAAATAAGCCATTAGCGCTCACAATCTTCTAGAGGAAGATTTGTCAAAACAAGCCCTAATTCTCGCTTAAAAATGACATGTTTAAGGCACCTCCTAGAGAGAGGATGGAGTAAGCCTTTGGTCTCGCTTAAAAATGGCCTGGCCAAAACAACGACCAGTTTTCAGTACCGCCTATAAGGCCTAACTGAAGCGCCTCCTAGAAGGAGGTCAGATAAGTCTTTGGTTCTACTTAAGATCGATAACCAAACACACCGGACAAAATCGGTTAAGTCAATAGCACCCTATCCAAAAGAATGGATCAAAACAATCTTCTAGAGGAAGATATGTCAAAAATGAGTCATTGGCACTCCAAAGCAAAAACAATCTTCTAGAGAAAGATATGTTAAAACCAAATAATTGTGTCTCAAGGCAAAAGCTATCTTCAATTGCCAGAAAAAATTTCTGGCCTTGTAGTTAAATGGATTTTCTAATCTTTTATTATAACCAAAATGGTTTTCTGATCTATTCTTATCGCCTGTAGAATTTATGGTCTTCCCTCTTATTGTATCCTCGAATAACTTGATACTATTTAATTTTGAAAATTACAACAACAACATGGTGTTCTGGATTTTCACCAATGGAACCATCATCATTAAAAGACTTTCAAATCTTTTCCTTAAAAAGGAATATTATTACCAGACAATATCCTAAGCTTATATTCAAAAAGTTAATCATATTCGATAATATTTTGAAAATAACCGTGAATTACATAAATGTAGGGGATTCTTAGATTAAAACATACATGTCAATTCATAACCTAACTAAATGATTTAAATAAAAAGTTTATAGTAAAAATCATCACTTGCTCTGTACTATGCAGGAAAGCAAAGTAAGGAATCGACAGAGCAGAGTAATTCCTGCGTTTACACTAAAGGATAAAAAGCTTCTTCTATACAACGGGGATACATGTTATCCACATAATTCCCAAAGAGTATAAACTAAAGAATTTATGTCCAAACTAGAGAATGATGCCGCAAATGATGAATGCTGAAATGCACGACACTGATATTGAAAAATATCGAGATAAAGGATGTTGTAAGCATTCAATGTTGGAAAAATGGTGATGAACCAATGACTAAAGTATGAAGGTAGATCAACGCTGAAGGTCTACGACACCGCATCTTATCAACAAATGGTCATATACAAGTGTACATGGCTAAGGTGACCATATATAGGTGCTGGAATTCATATCACAATGGATATATCTGCCCCTTTGTAATGCCTTTTTCATCCAAAATTATTTTTCAAATTATATAAAATACCAATTGTAAATGGATGTACAATAATAATGATATACATATTAGTACATACACACACATATATCATACATATATATACATATAAGTTAAAATAAATTTGGATTATTTTATGCATTATGAATTCTAGAACTAATAATTTTAAATCTAGTCTTTACTTAAGAAAGACTTAAAATTAAATTTATAGTTTTATACAAAAGAACCTTTTATAAGCAATAAGTTGAAATAACACACACATACACATAACATGAATAAATACCTATATACAATGTTTTAAATTTTAATAACATACATATATAATTTGTAATTTTATATATTTTAAATTTTGAAGTTATCAAATAGAAATCTAGCTTTAAATTAGGAAGAATTAAAAGTAGGTTTATGATTTTGCACAAAAGTCCACTTATGGAACTCTTAATTGAAATACATTTTAAACATATGAAAATAATAACCAAATGAATTTACATACAAAACCAACAAACATTACAATACATGAATTTGTTGCTAAATGATTTTGAGTAATCAGCATATATAACTTACTTATATTTATGTGTATAATAAGTTACAAAATTATATCAATCAATTGAGAACTAGTTTCCAAATCAAAATGGTTTTTTAACATTAATATCCAAATTAATATAAAAAATTAGATTGGACGGCCCAGACATGATCTAAAATGTATTAACATCATGTATTATGTAATAAAATAAGATTAGAATATTACCTTAAGATGAAGCCAAAAATCACACCATGAATGAAGAATAAATTTCCTAGATTTGACTAAATCAGCCTTCGAATTTTTCAGGGTTCTAAATTCAAACACCACCTTAGGTATTTTTAATTTATTTGAATTTTTTTTCGGAATTTAATTCCATAGAGGCCATAAAATTTTTAGCCATTGTAGAGAAAGAAGAGCAAGGAGAAAATTCAATTATCAGGAAAATAAATGAATAAAAGGAAGAAATTTTGTTTTAAAGAAATCATTGAAACCATTCCAATTCCTTCCTTAAACCATCCCTCTATAATACCTTATTAAATCTCAATCAAATCTCCTCCCCTTATAATAAATTGATTTAAATCAAATTTAAATATTTATCGATATCTTATATCGATACGTACATATATGTAACGACTCATAATTTCAGTCATTTGAATTTGGAATACTTAACTGATTTTTAATATTGAAAAGTTAATTTTATAAGTTAAATAACTTGGATTCCAAATATAGTGATTTATGTTATCCGGGTTTTTAACCCATCAGGATTAAAGAGAATATGGAACGACTTGATGGAGTCAAAACGGCTCAGAACTTAACCAAAAAGGGCTAAAGCAATGACTGAGTTTGACTAACCCAAGAGACCAGCGTCCGTCCAATCCAATCAGCAGCTAAATCCAACCAGCTAGTAAATCGTCATCAAAACAAAGCAACATGCAACAAGACTACATGAACAATGTCAATACAAGACAATGAAGGCATTCCAAACATCAAAGACTAGACATACTCTAAGTGCATAGATCGCTAGCGATCTATACTCTATGGATCGCCAGCGATCCATACAACATCAATGGGTGGCTATGGTATGCAGAAGTAAAGAAGGCTTAGAGGACAAAGTGCAAAATATACTAAGTGTATGGATCGCTAGCGATCCATACACCATGGATCGCCAGCGATCCATACGAAGCCATAGAATACTTGCGACCTAGCATAGTAAAGCAATGAAGAAAGGAGCTAAGTAAGTAGCTCGTACGCAAGCCAAATCTATGGATCACTAGCGATCCATGGTTTTGGCTCGGGTCGCGAGCTAAGGTTCATTGCATCATCTTGTGTCCATCTGCAAGCAGTCAGTGAACAGGCCTAGCACAGAAGCTCTCCGTTCTCTATAAATACCATCCTATCACAACATAAACTAGATCTCCTCCGCACTGGTTGCTGAAGCTCTGTTGGAAACTTTCTTCATTCTTCATCTCCCTCACAACAATCTCAAAAGGGATTCACTGTGATTCTCCAGTGAATTCCAGCTTTGGGGATTCAATCTAGCTAAGGACAGTCAAAAGCCATAACACTTCTTGTAACAACAATCAGTCTATAACAGAAATTATAAAGTGGATGTAGGCTTCATTAACAGCCGAACCACTATAAAAATCTTCTTGTCTTCTTTCTATTTCTTGGCTTTTATAATTATTCTTTATATTATTTCTTTATAAGAACAGGCCGGTGCTTTCACACTCAATCCAAGGTGTTGATCCATTTTTTGGGTTAACATTTTGGTGCTTTCATTGAGAAATGAACTCAGGCTTAGATCTAGCTATCAACTTTGGATCAGATAGGTTCAGAAGTTAGATCCTCAATCTCTGCTTAGAAGGTTTGCTGTTGAGAACAGAAGAACCAACCAAGAAGGATCGGAGGAAAAACAAGCAAACACATGCTAAGGTGATGGGTCGCTAGTGACCCATCTCCTATGGATCGCTAGCTATCCATATGGTTAGCTCGTGGGTCCACCAATCCCCTTGCATCATGATCCAATAGCAGTCCAATGCAACCAACATATGGATCATCATCAAAACAAGGCAACAAGCTATGAAATTAGATGGAGAACATCAACGTGAGATAGTAGACGCGGTCCAAAAGGTAAAGCTTAGAAATCAACTAAGTACATGGATCGCTAGCGATCCATGCACTATGGATCGCTAGCGATCCATACCTTTTCACCAGGCCGCCATAAACTCCAGAAAGCAAAGTCCAATAATATTCTAGGTATATGGATCACCAGTGATCCATGCTATGGATCACCAATGATCCATACCGTTTCATTGATTTACAACGACCTACATGGAACAAGATGGGAGAAGGATGCAAAGGGGTTGGCTCGCTTTCCAGCATACTTTTTGGATCGCCAGCGATCCATAAGCAATGGATCGCTAACGATCCATTGAATTGGCTCGGGTCGCAATTCTTTCTCCAGTGAATCAGCGTATCATAAAGGATATAATCGATTACAAAAGCTCCCATTGGATATGGTGACCACTCCCGACTGACCAGCTTTGAATCCCATCATGGAGCTCTTATCAAGAATGGTCGTGGTAAAAAATCATCAAAATGGTCATTAAATAACTCACTTCAGGATTGACTCAAAGTCAAACTCGAGTAATCGCCCATTTTACGCGAAGCAGATTCTAGAAGTCCTGACTCGTAGTCAAACTTGGGTAATCACCCATTTGACTCGAAGTAAACGTAGGAAATTATGGCCCGAAATCAGACTTGGGTAAAACCAAGATTTTCTCCAAGAAAACATGCAAATGGCTCCAAGCAATGTTTTTCACCAACCCAGCACTTCAAATTCTGTGACTCCATGCGAATCATGTGCTGACTCCAAGCAAGTGGCAAATTTTTTTGGGTCAGACTCCAAGTAAAATACCACCAATTCATCAATGCTGATCCATCTTCTTTTTCCCATAACTTGAACGTGCGAACTCTGAATACCTTGAAATTTGGAATGCAACCTCGTGGGGCCTTCTTTGTCACCCTAGACCGATCTCACCTAGTTTGAAATTTTTTGGGATCGTCACTGATCCATGACCCCATCATAGGTATGACAAGCATATGGACGAAGCGAGGGTGACGGATGTAGTCTGCTGCAAGGCCCTTAGGAATCATTAAAGGATGAAACAACCTGCTACCTTGGAAGAATTCTATGGGAAGGCAAACCGATTCTAAAGACTAGAAGTAGTGCAATTAGAAAAAGGCAAACCCAGCAGTGTACCAAAAAACATACCCAACAGTGAAGGAGCTACAGGACCTCAGGGACCTTCTGCCCAAGCAAAGCTACTAAGACCCAGTATAAAAGCGCCCCTGCTAACTGACGAAATCAGACGAAAAGATGATTATCAAATAACACTCTAGCTAACTAGCAGCTAAGAAATGGGACAGCAACCTAAAGCGATGCCTTCTCATCCATCCTTGTATACTCTCCTTTTCCAAATGAGCCATACCGGGACATTAAGGTCATTGCAGACAGCACGACAAAAGAAATGCTTCTATGCCCTCGATGAGTCATGTCAATCCCCCTTTTGATAACCGGTGTTGCTGGGGGCATCGAGAACTCTTGTCCAAAGGATCATCAAACAAACATATCCAACACCTTAGCCTACAGGAACCGATAAAACTGTGCTCCCTCGAGCTGAATCCGAAAAATTCCTCTTGAAGTTGACGAATCATTGCTTTGAGACCACTGGACCGTCTGACACACGACCCAAAACTCTTCTCAAAATTGATAAATTATCATTCCAAGGTCGTTTGGTCGTCGGACATCCGACCACAAAAAACCCTTCGTGAACGTGAAGGTCTTTCTCGAACTAAAGTGTCGTGAAGGTGAATCGGTAGATCAGTGGTCATCTGATCCAAAAAAACCCTTCGCGAACGTGAAGGTCTTTCACGAACTAAAGTTTCGTGAAGGTGAACCGATAGATCAGCGGTCATCCGACCATAAAAATACCCTTCACGAACGTTTAGGTCTTTCACGAACTAAAGCATCGTGAAGGTGAACTGGTAGATCAGCGGTCATCTGATCCAAAAACCCTTCGTGAACGTTAAGGTCTTTCACGAACTAAATTGTCGTGAAGGTGAACCGATAGATCATCGGTCATCTGATCCAAAAAACCCTTCGCAAATGTGAAGGTCTTTCACGAACCAAAGCATCGTGAAGGTGAACCGGTAGATTAGCGGTCATCTGATCCAAAAAACCTTCGCGAACGGGAAGGTCTTTCACGAACTAAAGCATCATGAAGGCGAACCGGTAGATCAGTGATCATCTGATCCAAAAAACCCTTCACGAACGGGAAGGTCTTTCATGAACTAAAGTGTCGTGAAGGTGAACCGGTAGATCAGTGGCCATTTGATCCAAAAAACCATTCGCGAATGCGAAGGTCTTTCACGAAACAAAGCGTCGTGAAGGTGAACTGGTAGATCAATGGTCATCTCATCCAAAAAACCCTTCGTGAATGGGAAGGCCTTTCACGAACTAAAGTATCGTGAAGGCGAACTGGAAGATCAGCGGTCATCTGATCCAAAAAACCCTCCGCGAATGTGAAGGTTTTTCATGAACTAAAGCGTCGTGAAGGTGAAACGGTAGACCAGCGGTCATCTGATCCAAAAAACCCTTCGCGAATGCGAAGGTCTTTCACGAACCAAAGCGTCGTGAAGGTAAACCGGTAGATCAGCAATCATCTGATCCAAAAAACCCTTCGCGAACGGGAAGGTCTTTCACGAACTAAAGCGTCGTGAAGGCGAACCGGTAGATCGGCGAAATATATGTATGAATGATATCCACAAAGGTGAACTGGAAGATTAGCAGTCATCTGATCTAGAGCTCCCCAAAGTCAACGAAGTCACGCTCCGGGGCTATAAATCGACAATCATACTAGTCACTCCGCAAAATTAATGGAAATACTTCCAACGACCAATGAGACAAACAGTGCTAAATTCCAGAGCTTCAAAATCGCCCAAAGAAACTATGCCAAAACTTAACTGACCTTGTGACCAATCAGAGGCCAACTCGAATCAAGCCAAGATTCGGCACTTGGGAGACCCGCACCCACTGGACCGGGGACAACCAAACGAGTTGTGGAGAGACCATGGATACTGTTCAAGCACATCAACAACGCTGTGGCATGGGGGGCACCACACACACTTGAATAGCCATAAGAAAGGCCAAGACTAATCATACCATAGTTATGTTATGCCCGATCAAAAATTCTGGCATTCTGACAACCGCATACTTAATGACCTAGCTAGTGCAACAAACGAAATACTAGCATAATACTTGCCCACTTCTTTCGTACTTCTATTATACCGCTCTTGGTGACCAATTCCTCTTCCTCTTAGACCATATGCAATTAAAGACCCATTCTCTAAAGGCAGTTTGGACCAAGAGCTAAGAGTCATGCCCTGAACTCCCATAGGCTCTTTCTTCAATCCATCTTCATGTAGTTAGCTATAGATCTCTCCACCATGCAGCTTGATCTATTTGGACGTGTACATCTTCCAGAAACATGGAAGGATCATCCAAGCCATAGTTACCCGAACCAAAAACTGTTTAGCTTTTTGAACCAATAAAACCGTGTTCATGTAAGCAACCTGCTGAGTCGACGGGGTCAAATCGACTTGAAAATCATTGTTTAGCTGCTTGGACCAGTCAAATTGCGCCTGAGTATGCTCTATCAACTCGCCGAGTCGATAAAAGTGAATCGACTTAAATCGCCAACTCCTAATGTTGCCCAAAGATTGACAACGTCGAGAAGTTCCAAACCATTTTGAATCAACGGGTCGTATCGATCCCATAAGCCGCGCACCCCCGAAAGCCATGCATCCCATAAGTCGCGTACTCTCATAAGCCACGCCACTCATAAGCCGTGCACTACCAGAAGCCGTGCATCTCGTAAGCCGCACACTCTCATAAACCCCGCATCTCATAAGCTATCCAAACACTGCTCAAAGTCACTCCGGCATCATTACCAGACCGTCAAAATTATCTAGGTATCGGTGTTGTCTTGACAACACCAGGAAACTTGTTTATTTCAGGATTAACAGGAACTGATCCCTACCACCCAAAGGGACCGACACTGCTCCGGCAATGCCACAAAGTTCCCAAACTATGATTTCAACAAAGAAATCCGATCTTTGACCAAAATGTCTAAAGTTAAGACATTCAAATCACGAGCTCCCAAAGATAGGAGCTGTGACACAACTTTAACGGGGGGCATCCAGAGAGCCACCCAGAACATCAAGTCTCACATCAAGTGTTTAGATTAAACAGCCCCGTGGACCGGCGACTCATAACACACTAACACTTGGTCAGGACAAAAATCATTCCATGGTTCTGTTACGCTGAACAGAGAATTTCGAAAATTGCAACAAAACTAACCAGTAGTAGGCTGGACGAATGTGGAATTAAAAAGGAAACTGCTCCAACCTGCAAGACATCGATATTGCCTCAGCAAAATCAATAACTCCATACTGTCATATCGACAAGAAAATCGAACTCCTTAAAATTCACCATCGCTCGGAAATAAGCAATGAAAGGAAGGACTTATCGTCGACTAGACTTAGATAATGATGAAAGTCGTTTACAGAATCAAGTCATCGACCCAGCGGCTTCCAAAGATAGAAGTAGGTGCTCGAATGAGGTCTCAAACCCTAACTTGCAATAAAAAACCAGCTGTTATTCGAAGGCAGACAACAGTAAGGAAAGAACGCTCAAAATCGAGTAGCTAAACCATTGATTCCTGAAGAATGGAACCAACGAACAAGGTTGATATCCACAACAATGCTATTAGTCCAGCATAATGCATACAGCCTGAAACAAGCAAGGTTAAGTGTCACGGATTCAAGACAAACACTACCGAACCCTACCGGTCCATGATCAGATAGGAATGAACGCGGTCGTACCAGGGGCAATGTGATGGCTTGCTCCATAATTTTAGATTTTCTATAAGAACTTGGAGTTTAACACCTAGAAGTGAAGTGTCTCGCCCAGAAATGAAGGGTTTCGCAGATAGTCGTCAGATCATAACAAAAAATGTTGGGAGGAAGTTTGATTTTTCGTGAATAAGAATAACTATGGAATTGGTTAAGCAACAACCTTGCATCTCCAAGGGTAAAACTTGACGGTTATAAACAAAGCTATGCAGTGGAAACGCTTGGGACTCTCACCCTTCCAGAACATGGAATCTTCCATATTTAAGCAGCGTTGAGAAAACAACCACATTGGGTTAAAAGGAATCTACTCAACTCTACAGGACCAGATGAATGATTCAACCCTCACCAACATGACTTTAACACTGCCCGAAGACAGGCAGCACTAAGAAAATACTTCTACAATCCAACCATCGAAGTGCTAGTTTTCGAAGGCCGAAACTAGTACCAACTGGATTAAGAGCACCGCCGAATCGACGGGGAAAATCGACCCCAACCTTCTGAGTGTCGATGTTGCCTCGCCAACGCCAAGGTCTTCTTTATCTTTTAAGTATTGGTGTTGCCCTAGCAACGCTGGGAAAATTTTCTATTTCCTAAGTATCAGTGTTGCCCCGGCAATGCTAGGAAACTTTCTATTTCATAAGTACCGGTGTTGCCTCGGTAACTCCGAAAAACATTCTACTCACTAAGTACCGGTATTGCCCCGGCAATGCCAGGAAAACTTTAATAAAAAGGGCCGATGAGAAACACTCATCGCAGTGAACCATCGATGCACTAGCTTCCGGAGATAGAAGTTGGTCCTCAACTGAGTTTCTACCTTCTCTTCAGAAAACTACTGTTGCCCAATGACAGGCAATGACTGGAAGACATATCCTTTGATAGGTCAGCCGGATGGTTCGACCTTTCATCACAGGAATCAACCATTGCACAGGATTAAAGCAGCGTCGAACGGAAATCCCAAGATTGGATTGCCCATGTACTAATTTCAAGGGATGAAAGATGGTGCACAACCGAGTTTCTAAAATTCACCTTAGAAAGAATTTAGACACAGCCGAAAGATAGGTAGCCTCGAGGAAATGTTGCTTGGAACCAAGCAGCTAGGTTATCAATTCTTAAAGACAGGAGTTGACATATGAACAAAACTTCTGTGACAACATCAGCAACCAAGAAGAGCATGCATGGCCAAGGACAAGCGGGAGCAATCAGGGAAGGTCGAAATTAAAATCATCGAACTTCCTCAATTCCAGAATGGGATTTACAGCTAGACTGGGGGAAATTGAGCAATTCGCCCCATAGATTCCCATCTTTCACAATCGCCCAAATACATGCATTCGAAATAGCTAGTCTCTCAAGAAGAGATAGAAGCATAGATACTTGATCGAAAGAAATGTTTCAAAAGTCCAAACACAAATAACCATGAGGTTGGTTAGATAATAGTTCTGTATCAAAAAACAGAGCATTCTGGCAACAAAATCGCAAACAAAGGAAATGAAGGATTTAACGTTCAAAAATCAACCATAGCTCATAATCTGGCGATGACGAGAAGGATCGATGACCTACTTATGGTCTAACTAGATCATTTGGTTCCAACTTGTAGGAATATGCCATTACCCGAAGTTTGGTGATGCTCGGAAGAAATCCCAAAATGAAACTATTGATACATCGGCTTTCAGAAGCAGAAGCAAGAGTTTGATTGAATCTTCAGCCCTACCTTCTGGCATCTCATGCTATTTGAAGATTCACGACATCAAGGAAAAATCCACAGAGTTGAGTCATCCGTGTATGAGTTTTCGAAGATCGAAACCAATACATGATTAGGATCTCAACGTTGGACTCGGAAGAATTTACTTTAGCAAAAGATGCCAGAAACGCATCTTTCTAATACATACCAACATCATTACAAAACTCAGATCTTGGGATCAAGCAACAAAGTTCCTAATTTCCGAAGATAGGAGCTCTCATGTCAATCAAACTGGGGCAATCAAACTTATTGCATAAGAGACCTAGTCTCCCAAAACATGTTGGTTCTGCAGTCAAAGTAATCAGCCCTACGGACTAAGGCATTTACACCAACACTTTGTTGAAATGAACTCCATTGAGCATAAGTAGGGATTAGCTACAGAACTGACTAGACCAAGCTACTTCATAGTTCTGAACAAAGCTATGAAATAGAATATGCCGAAATGACCGCAGAAGTATTACTTACATGTATAGAATTACAGTAAACGAGTATGCTGCACATGAGCACAAGAAGTGCAACAGCAAGAAAAAGCAATGCTCTGAATCGAGCAATTAAGCCAATAGTCCTCGAAGACAAAGGCTGGTGTGCATTGAATTCCGAAAAATGAAAAGGAAGGAAAATCGCACTCAAACAACTCATGTGCTAGTTTCCGAACGCTGAAACTGTGCCTAATCGAACTTCAACTATAACTCTACGAGAGCAAATGTGCCTTGTAATTTAACTATAATCAATCATCCCAATATGATAGGGATAATAAGCGAAGCCTAAGTTAAGAAGGACCCAGCATCTGGAGGAGTGGGGGTACCTCCACCAAACTAAAGATTGGATGACCGAAAAGTCATTTTCAGCGATAAAATTGGCATTCAACCCTATCAGGTATGTTTTACTTTAAATAATATCCACATATAACCAATGCCCGGAATCCAAGGAAAGTCGACGTATGTTGACCAATCGGGTCCTGAGCGTAGACCGGGGCAGATGTAGTGTGTTATCTACATGAGAAGAGTCCAGTATCATGAATACTGTGAACAAACAATCTAGTATATATAGCTTGCTTACATTTGAAAAAAAATCCATATCGTCCTTTGAAATTATCTCTTCCACACTTACCCGTTATCAACGGAGCCGCTGTTCGAAGCGACGTGGGAAGCTTTTCTTTTCAAGATCACTGGAATACAGAAATAGGAAGAGTGATACCATTGAATAATCCACTATATCCGATTTTGGAATAAATCGTCGCATTGGAATTCAAAAACATGGACGAGAACTTAACCAAATTCTCAAAAAGAAATAGTTAAAGACCAAGAGCAAGACTTCGCTCCAAAACGTCGTCCAATCGTTCGAGACAAAACATAGCTTCACTGTCGGTCGAATTAAAACTATATAGGACAACTCCAAACCTACGTCATGCACCCACTTACTGACCTAAAGCCTTGTGAAAACTATGGAGTAAAGATTACATCATCAATACCGGGAATTGAAATTCAGATCGAAATCAAAACTTCCATCAGAAGTTAGTCAATTGAAAACAACATCTTGAGGTGGCCACCAATGATTCACACTGAAATTTCAACAGACGGCTGAATAGTCAAAGCCAAATTTGCATGGTAACCTCGACACGATCAACTAGGTTTCACAAAATAAAGGCTCAAAAGAAGTTACTTCTAGAGCACGCCTTATTTTCAATGAAGGCATACTTTGGGGGGCAAATGTTATTCGAGTTTTCAACCAATAGTATCCAAGAGAATATGGAACGGCTTGATGGAGTCAGAACGGCTCAGATCTCAACCAAAATGGGCTAAAGCAACGACTGAGTTTGACTAAACCAAGAGACCAACGTCCGTCCAGTCCAATCAGTAGCTAAATACAACCAGCTAGTAAATCGTCATCAAAACAAAGCAACATGCAATGAGACTACATGAACAACGTCGATACAAGGCAATGAGGGCATTCCAAACATCAAAGTCCAGAAATACTCTAAGTGCATAGATCGCCAACGATCCATACTTTATGGATTGCAGTGATCCATACAACATCAATGGGTCGCTTTGGTACTCAGAAGTAAAGAAGGCTTAGAGGAAAAAGTGTAAAATATACTAAGTGTATGGATCACCAGTGATCCGTACACCATGGATCTCCAGCGATCCATACACCATGGATCACCAGCGATCCATATGAAGCCATGGAGTACTTACGACCTAGCATAGTAAAGCAATGAAGAAAGGAGCTAAGTAAGTAGCTCGCACGCTAGCTAAATCTATGGATTGCTAGAGATTCATAGAACATGGATCACCAGTGATCCATAGAACATGGATCGCCAGCGATCCGTGGTTTTGGCTCGGGTCGCGAGCTAAGTTTCGTTGCATCATCCTGTGTCCATCTGTAAGCAGTCAGTGAACAGGCCTGGCCTAGAAGCTCTCTGATCTCTATAAATACCATCCTACCTGCAACATTAACTGGATCTCCTCCGAACTGGTTGCTGAAGCTCTGTTGGAAACTTTCTTCACTCTTCATCTCCTTTACAACAATCTCAAAAGGGATTCACTGTGATTCTCCAGTGGATTCTAGCTCTGGGGATTCAATCTAGCTGAGGACAGTCAAAAGCCTTGTAATCAAACACTTCTTATAACATCAATCAGTCTATAAAATAAATTATAAAGTGGACATAGGCTTCATTAACAGCCGAACCACTGTAAAAATCTTCTAGTCTTCTTTCTATTTCTTGGCTTTTATAATTATTCTCTATATTATTGCTCTGTAAGAACAGGGCCGGTGCTTTCACACTCAATCCAGGGTGTTGATCCATTTTTTGGGTTAACAATTTGTTTGATAATTAATTTGTTAAATTTAATACTCATATTTTTTAAATTATTAAATCTTGAATATAATATAAATAAGAATGATTTCAAAAGTTGATTTAAATTTTATTTGAATAAGAATGAAGAGAGTAAACTTTTAAATTGGAATTAAAAGTGATTAAACTCATTTTGAAAATAACTCGTTTTAATTAACGTGTAAAAATAGCTTCCTGGGTACTTTCTCGAATTTCGTTGAAACTAGTTTCATTGGAACCGTAATAGTGAGTTATTATATGCCATTGAATTTCGTTGTGATCAGATGTATCGCTTAGTTGTGCAAGCTCGAAACGTTAAGCGGCACGCCTAGTTTGAAGTTCGAAAATTTAACGTGTGAATAGTGTTTGGTAAAATTTTCTATATAGGACATTAACTTTCTTTATTTGCAAACCCTAGCCTTAATTGGCTTTAGTTGCCATTAAAACAATAGCTCCAGCCAACGATCGACAATCAGCGATGCCTCTAGAGGCCGAATTAGTCAACGTTCAACTACAAACTTGGAAAGCTCGACACAGCAAAACTATTCCACGGTTGGATTATTGTATGGCATGGCGTGTAGGCTGGAAATCGATCATGTTCGTGTGGCAATTGGGTTCGGGTTTGGGTCAAATTGAGCGGCGCAGGCATGGGCATGGGGTCAGCGATAGTGGACAGCGGCACGGCGGAGGCGGCAGCGTTTATTCGCATACGAAAAAAAAGAAGAGAAGTCGCGATGCCTGGAGGAAGAAGTAAGCGCAATGAAGGGAGAAGGAACATGCGGACAGATTTGAATTGGTTTGAAATTTAAAAATTAATCGTGTAATTAAATAAATTTTAAAATCATTATCTTATAAATGCAATAACTTTTTCATATGAGGCCCAAATTGAACGCGACAAGTTGCATTGCAATAGTATTAGCAAAATCTACGCTTTGGAGTTAGATTGGATATATTTGGAGCTAGTAAGAATTTTAGTTAAAATTGAACACTTGTTTAATTTTAATTCGAACCGGAGCGCTTTGGTGACTAATGGAATCAAAGTGAGTTAAACTCGCTTTTTTGGTTAGCCAGAAATATATTATGGTCGATAAAAATTATCGATTGGATGTATGGATATTTTATTATTATTGATCGTTTGGATGATTTACTATTTTATTAGTTGGTTTGTATGTATTCCCGCTCGTGGAGCGGATGACACCCTCTTACATTCCCGTATAAGAGGGGTTGATCATTTGTATACGATCCCACCTCGAAGCGGTTGATTTATATTATTTTATTATATACTATATGTGATGCAGGGGGAGAGGTTGGAGGGATCCAACAGGATTTCTCACATTGTTGATTTTATTTTTCATATATATTGTGATATATGACTTGTTGGATGCCATGTTTGATGACATGGATATGATTTTGCTTATTTAGTGCTTTAGTAACACTGGCCATATTTTTGGTATTTAAAATACTAAAATAAAATGATTTGATTTAAAAGGAATTTCAAAGAGATTTTGGAAATTATATATGTTTTAAATAATTATTCATGAATTATTTAAAGAAGTAGCTTATTTTAAAATCAAAGGTATGATTTTTAGATATTATAAATTAATAGTTTTATGAAATATTTTAAATAGAAAATTTTGAACTATAAAGTAAAGGTTTTTAAAATCTTAGAAATAAGTCCGTCTTTTATAATAAAAGGATATGGTTTTTGAAAAAAGATAGAAATAATTTGGTATGTATATTTATTAACCGTTTTATATAAAGTGATGTATATATATATATATATATAATATACATATATCAAGATTTATTTATAAATGTGGGAAATCTATAAATGTGATAATGTATAAATGGGACATTTTACAAATAGAGTGAATATTGTAAAATCGATTTTATTAATAAAAGGATAGATTTACAAAACAGTGTTTTTTTAAATAAAAGGAAACTGTTATCATTGGATAGATTCAGGAAGTAAATCAAATTGTGGATTATGATAATATGTGGGATGTTGTTTTGGAAAAATAGTTGATTCTCTTTTGAGAACTGAAAGTGAGGATAGATTTGGAGATGTAAACAATATGTTATAAAATAGGAGGAGATTTATAAATATATTTATATAAATATGGGAATGATTATGCTGAAATTTAAGTATGGATTTTTATCAAGGAAGTATATTTATGTTTTAAAAATTGTTTATTTATATTATATTATTTTAAAAGTTGTTTATCAATATTTTAATACTTTGGAAAAGTTAATTATTTAAATTATTTATATGGTTTGGAATTAAATATAATTATTTATCAATAAAGTTTTAGAAATTAATAAATTATTATTATTTATAATAATGTTGAAGATAAATTTTTATTGTTTTATTAAGAATGTTTTGAAATTTATTAATTATTATTTTAAAATGTTTTAAATTTAATATTTATTTATTTATAATGTTTACTATTATAGTATTTTTTTGTAAATGATTAGGATTATTAAAAATGTTTTTGAGATTTATAGATAGGGTTTATAAACAGATATGGGTTTTATAAGAGAAATCTTATTACATGGGTTAGAAAACTTAAAGAAAGATTAGTTAAAGGTTAGAAAGAGTTTTATAAATGGTTTTAGATATTTATATAAGAATTTAGAAATGGGTTTATAGATTTATAAAAGGAGTTTTATAAATGGTTTTATGGGGTTATAAATGGTTTCAGAGATTTATAAAATAGTTTTATGGATGGTTTTTGAGATTTACAAATGATTTTAGAATTGTATAGAAAGGAGATCTTTCTTAGTTCTGTGAATATTCGTATACCATTAAGATAAGGATTGTGGGTATATCTTTGTAAAGGTATTTATATACAATATTTACAAAGTAATTTTAGTTAATGATAGGATTTATTAAAAGAGGCTAGTGGTTGCTTATGTGCTAAACCAATGTTGGTTGTCCCTATAGAATAAATCCCTGATTTGGATGTGTGTTTGTGGATAGTTAAATAACTGACTGTCAAATAAAGACCAAAACGTAACTATGGAAATATCTAGGAGAAACATGTGAGTTATATGGCATAGTCATCTTAGATGATGTTGTACTGTGCATATAAATCTCGTTTCGTTCTCCCAGGAAAAACGATAAGGAAATCAGTCCACTAACGGTTAGTAGGTGATCTACGCTCTTATCTTTGACTGTTTACTAAAGAACTAGGTTGAGTTTTCCGAATATTATCGAAAGTTGTTTCAAAGAGACCGGGATCGGATAGGTTATCCGAAAACCACTTCAATCCAACTCGTGTTCGAAGTGAAGACATCTTGAAGATAATGGAATTGAAGACGGAGCTCTCAAGCGTTTTGTTCAGTCCCAGAACGAACTTGTATGGATGAATGCTGGCATTGTAGTGTTGCCTAGAGGGGGCAGTGTTAGCATTCCAAGTGGGAAGCGCTATATAAAGGTAAATGTAGCATTGAGCCTCATCAACCGAAAATGAAAAAAATCGGGCATGCAACATGGCCAAGTGAGTCACTCCTATCAAGGTATGTTCTATCCAAATCAAGATCGATTACTATATACTCATGTATGCTTTAGGGCCCATTAATGAAAGGGGTGATCATATTTGGTACCACTAGTCAAGTGGTAGGCCAGTCTAGTGTGGTAGGGGTACAAGATGTTCTTGTCAGTCCCCGGTGCATTTTATCTAGAGATGTACCTTCGGATGGCAGTTCCTTACCTTGTCATAGTATGGAATCCAATCTCAAATACGTACCTTTACGATTTTGATTATAGAACCTAGTATGCTGGAATTTAATTAATATAACAATTTCGGCTATGATTAATAAGTTTTTCTATCTTAGACACTATTTTAATATCAGAGAATTTCATATGAAATGTCTTTGTTATCGTAAGGTAAAAACCCATTCGTGTTTATGTGCAGCGTGGTCTTACGAGAGACTTTTGATTTTCAAAGGTTTTCTATAACTTTAAAATCCAGTTGGGTGTGGTTTTCTCACGCTGGTTTTCCAGACTGACTTGGGTTTTATTTTAGTGGAAATTTAGATTGCATCCTTAAAACGGAAGAATATTGCAAAGCGGGTCCCTGTGTAAGTTTCATTATAAAGCGGGTCCTTGTTTTTGCTGCAGAATAATTGCTAACATTTCAGCAACTATTCAGGAATACTTGCTGATAGTAAATATTGTTGCTGAATGTCAGCAACAATTGAATATTATTGCTGATAATCATGCAATTGTTGCTGAATAATTATATATCAACTAAAATTTATATTAGTGCAACAATATGTGAAATTATTCTACATTGTTGCTGATATGTGCGCAGCTATTCCATAAAATAAGGTACTTTTGGCTTATTATTGCTGATTTTTATGCAACTTTTATGAATTATTGCTTTTTTCGTTGCAATTATTGGGAATAAGCTGTGTGTTCTATGCAATATTGATTATTTTTCAATTATACGCAATTTCATCATTTTTTCCTTGATTGTTGTGCAATAATGTGTTGTTTGAATAAATGTAGATAGTAAATTTGGAAGATTGAACTAAACAAAAAAAATTGCATGAAACAAAGCAATTTTTTACTAAAGTTGCTGAAATATCGGCAATTTCAAGAAAAATTGCAGAATTTCCTGAAGTGCGAATTTTGTTGTTTTTTTGGGTTTTGATGAATTTTTTATGTTTTTCTTGCATTGATATGAAGATTATTATATGTTGAAATAAGTTTTGAAGTTTGGCAATTTTTTACTATGTTTTTTGTTGATTTTCGAAAAACAGGGACCTAATTTATAAAGTTTTAAGACAAGGACTTTTCGTGTATTTTGAAACCTACAAGGGTCCTGTGCCAAAAGTACCCTTTATTTTACTATAATTCTCGGGTTAGACCGAGCATATTTACATATTTCTTTGGATGCATTAGAGCTCAGGAGACGAGTTGGAGGTCTTCAAATCGTATTCACATATTTGTTTATTTTCCACTTCTTTGTTGTTGATATTATTAGCATTTGTAAAGACAGGTTGTTATAACTATCCAGGCTTATGATTGTGATTTATTGTCATACTCTAATGGGTGTATGTATATAACAGTTCTCTTTCATAAAGATCATTGATTATATTATACATTGTTCCACTGCGATTGTGAGATTCTGTGTTGTTTTCAGTTTCTTTCTCTTCTTCTTCTCTTCCCTTCTTCCTTCTTCCTTCTTTCCCCTAACTATCCGTCTTTCCATTCAATTTGGGTTGAAATGTGTGGTTTATTGTCACCTTGAATTATGCAGATTGGCGGGTCGTTACAATAACTTTTATGTATGCACTTTATTAAATACTTATGGCATTAAAACAAATTGTGATGACCTACCTTTTTGGATGGTTTAAATCGATAATAAAGCACACATGTCTAATTCAAACCATTCAAAAGGGAGGATTGTCAATGGAGTTTAATAAGAAAATAAGAGAAAAGAAGGGTAACAAAATATACAATCTCATAGCGGAATGACAAAATATAATAATCAAATAAACAGTTCATGATGCTGTTTTACAATATACATTTGATGACACAATTTTTACAACATAATCAGAGTACAATCAACAAACATACCCAAAATAATGCAGTGGAACAATAATAGTAAATACGGTCAAGCAAACACCATCTTCATCTTCAACGAATATTGTCTTCAACCACTGAAATACTCCAGCTGACCAGAGCGTAATGAAAAGACAAAACACTTGAGTCAGAACTAAAAGTTCTTATGCAAGTTAAGTCAACAACAAGTAAATATGAGTGTCATAGCTTCAGATATGTTTATGGGATTTTCCATCTCCTATCAAGTGTACAACGTGAGTGCAATAACTTAAGAGATGATACGATATTTTCCATCTCCTAAGGATTCGTTAAACTATCTATATGTAGTAAAATACGCTATATATGCAGTGTCTATCAATAAAGTAAATTATTAAAATAGTTAAGGCTTTACATTGATCCCCCTTAACACATTTGTAAGCATTGTCCTACAGTTTACCTTAGCAGCATCATCAGTAACGTTGGTAGCTAGGGAGGCACCGTGATAAGACAACACTAAAATAAAATCATAGTGGGCGTGTATAAGGATAAAAGTATGACAAGGCACATGAGGAAATGCCCAAGGTAGGATTCTACCAGTTTACCCTTTCTGGTTGGTCGTAACACACCATAGCCACGATTGCCGACCGAGTCCACCACCCCAAATCTAATCAATGTGCACTG
The DNA here is from genome assembly GCA_030737815.1 of Allium fistulosum. Lineage (NCBI taxonomy): Eukaryota > Viridiplantae > Streptophyta > Magnoliopsida > Asparagales > Amaryllidaceae > Allium > Allium fistulosum. The sequence goes on from CM060902.1 coordinate 897,240,310, forward strand.
ATCAAGTTAAAATCAATATAGTAATACGAAGGGGTAGGGCCCCTAAAGGTAGCTAACCCCTTGGCTATACATAGGCTCCTTTTTTAGTCATTTCAAATTGACACAAGTGTTGGGGTCATCCATCATCGTTCTCTTTCTTTGTTCTAGTAAACGCCGCCAATTCAACCTCTACATTCTGGATAACATCCACCACGTACATGGTTGTTAAAGTGGTTTCGGTATTGACAAGGAGTATGAGTATCCGACCCCGGCCTCTTTAACAACCAATCGTCATTTTACACACTAGTTGGTTCTTTTAAATTTCAAGAACAAGTCATACTTCATATAAAAATATCAGATTTTCTTCAAAATCATTTTGAATCCAAAATAGGTCATACCTTCAAAACATCTATATTTAAATTAACGATTTAAATCTAAATAGTTCCCCTCCAAACAGTTTGAATATTGAAAATGGTTTTGAATAATTAAAATGGTTTGAATATTGAAAATAGTTTGGATAATTAAAATAGTTTTAATATTGAAAAATAGTTTGGAATAATTAAAAATCGTTTTAAAGATTGGAAATAGTTTTGAATACAAGATAGTCTTAATATTGAAAATAATTTAGATATTTTTAAATAGTTTATATATTAAAATAATTTGAATACTAGAAAATTTATATATTAAAATAGTTTATATTAAAACTATTTCTTTCTTTCACAACAAGGTTCAAATTCCAAATCATAACGAATTCAGTTTTTTCGATTTCCAAATCAGGTCAACTTCATATTCAAAATTCCATTTAACTCAACCTCAATTTAACGATTTCCAACTTTACTTCAAATTCAATTTAAATGATTTATTCAAAGAATGAAAGTTTCAATTCATATTCTTATTTTTAAACAATTTAGTTTAAATCCATTTCACATCCAAAACTTTGAAATACCACTTTAATTACAGTAAATTCAAAGTTTAAATTAAAGTTTAAACCTTTAAAAGAATTCACTTTCAATAAATTTAAACCATTTCTTAAATTCAACTTAAGATATCAAATAAAATCCTTTAAAAAAAATTCATTTAAACAATTAAAATTTCAACATTTCAAACTCAAATTTAGAAAATAATTTAGTTCATATAAATCTAATTTTATTTTATTTAAAACAATATAATTTAAACAAATCCAAATTCAAGATTTTAAAACCATTTAATTTAACCAAATCTGGTGTCCATATATAATTTTCTACCCTATTATTATTTCATTGCATTATTTTTTTTGGGCTTTGATCACTGATTTCCAACGTACATTAAATTTCACTGATTTCCAACTTGAATAATATACTTGGGATTTGATCACTGATTTCCAACGTACATTAAATTTCATTGATTTCCAAATTAATTTCAAACGGATTAAATAATGAGATGAAAATAAAACAATCGTTATACATTAATAATTCATATATATCAACTTATTGTTTACAAACAAGGATTATAAATTACTTACCAAATAACTGATTTGTTGTTCTATGCTAAAACCAATTTAAATTTGATAACATATGATTTCACCATTTAATACATCATTGATTTTATTCCTTATTAAATTTTATTATAACAATTGATTGAAATTACATTAAACAGTTGTCAATTTCATTCAATCAATCTTATTAAATTATATTTCGATAATTTTTTTCATTTATAAATCATAAAATTTAATTTCCGACAATATTAAATTCCAAAGTCTTATCTAATTTAATATTTTTTATTGTCAAAAATAGGGGTCATTACACAAATCAAATAGAATTTAGTAATTCATATTTCATACATTTAATTAATTTAATCAATTTACAATGATTATAAATTAATTAAATCTTTTGGTTTATCAAAGTATTCATCGTTACATTTGCGTAACTCAGAGCTGTAAATCGGTCAGCGATTAATATCAAAAAATTCGAATACTAACGTTTGTACGTCACCTTAGCTAGTTCTGTAACATTTTGGCCGAACTTATCACTTACACATCTTTTTGGTAATATTTAATTTTATTATTTTTAGCGATACTCGATAGTAGCAAGTATTTACACCAATTCTCTTCATCAAAACTATAACACATTATGACTCGTGCAGTTTGGTTTTAGTCAAAATTCCAATGTCATCCAAATTCAACTTTATTAGTCTAAATAAAAAATACTTGGTTCAATAATAACGATTATTATTAACAGTACTATTGTAGCTAGAGACTTTGACTTTGAGTTGATTATAATACATCGTGACACTAACCCCCTTATAACTGAGGAGACGAATTCTCTATTGAGTAAGGTTTCACTTCCAATGCTTCAACATAGGCCCAACTACAATCGTTCGATGGATCGCCATGCCATAACTTAATTATAATCAAAGTTGAGTTCCATGTTGAATTATTTCTCTGTTTGACCTTAATTAAACTAATCAATAGAAAACAACTTACCCAATAACTATCAGTACGTAAACCCTTGATGTCCCCAGCAGCCATGAGTAATACACTGCCCAACATTTGAAGAGCATTATGTACTCTAGTCTCAATGGATGCATCAATGTCATGTCTTGAAACATCTTGACTAGGAGTATTTAAAATCATATGTTATTTTAGTGTGACAAATTTCTCAGGATTACAACACGTTGTAATTACTATCACATAAGATAACATTTAAGGATTTCTATTTAATATATTGTAAATAAGTTAATTAATTATATAAAAATATAAAAATTACATTGTAGCAATTAAACACCTTTATTATGAACAAGATTGATTATTGAATTATATATATGTAACAGATAACGTAATTTCCCCTATGGCATATTCCTAACTCTATCAATCTCCCACTTGCACTTGGAGTCAATTATGAAATCTTATGCCATCTCGATCAATTTTCTCAAAAACTAATCGCATCAGTCCCTTAGTAAATATTTGTTATTCTTTCCTTTAATTATCTACTATGCCGGCTAACTCTCTCGGATGCTGATAAATTGTCTTTATTATGTCAAACTTTTCAGAGTATGTTTCTCAACTTCTAGCGAGCTCTGGGTTCTTTCATGATCTGTATTACAACATTATATCGTATAAAAACACTATGTGATTCTCAACATTTAGAATCACCCTAGTTTAGTTATAAATTCGTGCATTTATTTATTTATACCTCTCTTGTTACAGCGCTATATAAGGCAACGTACTTAGCGTTTGGTTACTCAACCACTACATTTCCAACTTAAAGTTCTTAACTTAAGATTGAACATGAATTTAGGTTTGACATATTATACTTGATATCGCCTACGAACTTTGAGTCCGTACACTCCTTCAGACGGAGTTCGTTAATTCTATAGACAATTCTCTAGTACTTCGTAAATACATGAGAACACTCTCAATTTTCATATAGTAATCTTAATTTGCATTTGATATTTTCTCTATGTGTCAAATGCATAAGTGAAGTGTGATATTGTAGACAATATAGAAAGTATAATAATTTCTATTGCCAATGCATAAGCAACCCTTCTTACATGCTCCATATTAAACAGTTTAATATATTGTTTGTGTACACCATTTTTGGGACATCCCGAACATCCTTTTATACTGATTATAAAAGGTGTCTTTTCAATTCTATACCGAGAATTAAACAACCAAACTGTAATGATTGTAACAAAAATACATCATTAATAGTTAAAATTTTATTGTTTGCTTATGGTTTTTAGAAATATTTCATCACCTATTAATATTATTTCTTTTGGCACACAATTCCTATGTAAAGCTAAATGATTTGATTTCTCTATCAAAGTGCTTGCTTAAATCTGATGCTTACCAAATTTCGTATCATTTCTTGAATCATATCAAATAACCCATAAACTAAGAATTGCTCCCGCTGGCTTCATGACACCTTGGTTATGAAGATCAAATTGCATAATTCCAAATTATTATTTGAAATTTCTGTTTCAACATACGTATACCAATACTCAAAAGCATATCAGGAGAAAATTTTCTGAGTAAAATCCAAATTAACTTAAGTACGTTGAATGACGAATCTATTATGTTAATTTCAATAATCGAAACTTACCGTATTCCAACTGCATTTTTCCTCTTCTCAAAGACATTTTTGCAGTCGATTGATTATATCCCTTTGGGTACAACCATCAAAATCATATTTTGATAATGTACTTGGTATCCATTGTGGATTTGCGCATCATGCTATATGGTTGAGTTAATACTCTTAATGACTTATTGACAATATAGTAAATTCTTTTTAAAGCATCAATAAGAAAATCATAATTTCTCTTTGATGTGTGAGGGTTCTTATTAGACATTTAAATAGTTTTGTCCATTTAGGCTTGGTCTATGCAGTTAAAGCGCTCGGTAGATTCAATGCGGTGGAGGTGCAAAAAGTCACAGCGAGGATATAGTGGGATATAACAGACGACTCTAAAATAACATTTAAAACTCATACTTAATGTTTTTACAAATATATAAATGGTAATTAAATGAAAATTAACATTCAATTGAATTATAATTAATACATAAATAATTTTAAATAAAAACATGTTCGAATATACTGTAAATAAATGTAAAATTGTTATATAACATAATTGAATTTAGTAGAATATTAGAGTATTTTCATTTTTGAAAATACATTAAAAATTCAGTTAAATTAATTAATTTCATAGTTTTTATCATGTATAAATGTTATTTTTCAATTCATTTCTTTTAAAGAAGATATAGCGGAAATAGCGGAATATAGTGGGAATAACGGGATATAGCGGAAATAGCAAGCTTAAAGCGGAAAGGCTATATTTGGGGCTATATGTAAATATCGTAGCGGTAGAAATCTGCTATGAGATATAGCAGGGTTATAGCGGGGTGATAACGGGGCATTAACTGCATAGGGCTTGGTCAATTTCATTTCATCCTTTGTAATTAGTTTTATATTTGGATCGCATCTAAATCAATTTTACTACTAATAATTTTTAGAATATATTCCTTCATCATGATGTTTTCTTGAAACCACAATTGTTTCTCAATGCAATGGAATAGGTATCATTAACATTTTATATATGTATAAAGTGAATTTGGTTTTTAAGTTTACAAAACTTATGTTCATAACATAAATTGGTTAGCCAATATTGATCGGTCCCAAACTCATTTGGGGTGGTCCATGCAAGATCCCTTACGAACAAGTATTGCGTGTAGTCTCGACGTATACAACTTGTCAACTTCTTCACTTAGGATATGTAGGGGTTGCTGTCAACTCATATCTTGTATAGTCTTATAAACTATGCTTTAAATGTAATTAATTTAAACCTTATGTACTTACTCTTAATGTAACGACCCACTATTTTGGACCATTCAAATCGACAATAATCCACACATGTCAAACTTGAATAATACAAAATAACAGATTGTAATAAAATTTGGAGCAAATAAAATCATTCACAGACACAGAAATATCAGAATAACTCGCAGCGGAAAAAAAATAAATAGTGCTTCATGAAGCCACTAAAATACAGAGTCTCAAAACAGATACAAAATACATAGTCTGAAAACCAATACAGTTCTAAAACAAGTACAATAGAAATCAAAATACATAAGTCTCTAATACAAATGCTGAAATAGAACAACTGAAACTGAAATAGATAGATAACTAGATAAGCAGAAACTCCAGCGATTCCTAGCTCCAGAAAAGTGAAATCCAAAGCTGTGAATACTCAGGCTGACCCGAGCGTAAATAAAACACAAACACTCGAGTCAGGACATACATACTTATACAGTGTAAACCAACTCAAGTGAACTGTAATAAAGGTACAAGTAACTTGAAGAATGCTTGGGATCGCCCATACTTTAAGGATCCGTTAAACTATCTACTATGTAGTAATATTCGCTATTATAATAATGTCTAATATAAAATAAACATACTTTTAAATAGCATTAAGGCTTTACATTTTCCACCTTATCACGTAATAGTCCCAGTAGTCTATCCAGTATTAACGTACTCCCAAAATGGGGCTACCCTCGATACTCCACAGGCTACGGGAGAAATCACAACTCGTAGTAAAGCTCGATATGGTAGGTGACACGGCACAACTAGGCAATGCCAGGGTAGATATACCAATTACGCATCCGGACTGGTGGTGACGCATAGCAGCCACTACCGCCCACCTCGAACAACACTCCTAAATCAAGGGTGCGCACCTGTGACGACCGCCCATGACCCCTGCACAGAACCTAGAGATAGTGCGCTGTAAAGTGTGCCAGGCAGCCATGAACGATTGCTAGGGTAAGATTAAAACAGCAGAATCTATCGTATAACTAACAGCGCATGGATAAAATACAATAGAACATATATATAGTGAAGCTTCACAGAATAGAATGTCATCATATAAAATTTCATAATAGTTGAATACAAACATCTGAACAGTCAATACATCCAGCCTCACTACATAACTCTCAGAGAATATACAAGCAGCGGAACAACTAGTACATATAGTAAGAAGGTAATATGCAAGCCTCCAGCTCGTCTTCGACATCAGCATCGTAGAAAGCAAGAACAGCACCTGTCACCTGCTACATAGTCTGCCCGTCCCAAAATGGACGAACAGCCCAAGGCAATAAGAATTAAAACATAAAGCCTTGAGTCAGACAACAGTCTTAGTGAGCGGTAAATTAACTAACAACATATCAAAAGAGCACAAAGGAAAAGGAATAGGAATACAACCCTCCCACTCCACCTCTTTCTACAGTGATAGCCCCCAGACACACACTATGTAACGACCACGACTTTCTCTCCATAGAAAGTCGTATCGCTAATAAGAAAGAAAGGGATAGAAAGAGAAAAGAAGAGAAAGAAAGAACTAAACAATATCAGAATCTCACAGCGAAACGAAACAAAATATATTATATCACATAAATATTACATAGTATCATATACAACACTTATCAGAGTTACACAGATTCACATCATATACTAGACAGTTATAAACATCTGTCTAGTTATTACATCTCAATACAAACAAAGATCTAAACAAGATCAACACAGCGGAAACTACTATCTATATCTACAACGCTGAAGCCTCCTGCTCCATTGCTCCTCCACAATTCGTCAAGGCTAACCTGAATCCCTTGGCTACTCGTAAAAATTTGAGTACCCAAGAGTTTATAAAACAGAAATAAACAACTTGGGTCAGACATGGGTCTGGTGTGAGTAACAGGTTAAACTTGTTTAACTTCAAAACCTTTTGAAAGAAAAGGTATCACGTAAGACTTCCCACAAATAAACATGGGTAAGTTTTTACCTTACGCTAACCAAAACATTTGATAGGAAATTCGATTGTATTATAATAGGGTCTAGGGTTTTCAAGTAAAATACAGAAATAGCTGAAATGCTTACATCTCACATTTCAACATAGTTGGGCACAACTAATACGTACGGCACTTATTGGAGTTTGGATTCCATACAATGGCAGGGCTACCGGGGTACCGCCCGTCACAGTACGTGGCCTAGATCACCGTACCGAGGATCACTCCCAATCCCCTGCAACACAAGGCCGGAACATCCCTTACTGGATAATTCCCGCACAAGATACCTCACGGTTGGGATCAGCAACCGCACACACTAAGCCGAAATAAGAAGGGACTTCTAGACAGAGGTAATCTTGTCCTACTTGGGTGCTACCCACTAACCTTGCTGCACCTCCCCTGTTTTAGCCATTCCCGGTTTGTGAGGCTTGAGGTCACGATTACCTTTAAAAAAAGAACACATCACTTAGAATGCTCATCGTCCACCTGACGATGTGCTGAAAGCATTCAATCCATACAAGTTCGTTCCGGGTTCGAACGAAACCGAAGGCATTATCTCGTTACACTCGTTTTGGAATCACCCTCAGAGTTAACGACAATAACCCTTGCACTCTGAATCTTCATCTTCACTTGATTCACGACCTATCGTTAATTTGGATCGATGTGGTATTCGGGTCTCCAGACCTGGAAATCCGGTATACGGAAACCCGATCCCGGTCTCATCGAAATCCAAAGCGTATTTTTTTAAGGCCAAGTTGTTTTAAAGGTTAAAACAAATTCAATTCATTATCTTTATACACAAAGAAAGATAATTCACAACAGATAATCAACATTATCAGATAATCCATACAATTCAACTAACATCCATATCACACAGTATCACTTATCCCATATCTGAGATTTCAAACCATTCAAGACAATCAATATCATACATTCATATATAAGCAATGATCTAATCATCACACCATCTATAATTAATTTAAAATGAATTAAATTAATTACTTCATCTTTAAGTAAATTAAATTAATTACTTCCATCATTATCAATCTTGCTTAAATCACTATTAATTAATTATCAATCAATTAATCAATCATCATTCAATTATTCATTTTAATAAATCATCCTTGATTAATTAACATTTAATTACATTCAAGTAATTAACATTAAATTAATTTCACAAATTAATTATTCTTAACTACTTATAGTAATTAAGCTTTAATTACTTCATTAATTAATTAACTATGATTAATTACATTACCCTTAATTAATTACATTAATTAACCACTACATTTATTAATTTATTCCTTAATTAATCAATTCTTAATTACATCATTAATTTTATTAATTAATGATCCCTAATTACATTTTATTATTAATTACTGTATTTAAATTAATTACATCAAGTAATTAATCTTCAATTAAATCATAATTATTAATCACTCTTGATTAATCGCATTCAGTAATTAACTACCCTTAATTACTTCTTTAAATAAATTAATTACTCCTTAATTAATTATCTTTAATTAATCCCTTGATTAATTCCATTAAGTAATTAACTACCCTTAGTTACTCTATTAATTACATCAGTAATTATCCATTAATTACTTTCCCAAGTAATTATACTTTATTAAATTACATTAAGTAATTATACTTCACAAATCATTAAGTGATTTTCTTAAATTAATTAAACTTAATTAATTAATTTAAACTAATCAAATCAAACTCAATTAATTACAATGAGTAATTAATTCCTTAATTACTTCCCATTAAGTAATTATATTAACAATTTCACAAATGATTAACCTTAATTAATTAATCTACTTAATTATTAAAATTAATCACATTAATTGATTATTAAATAATCTTAAGTTAATGACCTTCATTAATAATTATTTAATTACTTTTCTTAAGTAATTAACTTAGATTAACCATTATTAAGATTTATATTAAAATTAATCACATTAATTGATTATTAAATAATCTTAAGTTAATGAGCTTCATTAATAATTATTTAATTACTTTTCTTAAGTAATTAACTTAGATTAACCATTATTAAATTTAAATTAATAAATCTTAATAACCAATTAATTAACCCTTAACTAATTTAATTAAACCTTAATTAATCAACTTAAACCCTTAATTACTAAATTTATTAATCCAAATCATAAATTAATTAAATTGATTAATTAGCTTTTAATTACCTTAATAATTTAATTTATCCCAAATCATTAAATCTTAATTTACTTTAAGATAAAACATTCTTCTTATTAAGTACTTAATTATTATTTACAAATGCATTTGAAAACATTTTACTTTGAATTTACTTTTAAATTCCATTTCAAATTAAGATTTAAAATGATTTAACTTATCAAAATTTAAAACAATTTAAAAACCTTTTTAAGTCACATGTTAAGAAACACTTATCTTATAAAGGGAATTTACAAGAGTTTTAAAACCATATTCAATTTAAATATAATCACTTTTTAAAATATACTTTAACATTTAAAGTTGTTTAAACACTTTAATTTGATAAAACTTTATTTTATTTTAAACTAGAATACCAATTTAGATTTGAATCTATACTTAAACTATTTTTTAAAACTTGTTTAAATCCTGCTTTTCATTTAAAATTTCATTTTAAAAATTTTGAACAGACAGGTTTCTAAAACCTGTAATCCAACAATGACCCGAGCCAGATCTAAAATGACTTCGAGTCCATTCTTCCATTACTTCGAGCAACTCACGCAAGAAACTCGAGACCGACCCGAGCACAATGCTTCTTCTCCACTCAAACAAAACCAGACACACGCTCGATCACCGTGCACATGCACGGTGGCTCCGACCACCTATGGTCAACGTCGCGATCTTCCCAAAGTCGGCGACCGCATCCTCTAATGATCCAAACCTAAACTTCTTCGATCCTTACTCAAAATCGAATTCGAGGTACTCAATCAACCTGGAACTAAAAACCCCACACCTGAAAACCCCTCGAATCCACGATGCTGATCACAAGAGCACCTGAGCCTCCAGCCACAACTTCGCCAACCTCCATGCTACCGATTCCCAGAGTTTGGTTGAACTCGAACCACTAGGGTTGCCGAGATGAACAAATTTCCGACCACCATATAAACTAGGGTTAAAAACAATATCGACCTCCTACCATTGCCACAGTGCTTTGATCTACCGCCTGGCATTTTTCCCAAACTCCTCTATTACTCCACTACCATCAGTGATGACGCCATCCTCTCCGATCATGTAGATCACCAGAAATTACCCACAACCCAATTTCTGTTCAACTCAGAAATGCATACCCAAAACTAAATTAAAATTTATGATTTCTCTTCCAAAAATCATGGTTTTTGATTGTATTTTAGATCATATGCTTGAAACAAGAAAATAGGATGTTTGGGTTTTTACTCTTCTTGAGCTTGAACTGTTGTTTTGAATTACAGAGCACATTTAAATTTTAATTTATTTAAATCAAATTTTAAACTTTACTTCTTGATCAAACAAACAAATTTTATTTAGATCTTAAGTCCTAACAACAATGGGTTCAGGTGAATATGAATTTGATCACAAAACTTGAGCATGAAACTGTAAACAGAGATACACAAATTCAACAGCCATGCACTCATAAATACATCCAGATAATTCACTTATAAAATCACACAAACATATTTGGCTTCAGATATTTATCATGTAACCTTATTTCCATATACTTAAAATTTTAAAAATGATGTTACTCACAGATTTGAGAAGGCAGAGTAGAGCATCTAATTGTTAACAGCATACACACTATAAATTTCACATCAGATTCTCATTTATATTTGCAATACTTATTCATTTCAATTATATTAGCATGCAAATCCTATTTTACTTTGTTTTAAAAGTTACTCACCAGGCATAAACAGAGACAGAGCAGGGTAGTTTAGCTTTTGAAAACTGGAATTGACTTAAGACTGGAATGCCTCATTGATTTAAAAACTGGAGTTGCTGGAACTTTAGATTGCTTTAAATCTACATGCATGTTGGCTTCCAGGTTGAAAAATGACTGCAAGCAGTTTGAATTGCTTCCAGAGTTGAAAAGAATGCAGCAGTTGTTCAGATTGAAGAAAATGTTGCAGGCTTTGTTTTCATTTAGATAGTGAATTACAGGTTGTTTTGGAGATTGAGGGATTTGATTACTAATTGAAGAATGATATAGGCTTTCAGACTTGAAAAGAAAACAGGCTTATGAAGAAATGAATTACAGGGATTTAGTGTTTTGGTTTTGAGTAGTTGGTTATTGATTAATTTTGAGAGGAAGATCAAATTACAGATTATTGAAAATTTGTCTCAGGCTGAAAACTTAGAGAATGGGAAAATAAGGGAAGAAATAGAGGAGAGTTATATGCTTATATAAGTTAATTGGTAGTTTATTAAAAATAAAAGAAAAATAAAACTAAAATTTGACATTTGTCACATTGAGTAGTTAATAAATTAACACATGTTAAAATGAAGCCTTAGGATAATGACACTTGTCATTTAAGTAATTACTCATATTTCTATTTATTTTAAAAGTAAATAAAAAGCCCTTTTCTTATTTATTTAAACTTAAGTAAAATATATCTTAACCAATTAAAAGATTTATCTAAAGTATATTTAAAACTAAAATGTTATTTATTTAAATAACTTTGAAAAGTACAGATTAAACTAAATCTAAATTTCCTATTTACCAAAGCTTCTATTTACAATATATATAAATAAATATATATATTCAAATAGAAATATCTTATTAACTTTTAAAAGATAAAATTCACCAATTAAATACTTATTTAATCAGATTATTAAATTAAATTCAAATCTTATTATCAAAGATCATCCATATCAATTTAATTATTCAACAGATTATTAAATTGATATTGTTAAAATTTCCGGGATATTACATTCCTTCCCCCTTAAAATAATTTCGTCCCCGAAATTTAAACAAAGGTAATTTAATAATCTTATTAAAGATTTTAATTTAAAACACAAGCATATACTATCATCCATATTCTAACAACCATAGCAACCAATTTATCCAAACAATCACTTCTAACTATTCAGACAAAAGTCTGGATAGAATTCCTCGAGTTTCCCTAAGTATATATATATATACCGGGATACTCGCTCTACAAACAATCTAAACTACTAAGCTATAGATCTCCTACTCATATAGACCTATAGAACTAAACAGGATATCAGACTACAGACGAGTCTGACTTAACTACCAAACTTCCTGAACTGCTGATTTCAAAAACCAGAAATAGATCAAACACGTACTCCCTCAGAGATACGTAAAACACAATGAATTCCAGTTATCCAAACTGACAATTCAATTTAGAAGTCCAAATACTTATCCAAGTCAGAATACAGAAGAGATCCAAAACACAACTCTACTCCACAATTCCGTAGATTTCCAAACTTACTTCTCCTATCCAGAGATACACTCCAAAACTGCTTCTGTTGCACCACGCTGATCTGAGGTAGAATGAAAATGCTGATGAAGAACACAAGCACAACTGGACAACACATCACAAAAAATGGTTCAACAGATCCATAAAAGAAACTCAGATACTCCATCAAACTTGAGCCGCTTCACCAACTCTATCTCTAGAAATCATCCTTCAACTAGGCTGAACCACCGGTATCACTCCTGGAATTCAGTCGATAAGAAAACTCAATCTTCAGATGCGGACAATCTTCCGACTTCCTGAAGACATCCAGAAAAACTTCAATAACCCAAGAGAGCACTCACACAATCGCAAGTCACTTTTGCGATCAACTCAACCTATTTCCAAAGAAAAACTGTTCCTCTTTACACAATCCGAACAGCTCATACTTAACTATCCAATCCATCGAAGAAATGGATTTACTCTTACTACTTCTGAACTTCACCTTCAGAAAAACTGCTCATCCAGAAAACTTCCTGCCATCACAGAATACTCTGAGCTGCACTGCTGACACTGATGCCAAGGACTTCCTATTCCAAAGATCTTCGAGAAACTCGAACTCCAAACCAAACAGAAACACCATGCTGAACTCAGCCACAACACCGAAGCATACACACTTCCTTAATCTTGTTCCAAAGAAAACATCTTCGGGAACATCCATCGTCACTGTATCTCATCATACAGCTACTATTACCTGAGGTATCAAGGTACCATCCCTCGCTTCTGTTCAACCGACAGATCCAACCTTACTCATCCAAACTTCAAAGATAAACTCCGAACCTTTAAAAGGTTTCCTTCAGAGATCGATGAAATCCTTTACCATAGCAAAGCTTACTTGAGACGGTATTAGGTCTACAGTCTCGACAGATACACTTCCAACCTCAATACTCAGACTCCAACCATTGGTAGTCGTGTTACACACACCACTACCCTATCTACCTTTATATCCTATATTGGAAAACCCGAACAGGTAACCCAACAAATAGGTAGAAATATATATATATATTTAAAATGGTACTTTTTATATAGAAATTATTTCTGGGTAAAATTATTTCATTTACCTCTTTAAAACAATATTGTGTCCGTTGGCCTGGTTCAAGTGTTTAGAGATCCCTATCAATAACGTTAGCTACTCGTATTGACCAGAATCCATATACCACTCAACCGATCAATTAACACAATATAAAACCATTTTATATAACTAACAAATACGCGCTCTCATATATATATATATACACTCGGACTCAAACAGGTTGCTACAGATCCTATTTCTAATGAACAATCCTTCCGAACCTAGGTATTCACTCAACCTAGCGCTCTGATATTCACTTAACCAATAGCTTAGGTATTCGCTCAACCTGGCTCTGATACCACTGTAACGACCACGACTTTCTCTCCATAGAAAGTCGTATCGCTAATAAGAAAGAAAGGGATAGAAAGAGAAAAGAAGAGAAAGAAAGAACTAAACAATATCAGAATCTCACAGCGAAACGAAACAAAATATATTATATCACATAAATATTACATAGTATCATATACAACACTTATCAGAGTTACACAGATTCACATCATATACTAGACAGTTATAAACATCTGTCTAGTTATTACATCTCAATACAAACAAAGATCTAAACAAGATCAACACAGCGGAAACTACTATCTATATCTACAACGCTGAAGCCTCCTGCTCCATTGCTCCTCCACAATTCGTCAAGGCTAACCTGAATCCCTTGGCTACTCGTAAAAATTTGAGTACCCAAGAGTTTATAAAACAGAAATAAACAACTTGGGTCAGACATGGGTCTGGTGTGAGTAACAGGTTAAACTTGTTTAACTTCAAAACCTTTTGAAAGAAAAGGTATCACGTAAGACTTCCCACAAATAAACATGGGTAAGTTTTTACCTTACGCTAACCAAAACATTTGATAGGAAATTCGATTGTATTATAATAGGGTCTAGGGTTTTCAAGTAAAATACAGAAATAGCTGAAATGCTTACATCTCACATTTCAACATAGTTGGGCACAACTAATACGTACGGCACTTATTGGAGTTTGGATTCCATACAATGGCAGGGCTACCGGGGTACCGCCCGTCACAGTACGTGGCCTAGATCACCGTACCGAGGATCACTCCCAATCCCCTGCAACACAAGGCCGGAACATCCCTTACTGGATAATTCCCGCACAAGATACCTCACGGTTGGGATCAGCAACCGCACACACTAAGCCGAAATAAGAAGGGACTTCTAGACAGAGGTAATCTTGTCCTACTTGGGTGCTACCCACTAACCTTGCTGCACCTCCCCTGTTTTAGCCATTCCCGGTTTGTGAGGCTTGAGGTCACGATTACCTTTAAAAAAAGAACACATCACTTAGAATGCTCATCGTCCACCTGACGATGTGCTGAAAGCATTCAATCCATACAAGTTCGTTCCGGGTTCGAACGAAACCGAAGGCATTATCTCGTTACACTCGTTTTGGAATCACCCTCAGAGTTAACGACAATAACCCTTGCACTCTGAATCTTCATCTTCACTTGATTCACGACCTATCGTTAATTTGGATCGATGTGGTATTCGGGTCTCCAGACCTGGAAATCCGGTATACGGAAACCCGATCCCGGTCTCATCGAAATCCAAAGCGTATTTTTTTAAGGCCAAGTTGTTTTAAAGGTTAAAACAAATTCAATTCATTATCTTTATACACAAAGAAAGATAATTCACAACAGATAATCAACATTATCAGATAATCCATACAATTCAACTAACATCCATATCACACAGTATCACTTATCCCATATCTGAGATTTCAAACCATTCAAGACAATCAATATCATACATTCATATATAAGCAATGATCTAATCATCACACCATCTATAATTAATTTAAAATGAATTAAATTAATTACTTCATCTTTAAGTAAATTAAATTAATTACTTCCATCATTATCAATCTTGCTTAAATCACTATTAATTAATTATCAATCAATTAATCAATCATCATTCAATTATTCATTTTAATAAATCATCCTTGATTAATTAACATTTAATTACATTCAAGTAATTAACATTAAATTAATTTCACAAATTAATTATTCTTAACTACTTATAGTAATTAAGCTTTAATTACTTCATTAATTAATTAACTATGATTAATTACATTACCCTTAATTAATTACATTAATTAACCACTACATTTATTAATTTATTCCTTAATTAATCAATTCTTAATTACATCATTAATTTTATTAATTAATGATCCCTAATTACATTTTATTATTAATTACTGTATTTAAATTAATTACATCAAGTAATTAATCTTCAATTAAATCATAATTATTAATCACTCTTGATTAATCGCATTCAGTAATTAACTACCCTTAATTACTTCTTTAAATAAATTAATTACTCCTTAATTAATTATCTTTAATTAATCCCTTGATTAATTCCATTAAGTAATTAACTACCCTTAGTTACTCTATTAATTACATCAGTAATTATCCATTAATTACTTTCCCAAGTAATTATACTTTATTAAATTACATTAAGTAATTATACTTCACAAATCATTAAGTGATTTTCTTAAATTAATTAAACTTAATTAATTAATTTAAACTAATCAAATCAAACTCAATTAATTACAATGAGTAATTAATTCCTTAATTACTTCCCATTAAGTAATTATATTAACAATTTCACAAATGATTAACCTTAATTAATTAATCTACTTAATTATTAAAATTAATCACATTAATTGATTATTAAATAATCTTAAGTTAATGACCTTCATTAATAATTATTTAATTACTTTTCTTAAGTAATTAACTTAGATTAACCATTATTAAGATTTATATTAAAATTAATCACATTAATTGATTATTAAATAATCTTAAGTTAATGAGCTTCATTAATAATTATTTAATTACTTTTCTTAAGTAATTAACTTAGATTAACCATTATTAAATTTAAATTAATAAATCTTAATAACCAATTAATTAACCCTTAACTAATTTAATTAAACCTTAATTAATCAACTTAAACCCTTAATTACTAAATTTATTAATCCAAATCATAAATTAATTAAATTGATTAATTAGCTTTTAATTACCTTAATAATTTAATTTATCCCAAATCATTAAATCTTAATTTACTTTAAGATAAAACATTCTTCTTATTAAGTACTTAATTATTATTTACAAATGCATTTGAAAACATTTTACTTTGAATTTACTTTTAAATTCCATTTCAAATTAAGATTTAAAATGATTTAACTTATCAAAATTTAAAACAATTTAAAAACCTTTTTAAGTCACATGTTAAGAAACACTTATCTTATAAAGGGAATTTACAAGAGTTTTAAAACCATATTCAATTTAAATATAATCACTTTTTAAAATATACTTTAACATTTAAAGTTGTTTAAACACTTTAATTTGATAAAACTTTATTTTATTTTAAACTAGAATACCAATTTAGATTTGAATCTATACTTAAACTATTTTTTAAAACTTGTTTAAATCCTGCTTTTCATTTAAAATTTCATTTTAAAAATTTTGAACAGACAGGTTTCTAAAACCTGTAATCCAACAATGACCCGAGCCAGATCTAAAATGACTTCGAGTCCATTCTTCCATTACTTCGAGCAACTCACGCAAGAAACTCGAGACCGACCCGAGCACAATGCTTCTTCTCCACTCAAACAAAACCAGACACACGCTCGATCACCGTGCACATGCACGGTGGCTCCGACCACCTATGGTCAACGTCGCGATCTTCCCAAAGTCGGCGACCGCATCCTCTAATGATCCAAACCTAAACTTCTTCGATCCTTACTCAAAATCGAATTCGAGGTACTCAATCAACCTGGAACTAAAAACCCCACACCTGAAAACCCCTCGAATCCACGATGCTGATCACAAGAGCACCTGAGCCTCCAGCCACAACTTCGCCAACCTCCATGCTACCGATTCCCAGAGTTTGGTTGAACTCGAACCACTAGGGTTGCCGAGATGAACAAATTTCCGACCACCATATAAACTAGGGTTAAAAACAATATCGACCTCCTACCATCGCCACAGTGCTTTGATCTACCGCCTGGCATTTTTCCCAAACTCCTCTATTACTCCACTACCATCAGTGATGACGCCATCCTCTCCGATCATGTAGATCACCAGAAATTACCCACAACCCAATTTCTGTTCAACTCAGAAATGCATACCCAAAACTAAATTAAAATTTATGATTTCTCTTCCAAAAATCATGGTTTTTGATTGTATTTTAGATCATATGCTTGAAACAAGAAAATAGGATGTTTGGGTTTTTACTCTTCTTGAGCTTGAACTGTTGTTTTGAATTACAGAGCACATTTAAATTTTAATTTATTTAAATCAAATTTTAAACTTTACTTCTTGATCAAACAAACAAATTTTATTTAGATCTTAAGTCCTAACAACAATGGGTTCAGGTGAATATGAATTTGATCACAAAACTTGAGCATGAAACTGTAAACAGAGATACACAAATTCAACAGCCATGCACTCATAAATACATCCAGATAATTCACTTATAAAATCACACAAACATATTTGGCTTCAGATATTTATCATGTAACCTTATTTCCATATACTTAAAATTTTAAAAATGATGTTACTCACAGATTTGAGAAGGCAGAGTAGAGCATCTAATTGTTAACAGCATACACACTATAAATTTCACATCAGATTCTCATTTATATTTGCAATACTTATTCATTTCAATTATATTAGCATGCAAATCCTATTTTACTTTGTTTTAAAAGTTACTCACCAGGCATAAACAGAGACAGAGCAGGGTAGTTTAGCTTTTGAAAACTGGAATTGACTTAAGACTGGAATGCCTCATTGATTTAAAAACTGGAGTTGCTGGAACTTTAGATTGCTTTAAATCTACATGCATGTTGGCTTCCAGGTTGAAAAATGACTGCAAGCAGTTTGAATTGCTTCCAGAGTTGAAAAGAATGCAGCAGTTGTTCAGATTGAAGAAAATGTTGCAGGCTTTGTTTTCATTTAGATAGTGAATTACAGGTTGTTTTGGAGATTGAGGGATTTGATTACTAATTGAAGAATGATATAGGCTTTCAGACTTGAAAAGAAAACAGGCTTATGAAGAAATGAATTACAGGGATTTAGTGTTTTGGTTTTGAGTAGTTGGTTATTGATTAATTTTGAGAGGAAGATCAAATTACAGATTATTGAAAATTTGTCTCAGGCTGAAAACTTAGAGAATGGGAAAATAAGGGAAGAAATAGAGGAGAGTTATATGCTTATATAAGTTAATTGGTAGTTTATTAAAAATAAAAGAAAAATAAAACTAAAATTTGACATTTGTCACATTGAGTAGTTAATAAATTAACACATGTTAAAATGAAGCCTTAGGATAATGACACTTGTCATTTAAGTAATTACTCATATTTCTATTTATTTTAAAAGTAAATAAAAAGCCCTTTTCTTATTTATTTAAACTTAAGTAAAATATATCTTAACCAATTAAAAGATTTATCTAAAGTATATTTAAAACTAAAATGTTATTTATTTAAATAACTTTGAAAAGTACAGATTAAACTAAATCTAAATTTCCTATTTACCAAAGCTTCTATTTACAATATATATAAATAAATATATATATTCAAATAGAAATATCTTATTAACTTTTAAAAGATAAAATTCACCAATTAAATACTTATTTAATCAGATTATTAAATTAAATTCAAATCTTATTATCAAAGATCATCCATATCAATTTAATTATTCAACAGATTATTAAATTGATATTGTTAAAATTTCCGGGATATTACACACTAAGCAGAGAAAACATAGTAAAGCATACAATTTAAAGTAAAGCAATTATCACTCGAGTCAAGGGCGATGTTTTCCAAGCACAAACCCCCAAGGCCTAAACCAAGATCAGATAAGCACCCAGAAAACACTGCTCTTGAGACCGAATGACGATACAACCAAACATCCATGACTCTGGCTATCACTATTATCATTGCTTCGATTTCATCGTTAATTGGATGACCGGCTCATTTTTTTCATCCGTCCGTCAAAGGCTAATGGAAACCCCGGTTCTAGACATAACTCCGCACGCCATCGTGACCCGTGCCTAGGACTATCGAATCTGCCCATAGTACTTGACTACCAATCAGTAGCCTTCAGGGACTATCAAATCTGCCCAACGTACTCTTGCTTTGAGCATGCTAGAACCTTCAACAACGATGAGATCTCAGCCTTCTAGTCATCCTCCTCGACGACTATTTCCATACTAGCTCAAGCGCCTCTCGAGCAACCCATTATCCTCAAACTCGAACCATTTCACCGAGTTATCAATCTGCTTGGAATGATCCTGGCTGGATTAGACCAAGACTATCTCATATCATGCTTCGCCTCATCATCATCATAGCAAAGCTTCATCTCAACATCATCATCAAATCTATCCATATGAGCTTCATCATCTGCTACATATACCACAAGCAGCTTTTCCAATTCAAGAGCCTTTCCCTTAGCTTTTGAATCATCTTTGGTCTAAATCAAATCATCAATCATCTAATTCATAGCAATCAATCAAGTCAAACATTAATCCAAGTAATTAAGCATTCAAATATGATCTAAATAGACAATTATAACAATAATGACAATTTCGTAATTAAAGAATCAAAAGTCTAACAAGCATGAAAACATGAGCAATATCTCTATAATCTTGATGAATGAACTTGCAAAGATTAACATGTAGTAAAATGGATGCCAAATCATCATGAACAACGAATCTATATGGATCTATACTTAGGATTAGGAAAATGCATGGAAATCACTATTTTAACATCAAATCAAGCCAACGATCCGATATACTCCTTTGGATCCGTGTGAGAGATAATCACCACTCACCAAATCACCTAAACACTTCAAAAGAAACCCACTTCAGATCTGGACAGCGAAGGATCCAACTCGATCTATCACAAATCCGCCTCAGACGATGAAATCTCTCTTCGATGGATGAAGATCTTCAATCTAAGCTCTTGGATCTTCGATTTGGATGGAAGGAATCACTAGATTAGAGTGGAGAAAAGAAGTGAAGAAGTGTAGAAGTCGAGCTCTAAAAATGGCAGCACTTCGTCGCTTCGAAATCCGGATCCCAAAAAGTGAAGGAGTACCCGCCTATTTATAGGCTGTTTTCTTAAGTCGTCGCCGACCTAACCCTTCCGACCTACGACCTAACAGTCCTCCGACCTAAAAACAATGCGCGACTTACGACTTAGCAACTCAACACCTCCTACGACTTAACAGCTTTGCCGACCTAAAAACCCACACGACTTAACAGCTTTGCCGACCTAAAAACCCACACGACTTAACAGGGTTGCGGCTTAACTTAGATGCGCGACTTAACAGGGTCTCCGACCTAACGCAGGCGCGACCTAACTCATGCGCGACTTAACACAGACACGACCTAAACTATATACGACTTAACACCTATAAGCGACCTACGACCTATCGCTTCACGACCTAACAACTTACGACCTAAAAATCCTTAAGTCGCTCAAACGACCTAACACTTAACCCATCCACGACCTAACTCTTAACTCGTCCATTTTCTTAGGTCGCCCCAATTCTTAAGTCGCTTACTTCTTAGGTCGCTCCACCGTCCTAACTACTATACGACTAAAATTCCAACACATCCCAATTTCCTTAAGTCGCCTACCTTTCTTAAGTCGGTCAATTCCTTAAGTCGCTCACGATCTAATTTCTACTCAACTTAAGCTTCGAACGACTTAAACCCTAGACGACTTAACAACATTATGACATAATGACAACAGTTTTACGATGTTTCGATCCGTAAAAATACGGGTCGTTACATTCTCTCCCCCTTAGGAATTTCGTCCTTGAAATTCCAAACAAACAAGAGTAATCAAAGACTATTCTGCATGCCTACCATCCATAGCAATCAACAAACCATGCATCCAATTCTAGGTTAGCATGCAGAATTCTAAAACTAGAACAAGTTACAATGTCGTTAGATGACACGACACCTTAGGGCCATACCTCGAAGAGTTCAGGATGAGCTGTCTTCATCCTCTCTTCCACCTCCCATGTACAGTCGTTATCATCATCACTCCATTGTATCTTGAGCAACTTAACTACCTTCCTCCTAAGCTGTTTTGTGTCAGTTCCCACAACACGAAGCGGCTTAAGAGGTCTTCTATTGACTGGATCAACTTCGAAATCTTCACAGCTATCAGCAGTAACCACTGTATTCGAGTCGTGCACAAACTTCCGTAGATACGATACATGAAAAACATTGTGCACACCCGACATCTTCTCTGGTAACTCCAATCTGTAGGCGAGCTTTCCATTTCGCTCGATGATCGGGAATGGTCCAACAAATCTCGGAGTCAATTTTCCTTTCTTCCCGAATCGAATAACATTCTTCAGTGGAGAAATCTTCACAAAAACCATATCACCTAGGTCGAATTCCAAATCCTTACGACGCTTATCGGCATAACTCTTCTGACGGTCTTGGGCTGCCTTCATTCGTTGCCGAATGATGTCTATGCAATCCGAAGTCTATCGAATCATCTCTGGCCCAAGTATCAGCTTTTCTCCAGTCTCTAACCAACATGTCAGAGAGTTACATGGTCTTCCATACAATGCCTCATACGGTGCCATACCAATGCTTGACTGGTAACTGTTGTTATATGCAAATTCCACCAAATGAAGGTGATCTTCCCATGATCCTCCGAAATCTAAAACACAAGCTCGGAGAAGATCTTCCAAAACTCGGTTGACTCTCTCGGTCTGACCATCTGTTTGAGGGTGATAAGCTGTACTCAAACACAACTCGGTTCCCAAAACTTCCTGGAAGCTCTTCCAAAATCCACTAGTGAACAATGGGTCTCGATCGCTCACTATACTCTTCGGAATACCATGGAATCGAACTATCCACTTAACATATAACTCTGCCAACTTTGATGCAGTCCTAGTCGATCGAACAGGAATGAATCTTGCACTTTTAGTCAAACGATCTACAATGACCCAAATCCCTTCATTTCCCGTTCTTGTTCTAGGTAACCCATCAATAAAATCCATCGATACTTGCTCCCACTTCCATGTAGGAACTTCTAACGGCTGAAGCAATCCACTTGGCTTTTTATGTTCGGCTTTTACCAACTGGCAGTTCATACATTTGGAAATAAAATTTCCAACATCCTTCTTCATGCCTTCCCAGTAGTAGGTTCTCTTCATATCCCGATACATCTTATTTCCACCTGGATGAATTGTCAGCTTCGAGTGATGACTTTCCCTTAGAACTTCATTCCTCAATTCATCGATATCGGGAATAACTAGTCGTCCTTACTTCCGAAGCCAACCCTTTTGATCGACCTCGAATCCTTTATCCTTTTCTGGATCCAATCCAGATTCCAAATCACGGATAATTTTGACAAGCTTATCGTCTCGCTTTTGGCTCTCGCCAATCCTTTCCACAAGAGTAGGTCTTATCGATAAGTTTGCCAACGTCTCAGGTTCTAATTCACATCTAGGCCTGAAGTCAAATCTAGCTAAATACTCGAGACTCTTCCATTCTGAAAACATGGCTCCCAATCCTGCATGTCTTCGACTTAACGCATCTGCCACTACGTTACCTTTTCCAGGAGTATAAGCTATACCAAAATCATATGATGCCAAAAACTCTAGCCATCGCTGCTGCCGAAGATTCAAATCCTTTTGGGAGAAAAGATACTTCAATGACTTATGATCCGTAAACAACTCAAATCGAACTCCCAATAGATAATGTCTCCACATCTTCAGAGCAAATACAATCGCCGCTAACTCCAAATCATGAGTCGGATAATTCCTTTCATGCGGCTTCAGTTGTCGACTTGCATACACAACAACTTTATCTCTCTGCATCAGTACTGCGCCAAGTCCAGTACCACATGCGTCGGTGTAAACCACCATCTCATCATTCCCACTTGGAATAGTCAAAACAGGAGCACTTGTCAATCTCTCTTTCAGGATTCTGAAAGCCTGCTCACACTTATCTTCCCACTTGAACACTTGGTTCTTTTTCGTCAATCCTGTTAATGGTGCAGCTACCTTGGAGAAGTCTTTGATAAACCGTCGATAATATCCTGCTAATCCAAGAAAACTTCTCACATCTGATGCATTCTTAGGTCTAACCCAATCCTGGATTGCTGCCACCTTAGCGGGATCAACCGCTATTCCATTTCCAGAGATAACATGACCTAAGAACCTCATTTCACTCTTCCAGAAGTGACACTTCGAAAACTTAGCCTTCAGCTGATGTTTCCGTAAGATTTCCAAAACAATACGCAAGTGCATCTTGTGCTCTTCTTCAGTTCTGGAATAAATCAAAATATCATCCATGAACACTAGCACGAACTTGTTCAACTGATCTCTGAACACTCTATTCATAAGATCCACAAAATATGCTGGCGCATTAGTCAATCCAAACGGCATTACCAGCCACTCAAAGAAACCAGATGGTGTCCTAAAAGCAGTCTTCGGCACACTATCCTTAGCCACTCTCAACCGGTGAAATCCCGTTGCCAAATCCATCTGAGAAAACACCTTAGCTTCATGAAGCTGATCAAACAAGTCATATATTCTCGGCAATGGATACTTGTTCTTCTTAGTCACTTTATTCAGCTCACGATAATCCACACACAACCTCAACGACCCATCCGCTTTGGCTGCGAACACAACTGGTGCACCCCATTCGGACACACTACGCCGAATGAATCCTTTCTGTAAAAGGTCATCAACCTGCACCTTCAACTCTTGCTGTTCCCTAGGCGCCATTCGCCTAAGAGGCATCACAACAGGTCTGGCTCCTTCAACTAGATCTATACGAAACTCGATCTCTCTATGCGGCGGTAACCCTTTGACCTCGTCAAAGACATCCTCAAATCCATTAGCGATTGGCAACGATGACAGTCCATCCCGTGGAACAACCAGCGAATACATGAAGCTCATGAAGACGCCTTCTTCATGCTAAAATCGTATCACAATCTTTCGCCCCTCCACATTCTCGACTGTCACCTCCAACCTTTCACAATCAACCTTTGCCGCATAATTCCTAAGCCAGTCCATACCCAAAATAATTCTGAACCCCGCAAAGTTCAGAACAAAACAATCACAAACAAAAGAGCAATCATGACTCGATACAATCAGACCACGACATAGCATACACAAACAAGACGAACCCCCAACTGGATTAGTCACAACCAATGGCCTATCAACAATATCCAGTTCTAAACCCAACCGGCCTACAAGTTCATTACAAACAAAAGAATGCGACGCTCCAGTATCAAATAGAACTCTAACTGGAACACCACATATGGAAAGAGTACCTTGAACCACTACACTCTTTCCTTTCTCTTCAGCGGTAGGAGCTTTCGAAGACGATGGAACAGCTCCCAAAGCATAAGCTTGCACAATCTGCTTGTCCCTTCGCGGTTTTGGACAATTCTTCCTGACATGCTCCAGCTTGTCACAGTTGTGGCACTTCATCGGCACCTTCGGATTCTTGAAATCCCTAGAGAAATGGCCCTACTGCTGACAATTGTAGCAGGTCACTTCACCCTTCGGCTTCTTCTGACCATCCTTACCCTTCTGCTGCTGCTGCTTCCTCTTCTTATTTCCACCCTGATGGGGTTTAGACTCTTCCTTGGCCACAGCAACAACAGATCCTTCCTTAGGAAACATATTCTCATGCTTGAGAGCTTTCTCCACAAGCTTCTCAAATGAATCATCCAAATGATCCACCAACTGACTCCTAAGATAACTGTCCAAGCCTGTCACAAACTTCTCATTCTTCTGGTAAGGAGATTCAATATACGACCGGGCGTACTTGGACAAAGCTTCAAACTCAGAAACATACTCAAGAACTGGTCTTCCACCTTGCTTGAGCTCCACAAACTTCTTGAACAGAACAGACTTTTGAGCTGTAGAAATGAACTTAGCTTCAAATCTGACTTGGAATTGCTCCCAAGTAATCTCTTCCTCCGGAGTATCAATGGTGATAGAGTTCCACCAATCAGAAGCTCTCCCTTGGAGCTGTCTTGATGCTAACTTCCTCTTAGTTGCATCATCGATTCCCAAATCACCAAAGATCCTTCTACAAGCATCTATCCACCTCTGGACCTCAATGGTTGGTTCCGTTCCCAAGAAAACCTTTCCTCCAAGAGCAGTGTAGTCCTTACACAGCTTAGCAAAATCCACCGGTTTTGGAGTTTGAACTTGAACTCCAACATCCACCGATGGCCCCGGAGCTGGCATCCTTCTCATGATCGAAGTCATCATAGCTTCGAACATAGCAGCATAATCAACAGCCCCTTCAGTAGCACGGCCTTCCCTAGCAGCTGGTCTCCCCCTTCGACTCATTCTCAGTATCTATAAAAAGGAATGATTAATACACCTTGAGAAACAACTGCATAAGGAATTCAAACTTTTCTAATCTACTATATTATATATAGTAGTCATCCATCAAAATACAATTACGTCTCTCATACGTAATTATGTCAGCGAGCATTGGGTAAAATCGATTAACCAAAGCTCTGATACCAAATGTGACGACCGCCCATGACCCCTGCACTGAACCTAGAGATAGTGCACTGTAAAGTGTGCCAGGCAGCCATGGACGATTGCCAGGGTAAGATTAAAATAGCAGAATCTATCGTATAACTCACAGCGCATGGATAAAATACAATAGAACATATATATAGTGAAGCTTCACAGAATAGAATGTCATCATATAAAATTTCATAATAGTTGAATACAAACATCTGAACAGTCAATACATCCAGCCTCACTACATAACTCTCAGAGAATATACAAGCAGCGGAACAACTAGTACATATAGTAAGAAGGTAATATGCAAGCCTCCAGCTCGTCTTCGACATCAGCATCGTAGAAAGCAAGAACAACACCTGTCACCTGCTACCTAGTCTGCCCGTCCCAAAATGGACGAACAGCCCAAGGCAATAAGAATTAAAACATAAAGCCTTGAGTCAGACAACAGTCTTAGTGAGCGGTAAATTAACTAACAACATACCAAAAGAGCACAAAGGAAAAGGAATAGGAATACAACCCTCCCACTCCACCTCTTTCTACAGTGATAGCCCCCAGACACACACTAAGCAGAGCAAACATAGTAAAGCATACAATTTAAAGTAAAGCAATTATCACTCGAGTCAAGGGCGATGTTTTCCAAGCACAAACCCCCAAGGCCTAAACCAAGATCAGATAAGCACCCAGAAAACACTGCTCTTGAGACCGAATGACGATACAACCAAACATCCATGACTCTGGCTATCACTGTTATCATTGCTTCGATTTCATTGTTAATTGAATGACCGGCTCATTTTTTTTCATCCGTCCGTCAAGGGCTAATGGAAACCCCGGTTCTAGACATAACTCCGAAGAAGTGTGTCCGATCAGAGGTGCTACCTCCTTGGTCCGTCAATCGCTCCTGTTTTAGCCACCTTATGCCAACTCACGGGAGTTGGGTCCACGCATATACCTTAGGATCATCGCCACCATCCTACTTCATTCTGGAAACTCTACCGCATACACAGTTGTCAAAGTGGTTTTCGGTATCGACATAGAGCATGTCCATATCCGATCCCGGTCTCTTTAACAACCAATCGTTATTATAACCCGTGGTTATAAATTTAAAACAGTTTATATTTCAAATCAAAATACTTCAATTAAACCATTTAAAAACAAAGTCATTATTCTTTTAAATCAAATATTCAATTCCCAAAATTTTACCCTTTTCTGAGTTCATTTATTCACTAAAAAACAATAAAACATTAAAATTCCAGCTTTCACAGCATTTAAAAAGTGCTGCGGTAAGTTATATTTGGAAACAATTCAATTCAGCAAGATAGCATTTATAAACTGTTGTAACAGTTCAGTTTTAAAGGAAAAATAGTTCAATTCAGAAAAGACAGCATTTTCAGAACCGCTGTAATAGTTCAGGGTTCAAATTAAAGGTTTTAATTCAATTCAGCAAAGACAGTGTTTTAAAAACTGATGTAAAAGTTCAGTTATATACAAAAATCATATTTCAGCCTACTACAGCACTTAACAAGTGCTATAATAGCCCCTTCATTAGTTTCAGTTTTAAATTTAGTTCCTGCCACTACAGCGCTTACCAAGTGATGTCATAGCCTTAGTTCATTTTAGTCTTTTAGTTTATTTATGCAACCATGGCACTTACCAAGTGCTGCAGATTCTACTTAGTTCAGAATTTGTTCATTTCCAGAAATGATAGCATTTCTGAAGTGCTATAAATTGAATTTTCAGGTTTTAAATACAATTCCAGCCATAAATAAACTTAATTTAAATCATTTAAACTTATAAAAATCATATTTTCTCACATTAAAAATGTTCATTTAAATCCTTTTACTTATGATTTTTTACAAAGAAAAAAAATTCAAATAAAAATCAAAATTTCCATCACTTATTTAATTCAAGTGTGTCAATTCCCATTTTTCATTTTAAACAATTTATTTCAACACTTAAATTTAAATCTCCATTTTTCACCATTTAAAACTAAATTTTCATTTTTAATTTAATTAACTTAAATTTCCATTTTACAAAATCAGCCAAATTTCCAATTTAAGTTACACTTTAAAATCACCATTTTCTATCCATTTATTTTACATTTAAAACATAGAAAAACATTTCCATTTTAATAAATCTTTTAAAAATTCAATTTAAATCAATTTATCATATTTTACATTTTAAAATACTTAAAAATTTCCAGAAACATATATAAAATAACCACGGGCCTGTATAATATTTTCTAGCCTAAGTCAAGCGATATGGATAATATATCATTTCATTCCTTAGTTTACAAAGAAAAATCCAGGTTTTATCATTTCAAACCCGCAATCCCAAGTAAATAAAATTAATTAAAAGTCGCTCAGGCTTATCATTTCAGCCCATAACGATCTTTCCCTATTCTAAAGTCCGTTCGGGTATGTATCATTTCAACCCATAGTGAACCTAATCTACAGGGAATTGCAGGGTGATAAACTGATAAAAATGAACAGTATACAATATATAACAGTAACAGATGATATGACAGATAATTAAACAAGTTAACATCATATAAATAAATCACAGGCAATTATAACATCATTTTTAATTCTACACATTCAGTTGTTGTTGTTTCACAATTGCATAAGTATGAATAGTCGTGTGAGATTTACTCACCTCTAAATGCTGGAGATAACAAAACCAAAGACACAACGGAAAACAAAGCACGATGATAAGATTACGGACTTGAGTGGAGAGCAAATCCAATGCTATAGATCTTGTGTTACAACCCAAACAAAAAAATCAAAACAAACCATAAATTTCAATACACTTGAAATGGAATAACTTTTAGATAAAAGGAGATACGAATGCCAAATCTTTTGCCTTGCTTTCTTTGTTTTTCTTTCATGGCTTAGGGATGGTTTTGGCTCTGGTTTGAACAAGTTTGGCTAATGTTTGGTCATGTGTATGCACGACCTAGGTAGTGGAATATGGGGAGGAAGTTTAAACAAAGGAATATGAAGAGTTTTAGGCAATGTAGTGGGGTTTTTGTCATTAAAGTGGTTCGGCCATGCATGTGTTGTAATGACCCAAGATTTTAGGAATTTATCCTGAAAAATATAAATGAATTTAAAATAATTTTTAAATAAATTTTAAAGGAGGAATTGAAATAGCTTGATAGTGTATCAGTGTGTGTGTACATGTGTGCACAGGAAATGCACATGAATATAAGCTAAAACCCTGAACTCCAAGAATGCATACATATTGATGTGTATGGAAAAATATATATATATATATATATATGTATGTAGATTAAATTCTTAAAAGTAGTATGCATAAGTAAATGTATATATGAGTGCTACTGAATAATTTGAGTGTACATGTGCATATGTGTGTGTGTCAGTATAGTATGATGTATGAATATATAGGAGGGTATACTAATTATTTCAGAAAGACTTATATACAAATATATATGTGTTAATAAAATACTAGAGTTTAAACTAGTGAAATGAAATATATAGACACATTTCAATATAGGCAGAAATGAAAAGAATGGAGATATAAAAAGGAATAATTCTCTTATAAATAAATGAAGGAAGTACATACCATTTACATGAAAGCTAAAAATAGGAAAATAAGATAAAACAGAGAAGCTCTTGGTATAGGCAGAATTAGAAAAGAGTATTTAATAAATAACAAAACCAAGTCACATTTTTAGCATGATTGTAGACAAGGGGAAAAGTATTTTCTGAAAAGCAAATTTCTGAAGAAAATGTGTAACCACTTTTCTCTTCACCCAAATTAAGCCGGGAAGGGGTAAAACTTTGGGTTTAAAATTCAGATAACATGATTTTCTGGTGGGCAAAAATGGCTTTAGCCAATACCCAAAACCCTAAGAGAGACCCTGCATATATATACATGTATATGCAGCAGCCTCCTCTTCTCCTCAGAAAAGAATTTTGAAAAAAAAAAAGATGAAAAACAATACCATAGAAATCATAAGACAAGGGAAGAAAGAGAGCTTGAGGATAAGAGCAGGAGTTCATCAGTTAATTAAGGAAACAAAGGAGGGAGCTAGGTGAGAAAACTCACTCAAAAATCTAAGGCAATAAGTCCTAATGTAGGCAGCCAGATAAAAGTATTTTTATTCAAAGAGTATTTTCATATATGAATGTTTATCTGTGAATTTAAACCTAAATATGTTTTGATTTTCTTTGGTTGATCACTTGTTCTATTATAACAAAGTTTTATGTGTTGTTAGCATACATGTCTGTTTTATACACTCAGATCTCTGATATGTTAATATTTAGGGATATAAACAAATACCCAGAAAATAAAATGTTGAGAAAAGGCAAGTAGCATTGGTTTTGGCTCAACCCAGAAAAGATGTAAATAATGTTGAGCTGCAATATACTCATGTATAAGTGCTGAGGCTTGAAATAAAAAAAAAGGAATTAGGAGTGCAATAGGGTTGCCTATGTGCTGATGCTCCTGATTCAATAAAATACATAGCAAACAAAATTTTGTGATTCAGTGAAACCAGGTCATCCTGAGTTTAACTCAAGCACAAATGTTTGCAAAAGAAAAACTCTCCCAGAAGCTATAAGCCAATGTTAGCTGCCTAAACTCCTTTTAAAATACCAGGATGAATATCTATATATATATATATATAGAACCTTATTTTGTAGTCACCAATGGTTGTTTGTTTGTTGTTTCTGTATGGTCATGAATAATATGAGATACCATGATATAGATGTTTTCAGTTAATGAATCACTGAATGGTTTTGTCATGAACAATCAAAAGGGGTTATTATTAACTAAAACCTGATTAGGAAATTGGGGTCAAGAACACTGCAGGAATGACTTGTGTGCTTGAGTAACATAAGTTGACACATGGCTTGTTTAAGTCCTGAGATCTTTGTGTAATGGAGTGAATTAGTTCATTACAGTGTGTCCATTGATTCATAAATATTGCAGATGAGACCAAGGATAGATAAATATACCAAGGAAATAATACTTGAGCAGATGAGAAAACTAGAGTTTTTCCCAGATTTGAAATATGAGAATTGAATAAGTGATTTAACTCATATTTGTTATTTTCCTGTTTGGTATGAATGATTGTTTGTCTATGATTGAGTTGTATGTTTGAATGAATGTGCCATATTCATATGTGTAGTCTCTGGAAAGAAAGTTAAAGTGTGCACATGCACAATGACACAGAGCATGCACACAAGTATTTACCTGATTCCAAAGGACAGAACCTTATGTATTTGTACTTAACTTGATTTTAACCTAATTAACAAATTGCTTTTGTGAATTTTCTCATACCAGACATGTGTCTGACCCTAGTGTGCTAATGGCATCTGGGGTGTCTCATTTAAAATGAGGCAGTTTCAAATGCTTTTTCAGGGATTGCAGCAACTAAATAGGAGTAGGAGCAAGGCTTTGAGAAGAAGATATAGCATGCTAAAATTTAGTTAGATAAGAGCCTAAATGTTGAAATCTGCATGTATTGACAATTTAAATTGCTACTTGTATTAAGTGTTGAATATTGGATGGATATTTTGTTAAGTATTTTGTTAAGAATTTGACTTGTATCTGGAATCTATGAACCTAGTTAAATTTCTGATATGTTTAAAAGTTAATCGAAATCTTGTAAGTGGATTTAGCAAAAAGTAAACTTAAAAGGATTTTATTTTCTTTTTACTGAAATGCTTTGTAAATAAATCTGAATTCATTTCTGGATTGAATTAAGAAAAGTAAAATGTTTTTCTTTTAAAGCTTCAGACAGAATGAAATGAAAGGTAACTCCATTGTTTTGAACTAGTGTGTAGCATATACAGAACTCATGGGTAACCAGCCTCAACTAAATGAAGTATTGGTTGATCATGATAGGCTGTATCTTGAAAATACAGATGCATTTCAAAAGCATAGAACATTTAACATTTGTTTCACTCAGTTTTCTGGAAACTGAGCAAAAATATTGACATGTACATGTATACCTGTGTACATGTTGATTGTTTGGTCAAAAATATAAATATGAATTCTTAAAACAGTTGTAGGAATGGGTTTTAAAAATAGTTATGTAAGAAGAATTGTTTTATATGTTAGGTTATAGGCAAAAATTAAAAATATATGTACAATTATAGGTAGGCATCAGATTTCTAACCATACAGGAGAAAAAAAAAAGAAAAACCAAAAATTGTGTTTGAACCGACCAGCATAGCACTCGAACTCGTGACCTTTCATGTATAAGTTAGGCGCGTTTCCATTACGCCTAGATGTTGCTTGTGTTTCCTTAGGATCCACTTTCTTTTATACTGAATTTGTCACTATTCAGAGCTTAACACAAACATCTATATTAAAAGCTTGTTTACTACTGATTATTACTTGATCACTTCTTAGTTAGTATAAACAGACTAATGTG
This sequence comes from Allium fistulosum, assembly GCA_030737815.1. Lineage (NCBI taxonomy): Eukaryota > Viridiplantae > Streptophyta > Magnoliopsida > Asparagales > Amaryllidaceae > Allium > Allium fistulosum. The sequence continues at coordinate 897,273,094 of CM060902.1, forward strand.
TATGTTTCCAGTGGATTGTTTAGTCAAAAAGAAAAAAAATATATAAATTTATTAGCAATCCAACATCCTCTTGTTTTCCAGAACTCTGATTCAAACAAGAGAGGCATATACATCTTCACATGTATGTGCTTATCTTTGTGCATGTACTGATATATTTATATTGGTTGATTATTGTGATCCTGGATATATTTTGGTTTATTGGAGAATGATATTGACCCTGAGAATTATATTTGCAATGGATGATATATCTATATATTTATATATCCTCTTTACTTAAAAAAAAAAATTCCTTATGAAATTAGAGTAGAAATAGGAGGGTCATTTCAGTTGGTATCAGAGCTATGTTATTCAACATAGTAGAAGTAAGGATCAAGTTCTTAGATAGAAATAAAATTAAAAGGAACTAAATATCAAACTAACCAGCTATGTAAATTATTATTAGCAAACTATGGTAGGGAGACCACCAAATCAGGGAGCAGGATCTTCCCATGCACCACCAATGGTCAATCTGCAAGACTTGGTGAGAGCATTTAGGGATGGGGCAGGACAAAGGCAATAAAATCCCTATGAAGAACTCTCAAAATTGCTTAAGACATATACTCATTTAGGAGGCAAAAGCTTTGAAGGGACAGAGAGTATCATGGAAATTCAAACATGGTTGAGGACATTGGAAAGAATTTTCAATGACATGCAACTTGATGATCAAAGAAAGAGGCAAGTGGCTTCAAGACAGCTAAAAGGAGTAGCTTTAGGCTGGTGGGAAGTAATCATTGCAGGAAGGGATGAGAATGAAATCACTTGGAATCAATTCAAAGAGATGTTGGAGGCAAGGTTTGTACCGGCATCAGCAAAGACTACCTTGCTAGAAGAATTCATTAGACTTAGACAAGGAACCATGACTGTCACAGAATATACTCAAAAGTTTGAGGGGCTTTCCACATATGGAGCAATGCTTGTGGCAGATGAGGCATCTAAAAATGATAGGTACATAAAAGGGCTGAACCCAGGACTTAGCAGAGCCATGTTACCCTATGCAGACAAGACTTTTGATCATGTGATAGACTTAGCTTTGAGGTTGGAACAGCATGACAAGGAAAGGGAGAAGTTCAGAAATTTTAAGAGCAATAATAACAAGAAAGGTAAGGGGAGGTATCACCCTTATGATAAGAAGAAAGAAGAGGCTAGTAACAAAAGCACTGGAGATGTCAAAGCTAAGGAAGGCAAGAAGAAAATTGTGTGCCATCAGTGTGGAAAGGAAGGGCATATCAAACCAAGATGTCCAGAATTGAAAGGAGGAGCTTTCAAATGCTATCTATGTGGGAAAGAGGGGCATATGAAGAGGAATTGTCCTGAGTATAAACAGCAAGGCAAATTGGCAAATTTGGAAGGAAAAGGCAAAGCCACAGTGGAGAGTAACACTGTAAACCATAGCCAAGTGGAAGGTACATTACTTATTTGTACCATACCCATAACAGTAGTATATGATACTGGGGCAACTCACTCCTTAATTTCTTATGAATTGGTTAAAATGCTAAAACTGAATTGCATATTGGTTGAAACCCCATTGCATATACAAAGTCCATTGGGGAGTTCTAGTGTTTTAAATATGATTTGTGTGGATGTGGAGTTAAACATAGGAGGAAATATGTTTATTTCCAATTTATATGTTTTGAATTACCCAAATATAGGTGTTATATTGGGGGTAGACTGGTTAAGGCAATTTAAAGCCATAATCAATTTAGACTCATCCACCATATCATTGCAAAATTCTAGAGGCCAGAGAATCACAGTTTTATGTGAGGTAGCTAAGGAAGGAAAACTATATCATTTAGTTGACTCAGAAAAAGATTTCAGTGAACTAACCATTGAAGAAATTCCCATAGTCAATGAATATTTGGATGTGTTTGGTGAGGTCAAGGGTATTCCACACCATAGACCAGTAGAATTCCAGATCAATCTAGTTCCAGGAGCAAGCCCTGTGATTAAAAAGCCAACTAGAATGGGGCCAAATGAACTAAAAGAATTAAAGAAACAGTTAGAAGAATTGGAAGAAAAGGGTTTTATAAGACCAAGTAATTCTTGCTGGGGAGCACCAGTGGTATTTGTTAAGAAGCAAGATGGCTCCTTAAGACTCTGCATAGATTATAGAGAATTAAACAAGGTAACTATTAAAAATAAATACCCATTGCCAAGAATAGATGATCTTTTTGATCAATTAGCAGGGGCAAAAGTATTTTCTAGACTAGACTTAGCATCTGGTTTTCATCAAATGAAGGTGGAAGAATCAAGCATCAAGTACACTGCCTTTAACACTAGGTATGGGTTGTATGAATTTTTGGTTATGCCATTTGGCTTGACCAATGCACCATCTTACTTTGTAGATTTAATGAACAGAACCTTTAGATATTGTTTAGACAAGTTTGTGCTTATTTTTATAGATGACATTTTGATTTATTCCAAGACAGTGGAAGAACATAAGCATCATTTGCACCTGGTTTTGTCTAGATTAAGGGAAAAAGATTTAAAGGCAAAATTTTCAAAATGTGTGTTTTGGAAGGAGGAAGTACATTTTCTTGGCCATGTTATATCTGCCAAAGGAATTTCTGTGAACCCCAATAAAGTAGTGGCTATCCAAGCATGGAAGAGGCCAAGCACTGTGAGTGAAGTGAGGTCATTTATGGGGATGGCAGGGTATTATAGAAGGTTTATAAAAGATTTTTCAAAAATCTCTACACCACTCACTAACCTAACCAGGAAGAACCAAGCTTTTGTTTGGTCAGAAAAATGTGAAAAGTCTTTTGAACAATTGAAGGAGGCATTGGTGAATGCTCCAATTCTAAAGGTACCACATGGAAATGAAGAATTAGTGGTATACACTGATGCTAGTGGATTTGGTTTGGGTGCAGTGTTGATGCAACAAGGCCAAGTCATTGCATATGCATCCAGACAACTTAAACCCCATGAAGTAAGGTATGCCACACATGATCTCGAATTAGCAGCTGTGATATATGCTTTAAAACTTTGGAGACATTATTTGTTAGGCACTAAGTTTGAACTCTACACTGACCACAAGTCTCTAAAATATTTATTTTCACAAAAAGATTTGAACATGAGGCAACATAGATGGGTGGAGTTCTTAGCTGCCTATGATTTTGACATACTCTATACACCAGGCAAAGCAAACAAAGTTGTAGATGCTCTAAGTAGACAGCATGCTAAATTGGCTATGATGATGATAGCAGAATTTAAAGATTTGTCTTTGCTAACTGAGTTAGAGATTGAGGAGAATGGTTGTGTGCAGATGCATGGTGCACAAGAAGATAAAGGGAAGTTAAGCTTAATGACACTTCAACCGGATTTAATTCTGAAGGTAGGAAAAATGCAAGAACAAGATGCTCACTTATTAGAGAAGAGAATGCTCCTCTCAAGAGGGGAAGAAGTATTGAATCACCACATTGACAAAGATGGTTATGTGAGATACCAGAATAGGATGTGTGTACCAGAGGACATAGAATTGAAGAGGGAGATATTGAATGAATATCACAGGAGTAAATACTCCATACACCCAGGTAACACAAAAATGTATCAAAATTTGAAAAGAGACTTCTGGTGGAAGGGGATGAAATCTGACATAGCCAAGTACATTGCCAAATGTATGACTTGCCAACAAGTCAAGGCTGAAACTCAAAGACCATCAGGGTTGATGCAACCTCTTAGTGTACCACAGTGGAAGTGGGAAGACATATCTATGGACTTCATAGATGGACTGCCTAGATCTAAGAGAGGTAATACAAGCATATGGGTGATAGTGGATAGGCTAACCAAAGTAGCACACTTCATCCCAGTCAAGTCAGAAAGAACTGCACCAAAACTAGCTCAAATTTTTATAAAAGAAGTGGTAAGGTTACATGGCATTCCCAAAACCATTGTGAGTGATAGGGATACTATCTTCACTTCAAAATTCTGGAGAAGCTTTCAAGAAGCAATGGGAAGTGAACTATGTTTAAGTACTGCCTACCATCCTCAATCAGATGGGCAGACTGAGGTGGTAAACAAGGTTTTGGAGGACATGTTGAGGGCATGTATACTGGATTTTGGGGGCAACTGGGAAGATTATCTTCATCTAGTTGAATTTACATACAACAACAGCTACCAAAGCACCATAGGAATGGCTCCATTTGAAGCCTTATATGGTAAACCCTGCTTGTCACCTGTTTGCTGGGTAGAAGCAGGAGAAAGGTCTATTTTAGGACCTGAGTACATACAAGAAACCAAGGAGAAAATTGAGTTGATAAGAAGAAGAATGACAGCAGCTCAAGATAGGCAAAAGAAATTTGCAGACATGAGAAGGAGGCAGGTAGAATATGAAGTGGGAAATTTTGTTTTCATCAAAATCTCACCCATGAAAAATGTGTTGAGGTTTGGAAAACAAGGCAAATTAACCCCAAGATATATTGGACCATACAAAATTCTGGAGAGAATTGGTCCCTTGGCATATAAGTTGGAATTACCAGAAAATATGCAAGGCATACATGATGTTTTTCATGTATCACAATTGAGAAGGTGGGTCCATGACAAGGCAGAAATTCTTGAAACCCCAACCCAAGTGCAGATAAATCCTAATTTGATTTATGAAAAGGATCCAGTGGGAATTTTGGCAAAAGATGTGAAGAAGTTGAGGAAAATCCCTGAAACTTGTGAAGGTACAGTGGAGTCTAGATCCTAGTGATTGCACATGGGAATTAGAAGACAAAGTTAGGATGAATTATCCTAAGCTATTTTCAGATTAAGGTAATTCTGATTTTTGATTGTTTTCTTTATTTTGGATGAATATATTTTTAGTTAGTATAGAACTAAGAATCTATTTAGTAGAGAATATACTTGTTCTCTGAATTAAGTTTAAAATTTATTTTAAGCTTAGGAAAAATTGTGGGACACAATTTCTAAAAGGAGGGGTGTATGTAATGACCCAAGATTTTAGGAATTTATCCTGAAAAATATAAATGAATTTAAAATAATTTTTAAATAAATTTTAAAGGAGGAATTGAAATAGCTTGATAGTGTATCAGTGTGTGTGTACATGTGTGCACAGGAAATGCACATGAATATAAGCTAAAACCCTGAACTCCAAGAATGCATACATATTGATGTGTATGGAAAAATATATATATATATATATATGTAGATTAAATTCTTAAAAGTAGTATGCATAAGTAAATGTATATATGAGTGCTACTGAATAATTTGAGTGTACATGTGCATATGTGTGTGTGTCAGTATAGTATGATGTATGAATATATAGGAGGGTATACTAATTATTTCAGAAAGACTTATATACAAATATATATGTGTTAATAAAATACTAGAGTTTAAACTAGTGAAATGAAATATATAGACACATTTCAATATAGGCAGAAATGAAAAGAATGGAGATATAAAAAGGAATAATTCTCTTATAAATAAATGAAGGAAGTACATACCATTTACATGAAAGCTAAAAATAGGAAAATAAGATAAAATAGAGAAGCTCTTGGTATAGGCAGAATTAGAAAAGAGTATTTAATAAATAACAAAACCAAGTCACATTTTTAGCATGATTGTAGACAAGGGGGAAAAGTATTTTCTGAAAAGCAAATTTCTGAAGAAAATGTGTAACCACTTTTCTCTTCACCCAAATTAAGCCGGGAAGGGGTAAAACTTTGGGTTTAAAATTCAGATAACATGATTTTCTGGTGGGCAAAAATGGCTTTAGCCAATACCCAAAACCCTAAGAGAGACCCTGCATATATATACATGTATATGCAGCAGCCTCCTCTTCTCCTCAGAAAAGAATTTTGAAAAAAAAAAAGAAGAAAAACAATACCATAGAAATCATAAGACAAGGGAAGAAAGAGAGCTTGAGGATAAGAGCAGGAGTTCATCAGTTAATTAAGGAAACAAAGGAGGGAGCTAGGTGAGAAACTCACTCAAAAATCTAAGGCAATAAGTCCTAATGTAGGCAGCCAGATAAAAGTATTTTTATTCAAAGAGTATTTTCATATATGAATGTTTATCTGTGAATTTAAACCTAAATATGTTTTGATTTTCTTTGGTTGATCACTTGTTCTATTATAACAAAGTTTTATGTGTTGTTAGCATACATGTCTGTTTTATACACTCAGATCTCTGATATGTTAATATTTAGGGATATAAACAAATACCCAGAAAATAAAATGTTGAGAAAAGGCAAGTAGCATTGGTTTTGGCTCAACCCAGAAAAGATGTAAATAATGTTGAGCTGCAATATACTCATGTATAAGTGCTGAGGCTTGAAATAAAAAAAAGGAATTAGGAGTGCAATAGGGTTGCCTATGTGCTGATGCTCCTGATTCAATAAAATACATAGCAAACAAAATTTTGTGATTCAGTGAAACCAGGTCATCCTGAGTTTAACTCAAGCACAAATGTTTGCAAAAGAAAAACTCTCCCAGAAGCTATAAGCCAATGTTAGCTGCCTAAACTCCTTTTAAAATACCAGGATGAATATCTATATATATATATATATATATATATATATATATAGAACCTTATTTTGTAGTCACCAATGGTTGTTTGTTTGTTGTTTCTGTATGGTCATGAATAATATGAGATACCATGATATAGATGTTTTCAGTTAATGAATCACTGAATGGTTTTGTCATGAACAATCAAAAGGGGTTATTATTAACTAAAACCTGATTAGGAAATTGGGGTCAAGAACACTACAGGAATGACTTGTGTGCTTGAGTAACATAAGTTGACACATGGCTTGTTTAAGTCCTGAGATCTTTGTGTAATGGAGTGAATTAGTTCATTACAGTGTGTCCATTGATTCATAAATATTGCAGATGAGACCAAGGATAGATAAATATACCAAGGAAATAATACTTGAGCAGATGAGAAAACTAGAGTTTTTCCCAGATTTGAAATATGAGAATTGAATAAGTGATTTAACTCATATTAGTTATTTTCCTGTTTGGTATGAATGATTGTTTGTCTATGATTGAGTTGTATGTTTGAATGAATGTGCCATATTCATATATGTAGTCTCTGGAAAGAAAGTTAAAGTGTGCACATGCACAATGACACAGAGCATGCACACAAGTATTTACCTGATTCCAAAGGACAGAACCTTATGTATTTGTACTTAACTTGATTTTAACCTAATTAACAAATTTCTTTTGTGAATTTTCTCATACCAGACATGTGTCTGACCCTAGTGTGCTAATGGCATCTGGGGTGTCTCATTTAAAATGAGGCAGTTTCAAATGCTTTTTCAGGGATTGCAGCAACTAAATAGGAGTAGGAGCAAGGCTTTGAGAAGAAGATATAGCATGCTAAAATTTAGTTAGATAAGAGCCTAAATGTTGAAATCTGCATGTATTGACAATTTAAATTGCTACTTGTATTAAGTGTTGAATATTGGATGGATATTTTGTTAAGTATTTTGTTAAGAATTTGACTTGTATCTGGAATCTATGAACCTAGTTAAATTTCTGATATGTTTAAAAGTTAATTGAAATCTTGTAAGTGGATTTAGCAAAAAGTAAACTTAAAAGGATTTTATTTTCTTTTTACTGAAATGCTTTGTAAATAAATCTGAATTCATTTCTGGATTGAATTAAGAAAAGTAAAATGTTTTTCTTTTAAAGCTTCAGACAGAATGAAATGAAAGGTAACTCCATTGTTTTGAACTAGTGTGTAGCATATACAGAACTCATGGGTAACCAGCCTCAACTAAATGAAGTATTGGTTGATCATGATAGGCTGTATCTTGAAAATACAGATGCATTTCAAAAGCATAGAACATTTAACATTTGTTTCACTCAGTTTTCTGGAAACTGAGCAAAAATATTGACATGTACATGTATACCTGTGTACATGTTGATTGTTTGGTCAAAAATATAAATATGAATTCTTAAAACAGTTGTAGGAATGGGTTTTAAAAATAGTTATGTAAGAAGAATTGTTTTATATGTTAGGTTATAGGCAAAAATTAAAAATATATGTACAATTATAGGTAGGCATCAGATTTCTAACCATACAGGAGAAAAAAAAAGAAAAACCAAAAATTGTGTTTGAACCGACCAGCATAGCACTCGAACTCGTGACCTTTCATGTATAAGTTAGGCGCGTTTCCATTACGCCTAGATGTTGCTTGTGTTTCCTTAGGATCCACTTTCTTTTATACTGAATTTGTCACTATTCAGAGCTTAACACAAACATCTATATTAAAAGCTTGTTTACTACTGATTATTACTTGATCACTTCTTAGTTAGTATAAACAGACTAATGTGTATGTTTCCAGTGGATTGTTTAGTCAAAAAGAAAAAAAAATATATAAATTTATTAGCAATCCAACATCCTCTTGTTTTCCAGAACTCTGATTCAAACAAGAGAGGCATATACATCTTCACATGTATGTGCTTATCTTTGTGCATGTACTGATATATTTATATTGGTTGATTATTGTGATCCTGGATATATTTTGGTTTATTGGAGAATGATATTGACCCTGAGAATTATATTTGCAATGGATGATATATCCATATATTTATATATCCTCTTTACTTAAAAAAAAAAATTCCTTATGAAATTAGAGTAGAAATAGGAGGGTCATTTCATGTGTGGGCTCGGCCTGGGGTACACCATGATTGGTCAGTGGCTGGAGGGGTGTGTGGTGGTCAGGTCAGTGGAGTGTTGGTGGCCAAAGGTGGTGGTTGAGGTGGTGGACAAGTAGTGGTCAAACAACATTGTTTTTATAGCTTGTGTTGCAATTTTTGTGCAGTTTTGGCATCATGGTGGCTCGGCCTTGGTCAAGACCAGAGGAGTATGTGTTGGTGATGGCAGGGAAGAGATGTAGGGGGTGGTGGTGGTCATGGCCGTGGCAAACAAGGAGGAGGCCAAGCAAAACTATGGAGAGAACAAGGCAAAATGACATGAAAATAAGAAGAAAAGAAGAAGAAAAAGTATAGAAACAAAGGAGCCATTACCCAAAGTTCTTTGCTCAAATATGAAATGGTCGAATTGAGAAATGGAAAATGAGATGTTTCACGTGAAAAAAAGAATAAAGTCACGGCCAAAGCATAATGGGAAGGTTATGGCAAGTGAAAAGACTTAAGGAGGTGAAAGGACTTCAGTTTCTAAAGCATTTTAAACTCTTCACATTTCTTATTTCCTTTTAAATTTTATATAAACAAAATAAACTCAGAAATAAGCTTAAAACTGAAACAAAGTATTACAAAATAAAAATAATTTATTTATTTTAACGAAAATAGAAAAAGAAAATAAGAAATTGCTTAAAAATCCAAAACATTGTCCAGAAATTACAGATAAATCACCTTTGACTTTGGAAAATTATTTACTTCATTTTAAAAATATTCTAAAACAAAATTTGAAATAAAAGTGATTTATTTATCATTTCTAACATAAAAGAAATAAGTTAAATTAGAGAAAATAGAAAAAGAACTGAAGAAATTGTTTAAAAATAGGAAATAGAACATGAAAATTACAACAAAAATACCATTAATTCTAGAAAAATTCCTACTTCACTATAAAAATAATTTCAAAATATTGGGTTGTTACACTCTCCCCCACTCAAACCTTTTTGTCCTCGAAAAGAACGGAAACCCGGAAAAAAAAAGAAAACAAGATAGAAAACAAAATAGTACTTGGAATAAACAGTTCTGGATTCGAAGCACGAATGCTCTCCTCCATCTCCCAAGTACAATCACGATCATCAGTACTCCACTGTACTTTGACCAGACTAACAGATTTCCTTCTTAGCTGCTTCGTATCTCCGTCGACAATACGAAGTGGCTTCCTCTCAACAGTCAGATTAGGCTCAATATCCAAACTATCAAGAGCAGAAGGCTAAACAATAAGAGATGGATCATGGAGATAACGATGAAGATGAGAAATGTGGAATACATTATGCACTCCGGAGAACTTTTCGGGCAAATCCAGACGATAAGCCAAAGAACCAATTCTTTCCACAATGCGGAAAGGACCAACAAATCTAGGAGAAAGCTTCCCTCTACGACCAAAGCGAATAACATTTCTTAAGGGAGAGACCTTAAGGAAAACCAAATCACCAACAGCAAACTCTAAACTCCACCTACGCCTATCAGCATACTTAATCTGCCTATCCTGAGCAATCCTCATCTTCCTCCTAATCTCCTCAACTCTCTCAGAAGCCTCCAAAATCATATCAGGACCAATAACCAAACGATTACCGTATTCAATCCGGCAAGAAGGGGATCTACAAGGTCGTCCGTAAAGAGCAGCAAACAGAGACGTCTTGATACTGGCCTGATAACTATTGTTATAGGTGAATTCAACAAGATGGAGATGATCTTCCTAAGATCCTCCATAATCAAGCACACAAGCACGAAGAAGATCTTCGAGAATCTGATTCACCCTTTCCGTTTGACCGTCGGTCTATGGATGGTAAGCAGTGCTCAGATTCAGACGAGTACCCAAAGAATCCTGAAAAGATTTCCAAAACCGACTAGTAAAGATAGGATCACGATCACAAACAGTACTGAGAGGGACACCATGGAGACGAACAATCTCCCTTATGTAAATCTCAGACAAACTAGAAGCAGAACGGGTAGACTTGACCGGAATGAAATGAGCTGATTTGGTCAGACTATCCACAATAACCCAGATACTCTCATTACCCTTCCTAGTCCTCGGTAATCCATCAATGAAATCCATAGAAACTTGTTCCCATTTCCAATTGGGAATCTCAAGAGGCTGCAACAAACCAGGGGTCTTCTGATGATCTGCCTTGACTTGCTGACAAGTCGCACACCTATTAACAAAAATGGAAATATCTCGCCTCATACCTCTCCACCAATACAACTTCTTCATATCCTGATACATCTTGGTCACACCTGGATGAATAGAAAGTCTAGACCGATGATTCTCCCGAAGTAACTCCTGTGTCAAACCATCAACATCCGGGACACAAATCCTATTATTAATCCTCAACACACCTTTATCATCTATCTGAGCACCACTGCCATCAAGACTATTACCTCCAACTCTACTTCGAACATTCTCCTTAATCACTCTAAGCATCCGATCCTCATCCTGCTTAGCCATGATACGATCCACAAGAGGAGAAGAAACAACAAGCTGACACAACAAAGCCTTCTTCCGACTCAAAGCATCCGCCACAACATTAGCTTTCCTAGGGGTATAGTTGATGTCGAGGTCATAAGAAGCAAGAAACTCTAACCACCTAACTTGTCTCTGGTTCAAATCCTTCAGAGAGAAATATACCTCAAAGACTGATGATCTGAGAAAAGCTCAAACTTAGTACCCAAAAGATGATGTCTCCAAAGCTTCAAAGCAAAAACAACAGCAAGCAACTCTAAATCATGGGCAACATAATTGGCTTCATGGGTCTTCAACTGACGACTAGCATAAGCAATCACCTTACCATCCTGCATCAGAACAGCTCCCAAACCTTCTCGACAAGCATCAGTATATACCGTTAATCCCTCATTTCCACTTGGAACGGTAAGAACTGGTGTGGAAGTAAGCTTGTGGTTCAACTCACTGAATGCAGCCTTACACTCATCACTCCAAATAAACTTAGCATTCTTCCGAGTCAAAGCAGTGAGAGGTGCAGCAATCCGAGCGAAATTCTCAATGAATCTCCGGTAATAACCGACAAGGCCCAGAAAACTACGGATATCAGTAGGAGTCTTAGGAGTTTCCCAATCCTGTATAGAATAGGGATAAATAAGGACAACAAGAAAGATAGGATAAATTTAATGAACAAGGAAAGAGAAGTAAAGAAAGACTTACATTGATCGCAGCGATCTTCACTGGATCAACAGAAACTCCATTACTAGAAACAATATGCCCGAGGAATCGGACTTCATCCTTCTAGAAAAGGCATTTAGAAAATTTAGCCTTCAACTAATGATTTCTAAGAGTTTCAAGAACAAATTTCAAATGCGAATCATGCTCTTCCTTGGACTTAGAGAAAACAAGGATATCATCAACAAAGACTAGAACAAATTTATTAAGCACGTCACGAAAAACACGATTCATCAAATCAACAAAGAAAGTAGGAGCATTAGTCAAACCGAAAGGCATGACTAACCATTCAAAGAATCCATTCTCAGTACGGAAAGCAGTCTTGGGAATACTTTCCTCGGCAACTCTGAGCTGGTGAAAACCTATGGCAAGATCAAGTTGAGAGAAAACAGCAGCACCGTAAAGCTGATCAAACATATCATTGATGCGAGGCATTGGATATCTGTTTTTCATAGTGAGCTTGTTCAGCTCCCTATAATCAACACACATCCGGAGAGAACCATCGGACTTGGTGACAAAATCCACCACTACTCCCCATTCAGAATAGCTAGGTCTGATCAGACCCTTGGAAGACAGGTCCATAATTTGCTTCCCTAACTCAACCTTCTCGCGGGGTGCCATTCTTCTAGGAAGAAGAACTACAAGTCGAGCTCTAGGAATAAGATCAATGCGGAAATCAATTTCCCGCTTAGGAGGTAAAGCAGTAACTTCACCAAATACGTCGGGATAGAGTTTGACTACACGAGTCGACTGAAGATCAATAGGAGAAGCATCTAGAGAAAAGATAAAGCTACCAGCATAATCATGAGGCATATGACCCTGAATAACCAAAGAATTACCCCGATCATCCTTAAGAAAAACAATTCGGGATTTACAAGAGATACGGGCATCATGCCCATCAAGCCAATCACCTCCAAGCAACAAATCAAAAGCATCAAAACCAAGAACATAGAAATCACCAGAAAATTTATGGCCAGAATAAAAGAGTCTCACTTGCCTACAAATCTTATTAAGATTTGCGGGACCACCAATAGGATTAGAAACACATAAAGGAACAGAAGCATACTCAGGAGAAAGGATATGTTCAAACTTATCACACAAATTATCAGAAATAAAACTATGCGAAGCTCTAGTATCAAATAAAACACGAACAGGAAGATGCAATAAAGTAAAGGTGCCCTGAAGAGTACCTTGATCTTTACTAGGAGCAGGAGCAGGTGCAGTAGGAGAAGAAGCAGATGTAACAACAAAAACAACATATGGCTTTCCTTTCTGATTCAAAGGATAGTCATTCTTAAAATGACCTGGCTGGAGACAAACATGACAAAGATTGTTCCTGGTAACCTGAGGTGGAGGAACAACGGCACTAATCGAAGTAGGGCAACTATTGGCATAGTGTCCCTTCTGGTCACATTTGAAGCAGGTAATGGTAGATAGATCAACAGGGTGCCTCTGAGAAGGAGAAGATGATGAAGATCCCAAACCCGGATGCTTGAGCCAATTCTTCTTCTGTTGGTGAAAATTGGGCTTTCTCTTCTTAGAATTTGCAGAGGAAGACTGAGATACATGAGCAACAGAAGCAGCAGGACCCTTGGAAGTAAGGTTCTCATAACGAATAGCCATATCCATTAGCTCAGTAAAAGTGCCATGAACATGTGAAATAAGACGATCGTAGAACTCTGGGCGAGCTCCAGAAATGAACTTCTCATTTTTCTTAAGCTGAGTGTCGATAAGACCGGGACCAAACTTGGAAAGTTCGTTGAACTTCCGCTCATACTCAGAAAAAGACATGGCACTCTGCTTAAGATCCATGAATTCTTGATAAAGCTGAGATTTCCCAGCTTCGGGCATCCATTTTGCCACAAAAGCCTCCCTGGAAAGAAGATATAGAAACAAAACATAAGATAGATTCAAAAGAAAAGAAAAATGGGGAAAAATTCAAGATAACACAAAGGATACCTGAACTACTCCCACGAAAGATCACCTTCGTTAGTGTGAGCTGTAACAGACTCCCACCAATCTAAAGCTGACTCTTGCAGCTGCCAAGCGGCTAACTGACGCTTCTGGGCATCAGTAATCTCAAGACCAGTAAATATCCTCTCTAAACTCTGTAACCATTGCTGGGCTTCGATAATGCTCTCTGAACCGGTGAACTTAGTACCACCGAGCTGAGAGAATTCCTTACAGAGAACAGTAAACCTAACAGGTGCAACAGGTTGAGGAGCTGGGGCAGTACCACGACCCCTACCTCTAGCATTTCCACGATTCATCCTGAAAATATCAAGAATGAATTTTAGGAAAAGGTACAGAGAAGACAAAGATAAGCTAGGATAAGACAAGATAAAATCACTTGGATGAATATCCTAATAACAGAAATTTCTAACAAGGTAGATACTAAAAGAAGGAAGTTTAGAAAAACTACTTTTAAAACAAGAAAATTTATATCAAAATAATCTTTGAAAAATCCTTCGAAAAATCATTTTAAAAATCATTTTAAAATCATTTTATACTTTGAAAATACGTTCACTCACAAAGAGATGATTCTAAGTTTGATTTCACCCATTCTAGGGTATTTCTACCCTATCTCTAATGACTTTTTGCTACATAGGCTAAGGTTTGCCTAAAACCAAAGCTCTGATACCAAATGTAACGACCCACTATTTTGGACCATTCAAATCGACAATAATCCACACATGTCAAACTTGAATAATACAAAATAACAGATTGTAATAAAATTTGGAGCAAATAAAATCATTCATAGAATCACAGACACAGAAATATCAGAATAACTCGCAGCGGAAATAAAATAAATAGTGGTTCATGAAGCCACTAAAATACAGAGTTTCAAAACAGATACAAAATACATAGTCTGAAAACCAATACAGTTCTGAAACAAGTACAATAGAAATCCAAATACATAAGTCTCTAATACAAATGCTGAAATAGAACAACTGAAACTGAAATAGATAGATAACTAGATAAGTAGAAACTCCAGTGATTCCTAGCTCCAGAAAAGTGAAATCCAAAGCTGTGAATACTCAGGTTGACCCGAGCGTAAATAAAACACAAACACTCGAATCAGGACATACATACTTATACAGTGTAAACCAACTCAAGTGAACTGTAATAAAGGTACAAGTAACTTAAAGAATGCTTGGGATCACCCATTCTTTAAGGATCCGTTAAACTATCTACTATGTAGTAATATTCGCTATTATAATAATGTCTAATATAAAATAAACATAATTTTAAATAGCATTAAGGCTTTACATTTTCACCTTAACACGTAATAGTCCCAGTAGTCTATCCTTTATTAGCGTACTCCCAAAATGGGGGCTACCCTTGATACTCCACAGGCTACGGGAGAAATCACAACTCGTAGTAAAGCTCGATATGATAGGTGACACGACACAACTAGGCAATGTCAGGGTAGATATACCAATTACGCATCCAGACTGGTGGTGATGCATAACAGCCACTACCGCCCACCTCGAACAACACTCCTAAATCAAGGGTGCGCACCAAATCAATCACAAGTAATAGAATGGTATCGAAGAAGTGTGTCCGATCAGAGGTGCTACCTCCTTGTCCGTCAATCGCTCATGTTTTAGCCACCTTATGCCAACTCACGGGAGTTGGGTCCACGCATATACCTTAGGATCGTCGCCACCATCCTACTTCATTCTAGAAACTCCACCGCGTACATAGTTGTCAAAGTGGTTTTCGGTATCGACAGAGAGTATGTCCATATCCGATCCCGGTCTCTTTAACAACCAATCGTTATTATAACCCGTGGTTATAAATTTAAAACAGTTTATATTTCAAATCAAAATACTTCAACTAAACCATTTAAAAACAAAGTCATTATTCCTTTAAATCAAATATTCAATTCCCAAAATTTTACCCTTTTCCGAGTTCATTTATTCACTTAAAAACAATAAAACATTAAAATTCCAGCTTTCACAGCATTTAAAAAGTGTTGCGGTAAGTTATATTTGGAAACAATTCAATTCATCAAAGACAGCATTTATAAACTGTTGTAACAGTTCAGTTTTAAAGGAAAAATAGTTCAATTCAGAAAAGACAGCATTTTCAGAACCGCTGTAATAGTTCAGGGTTCAAATTAAAGGTTTTAATTCAATTCAGCAAGGACAGTGTTTTAAAAACTACTGTAAAAGTTCGGTTATATACAAAAATCATATTTCAGCCTACTGCAGCACTTAACAAGTGCTACAATAGCCCCTTTATTAGTTTCAGTTTTAAATTTAGTTCCTGCCACCACCGCGCTTACCAAGTGTTGTCATAGCCTTAGTTCATTTTAGTCTTTTAGTTTATTTATGCAACCACATCACTTACCAAGTGTTGCAGATTCTACTTAGTTCAGAATTTGTTCATTTCCAGAAATGATAGCATTTCTGAAGTGCTATAAATTGAATTTCCAAGTTTTAAATACAATTCCAGCCATAAATAAACTTAATTTAAATCATTTAAACTTATAAAAATCATATTTTCTCACATTAAAAATGTTCATTTAAATCCTTTTACTTATGATTTTTTACAAAGAAAAAAAAATTCAAATAAAAATCAAAATTTCCATCACTTATTTAATTCAAGTGTGTCAATTCCCATTTTTCATTTTAAACAATTTATTTCAACACTTAAATTTAAATCTCCATTTTTCACCATTTAAAACTAAATTTTCATTTTACAAAATCAGCCAAATTTCCAATTTAAGTTACACTTTAAAATCACCATTTTCTATCCATTTATTTTACATTTAAAACATAGAAAAACATTTCCATTTTAATAAATCTTTTAAAAATTCAATTTAAATCAATTTATCATATTTTTACATTTTAAAATACTTAAAAATTTCCAGAAACATATATACAATAACCATTTGATATGACAGATATAACAGTAACAAGTTTAACATCATATAAAAATGAACAGAATACAATATATAACAGTAACAGATGATATGACAGATAATTAAACAAGTTTAACATCATATAAATAAATCACAGGCAATTATAACATCATTTTTAATTCTACACATTCAGTTGTTGTTGTTTCACAATTGCATAAGTATGAATAGTCGTGTGAGATTTACTCACCTCTAAATGCCGGAGATAACAAAACCAAAGACACAACGGAAAACAAAGCACGATGAGAAGATTACGGACTTGAGTGGAGAGCAAATTCAATGCTATAGATCTTGTGTTATAACCCAAACAAAAAAATCAAAACAAACCATAAATTTCAATACACTTGAAATGGAATAACTTTTAGATAAAAAGAGATACGAATGCCAAATCTTTTTCCTTGCTTTCTCTATTTTTTTCATGGCTTAGGGATGGTTTTGGCTCTGGTTTGAACAAGTTTGGCTCAGGTTTGGTCATGTGTATGCACGGCCTAGGTAGTGGAATATGGGGAGGAAGTTTAAACAAAGGAATATGAAGAGTTTTAGGCAATGTAGTGGGGTTTTTGTCATTAAAGTGGTTCGGCCATGCATGTGTGGGCTCGGCCTGGGGTGCACCATGACTGGTCAGTGGCTAGAGGAGTGTGTGGTGGTCAGGTCAGTGGAGTGGTGGCGGCCAAAGGTGGTGGTTGTGGTTGAGGTGGTGGACAAGTAGTGGTCAAACAACATTGTTTTTATGGCTTGTGTTGCAATTTTTGTGGAGTTTTGGCATCATGGTGGCTCGGCCTTGGTTAAGACCAGAGGAGTAGGTGGTGGTGATGGTAGGGAAGAGATGTAGGGGGTGGTGGTGGTCATGGCCGTGGCAAACAAGGAGGAGACTAAGCAAAACTATGGAGAGAACAAGGCAAAATGACATGAAAAGAAGAAGAAAAGAAGAAGAAAAAGTATAGAAACAAAGGAGCCATTACCCAAAGTTCTTTATTCAGATCTGAAATGGTCGAATTGAGAAATGGAAAATGAGATGTTTCACGTGAAAAAAAGAATAAAGTCACGGCCAAAGCATAATGGGAAGGTTATGGCAAGTGAAAAGACTTATGGAGGTGAAAGGACTTCAGTTTCTAAAGCATTTTAAACTCTTCACATTTCTTATTTCCTTTTAAATTTTATATAAACAAAATAAACTCAGAAATAAGCTTTAAAACTGAAACAAAGTATTATAAAATAAAAATAATTTATTTATTTTAAAGAAAATAGAAAAAGAAAATAAGAAATTGCTTAAAAATCCAAAACAATGTCCAGAAATTACAGATAAATCACCATTGACTTTGGAAAATTATTTACTTCATTTTAAAAATATTCTAAAACAAAATTTGAAATAAAAGTGATTTATTTATCATTTCTAACATAAAAAAATAATTTAAATTAGAGAAAATAGAAAAAGAACTGAAGAAATTATTTAAAAATAGGAAACAGAACATGAAAATTACAACAAAAATACCATTAATTCTAGAAAAATTCTTACTTCACTATAAAAATATTTTAAAATGAAATAAATTCAAATTAAAAATAATTTCAAAATATTGGGTTGTTACACTTAAGTATGCAACCTTATAAAAAGAAGTTAACTCAACTTCACGCATCATTAATCATACTTTGTCCATCAAAGTTCGACTACTCTTTACCGATACATCATTATTTATCATATAGAGGAATGAGTTTTGAGATTGAATCTTATTCGTTTTTAGATACATTTGAAGCACCTTTCCAATACACTTGCCTGTTCTATCAAATCAAATCATTTTATTCTCTTTCGCACGTCTTGTTATTTAATTTCATATTATATTCTTTGAACGTATCATAGACATACTAAATGTGTATCAAATACATGTGTTCATGTCTACTATAATTCATCGATGAATTTAATGAAGTATATGGAACCATTTTGGGTATTGTTAGACCTACGATTGCCTACATCTATATGTATCAATCTTAAGAGTTCACCAACTCTTATGTCACTCCCACTGAATGCATGCTTTTTCCTTAATCATTTGGGGTACTACTAAGTAGTACCATATGATTCATAATCATATGATTAAAGAATTCCTTTTCAAAAGTGTATCTTAGTCTATAATTCTAAAATAATTGTAAGATTTCAAATACTTTTAAATTTTCTAATGCATCATTTTGTTATGAAAAAAATACCATCATTATAGTTTTATCTTGCAATGATTATTTACCACATTCATATTGAAATAAAACCATGTCTATTTTCAATCAAAACTGAAAACAATTATTATTTCATAAATAATATTTTGTATGTTTATGAGAACAATATTTGTAACTTGATGCATTCACTAAGAAGTGTTATATGGTATGCCACTACTATTTCCACCATTACTATAATTGCATAGGAAATACAAAGTTTCATTCAACCAGTTATTACGGGACATTATTTCATTCATTGTGACTAGTTTACAGTCATGAGTTTTGAGATCAATTATCTTGAACTTGAAGAAATTACTTTTATGGAAAATAATTTTCTATATGAAAATACATTTAAAGCAGAAATCACATTTCTCATTCCATAATAAATATCTTATTAAATTTTAACAATTTTTGTTTTCGATGTCCTATATTAAGGAGAAGTAACAATTCACTCTCTTCATTTCAACTATGCTTGTTTTACACCCACTCTCAATATTCGCTTTTCTTTCAAATGGTCAAACTATTAAGAAAACTTTAATACAAGATCGGACCAAAATCTTTACAAAAGTTCATTCATATATTCTTAACATTTTAAGAACGTCGAATAAGTTGCATTCAAGTAAGTCGATCGAAACAGACAATTCAGTAGTTGAATTCCTAGGTCGTCTTTAGTGGTTGGAGTTTTGTCATTACAAAATTCTTATTGTTTCAACCATATTATATACATGATTTTAGACTACTATTTATTTTCTAAATTCGAGTGAATCAATTTCATCGACATTTTGTACATTACAAATATGGTCATACACCATACAACTTTTGTGTATGGATCAAACATTCATATTATTATATTGCTTTAGGGTTCAAAACTTATAGAAGACAATATACAATCTCAGGAAAATAAATATATACTTGACTAAGGCACGGATGTTTCTATTAGTTGTATAACTTTGGCATTAGCCTGGGTCTTAACATGCCAACAGAATTATTACTAAGTATATGTTGTATTTCTGTTTCAATTTGAATCCAGTTCAGTTGTATAATTTAACCGATAAACATTTTATCAATTATATTAGCTACAAAAATTTATGGAAGTAGATCATTTAGGCTTATATGACTTACATTCCTGCAATATTACTAAGGTTAAATGTTACCATTTCATATTTCTAATACGGCCCCCACTAGATTTTTATGTTTCTCAAAACCCTAAGAAAAGCAAGGAAATCTTTCTATTTCTCCTCTGGGTACTAGAACTTGAATCCTTGGGTTCTTACCTTGAGGAAGAATAACAAATCAATGTCTCACATGCGATGGATAACTCCTTATCGGTTGTATCATATACAATTCCAAACTCATGGTTTTAATCATGATCTCATCTTGAGGTAGAGGAAGATCAACAAATAAAAACAGAATATTCATTCATATCTAACGTTTCACAATGGCCTAAGTATAATACACGTACCATGAGGAAGATCAAAAAATATGTGCATGTATCTTATGTTATGTAGTCAATATATTAATAGTAATGCACATAACATCTCTAGCTTAAGGAAGATCAACAATTAAAGAGTATGCGACAACTTATATTAAAGATTCATATTCTTTGATATATATATTAAGTGATATTGATTTTGGAAACAATGTATTTCTTATGAAATTCTCTCATGGTTCAAGTGTTAGATGCATCTAAAATCATAATATACTTGCAATACCTATGCTCTTGTTCGTTAAACCTAAATTGGGTTTATTACACTTTTAATTAAGTTTATACATGTATATTATATAAGTTTAATTCATATATAATAGTTTATAATTCAATTAATTTATATAATATTCTTATGTATATGATTAGTTAAATCTTGTATAACTAATTCCAGTTTATTAATTCAGTTAAAAATTATTTATATTATTTTAAAATTTCAAAAAAAATTATTCTAAATAATTTAAGATGGATATTAACTATACCACTAATAGTTTTATGCATATATATCATTATATACATATATTGGCTTATTAATTAAACTTCAATTAATATTTATATTTATCTAATAAATATTTATTTAATTAAATTATTTTTAATTAAATTTTTTCTTAATCATTTTTAAAAATTAGTATATTATTCATTATTTAAGACATATACACATATATCACTATATATGTTTTATTTTTATTTTTTTGAGAAAAATGTGTGATCCTCTAAAATAGAGGAGAGCACACATGTGAATATATATATATATATAGACACACACACACCACATGACAAGGTGCTGCCAACATGCCTGGCAGGTAGCTAATCTAAGTACAAATAGCAAATGAAAAACTCAGGTACCCATAAAATGAGCTCCGGCATGGCCACCGCCCATTATACCCTAATATCGAGCTCCAGCATGGCCACCGCCCGATATTAAGGTGTTAGAAGTACCTGAAAAACTATGAAAAATCTTATATGTTTAATAAATCCAATGATTTAAAATGATTTCTAAATTATTAAATTTTATTCTGAAACAATTTTGAAACAATTTTTCAACTCTTATAAGAATACATTCATATTTTAGACATAACTTTTATATTTAACATATTATTTAAATTTTCAAAACAGATTTTGAAAATTATCCCAAGACCCAAAATTTATATGTACCATTATATTTATGCTTACTTTATCCTTCGGGTCAGGGCAGTAGCCAAGTAGAGCATAGTACTTGTTACCTAAACCCAACATTAGACACTAATTTTTTAAACACCATACTAAATGGGTAGGCTTTAACCAGTTCTCCATAACATTACTAATTTAGACCATGTAAACCATTAGGCTTTGATACCATTGAAGCAACTGGACAAGTCGAAGACTGGATAAATGGGTGAATTTCAAACAAGATTCATTTTGGATCTTTGTTGGGCCTATTAAGCATGTATTGATTTTTTAACCAATCTAAAATATTATAAACAAAATTGTTATTTTACTTAAATTTTTTATAAAAAGGTTTTACTTAGTTTACATGAGTTTTAATTCATAAGTGCATTAGATACACTTATACATGTATAGCGCGCGTGTAATATATATGTGAAGACCCATCTCCTCGACTCTTAAAAATCGACACTAATACAACCACAGTATTCACGTGCCGTAAATCCAAGTGTCGAGTACATAAAACCACTCGCATATTACGTTAAAAAAGATAGATAGTATATACAACCACTCTCACTAGGGTACATAAGTGTTTTGGTATGAACTAACCCAGCCAGGAATAGTTATAACTACCCGCTCCCACACTTGCTGTTATCAACTAACCTTTACCCAACGGAAAAATAAAAAACAAACAGATAGATATCAGGCACTCCAGCTCCATGCTCCAAAAATCCCTTCCAACATGCTTTCCCCAAAATATGCCAAAACAGAATCTTGACTACTTGGCGGCCCGGAAAAATAGGGCATCCAGAGTTTAAAGTGAAAACAAAATAAACTACGGGTCAGTCATGGGATTGCTGTGAGAACTCAAAATATGATGCTTGAAAATAAAAAGGTATCTCTTAAGACCACGCTGCACATAAACACCGAAAGGTTTTTACCTTATGATAACCAAATCTTTATTATGTAAAAATAAGGGATATTATTTTTAATGACATTTCTTTGAAAACATTTGCAGGTAAACTTATTAATCTTAGCCGAAATTGTTACATTATTAAATTCCAACATACTAACCACAAATGCGGGTTCTACAAAAAATGGAAGGCACTTATTGGAGAATGGATTTCCGTACAAATGACCAGGTGAAGGGACCACCTTCCGGAAGTACATCTCTAGAGGAAGGCACCGAGGTCAACAGAACATCTACACTTCTACCAACATAAGACCGGCCTACCTTTCTCACTAGATAGTACCGAATATGTCATCACCCTGGTCGTTACCGACCTATATGAGACTTCTCTTAGCACACACCATAATAATTTAAACCTGAACGTCATAGCGGGTAGAAATATATCTAGAAGGGGATGACCATACCTTAATGGTTGCAAACCACATAGCCTTGCTGCATCTAACCTGTTACGACCATTTCCAGGTGTGAGGCCTGAGGTAACGATTACCTTTCATATAGCACATCATCTTTCTTTGAATGCCATACGGCCATTCCATGGTCACACAACTGATTTCTACAAACGTATAACTCCTGAGCTCATACATCTCACGAAAGGGTGTTAAGCTAAGAGAAGTTGCCTTCTCCGCCACCAAATAGATGATACGTTTATAGAGATTACTTATGTAACTAGAAATGCAACGTCAGACATTCGTCCATACAAGTTGTCCAGGAACAGGACATATCGAAGGCACTCTCCTACCATATCCTATCGGGAGTACGCCTAGGATTAGTAGCGATTAGTCCTTGCATTGGATATTTCATAACGAAGAGACTACTGCTACTATATGTATATTGGGAGTTTATCCCTAAATGATCAACAAGCAGTCCTTCATTATGAAAGTCCTAAATATCATATCCATGTCTTCACTTCGAATACGTAAATTGGTTTGAAGTGGTTTCGGATAGGAATCATCTAAATTCGACCCCGGTTCCCTTGAAACAATCATCGATAAAAAGATGTTCTGTGAATAGGGAATCATTCTTTAATTGATTTAGTTCTTTTTATCAAAATCTCTTTTGGAGATATATATTTCTTAAAACATTCTTTCCGGTATATACAGAATCATTAAACCTCACTTGTCGCATCTTTTAATTTCTTAAAACCTTTTTACACTTAACTCGTTTCCGACATTTCGACCTTATCAATCCCTCACCCCGGGAAGAGGCCAGGTGAGTCAGGGCACTAGTTGCTCCTGAACATCTCCTTAGTTTAAGCACCTCACATCCGGATCTCACGAATAAAAAAATCCAGTCTACTCGTCGGCTTTTAGAGCCAAGATTAAACCACTTAATTTGTGATAGCTTTTCTTAAAATCGTTTATTTAAATTCTCTTTAAATAAACTATAAAACTTCCAATCACCATTAAAACGTTTAATTATCCATTTGAAAACATTTACAAAAGATTTGGAAAGGAATTGTTAAGTTTAAAACAAAATTTCAAAGGTTATAGAAAAGTGCTGCAAAAAGTTTTTTTAAAGCTATATTGGTTGAAACGACTTTTTATTATTTAGAAATTAATTTTTATTGCTCAAATCAGTTTTAAAAATATTTAAAAGATTTTTAGAATTTATTTTATATTTTTAAATAATTTTAGACATCATTTCCAAAGAAATCCAGTTTTGGATTCCGAACTGCAAAAAACGTGATTTTTCCAAAAACTTGTTTTACTCATATTTCAAAATCTACTTATCGAAATCTCGATTTTCTTTCTTCGTTGGAAAACTATGGATATAATAGTTCAAAAAATTCTTATCACTAAGAATTCCGAGCTATATTCCATCTTTTACATTCGTTTGACTTTTATGGCGAGAAACCGCGAACTACTATTATGCGACGTGCTTATTTTTGACTAAATTTTCAATTTTCATTCAAACTTCACCAAAACACGTCCATATGTTTATAAAACATTTCAAACTCAT
Organism: Allium fistulosum; assembly: GCA_030737815.1. Taxonomy (NCBI): domain Eukaryota; kingdom Viridiplantae; phylum Streptophyta; class Magnoliopsida; order Asparagales; family Amaryllidaceae; genus Allium; species Allium fistulosum. The sequence continues at coordinate 897,297,628 of CM060902.1, forward strand.
TTTTAAACCTTTTTAGCGAGATTTAATGTTCCATATACACCAATTCATTAAAATAGAGGATAGTGATTTCCTTTGTGCTTATCGACTTGTATTTCCGTGACTTGCATATATATTCAATATTCATATGAAACAACCAAAATTGATCATCAAAACATATTAAAAATCTATTGCAAATATCATATCATCATCCAAAATAAAATATAATAGTTTAGGAGTTCTCACCTTGAGTTTTCAACGATTGATTAAAAATGCGCTATAGCTCTGCGATTCGGTTTTCAAAGCTCACTATTCTTCAGGCTTTAGCTCCTAGATGCCTTAACTAAAGCTTGGGGTGGCTTGGGGGATGCATGGCCTATGTTGGAACAAGGAAGTGGCTCAGCCTATGATGAAGTGGGGTGGGGATTGTGAAGAACCTGGAGAAAAAGTGGAGTTTCAGGATTGTTTTGAGGTGTTTAAGTATATATAACTGTATATTATCATTTAAATTCTTTTTGAAATAAAATTTTCCATTCTTTCTCTTAAGGTAGAGGCCATTAAAGAGGAAGACAAAGATTAAAAATATGAAGAAAAAGATGAATGAAAATGAGGAGAAGAGGGTAGGGTATTTATAGGAAAAAAAGAGCGTAAAAATATCTATGCACACATCATCTTTTGCATCACCATCACATGGCTCCATCTCCATCACTTCCTCCCCTAGGCACGGCAAAAGCTCCCCCTCCATGTGCCCATCACTTCCATCATGTATGCATATGTTGACTTATGTATGCTTAAGGAGTAAGAAAGCTTAAAATATCTTATATATTTTATATTATATTTTTATACTTAATTATATATATATATATATATATATATATATATGTTTATGTGCATGTTCTCATGTATGCACACGTACATGTGTATGTGTATGTTACATATTCCTACAATGTTGCACAACTTCCACACGTTGTATTGTTACAAATTCCAATTCCGATTTTTCGATCATATTTTCCCTTTTAAATTAATATGCATATATTGTAAAAAAAAATTTAAAATTAAATTTTCTTATCATTCTTAAATAATTAAAATGATCATATTTTATTTATAAAATCATATAAAGTAATATTAATAATAATCATTTATAAAATTTTTGTTATATCGATAAAGCCAAATGATCATTTATTTAAAGTGTTATATTTACGGGTCGTTATAGACTCCCCTCCTTAAAAGAATTTTGTCCTCGAAATTAAGATAAGAATGAAATAGTTCAAAAGGAAATATATTTGATATAATGAATATATACAAAAGTATGGATAAGTGACTACACCACAAGCGCTGAGTACACTATAACGTTATGATTTATTCAATTCATTCTTCCGTCCTAAATTCGGGATATGGCTTTTTCATTCTATCCTCTGTTTCCCAAGTGCAATTCTCAGCATCTCCACTCCATTGAACTTTGACTAACCTTACTACCTTCCTCCTTAACTGTTTCTCATCACGATCAACGATTCGAACAGGTCGTCTAATAACTGCCAAATTCAGTTCCACCTCTAAGTCTTCCTGAGCAGCTGATTCTATGATTTGCTCTAGGTCATGCACATGTTTCCTTAAATTAGATATATGAAAAACATTGTGCACTCCTGCCAACCTTTCTGGTAATTTCACTTGATAAGCTAGTGTGCTGATTCTTTCAAGAATGGAAAATGGTCCAATATATCGAGGTGCTGATTTCCCAGCTCTTCCAAATCTCACCACTCCTCTCATCGGAGAGACATTCAAAATGACCGAATCTCCAACTAAGAATTCCATATTTCTACGCCTTTGGTCTGCATAGATTTTCTGTCTTCTCTGGGCTTCCTTTAGCTTCTTTCTGATCATATCGACTTTCTCTGAATCTTCTTGTATCATGTCAGGACCAAGTATTAACCGATCTCTGGTTTCGATCCAACATGTTGGCGACCTGCATGGACGACCATATAGAGCTTCATATGGTGCCATGCCGATACTTCCCTGATAACTGTTGTTATAGGAGAATTCTACGAAATGCAAATGATTTTCCCAGGAGCCTCTAAAGTCTAGAATACATGCTCTGAGAAGAACATCCAAAATGCGGTTGACTCTCTCCGTCTGTCCATCAGTTTGGGGGTGATGGACAGTGCTTATATTCATCCTCGTTCCCAAAGCGGTCTGTAATGCTTCCCAAAACTGACTAGTAAAGATTGGATACCGATTTCTTACTATACTGCTTAGAACTCCATGCAATCACTCAATCCCCTTCATATAGATATATATATATATATATATATATATATATATATATCTGCAAGGCTTGCAGCGGTCCTTGTTGGCTTAAATGGAATGAAGTGTGCACTTTTAGTTAATCGGTCGATGATAACCCAAATGCCTTCGTTCCCTTTCCTTGTTCGAGGTAAGCCATCAATGAAATCCATTGATATTTGATCCTACTTCCAAACTAGAATCTCTAGCGGTTTAAGTAACCCTTCAATTTTCTGTTGGCCGCTTTTGAATTGTTGACAATTTACACATCGGCTAACATAAATGGATATGTCAATCTTTATGCTTTTCCACCCAAAATGTGCGCTTCATATCTTTGTACATTTTGTTAATTGCTGGATGAATGTTACGTTTGGATTTGTGGCATTCAGCTAACACCTCCTGCCTAAGATTTTCCACTTCTGGAACACAAATTCGCCCATTCAATCGTAATACTCCATGGCTATCAAATTCAAAGCTTGAATTCTTCCCTTTGTATTTATCTTTAAAAATCTACTTTAGGAATTAATCTTCTTTTTTCTTGCTGGAAATTAATTCTAGAAGAGATGGAGTAGCTACCAAACAAGAAACAACAACATATTTCACACTCAATGCATCCGCTACTACGTTGGCTTTCTGGGGTGTGTATAAAATATCTAGATCATAAGATGTGAGAAATTCCAACCAACATTACTGCCTTATGTTTAAATCTTTCTGAGTGAAAAGATACTTTAAAGATTTATGATCCGTAAAGAGCTTAAACTTTTCACCTAATTAAAAGAGGGAATTTTATTTACTAAGGTCAATTCAAAGTTTTAATTGAAACAAACAATGAAAACTTCTTACCCAGCAAATAGTGCCTCTATATTTTTAATGCAAACACCACGGCTAATAATTCTAAGGCGTGCATTACATAATTTTTCTCATGAACCTTCAGCTGTCTACTTGCATAAGAAATCACCTTCCCTTCCTGAATCAGAACTGCACCAACTCCTTCTCCACAAACATCCGTATAAACGGTTAATCCACTATTTCCATTTATAACTGCTAGAACTGGAGTGGTTGTTAACCCCCTTTTGAGTTCTTGGAATGCTGCTTCACATTTAGGAGTCCAGATAAATTCAACATCCTTCTTGGTCAACTTTGTTAGGTGGTAGACAATCTTTGAGAAGTCTTGAATGATTCTGTAATACCCTGCCAGACCTAAGAAGCTACCAACTTCTTTGGGAGTTTGTGGTTGCTTTCAATATAGAACAGCTGCAACCTTTACAGGATCTATTGAAATCCCATCCCTTTACACTATATGCCCAAGGAATCTTACCTCCTTTTCCCAGAAATGGCATTTTGAGAATTTGGCTTTAAGCACATTATTTCTCAATATCTATAACACAATTTCTAGATGCCTTTCGTGTTCTTCTTCTATCTTAGAATAGATAAGAATAACATCGATAAAGACTAACACGAATTTATTGAGTACACTCTAAATAATCTATTCATAAGGTCTACAAAATAAGCAGGTGCATTGGTTAGCCCAAAAGGCGTAACCAAACACTCGAAGAAAGTATTTGGACCTTTAAATGCAGTTAGATGGATGCATTCTTCTGCGATTCTTAGTTGGTGGAATCATGTAGCTAGATCCATTTTCGAGAATACCCGAGCACCATGTAAATGATCAAACAAGTCATCTATTCAAGGTAGAGGATTATTGTTCTTAATCGTTTGTTTATTCAGATCTCGGTAATCTATGCACAACCTTAAAGATCCATCTGACTTAGCAACAAAGACTACTGCCGATCCCCAACTTGAATGACTGGTTCTTATCAACCATTTTTTGATAGCTCTTGGGTTTGGTTATTTAACTCCTCCCTCTCCTTTGGAGCCATCCTTCGGTCATGTTGTTTAATTGGTCTTGCATCAGAAATCAAGTCATTACGAAAATCGATTTCCCGATGCGAGGGTAAAATCTTTAATTCTTCAAAGTCGTCTGGGAATTCTTTGACAATAGGTATTGTTTCTAATCCTACCTGGGATGAATCTAATGCATATAGGAAACTTCCCCTTCTTGGACTAGGATCTTCACAAGATATTTCTATATGCTTCCCTAACTTTTTTTTACTAAAACCGTTCTTTTTACACAATCTAGAATAGCTTCGTGCTTAGTCAACTAATCCATACCGAGCAAAATTTCGAATCCAATAAAATATATGACAAATAAGTCAAAAGGGAATTGATGGGAAGAGTGGGAAATTTTGAATTTTTCATAATTCATACAAAGGTTAGTGGTACCACTTATAGGATTTGTCACGCAAATAGGGGTATCAACTAACTTAGGGTCAAGTTTTAATTCTTCTACAGTTTTTTTAGCAACAAAACTATGAAACGCTCCTATATCAAACATACTCTAACTAAAATATCTTCAACAAAATATTACCTTCCAAAACTCCTTTGCCCTTCACATCCTGAGAGGTTGAAGGTTCATCCTTTATTGATTAAACTCTGGCTTGCTCTCCCTTCCTCATAGTCGGACAATCCTTTATCATGTACCCCGGTTGGATAGTAGAGGCTATTCTGAACCATAGGAGAGACGGAATCCTGGACCTTTGGACTTCTACAATTCTTTGCAATATGGTCCTTCCTCTTGCAATTGTTACAAGTATAATCCTTGAAGCGGTTTCCTTGAGATCCTTCCCAGGGTTTTCCTAGCCACGGCTTTTTTCCACTGTGATTGAACTTCCTCGTTTCCCAATTATTGGTGTTGTTGTTGTTGGTTTGAGCTACCACCGGATCCTTCTTGTCCAATGTTTCGTAACAGAATCCCATATCCAGCAAGTCTATAAATGATCTTTAACATAGGCAGTCATCCTGCTTTCGTACTTCTCATTCATCCCGGAAATAAACTTCTCATTTTTCTTCAAAGGCGTGTCAATTAGACCTGGCCCAAAATAAGATAATTCGTTGAACTTATTTGCATACCCCTCAATAGTCATTTCGTCCTGCTTCAGATCCATTAAGCTTCTGTATAGACGAGAATTCCCGGACGCTGGCATGAACTGCTCCTCCAAAACCTCCTTAAATCTTTCCCAAGAGAAATTGTCTTTCGAATCATTTAGGGTAATGGACTCCCACCAAGCCAGAGCCACTTCCTGTAGTTGCCACGAGGCCAAAAACTTCTTTTGCTCATTACTAATATCCAATGCCTTAAAGATCCTTTCACATGATTTAATCCAAGCCTGTACTTCAATGATAGCTTATGTACCCTTGAATGGTTTTACCCCTAAGCTGGTATAATTCTTGCACAGAGTGGCAAAATTAACCTAGGGTTGTACAGGAGCTATTTCTTCTACAGCAGCGGTTGGAGTTCGACCGTTGGATGTTGTAGTGCTGCTATTTCCCCATCTTCGTCCTCTAGAGTACTCATGTCTTACTACCTGAATTTAGTAAGAAATCTTCAAAATAAAAAGATGAAATTATCTTGGGGAATTGGTATTAAGCATAGCATAACTTGATTTTATTCGGATAAGAATTCTAAATGCACACTCTCAAAGATTAAACTCATTCTAGGGTATTACTAACCATATCTCTAACCTACCAAAGCCAAGGTTCTCGCTTAACCTTCAGTCAGATACTAAATGTTAAGACCCGTCTCCTCGACTCTCGAAAATTGACACTAATACATCCACGGTATTCACGTGCCGTAAATCCAAGTGTCGGGAACACATATTTTCCGGGGTAAAGTAAAGTAAAAGATAGAAACACAAACTCACATTACGTTAAAATAGACAGATAGTATATACAATCACTCTTACTAGGGTACATCGGAGTTTTGGTATGAACTAACCCAGCCAGAAATAGTTATAACTGCCTGCTCCAACACTTGCTGGTATTAACTAACTTAGACATAGTGGAAAAGGAAAAAAATACAAATAGATAGATATCAGGTGCTCCAGCTCTATGCTCCAAAAACCTCTTCTAACATGCTTTCCCCAAAATACGCCAAAACGGAATCTCGACTATTTGGCTGCCCGAAAAAGGTGCACCCAGTATTTAAAAGGAAAACAAAATAAACTTCGGGTCAGTCATGGGACTGGGGTGAGAACTCAAAATACGATGTTTGAAAACAAAAAGGTATCTCATAAGACCACGCCGCACATAAACATGGACAGGTTTTTAACTTATGATAACCAAATCTTTATTATGTAAAAATAAGGGATATTATTTTTAATGACATTTCTTTGAAAACATTTGTAAGTAAACTTATTAATCTTAGCCGATATTGTTACATTATTAAATTCCAACATTCTAACCACAAACGCGGGTTCTACAAACAAAATGGCAGGCACTTATTGGAGAATGGATTTTCATACAAACGAATAGGTGAAGAGACTACCTTCCGGTAGTACATCTCTAAAGGAATGTACCGAGGTCAATAGAACATCTGCACCTCTACCGACACAAGATCGGCCTACCTTTCTCACTAGATAGTACCGAATATGTCATCAACTCGGTCGTTACCGACCTATTCGAAACATCTCTTAGCACACACCAGAATAATTTAAACCCAAGTGTCATAGTGGGTAGAAATATATCTAGAAAGGGATGATCATACCCTAATGGTTGCGAACCACATAGCCTTACTGCATCTACCCTATTTTAGCCATTTTCGAGTGTGAGGCCTGAGGTAACGATTACCTTTCACATAGCACATCATCTTTCTTTGAATGCCACACTGCCATTCCATGATCACACAACTAATTTCTACGAACGTATAACTCCTGAGCTTATACGTCTTAGGAAAGGGTGTTTAGCTAAGAGAAATTGCCTACTCGCCACCAAACAGATGATACGTTCATATAGATCACTTATGTAACTATAAATGCAATGTCAGACATTCGTTCATACAAGTGGTCCAGGAACATGACAAACCGAAGGCATTATCCTACCACATCCTATCAGGAGTACCCCTAGGATTAGTAGCGATCAGTCCTTGCATTGGATATTTCATAACGAAGAGACTACTGCTACTATACGTATATTGGAAGTTTATCCCCAAATGATCAACAAGCAGTCCTTCATCATGAAAATCCAAAATATCATATCCATGTCTTCACTTTGAATAGGTAAATTGGTTCGAAGTGGTCTTCGGATAGGAATCATCCAAATCCGACCCCGATTCCTTCGAAACAATCATCAATAAAAGGATATTTTGTGAGTAGGGAATCATTTTTTAATTGATTTAGTTCTTTTTATCAAATTCTATTTTGGAGATATATATTTCTTAAAACGTTCTTTCTGGTATATACGGAATCATTAAACCTCTCTTATCACATCTTTTGATTTCTTAAAACCTATTTACACTTAACTCGTTTTAGACATTTCGACCTTATCTATCCCTCAACCATGGAAGAGGCCAGGTGAGCTAGGGCACTGGTTGCTCCTGAACATCTCCTTAGTTTAAGCACCTCATATCCGAATCTCATGAATAGAAAAATCCATTCTACTCATCGGGTTTTAAAGCCAAGATTAAACCACATAATTTGTGATAGCTTTTCTTAAAATCGTTTATTTAAATTCTCTTTAAATAAACTATAAAACTTCCAAATCACCATTAAAACACTTAATTATCCATTTGAAAACATTTATAAAAGATTTGGAAAGGAATTGTTATGTTTAAAACAAAATTTCAAAGGTTATAGTAAAGTGCTGCGGAAAGTGCTACAAAAAGTGCTTTTTTAAGCTATATTGGTTGAAACGACTTTTTATTATTTGGAAATTCATTTTTATTACTCAAATCACTTTTAAAATGATTTAAAATATTTTTAGAATTTATTTCATATTTTTAAACAATTTTAAACATTATTTTCAAAGAAATCCAGTTTTGGATTCCGAACTGCAAAACCGCGATTTTTCCAAAAACTTGTTTTACTCATCTTTCAAAATCTACGTATCAAAATCTCGATTTATTTCTTCATTGGAAAACTAAAGATATAATAGTTTGGGAAATTCTTATCTCGAAGAATTCCGAGCTATATTCCATCTTTTACACTCGTTTGAATTTTATGGCAAGAAAACGCGAACTGCCGTTACATGACGCGCCTATTTTTGACTAAATTTTCAATTCTCATTCAAACTTCACCAAAACACTTCCATATGTTTATAAAACATATCAAACTCATTTTTAAATCTTTTTAGAGAGATTTAACCATCCATATACACTAATTCATTAATATATAGGAAAGAGATTTCCTTTGTGCTTATCGACGTGTATTTGCGTGACTTGCATATATATTCAATATTCATATGAAACAACCAAACTTGATGATCAAAGCATATTAAACATCTATTGCAAATATCATATCATCATCCAAAATAAAATATAATAGTTTAGGAGTTCTCACCTTGAGTTTTCAACTATTGATTAAAAATTAGCAATAGCTCCACTATTCGGTTTTCAAAGCTCACCATTCTTCGGGCTTTAGCTCCTAGATACCTTAACCAAAGCTTGGGGTGGCTTGGGGGGTGCACAGCCTAGGGTGGAGCAAGGAAGTGGCTCGGCCTATGATGAAGTGGGGTGGAGATTGTGAAGAACAAGGAGAAAAATTAGAGTTTCGGGATTGTTTTGAGGTGTTTAAGTATATATAACTATATATTATAATTTAAATTCTTTTTGAAATTTTTTTTGCCATTATTTCTCTTAGGGTAGAAGCCATTAAAGAGGAAGACAAAGCTTAGAAATATGAAGAAGATGATGAATGAAAATGAAGAGAAGAGGGTAGGGTATTTATAGGAAAAAAAGAGAGTAAAAATATCTATGCACACATCATCTTTTGCATCACCATCACATGGCTCTGTCTCCATCACTTCCCCCCAGGCACGGTAAAAGCTCCCCCTCTATGTGCCCATCACTTCCATCATCTCATGTATGCATATGTTGACTTATGTATGCTTAAGGAGTAAGAAAACTTAAAATATCTTATATATTTTATATTATATTTTTATACATATTATATTTTTATATATATGTTTATGTGCATGTTCTCATGTATGCACATGTACATGTGTATGCGTATGTTACATATTCCTACAATGTTGCACAACTTCCACACTTGTATTGTTACAAATCCCGATTCCGATTTTTCGGTCTTATTTTCTTATTTAAATTAATATGCATATATTTCTAAACAAATTTTGAGAATAAATTTTCTTATCATTCTTAACTAATTAAAATGATCATATTTTATTTATAAAATCATATAAATTAATATTAATAATTATTTTCAAAATTATTGTTATATCGATAAAGCTAACCAATCATTTATTTAAAGTGATATATTTACGGGTCGTTACAATATATGAGTTGTACATGGCTAATGTGACCGTATATTGCTATTAGTATTTACATCGCAACAGACATTTATCCCTTTGTATATTCCCTTATTGTCCAATTTTTTTTTCAAATTATACAAAATAGCAATTGTAAATATATGTGTAATAACAATTATATACACACACACATATACATACATATATAGGTATAGGTATATGTTAAAATTAATTTTGACTATTTCATGTATTATGAATTCTAGAACCAACAATTTTAAATCTAGTTTTTACTTAGGAAGGATTTAAAATTAAATTTATAATTTTATATGTATGTATGTATGTATATCATAGATAAATAGTTATCGACAATGTTTTAAATTTAAAATAACAAATATATAAAATTTGTATTTTTTATATATTTAAAAAAATAAAGTTATCAAATTCTAGCTTTAATTTCAAAAGAATTAAAAGTAGGTTTATTATTTTGCACAAAAATCCACTTATGAAAATTTTAATTGAATTTTTTTTAAACGTATATAACAATAACCTAATGAATTACATATAAAACCAACAAACATTACAAAACATGAATTTGTTTTTTAAATGATTTCGTGTAATAAACAATGTGGTTTACTTATATTTGTATATATAAATAAGTTACAAAATTATATCAATAACCTAATAATTAGTTTCCAAATAAAAATGGTTTTTTGAGACTAATATCCAAATCAATAAAAAAATTGTATTGGATAGCCCAAACATATACAAATATGTTGTGTAATATTTGGAATCTTAACTATACATAAGATGAATAAATAAACAAAAGAGATGAAGCTTATGGGGATCTAAAATGTATTAACATCATGTATTACATAATAAAATTGATTACAAAATTACCTTAAGATCAAACCAAAAATCACACCTTAAATGATGAATAAAACATCTAGATTTGATTAAATCAACCTTCGGATTTTACAAGGGTCTAGATACAAACACCATCTTAAATATTTTTGATTTTATTTTAATTTTGTTTTGGGAATTTTATTCTATGGAGGCCATGGAATTTTGGCTATTATGGTGAGAGGGGAGTATGGAGAAAATGAATTGTCAAAAGAATAAATGGATGAAAGAAAGAAATTTTATTTTAAAGAAATCAGTGAAACCTTTCCAGTTCCTTCCTTAAACCTTTCCTCTTTAATTCCTCATTAAATCTCAATCAAATCTTCTCCTTATTATCATGTATGGCCTACCAAGATGTGTTCCTAGATAGGCCCTCAAAATTTCCAAACCCTCTCAGTAATTACTAGATTTAATTAAATTTAAATATTTATCGATGTCGTATATCGATACGTACATATATAACTTTTATATACATACTTCATTAAATATTAATGGCATTCAGAAAAACCAGATAAATTTTAATAAATTTTTTTACAAGGCAAGCGGGGTTGGCTGGTCCCCTACCAGTTTATTCCAAATAAAAAAAGGGAAAAATGATCATGAACAAGCTCATAACCACAAACAAAATAAAAAATCATCACTGAGTCAAAGACAAAGAAGACAAAACAGTAACTAAACAAGAGAAAAAAAAGGAAAAAACAATACACACACAGAAAACAGATAGAGATACACTACAACCAAGAATCAATGTGCTGATTAGTGAAAGCATGCTGGCTTGATTTAATTCCATTTACAATTTCATGCTTGAGACTAGACCATAGTTGATCATTACTCCTGCTCTTGCTATCAAAACATCGTATATTCCTTTCCTCCCACACAAGCTTCATATATTTCTTTAAGATGAAAAAATAAACTGCTCTTTCTTCCTTTCTCCACTTAGTGGCCTTCCTAATCATATCCCAATCAATAGGAGATACTCCAAACACATGGTTGCTGCTAATTTTTCTCATAAGTCTGCACCATAAGTATAACAGATCAGAGAACTCAAAAAATAGATGCTCAACACTCTCTTCTTGCATTTTACAGAAAACACATAGAGGATCAGCATTCATGCCATAATGTTTCATCTTACTCCTAGTCAGCAGGGCATTCATTTTAACCTTCCACATCAGTAAATTGTCTCTAGCAGGTGAGTTTCTGCACCATATTACTTTATGCCACACAAACCTTGAAAGGTTGCTAAAATTTGAGAGAAGACCAAAGACCATAGAGATTGAATGTGGCCTTCCATCCCACCGAAGTGTGTCAACTATTGCAGATAGGCAAGAGCTGCCCCGAGCTCTATTCCATACTACCATGATTTCTTGGTTACTGGTATATGGCAAAAGAACTCTGCCTTCTTCAATGTGATCAATAGCCAAAGCAGTTCTACTGACACCAGACTGAATTATTTGATGGGGAGCAAAGATTTTTCCTAGTATAATACCATTGTCCATCCATGGATCATCCCAGAAACTCTTAACACTGGATTGGGAGAAGGAAATTTTTATAAAAGAGTTGAAAGTGGTTCTCGAATCTAGAATCTTTCTCCAAATCCAGCTGCTGTTCCGAGGGACATCCGTTGTCCAGAATTTCTTCCTGCCAATATTGTACCTTTTTGTCCATTCAACCCATAAACTGTCATATCCACAAAGCAAGGCATTAAAATGAATATTGAAGGTAGCTTTGTTCCATATTACCATATTAAAAATGCCAAGGCCTCCTTTGTTTTGTGGCAGTTCAAATTTTGCAAAAGAGCAAGGAACAATTTTTTTGAGTGAATAGTACCTGTCCAAAAGAATCTCGACATTGCACTTCTCACCATTTTCAACAGCTTGGTGGGCAGTATATAAACCTTGGCCCAATACACCATCATAGATGAGATGAGTGATTTGATTAAAACAAGTCTGCCTGCCTGTGTTAGAAATTTGTTGGCCCAACAGTTCATCAAGGAACGAATTTTGTCAAACAATAGCAAGAAGTTAGCAGTTGTTATTCTAGTGGTACAGAGAGGAATTCCAAGGTATGTCATGTCATTGTGCATAGGTTGCAATCCAGATAAAGATATAAGTTGTTCAGTTGCCTCTGCAGGGATTCCTGAAGTTATGATCTGAGACTTAGCTGTGTTCAGTTTCAACCTAGTGATGTTAAAGAATTTTTCAAGAGTACCAATAATGTTAGCAAGAGAATCTTGATCAGGCTTGTTAAATATCATTCTATCATCAGCAAATAGGAGAGATGAAATATGAGGGGATATGCATTTTGAGTGATACTTTATTTCCTTGTTTATATACTTTCCTGTCAACATGGATGTAAAAACTTCCATCACAAGTAAAAATAAATATGTTGAGAAGGGATCACCCTGTCTAATTCCTTGTTTACTTCTGAAAAATTCTGAAGTAAAACCATTGTACTTAATTGAAAATGAGGGGGTAGATATGCAACTATAGATCCATGCAACATATTCCTTGGTAAATCTCACCACTGACATTATTCTAACAATAGTTGTCCAGTGAATACTGTCATAGGCCTTCTTTAAATCCAGCTTGAGCATAGCATTGGGGGTAGCATGGGCACGGCCATACCCCTTGAGTAACTCTTGGGCTAGCATGACATTGTCAAGTATACTTCTTTTTGGAAGAAAAGCAAATTGATTATAGGAAATAATTCTGCTTAGAACTTTAGCTAGTCTGGATGCTAAAATTTTAGAAATGCACTTATACATCACATTAAAGCATGATATTGGTCGAAATGAAGTTACAAAAGTTGAATGTTGGGATTTTGGCATGAGAACAAGGTTAGTTGCATTAACCTCACCTAGCAGTTTGAATTTATCAAAAAAGTTATGAACTACTTTAAGAAAATCATACTTGATTGTGTCCCAACTTTGGACAAAGAATAGAACATTAAATATATATATCAGGGCCCCCACTAGATTTCCTATTCATGGAGAAAAGTGTCTTTTATTTCCTGATTAGAAACTTTGCAAACAAGTTTGGAAGCCTCATCAAGTTGAATTCTTAGAAGTTGAATGTGTGTCAGTTCTACAAGGTTAGGTTTGAAGTTTTTAGTGTTTCCAAACAAGTTTTTGTAGTAGTTGAGAAGAGCATTGTCAACTGCATGAGGGCTAGTATGCAGGACCCCAAACTCATCATATATAGAGTTGATTTGTTCCTTTATTTGCTTTACCTTTATAGCTGCATGAAAAAAAGAAGTATTGTTATCCCCTTCACATACCCATTTTTAACAGAGTTGTTGCCTCCTCATTTTCCCTTCAACACTCAATGCTTCATTTAGTTCATCAAAATATCTTTTCTCTGCATTAGAAACATAAGGATCTGATGGATTGGCCATCGTATATTCCTGAGCCTCCTTGAGTTTTTTCCTTAGCTTTGTTGATTTCAAGGAGCCATCACCAAACTTATTTTTTGCCCACTCCTTCAAAGCTGTTTTTGTAGCCTTTAATTTCCTGCAAAAAACAAACATTGGGTTTCCATTAAAATTCATTGTCCAAGCTTTTTGTATTATACTAGTATACTCAGGTTCGAGGAACCAAGCATTATAAAATTTGAAGCTTTTTTTCTCTTTTAATGGTTTCTGCCCAGAAGAAAAAATTATAGGGGAATGGTTTGATAAAACATGATGGGGTAGGAAAGTTGACAATGTTGGCCAAGAGGATATAGCTTGGTAATTTGCAAAGGAGTGATAATGGTTGAGAAGGTTCTGATGTCTGATCTTCTCTTGTTATTCCATGAGTACCTAGCACTAGAGCTTTGAATTGGCAACATACATAAGTTAGAAATTGCATTATTTAGAGGGAGTATGTCTTTAGGGAGAAGAGGGATACCACCATGCTTGTCATGAAAGTTAAGACAGTAGTTGAAGTCCCCAAAGAAAAGCTAAGGATGAGTATTTTGCCTGAAGGCAAGAAGAAGATCAAGTAGTGTTTGTCTTGAGATCAGAGAATTATGAGCATAAACTATGGTTAAATAAAAGGAAGATCTGTTATTAGTCAGTGAGACATGGAAGTGTATTACTTGGTCGGTTGAAAGAACAGTGGTCAATGCCATAAAAGATGGATCATGGAGTACCATAATTCTACCATATGAAGCTTCATTCAGATTATGATTGAGTGTCTAAGATGGATTGATGTGATTGCCTGCTTTATACATGAGAAGTTTATTTAGTTTTGTTTCTAGAATTGCAAATAGGGATATGTTATGGTGGTGGATCAGATACTTTACTTGATCAAGCTTTGTTTGGGAATGAGCACCCCTAATGTTCCATATAGCATAGTTCTGTATCATTTGGTATACTTTGAGGATTGATGCACAACATTTTTCATGCTCCTTGTTGAAGGAGACCCCCTCTTGCCCGAAGCATGCAGTGGGATTTCAACCAATTTCTGGTTTGGACCCTTGTGCTTTTTCTTGGTAGATATGGAAAGTGGTGGAGAAGGCCTTAGTGAAGGTGGTGGTGATGACCAGCCAGGGATTGAACCGGTAAAAGTGTAGTAAGGAGCACTGGGGGAGGTAGGATCAGTTGTGGAGGTGGGTGTTTCATGTAAAGTCATTATCAATTGCAAAATATGTTTTTTCGGTTCTTCACAGAAAAGTGTGTCGGTATTTGGTGTGCTTGGGGTTTTGCTTCGAGCAGAAGACATGTCTACTTGGGGTTTGCTTGGTGTTGGGGGAGTATTTCCTTGCAATATGTCATTAACATCCACAACTCTGACAGTGTGCACCTATGCATCCTTTTGTGTATCTGGGAATATTTGGACTTGTAGTACTGATTGTTCTTTATACATGATTTCACCTTCCTCTCTTTGATCTTCATTATCACTGATTTCATAGCATATTTCAGTTTCGTTTTCATTCATCAGCAATTGAAATCTGTTACTTGTACAGATTGGTTCCTACTCTATGACAGTTTGAGTATTCGCTTTCTCATTACCCACAACATCATCAGCTGGAATACTCATATTGGCTTCATATGATTTACCTACTACTTCATCTCTAGTACATTCATTTTTCCTTTTATCATCCTCTGCATTTTTAATTTAGCACCCTTATGATTTACTTTTTTTAACAACCTTATAAACAGTCTCATTCTCTACTTTCTTAACATTATACTCTTTAGCTTTATCCTCCTCCAAATTTCCAATTGCATCATTATTCAATTTTGTTTTCATACAATTTTCTGTCTTGTGTCCAAACTCTTTGCAGTAGGTTCAAATTTCAGGTTTCTATAGATAATTTACTTTCACTATTTGCTCTGAACCATCGAATAACTTCACAGGGAATTCATCTAATAATTCCACAGTCGGTGATATTTCAACCAAACACTTCACATAACCTATTCTTTCCATTTTTTCTATCTGTTCATCCAAACATAGTAGTCTCCCCAGTCTTGATGCAAGCTAGTTAATGCCTAGGTGAGACCAAGAGTATAATGGAATGTTGGAAAGTTTAAGCCATACTGGAACTATTTTTTATCGTACTACAACTATTTCCTACAGTGGGATCCCACTGTTTAACAATAAATAATTTGTTCCTCGTGATTATTGGATCGGACTCAATAATTTTCCTTCTCTCTTCATCATAAGATAGATTGAAAAGGAACTAGAATCCATCAGATTTAACTGATATTGATCCTTTTAATTTCCATACCCTCTTTAGGTAAGCTATTACTATCATGTATGATAGGGGTTCATCAAGAAAAAATCCAACTAAATACTCACCCCCACACTTCATTCTTGCATTTATAACATTCTCAAGTGGAACCATGACATCACCATCAAAAACCAGAGGAACTTCAACTGGACAATAATGCCCTGCATTACGGGGTTTAGCCTTGAAATGGAATTCTAGGATGGAGAGGGAGAAAGTAAAGAGGAAGGGTTCGAGACACAATGAGATGAGCTCGACGTATTAGCAGGTGAAGGGAAAGAGGAAGAAGGAGGAGGGACAGGGTCCGGGGGTTCAGGGCAGGGAGGTACGTGAGGGGACAGAAGAGCAACAGGAAGCGGAATATTTGAAGTGATGGGTAAAGGAATGGTGGGAACAGAGGCCATTAAAAAAAAGCTTAAGAGAATTTTAATAATTAATTCATAAACATTAATTAATTTATAACAATTATATATTAATTAAATCGTGTGGTTTTCCGAGTATTCATCATTACGGTAGTGCGACTCAAAGGTGTAAATTCGGTCAGTGATTAATATCGGGTAATTCAAAAATTAATGTTCACACGTCACTTTAACTAGTAGCATGAAATTTTGGCTGAATTTATCCCTTACACATATTTTCAAAAAAAATCCAATTTTTCTATTGTAAGCGATACCTGGTAATAACGATTATTTACATTAATTCTTTTCATCGAAACTATATCACTTTAGGACTTATAGAATCTTTGTCAAAATTCTAACATTGTCCACATTCAACTTGATTATTCCAAACAAGAAATCATTGGTTTAATAATAATTATTACTATTACTAACCATACAGCTTCGGGCAGAGATTTTGACTTTGAGTTGACTGTGATACTAACCCTTATGACCGAGGAGATGAATTCTCTATTTAATAATGTTTCACTTCAAATGCTTCAATTTTGACCTAGCTATAGTCGCTCGATGGATCATCATGACATGATTTAGCAATAATCAAACTGGAGTGTCCATATTGAAGTTCCACGGTACTCTCAATTCGAGGGAACTACGTCATATCATCAATTCATGGTCCTCTTTGACCATAGTTATGTTAACCAATAAAAAAATCTCGAGTGATTCATCCATAGTTATCCAATAACTATCAGTACGTAACCACTTGGTGCCCCAACAACCATGAGTAATACACTGCTCAACATTCAAAGAGCGTTACGTATTCTAGTCTCAATAGATGTATCGATACCCATCTAGAAGCATCATGACTAGGAATTTTCAAAATAATATGTTATTTTAATGTGATAAATTTCTCATGATTACAACATATTGTAAATACTATCACAGAATATATTGTTTAAGGATTTTCTATCTAATATAGTTTAAATTAATTACTCAATTAATCATATTATAATACAACGAGTATATCATAGAAATCAAACACCTTTATTATGAACAAGGTTGGTTATTAGGTTAGATATATGTAATAAATTACATATATGTAATAAATTACATATATGTAATAAATTACATAACTACCCTTAGGGCATACCTCTAACTCTATCAACTCTCACGGCTTAGTTACATCTAAGAAGAGATCGATGGAATACAGCATCATTAATAATGTGGCACAAAGAACTTGTTTTTAGACTTTGAGAATAGGGAAAATATTTACGAGATTGGAATTTTAAAGTTTTTGGTAATATTAGGAATAAAAAGTAGAATTTTATTAGAGATTCTAGAACTAAATAACATAATGGAGAATAGAGCCCTTATTATAGAGAAAAAGGAACCTATCGCTAACTATGAATGACTTTTATAATACTATGGATCAAGAAGTAATTATATGGAAACAACACTCTCGAATTAAATGGCTCAAAGTGGGAGACAACAGTACTAATTTTTTTCACTGAACCACTAATGGTAGGCGAAGACATAACACTATTAAATCAACTAAAGTAACCATAATGGAATACCAAGATCATACTAACCTTAGTATGTAATTTTAAAAATACTTCACATAATTTATGGATATAAATGCAATCTTAGAATCTCAGTTGATTGGAACTTACTATGCTCGAGTAAGGACCCTTATCTTTGCCAATTAGATTAGCATTTCACCGAGGTAGTAGTCTTGATGGAGATTAAGGTAATATCTAGTGATAAGGCTCCAGAACCTGATAGTTTCGATGAACTTTTACCAAAAATTCTAGCAATACATGATGAGCGAGCTTATTTGATGAACTACACAATGGATATTTTCAGTTAGTAGGGTACAACTTTGCTAATGTAAACCTTATACTGAAAAAAGAAAACCTAGAGGAACTACTGCTTTTAGACCAATATGTCTAATTAACCGCTCCTTTAAAATAATCACTAAAGTACTAGCTAATTGATTAAAAGGTAAAATGGATAATTTAATTAACAAATCAAAAAGGTGCTTACACATGGAAGATACATAATGGATGAAGTGGTCATCGCACTAGAATTTATTAATTATCGCCAAAAGAATAAAATCACATGTGCACTCCTTAAACTTGATTTATCCAAAGCCTTTGTCTAACATCCCTCATTTCGTGACTCAAAAATGAATGACGATGATGCTACCAAAATTATTTTTGCTAACCCGCTTTTGGCAAAGCTAATTTCAACTGGACTTAAAAGATTCAAATGAGGACAAAACAACTTGAAAACTGGGAGGCACACTTAAAAGGACAAGAGAATTGAGCTCAAGAAATTTGGTTGAAAAATTGGCTTAGTCCTTAACTCTCCCCCGAATTAAGGCCTTATATCGTCATCGAATTAAGGCCTTAGAGCAGCACTGAATTAAGGTCTTAGGTCAGAACAACTTGAAACTTTACATGTACACTTAGAAGAACACAAGGAAGGTCTTAGAAAAGGTTTAGAGTGGCTTGGCCCATCCAATTAGATTCCCCCTCGAAATAAGGACCTTAATTCGTCAAATAAAGGACCATGATTCATCCTAAATTAAGGAGATCATCGAGATAGAATCGGAATGAATTGAAATTTAGCAAGAGCATTTAGAAAAGGAAAAGGAAGGACTTAGGAAAGTTTCACCATGATTGGGCTGAGCATCTAAATTAATCACCGAATTAAGGACCTTAATTCAGTACTAAATATAGGTGCTATGCTCTGGCACTTTCAAAATTGGCACAAGTGATCCTCTAGTCCTCCTATGCATATTCGTGAAGTTTCGTAGATTTCTAGAGAGTCTATCATCAAGAATAAAGACATGACAGTCCAAACGGCAAGATAATCCATGTCATGGAAAAACGATGATCAAAACTCATCAATAATCTACCAAATTACAAGGAGGGCATCTAGAAGAAGCAAGGAACTCGACCCAAAAGGACTTGGCCATCAGATGGCTAAGGATTAGATTCGGTACCGAATTAAGGACCTTAATTTGGTATCGAATTTAACCTTAACTCGAGGAGCTATGATATTTCTTGTGTTTTCTTGAACTGGTTTCTAGACTTCATCGCTATTGGGCCTCTGACTCTATTCTACCCAATTCCTCTATAAATACCAACCTACCTGCTACCAGAAAAGGATTTGGACTCTGCTGAATCTCCATTAACACTCTTGGACTTGGAGCTTCATCAACACCTTCTTCACTTCTTATCTCTTTCAAACTTATTCAAATTCATTATAACTTAGATCTAGGGAAAAACTAGTTGTAATCTAGAGAGATAACAACAAGAAACCAATAATAAAAATATTAAAGTGGACGTAGGTCGGAGATTACGCCAAACCACTACAAAAACTTTGTGTCACTTTTACTGCTTCTGTTGTTCTACTTTTGCTTTCATCTGAACTGGTGCTTGCATCTGATTTCTAGGTGTTGATCCATTTTTTGGGTTAACATTTTATTGCTTTCACTGAGAATCAAGAAGTAGATCTTAAAAATTCAAGCTTGAATCTAAGATTTGGAGAAGATAAAGAGACCTAACACGGAATCTAGAAATGGAGGAAGTAAACCACAGCTTGGAGGTAGCCAGGAAGTGTCTTCAAATTCTAATCAATCTGTCTATGTCACCAGGGAAGAGATAGAGAGAATGATAAAGGAGATGCAAGATGGAATGATAACTAGGCAACAAGAGATGATGGATAGATTCTTCCAAAGGATGGAGCAGCATGGGATGGCTTGATTTGTAGGGAATAGGAATCAAACCCAGGTAACAACATAGGAGCAGCCGGAGTTGGATTGGAACAAGCTAGAATATTGCCCCCATTCCCAGAGCAATTGATACTTGAGGGTAATGTTGGAATCAACATGGGAATCAATGCTGATACTGGGATCAATGCTAGAGATGGCACTGGAATGACAAATGTCAGAGTGACTGTTGAAACACCAAGAGCTGGTAGTGCGGGAGCTAATCTGAATACTAGAGTGCAACAGACAAAGGAATATGTATTAGAACTTCCTCAAAGGAACGAAGGGCCGAATGAAGCTAGAGTCATGAATCAGAATGTAGGCATGCAGCCAGAAGAGTACGGCCTGGAATACCACCAAACATCGCTTTAGGACGAAGACCTTCGTCGGACGGCGAAAACTGACTTGTTGAATTGGTAAGGAGAATGAAAAGAGGTGGACCCCTCCCAAATCAAAGTTTGGAGGACGTGAGTAGGAACACATTCACTTCCAATATCCAGAATATGAGAAATCCCCCTGATTTCAAGCTTCCGACGCTGGAGATGAATGATGGAAAGTCAGATCCAATTGTTCACTTGAGGAGATACATCCAACAAATAGAAGTGTTGGGTGCTTCGGAAGAGGTTATAGGATAATGCTTCCCCTTATTCTTGACGTACTTGGCTGCGATGTGGTTTCAACAACCGAAAATGGATCTATTTGTACTTGGACCAAATTGGTGGATCAGTTCTTAAGGCAATTCAGAGTTCATTTCTCAAGGACAAAGAATGTGATGATTCTTTCAACTGTGAAGCAAAGGCTGGAGAGAGCCTGAGGAGCTACTTGACTAGATTCAATGTAGCGGTAGCTGCCGTGGACAGACTAGATCCATCAATAATCTTGATGGTAGTGGTTTCAAGAGTGGCAGGCGAAACAAATTTCAATGTTGCTTTGGAAAGAGACCCACCGATGGATCTCATGGAATTCTACCATGAAGCGAAAACATACTTCCATCAGGAAGATGCTGAAGCTGAAGTCATCAAATTCAATGAAGTCAATGCTTTGGATGGCGAAGGACCACTTGGAGCCGGATATGGTAAGGACAAAGGGAAACGGAAAGCCGATGATGATGGCGGAGAATCTAAACGGCCAAGGAGACGACCAAAGTTCTCTTCTTATGCCAAGCCCACTAAAACCCCGAAGAGGATCTACTTGGAAACTAGGGGGCACATCCTCTATCAAAAGCCGGCTAGGCGGGAACCTTCAGATCGGGAGAAAAGATTTGGGAATTACCGCATATTCCATGAGATGGAAGGATATGAAACAAATGAGTGCAGACACCTTCGCGATATAATTGAGGAACTGGTCCGAAACAACCAGTTGCAACCATACGTCAGAAACCAAACCGCAGTGGTGCGGCCAAAGCAACCAGCACCTACATCCAACACTCTAAGGAACAACCAAGGATCTGGTTCACCACCTGTAATCCCACGATCGGGATAAACGGAGGGCGCCTTTGTCCTCCAACCCTGCTTTTTCTTGTTTTGATAATTAGAACAATAACCCCAAGCCACTTAGATTGCACAAAACCTAGATTGGTCTCTAGTCATGCTCTAAGTCGGATGTCTAGGATGAATATTTAGGATTAGAATAACCTTGGACCGCTTACACATGTACTGGACCTGGATTAGACCCAAGGTATGCTCTGAGTTCGATGTCCAGGATGACCATATATGATTTCTGCTTATTTGTTTTAATTTGAATTTGAATTTTGAAAAATCAATGGGAACATGAAGATTTATATTTATCGCTTTATGTCTCCTCCGAAGAGACGTGACTGGAGTGCAAGGTGCAAGTCCCCTTACCGGAGAGCATGCAGATGGGCTTGTACGGATTTGGATCACCTTAAAGCTACTATCCGAAGAGATGGGTCCAAAGTGCAAGGAGTGAGCCACGTCACCGGAGAGAGAGAAAAGGATGGGATTCTTTAGTTTCCATAGAGCTACCACCAAGAGAGGCGTGCCGGAGTGCAAGTTGTAAGTCACTTCACTGTAGAGCAACTAGATGGGCTTACTGTCGTTGGATCCCTCGTTGGAGATTGAGTGCCCTTACCGAAGAGTAAACAGATTGGTTCAGCAAGGACCCGGAGAGATCAAGGGTAGGTCCCCTCACTAGAGAGTGGATGGGCCTACTTGGTCATTGTGTCCCTCTTACCAGAGTGTAGGTGCCCTTCCGGAGAGCAAGTTGGTTGGACTCGGCATGTGACCACAATGGATTGAACCCTAGAAGGGATGACGAACGGCCTAAAGAGGTCGAACCTAAGGATGAAAACAGATTTGATATTCCTAAAAAATTCAAACGCCTTGTAATTAGAATAAAACCGTTCAATTCTGGTTTAACACGGGATGACTAAGATATGTAATACCTCCGAGTGAAATTGAAATGATTGTAATGTACAAATTACACTTAAGTAGAGTCTAGAGTATTAGGTTGTAACATGTTCGGAACAACCTTTGATTTACAAGAGAATCCGATGGAATTGGATGATCCACCAAGACTGAAGTAGGTGGAAAGTCCAATAATTGAAGATGGATGACAAGAACTTGTTCTTGAGCAAAGCACACCTTGTATTTGAAAGGCGTACTTTGGGGGCAAGCGTTAACCTGCTTTTTAGCAAAGCAGATTTCAACTGGACTTAAAAGATTCAGATGAGGATAAAAAAACTTGAAAACTGGAAGGCACACTTAAAAGGACTAGAGAATTGAGCTCAGGAAATTTGGTTGAAAAATTGGCTAAGTCCTTAATTCTCCCACGAATTAAGGCCTTAGATCGTCACCGAATTAAGACCTTAGATCAGCACTGAATTAAGGTCTTAGGTTAGAACGGCTTGAAACTTGACATGCACACTTAGAAGAACATTAGGAAGGACTTACAAAAGGTTAGGAGTGGTTCTCTCCCGGATTAAGGACCTTAATTTGTCGAATTAAGGACCTTGCTTTATCCCCAATTAAGGAGAACATCGAGACGGAATCAGAAAGACTTGAAATTTAGCACGAGCACTTAGAAAAGGTAAAAGAAGGAATTGGGAAAGTTTTACCATGATTGGGCTAAGCACCTAAATTCATCACCAAATTAAGGACCTTAATTCGGTACCGAATATAGGTGCTAAGCCATTGCACACACACACTTGGCACAAGTGATCCTCTAGTCCTCCTATGCCTATTCAGGAAGTTTCGTAGATTTCTAGAGAGTCTATCATCAAGAATGAAGATGTGGCGGTCCAAATGGCATGATAATCCAAGCATGGAAGGACGATGATCAAAACTCATCAACAATCTACCAAATTACATGGAGGACATCTAGATGAAGCATGGAACTCGACCAAAAAGGACTTGGCCATCAGATGGCTAAGGATTAGATTTGGTACCGAATTAAGGACCTTAATACGGTACCGAATTCAGCCCTTAATTCAGGAAGCCATGATATTTCTTGTATTGTCTTGGAATGGTTTATGGACTTCATCGTTATTGGGCCTCTAACTCTATGCTGCCCAATTCCTCTATAAATACCAACATACCTGCTACCAGAAAATGGTATGGACTCTGCTAAATCTCCATTAAAACTCTTAGACTTGGAGCTTCATCAACACCTTCTTCACTTCTTATCTCTTCCAAATTTAATCAAATTCATTGTAACTTAGATCTATGGAAAAACTAGTTGTAATCCAAAGAGATAACAACTAGCAACCAATAATAAAAAGATTAAAGTGGATGTAGGTCGGAGATTATGTCGAACCACTAAAAAACTTTGTGTCTCTTTTACTGCTTTCTGTTGTTCTACTTTTATTTTTATCTGAACCGATGGTTTCATTTTATTTCTAGGTAGTGATCCATTTTTTGGGTTAACAATTTTCAAGCAGCAAATAGGATCAGTATTTTTTTCATAATATTAGCTAAACGTACAACTAAATACTTTCATTGCATAAAATTGTCTTACACAAATTTCATTACATTTTCATTAACATGGGTAAATATAATAAAAAATAAATGTAGTGTCATGCCCAACATACGAAGATAATGACATGAACACTTTACCGGTTATACAATTTGGTCTACAACAAAAAAATCTAAAAAAACCTTTATTAACAAACAGCCTCCTGCTTCGTCTTCAAGGCTTTTATTCGTTTTTCCAAAAGCAGCATGTCTAATCCATAAACTTAGCATACTCTAATGAGTATCCAAGAGTTTATATGAAATGGTAATGGGGCAGACATAAAGCATAATATGATTAAAACTTTACCCTAAACAATCCAACCATATAGTGAGACCACGCTGCTGAAGCACGAAGCGGGTTTTCCCCTTGCGAATAAACATAAACTTATTAAGAAGTGTGAACATCTTCACACAAACATAGTTATAATCATTATTACATTTATATGTGCCTTCTCTTACATACTATGTCCTTGTTAGTCCTTGAGATGATGGTTTTGATGACAACAACCTTAGAATAGATTATAAAATAGAAATACTAACATTACAAGTTTTGATATATATGTATTTGCAGGATCTAACCATGCAGGTATCAAGAATGAAGACTGTACAGTATAGAGATTCAAGATACAGAGATAGAAGACTCATGAGTATCAAGGTTATCAAGAGTTCAAGGTTAAGTTTGTTTTATTAGGAATATTTGTTAAAACTCGTAGAAAAGCACTGGCATCTTAATATCCAATTTATTCGTGGAATGGAATCCACTTCGAGCCCGTTAAAGGGATGGAACCCTAAGTAGGATGGAACCTACGAAAATCTAGTGGGACATTGTTTTGTATCCACTAATTTTAATTCAAATGATTTTACAAAATTATCTTGTTTTCAAAATGATTTCAAAACATTCCTTTTAAAAGATTCAAAACTCTCTATCCTGATTTTAAATAATTTTAGCCTCAAAACATCTTTATTTTCAAATCAAAATACTCCTATTTTTAAATGTTTTTCAAATAATATATTTAACTTTTATTATTATACTTGGATTTAAATATAGAATTATAGTTAAATTATGTATATATTATTCTTTATATTTACTTATGAATTTCAACTATATTCAAGTATATTTATAAAGTTTTAAATAGTTTTTATATAAGATAAATATTGTTTTTATAGAAATTCAAATTATCATTTTTGGTTGAGGGATGTCGACATGTCCCTAGGTAGTATGTCGACATAGCGACAGTTGAAGTTCAAATTCAAATTTCAAAAGAAGTGTCTATTCACCATAACTCTTCATGAATGGTCATGGCTGTTGGTTTTCTATAAATAGGGGTCAGTTTCAACGAATTTTCAATCATATTTTTCTGGTTTTCACCCCTCTTCATCTTCCACATTTCTTATTACAAAATCATACCATTATTCTGCAGAAATCAACATCGAATCATACTCGATTACTTCTAGTTTGATTCTACATCACTATCTCTACAAGGTTCTCAGTGCTATTCAGAGTTATAGACTTCTTTGTAATATATTAGCGAGAAAAGGTGTGATTGTAGCCTTTGAAATCAATCAAGCGAGAAAAGATGTGATTGTAGCCTTGGAAATCAATTGGGTGAACTTGTTGCCCCGGAAATCAAGTATCCCTACCTAGAGGATTGGTATTCTGAAGGGTGTACCTCGTAGCCTTGAAATCGAGGGTTGTAATTGTTGAATTTCTTTTGAAAGGAAATCTATACTTAGTTGTACGGGACTAGATGTAGGGTAACTCCGAACCAGTATAAAATCTGGTGTGTTCTTTCCTTTACTGCTTTTACTTTATATTTGCATCTGTGTTTGATTCTGTGTTCATATCTGTGTCTAATTAGTGTATACATTGTTAATAAAGTTAGATAAACTAAAAAAGATTACAAATTTCTTAAAACACTATTCACCCCCCCTCTAGTGTTAATTCTAGCCTTTAGATCCTTAATCCGCATTTCTCACATTTGGTATCAGAGCTTTGTTTTCAAAAGTTTCATAATCTGAATTTTGAAAATTTTTAAAATAGCAATTTTTTTATAAAACTATTAACACTGTTTTCATATGAATATGTCACAGAATCATCATGATATTGTTGTTTAAAATTATATTTAGTTATTTTGAAAAGTCACTTGATTCTTTAAAAAGTTATCTTGTTTTGCAGGAGAAGAGTTATGTCTAATGACTGTTGGTTAAAAGGTACCAGATAATCATTCATCGATCAAGAAGAACAAATGGATATATAATGGAAATCGATAAAGAAATGGGTACCAGATCAATTCAAAACTTTGGGTTCTCATCTACAACTTGATTTGATACTGTACTTCTCTCCATCTGCTTCGCAATGTCACTGGTTTCATGTGAATCCGTCAAGAAATGACCAAGTTATGGTCAAATGAAGTTTTGGTGAACAAAGAGAAAAGGAAGGCAAAATTGTCAAAGGTATTCTTCAAAAATTCATCCAGAGATTTGAGTATTTTGTTCCCAATCCTTTTCAAGATTGTAGTTCTTGTTCTCGCGATCGTCTTGATGGGTGGATCATCAAATTCCGATCAAAATTGAGTGAGATATGACAGTTTGAAGTTGGCTATCCAAAACTTAAAAACTGTGTACGGGATCTTTTACATTTCTTCTACTATTCGGCCTGTTGCATCACAATACCATCCAAATTTGACACCAAACTACTACTATATCATAGTCCTTGCCTTCCTCTTCGATTTGCCGCTAGTTTCATCTAATTCCGTTAAAAACGAAGGAGATATGCCCTCTAGAAGTTTGATAATATATAGAAAAATGGGAAGAAGATGAAGAGAAGGAATTTTTATGAAAAGTGGTGACCGTTGGGCCTATTTATAGTGGTTGAAGTGTCCATGCATTCAAAATTTGAATTCAAAGTTTTGGCGCCAAGTTGATCGATCTACTAAATCATCCGTATCTTTCTCATACGGTCTTCAAATTCAGCAAATGAATATACTACGATGATCAGAAAAACGAGCCCGTCGCAATAGAACAGATCTGGTCATCAAATTCGGAAAGATATAAATGTGTGGTTTACGACAATGAAGGAACAACAAAGTTTGAAAGATGGAGTGCAAAAATTGGTACGCTTTACTATTATTTCATCTTTATTGTTGCATTTAGAAATATATATCTATGCATACAGTTAGGTATAGAAATTTACCTCTTTTATAAGTTTTGATATTTTGGTCCATATATCGACACACCATAGTATACATATCAATATACAAGTCTAATGTTTTAAAAGTCTTTTAAAATGTGTTTTCTTTCGAATAAAATCTTACAACTAATTTATTACAACTATATTAAGAAAGAAAGCATACCTTCATTCGTAGTTTTAACTTATCTAATGTTGTTTTTATTTCTCGTACTATAGTTCTTTTAAGATACTAATTTTATATTTTTAAGAAATTAATAAAAGGAATTTAGAATGTTAGAATAAGGCTTTATTTATAGATTTCTTCAATTAATAAGATTGCATCACATCACATGATACTTATCATATAAATAGATAGTGACATATATTTTAATAAAAGCTTTTTTTCATGCATAATGCCAAGTATCTTTACACATGTATTCTCATTATTATTATTTTTTTGTACTTTAGTTATATTAACTATTATAAAAAATGGGTCAAAAATCAACATTTTTGCCCAGAACTTTAGATAGCATTTCTGAAATGCTGTCTTTGCTTTTGTTACGTTGCAAATACGTTTTTATAGCATTTCTGTGCTTTGAAACGCTGTAGTGTTTCTGAAACTTTTTCACAGCATTTGGTAAATACCGCAGTTTCTGTTTTATAATGCTTTGTATATATATTTTAATGCAAAAACTTTTTATAGCATTCTGTAAATGTTGTCTTTTCTACTTAAAACTTTAAATTATAAAATAACGATATTTAAACTAAGTATTTTTCTCTATTCTTTTTAGAAATTATTTTCTAACTTATATTAGAATATTTAAAATTAATGTTTAGATATTCTTTAGTAATTAATTAAAATTTAAATGAAAGAGGCCTTAATATAACACATGTTTATTTTAGTTTTTTAATCTTTGTTATTTTTAATATTTCATTATGATATTTTTTTTAAAAAATGTTTAAACATGTTTCTAAATATTTTAGTCAATAGAAATTTAATATAAAGGTTTTAATTAGTAAGATAAGTAGTTTATAAACATGGAAGTTTGGATTATAGTAATTAAATTAAAATTATTATAAATTAAATAAGTAGGCTATTAATCTTTATAAAAACCATATTTGATCATATATAGTATAAGTCCTTATTCCTTAGCATTTAATTTTGATATTAAGTTTGATTACTACCTTTCACGATTATGTTACAGTTTTAATACCATTTATTACCTTTAAACTATTGTCTTTACAACTATCTCAGTCACATTCATTAGTTTCCTTAACTTAAGTCTAGTAATTGGTGTGTTTTACCTTTATTTGGTTGAAGTGATTTATAATAAATAGTTTTATATATGTATACACACACATACACACACATACACAGATATATATATGCTTGTCAACTAGATATTACTTATCACTCATGTTTATCTTGTAGTCTGAACATTTCTTACCATAGTATATATATCATCATATCATTTTGCAAATTATTTTACTTCATTGTCATTTTATTACATATCATTATGCATTCTATTTCATATCACATTTCATTGCATATTACATCATAAATTACAATGCATATCATAATCATTTGCATCACAAGTCGCACTTCATTTTGCATATTATCTCATGCTACATTGCATATGTTATACACTTCATACTGATTTACAAACTACATATTGCATACATGTATACATAACGAGTGTATCTTATTTAGGAGGAGTTTGTAGTACTGTCTTATAATATAGGATTATTAGTTTTTGGTTGATTTGATTGATTTGATTGACTTGTTTGAATTGTTTGACTTGATTGATTTGTTTGATTTGATTGACTTGATTGACTTGTTTAACTTGTTTGAATTGATTGATTTGTTTGACTTGTCTGACATGATTGGTTTTGATGTATGTGTTGATTATATTGTCTGAAATATATTTATACATATTTATTGAATAATTATAGTATAATTAAGTTAATATCTTTCACAATTCATTTACTATACTTTGTTCTAGTATTAGTTTAAGGGGGAGTTTTATAGTTAGTGGTTTAGGACTAAGTTTTAGTTTTAGATTTAAGTGTTGATTATTTATGATAACACTATCATTATAATCACACGTCATAGAGTGATAAGTTTTAGGGGGAGTTATATAGTTTAGAGATAGTTTTTGTTGATGACAAAGGGGAGAAATATAAAATAGGATAGTTACGCATATATTAAGGGGGAGTTATTAGAGTTATTAGGATAGAAGGAATATTTTATAAACAAAGGTTGTCATCATCAAAAAGGGGGAGATTGTTAGTCCTTGAGATGATGGTTTTGATGACAACAACCTTAGAATAGATTATAAAATAGAAATACTAACATTACAAGTTTAGATATATATGTATTTGCAGGATCTAACCATGCAGGTATCAAGAATGAAGACTGTACAGTATAGAGATTCAAGATACAGAGATAGAAGACTCGTGAGTATCAAGGTTATCAAGAGTTCAAGGTTAAGTTTGTTTTATTAGGAATATTTGTTAAAACTCATAGAAAAGCACTGGCATCTTAATATCCAATTTATTCGTGGAATGGAATCCACTTCGATCCCGTTAAAGGGATGGAACCCTAAGTAGGATGGAACCTACAAAAATCTAGTGGGACATTGTTTTGTATCCACTAATTTTAATTTAAATGATTTTACAAAATTATCTTGTTTTCAAAATGATTTCAAAACTTTCATTTTAAAAGATTCAAAACTCTCTATCCTGATTTTAAATAATTTTAGCCTCAAAACATCTTTATTTTCAAAGTCAAAATACTCCTGTTTTTAAATGTTTTTCAAATAATATATTTAACTTTTATTATTATACTTAGATTTAAATATAGAATTATAGTTAAATTATGTATATATTGTTCTTTATATTTACTTATGAATTTCAACTATATTCAAGTATATTTATAAAGTTTTAAATAGTTTTTATATAAGATAAATATTGTTTTTATAGAAATTCAAATTATCATTTTTGGCTGAGGGATGTCGACATGTCCCTAGGTAGTATGTCGACATAGTGACAGTTGAAGTTCAAATTCAAATTTCAAAAGAAGTGTCTATTCGCCATAACTCTTCATGAATGGTCATGGCTGTTGGTTTTCTATAAATAGGGGTCAGTTTCAACGAATTTTCAATCATATTTTTCTGGTTTTCACTCCTCTTCATCTTCCACATTTCTTATTACAAAATCATACCATTACTCTGCTGAAATCAACATCGAATCATACTCGATTACTTCTAGTTTGATTCTACATCACTATCTCTACAAGGTTCTCAGTGCTATTCAGAGTTATAGAATTCTTTGTAATATATTAGCGAGAAAAGGTGTGATTGTAGCCTTTGAAATCAATCAAGCAAGAAAAGGTGTGATTGTAGCCTTGGAAATCAATTGGGTGAACTTGTTGCCCCGGAAATCAAGTATCCCTACCTAGAGGATTGGTATTCTGGAGGGTGTACCTCGTAGCCTTGAAATCGAGGGTTGTAATTGTTGAATTGCTTTTGAAAGGAAATCCGTACTTAGTTGTACGGGACTAGATGTAGGGTAACTCCGAACCAGTATAAAATCCGGTGTGTTCTTTCCTTTACTGCTTTAAATTTATATTTGCATCTTTGTTTGATTCTGTGTTCATATCTGTGTCTAATTAGTATATACATTGTTAATAAAGTTAGATAAACTCAAAAAGATTAACAAATTTCTTAAAACACTATTCACCCCCCCTCTAGTGTTAATTCTAGCCTTAAGATCCTTAATCCGCATTTATCACAGTCCTGACTTAATTCATTAGTTAAGGAGGTCAGTTTTCCTCTTTAGGCTACATGTACCATTGAAGAATCATCTTGTGAAAAGACTTTTGGTTTCTACCTATGGCGTTACACCATTTGATCCGTTCTCAGGTCAAAAATAGTCTTTTGGATGCCACTTATGGCCTTATACCAACGATCTCATCACTAGTTCTTGTCATTTGTCATAAATAGACATTCAGATGCCATTGATGGTCTTACATCGAAGAACTCATCTTTTGTCATTAATAGACATTTAGATGCCACTTTTTGCCTCACACTAAAGCTCTTGCCATTTGTCGTAAATAGACATTCGGATGCCACTTATGACTTTACTCCGAAGTTCTCATCAATTGTTGTGAATAAACATTTGGATGCCACTTATGGCTTCACAATGAAGTTCTTACCATTTGTCGTGGGATAGCATTCAAATGCCACTTATGGCCTTACACAAAAGTCTTATCTTTAAAGGTTGTTGGTTGTCTTCAGTTAGCCTTTATCTTGGATTTCTTGTACCATTTTAATAAGTCTTCATATTCTAACTTATTACCCTCTATGGTCAGTTCATCCTTACAAAATTCTCAACCATCACTTTGGATGGTGGCTTCAAAAGTGTTATTAAAAATTCACTTATTTTAGTTAAAAATCTTAATATCACTAGCTATCACATGTTAAAATACAAAGCTAGCGCATGTTGACATATTTGTATCGCATATTAACATTACATAGCTATCACACGTCATAGTTTAAAGCTACCATAGATTGAGCTATAGCGTGCCAACCTACCGCATGCTAAGCTATCATAAGCCATATTCACAAGCTGTCAAAAATTGATCCCTAAAAGTTATCGTGGGCCACTAACTAAAGCGATCGAAGCTTCAGCTATCGTGTGCTAAGTTATCAAAGTTGAGGTTGAGGACTATAACACATCATCTTTTAAAAACTATTGTAGGTCAAAACCTACTGCATGTCAATTCCTATCACATGTCACAAGCTATCGATGGTTGAGCCTTTTATAGAAGCGATGGCAAGCCACATTCTAAAGCTTTCGAATGCTAAGTCTGTAAAGCTATCGAAAGTTTAACTCTAAAGTTAACAAGGGTCAAGGCTTATTAACTACCAAGGATTTAGTATTAGAGTTATCGAATATCTAGTTTTTATGCTATTGAAGGTCAAGACTTTTATAAGCTATTGCATGTTTAACTTTAGAGCTACTAATGGTAACAAATTAATGCTATCGAATGTCAAGTTTTCAGGCTACCACATGTTTAGTTTTTAAAGTTATTGCATGTTACAATGGTAAATTTGTAATTAAATGGAAAATAATATTTTTTTCTTAATAAAGTAATAACCTTTAACCTAATTTGGACACATATCATTTGTTCAATGGTTGATTTTATCTTGTAACAGTATTCTCTGAATGACGCCAAGAATAATGCCCCTTAATTAATTATTTCCTAAGTTAATTTCCTTTAATTAAGGTAATATCTTCTTTACCTATTAATTTATAACAATTCGAAAATTAGTGGGAAAATTCCCACACCTAAATTAAAAAATATCATCTTCTATCTTTAATAAAAAAAATTGATCAAAACATTTAGTTATCTTTATATTTTTTTAATATTAGTTTACAACCAAAATTTCCATTGTCCACTTAATAATTCATACTAAATTATTTCTTCATCCAATAATTTCAAAAATTAAAATTTGTACCTTTTTCAATATTAAAAACATCATATTAATTTACATGACATTTGGAGAATTTAAGTCATGGTTTACCCTAAAACATGACCAAAATTTTCATTTAAATCATTAAATACATACAAAATCATTTCTAATCATTAAAATATGTTGAACAATATTTAAAATAGCCAACGCATGTAGAATCCAAACCCAAACAGGTTTTGACGTAAATTAAAGAATGTTTTACTCACTTAGATTTGTCGAGCTTGATTAAATCATCTTTTTCTTCTCAGAGATGAAAGCTTTAATTTTTAGTTTTGATTTTATATCCCTTCTCCTAGCAATGGCGACCACCTAAGGTTGATGGGTTTTTTTTGTTTCGTTTTGAAAATGAAGTGAATGTAGAATAGGGAAGTGAATAGGTTAAAGGCTTATATGATAATGACTTTGGCATAGATTGAATCCTTTATTATCTAATCTCATTCATTAATTTCCCTTAAGACAAATATTCACCATTAACACATTTAAATTCATTGCCTTATACATATATGATTGAATCCTATTATAGTAGTTACTCTTATTCCATTAAAAACCTCTATTTAAAGTGTTCTATATTTATTCTCATGAAAACTAGTATATCCTCATTCTTAGTTGATGGTGTTAAAGGAAACAAAATTCAATCTAAAAATGGTCTTTGATAAGATGATCCTCTTTTAGCTTTACTTTATAATATGGCTGTTGAAGTTTTTTAAAAAATTAACTAGCATTAAATAAGAACATCTTTCTCAAATTTGGCGAAGATGTTACCACCAAAGGCATTTTTATTCTTCAATGCACTGAAGACACTCTCATGTTTTGTTCTCACTTACCCCCATCACATCACTTTGCTCAAACTAGTCTTATATATCTATGAAATCCTATCAGTTCTTGGTATTAATTTCCACAAAAGTTCAGTTTTAGTAATAAAGGATAATTCAAACATTGAAAATGAAGTGGCTAATACCTTAAAATATAACATCTTTCAGTACCCTATAAATTATTTTATCCTTATCAGACAGTTCAGACCTACAAAATAAGACTGGTACACTATTATTGGTAAGATCAACAAAAAATTGTCATACTATAAAGGCAATTGTCTATTGAGGGCTTGTAGAATATTGTTAATTACTTTGACTTTATTATCCATTCCTATATATTAGCTCTCCTATTATCGATTCCACAACTAGGTGACTAACAAAATAGATAAGGTTAGAAGGATCTCCTTTTGGAAGGGTGGAAAAGAACACTCTAACTTGAACATATTACTTTTATGTAAATGGATATGGAAACTTTTAGATGACAACAAAACAACATGGGAAGAAATTATATTAATCTCCTATTATAACGGCACTTATAATATGTACAAATTCTACAACAATCATATTACCTTCTTCTGAAAGGATGTCTCAAATCTTTTCTATGTATTTGAACTGGGCCTTAACTATGCCATTAATTATGGGTACAAAACTTCTTTTTTAGCATGATCCTTAGTCATGGCCAATTCCTTTTAAATAGGAACTCCCTAATATTTTCCTAGTCTCTAGTAATAGAAACGACCTTATAATTGATCCATTCCAGAGCATAAGAAAATGATAAATGGAATCTTATATTTACAAGTGGCTCAGTAGGAATTTCACTTATATAATTTCAAAATCAGCGTACAACTTTCTGAATTTATTTGGAATCAAACTAACAAATATTAAGCTCTTTGGAAAGTATGCACAACTTTTAAAGCCCAAATTCATATGTGGATTATAATATATTGTAAATTAACCACGACTAAAATGCAAAATTCCAAGTAGCAAGCAACAATACAAACTTTTGCTATTTCCATAGGTTATCCCTTGAAATTACTAAACATGTGTTTTATGAATGTCACTGTACCCAAAATATCACTAGTAAGTTAATCAATCCATTCAAACTCTGCCTAAGTCAGTAAATTCCAACACCATATGAATATTGGTCAAAATATAGATTCATTTATAGCTAGTCTTAAATAAGTCTTCGCAACACTATTTACACCATTACTGGTCGATGTTTATGGGACGAAAGAAATCAAGATACCTTTGATAATGCATATAGAAATGCCTCGTCACTATAATTTTTTACTGCTAGGCATATTTCTTTTCGGACAAGGTCAAGCAAAAGGAATCTTTAATGGAAGATTCAATTGGATCGGACAGTAAGCAATTTTCTAACATTTACGGACCCTCCAACCTAAGCTCAAGTCTGGGCCACCATTTGGTTTAAAGTGGATTGATACACAACATCTTCATTACCCATGTAAGACACATCGTTTGTACTACACATCATGGACTTACATCTATTCAGATATTGATTTCACTCTACTTCAGCTCTACTTGCATCGGCCGGTTCCCTTGTTTGTCCCATTGTTCTTGCTTTATTACAGGGAATAATTTTATTGTATTGGCTACTCTTTCAGCCATTCTGTGTTTTAGCACCTATGTCCTTGACTTATCATCACTCTAGCGATACCTCTACTTTATTTTTTTCAAGTACATTTGATATACATCACACAATTGTAATGCCAGCTACAAGGCCTATTGGTAGCTTTTTTCTTTATAATAATATATATAACTATGAGTGCTCTCATCATTTTAAGGATCATTCTATATAGAAAAGCATACCTATTGTTCAAACTTACTATACATACAACTTACCATATACTCCACATTCCATATACTTTACCTTTCCATATATTTCATTCCAAGCAACACTATATATACATCTTCAAGCCCATGTCGTCTTTCAAGCAACTAATGAGAGTTTCTACCTAAATTAGGGTAACAACTAAAAACTTTTATTCATCTAATTTAAGGCCCTTTAATTATATCGAGTGACTATTATAATTCCTCTTAGTATAGGATATCATAGAGTTTATTGTTACGGTTGTCATCTCTAATCTCTAGGTTTGGCTTTTTATCCTTTGTATTTGGTAAAATGAATAAAGAAAAGTTGTCGGGTTCTCTATGGACCTAGGTCAATTTGATCGAACCACGTTCAATTCTTGTCTCTATTTTCAATATATGTTTTTATATTGGCAATTGCATGTTTGTGTTTGTAGTTAGTGTTTAATTGGTAGGTTAGATCTTCTGCATAAAGTGATAAAAGAATTCATAATAATTCGATACCAGAGCTAGCTTGTATCAGATTAGGCATCAATGGTGCATTTTTGAGTAGTACTGGAGAGCTAATAACAATTATTCAATTATCATATTCGATTAAAAGGGAGATTTCATACTTGGAAAGTGAAAGATGGAGGTGGTATTAAATAACGAGAAGACTTCCAAAATAGTTTTCAAAGTCTAGATGCAGATGTATTATATGAGATGGAAGAGGAAGCGCCTACTACCATGTAATTAAGCCTATCAGATGAACTTCTTAAGAAGTTTTGTAGTATGAAAACAACAAAGGAATTATAGGAGGCACAATCCAATGCCTATCAAGATAAGTCACTTACCAACCATACCATTCTTTAGCAACCACTTTATTTCTTCAAGGTGAAGCATGGTACCGACCTTGTAGGTCACATAGATTCCCATACCATATTGGTTATGAATTTAACCGTAACAAAAGTTACATATGAAGCTCAAGCGGTGATGTGGTTATGTTCCTAGCCTAAGGAGTATACATCATTCGTAAATTCCCTAATTAAGGGCGTAGACAAATTAGCTTGATTGATGTGAAGGTTGGTCTTCATAATGTGGTGTTAAGAGGTAGATTAGGTAGCACTAATTTAGATAGTGATTTGGATGGTTTGTTTGTTCATAGAGGTAAGTAAAAGTAAGCCAAAATTTAAAGATGGAAGTAGAAATACATCTAGGTCTCAATCTAGGGTACCTAATAAGATTTCCTATTATTGTAAAAAGATGAAGTGATTGTTAAGTGTCCCAAGTTATAATAAAAGACCAACGGTGACCCAAGCAAGCTTTTGTATCTAAAGTGGTGACATTTGGGATAGAGAGAGACACCAATGCATTTACTACATTTGGCTCTTCTTCTAAGATCAATTTATGGGTTATTAATTCTAGCGCATCCTATAAATGACACTTGATAGGAACTTTTTTCTACTTAGCGTGAGGTTGATGGAGGAGAGGTGTAACGATCCGTATTCTACATATCGGAGGATCGTAGAATATTAACATTATTTTTATATAATATTATGCGATTTTATGACTTTGGAAAATGACTACTAAGGACATTTTCCATCCTTAATATTTTCATTAGACGATTTTGACCCTGAAAAATCTTATATGATCTCTAACTTTTGTTAGGAGCCGAATTGGGGTCTAAAACCACTTCCATTAGATCGGGATGATGATTTCCCTTTCCTTAGAGTGGTCATAGTAGTAAAAAAGATTTACTGTTAGGGAGATATGGTTGTTTGAAGTTTTACTTGATTTAGGACTACTTAATGGGTAATTGGTGAGTTAATGGTTAGGCCCAAAGCTCATTTCAGGATTAGAATGGGGATGGGGCTGACGAGACTTCTCTCCATCATTTCACACTTCCTAATAATAGAGAGAAACCTCCATTAACTATCTTTTAGCCAAAAAGTTACCATAATCCCTACTTTAATTTGCCAAAGCCTATCATTAGAGGAAGATTAGCGATATTAGCACTTTGGATTGAAGATTTGGTGTTGGAGATCACTTGGAGCTACTGTGGATTCTTGGATTCCATGCCTTCTTGAGTTGCTTAGCATTAGGTGAGTGGTTTTAAGCCTCTACTCACTAATTAGCCACTATATGATGTTTGATGATATTTTAAAGCAATTTTTAAAGTCTAAAATAAGTTTTAAAACTTTTTAAATCAAACATATGTAAATTTCAAACGATTTGGAAATGAGTTGTAAAATTAGTGTTCTTATGTATCACGTTTGTTCTTATGGTTCTACCTTTAGATTTAGACTTCATTTTGATACGTATGGATGAATGCTTGTTAGGATATTATATGTGATGATTGCTTGAATATGTGATACTTTTTCGGTTGAAAACGCCGATCGAATGGTGACTCGGCTTTACGAAAAAGTTATGGATCAGTATGGATTGATCAGTGATTATCCATGGAGATGACTTGACCCAAACTTGGTGCGATCGATATGGGGCAACAAGTAAGGCCTTATAAGACTACGTTCAAAGTTTCAAGTCATTTGGAGTTTGTTCGCTCGAGTTATGGAGGATTGGTGGTCATTTGGGTGCTCTTGATCGGTGGAAGGTTACTTCGAGGCATGCTCAA
This sequence comes from Allium fistulosum, assembly GCA_030737815.1. Lineage (NCBI taxonomy): Eukaryota > Viridiplantae > Streptophyta > Magnoliopsida > Asparagales > Amaryllidaceae > Allium > Allium fistulosum. Next base: position 897,335,906 of record CM060902.1, read on the forward strand.
TTCATAGGATGGATCACTTTGAGTTATAGGGTGGAGTTCTTTAAGTCGATCGCTAGCTTGCATAGATCGCTCACATAAAGAGATGGGTGAGAATTCTAAGGCATAGGTTGGTAGTACCTTTGGATCAGTAGTAGTCTATGGGGTTACTAAGTTCGTGCTAGATGTTGGTTCATTAAAGAAAAATGGAAGATTTTACCAAGTGTTGGATCAGTGGCCATGGTTCTATACCGATTCATATGGCATAGATCAGAGAAGGTAATGGATCGGTGAAGGGAAGTCTCACATGATGGAGCCTGACTTAGCCGTGTTAAGTGTTGGATCGAGATAGGCATGGATCAGTGGCAATGGTTCAGGTCTTATGGATCAGTGGTGATGGTACATCCTAGAGGAGTTGGATCATATTCCTCTTATGCTTGCTTGGAGACGATAGTGTTTGCTTTGAGAGTTAAGTGCGTGTTCACTCAAACTCATAACAAACCAAACACTTAGCCAAATATGGCCAAGTGTTGGGTCAGTACCAAACCATAGGGTTCGGTGGAGATTTTAGCGATGACGATGATAATTACATGATTGGAAGTGATGGCTTTAACAACGGATAGTCGTACTTCAAGACATAGAGCAGAGGACTATGAGTCGGACCAAGGGGACTATTGGAGGAAGGTTATTGTACGTATGACGATATTCTACGACTAATGATGATTGTAGAGAGTAGTCCCAACCACGACAAATTCATGATGGGAGTAGTAAGATTAGTTCTACGGTGATCTTTTCTATAGATGACGTGTGCAAAAAGATTGTTCAAACTCAAGGGTTCGAAAAGTACTCGTAAAGCAAGGGCAATATAGGATACCCATTCAGACCATGATAGGTCCTTATCTTCATAACGGGCGATCCGATCTCCATGATGGGCGATCTTTACCTTGGATCAGCCATGATGGGCGATCTAATTCCTGGCCTATTTTGTGCCATGGATTCGAGTATTGAGGAACTAGGACGTTGAATAGTCTTTGATCATGATGGGCCATTCGAGTTATCACATCCAATGCACTGCGTGAGTGAACATGAGGATGGATGCTATGTTTGCTTTGATTGCTTAACACCTTAGGGATATCACATGATGCTGATGTTGTCGATATAGACACTTAGACACCCTTAGTACCTTGATGTATAGTACACCCATGATGATTATGATGTAGAGTAACGTATATCTTGTGTATGTGCTAACTCCGAGGATGTAAGGATAGGTCAGGTATGATTTTCCATACCATTTGTCCTATTATAGTAGTTTATTAGTATGTAGAGATTTTCTACTTCTCACACCAGATTGTTGTCTGGCTCGAAGTTTTATGCTTTACTTCCTATTACTCTGGGTACTCTTAAATGAAAAGATTAGGGATATCAAGTTTGGTAAGCACGTGGTGCTGGATAGAGGACGAGCAAGAGATTACACTCTTATATCACTGCATTTACTCAGTATGATTTGCTATTTCGCTACACAGCACTATGGAGCTTGCTAGTGCCTTTATTATTTAGAGACAGTTGGTCTATGAGTTATTATTTGATGTATAACTCTATCATTTTTTATGTATATTGTATGAATCTATTTACTTTGATTTCTGTGATTCATTTAGTTATTACTATCTTGCCTATTTTATATCTCAGATGTTTATTATTATATTTTATTCGATGCGCTCTGAGATATATGACAGATTCTGTGATGTTTATTTACCTTACAACCTTCACGGTTATCCTACGTCAGCCGGGCACTGTTGCAGCACACTATACATGTATTATTAGGCGCCTGTAGTGTACAACGGTCGTCATAAAAGGTTTGATGGGTAATGATGATGCATACATTAGGTGTTGGTAGCGTAAGGATTAGAATGTTCGATGGTGTTGTTAAGATGATATCTGATGTTAGGCATGTCCCTAATTCGTGGAGAAGCTTGATTTTAGTTAGGGATTTGAGTAAGTTTGGCTTATGGATTGTTGATGTGCACGTAAATGTGCATATATATACATTCATATTTTATCTTTTTTTATTTAAATAAATATCATATTTGGGCATTTTAACATGTTTAAAACCAAAATTCAATTAATTTCAAATCATCATATATTCATCTTCATTCAGGGGCAAAACGGTCATTTTTGTGCACGTGTTATTTGAGAATTTTTACTTGGACAATTTTTATTATTTTTATTGCATATTTTGATGCATATGGAAGAGGGATTCATGATGATATATTCATGCACAAGGAAATACAAAGGAATGAAGAGGAAATAATTCAAGTTCAAGATCATGGAGGACCCCACCCACTTACCTAAATGTACAATTAGAAGCTAATGGACAACTAAGTGGAGGTTAAAGCTTCATGCACTTTTAATGAGGGATTAATTAGTGGCTAATGGTTACTTGGTGGCCACACTTCCTAAAGGGCATTTTGGGAAGCACCCTAAAAATGGAATTAGGGTTTTATGCATGTTTAAATAGCCCTCTTGTGTACATGTAAACATCATCTACTCTTTCATTTTTACTTAGGAAATTAAGAGATCAAATTGTAATCTCAATGTTACATGAAATAAAAATGGCTTCCAAGCGTCTTTTTCCTCCCTTTTCTACATGATTTTCTTTTTTTTTATGTTAACGCTTTTATTTATGATCTTTTCTTTACTTTGTTAGTAGAATAGTTTTACATTCATGCAAGTAGTATAGCTTAATTTCTTTTGTTGTAAGTAGTGTAATTACATTCTCTTCTTTGCTATTTTTCTATTTTTCTTCTCTTTTTAATGTTGAAATTTACTTGTGTTGCTTCAATGCCACAAATGAGTAGCTAAACCCTTCAATTTATGGGTAATGAAGCTCTCAAATATTATGTAATTTCAACATTTTATGATTTATGATCTCATTTGGTTTATGCTTCATGAAGTGAGTTTTGATGCAAGTTTATACAAGTGGGTATGATAGCTTATATTGCTTATGCAAATGAGCTATTCTTATTCAACATAAACACAATTTGCATCATCGTTTGCTAATCCATTTTTGATTGTGAAATTAAAGTAAAAAGGAAATTTGATGATCTATATTACTAGTTACAATGGTAAATAGATCATACTTAAAATTACTTTTGCTTTGGCTTCATTTTCATGAGAATTATAAGTGGGTTATTTGTTGTATTATAGTTTGATGGTTTGAGTTATGTTAATTAATAACATAAAAATACCATACTTATGATAAATACAACAATATTTCACTTAATATCAAGGCTAGAGATCACAAATTGTTTGTTTGTTGATTTACAAAAAGATGAGAGTGGATTTGCCTCTAAATTGTTCTCTCGTTCAATAGTTTTTAAATCAAATTTTAATTCTAGTTTTAGCTTCGTTTATTTCTAGTCAACAATTTCTCCTTCATTTGGTCTAATTTGATTGCATACATTTTTTAAACTCTAACAATTCCCTGCGAATCGACCCGTATTCGCCACGTACTACAAAATGTACGCCGTGCGCTTGCGGTAAATTTATTTCCAAAAAAATTGGCATTTTTCTAATCGATAGAACATATGCCGATTAACAAGTTTTTGGCGCCGTTGCCGGGGAATTGCTTTGATTTTTAATTTTCTATTCTTCGAATTATTATTTTTTGATTTTTGTGTGATTTTATTTTGTGTGTGTTTGCTTATTAAAAAAATATAGATTGTGTGTTTGTTTAGTTTTTGTGTGCATTTGTTTCTGTTCTTGTTTGTTTTGCATTTTCGTTTGCATTTCCATATAAATATATATATATATATATAATACATACACAATTTCATTTCAACAAACAATATTTTATTGCATTGCATTTAAATTTTCATCCTTTTTATTTTTATTTACATTTACAAAACAGTGCACTACACATTTAACCTTCTCTATTTACTGTTCACTACTACTGTCTTTTGCATACATTTGAAAAAACTGTTTCATTACAGTTCACTGTTTCAGTGCACGTTTCAGTGCACATTTTGTTACTGCTTCAAACATCCATCACTGCCCTTCACAACTCACAATCACCTCTTTCATTTACAAACTACTGTTGCTTCACTCCAAAACTACCACTGACCTTCAAACAAACCATCATATCCTCTGCCTTGTTCCACACATCAAACTCTACTGCTTTCATATCAAATTCTACAACCTTCTTCAAAATAGCAACTTTTGCTCCTCACATTCAATTGCCCTCACATTTACCTGCCTGTCGCGACCATCAAAACCACCTCCAGAAAACCCTTAACCACTCCATCACATCCATCAATTCGCCAACACCACAATTACTCGATAACCCCTTCAACTTCCCACTACAACTTCCCTCTGCATCATAAACACTGACCCAAAACAACACCAAAAACTGCCTCAACCTTGCCTCCGACATCAACACTCACCATCCACATTTGGCAATCTCCATCATCGCATACATCACTGTGCTGCTTCAACAAACCTCAGTGCCTCTCCCCCAAAACCACTCTGCCTTTTACACAACATTCACCATCAACAGCCCTCATCAACTACATCTTTTGCCAATCAAACTCCACCTAACTTCAATTCTCTGCCAACCTGCACATCAGGGCACTTCATCCCCTCCCTGCCATTCACTTAACGACTACAACTGCTCAATATTACTTCCAAACCCAATTTTCCAACTTACTGTCCAAACTTCTCCTTGATCACAAACCACCATCAAATTGATGTTCATTCTTTGCCTCATAGCAAACAAATCATTCACATCAACAAGCTACTCAAACAGCAACTCCACAAAACAAGACAGCTCCTCCACAACCCAGCCACTTGAAAGCATTGTTTCTCCCTGACAAGCCCTGTACATCTCACTGCTTTGCCATCATACTCACAAAACAGCTTCTCACTACCCTATACACCAACCACATACATCTGCATCTCACTGTCTACCAAGCACATCTTCATTCTTTCACTAATACTTCATTTCCACAACCTTCATTTTCACTGTTTTGTCTGAACCACTTCGACCACATTCACCTACCTTGTACATCACTCCAATGTTTTGAAGACCGAACCGTATATCAAACCGTGATGATCCAAGGTCGAAGGTTTTGACGGTCCAACCGGTTGAACCGTTAAAACCGCGCTGATTGAAAGTAGAATCATACATATAAATTATGTTTTTTAAGTTCATATATTTGCAGTACTTATTTATTTATGTTAAATAGATAAATATACTGCATTTATATATTTTAGTTAAAGTTGTTAAACAAAGACAGAGTAAATATATTTATCCCATTTTATATTGTTTTGCTCTATAAGTCCCACATCGTTGGAAAGTATAAGTATCATTCTACTTTAATTCTATAAATATATGGTCCTATCTTAGTCCTGACCAAGTTTGCCTTAGACTATCAACGTATGAATCTGGGTCAGACCATTTGCCTAGAACTTGAAGGCCTTACACAGTTAAAACTGGACTTCACTGATATTGGACTTTTGGATTTTGCGGTTCAAAAGCTTTAAGCACGGTCCAATTGAGCTTCGGACTGGATTGCTTCTCGGCCCATGGTTTTAAGGGTTGGGCCGGCGGTTCGGTCCGGTCTTCAAAACACTGCATCACTCTACGCTACTGTCAAAACCACACTGTCTCCCCTGTTCACTAAGCCACTGTCCTACCCTCACCACTGTCACAATTCTCCATCCACTACCCACAGCAGTCAACATACAAACCATCCACCCACCTAATTGCCTACACATTGAAATTCCTCCATCACCTTCAACTTATTCAAAAACACCATTCAAACACTTCTGTAACTCCTCAAACACCCACTATCCAAAAAAAAACTTCCCTTCTCTCAGTCAAACGACCACCACAATAGTGTTTCTTCCTCCATCACACCTCTGACCACTTACATAACACTTCTGACCTACAACTATGCATACCAACATCAGCGACTATAGTCGTGCCTCTCTACCATTCAACACCCCTGCCTTCCATCCCCTATCAACCACCTCTGTCATCAGTGTAACTCATCACATCACACCGCAACCCCAGCAAACCACGACCGCGACATCAAACGTAGATGAAATTTGAAACTGTAATTTCGGTTTCGACAACGTGATTTTGGTTTTGAGGGGATCGTGGAAATCAATTTTTGTTCCGAGCAATCGACTTCTTTTGATTTAATTTTTTGAGCGATAAATTTCGTTCGATCTAATTTGTTTTCAGATAGTTGGTTTTCTTCTGCATGTTGTTAATATTTGGTTTGGGCCAGGCTCCGTTGTTTTGTGAATATTGTTTTGAAATTTGCTTTGAGAATTTGTCTTAAATTGGGTTGTTTTTATTTTGTTTTGTTTTATTCAAAAAAAAATTATACTTTTTTTTAAGTAAAACTTCACTTTTCAATTTTATTTACTTTTAAAAAAAAGTCTATTCAAAAAAAATGATGCTCAGATTGTTTTGTTTCCTTTTAGTTTTGCTTTGATCTATCCTTCAACAAAAAATTGCTTTGTTTTAGATTGTTTTAAGTCCATCCTTTAATATATTCTTTTCTACTAAAAACAAAAAAAATAGATTTTGTTTGCCTTGGTTTTCTTTTTCCTTTTGTTTGTTTTGGTTTGTCTTAGTGAAAATTTGTTTAGCTTTTGTTTTCGTTCTATCTTAACAAAAAAACAAATTTCAAATATATAAAACAAATTTCATTTGTTTTGTTTGGTCTTCCTTTGAATATATAAAACAACAATTTGTATTTATTTTCGTTCACTCCTTTTCAGGTTGCCAAAGCAGATTAAACGGAAGAACTACTTGCCCAAAAATAATTGCTGCTTGCTTATAAAAAAATTACCACTAAAAAAATAATTGCTAATAATCTGCATGCTCTAGTATTGTGCTTTCATCTCTAGTGCATTGTTGGTTGCTTGCATTTGCATTTATATATACAAAAAAAATTCAAGACCCAAAAACAAAAACAAACTTCATTTTAGTTGCATTGTAAATTCACGTTTAATTTTTATTTTGCATTCATCTCATCTTATTTTCTTTTCTAAGGGCAATACCACAATTCACATAAGGTGAGAGATTTCATCACCTTTTCCTTAGCCCACAAACGCATTTCATCATAGAATTGGACTAATAATAAAGGTTAGACATTCGACTTAAGGGTGTCACGAGCTCATCTAGGGCTTAATTGTATCTTCACAATTGTTTTCTTTGAACAATTTTATTTCTTGGTGTCTAGGCTACGACAGAGTAATAACCAGTTATAAAAATTACGGTGATACATAAATATTATACTGGTTGTTCCTCTGATGGTACTTAAACATTCTGTTGCATTGCTACGGTGATTCGGGGTGCACCGATAACTCATGCCCGTTACCTGGCTGAGAAATATTTTTGTTGAATTAAGACAAAGTGTGATTATACAATTTTGGGTTAGGAGCTACTAAGGACAAAAAACTGTAATTAAGTCCTTTACATTCATTTAGTTGCATTAGTTCATGCATATTTAAAAAAACAAAAAAAAATCCAAAAAATCCAAAATCCAAAAAAAAAATTGTAAATTTTTCTTAACTTAGTTTTTAATTCAAAAAAAAGAAAAAAAAAGGCTTCTTTTTTCTTTCCTTTGAAAATTTTCAATCGAAAACAAAAATCGAAAAAAAAATAATATAAAACCTTTTCAAAAAGAAAAAAAAAATTAAAATTCAAAAACAAAAAAAAATTAAAATTCAAAAAAGAAAACAAAAATCAAATTTCCATTTTCTAAAAAAAATCCTTTTGGTAAATATTTGAAAATTCAACAACAACAAAAAATTACAAAAACAAAAACATATAAAAAATTTGAAAAACCAAAAACAAAACAAAAATCAAACTTCTCTTCTGAAAATAAATCTCACTTGGTAAATATTTTTCTTCCTCTAAAAAAAGAAAACAAAAACAATTTTTCACTTCATTTTACAAATCTTCTTTCTCTTCTCAACTTTCACTTGTGCATGAGTACTTGGACTCGTGACACAACAACAAATCGTTGGACTCGCGACCCTTCTACTAATCGTTTAACTCGAACAAACGATCCTCCCGAAATGGCGAACGAAAACGCCCCTCGAACTCTTATGGATAGAATCTTTCCTGATAGAGTTTCTATCTTGCATCACGTTACCCGCCCCTACTGGTAACCATTTCGAAATTCACTCAAACCATATTGCCACTTTTCCGAAATTTGGCAATTTTGAGCTCGATGACCCATACATTTTCTTGACTAAATTCGAACAAGTTTGCGCAACCATTAAACTCCAACAAATTTTCGATGACGGAATTAAACTTTGATTAATCCCATTCGCTCTTACGGATTATGCTGAAAAATGGTTGTACAGCTTACCATCGAACTCGATTAAAACTTGGGAAGAATTTGTAAAAGCTTTCTTAAAAAAGTTTTACCCCTTGGAAAAAACGAGTAGAATCTGAAACGAAATTGTAAATTTTCATCAATTCAAGGGAGAACCATTTGGAAAATATTTTGAAAGATTCAAAGAGCTTTTGATAAAATATCCACACCATAACTTCGAAAAATGGATGATTTGCCAAATTTTATACGATGGACTCGAAAATAGTTCACGTACCATGCTCGAACCAATGTGCCAAGGAAACTTTCTTGCCCAACATCACGAAGATGCTTGGCAATTTCTTGAAAACCTCGCCGAAAAATCATCCCAATGGGAACATTTAAATAAAAAATCAATCTACTCACGATCGAGTGCACACTCGATAGGATCTTGTGTTGCTTTGGAAGCTAAGATCGACGCAATGATTAAAAAATTTGATAACATTTTCTCATCGAATCAAATGAACCAAGCTTCCCAACCGATGTGTTATAAATGCAACGATCCTAATCATATAGCCGATCAGTATCCCAATTCTGTCGAACAAATCAATGCTTTCAATAAAGCCAAAAACGACCCGTTTTCTCCAACGTACAACCCTGGTTGGAGAAATCATCCGAATTTTGCGTGGAACCAAAACAATCCCAACACGAATATGATTCGTCCCAATTTTCAAGCATTTCCGAATAATGCTTCGAATCCTCCCTTTCAACCCAACAATTTTCAACCAAACTTTGCAGGTCCGTCTCATAATCAACCGCAACAATCAAATTTTCAACCAAATTCGGCTCATCCTTCCCAAGACGATAAATGTTTAACTTCTCTTGAGAAAACTCTTGAAAGTTGGCTAAAGCAACTACTCTAAGCCTTCAATCAAACAACAATTTGCAAAATTTATTGACTTCATATATGCAAAACACAAACCAATCGATTGCAAAACTCGAAATGCAAATGAGTCAATTAGCCACATTTGTAAGTGAATGCGAATGAGGAACATTCCCAAGCCAGCCCCTTCCAAATCCCAGAAATCAAAACGCAAATTCAAATCAAGCCCATGTTGTTCAAGATAGCAACGTCACCCAATTGAATGCTATCACAACTCTTCGTTAAACAAATCGATAATCAAGTTGTTAATCCAAACGATTTACCGGAAACTTCTCTCGATACTTCTAAAACAACGAATGAATCTGAGCAGAACGTGGAGCCAAACGTTGAATCGAATGCCAATCAAAACTCTTCTTCTTCTACTCGATTATTTTCGCCTACCGAGTATCGTGTCCCATTTCCACATCGTCTTTGACCAAAGTAAAATTCAGACCAAATGGAAAAGATGTTGGTAATTTTTAAACAAGTCAAAGTTAACATTCCGCTTCTTGACATTGTTCAACAAGTTCCCACTTACGCGAAATTTCTTAAGGACTTGTGCACCTAAAAACGACACACTCAAGTGCCCAAAAAAGTCTTCTTAGCCGCCAGTTTGAGTGAAGTCTTGTCCCAATCCATGCCTGTCAAATACAAAGATCCTGGCTGCCTACGATTTCGTGTACAATTGGAGATAAAACGATTAACAAATGTTTGATAGACTTAGGTGTGAGTGTCAACTTGATTCCATACTCCATGTACGAACAATTAGGCTTAGGTGAGCTTAAACCTACAAAAGTAACACTTTAATTCGCCGATCGTTCCATTAAGAAGCCCGTGGGATAAATCGAGGATGTGCTCATTCGAGTAGGGCAATTCATATTCCTCGTTGATTTTATTGTTATCGAAACACAACCTGTGTCAAATCCCGCAAGTCAAATTCCACTGATTTTAGGCCGACCATTCTTAGCTACCTCGAACGCCTTAATCAATTGTCGTAACGGATCGATGAAAATTTATTTTGGAAACATGACTTTGGATCTCAACATTTTCAATCTTGAAAGCCAATCGAACGAAACTCATGACCAAACGTTGGAAGTTAGTGCCATTCACGAAAATTTTGGAAACGAAACACTTGATCTTAACGATGAACGCGAGGCCGAGTACGAAAAATTGTTTCACAAAATTCCCAACGAGATTGAATACACTCTTCCCTTTGAATCGCTTCAAGTTGAGTCCGAATCTCAACCCAAATCTTTGATCGAAAAACTCCCGAAGTTAGACCTCAAACCACTTCTCGATCACCTTAAGTACGCATACTTAGGTGAAAACAAAACTTGTCTTGTCATCATTTCTAACAATATTTCTCTTGACCAAGAAGCTTCTCTTCTCTCTATTCTTTCGAAAAATAAGGAAGCGTTTGGATGGTCGATTTCCGATATAAAGGGAATTAGTCCCGCTCTTGTTCAACATCGCATTCATTTAATCGACGATGCCAAGCCTGTTCGTGATGCACAACGAAGGCTTAATCCAAAAATGAAAGATACGGTGCGTGATGAAATTCTTAAACTTCTCGACCACGGAATCATTTACCCAATCTCCGATAGTTCATGGGTTAGCCCAATTCACGTTGTACCAAAAAAGTCTAGGCTAACCGTTGTCAAGAACGATTCAAATGAGCTTATTCCAACTCGTACTCAAACGGTTTGGCGTGTTTGCATTGACTATCGAAAACTAAATGCCGCAATACGTAAAGATCACTTTCCTCTTCCTTTCATTGACCAAATGCTCGAATGTTTAGCCGGCCACGAATTTTACTGCTTACTTGATGGTTATTCCGGCTATAACCAAATTCCAATCGCTCCCGAAGATCAAGAGAAAACGACTTTCATGAGTCCATTCGGTACCTTTGCTTATCGACGTATGCCATTCGGACTTTGCACGCTCCTGCGACTTTCCAACGATGCATGGTTGGCATCTTTTCTGACATGATTGAAAGCTTTCTAGAAGTTTTTATGGACGATTTCTTTATCTTTGGCGATTCTTTTTCCAATGTTTACATCATCTCGAGTTGGTTCTAAATCGATGTAAAGAAAAACATTTGACTTTGAATTGGGAAAAATGCCACTTTATGGTCAAACAAGGCATAGTCCTTGGACATATCATCTCAAATAAAGGCATCAAGGTAGACAAAGCGAAAATCGATGTCATTGCTAATCTACCCATTCCCAAATCTGTTAAGGACATTTGATCATTTCTAGGACATGCTTGCTTTTACCGACGCTTTGTGAAAGACTTTAGTAAAATCGCTCGTCCTTCGACGACTCTTCTCGGAAAAGACGTTCCATTCGATTTCAACTCTGATTGTATCTCTTCTTTTGAACGTCTTAAGAACGAACTCATTTTTGCTTCAATCATTTGCGCACCCAATTGGGATCTTCCTTTCGAAATCATGTGTGATGCTTCGAAATTTGCTGTTGGTGTTGTCTTAGGACAACGCATCAACAAGATCCTTCACGTCATTTACTATGCGAGTATGACTTTGAACGATGCTCAACTCAACTACACAGCAACCGAAAAAGAGCTTCTAGCTGTCGTTTCTGCGCTTGAAAAGTTTTGACCTTACTTGATAGGTTCACACATTACTGTGTATACGGACCACTCTGCGCTTCGTTATCTCTTCGCTAAAAAGGATGCTAAATCTTGTTTGATTCGTTGGATCCTTTTACTTCAAGAATTTGACCTTACAATTAAAGACAAAAAAGGATCCGACAACGTCATAGCCGATCACTTATCTCGTCTTCCGAACGCACCATCTTTTTTGTCGATCAATGAAAACTTCCCCGATGAACAACTTCTTTCATTCCCTATCGATCCATGGTACGCTGATATAGTGAACTACTTAGTCACTAAAGAAACTCCCTCATCTTGGTCTAAACAGGACAAATACAAATTCATGTCCCAAGTGAAATATTTCTATTGGGACGATCCATACTTGTTCAAATATTGTCCCAACCAAATCATCCGACGTTGCATTCTGGATAATGAGATCAGGAGTGTTCTTTCGTTTTGCCGCGATCAAGCCTGTGGTGGACATTTCGGTCCTCGGAAAACTGCGAAAAAGGTGCTACAGTGTGGTTTCTATTGGCCTCCTCTTTTCAAAGACTCGTTTGAATTTTGTAAAACTTGCGATCAATGTTAAATGCTTGGACGAATTTCTCGACAAGATATGATGCCTCTAAACCCCATTCTTATGATCGAAATCTTTGATGTATGGGGTATCGACTTTATGGGACCTTTTTCCAATTCTTTTGGAAACTTTTATATCTTCCTCGCTGTCGATTAGGTTTCAAAATGGGTCAAATCCGTTCCTTGCAAAACGAACGACCATAGAATTGTTGTGAAATTTCTCAAAGAAAACATCTTTTTGAGGTTCGGCACACCTCACATAATAATTAGTGATAACGGGACCCATTTTTGCAATCGATCTTTTGAAACCTTAATGAAAAAATACTTGATAACCCATAAGTTATCCACTCTATATCATCCTCAGACTTGCGGCCAAGTTGAAGTTTCAAATCGACAAATAAAACAAATCTTGGAGAAAACTATCAATAAAAAATCGAAAAGATTGGTCTCAGAAATTAACCGACGCACTTTAGGCTTACCGTACTGCTTTTAAAACTAACCTTGGGATGTCCCTATTTCGTTTAGTTTACGGTAAAGCTTGCCATTTACCCGTTGAAATCGAACACAGAGCGCTATGGGCAATTAAGAACTTAAACTTTGATCTTGAGAAAGCTGGCGAAAACCGAAAACTACAACTCAACGAACTAGAAGAACTTAGGAACGACGCGTATGAAAACGAGAAAATTTACAAAGAAAGAACCAAAGTTTTTCATGACAAGTCAATCCTAAGGAAAACGTTTTCGCCTAACCAAAAAGTTCTTTTATATGACTCAAGATTTCGTTTATTCTGTGGGAAACTTAAATCGAGATGGACCGGACCATTTGTGGTACGAATTGTTTTTCCACATGGTGCCGTAGAAATAGAAAAACCCCAGGGATGGATCGGTTTTCAAAGTCAACGGTCATCGTCTGAAACCCTTCTTGGAATTGCCAAATAACCAAGAGGAGGAGCTTATGATCCTTCATGAGCCAAGCTACGTCTAGTAAGAATTTTAACCCTCTTTTGTAAATATGTATAAAGCTTTCCCCGTTACACTCATTATATCATGCATTGACTGTGGGGACACAATCAAATTAAGTATGGGGGGAAGTCTCATTTTCATTTTTCTTTAGTTTCATGGCATTTTTGAATCTTCATTTTTCTTTTAACTTAAAAAAAATCTCAAAATTTCAAAATCTCAAAAACATTTTCTTTTTAGCATTTTGATTTGTTTTTTGAGGAAACACTATGGGATAAGTATAAGTTTTGGTTAATAAATTGAAATTTTTGAAAATTTGTTTGTCTTAACAAAAATAAAAATGAAGTTTGATTACAAATAACAATGGTTTAACTAGTATATAGGAAGGTTCATATGTGTTAATTATGAAGTATGTTCTAATTGAAAATCTTTGTTTAAAAAAATGGTAAACTTAAAATAAAGGATATAACATTTTTATTTTCTAAGTTAAATGGTGCTAAGATGATTTTGCAAAACACTCTCTTTCTAAAAAAAACATTTGTGTATGTGTGTGTGTGTGTGTGTGTATTTAACACCTAGAGTCATGTGTTCACACTCGTGTGTTCACTCGCCATGCTCTGTACCCTTCTCACGTAAGCCCGAAAGGCAGTGCATGATCGGTATATCTGGCCTCAGTTTATTTAAGTTAGGTGTATATAGATAAATATTCTTTTTAATAACACCTACAGTCGATAAGTGTTCACACTTGTGTGTTCACTCGCCACGCTCTGTATTCCACACACATCAGTCCGCAAGGCAGTGCACGGGTAATATATCTGGCCTCTGTTTACCTGAGTTAGGCATATGTAAATATTGTTAATATCAATAAAATTTTCAAATAAGAGAGAGTAAGCAATTGAAATCCGAGCACTATTTTTTATTTGATTTAACTTGTTATTGAAAAGAAATGAAAATACCACTTTAATAAACTTTGATAATCAACTAAGGATCCATTTCCTAGTTACACTTTGTTATCAACCGAAACAACGAGTTAAACTATTGTCTATTTGCTATGATAATTTGATTTTTGTTGGAAATTTTGACAAGTAAATGACTTAAATTTTCAAGACAATGACCAAAACCTATATTTAACTTATGAGTGTCGAATTGAAAGTGAATCCTTCATTTGTAAATATTTTCAAAAACTTGCATTCATCCCATTGTAAATAAATCGTGCACTTTGTAAATATTTTCACTTTGCATTTGGACTTTGTGGGTAGTATCCGCTGAAAACCCTCACGAGACAACACTCGTCCTACGGGGGACACCCAGAGGTTTAACGGCTTGTTGCATATGCTTAATGCAATCTGCTCCCTACGAAAATGGATTTATCTTAGTTTTCCTTTATTCGAGGATGAATAAAAAGATAAGTGTGGGGGTATTTGATGTGCACGTAAATGTGCTTATATATACATCCATATTTTATCTCTTTTTATTTAAATAAATATCATATTTGAGCATTTTAACATGTTTAAAACCAAAATTCAATTAATTTCAAATCATCATATATTCATCTTCATTCAGGGGAAAAACAGTCATTTTTGTGCATGTGTCATTTGAGAATTTTTACTTGGACAATTTTTATTATTTTTATTGCATATTTTGATGCATATGGAAGAGGGATTCATGATGATATATGCATGCACAAGGAAATACAAAGGAATGAAGAGGAAATAATTCAAGTTCAAGATCATGGAGGACCCCACCCACTTACCTAAATGTACAATTAGAAGCTAATGGACAACTAAGTGGAGGTTAAAGCTTCATGCACTTTTAATGAGGGATTAATTAGTGGCTAATGGTTACTTGGTGGCCACACTTCCTAAAGGGCATTTTGGGAAGCACCCTAAAAATGGAATTAGGGTTTTATGCATGTTTAAATAGCCCTCTTGTGTACATGTAAACATCATCTACTCTTTCATTTTTACTTAGGAAATTAAGAGATCAAATTGTAAGCTCAATGTTACATGAAATAAAAATGGCTTCCAAGCGTCTTTTTCCTCTCTTTTCTACATGATTTTCTTTGATTTTATGTTAACGCTTTTATTTATGATCTTTTCTTTTCTTTGTTATTAGAATAGTTTTACATTCATGCAAGTAGTATAGCTTAATTTTTTTTGTTGTAAGTAGTGTAATTACATTCTCTTCTTTGCTATTTTTCTATTTTTCTTCTCTTTTTAATGTTGAAATTTACTTGTGTTGCTTCAATGCCACAAATGATTAGCTAAACCCTTCAATTTAGGGGTAATGAAGCTCTCAAATATTATGTAATTTCAACATTTTATGATTTATGGTCTCATTTAGTTTATGCTTCATGAAGTGAGTTTTGATGCAAGTTTATACAAGTGGGTTTGATAGCTTATATTGCTTATGCAAATGAGCTATTCTTATTCAACATAAACACAATTTGCATCATCGTTTGCTAATCCATTTTTGATTGTGAAATTAAAGTAAAAAGGAAATTTGATGATCTATATTACTAGTTACAATAGTAAATAGATCATACTTAAAATAGCTTTTGCTTTGGATTCATTTTCATGAGAATTATAAGTGGGTTATTTGTTGTATTATAGTTTGATGGTTTGAGTTATGTTAATTAATAACATAAACAAACCATACTTATGATAAATACAACAATATTTCACTTAATATCAAGGCTAGAGATCACAAATTTTTTGTTTTTTGATTTACAAAAAGATGAGAGTGGATTTGTCTCTAAATTGTTCTCTAGTTCAATAGTTTTTAAATCAAATTTTAATTCTAGTTTTAGCTTCATTTTATTTCTAGTCAACAATTTCTCCTCCATTTGTTCTAATTTGATTGAATAGATTTTTTAAACTCTAACAATTCCCTACGGATCGATCCGTATTCGCCACGTACTACAAAGTGTACGCCGTGCGCTTGCGGTAATTTTATTTCAAAAAAATTCGGCATTTTTCTAGTCGATAGAACATTTACTGATTAACAAAGCTATGAAAGCTAGCATTCCAAGTTTCAGGATAAACGAAGTTCGTATGCTCAGGTTTAATCAAGAATCATATAGAAGACCTCATTTCGTATCCATCAGAGTCCACCCTTCTCCGTATCCATCAAAAACTATCCATATGCTTACTTCGTATCCATCATATTTGTATCCATCAGCTCCACTCCATCCGGTTCGTATCGATCCCCATATGTTGATTCGTATCGATCAACACTTCCATCCATTTCGTATCGATCAGCCAACCGATCGATATGAAACCGACACTTTCTATCGATACAAAGCAGCCCACGAGCATCGATACGAAGCGGCATACACACGATCGATATGAAGGAAGCATGGTCAACTAAAGGAAATGGTCTTCTAGCATGAAACTCAGATCTCTCCTGAACTAATGCTCCATGTCATTAATAAACATCTGATCGATACGCAAAGAGCATCGATACGAAGGTCGATCGATACGAAGGTATAGATACGCACCCTTCAGCCTACTTACAAAACCAACCTTGGATCGATCATAACTCAAGATCTACAAGTCCAATTGCTATAAAATTTTCACAGGAACTTGCTTACTACCTTAGGAATGACTCTGATCGATCGCAGCCCAAATGGACAAAATCTTGATCAATACGAAAATGGTTGGGATCGATCCAAATCGATCCCAAATGACCCAGAACGATCTGGTGGGCCCACCCACATGATAGAAGGGGTATTCCGAGCTTTAAGGGAGATATTTCCAGACCTACACCTATAAATAGCACCCCCACGCCTACAGAAAAAGGACTTTTCACTCTGCTACACCGTTACTCCACCGCAACTCCATTGTAACTCGACTGTTAGAGTATTTCACTATTTTAATTAGTTGTCAATCAGCAATAAACAGCAAATCATTCAAAGTGGACGTAGGCTATAACACGGAACCACTATATATCTCTGTCTTTCTCTATTTATGTTTGCTTATTTTGGCGTGTTTGTTAGATTAGCTTCTTTTTACATTTAAATTCTTCATTCTAATCTCTTCAAATATGTCCGAAGAGTGTTGTGTCCAATTTTGGTACAAACACTTTGGTGCTTTCACTAAGAAAACCCTACTTTTTTTATATTCTTTGGATCTACCACCATTGTTGGATTTCTCAAATTTAAGGAGGAGATCTAGATCTGTCTTCTTGTGGTTCCTTTCATTCTTTAGATTATTCAAGATTTAGGAAAGAGCTACATCGACCATGGTGCGTACTACCAGAACTGCTTCAAATGCTGCAGATCCAGAAAGAAGGGATAGGAAAAATCTTATGCAACTGACTACCACAGGCTAGAAATCAGCTGGAGCTTCAGATCCACAAGGTCCGGTGACCAGAGAGGAGTTCTAGACCTCATGCAAGAGCTAACTCAGAGCCATCAAGAGCTCACGCAGCAGATCCGTGCCAACATGGAACTCGCAAACCAATTGAACGAAGAAAGGAGAAGGAGATCTAGGAGGGATCGTGTCTCACATTCCTCGACTGAAAGTTCGGCTTCATCTGACTTCAACCACAGATCCACACGCCGTCGGTTGGATGGAAATTATGCATAAGCCTCCGGGCATCAACATGCTGTCAATCTCGGACAAGTCGGGATTGCTCCTTCTACAAGGCACCAAGCTAGACCCTCCTCCCGAGGAGGGGCACTTCCTTATCACACCACACATGACCATGCAGTTATTGCCACTATAGATCTAGAAGCTGAGATCCAGATCGACCAGATCCAGCCCTTCGACGGCACATCCATGCTCATGCACCCTACATTCCCGAAGACCGGCAGCAAAGGAGGCGAGGAACGGACCGTCGATAGTGCCCAGACCATCCCCGCAACATGGAACCCGACCATGCCTTGTCTCCTAACATCCAGATGCCTGACATTCCAACCATGATTCGCCAAATGATCCAAGAAAGTCAAGGTCTTACTAGTGACGATTGGGGAATCTCCCGAAGTCATACTCCATTTATTGATGATATTCTTTATGCTGAGCCACCTCGTCGATTCAGGATGCCTACCTTGCCCATATATGAAGGAAGCTTGGATCCTAACCAGCATATCTTAAAGTATGAATGGCTCATGAATGCCGCTCGAGATGACGACGCAATTAAGTGTAGAAGCTTTCCTATTTCCTTAGATGGCATCGCAACTATGTGGTTCACTCGTCTACCACCTAGATCCATTTCATGTTTCGATCAGTTGGCTACAAAGTTTGTCAAGCAATTCCGTATGCATGTTACAAGGCCAAAGGATGTCAACATCTTGTCCAGTGTTACTCAAGCTCTAGGAGAGACTCTTAGACGTTATCTGAAATGGTTTCATGCTGCTTGTGTTGAGGTCAGCAACCCTAATGATAATTCTATTTTGATGGCATTGACTAAAGGGATCGATCCCAATTCCGAGTTTGGCAATTGGTTGGCTGGGAAACCCCCTTCTTCGTTGGTTCGCTTCTATGCTAAAGCGGCCCAGTTTTTGAGGAGAGAAGATGCTAGATGATCTAGGAAGCAGGATGATGCGGGGCCTAGAGTTGAAGACATTCAGAGTAATGTTGTTGTGAAACAGACCGGTGAGAGTTCCAGCAAGGTGCAATTGAATATACAGAACAAAGAAGGTTAACAGAAGGGCAACGGAGGTCAGGGAAAGAAGAGAGACCCAAATTGGAGATCGAGACACAGAGCTCCCATGTTTGACCAATATACTCCCCTAAACACTTCTCTAGAAAATGTTTACCTTCAGACTTGCAATACCAGACAGTATAAGAAGCCAGCTCCGAAACCATCATCCGAGAAACAAATTCAGACTTGAAAATTCTGTAGATTCCACGATTGTTACGATCATAATACTAATGAGTGTCGTCATTCACAAGAGATCATTGAGAAGTGATTAGAGAGAGGAAATTGGAGCAGTTTGTTCCGGCTCCGCAAGATGGAAATGCAGGCCCATCTAACCCGAATCAAGGTCCAGGCCAAGCTAGGCCCGAAGAACCCACGCGTACCGGTGGGAGGTTGGTGATAAACACAGTGAATGGTTGTCCTCATCTAGCTGATCGGAGCTGGAGGGAAATGGAGTCATATGCCAGTTCGATTAGGCATGTGGACTTCGAGTGTTGTAGTAATTCTGACGATGGGGCCCCGGCGAAACAACAGAGAATGATGATAGGCGACATCATTTTCAGGGACCGAGATGCTAATAGAGTCGAGGCCCCCACTATTGATCCGTTGGTTATATCAGCCTAGATAGGTCCTGCTTGGATGAAGAGGATCTTGGTCGACAGCGGAAGCTCTGTGAACATTCTTTTTAAGTGAGTTTACGACCAAATGAGAATGGAGGCAAAAGATCTAAAACCGTGTCAGTCACGAATTCATGGTTTTAATGGAAGTGCAACCATACTAGCGGGCCTGGTGGAGTTGCCAGTTGAGTTAGGTATTGGTGATTGCCGGAGAGTCTGGATGCTGTAGTTTGTCGTGTTAGACATTAATTCCCCCTATAATGCTTTCTTGGGCTGATCGGGCCTCGCTAAATTCAGGGCAGCGATTGCCCCGTGGTGTTTGACTCTGAAGTTCCCCACTGATAACGGGGTTGGAGTGGTACATGGTGATCAGGCGGTTGGACGCGCCTGTTATGTTGCTGAGCTGCAGGATGCGCAGCGTAAGGAGAAAGGTAAGGGCGTACAGGAATCTCTCTGCGTCCTTTTTTAGAGAATTGACAGCTAATGCCTAGGCTTAGGCTCGGGCACCACAACTAGTTCTAAAAAGATCTTGATCCCCAAGATAATATTGATGAAGAGGAAGTCAAAGACTCCCAGGCTTCCCCGGCAGAGTTGACGATCGATGTTCTGATCCATGATGACGACGATTCCAGAACGATAAAGGTCAAATCTCAACTTAGCCACCAGATGAGATAGGAATTGGTTGATTTTCTCTGGGCAAACCATGACGTGTTTTCTTAGACTCATTCAGATGTGTGTGGGATCTCACCGGACATCGCGAGCCATGCATTAAATATTGACCCACAGCATGTCCCGCTCAAACAAAAAAGGCACGGTATGGATCCTGAGAGATCTGCCGCCCTTAAGGAAGAAGTAAATAAACTCAAGTCGAATGGGTTTATCCGTGATGCATTATACCCGGAGTGGGTATCAAATCCAGTACTTGTCAAGAAATCGAATGGGAAATGGCGAACATGCGTGGACTACTCAGATTTGAATAAAGCCTACCCTAAAGACAGCTTTCCGCTTCCCAGAATTGATCAACTTGTGGATTCAATAGCCGGACACGAGCTCTTATCTTTCATGGATGTGTATTCCGGCTACAATAAAATACCAATGCACCTACCTAATTAGGAACATACTAGCTTCATCACCGATTTGGGACTCTACTTCTACAAAGTAATGTTGTTTGGACTTAAGAACTCTGGGGCAACTTACTAGAGGCTCGTGAACCGAATGTTCGCTAACCAGATCGGGAAGACCATAGAGGTGTACGTGGAGGATATGTTCGTGAAGTCGCGACTGTCCGTCGACCATGTCAGAGATTTAGAAACGATGTTCAACATACTCCAGCAGTACAGAATGAAGCTCAATCATTGAAATGTCACTTTGGAGTTGCATCGGGAAAGTTCCTTGGATTCATTATCAATGCTCGAGAAATTGAAGCCAATCCCGAGAAAATCTGGGCGATTTGGAATCTCGAAACTCCCAAACCATAAAGCAAGTACAAAGCCTCAACGGGAAGGTGGTAGCCTTGAGTAGATTCATCTCCAGATCTACGGACAAGTGCATCCCTTTCTTCGATCTGATCAGAAAAAGAAAGCGGAACTTCAAATGGATAGAGGAATGTGAAGGCGCATTCAAGCACTAGTTCAACATTTGTTAAAACTCCCAATTTTTCGAAGCCGGTTGATCATGAGAGATTATACATCTATTTGGCGATTTTAGCAAATGCAATCAGTGCTGCATTGATTCGAGAAGAGGATCGGATCCAACGACCGGTCAATTATATCAGCAAGCGATTGACTGGGGCAGAAAGAAACTACCCGAGGTTGGAAAAGCTAGCTTATTGCCTTACCACATAGCCTCGAGAAAGCTCCGTCCATATTTCCAGGCTCATCTGATCATAGTCTACATCGACCAGCTATTACGGCAGGTCCTTACAGGACTTGAGATGTCTAGTAGATTTCTCAAGTGGAATACCGTGTTGAGTCAGTTTGACATCACTTATACACCAAGGCGAGCCATTCAAGGACAAGTTCTGGCGGACTTCATAGCTGAATTCACCATACCGGAGGACTTGCCCAAAACCAGTGAATCTCCCAAACACATATGGAAGCTATACACTGACAGTGCATCAAACAACCATTGCTCAGGTGCTGAGTGGTACTCCAAACCCCAGAAGGTCATCCATATGCTATGCTTTGAAGTTTTACTTCCGCGCAACTAACAACGAAGCCGAGTACGAAGCTTTACTCGCTGGACTCAGAC
This sequence comes from Allium fistulosum, assembly GCA_030737815.1. Classification (NCBI taxonomy): domain Eukaryota; kingdom Viridiplantae; phylum Streptophyta; class Magnoliopsida; order Asparagales; family Amaryllidaceae; genus Allium; species Allium fistulosum. The sequence continues at coordinate 897,357,792 of CM060902.1, forward strand.
TTGCCAAAGACATAGGAATTATTGTTGTGGAGATTTACTGTGATTCACAATTGGTCATATGCCAGGTTCGAGGAGAGTATCAAGCCAGAGACTGGAGATTGGCCATTTATCTTACTCGGGTCCAAGAAGGTTGAATCAGTTCGACTACAATGCTATCCATTGTATCCCCCGAGAGCAAAATCAGAAAGCTGATTCTTTAGCAAAACTAGCTAGTACTGGCGAAGCACTACAAATGGGACTCGTCCCCATTAAGACAATTACCACTCCGAGTATTGACCAATTAAAGATGGACTGGGTGCACGAGGCAATGCCCGAGAAGGAGTCGTGGATGACTCCATTCAAAAACTATCTTGAGCATGGAACTTTACCCGAGCACAGAAGTGAGAAAATACAGATTCTCCGAAAAGCTTCACAATTTATTATCCAGAATGGAGCCCTGTACAGGAGAGGGTATTATGTTCCTTTACTCTGGTGTATCGCCCATGATGAAATCAAACGAGTTTACATGATGTGCACGAGGGAGAGTGTGGCGACCACACGGTGGAGCAAGCCCTTGCAAAAAAGATACTCAGATATGGATATTACTGGCCTACTATGAATCAAGACGCATTATCTTATGCCAAGAGATGTAATAGATGCCAGAAGCATGCCAGGATTCCAAGAGTCCCGCCTATCGAAATCACTCAAATGGTCAGTCCATTGCTGTTTGCCACATGGGGCATTGGTATAATAGGGTCTTTACCTATGGCCAAAGGTGGTGCGAAATACGCCATCGTTGCAGTTGACTACTTTACTAAATGGGCAGAAGATGAACCCCTTGCTACCATCATGATGAAGAAAGTAATCAACTTTGTTGTCCGCAACATCATCTGTCGTTTTGGCCTCCCACACACAATTGTAACTGATAACGGGACCGAATTTGACAGTGTCGAGTTCAATGATTTCTGCCAACGCTACCGCATCTAGAAGAAGTTCTCAGCAGTAGCTCACCCTCAACCGAATGGGCAAGTCGAAGCAGTCAACAAAGTTATCAAGTCCATCCTAAAGAAACGACTGGAGAAGGCTGGGGCAAGTGGGTCGATGAGCTTCCAATTGCCCTATGGGCATATCGAACTACCCACAAGCCCGCGACCGGCCATACTCCATTTGCACTTTCCTATAGCTTCGAAGCTGTTATCCCAACTGAACTAGAAGTACCTTCTCACCGTGTGACCTATTACGATCCAAAGGCGAATGCCATACTGCTTACAGAAATCTCTGGATTCACTGGATGAGAAGCGTGAAGAGGCTGATTTGAGCTGCACACCGCAGCCGAGTAGCCTGATTATACAACGCTAAGGTCCGACCCGGAACCTTCAAAGTTGGCGATTTCATACTCAGACGAATTTATCTGGTTCCTTCGCACATGAAACTGACATGGGAAGGATTGTATGTCATCGAACGGAGACTTGGGTATGGTACGTTCAAACTATCAACTGTTGACGGCCTCACTTTACCCAGAGCCTGGAACAGCGAGAGCCTCTGTCGCTATTACACATAACTGGCTTTTATTCATTTTAGTCTGCTTTTCCTTTTAAATTTGTTTATGCATTTTTTGAATTTGAACTTGTAATAAAGCAACTGACTTTGCCATACTTTCTTATTCCAACAATAAAATGCAGACTCATCAAGCCAAAGTGGCGATTCTCGAAATGCGTCGTGCGACCGCCACGATGTACGAAGAGCTAAGTCCCATCCCATGATGGGACTCCTTCAAATAGGGAGTGATCGTTATCCAATCAGTCACTTACCAAGTGAAACCCCCAGCTTGGGGGCAAACAATGCTAAAGAAAAGAGGGATTGAAACACGACAATCCTCTAACGAACTCCAGCTCCCGGAGTGCGAGCTGGAGTACAAACTCCAGATCCAAATTCAAAGAGGATGGATCCGTCCATCCACGACTTCGCTTGCCAAATCAAAAAGGATGTGATCCGACCGTCTGCAACCTTTATCAACTCCTTGTTCCCAGAGTACGAACGAGATCCTAATACCTAAACAGATGTGGCTGACCATTTGTCGACTATCTCCAGATTCCCGGAGTGGGAACTGGAGTACAAATGCAAATGGGTGTGTTGACCACCCATCAACTAACTCTAGTCCCGAGAGCGCGGACTAGAGTATAAACACCAAATGGGTGTGACTGACCACCCATCAACTAACTCTAGCCCCGAGAGCGCAGATAGGAGTATAAACACCAAATAGGTGTGACTGACCACCCATCAACCGATTCTAGTCCCGAGAGCGCGGACCGGAGCATGAGCATTAAACGGGTGTGACTGACCACCCGTAAAATATCTTATGTCCCAAGGGCGCGGACATAATCCTAGACGTTAAATGGGTGTGACTGACCACCCATCGACTAACTCTAGTCCCGAGGGCGCGGACTAGAGTATAAATACTAAACGAGCATGACTAATCGCTCATAAATTAACTCGTGTCCCCGGAGTGCGGATATGGTTCCAAAGATCAAACGAGCGTGACTACCCGCCCGAAAATTAGCTCATGTCCCTGGAGCGTGGATATGATTCTAAGCGATAAGCAAGTGTAACCGACCACCAACATACAAGTTCAATCCCAAGAGAATGAATACAAGTACTAGTAGATGAGCGAGTGTGATCCGACCACTAAAACTCATTTTACTTTAACTTTGTTCTGACTTAGTTAAATTAAAATCAGCGAAGGAGGAAAACGACTGCCAAATGACTACTTCAGTTCTCCCCAGGACTGGGGGCATAACTCAAGCACCAGCCGCTGACCGAGACAGTGCAATGTTGGGATTCGACTCGACATCTGATTATGACCCGAAGCCACGACTTCAGAACTTAATGACCGGAATCGATTTCGGCTTAGAGACTAAAACCTCACAAATACATTGAATGGAAACGCAAGTGCTGAAATACTTAAACAAACAAACATAGAGTTATGCTGGAAAAAACAAAATGAAGTTTTATTTTCACTATTCTTTGAAAAAGATAAGTATGAAAACTTATTCGAAGAATACCTATAAGCAGGGGGTGAACCCGCATTTATACATGGCCTACAAAAAGCAAAAGATAATCCTATTCCAGCTATCCACAAAAAGAAAAAGCAAAAGAGCGAGTCTACGCCTTTGATTTTTTATCATTCTTGCTCTTCTTTGGCGTAGACCCGCTTGCACTATCGCTCGGATGTCTCTTCGAGCCTTTACCTCCCCGGCCCACACCAGCTGGTTTACCTTCGACCGGGGGAATTATAGTTGTCTCCTCCTCGGAACTTAAAGGGATCAGAATAACCTTTGTGTGTGGAACTGGAGGAATGGTGGCACCCTCAATGCTAGAAGAATGAGGTGCGCTGGTATCGATAATGGTGCCACCCGGAGAAACAATAAGCATAGGGACCGGGCCGGGACCCGCCATGCCACCACCAACACTACTAGCTTGCTTGGCTTGCTCTATCTCGGCTTTAATTTTTGCCATTATCTCCTCAGCCCGATCTGCGTGAATCCCTATTGGCATGCTACTAGTCGGACCCGAGGAGCTCGTAATCATCACATCTTCATCAATGACGAAAGGTATTTCGGTGATTGGTCGCTTTGATGGCCGTGGAGTGCTTCCATCATTTGTTCATCAAAAACACAACTACTTTCATGCATCTCCCCAACCGATGCGGCGACCGTTGTAGTTGTAGCTTCCGTCATTAGCGCCTCCTACTCGTGATGCATTCCTTGAGTTGCAGGAGGATCTAGTGATGTAGAATCTAAGGCTAAATAAAGATAGTAGAAAATATTAGTAATGTCTTCTGACAGTGTTCCTACATTTGGATGAATAGAAGAAGCATTCAGAATACCTTCCTCAGATTGACTCACATGCTAGACCGATGTCCCTTCAGAGTTACATTCATGTACCGAAGATAAGTGCGGTTGGTCAAGGTCGTATCCCGAAACCGCTGGAAGATCAATAGAAGAAGTAGGCTCAGATTGAGAGACTTAGAGTGCTACGAAGCATGCTTCATAATGTTTAACTCCAGATCCTTCTCCAGCGTTCGGATGCTTAGCAGCAAGATTTTCCTTTTCAAGAGCGACGATAGTGTTGTGGAGGACTTTCGGGTTATCCCTGATAAGTATTTGGTTTTCCAGTTCGAATTCGTCGATGGTTGTAGTGTTATGAGTCACCTTCTCGTCCTCCACCAAGTGGCTTCAATCCTTGTACAATTGAAAAGGATAATCTTCATCGAGCCAGGTTAGATTGTGGTTCCTTAAAGCATTGACGTTGTATGTGACCAGGAGATCTTCAAATTCATCCTCCATCCTGGCTTCCACCGCTTTAATTTCATTTTCAACTCTAGCCTCGGCTTCTTGAGCCTTTAAGTTTGCCACATCCCTCTCGTCCTAAGTGCCACCGCTTGTTCGCATGCCTCCAGAGCGGATTTGTTGGCCTCATTCTTCTCCTTAATAACCTCAGCAAATTTTGCCTTTAACTCATTAAGCTTCTTCAACGCAGCGTCTCTTTCTGCCACAACATTAGTATTTCGATGGCCCATCTCCTCAACCAAGGCCAAATGTGTCTGTCGCATTTTTTCCATATACTGATTTGCCTCATCGGCTCTCTTCTCAGCCTCCATTTCTAACTTCCTTAAAGATTCGATCTCATTATTGAGCACTTCGATTATACAGTTTTTCTGAGCAAGACCAGTCTCCGTTTTCTCGATTTTTTTGCCCGCTCGAAGGCCACCATTGATGCTTTCTCTATATTTTTCACCTATTCTCGAACTGATTATAGACATCGTGTACGTAATCATGTACTGTTCTTTCTACGTCATTGAGGATTCATTTCAAGTTTGGAGGGAAGTGAAAGCCATCGAAGCAGATATTTGTGAAATCCTTCATTAATTTGGCAATTCTGATCGCTCCCTCCCTATTGGGTTCTATAGCGGTCGGTTCTGTAACAATAGGAGCCTCTACGTCAATCCTACAGCGTTGATCGCTGGATTTTGAAGTACGGGAAGGCACTATCTGATGTGAAGTTTCTAAAGACTGCCTTCCAGAGCCGGAGGGTTTCGAAGAACCTTTAGGTGGAGGCGATTGCGACCGAGAGCGGCGCCTGCTTTGATGTTGCCTCTCCCTCTCCCTTTTATAACGCTCACACTCCTGGCTGGAGTAATGGCCATAGTCGTAGTCTCTTTCAGATTCGCGCCTATAAGATTCGGAATGAGAGCGAGATGCATGGCATTTAGAAGGAAGACTGCTAAGTATCGACCATGCCTCACCATTGCGTCTGTAAAATGAAAAAAAGAAGCAGAATTAGTTATCTCCTAAAACTAGAAAACATGTGATTAGAAGTTGTGTGATGCTGTGAAATGTGTGTATGCATGTGCAAACCCCCAACCAACCGATTGTGGTGGTCTTGGTCATAGGAGTTGGCTCCCTATATCTAAAGCACTTAAGCCCGCACCGGTTTGTGATGGGGAATGAAGTCCCTCTAATCCAAAATCTTGAAATGAAGTCAAGTCATCGGAAATAGGGATATTCGCCAATCCTTTCAAAGAACTCTCCATTTGCGGAGAAGAAGTCTCTTGACTTATAATAGCCGCAGCAGGCAAAGATACTACAACCGTTTTACGCCTCTTGGATTTGTAGGCGAGAGATTTTCTTTTTAGCCGAAGACTCTACGAAGGCACAACTGCAGGCTCATCCCCAGCTGGCACACATTCTTCATCTCCATGTTCAGTGATTACGATTCCAGGAGCTCTTCTTCCTCCTTGCCTCACTAGAACCATTCCGGGAACTCCTACAAGCCCGATGCTTTGATCTCTACCTATTAGCCCTATGGCAATCAAGTTTTCATTGATGAGGACTTCATCAATTTCTTTAAGCTCAGTTGGCACCGATTGGAGAATTCTTACTATCTCTTTAAATTGAGCTCCTTCGGGCCACGGAATCGAAGCTGCAAAAGAAGTGAAGTATTAGCATCAACCTATATTATCCAGTTATGAAGAGGAGTTTCTACTAGGAAGGTATGAAGAGGGATGTCGGCTTATGGGTAAAGCAGTGTGTGAACTGTCAATAAGTGAAGGCCGAACATCAAAAGCCGAGTAGGTTGCTTCAACCTTTGGAAATACCAGTTTGGAAAATGGGATTCGATATCATGGATTTTATAAACAGGTTGCCAAGGTCAAATCGAGAAAATGAAATTATATGGGCCATAATGGACATGTTGACCATGAGTGCCCATTTCATTCTGGTTAAGTCAACCAGGATGACACCTGTTTGAGCTAAGTTGTTTATGAAGAACATAGTTAAACTACATGGGATTCCTAGTAGTATAGACAGCGATAAAGAAACTTTGTTTACTAGCGAGTTTTGGAAGAGTCTACATGATGTGTTAGGTACCAAGCTCAAGATGAGTACTGCTTATCACCCTCAGACAGATGGGCAAACAGAGAGAGTCAACAAGGTACTTGAGGATTTGTTAAGAGCTTGTGTGCTAGATTTTGATGGATCTTTGAAAGATCGCCTACACTTAGTTGAGTTTTCCTATAATAACAATTATCAGACTAGTATAGGAATGACACCTTTTGAAGCTTTGTATGGAAGGCTATGCGAGTCACCAGCATGTTGGTTGGAAATTGGAGACAGATTAGTCTTAGGTCCAGATCTGGTAAGAGAGGCAACCAAGAAGATTGGGTTGATCCAAGGTAGGATGAAGGAAGCTCGGTCTAGGCAAAAGAGTTACACAGATAAGAGGCATAAGGAACTAGATTTCTCAGTTGGAGATAGAGTTTTCATTAAAGTATCACTGATGAAGGGTGTAGTACGATTCGGAGAGTCAAGGAAACTGGCATCGAGATATGTTGGACCGTTCCCAATTATAGAGAGGATCAGAATGCTCGCATACATAGTAGATTTGCCGAGCAGCTTGGCAGGTGTCCATAATGTGTTTCATGTCTCTCATCTTCGTAAGTATGTGCATGATCCAAAGACTACTATTCCTCTAACTGCGTTGGAAGACTTAATAGTAGAACTGGATCTAACCTTTATTAGGCAACAAGTTCGGATTGTAGCGAGAGATGAGAAGAGGTTAAGAAACAAGACAGTCAAGTTGGATAAAGTTCAATGGAGCAACAATGAGAGGGACTGTACTTAGGAGACAGAAGACAGGATTAGAGATACTTATCATGATCTATTATAAGGCTACATTCAATATCTGTTATATATATATATACTGTTTGCTAGTCAGGTAGGCTAGTATGGTAGTTAGGAGATGTTACAGATGATTGCTCTGCTTAGTATATAGTCCTTGTTGAATTACGAGGATGAATTTTTTTAATAAGCGGAGCCTGTAACACCCCTAATTTTAAATAGCATTATTCAGGAGATTTAATTTAGATAAACTAAATAGAATAATGTTGAGATTACAGTGATAAGGAAATTGATATTTGAGATCTAATTAGGGTCTTGCCTTAACTAGATGGATTTATGAAAATGGATTATAAGTTCAAAACCTAAGAGAATAAGACAAGGGCAATATAGGAATAACCGAACCCCATAACCCCTAAACCCTTACCTCATTCTCATTCACATTTTCAAAAATAAAAAATAAAACATAAACAAAGGATAAATAAGGCCGGCCATAAACCTAGGAGAAAAGGAGCTCAAATCAATTAGAGGCTAAGATTCAAGCTAGGAAGATTAAAGTGGAGAACAAATCTCAAGTTCCTTATCCAAATAAGGTGAATAATAATCTAAACCATTTCATATATGTCTTTGTGAATGTATAAATTCGAGTTTAAGGTTTAAAACTGTTTGAATAGATGAATGATGATATGCTTTGATTATATGCCATGTTATAATTTGAACAAGGATTTTGTAGGATGATATAATTCGATTTTAAAGGTTAAAATCATGCAAATTGATTTTCGAATGCCTTGATGTTTGAATATGTTATGCAAAACATTATTTTGGAGATGAGTTTAAATTTTCATAATATTCTAAGCTATGGATAATTTATTATGAATTTTGAATGGAAGAAATATATAATTTTGAGTTTAAATTACTTAAGGCAATCAAGTATCGTTTTTGGGTCTAAAATTTATATATGTTAGAAAACATATTAAAAGTGAAAATTGTGATTTTTGAGGATTTTTCCTAAAAAAATTTCTATGGTTATTAAATTATTTAAGATAAAGGACTTAAATTTTTTAAATGTTTTGTTAAGGGGAAGGGCTTATTTGTTAAAATAATTTCATTTGTAAATTATTGAATTCGGTAGCCTTTTAGAAAAGAATTTTGATAAAGAATTGAAAACCAATCATATTTTGACAAATTAGGCAAGTTATGTAAAAAGGAATTACTATGAAAGGCATACAAATCAGTTTTATTTGGAATTAAAATTTCGCCACTGTCACTTGCTTACTTCCGTCAGCATACTTCTGCCAATGACCTTTCGCACCCACTCGAAACCAATGCACATGGTATTAAGCCATTGATACGTAGTGTATTGGAGAAAGGCAAAAGAGACCGTGTTGAAAGCATGCTTTCGAATGGTTTGAAGCCATTGTTTTAAGCATTTGAATCATTCCAACTTGCCTTTGTTTTAAAGAAGCTTTCGAAAGAGTTACCGCATTTTGAACTCATTTGATACCTAGCTGCCGCTTTCATACCTTTCGAATTGGTTAAAGGCCACTTTTTTTTATTGCTTTATAACAATGAGTTCGAAAGAAAGGCTTTTGTTTTATTAATATTAAAGTTTCCTTCCCAATGCCTTCAAAAGGGTCCTTTTAGCCGCTTTTATCGATGATTTCGAAGGCAATGGTTTTGAAAGGTTGGTTTGAAGCTATCCTTTTCCCTGATTATTTACTTGAAGTCAATGCTTTGGAAAAGATACTTTTTCTTTTTTTCTCTCTGACCTAGTATTTATATTTAATGTTAAACCTAATGATTTCGAAAGTGATACTTTCAAATGGTTTCAAAGCTATGCTTCCATAAATTCTACTTGAACTAAATGCCTTTGAAAGGTAAGTTTTAAGCGTTTTGAAAGTTATATCTTTAAGTGTTTCGAAAAGAAGGTTTCAATGCTTTTGAAAGGTATGTTTTTAACAGTTTCGAAAGAGTAGGTCTAAGATTTTAAGTAATGCTTTCTAAAGGGTGAATGACGGAGGGTGACTCATGATGTCACAATGATCTGAAGGATCTAGTCGAAAGCCTTAGTTTTCAAATAAGAAACCCAATGTCATTTTTAAAGGTAAAACCTATGGCAATATGAAAGAGTTTTGAAATGGCATTTAATTTTGGAATCTTTGAAGAAGCTTTCCTTGTTAAAGATAGTGGATAAAGGGTATTAACCATGTTTCCTTAGAATAATGATTACAAGGAACTAAATCATAGATGTTTATATTATTATGTTTTGATCATTTATCATGCATGATTCTACAAATGTATTCACTTCATAATTAACCCATAATTACATTTTTGGGTGTTAAGGGCAGAACAACCAGCTAGGTTGACCCAGTAGTGAATATACATAGAGTTAACTCCTAAGTGAGTAAAATTGCCTCTAGGAGGTCGGACAGACTAGAATATGATGCCTAAAGATTGATCTAAGGATTATTGGTCTAGATAGATTCTTAGTAAGCCCATGAAAACTACGTATGGAGATTGTTATTGGAAGAGACTAATAGGTTCTAAGTGGTCTCATGAAAATTATGTCCGAAATGAGTTACTGAAAGAGATCAATAGGTTCATAGTGATCCCATAAAAACTATGACATGAGAGATGTTATTGGAGGATCCAACAGGTTTATAGTGACCCCATGAAAACTATGATTTGATGATGTTATTGGTATATACCAATCGGTTCTTAGTGACCCATGATAACTATGTAACCAGACAGATATTCCATTAGCTTGGAACAAGTTATTAGTCAGCCTATGAAAACTAATAGGTTAATAGTGACCCTAAAAATTATAACTTGAGACAGATAGCTAGGTAAATGGGGATGGGAAATCCAGAGCATATTTCATGTCTACATATCATTAAGACAAATTTTATTATGTTATGTCTTAACCATCGTGGATGCAGGTGCACAGTGTTTGCGCCAAAATTGGTCACAAACCCCGAATGTTGTGAAAGCACCAGTGTATGGATATAAACCAACAATATTCACACACAAATCTCAAATCTAAGCAAACAGAGTATCACAATTCCGAAATAATGAACAGAAACATGAGATTTATAGTGGTTCGGCGATCTTGCCTACGTCCACTCTGAAGTTGATGATTTTATTGATGTTCTCTTGATGATTACAATTTATTTTGATGTAGTACAACTGATTATATGATTACAATCTGAATCTAAGGAAGCAGTGGTGATTCTGAGTAGATCTGGCAGAGTCTGGGCGCTCTTTAGCTCTCAAAATTGTCCGACCCCTTTTCTGAATGACTAGGGGCTCTATTTATAGGTGTAGGAGGCTGATATTTCGCCTAAAATGAGGGGAGACCATTTCTGGTACGTCAGGGGGCCCACATGGCCGAAATCTGGAGATCCGGGCCCACTTTGGGATCGATTCGACCCTTGGTTCGAATCGATCAAGAAATCATCCAATCGAGCTGAAATTTGGCGTGGACATTCTTCATCATGTGCTTAAGCTTCTGTGAAAATTTCATGGCATTTGGACTTGTAGAACTCGAGTTATGATCGATTCAATATTGCATTTCTGGGGAACATGGATGCTTCGAATCGATCCCTTCGACTCGATAGGGTCGACTCGATGCTTATAGTGACGTGGCGCGTGCTTCTCGCATCGATCCGCTTTTGTCGCCAGTTTGATCGAGTCGTCTTGAAGACTCTTCTGCTTTGACTCAATGGATTCGAAGACGTCATTAATCCTTCGATTCGACGTTTCGCTCGTATCGATAGCGACATGCTTCGATCGATTCGAAGTTAACCATAGCTAGATGGATTCGAGGGAAGACATCTGTGCATGGATTCGAAGCAGGGCGTCTCGTTGGATTCGAAGTAGGATATCTCCATGGATTCGAACTAAGGATAACTTGAAGGAAACGAATGTGGATTCGGGGAATGGATACTAAACCTGACCATCTGATGGATTCGAAGCTAGGGTGTTCCTCATGGATTCGACCATGCTGAGGTGATGCTGGTCTGATGGATGCGTGTTTCATGGATTCGAACATAGGTTTCGTCTATGGATTCGAACCAAGGGCTGTCTACTCCATTTTTCGTTGGTGATATCTTGAGCATACGAACTCGGATCGCCTCGAAATTTGGAATGTTGGTTTATACGACTTTGCTTGACGTGTCTTATCAATTGTAGCCCGATCCGGACTCGGACAAAATTCATTGATATCCATGGTGAAACAGTGCATAACTATTTACGACGAACTGTCTTTAGTTTTCCAGTCAACTTTTTGGTGTCACGGCCTTGCCAAAAGGCGGGATAACATTTGCCCCCCGAAACATGCCTTGCGATAGGAAGGTGTGTTTTGTAATGCCATAAGCTGGATGTTCATATCCTGTTGATGCCCTGCAAAGAAATCGATAGTTTTATATGACCTCAAATGACGATCGTTCGGGATCGTATGTCATTTGAGGTGATATGTGACCGTTCGTGGTCGAATGTCGTTCTAGACAAGTTGCGACCGTTCGTGATCGTGTGTCGTTCTAGGCGAACTATGACCGTTCGCGGTCAGGTGACGTGGAAAGAGGAATGTGATCGTTCGCGATCGTGTGCCGTACGGGGCAAAAATGTGATCGTTCGCGATCAAATGTCATATTAAGTGAATTGTGACCGTTCATGGTCGAGTGCCGTACGAGGCAGAGTGTGATCGTTTGCGTTCGGGTGCCGTTCGAGGCAAATGGTGACCGTTCGAGGTCGGGTGCCGTTCGAGGCTAATGGTGACCGTTCGAGGTCGGGTGCCTTTCGAGGCTAATGGTGACCGTTCGAGGTCGGGTGCCGTTCGTGGCGAAGTGTGATCGTTCGTGATCGAATTGTGACCGTTCGCGGCCGGATGCCGTTCGAGGCGAATTGTGACCGTTCGTGGTCAGGTGCCGTTCGAGGCGAATTGAGTGTGCCCGGGGAGGGACCTAGTATCATCAATACCAGGTTTCACGTTCGGGTGAATTCCCGGATTGTTTCTTGCAACGGTTTATCACCATCTCAGAGCATGCCTAGGGACCGTTCGTGATCCCGTACATGTGTAAGTGGCTTAGCCGTTATGAAATCACAAGTAGCATTTTTTCATTGAAAATAAGTCTTTAGCAGAAATGTTAAACAAAGTCAAGTTCAAATATTCAAATCAAGATGAAACAAAAGCAAAGCAAGGATGTCAAAGTGTAATCTCCCACAACGATAGGGTTAGTAGTCATTCACAGCATGCCTATGGACCGTTCGTGATTTCGCACATGTGCAAATGATTTACCCGTGTTGGTGAGAGGTTTACGACTTGTTCATCGTTATTTTAATTAATTGATAATCATACGGTGTCCCGGCTCGGGGGCACCCCTAGCTGATGTAGATGGTGGTCGCTCTGGCTCCACTGCTGGAGCTCGCCTTCTCACATACTGAAGTTGCATACCGTTCCTGATGTGCCCTTCCACCTCATCCTTCAGATGTCTACAGTCGTTAGTGTTATGACCATTCAGTTCGTGGAATAAGCAGTATCTGTCTGATTTCCTCTCGTCAACAGTGGGATCCCTTCGTATAGGCCTACGGTAGGGAACTTGCTCTCGTGTATCTTGGTAGATTCGCTCCAAACTCTCATTCAGCTCTGAATAAGTGGTGAATCGTGGCTCTCTCCGCAGTCGCTTTGACCTGACACCATTGTCCTCAGCCTTTCGTTTTCCTTTATCCTTGCCTGAATCATTTTCGAGAGGCTTTTTGTCTTTAAGTGCATAAACTTCTATTCCCTCTCCTTCTTCTCTTTCAGCATTAGCGTCTTCCAATCGTAAAAACTTTTCTGCCTCGTGATAGAATTCTCCTAGATCCATTGGCGGATCCTTAGTTAATGAATTTTTGAATTCCGTGCCGTCAGCTACTCCGGACACAGCTGCCATCATAACCATGGATGGATCTGGCCGATACACCGATGCTGCTGCCGCATTGAACCGCGTCAAGAAATTCCTCAAAGACTCCCCAGCTTTCTGCTTTAGCGTTGCCAAACTCATCACATTCTTGGGTCTCGAAATATGAACTCTGAATTGCCTCATAAATTTCTCAATCAAATCGGTCCATGTCCCAATGGAGCCGCTCTCTAGCTATCTGAACCATAAAGCTGCTATGTCTGTCAAATACAATGGGAAGCACCGGGCCATGACTTCCTGTGATGCCCCCAGCACTTCCATGTGCCTTATATACCTCGTTAGATGGACCGCAGGGTCCGTCCTCCCATCATACCCTTCTACTGTTGGCAGTTTGAATTCTGGTGGGTTCCTAGCCAACCTAATCGCAGGAGAAAAGGGACTCTTGTTCACGTCTTCAAGATCTCTGTTTACTAATCCGCCCCTCATGGCTCGCCTGACCATCTCCGCCAATCTATCATTGTCTCCAAGCTGTAGTCCACGTTCACTACCTTCGATCTGCCCCCCGAGTCCGTGTGAGCTTTCAGGTGTTTGCCCCCCTGATTGAGCGTTCATCCCTCTATTGCTGTCAGGTTGCTCGGATGTCCTTGTCTCTCTTCCCGTGTTCGGATCAACATGACCTAAGTGTGTGCCCCCTAGCTCTGGCGCTGCGTGGGATGTCCTGCTTCGTTCTGGACCCTGGTTGTTCCTTGATTTTGCGCTCCAAGTTGTCCAATTTGTTGAAGCAAATTCTGGATCATCTCCTCCTGTCTCTTCATCATTGTCTCCATCTCATCCCTGGTGATGAAGACTGAAGCTTGGTTTGCTCCCGAGGAAGCCTCTTGACTCCCTTCGTGCTGACTTCGCTCTGGCCTCTGCCTTTTACTTGTTTGTCTAATCATTGTCTTTCAAATTTTCAAATCTTGTGTAGCGGGTGCTAGTCCTTCTCAGTGAAAGCACCAAAGTGTTTGCGCCAAAATTGGTCACAAACCCCGAATGTTGTGAAAGCACCAGTGTATGGATATAAACCAACAATATTCACACACAAATCTCAAATCTAAGCAAACAGTGTATCACAATTCAGAAATAATGAACAGAAACACGAGATTTATAGTGGTTCGGCGATCTTGCCTACGTCCACTCTGAAGTTGATGATTTTATTGATGTTCTCTTGATGATTACAATTTATTCTGATGTAGTACAACTGATTATATGATTACAATCTGAATCTAAGGAAGCAGTGGTGATTCTGAGTAGATCTGGCAGAGTCTGGGCGCTCTTTAGCTCTTAAAATTGTCCGACCCCTTTTCTGAATGACTAGGGGCTCTATTTATAGGTGTAGGAGGCTGATATTTCGCCTAAAATGAGGGGAGACCATTTCTGGTACGTCAGGGGGCCCACATGGCCGAAATCTAGAGATCCGGGCCCACTTTGGGATCGATTCGACCCTTGGTTCGAATCGATCAAGAAATCATCCAATCGAGCTGAAATTTGGCGTGGACATTCTTCATCATGTGCTTAAGCTTCTGTGAAAATTTCATGGCATTTGGACTTGTAGAACTCGAGTTATGATCGATTCAATATTGCATTTCTGGGTAACATGGATGCTTCGAATCGATCCCTTCGACTCGATAGGGTCGACTCGATGCTTATAGTGACGTGGCGCGTGCTTCTCGCATCGATCCGCTTTTGTCGCCAGTTTGATCGAGTCGTCTTGAAGACTCTTCTGCTTTGACTCAATGGATTCGAAGACGTCATTAATCCTTCGATTCGAATGACGTTTCGCTCGTATCGATAGCGACATGCTTCGATCGATTCGAAGTTAACCATAGCTAGATGGATTCGAGGGAAGACATCTGTGCATGGATTCGAAGCAAGGCGTCTCGTTGGATTCGAAGTAGGATATCTCCATGGATTCGAACTAAGGATAACTTGAAGGAAACGAATGTGGATTCGGGGAATGGATACGAAACCTGACCATCTGATGGATTCGAAGCTAGGGTGTTCCTCATGGATTCGACCATGCTGAGATGATGCTGGTCTGATGGATGCGTGTTTCATGGATTCGAACATAGGTTTCGTCTATGGATTCGAACCAAGGACTGTCTACTCCATTTTTCGTTGGTGATATCTTGAGCATACGAACTCGGATCGCCTCGAAATTTGGAATGTTGGTTTATACGACTTTGCTTGACGTGTCTTATCAATTGTAGCCTGATCCGGACTCGGACAAAATTCATTGATATCCATGGTGAAACAGTGCATAACTAACTTTTACGACGAACAGTCTTTAGTTTTCCAGTCAACTTTTTGGTGTCACGGCCTTGCCAAAAGGCGGGATAACACACAGTATATGGTTATTATAAATTGAGTTAAGATACTAGTGAGGGGAAAACCCATTCCGCTAAGCGGTGTGGTCTCACTAGATATCTATATGGTTCGAGATGGTAGGTTATTATTCACATCTGACTTTTTATCTGACTCGAAGTTTATTTCTTCCCCTTAAACTCTTGGGTGCTTAATTATTTTTGATTAGTTTGAAAGTTAAGGTTTTTAGGTTCTCCTTTAGATGAATTGGCTTCTGGAGATGTGCAGGAGGCAAGCTAGCTATTCAGTGTTTTTTTTGTTTGATTCCACTGTGTTTTGGATGTAATGGAAAATTTGTTTAGTGCCAATATTTAGACTCTGATCAACTAAGGGTGCATCTTCATTTGTCGTTGTTGGCGTATTTTGTAATAATTGTAATTTCTGTAAATGTGGCTTGCGTATGAAATTATGTAATGAATTTGAAATACTATCTGTAATGAAATGAGAAATTTGTTTCAAATTGAGTTTAATTTTTTTTCTTATTCATGTGTTTCTGGTATATCAATGTATCCAAATTACCGTATTTGGTCACCGAGAATTTATAACTACGGATGACTACATCATCCGTAGTGGTTAGTTTTGGGCCTCCAAATGGGAGATGTTGCAATATAGTACTAGCAGTTTAGCTAATGAGTTTGTAGAAGAATTGCTCTCATGCGAAACTTTCTCTATATTAAATTAATCAAACTAGTCTAGCTACCTTTTAGACTGTTGTAGGTATTCTACTAAAGTTGGCTCTTTTGTATGGTAATTCTCATGCACTTGATTTACTACTAATTGGGAATCACTGTGAATTTTAATATGAGTTACTTTCATTACATGGGGCATCTTTAAGCCTACGAGGACAACCTCATGTTCTACTATATTATTGGTAGCTTTGAATCCAAGTGGCACTACTCATATGCGGTGATGAGAACCTATTTGATCCTTCCCTATGTTTAATTGATGCCCCATCCCTGAATAATTTCCAAAACTATGGAGTGGGCTTCTCTTCCTCAGATTGTAGCTCAATGGGTAGCAAGCATTCCACAAAGAAATTTGGTAGTGCCTGTCCTTTGATTGCTTTCCTTGGGTAGTAGGAGATATTATACTGACTAGGTTACATTGCCCATTTTAGCAAACGACCTGAAAACTTATACTTCTGCAATATATGCTTCAGCAGTTTGTCTATGAGGACTTTGATGGGGTGCTTGAAAGTAGAAGTAGCTTGTAGGCTAGATTTTCAATAATTGGGTAGTTGAGCTCTGCCCCGAACATGTATTTGCTTGTGAAGTGGATAGGCCCTTAGGTCACTTTATCTTCTCGAATAACTACAGCTCTAACAGCTTTATCAGTTACTGCTAAATACACATATAAATCCTTACCTTTAGCTTGCATTGATAGAATAGGAGTGCTGATTAGATGATCCTTCAAATTATGGAATGAGATTTTCCACTCCTCGATCCATCCGAAACTTTGCCCCTTTTCACTTGGTCTTTGGAACTCCCATGTTCCTTATGGCATCAATCTGCTTTGGGTTTGCTTCATTACCACGGGCGCTTACTATGTACCCTACAAATTTCCCTAATTTAATAGCAAATGTACACTTCAAGGGATTCAACTTCATGTTATATTGCCTTAGGACGACAAAGGTTTCTGTAACATCCCCCTACTTGGAGGCCCAAAACTATGGGCTATGGATGCTGTAGTCATCCATAGTTATTAATCCTCGGCGACCAAATACGGCGGTGTTAGATTCATTGATACACTGAGACACATGAATATGGAAAAAAATTTAAACTGCAAAAAAAATTCCACATTCCCTTTCAAAATATTCCAAATTCATTACATAATCCCATGTTCACAAACCACGTTCGGGGAAAATATATTTATTACAACATATGCCCAGAGCGACATATGAAGATGCCTCTAGGGATGATCAGAGTATATACAGGCAATATAACAACTTTGCCATTATAATCAACATAGCGGAATCAAAAGAAAAGAGATCTCTAAATATCTATCCTGCCTCCATATCTCCGGAAGCTTATTCGTCTTAAGAGGTACCTGAAAACTCAACTCTCAAACTACTCAAAATCAATTGAGTACCCGAGAGTTTAAAGGGAAAACATAAACTTCAAGTCAGACATAAAGCCTAGTATGAATAATAATTATCTAGTGAGACCATGCTGCTTAGCAGAACGGATTTCCCTCACTAGTATCTCAAAACTTTTATAAAACCATATACGGTGCTCCTGCATCTACAATGGTTAAAACAATTCAAAACAGTATAATATGATTATATGCAAAACAATTGAATAAATTCTAGATTACCCATCCCCATTCAATTTAGACTATCTGCCTCAGTTATAGTTTCTAGGATTACTATTAACCAATTAGTTTACCGGTTAAACATTTAAGACTCCTTGTCCAATTACATAGTTTTCATGGGATCGCTATGAACCTATTGGTAACTCCATTATTATTCTTTTCCTAGTTTTCATGGGTTGACTAGGAACCTATTGGTAACCCAAATATCCTTTCTACTTACCCTAGTTTTCATGGGTTGACTAGTAATCTATTGACATCTGTCAATATTTCATCCGGATATAGTTTTTATGGGCTAACTACAAACCTACTTGCCCTGCCAGTATCCAATCATAGTTTTTACGGGCTTACTATGAACCTGTCTATCTGACATCTTCCTTTACACATAGTTTTCATGGGCTAACTATGAACATTTCTATCTGACATCTTTTCTTATACTTAGTTTTCATGGGCTAACAATGAACTTATTGGCCCCTGCCAATATCATACAGTTTTCATAGGCATACTGTGAACCTATTGGCCTCTGCCAATATCTTCCCTTTATATTTTAGCATCCTATATTCTAGTCTTTCTGACCTACTGGATGAAATTCTACTCATTCATGAGTTTATTCAATTTATATTCACTAATGGGTTAACCTAACTGGTTCTCCTACCCTTTATCCCCAAAATGCAGTTATGGGTCCATTATAAAGTGAATATGTTCATATTAGAAGAAGCGATATAAAAACATAGCAAAACCACTCATGTGGGCTTTAATATAAAACATGGTTGATTCCCTTAACCTATTTCTTTATCAAAGATAGCTTCTTCTTCAAATCATTATAAAACTCCTTTAACAAAGCCATGGGTTTTTCCTTTAAAAATAGAGTTTGGGTTATAAAACCTTTCGATGCCTTCGAAACCTAGCTTTCAACTTCATAGGATGACCTCCTTTGAAAGCTCATAGAAATATTAGGCTCCTGCCTTATAATACTTTAAAATCTACCTTTCGAATAAATTAAAGAATTAATAATTAACCTTTAGAAGCTTAGCTTTGAAACCAATCGAAAGTACCGCTTTCGACACTATTGGAAGTAACCCTTCCGAAATCATTGAAAGTACCTCTTTAGAAAGCATTGGGTTTAAACTTAAAATATTATTTGGGTCAAAGTGAATATAGTTGAAAGCATCTGTTTTGAAACCATTCTCTTATCTTATAAAAACATTGGGGAAAACTTGATGGCATCGGAACCATCCCTTTCAATAGCATAAAACATCTAGGAAAAATATTAGAGGATTGGAGTCGAAACCCCTTCCAAAACCATCATCCTCTAAACCCCTTACCCCTTTGGGAAGCTTTAGGAAGTGGCTTAAACTTTATAAAACAAAGTACCTTCCGACATGGTTGATATCTTCAACACTATTGAAAGGCTATAAAATGGCAATAGGATAGCGACTAGGTCGGAACCCCTTCTTTTAAAACATTCTTTTATAGGTAAGGAATCCAGCCAAAAGCAATCTTAGGTTCGTGGCAACCTCTTTCGAAACCCTTTTTAAAACCTCTTTCGAAACCTTCTGCTTTGACCATGTTGAAGGTTTAAAACAAAACATAGGCAGGCGCTTTCCTTTTAAAAACAAAGCAAGTTTTCATCCCCTTCAAAAGCTATGATTTCGACACCTTACCTTCCGCCTATCTCCAATCCACTATGTACCATCATAGGGATACCTTGTGTATTGGTTTCAGCATAGTTGGTTTCGACAAGGATGGATACGGAAGCTACTATGTCGAAAGGTGCTTTCCTAAGCAGGCGGAACCAATTTTTCTGCTGTAAACATGGTTTTATACTATATTAAGCAAATTTTCTCTAACTAACTTGCCACGTGTCAAAATCAGATTGGTTGCCTTAACTTTTTCAAATTATTTTTCAAAAATAACTGCCGCTAATCCAGATCCAAACCATGGTAAAGTTAATCAAACAAGCCCTTCCAATTTTTGCAAAGAAGTCCCTCTTCTAAAGCAATTTATTTTGCATAGCAAATCACTTTGGAAAAATCCTCAAAAATTCTAGAAATTCACTTTAATCATGTCATATCAAAATTCCAGACCCAAATTTTTAATATATTTTTCAAAATAAATTATAAACCCAAATAACCATATTTTTCTTTGAAAATTTATAATAATCTTTCCATAGAAATTGAAACCCAACTCCAAAATCATGTTTCTCATAACATAATTTTCCCATGGCATTTAAACATCTTTAAATCTTGATTTTGATCTAAAACCATTCAAAACTCCTTTAAACAATCTTGTTTAAATTAAACAAATCATAAATCAAGCATATCATCATCCATTAATATCATAAAAATGAATTTATCCCTTAAATCCAAAAATATGTGATTTAAACCAAAATAGAGATGGAATTAATATTCACCTTGCTCTTGATAAAAAGATTGGATTGAGATTGATTTCCCCTAAGCTTGAATCTCTAGCTTTAATTTGAATTTTCCCATTCTCTTATTAGACGGCCATTCTCTTTACTTTTAATTTGTGTTTTAAAATGACGTGAATGGCAAGAAATGGTAGGAACGAAAATATATATATAGGTAAGGGTCCTTGGGTGGCAAATTCCAATTATACCCTTATGTATTTTATTTATCCTACAAACCATTCTTTAGCCCATTAATTATTTTATTAAGCATGACCTTAATTAATTAATTCAAATCTCAATCCCCTTATCACCTACATTTACATTATTCTATTTAATTTATCTAATTAAATCTCCTGAATAATGTTATAAAAAATTAGGGGTGTTACAGGCTCCCCTCCTTAAAGAATTTCGTCCTCCCAATTCAGTAAGGACTAAATACTAAACATAGCAATCATCTGTAACGACTCCTAACAACCATACTAGTCTACCCGACTAGGAAATATCTATATAAATCTAATATAGACATACCCTCAAAGAAGATCAGGATAAGTATCTCGAATCCTGTCCTCTGTCTCCTAAGTACAGTCCGTCTCGTTGTTGCTCCACTAAACTTTCACCAACTTGACTGTCTTGTTCATCAATCTTTTCTCATCTCTCGCAACAACTCGAACTGGTAGTCTAACAAAAGTCAAATTAGGCTCTACTACCAAGTCCTCCAACTCTGTCCAAGGAATGGTGGCCTCTGGATCATGCACATACTTGCGAAGATGAGACACAAGAAATACATTATGGACACCTTCCATATTGCTCGAAAACTCAACTATGTATGTGAGCTTTCAAATCCTTTGTATAATCTAGAATGGACCAACATATCTCGGGGTCGACTTTCCCTACTTTCCAAACCGTACCACACCCTTCATCAATGATACCTTGACAAAAACCCTATCTCCCACTGAGAACTCTAGGTCTTTACGCCTCTTATCTGCGCAACTCTTCTGTCTGGATTGAGCTTCCTTCATCTGTTCTCGGATTAACTCAACCTTCTCTAACGCCTCCTTATCAAATCTGGACCAAATACCAATCTGTCTCCATTCTCTAACCTACATGCATGGGATTTGCATGGCCTTCCATACAAAGCTTCAAAAGATGCCATTCCTATACTAGTCTGATAAATATTATTATAGGAAAACTCAATCAAATGTAGGTGATCCTCCCAAGATCCACCAAAATCCAACACACAAGCTCTCAACAAATCCTCGAGCACCTTATTAACTCTCTTTGTCTACCCATCCGTCTGTGGGTGATATGCGGTACTCATCTTGAGCTTTGTGCCTAACACATCCTGTAGACTCTTCCAGAATTCACTAGTGAATATAGTATCTCTGTCGCTGACTATGCTACTAGGAACTCCATGAAGTCTAACTATGTTCTACATGAACAACTTCGCCAAAACTGGTGCCATCCTGATCGACTTTACTGGAATGAAATGGACACTCTTGGTCAACCTGTCCACAATAACCCATTTGCTTTCATTTCCTTTCCTTGACCTTAGCAACCCATCAATAAAATCCATGGATATCGAGTCCTATTTCCATACTGAAATATGTAAAGGCTGAAGTAACCCGCTCGGCTTCTGATGTTCGGCTTTCACTTGTTGACAGTTAACACACAACCTAACCCACAAGCCAACATCCCTCTTCATGCCTTCCCATAGAAGCTCCTCTTCATATCTTGATACATCTTGGTCCCTCTAGGATGAATCATAAACTTGGATTAGTGACATTCCTTAAGAACTTCTCTTCTCAAGTTCTCTACATCTCTAACACATAACCGTCCCTTCTTTCTTAACCATCCTCTCTGGTCAAGATAAAATATTTCAAATCATCGACCTCGGTTCCAACCTCAAGCCTTCCGATCCTCTCAGCTAATAATGGATCCTCCTTCTGCTTAGAAGCAATTCTCTTGATCAACACTGGTCAAACTTCTAAACGAGACAGCATGGCGGTACTCTGACTAGAACTGGCAGTCGATCTTAACTGCACATCACAACTGGCCAAAGCTTCTAAATCTTTCCACTCTGCCAACATAACCAACACCACATTCTGATATCTTCTGTTGAGAGCATCTGCTACTTTATTACCTTTCCCTGGGGTATATTCTATACGAAAATCATAAGTAGCCGAAAATTCCAGCCACCTCTGTGTTGCATATTCAACTCCTTATGAGAGAATAGATATCCTAAGGACTTATGATAGGTATACAATTCAAATCTCTCTACCAAGAGATAATGCCTCCAAATCTTCAAGGCAAAGAACACCGCGGCAACTCTAAGTCTTAAGTAGGATATCTTACTTCGTGCGGTCTAAGCTGCCTAGTTGCGTAAGCAATGATTTTGCCTTTCTGCATCAACATTCCCACATGCATCCATGTATACTACCAACCCTTGGTTACCATCTGGAACTACTAACGCTGGAGCATTGGTCAACAAATGCTTTAACTTAAGGAATGCTTCCTCACATTTGTCAAACCAAACAAACTTCACTTCCTTCCTGGTAAGCTTAGTCAAAGGCGCTACTATGCATGAGAAATCCTTGATGAATCTCCGGTAATAGCCCGCTAGTCCAAGAAAACTTCTAATCTCGATCATCGTCTCTGCTCTTCTCGAATTGTTCACAGCTTCGATCTTATCTAGATCGACTGACAATCCCTTCTCTGAAACCACATGACCAAGAAACTTAACCTCTTTCTTCCAGAAATGACACTTGGAAAACTTCGCCTTTAGCTGATTCTGCCTCAGCGTCTCTAGCACAACTCTAAGATGATCTTTATGCACTCTCTCATCTTTAGAGTATACCAAAATGTCATCTATAAACATTAACACAAATCTATCTAATACCCTCGAAAGACTCGATTCATAAAATCCACAAAGAAAGCAGGTGCATTCGTCAACCCGAATGGCATCACTAACCACTCATACGAACCATATCTTGTCTGAAATGCAGTCAAAGGAATGTTGTCCTCTACCACTCTTAACTGATGGAACCCTGTCGCCAAATCCAACTGGAGAACACCTTGGCTCCACTCAACTAATCAAACAGATCATCTATTCTTGGCAAAGGATTCTTTTTCTTTATTGTCCTTTCGTTTAGCTTACGAAAGTTGATGCACAGCCTCAACAACCCATCTGGTTTCTTCACGAATACCGCGGTCGTGCCCCAATGCGAACTACTTGGTCTAATAAAATTTATTCCTTCTAGATCCACTAGCTGCACCTTCAATTCCTTCACCTCTGTCGGTGTCATCCTGCTAGGTGGTTTACTCACAGGTTCAGCTCCTGGCACAAGATCTATCTGAAACTCGGCACTTAACAAACTCTCTTCTAATCTGAACCTGACTTAGCTCTTCACCCACTTCCATTGCACTTAACAAAGCACAACAACTCTGGTCAGAATTCTATACTAAGAATATAATTCGGTTATGACTATCTGGGTGTGTCAAAGATATCTTCCTGTCCTGGCAGAATATCCTGGCCTCATACTTCCTCAACCAATCCATACCCAAAATGATTCCAAAATATACGAAATCATACACATACAAACTACATGCAAACTTATGACCTAACAAATCAAGTTCTAACTGGTTAAACCTTAACCCTAGAGGTGCATACCCTCCTATTGGATTTGCAACCCTTAAGGAAGTAACGAGGTATGTGGATGTTATGCATAACCTATCAACCAAACACTGGGATATAAATGAATGCGATGCACCGGTATCAAAAAGTATCCTAATCGGTGTACTTTGAATCAAAAATGTACCTTCCATCATACTTTTGCCTTTATCGGTTGCAGTAGGCTTAGCTGATGATCCAACAACAAAAACTTTTCCTTTGTTCGCCCTAGCTGGCTCTGGACACTGGTTCTTGTAGTGCCCTACTTGATCACAGTTAAAGCACTTTACATTCTTCTTGTCTGCAGCCGTCTTCCCCTTGCCTGACCAGCACTCATTCGCATAATGACCCTTCTTATCACATTTGTAGCACACCAAATCAGCCCTTGCCTTCTTCACAGCATCCACTTTCTGGGCTCCCTTCTTCTTAAAGAATTTTCTCTTCTTTCCCTGAGGACCCTGGAATTCAACTGGCTTCTCTCTAGCGAAATAACAAGCATCTCCTCATGGCGAATGGCCATCTCCACCACCACATTAATAGGTTCTCGAATATGGGTCATAGTCATCTGCAAGCTCAGGTCTTAGTCCTCGAATGAACCTTTCATTCCTTCTGACATCAGTATCAACCAAAGCATATCCATATCGAGACAGCTCATCAAACTTAGCAGCGTACTCGACCACTGACATCTCTCCCTAAACCAGATCCATGAAATTCCTCATCAATACAGACTTAGAAACTTTAGATAGGAACCTCTGCTCAAATCTTCTCCTGAAATCAGTCCATGTCGGTTCTTCCTTCGGTACCCCAGTGGTAAACTATTCCACCAATGAAGCGCTGCCCCTTGCAACTGTCTAGAGGCTAGCCTTCTCTTTTGCCCATCATCCAAGCCTAGATCAGTACAGATCCTTTCACAATTCAGTAGCCAATTCTCAACCTCAATAGCATCTTCTGTTCCAACAAACGGCTTTCCACCCAAACTGGTGTAGTCTCTGCTTAGCTTAGCATAGTTATTCCTAATTGGAGCCATAGGATTAGCTCCTCCAACATTACCAACAACTCCAGCTTGCAAAAGATTGGCCAACAACTAATACACCATCCCCGCATCTACTGGTGGATTTCCAGCACCTACATTGGCCTCAGCACTTGGATTAGCATTAGCATGTCGACCTTGGTTCCTCCTGGTATTAGATCGAGCATTTCCATTTGTTGTAGTGCTTTCTTCACCTAGATTTCCTCTTCTGTTTCCTACTTCCATATCTTCTTTCTCGTAAATCTACATACGAGCCTTAGTAAGATACAGAAGAACGGTCTAAGAGAGAAGGGAACACGTACTTATACTTATATATATATATATATATATATATCAAATACAAGCACGTTACCATAGCGTTAACCCAAACCTCGATCATATTTTCAAATTTATTGGACTATGTTTGAAAATCTTTTAGGTTTATCTTTCTTTTAAAGTTTCATAAACCTATGCTCTGATACCAACTTGTAACATCCCCCTACTTGGAGGCCTAAAACTAACGGCTACGAATGCTGAAGTCATCCAAAGTTATTAATCCTCGATGACCAAATACGGTGGTGTTAGATTGATTGATACACTGAAACACATGAATATGGAAAAAAATTTAAACTGCAAAACAAATTCCACATTCCATTTCAAAATATTCCAAATTCATTACATAATCCCATGTTCGCGAACCACGTTCGGAGAAAATATACTTATTACAACATATGCCCAGAGCGACATATGAAGATGCCTCCTGGGATGATCAGAGTATATATAGGCAATATAACAACTTTTCCATTACAATCAACATAGCCAAATCAAAAGAAAAGAGATCTCTAAATATCTATCCTACCTCCTGCATAACTCTGAATGCTTATTCGTCTTAAGAGGTACCTGAAAACCTCAACTCTCAAACTACTCAAAATCGATTGAGTACTCGAGAGTTTAAGGGGAAAACATAAACTTCGAGTCAGACATAAAGCCTAGTATGAATAATAATCTACCATCTCAAATCATTTAGATATCTAGTGAGACCATGCCGCTTAGCGGAACGGATTTCCCTCACTAGTATCTCAAAACATTTATAAAACCATATACGATGCTCCTGCATCTACAATGGTTAAAACAATTCAAAACAGTATAATATGATTATATGCAAAACAATTGAATAAATTCTGGATTACCCATCCCCATTAAATTTAGACTATCTGCCTCAGTTATAGTTTCTAGGATTACTATTAACCAATTAGTTTTCATGGGTTGACTTATAACCAGGTAAACATTTAAGACTTCCTGTCCAATTACATAGTTTTCATGGGATCACATGAACCTATTGGTAACTCCATTATTACTCTTATCCTAGTTTTCATGGGTTGACTAGGAACCTATTGGTAACCCCAATACCCTTTCTACTTACCCTAGTTTTCATGGGTTGAATAGGAACCTATTGACATCTGTCAATATTTCATCCGAATATAGTTTTTATGGGCTAACTACAAACCTACTGGCCCTGTCAGTATCCAATTATAGTTTTCATAGGCTTACTATGAACCTGTCTATCTGACATCTTGCTTTACACATAGTTTTCATGGTCCAATTATGAACTTGTCTATCAGACATCTTTTCTTATACATAGATTTCATGGGCCAACTATGAACCTATTGGCCCCTGCCAATATCATACAGTTTTCATGGGCTTACTATGAACCTATTGGCCCCTACCAGTATCTTTCCTTTATATTTTAGCATCCTATATTCTAGTCTTCCTGACCTCCTGGATGCAATTCTACTCATTCAAGAGTTTATTCAATTTATATTCACTACTGGGTTAACCTAACTAGTTCTCCTACCCTTTATCCCCAAAATGCAGTTATGCGTCCATTATAAAGTGAATATATTCATATTAGAAGAAGCAATATAACAACATAGCAATACCACTCCCGTGGGGTTTAAAATAAAACAAGGTTAATCCCCTTAACCTATTTCTTTATCAAAGGTGGCTTCTTCTTAAAATCATTATAAAAGTCCTTTAATATAGCCATAGGTTTTTCCTTTAAAAATAGAGTTTGTGTTATAAAACCTTTCGATGCCTTCGAAACCTAGCTTTCGACTTCATAGGATGACCTCCTTCGAAAGCTCTTAAAAACATTTGGCTCCTGCCTTATAATACTTTAAAATCTACCTTTCGAAACCATTCGAATACATTAAAGTATTAATAATCAACCTTTAGAAGCTTAGCTTCGAAACCAATCGAAAGTACCCCTTTCGACGCTATTGGAAGTAACCCTTCCGAAATCATTGAAAGTACCCCTTTCGAAAGCATTGGGTTTACACTTGAAACATTATTTGGGTCAAAGTGAATATAGTTGAAAGCATCTGTTTCGAAACCATTTCTTATCTTATAAAAACATTGGGGAAAACTTGATGGCATCGGCACCATCCCTTTTGAAAGCATAAAACATCTGGATAAAATATTAGAAGATTGGAGTCGAAACCCCTTCCGAAATCATCATCCTCGAAATCTCTAACCCCTTTGGAAAGCTTTAGGAAGTGGCTTAAACATTATAAAACAAAGTACCTTTCGACAGCGTTGATATCTTTAACACCATCGAAGGCTATAAAACGACAACAGGGTATCGACTAGGTCGAAACCCCTTCTTTTAAAACATTCTTTTATAGGTAAGGAACCCAGCCGAAAGCAATCTTAAGTTAATGAAAACCTCTTTCGAAACCCTTTCTAAAACCTCTTTTGAAACCTTCTGCTTCAACCCTGTCGAAGGCTTAAAATAAAACATAGGCAGGCGCTTTCCTTTTAAAAACAAAGCAAGGTTTCATCCCCTTTGGAAGCCAGGCTTTCGACACCTTACCTTCCACCTATCTCCAATCCACTATGTACCATCATAGTGATACCTTTTGTTCTGGTTTCGACAAGGATGGGTGCGAAAGCTACTGTGTTGACAAGTGCTTTCCTATGTAGGCGGAACCAATTTTTCCAATGTAAACTAGATTTTATACTATATTAAGCAACTTTTCTCTAACTAACCTGCCACGTGTCAACATCAGATTAGTTGCCTTAACTTTTTTAAATTACTTTTCAAAAATAACTGCCGCTAATCTAGATCTAAACCACGGTTAAGTTATCAAACAAGCCCTTCCAATTTTTGCAAAGAAGTCCCTCTTCTAAAACAATTTATTTTGCATAGAAAATCACTTTGGAAAAGTCCCAAAAAATTCCAGAAGTTCACTTTAATAATGTTATCTAACATATTAAAATTCCAGACCCAAATTCTCAATATATTTTCCAAAATAAATTATAAACCCAAATAACCATATTTTCTTTTGAAAATTTATGATAATCTTTCCATAGCTTGGAAAATTCTCAAAATTGAAACCAGACTCCAAAATTATGTTTCTCATAACATAAATTTTCCCATGACATTTAAACATCTTTAAATCTCGGTTTTGATCTAAAATCGTTCAGAACTCCTTTAAACAATCTTGTTTATATCAAATAAATCATGAACCAACCATATCATCTTCCATTATATCATAAAAATGAATTTATCCCTTAAATCCGAAAATATATGATTTAACCCAAATTAGAGATGGAATTATTATTCACCTTGCTCTTGATAAGGAGATTGGATTGAGATTGATTTCCACTAAGCTTGAATCTCTAGCTTTAATTTGAATTTTCTCTTTCTCTTAATGGTCGGTCGTTCTCTTTACTTTTAATTTTCATTTAAAATGATGTGAATTTGAAGAAATGGTAGGAATGAAAATATATATATGGGTAAGGGTCCTTAGGTGGCAAATTCTAATTATACCCTTATGTAATTTGTTTAACCTACAAACCATTCTTTAGCCCATTAATTTGTTTATTAGGCATGGCCTTAATTAATTAATTCAAATCTCAATCTCCTTATCACTTAAATTTACATTATTCTATTTAATTTATCTAATTAATTCTCCCGATTAATGTTATCAAAAATTAGGGGCGTTATAGTTTCCTCTAAATACTGCATATGCCTCGGTGCTGCTTTTGACTTAACGAGCATTTCATCTATGTATACTTTAAAGTTCTTACGAATCTGATCTGAGAACTTCAAATTAACTAATAGGGGTGGGCGTGGGTCGGTTTGGCAAGGTTTAAAACCCAAACCGCTTCCACCTCGCATCAAACGGTTAATCAAAATACAAACCATTATACAAATATTTTAAACGGTTCGGTTTCAGTTCAGTTTAATGTAATATGGTCTGGTCTTGGTCCGGTCCAGTTTGAAACCTATTAAATATGAAATAAGAGAATTACTTCCATCAGTAATCAATTTATGAAGGCAACCGTGTGAACTTTTATGCTTAAACGTTAAAACATACAATGTTATACTAAAATGAAAGAATAGTTCTTAATTGTATGGATATTTAAAATTGACATTTAACTACAAGTGAGATTTTTCTAGTAGACTAACCAATCATCAACGTTAATCAATGAATAATCGTTAAGTAAAATGAATAGAATGAGATTATAATTAGCATTTATCCAAAAAATGCAGTGAAAAGTATTATACTAAAATTATAGCTTCTTCCTTTATGACAATGATTATTATTAATATAAGATGAAAATAGAATATACATAGTTAGAATATAAAATGAGATAGGAGTTGCTTATATTTTTATCACAAGATTACTAGTGTAAATATTTAGTTTGGTCCGGTTTAATATGGTTGGTTCAATCGTCCAAACCGCAATCGAACCATATTGATGAAAGGTCGGTCCGATTTGGGGTATTTGCTTTGGTTTAAAGATTTGGTGCAAGTTTCCACACCGTTTTTTCGGTCCGGTGCAAACGATTTTCATATTGCAGTGTGGTTTATGCCCACACTATTAACTAACCATTGATAGGTTGCTCTAGTGTTTTTGAGTCTAAAAGGCATGACTTTGTAGTAGCATAAGCTCTTATCCATCACAAAGCTGGTATGCTTCTGATCTGGTTCAAAAATAGCTATCTGGTTGCAACCCGAATGCGTCCATGAATGTGAGTAGTTCATGACCGCTAGTTGCATATACTAATTGATCAATCCTCGGTAGAGGGAAGCTGTCTTTTGGGTAAGCCTTGTTGAGATTGACGTAGTCTACGTAAGTTCTCCATTTCACATTAGACTTATTTACAAGGACAGGGTTGGCTAACCACTTTGGATAATATACTTCCTTGATGAACCCATTTGGGTTTAGCTTCTTAACTTCTTCATGTACAGCATTATATCTTTCCTAAATTAAGTTTCGGCGCTTCTGCTAGACTAGATAAGCATTGGGATCAATGTTGGGTGCATGGCAGATGACAATTGGGATTATTCCTAACATATTCGAGTGCGTACAAGTGAAAACATCTACTGATCTTTTGAGGAATTCTATTAATTTTGTTCTGATTTCTACATTGAGGATTTTTACTATCTTGAGAACCTTCGAAGGATCTTCTAGATCTATATGTATATCGTCGAGGTCATTTAATGACTTTAATTCCCTACTCGTCTCTCCTAATCTTGGATGTATTTCACTTTCTTCTTTTTAAGTTTGTGATGTAGCGGAGAAAGTCTATCTTTGAGCTTCTAAGTGATACACCCATATTTTCCAAAAACTTGTAAAGGAGAATTGATGCAAGCATGGGGCACAAAATAATTAATCTTATAATAGAAGTTGGACTATGAAAGAGAAGCGAGAGCAAAGTCCAGATAGTACTGCGTCAAAGTCTTAAAACAGTGGCAAAACATGAGGACTACTCCTTTCAATTGAACATAGCTTAAACACTATAACACTCCGCCGGTAGCTTGAGATAGCTACAAAGTATATGGACTAATCTGTAATCCCAATGCTTACTTCAATGGGAAAAACTACGGCATAGCCTCCAAGTACCAAATATGAAGGTTGTGTTGCAGTTCCAAAAGTAAGCTTTAATAAGTTGAAATTGCGACATAATCTTTAAATAACAGCGAGTTGTAGAGATTGTGCTATAGCCCTAAAAGCAATGCTAATGGTATAGAACTGTGGCACAATCCTTAATGCAATTATATGCAATAGGAGTGTGCCACAATCTTAAACTAATTTTTAAGTGGCAGGACTACGCCGCAATCTCATATCGACATTAAAGCAATACGAATGCATCGCCATCCAAATTTAATGTTGAAATGACAAAATAGCACAGCAATTCTAAAGGATACTACAAACAAATACAAGAACTTGAAGGATGAGGCAAAAGGATAAAACTGCACTATAACCATAAGCTAAGTTATGTTCCTCAAAGGCAAGCCAAGAATCCATAACTTTACTCTTAAATTCCTTAGACAAAATGTAACGACCTGTAATTTAGTCACTTTAAGCACGATTATTTAATATATTTTTAAATAATTAAATAATGGATTTTCTAACTCAAATAGACCTCTATTATATAATAACTTATGATAATAAAGTTGTTTCGAAATTTGGTTTACAAAAAAAGTAGTTCGGAGGAAAATCGAAAATATGACCGGAAATCGTTTTTCGGATTTTTTACTTTTCACTGACCAAAAGTTGTCGGAACTTATTATACACACTAGTGTACATGTGTACACATTCATACAAATAACAAAACAACTTTTACTAATTTAATGGTTTAATTAAAAACAAACTAATAATGTACATAAGTAATTAAGTAAACGTGGACTTTTCTTTTTATTTTAAAAATAATTAAGTACAGAAGTATAATACAAAAGGATATTAGGAAAAGAAGATGTGATAGCTTAGGATAGTTTAGTAATTTACCACTTTTCAATTTCTATAAAAGAACAGCACTTTTCCATTTTTCATTTTATTTCATTTTCCATTTTAAAACTCTCTTTCTTTTCACTTTCTTCACCACTCTTCCATCTTTGTTTTCTAAGTAAAATCATTTGAAATTTACTTCTTTTCTCTTTTTAATTCAAAAAATAGGTTCCTAAATTCATTACCATCACTCTTTACATCTCATATTTAAAAAAATCAAACTCAAAACCCTCCTTGGTAACATAGGCTGAGCCCTCCCTAGCCATGGACAAGCCTAAACATAGTTCTTTAGGTCTTTAGAAGTGAGTTTTGTAAAAGGAAGCTAGGTATGTGTGTTGTTTGCAAGGTCGTGGTAGCTTAGGTAAAAGTTCATGTTTTTTTAAGTGAGTAAAGCTCACTTTAAAGCAACTTTATAATTTTTTTTTAACAATTTATGTTGTTTGCTTAATGTAGTAATTATTATTTAGCTTGGTTCCAGCTTGGAAGCAGATGACATATAGGATTTGGACAAAGGACTAGTAAAAGGAATGAAGTCGAAGTGTTCTTAGCAAACAGGTCGCGACTATACACTTCGGAGTCCATATGGAAAGTTTTATAGAGGACTAATGTTGTAGAGGGACTCTAAGGAGTTCCTCACATTTTTTTTATATGCTTGTTTATGTAAATGCTTGATAACATCTATGACGACCCACTATTTTGGACCATTCAAATCGACAATAATCCACACATGGCTGACTTGAATAATTCAAAATAACAGATTGTAATAAAATTTGGAGCAAATAAAATCAAATACAGAATCACAGACATAGAATATCAGAATAACTCGCAGCGGAAATAAAATACCATAGTAGTTCATGAAGCTACTATTTACAAACTCTCAAACATATACAAAATCTCATAGTCAACATAGATACAATAGAAGTTAGGATACATAAACCAATAATACAGAGACAATACCGAATAGTAAATAACTGGATTAGAAGATAAGAAATAACAGATGGACAAATAAGCTCCAGCAAATATCTAGCTCCAGAAGATAAATTCCAAAGCTGTGATTCTCAGGCTGACCCGAGCGTAAAGTAAAACACAAAACACTCGAGTCAGGACATATATACTTATACAATGTAAACCAACTCAAGTGAATTGTAATAGAAATGCATAATAACTTAAAGGGTGCTTGGGATCGCCCATCCTTTAAGGATCCATAAAACCATCAATTAAACAGTAATAAAAATATCACAGAAATGTCCATATCGAAGTAAACAATGCAACTAACAGTGTTAATGTGCATCACAACCATCATCAGGAAATCAAATGACATACAGAGAAGTATACCCGTGGTTATAATATTTCAGAACAATATTTTATACTTCAAATTTAAATATCATTTCAAATCCAAATTTTTATCAAAAATAAAGATTAAATCATTTCCAAACCATTTCAAATTATCAAAATATCATATATTTTCAAACTTCCTTTCAAATCATTATTTGAATTCAAATTCAATTATCAAATTTAATACCCTTTAAAATTCCAAAATATCATTCATTTATTATCTTATCAAATCACCCTTTAAATAATTTTCCATTTAAACCATTTAAAAGTGAAATTATTATTCTTTCAAGTCAAGTATTCAATTTCCAAAGTTTTAAATCATTCTGAGTTCATTTACTAGGTCAAAATCCATAAACATTGAAATTTTCAGCCTTTCACAGCATTTAGAAAAAGCTGTTATAAGTTATATTTGAAAACATTTTATTTCAACAAAGACAGCACTTTAAAACTGCTGTTATATCTCATTTTAGTTGAAATTTAGTTTAAAACAGCAAAGACAGCATTTCCAGAAATGCAGTAATAGCTCAGGTTCAAAAACAAGGGTTTTACTTAATTTCAGCAAAGACAGCAGGCAGCTACAGCAGTTTACAGAACTGCTGTAATAGCCCTTTATTAAGTTCTTTAGCATTTCATTTACTACAGCGACTATAGCATTTCAGAAATGCTGTAATAGCCTCTTTTACTAAGTTTTAGTTAAGTTCTGAAACCATATTCTGAATGCTATTAAAAGTCATTTCCAGATTTTAGTGTATTCCCAGCCAACAATAAATTCCCAATTTAAACCATTAAACATTATAAAATCATACTTTAACATTCAAAATGTTCATTAAAAATACTTTTAACTTATGATTTTTATAATAAATTTTCTTATAAATAAAACCCAATTTTCAACAATTCACTTAATAAAATTTAAGTGTAAAATTTCTATTCTCTTCATTTTAACAATTTAAACTTAACACTTAAATTTTTATTTCCATTTTTCAAATATAATTAAATTTCCATTTTTATTTATATAACTCAAATTTTCTTTTAAACCCAAAAATCCAAATTTCCAGACTTAAGTTATATTTCAATAATTAAAATTTAACCATTCATTTAATTACATTTTTAACTTATAGAAGAATCAAAATTTCTTTATTAAACATTAAAAATCCAATTTAAATACAATTTTCATAAATTTACACTCTTAAACATATTTAAAATATTCAAAATACTTTATAAAATAACCACGGGCCTGTATATAGTTTTCTAACCTAGGTCAAGTCATACGGATATATATCATTTAAATCCGTAGTTTAAAAAGCAAAAATCCGGGTTCTATCATTTCAAACCCGTAATCCCAAGTTAAAATAAAAATAAATAAAAACCGTTCAGGCCTATCATTTCAGCCCATAACGATTTTTCTCTATTCTAAAGTCCGTTCGGGTATGTATCATTTCAACCCATAGTGAATCTAATCTACAGGGAACTTGCAGTGTGATAAACAGGTATAAATGAACAGTTTAACAATAAATAACAGTAACAGATAATATGATAGGTAAAATAACAGGTTTAACATCATATAATTAATAATCATAGGCAGTTATAACATCATATATAATATTCTACACATTCAATTGTTGTCAATTCACATTTGCATAAGTATAAATGTCAGGTGAGATTTACTCACCTCTTTTGGTGGAGATGCAAGTTCAAATGACACAACACAAACCAGAACACAATGACAAAGCTATGAACTTGAGTGGAGAGCGAGATCCAAGTTATAGATCTTGTGTTACAACCCAAAAACAAAACCAAAACAATAGTTAAAAATCAATACGATTGAATTTGAATAACTTTGAAACAAAAAGCGATTTGAATACGAAACTTTTTGCCTTGCTTTCTCTACTTGTTTGCATGGCCTAGGGGATCAATTAGGTCAGGTTTGTACTTGGTTTGGATCAGGTATGGGTCTGGAAAAGGTAAGGCTACAAGGTAGAACATGATGGAGGAAGTTACAACATAGGGTAAGTGAAGGGTTTCTAGGCAAATAGGTGGAAAATGGTCCAAACTAAGGCTCGGCCATGGACAATTTGGTTCGACCAGAGGGTGTACATCTCAGGTTAGTAGCTGGAGTAATAAGGTAGGGTCTGGACAAGGTGATGGTGGTGGTAAATGAAGGGTATGGTCAAGGGGAGCTCGGCTAGCATTGTTTTTAAGGCATTGTTTGCATTTTGGTGGAGTTTTGTCATCATGGAGGGTTCGGCCATGGATGGATCTAAAGTGGTAGGTGGTGATGATGCCAAGGAGGAGTGGTAGGAGGTGGTGGCTGTGACAAGCAAGGGGATGGCCGAGCAAAAGGCAAGAGAAACAAGGCAAAAATGACATGAAAATGAGAAGAAAAGTGAAAAGTTAGAAGATGCCATTACCACAATTGCTTTAGCCGTGAATAAGAATTTGAGAAATGAGTTTTTTGTGAGAAATGAGATGGTAATTCACGGCTAAAACTGAAAAGTGGACAGCAAAAATGAATTAATGAGATGGTTATGGAAAATGAAGAGTTTGGACAATGAAAAGTCTAGAAATGAAAGGCCTTTAAACTCTTCACATTTCCATTTTCAATAATTCAAATAAAACAAAAATAAATCAGCAAATGAATTTAAAAACTGAAAAAAATAAAAAATAAACTGAAAATAAATAATAAATTTTAAAGAAAAAGCAAAAGAAATGAAGAAATTGCTTAAAAATCCAAAACAGGGTCCAAAATTACAAATAAATCATCACTAGCTTTGGAAAATTATATCAACACCTCTAAACGATTAAAAGGTCAAGTAAATAAGATAAATGATGAAGAAAATAAAGTGTAAATGAAAATAAAACAAAGTCTTAAGAAAATAGAAAAAATACAGTAAAGAAAATAATTTACTTAATTGAAACTAGAGTTAAAATCTGTAAATAAATTACAGCTGACTTGGAAAAATTCCATTTGTTCTTTTAAAAATGTTTTAAAACCAAAGTATATACATAAAAGTTATTTTACCCAAATAAATATAACTTAGAACATTACATGACCAAATAAAAATATTATTTATACAATTTAAAATAAACAATTTGTTAAATACAGCAAATTACACACAATATTGAAAAAGGCATAACTTTCACATTATAAACCAGATTTCAACGAAACGAAAAGCAGTATTCTTAAAATTTTATTTACTTTCATAAAATAAAGATAGATTTCAAAAATTCAATTTAAAAATGTTTTAAAACCAAACTATATACATAAAAGTTATTTTACCCAAATACATATAACTTAGAACATTACATGACCAAATAAAAATATTATTTATACAATTTAAAATAAACAATTTGTTAAATAGCAAATTACACACAATATTGAAAAAGGCATAACTTTCACATTATAAATCAGATTTCAACGAAACGAAAAGCAGTATTCTTAAAATTTTATTTACTTTCATAAAATAAAGATAGATTTCAAAATTTCAAATTTTAAAATTTTAAACTAATAGTCAAAGTTTGACCATATTGACCACAATTCACATTTCTAGAAAATATCTTATTTATTCATGTTTGAAATTCTAATTCACATCAAAATCAAAAATTCATATTTAAAATAACAAAATTATTAAATTTAAATAAATAAAATAAATTTTTTAAATCAGGAAATTAAATTAAAGAAATTAAAATATACAATTAAAATAATCACAAAATACAGGGTTGTTACAACATCGCTTAGTTTTAGTTAATTGACTTGTTATGGATTTCTACGTGGCATTGAAAATCCATTAGTTTCTTTTAAAGTAGTTTACTACTTTACCTTTCCAAAAATGTTTTAGTGGATTATTTTGAAATCGACTCTTGTTTTTGAAACTCTTTACAAGGATGTTTTAAAGTGGTTGGAATTTATTATATAGGTGTCTACTTATATAAAGAAAAAAATTGTTGCCTTTAAAATCAAGCTTTTGGTTTAAAATAAATGATTTTTAATTCAAAGACTAAAAATAAGTTCATAAAGTTAGTTTTTCGACTATTTTAAAGCATTTTGTTTTTAAAATAAGTGATTTCTTTATTAGTGCCATTACGTAAAACAAAATAAATATGATAAAGTTGTGCTAAAATGTTGATATGTTTATGGAAAGTAAGTCATCTTATATTTAGCACTAAAGCAGATGAGTAGACTTTCCTCTATTTGTGAGATTTAG
This sequence comes from Allium fistulosum, assembly GCA_030737815.1. Lineage (NCBI taxonomy): Eukaryota > Viridiplantae > Streptophyta > Magnoliopsida > Asparagales > Amaryllidaceae > Allium > Allium fistulosum. The sequence goes on from CM060902.1 coordinate 897,394,976, forward strand.
AATCGAGTGCTTATACTAAGGCAAGACTAGGTGCAACAATGCCCTGACTTACCTGGCTTTGATTCTCGACGAGGTATGGAGAAGTCAAAATGTTGTAGGTATGATAAGTATAGAAGAGTTAATTTCTATAAATAGTTCATGATTAATTAAGTATATGAAATGTATTTACTTCTATATACTCACACTAAATTTCAAGGTATGGAAGCCCGATTATATCTATGAGAGTTTAAGAATTAACGTTGAGGGAAGGGTAGTTCTCTAACTTATCCGACTTCATTATTAATCGAGGGATAGTACGGGGTTGAAATCGAAAAGTGGTGATAAGTATATATGATGTTTGATTTTCCATACACAGACTAATTATTTACACCAAATAGTGGTTTGTCCACTATTGACAACTTGACCTATTTTGACTTAGAAAGTATATAAAAGCTTCACGATTTCATATGATTTGAGATCCCCTGGTGAGGACTTATTTCTATGAAACATAGTTTGTTTTTAAGAGTATATATTTGAGATTCCCCTAAAAGACTCTTATATTTGTTGAAACTTTTAAAAGAACCATAATTAAGTCGGTCAGGAATTCATCGCTTTAGTTTGGAGGCACTGGTTTGGATAAGTATGGCTTATCCAAACCACTTCAAACTACTAAATGCTTCATGTTCTACATCAGTGTGAAGTATGCTATGGAGTTCTACTACTATCCCGAGGATGATTCCAAAATGGAAGGTAGTAGGTTGGTATATTTGTTTGATCACGAAACAACTTGTATGGATGAATGATGGCATTGCATTGTTGCCTAGATGGCAATATTAGCATTCCAAGATGGGTTTACTAAAAATGGTTATCATTTCCTCAGTCCTCACACCCGAGAATGGCTAAAATAGGGGAGATGTAGTAGGGCTATGTGACTTGCATCAATTAGGGTATGATCATCCCTTATCTAGATCGATATTTCTTTGAACGCATGCTTCGGGCCTAGTACGGTTGTTGATCATAACCGAGGGATGATTATATTTAGTACTATCCAGGAAGGAGTAGGCCTGTTATGTATTAGCAAAGGGTCCATGTGAGGCCCTTGGCACATTTTCTAGAGATGTACTATGACAGGCAGTACCCCAGTAGCCTTGTCACTGTATAGAATCCATTTTTCAATATGTGCTTTACAGACTTAGTTGTATACCAATTTTGCTGAAACATGAGATTCAAGCATTTTGGCTATGTTATTATTTATTTTAAACCCTAGACTTTAATAATAATACCCCTGATTTAACGTATAAATGTTTGGTTATCCTAAGGTAAAAATCCGCCCGTGTTTATGTGCAACATGGTCTTACGAGATACCTTTATTTTTCCTAAAATAATATGTTTTGAGTTCACTCACACCAGACCCATGTCTGATCCAAAGTTTTTCTTTCTTCCCTTATACTCTTGGGTACTCTAATTTTTGAGTAGCCAAGTAGTCCAGGTTCTTACGAATGCATTTTGGAGGATCATGGAGCACGGGGCTTCACGGTTATCTACTTATCTATTTATTTCCATTGTTGTTTGTATACAGTTATGTATCAGCATTATGGGGGTAAGCAGTTATAATTATCCTTGGCTGGTACTATAACTTTGATGTTTCAATTTTGAAGTGACCATATGTACTATCTTATGTTCTATTATAAATGATTTCCATGCGTCGTGAGATTTTATGTTTCTTTCTTCTTGTCTTTTCTTTTCTTTTAGCCTAACGGCCCATCTTTCGAATGCCTAGACGATCGGCACATAAATACCGTGGATGTACTAAGTGTCATTTTTAGGAGTAACAAATGCAGATCATTACATGTGGTATCAGAGCTTAGGTTGAGCCAACACCTAGGTCATGGTTGGGGTCAACTCATTAGACATAGTGTTAGCAATACCCTAGAATGAGTTTAGTCCATGAGAGTGCGTATTTGTAATTTTTATCTAAATATATATATTCAAGTTATTTTGATCAATATTTATATATTTGATTTAATACCCTTTTCCTTAGGATAATCTTGTCTATGTATTCAAAAGTTATCTTATTATATTCATGTAGTACGCAATGAGTAATAAAGGAAGGCGAGGAAAGGGAGCTGGAAGTACTATGACCACCAATGGTCGCGCTTCGAATGCTGGTACAGTAGGAATGGTTAAGGAGGTGGCACCTGTGAAACCTCGAGTTAACTTTGCATCTTTATGCAAAGACTATACCAATTTGAAAGGGAAGCCATTCAATGGCACAAAGTCTACTATCAAAGTTCAAGCTTGGCTTCATTCTTGCGAGAAGATCGTTAAGGGGCTTGGTATTTCTGATGAACAAAAGCACTTCTTGGCATCATGGCAATTGCATGATGGAGCTCTAGAATGGTGGGATTTTGTTACAGCTAATGTCCCAAAGGATGACTTTTCTTAGTCAAGGTTTAAAGATTTATTTGAAGACCCATCTTTACAGAAGGTTTCTGGATCTTAAGCAGAGGAATGATTGTAGCTGAGTATAAAACTAAGTTTAACAAGTTGTCACAATTTGGTATGGGACTTATTGTTGCCCCACTTAAAAAGAATGAGATGTTTGTAGTCGGGATGAGGGAAGAATTTCATGAAAAGATGACTGCTCACCTGAAAGGATCTTTATAGACCTCGTGGACATGGCTTTGCGATATGAAGTTCTTGATAAAAAGAAGCCGGTGGCAGCACCAAGCAACAATAGCAACAATTTAAATAAAAGGAAGTTCAATCAGCAAGGACAGAAGTAGTAGGAAGGAAATCTAGGAGGAGGGGCTCAAGGAAACCGTTATAAGGATGTTGAGTGTTATGAGTGTAAGCAGAAGGGACATATTGCAAGGCTATGTAAGAATCCCAAAGTTCAAAAGCAGCTGATAGGACTTATTTCTCCGATGGTTCAAAAGATGCCCTGCTTTAATTGTCATCAACCAGGGCATATGGTAAAGGATTTCCTACTGTTGTAAAGGGGTTAGCAAGTCAAATTTTATGATATCAAAGAGTAACCATCAACTTTAAAGGATATGAAAGGGAAAGGAGTTCTTGAAGGTACTTTATATGTTAATGGCATTTTAGTTCGAGTATTGTTTGAAAGATTGGTTGATAGATTAAATCTTTCCCCAAGAATTGTAGAAACCCAACCCCGTAGGTGGTACAAATAATCTATGTATGATTTGTGAAGATGTACGAGTTACTTACCTTACCCACAATTTTTCTTATGATATGTTTGTATTAGATTTTAATGGGTTTGATATTTACTCGGTATGGATTGGTTGACGGAGAATGAAGTTGCCCTAGATTGTGTTAGGAGGACGGTATCTTAAAAATCCAAATTAAGGAACTTTGTTGAAGTGTTGTGTGGAGAGCCTAGCAAGCTAATGAGTAGTTTCCTTTATGTAGTTAATTCATCCTAAAAAGGGTTAGGATCGATATTAATTGTTAAGGACCTCCCTTATGTTTTTGAAGAAGTTAATAGCCTACCTCCGTATTGAGAAATTGAGTTTTGTATTGACTTAATTCCCGGTTGGAAGCCTATTATTCATCCTATCCGTAAGACAACTCCGAGAGAAAAGGATGAATTAAGAAATTAGATACATGATTTGTCAAGAAATGGACTAATTAGGCTAAGTTGCTCAAGTTAGGAAGCAGCTGTAGTCTTTTTTGCAAAGTTAGATGGTTCGTGAAGGCTTTGTGTTGATTACCAGGAGCTGAACAAGAAGACAGTTCAGAATAAGCATCCCTTACCCCGTATAGATGACCTGTTCGACCAACTTCATGTTTCTTGAGTATTCTCATAAATGGATCTTTCCATAGGATTTTATTAATTAAGAATAGTAGAGGATAATATACCCTTAACAGCATTCAGAGGGCTGGATTGCTTCTATGAGTGGTTGGTTATGCCTTTTGGGCTATCTAATGCACCCGTTTATTTTATGGATCATACGAATTAGGTTTTTAGAGATGTTCTTAATAAATTTATATTGGACTTTGTAGATGATATGCTTATTTGTTCTAAGACCAAGGAGGAACACAAATTCAGTTTGGAATTTGTGCCAGAAATGCTGAGGAAACACGTTTTAAGAGCTACATTCTATAAGTGCCATTTTTGGCAATCAGAGTAAGATTCCTTGGACCTGTTGTGTCGGGGGACGTATTTCAGTTGATCTAGAGAAAGTAGCGGCTATTCAAGATTGTAAGACACAATAGAGTAGACTCAAATAGAGACTCAAATAGAGGTCTGAAGCTTCTTAGGCTTGACAGGATATTATAGGATTCAAGACTTCTCCAAAATCGCCTTGCACCTGACAAAGTTGACAAAGAAAGATGTTAAGTTTATTTGGACTTCAAAGCATGAAGAAGCATTCATTGAGTTAAAGAGGAGGTTAACCGGTGCTCCAGTTTTAGATATTTTGGATGAGGTGAAGGGTTGACAGTGTATACGGATGCTTATGGCGTAGGTTTGGGTGCGGTATTGATGCCGCCCGAGAAGGTTATTTCTTATGCTAGTAGGCAGCTGAATCCTTATGAGAACAATTATACTACACACGACCTGGGGTTATTAGATGTTGTGTTTGCATTAGTGATGTGCAGGCATTACTTATTAGGTTAAAAGTTCGAGCTCTTTACAAATCACAAATCCTTGATGTATCTTTTCAGCAGAAATATTTGAACATGAGGTAGCAATGTTGGTTAGAATTTCTTACAATATTTGACTGGATATTTATAACAATTGGGAAAGCCAATGTGGTAGCTGAAGCTCTAAATAGAAATGCAGCTTTAGCTCTTCTGGAAGTTACTCTGACTTTACTCGAAAGGATTGTACGCAAGCAAAGAGAAGATAGTCATCTTGTAGAGTTTATGCAAGAAGTTGAAGAAGGACGGTGTTCAAGCTTTAAGATAGGCAGCCATGGAATATTGCAAATGAACATAAGGATATGCGTTCTAGATGTTGATGGTCTTAGGCAAGAAGTTTTAGCAAAATGTCATAAATCCAAGCTAAGTATCTATCCTAGGGTTACGAAGATGTACCGTGTTATAAAACGGGTGTTTTGGTGGATAGGGATGAAGAGGGACATTTCAATTTATGTTAGTAGATGTGGAAATTGCCAGCAAATCAAATGTGATCATCAAAGGACTGCTAGCCTACTACAACCACTTGAGATTTCGAGTTGGAAATAGGACCAAGTATCGATGGACATTATAGATGGTATGCCTAGATCAAGAAAGGGTAATGAAGGGTTTCTGTTATTGTTGATCGACTAACCAAAAATGCACATTTTTTGAGTGAAACTGACTAGAACTACAGCAATTTTGGCAGATATTTTAATAAAGGAAATTTTTCGGTCGCATGGAGTTCCAAGTAGTATTTTAAGTGATCGAGATCCAATTTTTACTAGTCGGTTTTGGGAAGCATTACAAACAGCTTTGGGAACAAAGCTGTGTTTGAGCACTATGTATCATCCTCAAACTAATGGTCAGACGGAGAGAGTAAACCAGGTTTTGTAAGATCATTTGGGAGCATGCATCTAGGATTTTGGAGGATCATCTTCATTCAGTTGAGTTTTCTTATAATAACAATTACCAGGCAAGTATTGGCATGGCACCTTATGAAGCTCTTTATGTATAGCTATGCAAATCACCATCATGTTGGGTTGAAATGGGAGATCGATTAGTGCTTCGTCCCTATATGATTCTCGAAGCCATAAAAAAGGTATTTGTGATTAGAAGAAAGATAAAGGAAGCATAGGACAAACAAAAGAGTTATGCCAATCAGAGGCATATAGATTTGGAGTTCTCAATCAGAAACTTCGTTTTTGTGAAAGTTTCTCTAATGAGAGTTGTGCGATTTGGGAAGCAGGAAAGTTGGAACCTCATTATGTTGCACCTTTTTAGATTATTGAGAGAATTGGGCCGCTTGCCTATCGATTTGAGTTACTTGAGAGATTGTTGGGTGCATATAATGTTTTCCATGTACCGCATTTAAGGAAATATGTGTATGATCCGACATAAATTATTGAGCCAACTGTTCAGGAAGACTTGGAAGTGGAGCCGAACTTGAGCATAATTAGGCATCATGTTCGCATTGTTGATCGTGATGTAAAACAATGGCGTGATAAGGTCGTGCGATTGGTTAAAGTTCAATGGAGCAAAGATGTTAGAGACCGCACTTGGGAAACCGAGGGTAGCATGAGAGAGGCTTATATCCAGTGTTGCTATGAGTTGAGTAGTTTTCTTAGTGTGTCGATAGTGTACTCACCGCTTGTGGTATAGTCAATTATCATGTATCTCTTTTGTATGTATTTCATCGTATATGATACATTCTTTTTGAGTTACCTTCTTTGAATGTTAAATTTCAAGACTAAATTCTTTTAAAGGGGGAAGAATGTAACTATCCATAATTTAGTCACTTTAAGCATGAATATTTAATAGAATTTTAAATAATTAAATAATGGGTTTTATAACTCAAATAGGCCTCTTTTATATAATAACTTATGACGATAAAGTTTTTTTGAAATTTGGTTTACAAAAATAAGCAGTTCGAAGGAAAATCGAAATATGATCATAAATCATTTTTTGGATTTTCGACTTTTTAACGACCAAAAGTTGTTGGGACTTATTGTGCACACTAGTGTACCTATATACCCACTTATAAAAATAACAAAAAACTTTTACTAATTTAATGGCTTAATTAAAAACAAATTAATAAGGTACTTAAGTAATCAAGTAAAAGTGGACTTTTTCTTTTATTTTAAAAATAATTAAGTACAAAAGCATAATACAAAAGGACATTAGAAAAAGGAGATATGATAGGTTAATGGGACTTAAATGGGGGGCTTGCCTTATCATGATGAAGGGGGGTGTGTTGTCAAATTTTTAAGGAGGTTATTAGCTTATGATAGTTTAGTAATTTACCACTTTTCAATTTCTATAAAAGAACTCTACTTTTTCATTTTTTGTTTTCCATTTTAAAACTCTCTTCCTTTTCACTTTCTTTACCACTCTTCCATCTTTGTTTTCTAAAGAAAAACACTTCAAATTCACTTCTTTTCTCTTTTTACTCAAAAAACAAGTTCCTTAATTCATTACCATCACTCTCTACATCTCATGTTTACAAAAATCAAAACCAAAACCCTCCTTGGAAGCCTAGGCCGAGCCTTCCCTAGCCATGGCCGAGCCCAAACATGGTTCCCTAGGTCTTTAGCAAAGAGTTTTGTTATTATATGGAATTCATTTTCCATTACGTGCTGTACAGACTTAGTTGTATACCAAATATGCTAGAACATGCGATGCAAGCATTTCAGCTATGTTATATATTTACTTCAAACCCCAAATATTAATAATTTACCCTTGATTTTAAGTATAAATGTTTGGTTATCATAAGGTAAAAACTCGTCTGTGTTTATGCGCAACATGGTCTTATGAGATACCTTTATATTTTCTAAATGCATATGTTTTGAGTTTACTCACACTAGACCCATGCATGACCCAGAGTTTTTCTATCTTTCCCTTAAACTCTTGGGTACTCTAATTTTTGAGCAGCCAAGTAGTCCAGGTTCTTACGGATGCATTTTGGAGGAGCATGGAGCAGGAGGCTTCACATTTATCTAGTTATCTATTTATTTATGATGTTGTTTGTATATAGTTATATATCAGCATTGTAGGGGCAAGCAGTTGTAGCGGTCCCTGGCTGGAATTTGTACATATTGTAACTCTAATGTTTCATTTTGGAAGTGACTATATGTACAACCTTATGTTCTATTATACATGATTTCCACGCATTATGAGATTCTATGTTTCTTTCTTCTTGTCTTTTCTTTTATTTTGTCCCAACGACTATCTTTCGAATGCTTAGATGATCATCACATGAATACCCCAGATTTATTAAGTGTCGTCTTTAGGAGTAAGAAATGCAGACCGTTATACACAACTTAAATAAAACGGTGATGGCGTAGTCCTCTATTGATAAGAAAAGTTCAGAATAGGTTCATGTGATATGTCCATCATACATAACGGTGGTGCGGTCTTATTTACTAAGCTGTACGGTTTGGCCTTGATTACCCCTAACATTATGCTTTATTGTTATTTTGGATGGAACAGTGCAGTACGGCTTCAGGTGCATCGACGCAGTTCGGATGTTGGGTAATATTGTCACCCTGTGTAATTACAGAGGCGTAGTTCTTAATGACCCATTCACGATAGCGAAGTTCTAGAGTACTTATAACTATGCGATTTTTTAAAGATGAGGGTAGTTTCTCATTGCGGTTTCACTTATACATGCATGTAGCTCATTGGCTTGTTGCTTTATGAAATCATCGGCTCATGGTCTATTCAAAATTGGGTTTCCCCGCTTCAATTTCAAGCTTCCCACCAAAGCTCAAAATTCATTAAGTTAAATTACGGTTCCCACCGAAGGCCACATTAGCAACCATGTACAGTAAATCAGCAAGTCAGATAATCGACACATGACATAATCCAAAGGAAGAATTTAAAAGAGTGAACGATGGACTTTGGCGATCCGTGTGAATCTATGTATACAATAAATGGACGGGGAACCAAAGCAAAAGGGGGGATTTTAGACTTCACTCATTTTAGAACACTGAAATCAAAATTGTACTCTCTGCCATTTTTCATTTGTACCAAGAATAAATAAAAAGGATAAGGACACTTTCCCATGGACGTAGGATTCATTAACATCCAAATCACATAAATTCTCTGTGTCATTTATTGCTTTCAGCACTTTACTTTTTTGTCTTGATTGTTTAAATCAGAATGTATTGTTCTAACGAATTGGATAGAGACTTTTTATAAAATTTCAAATATTTCTCCTCATAATTCTGTAAACGTTATAGCAACATAATTACTTCCTTTAAAGGCAATTTTAATATTACTTAATCTTGCTGATTCTTAACAACGTGGTTAGTTTAATAAAAATATTTGAGTGTTTTTGAGATGAAAAATCTCATTAACATTAATAGTATTTAATATTTCTCAAATACTAATTAATTTAATCAATTTATAACATTTCATAAATTAATTAAATAATGTGGTTTTTCGGAGAATTAACAAATACGGCTGTGAGACTCAAAAGTGTGAATTCCGTTAATGATTAATTTTGAATAATTCAAATTAAGTTCATACGTTACCTTAGCTAGTGGTGTGACAGATTGGTCAAATTCATCGCTTACAAATCTTTTTGTAAAATTCAATTTCACATTTTCTTAAGTGGTACCTTGGTAATGATAATTTGCACATTTTCTTATTGTGTAAACTACATCACGGTTGGATATAAGGAATTCGCTATTCGTCCAGATTCCAATATCATCCACATTCAAATTGGGTAGTCCAAAAATAAAGTCCCTAGTTAAATAATGACATTTATTATTAACCGTTCTGCTCCTGCAAAAATTTTTAGCTTTGAGTATACTATAGTTGTCGTGATGCTAAGCTCATACAATTAAGGTGACAATTTCTCTAATGAATAGCGATTCACTCCCAATGCTTCGACATAGACCCAAATATAGTTGTTTGATGGATTATCATGCCATGATTTAACTATAATCGAAGTGGTATATTCATATAAGTTCCATATTATTATCAACTCTAGGGAAGTGTGTAACATCATCACCCCATGATTTCCTGTTTGACTTAGTTGTTGTTAACTATTAGCAAAACACTTAGATGGGTTATTCCTTAGTTATTTAATAAATCCAATAACTACAATTATGTAACCCCTTGGTGCCCTCAACAACCACGAGTAATACACTATCCAACTATTGGGAAGCGTACGCACTCTGATTTCAATGGATGAATTGATATCCTTTTCTTGAAACATCTTAATCATGAATATTTAAAACAAAATGTCCTTTTATTTTATGATTAATTACTTATGATTGCAACTATTTGGAACTAGAATCACATAACATTTCATTTACAAATTTTCTTATTATATGCTTTAAATTAATTACTTAGTTAATTATATCACAATATAACAAAGCATATAAAAGAAAGAAACATCATTAGTACGAACAAGATTGACTACAGAGTTAGATATATGTAACAAATTACAAAATTGCCCTTAGGACATCCATAGTCTCTTTCAATCTTCACTTGCACTTGGGGTCAATTATAGAATCTTAGTCACAATCCTTTGACCAGTTCGGTACTAATCGAGCTAGTCCTTTAGTAAATGGATCTGGTATATTATATTACCATCTACTATGTCGGCCAACATCTCTCTATTGTTGAAAAAAATACCATTATCATGTGGAAATTTTGTATTATGTGTCTAGACATCTTGTGAGCCATGGTTTCATTTATGATAGGTCTTGCAACATTATTTTCACAAAACGATGTCATGAGATTCTCAACATTTGGAATCGCCCCTAACTCGGTTATAAGTTTATGCATTTGTATTTGTGCCACTTTTATTATGGCGCTATTCAAGGCGATGTACTTAGCCTTTCATTGAATCAGCAAGCACCTCTTGCATGGAACATTTCCAAGTAAAGCTTCTTAACCGAGGTTGAACATAAATTTAGGATTGATATACTATATTTGATATCACTTTTAAAGTTTGAGTCTGAATACTCCTTTATAAGGAGTTCATTATTTTCATAGACAATTATTTGGTATTTCATAAATACTGGTGAATATTCATAACTACCATTTAAAAATATTAAGTTGGATTTGATTATCGCTCAATGCACCGATTAAATAAGCAAATAGTGATATAGTAGATGATATAACATATATAAAAATTCCAATTGCCGATGCATAAGGAATCCATCCAATTTTTTATAACAAGGGTGATATTAAATTTTAAGCAGAGCACTCATATAAGGAATCCATCTCATTTGCTCCACATTAATCATTTTAATAAGGTGTCTATGTATATCATTTGGGATAATTCCAACATCCTTACTTATAGTTTTTGAAATATTTTAGTACCCGTAATATTCTTTCTTACAAGTACATGCTTTCTTTGCATTTTCACCAAAAATCAAACAATATGATTTCTATGTCAAAATATTCGCTAAACTCTAACGTGTCTCGAATCATACTATCGTATTAGTTCTCGGATCTTATCCAACACCTACAAGATTGATTATCACTCTCACTAACGTCATGACATTTTGGTCATAATGTGTAAACAGTCCATTCTAAATCATTATTTATAACTTTCGTTCCAAAAAGATGTACCAAAATTCAAAGTCATATTGGGCTTATAAGTAGAATTCGAATTAACTTAAGCATTGGCCGATGAATATATTATGCTAATTTCAACAATTGAAATTTATGTGATTATCCCCAACAGTGTCGCTTATGATATTTCAGCTGTATTGGTCTTTCATTAGAAGGCACATCTACTACCGATGGATCATATCCCGTTGGGTAAAACTACCCAATTAAATTTCAATAATGTTTTTGGAATCTAGTTTGGATTTAAGCATCATGCCCTATGGTAGAATCTATACTTTTCATAGTACACCGACAGCCGAGGAGATTATTACCACCGATAATTATTTTTCAGACATTAAAGGGAGACTCGTAACTTCTATTTAATATGTGAGAATCCTTAGTCGATATTTTAATGAGTGGTATCCATATTTCGCTTAGTTAATTTCATTTCATCTTACAAAATTTGTTCCATGTTAGGATGTTTGGATCATGTCCAATACTTACATAAAACTGATTAAATTTTAAGCTTAGAAAACATGTGTTCATATGTAAATTAGTCAACCATTGTTAGTCATCCCAAATTCCTTTGGAGTGGTTCAATAAAGATCCCTCACGATCTAACTTTACATGAAGCCTTCAACTCACACAACCTATCAACTCTTTGACCTATGACATATAGGGTTTTCATGTTAATTCATATCTTCTATGAATTTATAAACAGGGCTTTAGATGAAATTAAATTTAACTTGTGCACTTACTCTTTAGTACATATCCTTATAGAAATAAGTTAGTTCAACACCACTCGTTATCAATCATACTTTGTCCAACAAAGTCCAATTACTCCTTGTCGATGCATCATTATGTATAACAAGGACGAATGACCTTGGGACTGAATTTTATTTATGTTTAGGCATTTTTGGAACTCTTTTCAATATATTTACCTATTTGATCAAATCGAATTGTTTTATTTCCTTTTTGTTATGTTTTCTACTTCCATTTTAAATTTTATAAACTTATGAAAGATATACTACTTATGTATCAAATACATATGTTCATGTCTGCGATAATTCACCAGTGAATTTAATAAAGTAAATGGATCCATTTTGGTATCAATAGACCTTGGATTGCATGTATCAATCCAAAGAGTTCATTAACTCCTTTGTAACCCCCACTAAATGGGTGCTTTGTTCTCCATCTTTTGAGATGCAATTCACAAGTACCATATGATTCATAATCATATGATCAAAGAGTTATTTCCCAAAAATATGGCTTCATCCATAATTCCAAAATAATTGTAGAAATTTTTAGATACTTCGGTATTTTCCATAGCTAATGCATCACTGTTGTTATAAAAACAAATACCATCATAATAATTGATTTATTTATAATGAATATTCAGAACTTTGATATTAAAATAAAACTATATCTATTTATAGTCAATACTGAAAACTATTATTATTTCACAATAATATTTGGTACACATATGAAAGCAATCTTTCATAACTTGATGCATCCATAATACGTGTCATACGATATACTCCCACTATTTTCACCATTACCATAATGGTGCATGAAATACAATGCTCAATTCAACCATTTATTATGGGCTATTTATTTCATCTACTGTAACTAGTTTAAAGTCGAATCTTTAACTCGAATAAATAACTCTTATAGAAAACAACCTTCTATAATAAAATTACATTTGGAATATAAATTACATTTATAATTCCACATTATTTACTTAGTATTTTATACAATTCTCATTTCAATTTCTCTCTATGAACCAGAAATGGTCATTGACTCTCCTCATCCCAGCTGTGCTTATTTTGCATCTACTGTCAAACATTTGCTTTCCTTTCTTATGGTCAAACCATTCAAAAGGAAACATTTACTACAAGACTACACCGAACTCTTAACTAAAGCACTTCGGACATCCTTAACATTTTAAGGATATCAAACAGGTTACACTCAAGTGAACTGATCAAAACTGACATTTCAACAATCGAGTTTCGTCGTCGGTCTTTAGCTTTTGGGTTTTCGTCATTTTCAATATAAAAAGATTCTTATTGTATTCAGTCGTATTAAGCATACGATCTTACACTATGGTTTATTTTCTTAATTTGAAAGAACTAGTTTCATCGAGATTTCATACATTAAGAATGAAGCTGTTCACCTACAACTTTTGCATATGATCAAATATGGATCAAATAGCAATATTCTTTTATTGCTTTAGAATTAAAAAATCATGGAAGGTAATTTAAAGCTCCGGGTAGATAAATATTTAAAAGACGAAGGCCATGAATGCATTTAATAGTTGTATAATTTGGCTTTTGCATGGGTCTTGAAGTAACAACATGCCAAAAGATTTATTAGTAAGTATATTTATATTTCTATGTCAATACTTACCTAGTTCACTAGTATATTTATCTTGATAAACATTTCATAAACTATATTAGTTGCATAAATTTATCAAAGTAGACTATTTAAACTTTGTATAGCATATGTTCTTACAATATTAGATTGGTTAAATGATATAATTTCATTTTTCTAATAAGGATCCTATAAGATTTTTATATTTCTCAAAATCCTAAGAGAAATATAGAAATCTTTCGATTTCTTCATTGGTGTTAGGACTTGCTTGCCTTAGGATTTTTACCTTGAGTTTTCTCAACATATCATACGCCCACAAGAGATGGATAATTATTTATCGGTTGCATTATATACGACTCCTACCCATGGTCTTTGCCCTACTCTCGACCTCACCTTGAGTTTGCGCAATAAATAGAAAGAGATAATTCGCTCGTACATATCATTTCATGATGGCCTAAGTATAATGCATATACTTTGAGTTTTTTTGACAAATACATGCATGTATCTTACCTCGTTGGGAATATTTAAATAGTACAACATATAACATTCCTAATTTGACTTTGCTCGACAACTAGTGAGTATGCAAGTAATCTATCAATATATAAATGATAAAGGACAAATTATTTATTAGAGATTCATAATCTGCGTTCAATTTACACATTAGAGTGATATTGATTTAAAGAACAATGTAATTCATATGAAATACCTCCACGATTTAAGCATCAAACACATATGAAATCACATCACATGTACTTTATATATGTACTTACTCCAAAAACTATTTTGAGTTTATTTCAATTCACTTAAATTATGTTACATGCATATAATTATATAAGTTTAATTTATTTATAATTGTTATAATATAATTTAACTTGTATATGTGTATATGTATGTATGTATGTATCTTGTCAAAAAATAATATTTAATTGATTTTAAATGTTATTTATTAGTCTATATTTAATTAATTTTGATTCTTATTAATTAAATTAGATTTAATTAATTTCGGTTCTTGTTAATTAAATTGCATTTAGTTAACTTTCTATTCTTATTAGTTAAAGCATATTTAACTTATTTTTAACTCTTAATTTAATTAACTAATTTAATTTGATTTAATTTGATTTGTAATCTTAGTAAATTTATATTATTCATCTCAAGCCATTTAGGATTAATAACAAATTATAACATTTAAAATTTTATTTACTATATACACATCAATATATGTATATACATTAATTATTAATTTACTTTAATTGATTATTTATTCAGCAAGTTTTTTTAAATTAAATAATTTATTTAAATAATTTGTTTAATTCAAAATATTTAATCAATGTTTGTTTACCTTAAATAAATTTAGGATAAATATGCAACTATGATAATTATAGTTATATACATATATTAATGTGTATATGCATTTATTTAATGAACTCTTAATTAGTTATTTAATTTGATTTAACTAATCATATTAATTAAAATATCTTAAAATTTTGAAAATTATTTAATTTCCCAAAATAATTTTGAAAAATTTAAATTATTTTGTAACCTTTATAAAATTTTACTTTATATTTAAACTTAATTTTTAAGTTTAATATATATTCTTTAAATTTTCTAGACCTTAACTTGGAAATTAGGCCAAGGCCTAGATTGAAGGAATCGGGTCGGCCTCTAGTGAGTGAAATGGATAGATTTCAAAAAATATTCCCTATTGGATCATATTGGGCTAAAGTTTAATGAGTTTCACTAGATTTAATCTAGTTAATTTAAACAAAATCCAATTTTATTAACATTCTGATTTAATTTATTGAATCTATGTTTATTAAGAATAAACTTTAAAAAGGTATGAATATATCAAATATATTCATATTTCTAAAGAGCATATAAAAGTGTGATTAATATATTATTATAAGTTCTAAGTGTAATCGTATCAAGATCTAAAAAGGAAAACATAAAAATGTGGTATCAACAATTGATTACACCTTCCCCTTTTGCCAACAATCTACTAAAACTGGAGATAATCATTATTCAAAATATGTAATAATAAAATGTTTAACATGAAAAAAAAACAATAAGGTTAATATGTACATGTGTAGATATTTGTATTTATATCTACCATGCATATATTCATCATTTATATATATACATATACATACATATATATATATATGATTTTGTAAGATGTATGTTTGGTTACAAAAAATTATGAGATCTTAAATATTAATAACAAAGACTAATTGGACAAAACTTAACATAAATGACTAATACAAATTTCTAATTCAAATTTAAAGCTAGAAATCAAAATTTAGATTAGTATGTTTTATTTATAATTAAGGTCTGGATTACATTTGACTAAGGAAATAACTTTAATGAATTAAGTACGGATAATAAATTGTATTTTATGTTAATACAATTATGTAGTTTAAAATAATTTCAATTATTCAAAGTGTGTATATGAATACACACACATATTTAAATTTAAACTGTTTTAATATAAGCATAAGATTCACATATTTCTAAATAATCTTATATGTAAATCTATAATAAATATGTATACACACACACATACATAACATGTTTAATATATTACTCAAAATCAATGCAATTAAAAAAACAACCAAAAGAAATTATAGAATCAAAACATTTATAAGTTTAGAACAAGATGTTAATGTATTTTTTGTTTCAAAATGATTCCAATCAATATTATTTAACTCAATAAAATTATAAACTACCCTGGAAAATTATATTATATATGTAGTGAATCATATTTATAGATGGAATTTTAAGTTTACACACATAAACAATTTCAGTTTCAAATAAATGAATTAAATCGAATCACATCATCCAATTAATTGTTTAAAATATGATGTCAATTATAAACCATGGTCAACAATGATATACATATACATATATATATACATATATACATGTATATACATATACATACATATGTACATACATACATACATATATATATACACATATATATTATAAAGAGATACAACAAAGTATTAATATGAAATGAAAATTTGCCTTTTTGGATCTAGCTAATAAGTTACACCTTGATTTGAGATTTCTCCTTAAACACTAAGTAGATCCACACCAAGCTTTACATGCGAAGGATGAATTACTTAGCTTTAATTTTATTTGATTTTTCATTTAATTTGGAGTTGATTTTGTTTTGAAATGAAAGACCTTATGTTGGCCATGGCAATTAGAAGAGAAGAGAAAAGCTTAACGATAGAAAGAACAAACAAAAGTTAATTGGTGGATTGGAAGAATGAAATCTTTTCCTTTCTTTCAATTGAAACTTCCCTAGTCGATTCCATTAATTTTGTCTCTCCACCCTTCTCACTTTTCATGACTTGGCCAGCAATATATGACATCAAATGGCACCAAATTTCCATAAATTCTACCATGTAATTATCTTTTATTTAAACTCATTTAAAATTGCATGATATCATATATCGATGTGCACATATATAACTATTATATATGCATTCAAAATAATTCCAGACAACTCCAAAACAACAAATAAATTAAATAATACTTAATATTTATTAAATATTAAATAATTTAGTCAATTTACAACATTTTATAAATTCAATTAAATCTTATGGTTTTTTAGAGATTCGCAAATATTATTTTGAGACTCGGACTAAATTCGGTCTGCGATTAATTCTGAGCATTTCAAATATTAACGTTATTACTCCATTTTAGCTAGTGATGTTACCATTTAGCCAAATTTAATGCTTACAAATCGTTTTGGTTAAATCCAATTTCATATTTTCTTAAGTGGTACCCTTTAGGAATGATTATTACACACATTCTCTTCGTCAACACTATATCACTTTAGGATTTATGGAATTAAATTTTTGTCACATTCTTAAGATAAATAACAAACTGTTCATCCATCTGTACAAAGAAATATAGGTAAGTAGTTGGAATGTTGTGGCAAACCATCAGCATTAAATGTACATGGTGCAGAGGAGCAATGAATAAATTTTCATAGCCACATGATCCATTACACCTTTATACCTGTCTTCCATCGGCCCATGCGACCAGATCAACGGTCAGACGCTCTTCCCACTAGTTCTACAACACAATCTCCACCATATATCATCCATTTAGCTTATATAAATACCTCATGCATTGTCACTTTAAAGATGTTGGAAGATATAAAAATTCTAAGTACTATACACAATACAGAGCTCTTTGCACCGCAAGCCCCTAAGATTAACAACTTCCTTAGTCTTAAATGCTTCCTTTTTCTTATTATTCTCTTGTAATTCCTTGTAATTGTAAGAGAGATATATAGTAAGAGAACTTCACAGTGGACATAGGAAAGCTTGACAAACTACCCTATATTAGGTGTCACTTACCTTTAATTGGTTGCTTCATTTCTCATTTTGCACTTTTAAGCCTAGTGTTAGCAAGTAACGTTTGTGCATTAGTCTGATTCTAAGGTTGGCTAAATCTCCAATCGATATTTTAGTGTTAAAAGGAGGGCCTCTGCCTAAAGCTCCCACCTTTCCATACTTTTCTATTCTATAAAAATCTAACCTGACTTGTTACCATATATAATCTTCCGACAGTCAAAGGTAACAACTTCAACGGGCATGAACCCAACGACAACACTCTCGCCAGTGTTATTAACCCAATCTTAATATTTCGACCAAGTACCCTTCACCTTTATCCAATGCACTACGTACCAAGTAGCTTGATATCATGTGCATTGGTTTCGAAACCATTGGTGGCGAAAGGTCTGGGTCAGAACCCCTTGTGCCGAAAGTGGCGAAGCACACTAAAAACATGTTATTTTTGTTTTTAACTTAAAAGAGAAACTTTTTAACTAACCTGCTATTGTTTGTCAAAATTTTATTGGTTGCTTAATACCTTCTTTTCAAAAGTGCTGCCAATATTTTCAGAAATAAACTATAAATTTAATTTTACAAAATACCCCTTCTCCTTAATTAAATATATAAAACATTTAAGTCCCATACTTTAAATAATTTTACATATTCATCAAAACACTTAGGAAAATTCTATAAAAATTCCAGAAAATCCTTTTTAATATGTTTACTAACATCTATAAATTTCAGACCCAAATAATTATTTATTTTTCCACAAATAATTTATAACCCAATAAATCATTTTCTTCACTAGAAAATTAATATAAAATCCACATTAACTCAGAAAATTATGAAAATTGAAACTCATCTCTAAAATATCAATTCTTATCTACATTTAAATTTGCAAGGCATTTGGATGTCATTTAATAGGGTTTTTATATCAAATATAACATAAAAACCAATATAAATATGCATAAATCATCAACAAGTATATATATAAATATTTTGCTCTTCTAAAACATGGCTAAATCATGAAAGATAAATTTGAGTTTCATCTTAAAACCAAAAACATATAGAAAAGTGAGATGTAGTCATTATTTACCTTAGCTTTATGATTAAAGATGTGAGATTTGATCTTGATTAAGTTGATTTGATTTTCCTCTTGAAAACTTTAGCTTTCTCTTCTTCTCCTTTGCTAATGGTGGCCAACCTTGGTTTTGATGTTTCCGTTTGTGATAAGATGAAATAAAGGTGTGTTCATTTTCCCTAAGGGTTTAGGGTATTAGGAAATCCCTTTTTCCTATTTTTCCCTCCCTTATTTCCTAACACTTAAGTCCATTTTACTTCATTTACCTATTCATTAATATGGCACGGCTACCCCTTAGTTATAATCAAATCTCATCCATTAACCATCTTACATTATTTTATTTTATTTAATCAATTAAATATCCTAAATAATGTTACTAAAAATATGGGGTGTTACAATCTCCCCTCCTTAAAGAATTTCGTCCTTGAAATTACGATAAGGAACACATCAAAACAATCAAAGGTAAAACATACCATCAAACATATTAGGATAAGTGTCTCTAATTCTGCTCTCAGTTTCCTAACTATGGTCTCTAGCACCATCACTCCACTGGACATTCACAAATATGACTGTCTTGTTCCTCAAATTCTTCTCATTTACGTGACTATCCGGATAGGCTTCCTAGCTATAGTCATGTTTGGTTCCACTACTAAATCTTCTAACACGGTCGGTGCTATAGCAGTGTCTGGATCTCTAACACATTTCCTCAAATGAGATACATGGAAAACATCATGGATTCCTGCCCAACTACTCGGTAACTCTATTCTATATGCGAGTTTATCGATCCTTTCTCAAATAGGAAATGGTCCTACGAACCTCGGTGCCCGTCATCCAGAACCTGATAACACCTTTCATCGGCGATACTTTAACGAAAATATGATCTCCAATAGAGAACTCTAAATCTTTTCATCCTCTATCTGCATAGCTTTTATGCCTAGACTGAGCTTCCTTCATTCTCGCCCTTATTAGCTTAATCTTTTCTGCTACTTCTTTTACCAAATCAGGACCAATTACCAATCTATCTCCGGTCTCTAACCAACATGAAGGGGATTTGCATGGTCTTCCATACAAAGCCTCAAACGGTGCCATCCCTATACTAGTCTGATAACTATTATTATATGAAAACTCAGCTAGGTAGGTAGTCTTCCTATGATCCCCCAAAGTCTAATACACAAGCTCGCAACAATTCCTCCAAGATCTTGATAACCCTTTCCGTTTTCCCATCTGTTTGCGGATGGTAAGTGATACTCATCTTGATCTTGGTTCCTAAACTTTCCTGTAGGATCTTCCAGAATTCGCCAGTGAATAAGGAATCTCTATCACTAACAATACTACTAGGAATTCCGTGCAGTCTAACCACATTCTTCATAAACAACTTCGGCAATACAAGTGTCGTCCTATTTGACTTAACTGGAATGAAATGGGCACTCTTGGTCAATCTGGCCACTACGACCCATACACTTTCATTCCCTCTATTAGATCTCGACAACCCATCTATGAAATCCATAGAAGTAGAATCCCACTTCCATACTGGAATATCCAATGGCTGAAGCAATCCACTTGGCTTCTAATGCTCGGGTTTTTTAAACAATATTTTACCCATAAGCCAACATCTCTCTTTATGCCTTCCCAGATGAAACTTCTCTACATATCTTGATACATTTTCGTTCCTCGTAGATAAATAGTGAACTTCGAAATATTGTATTCCTCCAAAACTTCTTTTCTTATGTCTCCTACACTTGGAACACATAATCTACCCTTCTTTCTCAACCATCTATTATGGTCAAGTTTGAAACCTTTCAAGTCATCGCTCTTCGTTCCATCTTTTAATTTTCTGATCCATTCATCTAACACTGGATCCTCTTCCTGTTTAGAAGCGATTTTCTCTATCAATACCGGTCGGATTTCAAAACAAGATAATATAGCAGATCCCCCACTTGACCCAGCCTCGGATCTACACTGTACTCTGCAGGCTATCAAGGCTTCTAAGTCTTTCCATTCTGCTATCATAGCTAACACTACATTTTGATGCTTCCTGCTAAGCGCAATTGCAACCTTGTTGCCCTTCCCTAGTGTGTACTCTATTCTGAAATCATAAGTAGTTAAAAACTCCAACCACCTTTTTTGTCTCACGTTCGGCTCCTTCTAAGAGAACAAGTACTTCAATGACTTATGGTCGTTATAAAGCTCAAACCTTTCTCCCAAAAGGTAATGCCTCCACACCTTCAATGCAAATATAACTGCGGCTAAGTCCAAGTCATGTGTTGGATACCTGACCTCATGTGGTCTAAGCTGTCTAGAAGCATAGGCAATCACTTTACCCCTCTGTATTAGTACAGCTCCCAACCCTGTACCACACGCATCATTATAAACAACTAAATCTTGATTCCCCTCCAAAACCACCAACACAGGTGCATGAGTCAACAAGTGCTTCAAGCTTTGGAATGCTTCCTCACACTTATCGGTCCACACAAACTTTACATTCTTTCATGTTAGCTTGGTCATTGGTGCTGCTATCCGCGAGAAATCCTTTATAAACCTCCAATAATACCAAGCCAACCCAAGGAAACTTCTTATCCCGGTTACCATTTCTGGTCTCTTCATATTATTAATGTCTTCGATCTTTTCTGGATCAACTGACAATCCTTTCTTTAAAACCACGTGACCAAGAACTTTACTTCTTTCTTCCAAAAATGGCACTTCAAAAACTTTACCTTTAGCTGATGCTGCCTCAACGTCTCAAGCACAACCCTAAGATGAACTCCATGCTCCTTTTCATCCTTAGAGTATATCAAAATATCATCTATAAAAACCAACACGAACATGTCCAAGTGCTCTCGGAAAATCCGGTTCATCAAATCCACAAAGAATGCCGGTGCATTAGTAAGTCCGAATGGCATAACTAACCATTCGTATGACCCATACCTTGTTCTAAATGATGTCAATGGTATACTACCTTTTTCCACTCTAAGCCGATGAAATCCCGTTTCCAGATCCAACTGTGAGAATATCTTGGCCCTACTCAACTGGTCGAACAAATCGTCAATCATAGGCAATGGATATCGGTTCTTTATCGTTTTCTCATTTAACTTATGATAATCGATACATAGCCTTAACGATCCATCTGACTTCTTAGCAAATACTGTTTCTGCTCCCCAACGCGAACTACTTGGTCTGATAAAATGTTTACCTTCCAAATCCACAACCCGAGCCTTTAACTCCTTCATCTCTTATGGCGTCATCCTGCTTGGCGGCCTACTTACCAATTCTGCCCCAGGCACCAAATCTATTTGAAAATCAATGGCTTGTTACGGTGGTCTCCGACTACTGGCTCAAAAACATCTAGGAATTCTCTAACTACGAAAACGCAATTCAACTCATTTTCTAACTCCATAACACCCAACAAGGCATTCATCTCACAACTAGGGTTTTCTACGGTACAAACTATCCGATCACTACAAACCGGGTGTCTAAGTGATATTTCCCTATCTAGGAAAAATATCCTAGCATTATATTTACTTAACCAATCCATGCCCAATATAATTCAGAACCCTACAAAGTCAAATACGTGTAAACTGCAGACAAAGGTGTAACCTAGCAAGTCAAACTCTAAGTGGTCACACTCCATCCCAAGCGTCGCATACCCTCCTATCAGATTTGCAACTCTTAAGGAAGTAACTAAGTATGTGGGTTCTAGGTTAAGTTTATATACCAAACATCGAGATATAAAGGAATGTGATGCACCAATATCAAATAAAACGCTAACAAACATACCAAGGATTTGAAGCGTACCTTCTAAAACTGCTTTTCCTTTCTCCTACACTGTCGGCTTTGAAGTAGCTGGTTCCAATGCAAATACTTGGCCTTTCTCTCCTTTAGCTGGCTCTTTGCACTGGTTCTTGTAGTTCCCAATTTGATCATAGTTAAAACATATAATTCCTTTCTTCTCAACGGTCTTCTTTCCTTTGCCCGTCCGGCACTCATGTGCGCAATGGCCTTTCTTATCACACTTATAGTAGACCACTTCGGACTTTCCTTTTTTCGCTGCTCCTCCTTTCTGTGCATTCTGCTTGTGGAAAAAATTTCTCTTTTGGCCCTGTCCAACCTGGTCCTCCTTCTCCTTATTCTTCTCCAAACAAGTTAAGATCTCCTTATGTCTCAACGCCATTTCTACTTCCACATCACATGGATCTCTAATGTGTGGTAAAGTAGCCCTAGCCAACTCCAGCTTCAAACCTCTAATAAACTTTTCATTTCTTTTCAACACTGTGTCAACAGTGGCATACCCACTTCTAGCCAATTCGTTAAACCTGCCGGCATACTCCAGTACTGACATTTCTTCTTGCTCGAGCTCAGCAAACTTTCTAACCAACACATACTGCACCATTGCTAACATGAATCTTTCTTGAAACCTCCTCCTAAACTATGCCCACGTCATAGTCTCTTCATCCACACAAGCAGTTACAGTATTCCACCAAAACAAAGCTGCTCCCCGAAGCTGTCTTGAAGCAAGTCTTCTTTTATGCTCCTCATTGAGCCCTAGGTCGGCAAAAATCCTTTCATAGTGTAACAGCCAGTTTTCTATCTCGATAACATCCTCAGTCCCAATAAACGGCTTTCACCCAAGCCTAGCATAGTCTCTACTTAAGTTAGCATACTAGCTGACTATTGGAACATCTTGAACTCCTCCCGCAGCATTCCCTCCAACAACTCCAGCTGCGATCCCAGCTTGCATCATATTTATGAAAGACTGATACATGGCTCCCATGTCCACTTGTGGGACCCTAGCACCAACATTCCCGGCCTGAGCCTGACCTAGACTTCTTCTAGCATTCGGTCGGGCATTTTCATTTATGGTGGTGTTGTCTCATCCTAGGTTAACTCTGCCTCTTCTTCGGTCCATATTTGTATTCAAGCTTCGTGGGATACAGAAGAATAGCCTAACAAAGATAGGAGTCTAGAGATAAGGCATATACTTACATATAACAAATTCAAGTATGTTACTATAACGTTATCCCATACCCCGATTTTAAATCTAATTCCTAAGTATTACATTTCAAAAATCATTTTTAGTTAAAGTATTTCATAAACCTATACTCTAATACCAAGTTGTAACATCCCCTATCTAGAAGCCCAAAGCTAAGCGCTATAGATGCTGCAGTCATCTATAGTATTAACTTCCGACAACTAAATACGGCCATGTTAATGGTATCTATAATATCAGAAGCACTTGAATATGAAACAAATCACAGATTTCAAAACAACATTTTGCCATTACATTTCAAAACAGATGTTCATATTCAGATTACATAATCCTGTAACGTTTCCCAAGTAATGATAAAATATACTTATTACAAAATACGCCAAGAGCGACATATGAAGATGCCCCCCTTGGATGATCAGAGTCAAATAGTCATAATTGACTTAATACATACACAGCGGAAATAAATAACAAAACAAAGAACTGCAACTCCTAAATAACTATTCGTTAGCCTCCTGCTCTCCTCCGGTAGCTTATTCGTCATCCAACTAAAAACCTAAAAGAACCTCAACCCTTGGCCTACTCAAATAAATTTTGAGCACCCGAGAGTTTAAAGGGGAAAACATAAATTTCGAGTCGGACATAAAGCCTGGTGTGAATAATACTACACATCTCGGTTAATTAATATTAAGTGAGACCACGCACGAGTTTCCCCTCACTAATATCCTTTTAAAACATATCTTTTGTGAACCTTTATCCTACAACCAAAACTGGTTAAAACTATAAAGCATCATTATATAAACATACATATCAGGTAACAAATGGACTATCTGTCCGAACACTATAGTTTTGTTTGGCTTCCTATTAACCTTTGGCTGACTTGGGCCTACTAGACAATACAACAAAATAATCTAACATCTGTTAGACACTCTTGTTCTGGACAGTCTGTCCTTAACTTAACATCTCCCAGGGTCACTTGATCCTAATGGTTTTGCGGGCTCACCAATAACCTATCTGTATACAATCATATATTCCCTTCTATGTGTAATCGTAATTTTAGTCATACCTGTGACAAAGCCCTACACACTGGAATTTTGGACTAAATTAGCTGGGGCCAATAGCTAATGTATAGGGCGCAACCTTATACCAGTCCCATCTGATATTCTAATATCCGAGTCATTTTACTTAGGGATGCCTTCCCATAATTTTCCTTGAAAACCTTTTTTATCTGAAATTAATTTAAACCCCTTTTAAACCAAACTTAAATAAGGAAAACATTTATACTCTATGCTTTAAACAAAATTACCTTGCCATGTTATATGTATATTTTACTCATACTTTAGTTGATGAAAACATTTAAACACTTGAAAGTACCCCTTTCGATTCTATTGAAAGTCCCCTTTCAAAACTAAGTAAAAATCCTTCATTTATCTTGGCCAAAAGGCCAAAACCTTCCTTTCAAAACCATTCTTAAAACCCTTTTGAAACCTTTTAAAAACCTTCCTTTCAAAAGCATTAAAACCTTGGACACCACATCTTAATATACTTTAAAACGTTGCCTTTAAAAACCTTGGAAAAACCTTACATTTCAACCTTTTCGAAACCATTAGAAACACTACCTTTCGACTCATTCGAAACCCTTTGGGGAATCACCCTTTCGAAACCATTTTAAATACCTTTTGAAAGCATCAAACCTTTAGAAACTCAAACCTTTCGAAAGCATTTGGGTTCAATTTAAAACATGTGGAAAAACACCTTTCGAAACCATTCAAGTCAAAACCATTCTCTTTCGAAACCTTTGGGTTATACTTCAATTAGAAAAAAGGGTCATTTAAACACCTAAGTCGAAAGATTTCCCTTCGAAACCTATTCCTAAGTGAAGAAGTGATGGTGTCGAAACCATCCCTTCAAAAGCATTGGAGAAGTGGTTACTTTTTAAAACAAAGTATACCTTTCGAAATCATTGACTTCGAAAGGTAGAAAGGCGGCGGCTCGAGATTTCGACCCCTTCTAATGAAACCCACTCAAAACCTTTCCCTCTAAAGTATTTGACACAGTCGAAAACCAACTGAGTCGAAACATAACCTTTCGAAAGCAAAGAAGGCGCTACCTTTTATTTTAAAACAAGGCATACTCCAACCCCTTTGGAACCTAGCGTTTCGACCAAGTACCCTTCACCTTTATCTAGTGCGCTACGTACCAAGTAGCTTGATACCATGCATATTGGTTTCAAAACCATTGGTAGCGAAAGGTCTGGGTCGGAACCCCTTGTGCCGAAAGTGGCGGAGCACACTAAAAACATGTTATTTTTGTATTTAACTTAAAAGAGAAACTTTTTAACTAACCTGCTATTGTTTGTCAAAATTTTATTGGTTGCTTAATACCTTCTTTTCAAAAGTGCTGCAAATATTTTCAGAAATAAACTATAAATTTTATTTTACAAAATACCCATTCTC
Organism: Allium fistulosum; assembly: GCA_030737815.1. NCBI lineage: Eukaryota > Viridiplantae > Streptophyta > Magnoliopsida > Asparagales > Amaryllidaceae > Allium > Allium fistulosum. The sequence continues at coordinate 897,421,403 of CM060902.1, forward strand.
CTTAATTAAATATATAAAACATTCAAGTCTCATACCTTAAATAATTTTATATATTCATCAAAACACTTAGGAAAATTCTATAAAAATTCTAGAAAATCCTTTTCAATATGTTTACTAACATATATAAATTTCATACCCAAATAATTATTTATTTTGCTGTAAATAATTTATAACCCAATAAATCATTTTCTTCACTAGAAAATTAATATAAAATCCACATTAATTTAAAAAATTATGAAAATTGAAACCCTTCTCTAAAATATCATTTCTGATCTATATTTAAATTCGCAGGACATTTGGATGTCATTTAATAGGGTTTTCATACCAAACATAACATAAAAACCAGTATAAATATGCATAAATCATTAATAAGTATATATATATAAACATTTTGCTCTTCTAAAACATGGATAAATCATGAAAGATAAATTTGGGTTTCATCTTAAAAACGAAAACATATAGAAAAGTGACATGTAGTCATTATTCACCTTAGCTTTGTGATTAAAGATGTGAGATTTGATCTTGATTAAGTTGATTTGATTTTCCTCTTGAAAACTTTAGCTTTCACTTCTTCTCCTTTGATAATGGTGCCTTAGTTTTGATGTTTTCGTTTGTGATAAGATGAAATGAAGGTGTGCTCATTTTCCCAAAGGGTTTAGGGTATTAGAAAATCCATTTTTCCTATTTTGCCCTCCCCTATTTTCTAACACTTAAGTCCATTTTACTTCATTTACCTATTCATTAATATGGCATGGCTACCCCTTAGTTATAATCAAATCTCTATTCATTAACCATCTTACATTATTTTATTTTATTTAACTAATTAAATATCCTAAATAATGTTACTAAAAATATGGGGTGTTACACTCATCCAAGACGTGGTCGGTGAAATCAAAGGTAATCAGCAAAAGGAAAGAGAATGTTATGGTACTTATCTTAGGAAAGCGAAAAAGGGTGTTCTCATGCTTCAACAAGTGCTTTTAATAATCAGTGGTAGGTTTCTCAAGGGATCCATCAGGTCGGTCAGTACTCTAGTTATCGCCAAAACCATCTTCAACTCTAAAGCACAAGCAACTATTCTTGCCCTCTCATAGCCAGCCAACTCTTCTAAGAGCCGAAGCCATCACCACCTCGACTCAAGCCTCATCTAGCAATGCGCTCCGGTTCAATTTGGGATCAGTGGTCATTTCATAACTGATGGCATGTTACCCAGGAGAATCTTATAGTACACATATGCTTGGTTAGTACCAGGCCCATCCACCACTCTACATTTTAATGCTTGCCAAAAAAAGAACCCATGATCTAACATGTGTTCTATCTCATGCCGGTGCAGACCGCCACTCCGCATTTGGCTGGTACATGGCCTACATGAACGGTCGTACACCATCCACTGTATTATCACACTGATATATAACATATCCTAAAAATAAAATTCTTTTCTGCAAATAATACAGGAACTATTAGTCATTCGAAGCATTCTACTCTACAGGTCATGCATAGATAAACAAGTAAACACAACAATAAAATTCTTAATCAAAGTTTGCAACAAAAAATATGTTTCACATAGTTCAAAGTGTGTGGGGGCACATTGCCCACCCCATTGGGCTTACAAAGATATTATGTCGCTAACTAGTTGAAAAGAAGAAAAAGAACAAGAACATACACGTGCCATGAAGAGCCAACTTCAAATGTGTAAATGAGCACTCTTGGCATCGCTCGATTGGTATTTTTGTATGGAAGTAGGGGTGTGCTACCACCTATGAAGCCTTCCACATCGAATCCCATTAGAGTTGTAAGCTACTAGCCGACGATGCCAAGAGGCCGACTAGGAATTTAGCTATGACATCAGAGGTAGAGGCAATAACCACTACACTTTCCAGCATGGCACTAAAGCATCAAAGCCAGCCTAAATTTGAAGCTGCTAGTGCAAGAAGAAGAGGAAATCTACCAGCATAAGTTGAATCATAGAATAGTTTTTCACTTTCAATGCTTCAACTCACACCTAACTATAGTCGTTCGATGGATGTCATGCCATGATTTAACTATATTCAAAGAGGAGTTTCCACACTGAAATTTAACAATCTTCTTAAGTTAAGAGAACGTGTACTATCGTCATTTCGAGATACTTTGTTTGACCTTAGTTATATTTACCAATAGAAAACTCTCGAGTGAGTCATTCCATAGTTATACAATATCATGAAATCCTTTAGTGCCCCCAACAGCCATAAGGGGTACACTACCTAATAATTGGAGAGCGTTACGTACTCTAGTCTCAGCAAAAGTATTGATAAAACATCTTAATTAGGAATGTTTAAAATAAAATGTTATTTTTTAATGTGATAAATTTCTAACGATTACAATAGGTTATAACTACATCACATAACATATCCTTTAAGGATTTTCTATTTAATATATTCAAATGAAATACTTAATCGGCATATGTTAGCACCAAAAACGGTCACTAACCTCGTAGAGAAAGATTGTGTAGAGATGTAAGTGATGAATATCAGTTAAACAAAGAAGACAATGCTAATTTAAATGCAGAAAGTAAGAACACCAGATTTATAGTGGTTCAGCGTAATTGCCTACGTCCACTTTAAGGTTAAACTTTATTGATCTTCTTTAATGGTTGATTACAAATACAATTCGTAGATCGAATACTTGAATGCAATTGATAAGTAGAGAAGATGAGTCTGAAAAATGGCAGAGTCTCCCCAGTGTTCTCCAAAAGATCCCTTTTCACTGTGACCCTGCCCCTCTATTTATAGACAAAGATGGGCTGGACTTCCCAGGTGGGCTCGGTAGCCGAACACTCTAGCCCAAGTATAGTGGTCGCTGCATGCCGAACCAGGTATGCCGAACACCATGATGCCAAACCATCCTTTCTACGCCGAACGGTATGTTTGATGTGTGGGAAGTGCAGAATGGTTGTCAGTCGAAGCCGAACGTGCCTCTGTCTGAAGCTCTTGACCGAACAATGCTCTCTGGCCGAAAGATGCATTCTGGTCGAACGATGCATTCTGGCCGAACGATTCCTTTGGCCGAACGATACTGTCATGTTGAGTAGTCATGTACACCGAACGTCTTCTGGATGCCGAGTACTCCTGTCGCCGAGTTCTACTGGATGTCGAGCACTACGCCGAGTACTCCTGTTGCCGAGTTCCACTGGATGTCGAGTACTACGCCGAGTACTCCTGTTGCTGAGTTCCGCTGGGTGCCGGGTACTACCTGATGCCGAGTACTATCTGATGCCGAGTACTACCTGATGCCGAGTACTATCTGATGCCGAGTGCTACCTGATGCCGAGTACTAACTGATGCCGAGTACTAGTTGCCTGGTCAAATCTCCAAGAAACACTTGCCCCCCAAAGTGTATTACGTGACTGAATCGTGATACGCTTTGAATTGCGTATCCCCCGTACTTCGCTTCGAATCTAGGTTAACTCTCCTTGGAGACGCTTTCTTGAGAATATCAGTGGTGGAGGTGCATGACGAGCGTGGTATAGATGCCGAACGAAGCAGTCGAAACTGAACGCTCCTCATGCCGAACGACTTTGTATTCCGATGCCGAACACTATGGCTTTGACCGGTTCCACCGGATATAGCCTTTTCGACTTCTCCTTCTGTCCTATAAAAGTCGATACCTTCTTCCTCCTTCTCTTTTCACGCTCACTTCTCCTATCTTGTTTTCGAGAAACTCGCCTGTTAACAACCTTCAAAGACTTAACAACTCTTCCTAACCTATTCGGCACTAATCAAAACCGCGGCCTCAACTCCAAATTTCTCCAAGTCGTGCTCTACTAACTAGGTAACAATCCCTCTAACTAAATCCATAAAGGGGTTTCAACATGAAGCTCGAGTTCGTAAATTGATAGGTGTTGCGTGGATTTTTAGGGCCAGATGATGTGAAGGAAGGTAGGAGTTGGTTAGAATGCCGAACAGAATGGTTCGGTGCGACTCACCGAACGATTCGTCCTCGTGGTTCGATGTGGATGGAGGAAGAAAAGGGGGAATGAGGTCGCTGTAGAGGACGGTGTGTCGAGCGTTAGCGCTCGGCGTAACCTTGGCTCGGCACGATTCGTCATATGCCAGGTAGTGCAATAGAAAGATGTGGAGGGAGTATGAGCCAAATAGGATGTCGAATGTTGTCCCGGCCGAACAAGATTTCAGCCGAATGACGCTTTTCCAAACAGTCACAAATGCCGAATCACCATGGGTGCCGAACAGCATAAATGCCGAACAACATAAATGCCTAACAATATAAATGTCGAACAATATAAATGCCGATCAATACAAACGCCGAACAACACAGATGCCGAACCACATGAATGCCGAACGTTTGTGAATGCTGAAACCTGTTTTGGCCGGACAAAACTTAACCGAACATGCCGAACGATACCTTTAGCCGAGCAGGAACTAGGCCGAACACTTATTAACCTTGCCTATTCATATAGCAAAACAAGGACCAGGACCTAAGCACACTATCACATGAAACTGACTCCGAGCCAACTCCAAGGAGCGATGGCGCCAAGGAGGAGGCAGAGAAAACAAGCGACGTTCACGCGGGAGTAATTCCTGGTCCCGATGCTCAAGTGATCGAGGCGCTAGATGATGATAAGCTTGACACTTCATCTCCTACCGAAGGGAGTGATGAAATTGAAATCACTGGTGCCTCTGAGCATACTTCAAAGATGAGCATGAAGGACCGCCTCGCCGCAGAGGAGAAGAAAAAGGTCGAGGTCAAAGTTGAACCTGAAATCCTGGAACTCACCGACCCTCGGAACAGACCTTTGAAAATCATTCTCCCGGGCAGGTCCAAACCACTGGATGTTCCGTCTCCTACTCCTGACTCCGCTTCTTTAGCAAGCAAGAAATCCAAGAAAAAGCGTGAGGGAGAGGAGTCGTCGGAAAAAACAAAGGAAGATAAGAAGAAGAAACCGAAGAAATAATCGATACACTCGTTCAACGAGCTTCTTGCTTAAGTCTTGTAGTTGCTTTTATCTTTTGTGGCTTGTAGTTTGTATAGATAGGTTCTGAACCTTGAGTTTTGTAGGAGTAACCGTGTAACCCCATTTTGAACTATTGAATGAAGTTTAGTTTCTTTTTCGTTTAAATGATTCTCTTGCTTTTCTTTGGTTTGCTGACTAGCTGTAGTCGTAACTCAAGTCCTTATGAGTTGCATTATTTCCCAGTCCATTTTCGTGTTGTTCAAACATTTCCAGACGTGGCATACTTCTTGTTCCACATTTCTCGAGTACTTGGACTTTTTCTAAATCTACGCTCCGGGGATTTAGAGTAAGTTGATCCGCGTTCAGGGGATTCGGAGGTTCGTATCGTTTATACTATAGTCCGCACTCTGGGGACTTAGAGTACTCCGATCCACGCTCTGGGGATTTGGGGATTTGAAATCGTCTATACTCTAGTCCGCACTCTGGAGACTTAGAGTACTCCGATCCGCGCTCTGGGGATTCGGAGATTAGAGATCATTTATACTCTAGTCCACGCTCCGGAGACTTAGAGTACTCCGATTCGCGCTATGGGGATTCGGAGATTTGAAATCGTTTATACTCTAGTCCGCACTCTGGGGACTTAGAGTACTCCGATCCGCGCTCTGGGGATTTGGAGATTAGAGATCGTTTATACTCTAGTCCGCGCTCCGGGGATTTAGAGTACTCTGATCCGCGCTTTGGGGATTCGGAGATTTGAAATCGTCTATACTCTAGTCTGCACTTTGGGGACTTAGAGTACTCCGATCCGCGCTCTGGGGATTCGGAGATTAGAGATCGTTTATACTCTAGTCCGCGCTCCGGGGATTTAGAGTACTCCGATCCGCACTCTGGGGATTCGGAGATTTGAAATCGTTTATACTCTAGTCCGCACTCTGGGGACTTAGAGTACTCCGATCCGCGCTCTGGGGATTCGGAGATTAGAGATCGTTTATACTCTAGTCCGTGCTCCGGGGATTTAGAGTACTCCGATCCGCGCTCTGGGGATTCGGAGATTTGAAATCGTCTATACTCTAATCCACACTCTAGGGACTTAGACTACTCCGATCCGTGCTCTGAGGATTCGGAGATTAGAGATCGTTTATACTCTTGTCCGCGCTCCGGGGATTTAGAGTACTCCGATCCGCGCTCTGGGGATTTGGAGATTTGAAATCGTTTATACTCTAGTCCGCACTCTGGGGACTTAGAGTACTTCGATCCACGCTCTGGGGATACAGAGATTTGAAATCATTTTATACCCTAGTCCACACTCCAGGGACTTAGAGTACTCCGATCCGCGCTCTGGGGATTCGGAGATTTGAAATCGTTTTATACTCTAGTCCGCACTCTGGGGACTTAGAGTACTCCGATCCGCACTCTGGGGATACGGAGATTTGAAATCATTTTATACTCTAGTCCGCACTCCGGAGACTTAGAGTACTCCAATCCGCGCTCTGGGGATTCGGAGATTTGAAATCGTCTATACTCTAGTCCGCACTCTGGGGACTTAGAGTACTCTGATCCGCGCTCTGGGGATTCGGAGATTAGAGATCGTTTATACTCTAGTCCGCGCTCCGGGGACTTAGAGTACTCCGATCCGCGCTCTGGGGATTTGGAGATTTGAAATCGTTTATACTCTAGTCCGCACTCTGGGGACTTAGAGTACTCCGATCCGCGCTCTGGGGATTCGGAGATTAGAGATCGTTTATACTCTAGTCCGCGCTCCGGGGATTTAGAGTACTCTGATCCGCGCTCTGGGGATTCGGAGATTTGAAATCGTCTATAATCTAGTCCACACTCTGGTGACTTAGAGTACTCCGATCCGCGCTCTGGGGATTCGGAGATTAGAGATCGTTTATACTCTAGTCCGTGCTTCGAGGATTTAGAGTACTCTGATCCGCGCTCTGGGGATTCGGAGATTTGAAATTGTTTATACTCTAGTCCGCACTCTGGGGACTTAGAGTACTCTGATCCGCGCTCTGGGATACGGAGATTTGAAATCATTTTATACCCTAGTCCGCACTCCGGGGACTTAGAGTACTCCGATCCGCGCTCTGGGGATTCAGAGATTTGAAATTGTTTTATACTCTAGTCCGCACTCTGGGGACTTAGAGTACTCCGATCCGCACTCTGGGGATACGGAGATTTGAAATCATTTTATACTCTAGTCCGCACTCCGGGGACTTAGAGTACTCCGATCCGTGCTCTGGGGATTCGGAGATTTGAAATCGTCTATACTCTTGTCTGCACTCTGGGGACTTAGATTACTCCGATCCGCGCTCTGGGGATTCGGAGATTAGAGATCGTTTATACTCTAGTCCGCGCTCCGGGGACTTAGAGTACTCTGATCCGTGCTCTGGGGATTCGGAGATTTGAAATCGTTTATACTCTAGTCCGCACTTTGGGGACTTAGAGTACTCCGATCCGCGCTCTGGGGATTCGGAGATTAGAGATCGTTTATACTCTAGTCCGCGCTCCAGGGATTTAGAGTACTCCGATCCGCGCTCTGGGGATTCGGAGATTTGAAATCGTCTATACTCTAGTCCTCACTCTGGGGACTTAGAGTACTCCGATCCGCGCTCTGGGGATTCGGAGATTAGAAATCGTTTATACTCTAGTCCGCGCTCCGGGGATTTAGAGTACTCTGATCCGCGCTCTGGGGATTCGGAGATTTGAAATCGTCTATACTCTAGTCCGCACTCTGGGGACTTAGAGTACTCCGATCCGTGCTCTGGGGATTCGGAGATTAGAGATCGTTTATACCCTAGTCCGCGCTCCAGGGATTTAGAGTACTCTGATCCGCGCTCTGGGGATTCGGAGATTTGAAATCGTTTATACTCTAGTCTGCACTCTGGGGACTTAGAGTACTCCGATCCGCGCTCTGGGGATATGGAGATTTGAAATCATTTTATACCCTAGTCCGCACTCCGGGGACTTAGAGTACTCCGATCCGCGCTCTGGGGATTCGGAGATTTGAAATCGTTTTATACTCTAGTCCGCACTCTGGGGACTTAGAGTACTCCGATCCGCACTCTGGGGATACGGAGATTTGAAATCATTTTATACTCTAGTCCGCACTCCGGGGACTTAGAGTACTCCGATCCGCGCTCTAGGGATTTGGAGATTTGAAGTTGTTTATACGAGTCTGTACATCGTACAGGATAATGTAGTTCGTCATCCGATTATGAGATATAGACACATTAGTGATTCGTGGAAAATACGGCTTCAAGCCTTTATTAATGAAAATCAACTAAACTGCTCGATTACATAGTTAAAAAGAAACTAAGCAACGACTGAACGAAAACATACAGGAAATAACAGTGCCTAAAACAAGAAAGAAAATATGCTAAATGTAATAGTGTCGTAGATGTTCACTGTTCCATGCTCGGGGGAGTGTCATGCCATCAACGGTCGCTAGCTTGAATGTTCCCTCTCCAAGCTTCCGTTCAATGACGTATGGACCTTCCCAGCTGGGATTCATACGTGATGGTACTGGGAAAACTTGTTTCAAAACGAGATCACCCACATCAAAAATCCTTGGGCGGACTCTGCCGTTGTAGTACCGCTTGACTCGGTGTCTATGCGCTGCCGCCCTTAATTCGGCCTCTTCACGCTTTTCCTCGATGCAGTCCAGCGATTCCAACAAGAGGTCCTGGTTTGTCTTGGGATCATAGTATGTCACTCGGTGTGATGGAACTTCAAGTTCCATGGGTATAACGGCTTCAGAGCCGTATGCCAAGGCGAATAGAGTGTGGCCGGTCGCGGACTTGTGGGTAGTTCTATAAGCCCATAGTGCTGTCAGGAGTTCATCTACCCACTTGCCTCCAACCTTCTCCAGACGCTTCTTTAGTATGGACTTGATTATTTTGTTAACGGCCTCGACTTGTCCGTTAGCTTTCGGGTGTGCAACGGCGGCGAACTTCTTCTCGATGCCATACTTTAAACAGAACTCTTTGAACTCTCTGCTTTCAAATTGCGTCCCGTTGTCCGTAATGATGGTGCGAGGAAGGCCAAAGCGGCATATAATGTTTCGTACAACAAAGTTAATGACCTTCTTAGAGGTGATTGTGGCCAAAGGTTCTGCCTCTGCCCATTTCGTGAAATAGTCGACTGCAACTATCGCGTATTTCGCACCACCTTTGGATATAGGCAAAGAGCCGATTATGTCGATTCCCCAGATTGCAAATGGCCAGGGACTAACCATTTGTGTGAGTTCCGTTGATGGAGTCCTCGGGATTTTCGCATATCTTTGACACTTGTCACATTTTCTTGCGTAGTCTGCAGCGTCCCGATTTACGGTCGGCCAGTAATATCCATAGCGGATGATCTTCTTTGCCAGCGTTTGCCCCCCAGTATGGTCGCCACATTCCCCTTCATGAACCTCTCTTAAGACCTTCTTTGTCTCGTCATGAGCGATGCACCGTAATAATGGGACTGAGAATCCTTTTCGATACATTAATCCATCCTGTATCACGTATCGCGCGGCCTTTCGAAGGACCTGGCGTCTTTTGCTCCTTTCTTCTGGTAAAGTCCCGGTCGTCAGGTACAGTTTTAGTGGGGTTATCCACGATTCCTTCTCGATTTCCGTTTCCAACACACGATCGACTTTCATCTCGTCTATGCTCGGGGCATGCAAGGCTTCAATGGGATACAATCCCATTTGTTGCGCATCGCCTGTACTCGCAAACTTAGCCAACAAGTCAGCTTCTTTATTCTGTTCGCGCGGGACATGCGAGATGTCATAACGCTCAAGATTCGAGAGTAGTTCCTGGACCTGAACAAGGTACGGAGCAAGCTTTTGTCCCTTTGCTTGGTAATCTCCCCGTACTTGGTAAACCACCAACTGTGAGTCACAAAAGATTTCAATTGATTTGATCCCGAGTTCTCCGATGAGCTTCAAGCCAGCAATCAGTGCTTCATATTCTGCCTCGTTATTCGTAGCTGGGAAATCGAGCTTCAAAGCATAACAGACTGATCGGTTTTCCGGAGTTATAAGAACTACTCCCGCGCCGGAGCAACGGTCATTTGATGCCCCATCAGTGTATAATTTCCACCGAACGGGGGGAATGACGTCGTGATTATCTGGTTCTATGGGTATGGTAAACTCAGCGATGAAATCTGCTAATGCTTGCCCTTGTATGGCCCTCCGTGGCAAGTAGGCGATATCGAACTGGCTCAACTCGATGTTCCATTTTAGCAATCTTCCGGAAGTTTCTGGTCGTTGGAGTACCTGCCGTAGGGGTTGATCGGTATAAACACTGATTGAGTGTGCTTGAAAATAGGGGCGTAGCTTTCGTGATGCAATCACCAAGCAATAGGCCAATTTCTCGATTCTAGGGTAATTTCTTTCTGCCCCCATTAAACGCTTGCTAACGTAGTACACCGGCTTTTGGATTCGGTCTTCCTCGCGAACCAGAGCCGCACTTATCGCATGTGGGGATACAGCCAAGTATATATACAGCATCTCATGGTCTACTAGTTTTGATAGCACTGGTGGACTCTCCAGATGCCTCACCAGATCCCGGAATGCTTCCTCGCAACTAGACGTCCATTCAAAGTTCCTCTTCCCTTTCTTTATTATATCAAAGAAAGGGATGCACTTGTCAGTTGCCCTGGATATGAATCGACTTAGCGCAGCTACTTTTCCATTCAAGCTCTGTACCTGCTTTATAGTCCTGGGTACTTGCACATCTCGAATAGCTTGGATTTTTTCGGGGTTAGCTTTAATTCCCCTAGCATTGACGATGAATCCCAAAAACTTCCTCGACGCAACGCCGAAGGAACACTTCAGAGGGTTGATCTTCATCCCGTAATACCTGAGTATGTCGAACATTTCAGCCAAGTCTCGAATGTGGTCGTTTGACTGTCGTGACTTCACGAGCATGTCATCCACATAGACTTCCATCGTCCTACCAAGCTGGTCCTTTAACATTCGATTCACCAAACGTTGATAAGTCGCTCTTGCGTTCTTTAGTCCGAAGGGCATTACTACATAGCAATATAGCCCGACATCCGTAACGAAGCTGGTGTGTTCTTGGTCCGGAATATGCATCGGGATTTGGTTGTATCCCGAGTATGCATCCATGAATGATAACAGCTCATGTCCTGCGGTGGAGTCGACCAACTGATCGATCCTTGGTAATGGGAAGCTATCCTTGGGGCATGCTTTGTTCAAATCGGAATAGTCTACGCAAGTTCTCCATTCCCCATTTGCCTTTTTCACCAGTATGGGGTTCGATACCCATTCAGGATAGAGGGCGTCGCGGATGAACCCATTGGCTTTGAGTTTGTCCACCTCCTCTCTGAGAGCAACGGACCTCTCCGGGTCCATTCCTCTCCTCTTTTGTTTAACCGGGACGTATTTTGGGTCTATGTTCAACATATGACTCGTGATGGCGGGAGAAATCCCACACATATCAGAATGCGTCCAGGCGAAAACATCAAGATTCGCCCGGAGGAAGTCACTAAGGTCTTCAGTCATTGCGGGGCCAAGCTGTGATCCGATCTTCAGTATCCGCGAAGGGTCGCTTCGGCTAACTGAAATGTCAACCGTTAGTTCGGACGGCGCTGCCTTTTCTTCCCTGGGTTTCTCATCGTCGTCTCTCGGATCTATGTCTCTGAAGATCCGAGAATTTTGCCCGAGCCAGGGCTCGAGCACTACTTGTCAATTATCCGTATTAAGGATGCGGACGGGATTGTCCGCAACCTTTCCATTCTCCCTCCGATGGGCCTCTCGGAGCTCAGCCACATAACAGGAACGACCATCTGCTTGGTCGCCATGAGCAATACCTACTCCTTTGTCAGTCGGGAACTTCAAAGTTAAGCACCACGGAGCTAACGCTGCCCTAAACTCAGCTAGGGCCGGTCTGCCCAAGAAAACATTATACGAAGAATCCACATCCAAAACTACGAAGGGCAGGATTCGCACCCTCTGACGCTCGCCTTGTCCCAGTTCAACTGGTAACTCAACATACCCCACTGCATTGGTCGCTGCGCCGTTAAAGCCGTGTATACGAGCCTTGGACGGTTTCAAGTCCTTTGTTTCCATTTTCATTTGGTCATAAGCCTTCTTGAAGATGATGTTGACAGAACTTCCGCAATCAATCAAAATTCTTTTCACATATGCCGGTCCGATCGTTGCAGATATGACCATCGGGTCGATGGTTGGAGCCTCTATTTGATCAGCATCTCTGTTTATGAACACTATATCGTCTGTCATTATGCGTTGCTGCTTAGCAGGGGTCCCATCTTCCACGTTCGAACAGCACTCGAAATCTGCATGCTTCAGGGAACTTGCATACCGCTCCATTTCTTGCCAATTTTTATCTGCGGGGTGAGGTCCGCCGATAATTGTATTTATGACTAGTCTACCCACAGTTCGCGCAGGCTCCTCGGGATGACGTGGAGCTGGTGCGCGACCTGGGTTGGTCGTTCCCTGTCCTCCTTCTTGTGGATCCTTCAAAAATTCTTGCAACTTCTTTTGCCTGATCAACTTCTCGATAGCGTCGTGCAGGTGTCTGCACTCTTCCGTATTGTGCCCATAAGTCTCATGGAAGCGACAATATTTTCCGGTTCGCTTTTGCTCCTCGGTTGATTCTTTTGGACGTGGCTTTCTGTACTGAAAAGTATTGCAGGTAGATAGGTAAATGTTCTCGAGAGACGCATTCAGCGGGGTATACTCGTTGTAGCTTGGAATTCTCGATTTCCACTTCCCCTCTTCTCTCTTCTTCCCTTGATTTCTTCCTCCGGACTCCTTAGGCTGCCCAGGCTTGTTCTGGACATTGACTTGGACCTTTCCCGAGTTGTCTTCGGACTGCTTCACAGCAACGTTGCTTTTCATAGACTCTTGGACAGGTCCTGGTGCCTTATCTCGTCTTACCCATCTAGCTTCTTCTCTCCTTATGAACTGGTGTGCCTTCGAGTAGAAACGCTCTAGCGTAGTCGGAGGTTTTCCTGCCAACCAGTCTCCAAACTCAGAATCTGGATCCACACCTCTCATCACAGCCATTAGAATTGCATGATCGTTGGGATTACTGACTTCAGTTGCCGCAACATGGAACCTTTGTAAATATTCCTTCAATGACTCCCCGGGACTTTGGATTACACTTGACAGAGACATTACGTCCTTTGGACGAGTAGTGTGTATCCTGAACTGCTCAATAAACTTCTTTGCCAACTCCTCGAAATTGGATACAGACCGCGGAGGAAGTCGGGTAAACCACATAGTAGCGATCCCAGATAGAGTAATTGGAAAGCATCTACACTTGGTGGCATCATTTGCCCTAGCTGAATCCATCATCCATTTGTACCTCATGACATGCTGTCTGGGGTCAGTCTTTCCCTCGTATGCAGGGATAGTTGGCATACTAAACTTTTTGGGGTACGCCGCCTGTAACACAACATCTGTGAACGGAGTGTGACTCCTTGATACTCCCCAATCGTCATTCGACAAGCCCTGATTTTCTTTCATCAATTGCCTGACCATGGCTGTCAGGTCTGGTGTCTGTATGGAAGGTGGAAGGTTAGAGTTCGTTTTATGTGACTGTCCATGTTGATGCCTTCTCTCCTGGCGATCTGCCAATCGTGCATCTTGAGGTTCGACATCATTAGCGTTTTGATGGTCTGGGCCTCTAGCCTCCATCTGTACCAGTTCCTAAGTTTCCAGCTGTTTGAACAGCAGCACCCGTCCGCGCAGCTTCAGTCTTACGGCGTCTACGCCTGGGAGGTTCATCAGAAGAAATTGAGCTGTCGGATGAGGAATAGGGAGCGGGATTGCCCCCAGCATTCTGTTGCTGCTGTTGGGTGAGTTGTGCCATCAGGTTGGCGTTAGCTTGCATCTGCTCTCCTAGTTGTCTCCTGCTTTCCCTGAGTTCTCTCATCAAGTCGTTGAACTCTATTCTGGTGACAACTGGAGTTTGGTCCTGGGTAGCAATTCCTACACCCGGAATCGCTGGTTGGTTGCTAGGTCCTGCTTGTTGTACGCTAAAAGTTTCATGGGCATCCGCATTATGAGAAGCTGACCTGGTACGTGGTCTCGCCATTGTAGAGTTATTGGTTGGAACTCTGAGTAGAATCAATGGATGTCCTATCAATGAGTCGGATCTTCTTTGGGGGATTTGTTTAATCCAGTAGCTTCAAAGCAGATCCTTAAGGTCTGAGAATTCAATTCTCAGTGAAAGCACCAAAGTGTTAGCACCAAAAATGGTCACTAACCTCGTAGAGAAAGATTGTGTAGAGATGTAAGTGATGAATATCAGTTAAACAAAGAAGACAATGCTAATTTAAATGCAGAAAGTAAGAACACCAGATTTATAGTGGTTCAGCATAATTGCCTACGTCCACTTTGAGGTTAAACTTTATTGATCTTCTTTAATGGTTGATTACAAATACAATTCGTAGATCGAATACTTGAATGCAATTGCTAAGTAGAGAAGATGAGTCTGAAAAATGGCAGAGTCTCCCCAGTGTTCTCCAAAAGATCCCTCTTCACTGTGACCCTGCCCCTCTATTTATACACAAAGATGGGCTGGACTTCCCAGGTGGGCTCGGTAGCCGAACACTCTAGCCCAAGTATAGTGGTCGCTGCATGCCGAACCAGGTATGCCGAACACCATGATGCCGAACCATCCTTTCTATGCCGAACGGTATGTTTGATGTGTGGGAAGTGCAGAATGGTTGTCAGTCGAAGCCGAACGTGCCTCTGTCCGAAGCTCTTGACCGAACAATGCTCTCTGGCCGAACGATGCATTCTGGCCGAACGATTCCTTTGGCCGAACGATACTGTCATGTTGAGTAGTCATGTACACCGAACGTCTTCTGGATGCCGAGTACTCCTGTCGCCGAGTTCTACTGGATGTCGAGCACTACGCCGAGTACTCCTGTTGCCGAGTTCCACTGGATGTCGAGTACTACGCCGAGTACTCCTGTTGCTGAGTTCCGCTGGGTGCCGAGTACTACCTGATGCCGAGTACTATCTGATGCTGAGTACTACCTGATGCCGAGTACTATCTGATGCCGAGTGCTACCTGATGCCGAGTACTAACTGATGCCGAGTACTAGTTGCCTGGTCAAATCTCCAGGAAACAGCATATCACAATATAACAAGTGTATAACAGAAAGACAAACACCTTTTATTTCGAACGAGATTTTATTACAGAGTTAATAATCTACAATAACTTACAAAATTGCCCAAGAGCATACCCCTAACTCTTTTAGTTTCGACTTGCACTTGGGGCCAATTATGGAATCTCAGTCCCATCCCTTCGTTCAGTTTTCCAAGAGATGATTGACCCGGTCCATTCATGAATGGATCTACTATGTTGTCCTTGAAGTCTACTTCATTGATCACAGCTACTTTATTAGTAACAACTCTCTAATAAGGTGGAATTTTTGAAGTATATACCTTGACTTCTCGTGAGCCTTGATTCCTTTGCGATAAGCATTGTAGCATTCTAGTCACAAAACAATGTCAACATATTTCAATGTTTGTAACCACCTATAGCTTAATCATAAATTTGCGCATCCTGACCACCTCTTTAGTTGCTTTGTTAACGGCGATGTATTCGGCCTCCATTATTAAATCGGCTACCATTTCTTATTTGGTACGTTTCTAACTAATAGCTCCACTATTTAGTGTAAAAACATAAATAGATACAGACTTAGTTTCATCGATATCACTCTGAAAGCTATGATTTATATACCCCTTCATAAGGTGATCTTCATTTCCATAAATGAGGAATAAGTCTTTAGTATTTCTCAAATACTTAAGAATACATTTCACAGTAGTCTAACGCTTCTCACTAGGATTGTTTGGTATTGGAATACGCATCATAATGCATAAGCTATATCTAGTCAGGTACATAGCATAATGTACATTATGGAAAACGATGGTAGATGTATACAGTATCCTCTTCATACGCACCTTCTCCCCATCAGTATGTGGAGAGTTCTTTTTAGAAACGACTATTACAGATTACATCGAAACATTTCCACACTTGGCATTCTCCATATCAAATATTTTTAGTTTGGTGTCTATACACAAGGATTGGTACAATCCTAGCAACCTCTTAGATCTATCTCTATAGATCTTAATAACAAGCATGTACGGTACTTTCACTAAATCCTTTGTGGATAAGTTCTTGGATAACCATGCTTTTATTGATTGCAATAATAGGATTCATTGCCAATTAGGAGTAGCTCATTGACGTACATGACTATGAACACTATAGTACCTTCCTATTCTTTTCGATATACACACACTTCCTCTGTATTCTGATAAAAAACAAACTGTTTGATTACTTTGTCAAAAAACTTATTCCAACTCCTTGAATCTTTCTTAAGACCATAAATTAATCTCAACAATTTGCAAGCCTTGCCCTCACTCACACTAACTTTAATACCCTTAAGCTATTACATGTAAATGATTTCTTCTAAATCATCATTTAGAAATGACATTTTTATGTTCATTTTCCATATTTCATAGTCAAAGAAAGTGGCAATAACAAGCATTATCCAAATGGAATTAAGAATGATTATGTATAAAAATGTTTTGTTATAATCAACTCCTTGAATTGGACGAAATCCTTCAGCAACTAGCCTTGCCTTATACGTTTCTACTTTTCCATTTGCATGTAGTTTTTTCTTAAAAATCAATTTGTAGCCGATGGGTTTAATCAATTCGAGTATGTCAGCCAAGTCCAAACTTTGTTGTCATGCATGGAATCCATTTTGGATTTCACAGCTTCAAGCCAAATTTCAGAGTCTTTACTATGTAATGTTTGTTTGAATGAGAGTCGAATATCATCTTCTAAGACATAATCCTCTTTCTCTCCATCCATGAGAAATATGTAGCATCTCTCTAGAGTGTGAGATTTCATGGTAGACCTTCAATAGGTCTCTTGTTTTCACACACTAGTGAATTGGATTCTTCCACTTGTCCAGCATCTGTGTTTACTTCTCGAATCTCATCCATGTTTAGAACTTCATTATTAATTGCTTTTGATAGAAATTCCTTTTCCAAAAATATATAGCAGTGGAGAAACAATAAAATTTTGTTCCTCGGTAATAGAAAATATATCCCTTAGAATTCTTGGGATAAATTTACCCAAAGCTGATCTTGCTTTAAATTTATTGGGTCAACAGTCCTAACGTAGGCTGAACAACCTCACACCTTCAAATAATTAAGGTGGGGTTTCTTCCCATGCTGCATCTCATATGGCATCTTAGGTACATATTTAGTATGTATCAAATTCAACATACGCACTATGATTTCCAGTACGTATCCTAAATAAGAAAGAAGTAACTCAGCGTTACTCATTATGGAGTAAACCATATCTGATAGGGTTCGACTTCTCCTTTGTGAAACACTATTATGTTGAGGAGTACATGATATAGTAACATGAGAGATAATCCCACTATCTTGTAAGTACCATTAGAGCTCTTATCTAAAATACTCACCCCCTCGATTAGATCGAAATATTATAATGTTGTGGTTATCTTATTTAACGTTACTCTTATACTCTTTAAATTTATTACAGACGTTAGATTTGTTCTTCATAATTTATACATATCCTAGTCTTGAGAAATCATCAATAAAAGTTACAAAGTAAGAAGAATTGTCTTTGGTAATTATAAGTATTAGGATACAGACACCAGTATGCACGAGACCTAATAGTACGTCAACTCTATCATTGCACTCACTGAAAAGATGCTTGGTAATTTTTTTAGTCATGACACAAGTATCAAATGATTGAAAATCGAATGGTGGTAGAAAACCTTCATTTTTTAGTTTTTGCAGTCATTTGTCACCGATATGACCTAGCCTATAATGCCATAGATAACTATTATTTATGTCAAGATTAGAAGAATTACTAACAACACAAATTTGATTAATATTTTGCATATAAATGTCGTTATCTAGAACACCATCAAAGATATTATCTCCAACAACCACAATGTTCATAATATTGTTATTACAGTGAACACCATAAACAGTTTTAGACAATCTTGAAACAGATGTAATACTGCAAATAAAGTTCCTTATATAATAGCAATTACTAAAGACTAAATTATAACTACTAGGCAAAAGTAAATGGTAGCCTCCAATTGTAGTTGCATCTACGATAGATCCATCAGCAACTTGAAGCTTTATTTCATCTTTTGCTACATGTCGTCTGCTCCTAAATCCCTGTAACGAATTACAGATATAAATCCCAGATCCAGTATTTAAAACCTATCATAATTTATTTATTATAAAATAATTTTGAATCATAAATATACCAGCTGAAGTAGTAGAGCCGTTTATTTTCTTCTCTTTGAAAAGTTTTAGATAGTTTGAACAGTTCTGTTTCCAATGCCCCTTCTTATGACAAGGTGACATTCATCTTTGTCATTAGGAGTAGTCTTCTAACCCTTTAATTAACTCGCTTTATCTTCTTCGAACCATTCGAAGAAGATGCCTTCCCCTTTATAGTGAAGCTTGAGCACTATGCCTTGATCCTTGGATGAGCTCTCAGCTGACCTCAACATATTGAGTAGCTCTATATGGCTCACATTCAACTGGTTCATATTGTATTTCAATATGAATGGCTCAAATTGTAGAGTGAGCAAGCCAAAAATCAATTCCACTTACGGCTCGTTACTTATAGTAATGTTTAGTTGTGAAAGTCTATCAATATATCCTTTCGTTAAGACATAATCATCTACATAAGTGCCCTTTGTCATCTTCGTATCGAATAGTTTCTTAGTAATCTCATACCTTGCGGAACAAGATTTGTAGCAACCCAATTTTTAGGGGTAATTAATAATAAATATTTAATTAACTAAAAATGGATTTTTGGAATTTAAAATAAACAATTTGAATTTATTTTACAATATTGAAATTTTGTAATAAGATAATTAGTGATGAAATTAAATAGTTTTGAGAATAAATTATTGTTTTAAGAACTATGAATTATTATTATTTTAAGTAGGTTAAAAATATGGAAAATAAATTTTGTAAAATTTCATAATAACAAATAATTGCTTCTGAAATATAAATATGATTTTTATTAACTTTTGTAATGCTTTGTATTGAGTAGAAAATAATTTTAAATGAAAAGAAAAGGAAGAAAAAAAGAAGAAGGAAATAAACAAAGGTCTAAGCCCAAACTCAAACTCTAAGTATCGTGAAATTTCCATTATCCAAAATTCTCTTTTTCTCGGTATCATCTCCAACTATATATAATATACTAACGTGTTCATTTCCAGACTTTAGAAGATCATCCTCCTACCAATAATTCATGATTTTAAAAAATAAAATAAAATCTTAACAAAATCTATAAATTTCTAAGCTTTTGATATATGCATCTCAACATCAATATACACTTACAGAAGGAGAGAATTTAGGCTTCGCTATTGCTGTGTGATACTAGTGCATGCATAGGAAGAAGAAAAAGAAGTGGGAGCAGGTGAGTGATTGCACTTATAAATCTTTATCTACATCATTTAATTCTATGTATACAATATGTTTAGGTTGCTCCAGGTGGTCGCCCAGTCAGAAGCATTTTGTGAATATGATCGTAGATTCAGGCGATTTTCTCCTCCTCCTTCAACTACTTCTCCTCCAATGTGTTGTTATGAGTAATATTTAGTTTTATAAGTTATTTTTGGGGTCTTTAAGGAAAAAAAGAGATTTCTAATGTTATTGGTGAGTATTAAATTATTATTTAATTTTATAGAAGATCGAGAAATTATTGTTTATTATAAAGAATATATTATATTTGGGTTTAGATAATTATCTGGTTAATTCTAGAATATATATTTATCATTGTTACCTGACATTCTAACCTGGCTATATTGAACTGGTGATTGTGGGACTCGGAAGTCAAGTACAGATTGATATATGAAACTAGAATTGAACAAAGTTGGCAGACAAACAATGTAAAATGTTTAAGGAATGGAATATAGCTTAGTCAAAAGGAAGGGATCGGTGTGGTTTGACTATTTGGTTGGGATTGGCATACTCCAGTTAACAAAGGAGGGATCGTATGCTTTAATGATAAGGGTTAGGCATGGTCAATTAAATAAGGGCTCGGCATGATTGAGCGAACATGGGTCGACATGGTTGAGTAAGTAAGGGATCGGCATAGTTGGCTAGTATGGATCAGCATACTTCGATTAGCAAGGAAGGGTTCGGCATGATTTATTAACTTGGATTGGCATACTTCAATCCACAAGGAGCACTCGGTATAGCTTGTTGATAAGGGTTCGACGTGTCTTGCTAAGAAGTATGGATCGACAGGCTCTGTTGAAGAGGGATCGACATTCAACTGATTTCAAGTACCTTCATGCATTCAACAATCATTATATCAAGATTGTCAGTCCAAAGCATATGGAAATTAGATTGCAAGGCATTTTGACCTAGGGAGCATACCCTAAGGAAGGCGCATCAAACAAACGAAGGTAAAGGGATCGGTATACAACCAATTAAAGCGATCGGTAGGAAACTATACATAAATAATCCTGAATCAAAGATGATGTAATAACTTGAGCTCTTTTGGTCCAAATAGCATAAGATTTGAAGGGCTAACATATTGAAGCATGCAGAATCCACCATAGGGATCGCTGCCCAAAAATCAAACAACAAAGGGAACGTTATTGATCCCTCTTCATGAGGATTTGGGCCTAGAGACTGCTCTGGTGGGCCCATATGGGTTAGAAGGTCCAATAGCCGAAGTTTCAAAGAGATTGGTCGTCGTTTTCACCTATAAATACTGGCCTAAGGGGTCATTCTGAGGATCATTACGCTGTTGGTTACCTTATTCTTTATTGTAATCAAGTTTTTCCTATTCCTTGCTGCTGTATTCAGATTATTAATTCATTAATAAAGATAATCTTCAAAGTGGACGTAGGCATACAACGCCGAACCACTATAAATCTCCGTGTTTCTGATTATTGCATTTATTTGGCTGCTAGTTTATTCTATTCCTTAGTTTTAATTTTACCTTCTTCACTTACTTCTCTACATAAATCTACTCTTTGTTGTTTGTGACCAATTTGGTTGCAAACATTTTGGTGCTTTCACCGAGCACCTGATTCTCAGCCTACTGGGATCCCCTTTGTTGCAACTGGATTGGGCAAATCCCCCGAAGGAGATCCATAGTTATCTTCATAAAGTTGCTTATACTACTTAGATTTGCTGAAATCTAAGTTAGAAGATTGATAATGGTGAGACATACTAGATCTACTTCTCAGAATGTGGATGGAAATGAGACTGCTAGCATTCAGCAAGGAGACCCAAGCAATCAACCTACAAATTTGAATGCTGATTTGGTTGAAGTTTAGAATCCTACTGATTCTATAACCAGAGCTGAATTTCATAATCTAATGAGAGAGTTGATGGAAAGCAATCGATAACTAAATTAGCAAATTTAGACTAATATTAACCATATGAAACAAATTACTCGGCAGCAGCGTGGAAATGCTTGGAGGGATGCCACTCCTTACTCGACATCGGAAAGTTCAAGCTCATCGGACAAATATCATAGGCATAGGCATCGCAAGATTGAAGGAGATTGCGTAAAAACTTCAGAGCATCGCTTGCTAGACCATCACGGTCTGCCACGACCAATCGACGCCGATCCCTCCCTGAGGATCAGTACCAATCCCTCCTCCAAAGGTGGGATCCCCCCTTACACTTGGGGAATCATGCTGGAATTATTCCTGAAGGCTTGGATGGTGGAGTTCGATTGAATACTAGCCAGGTACCCCTCCGAAATAATGATGAGATAAATGTTCAAAATGCACACCAAGAAGATGGTGAACCAAGAAGGCATGAAACAGGCCGTAGACATCGACCAGATCGTTCACGTGAGGTGGAGCACGACCACTGCTTGGCACAAACCATCCAAACACCAGACTTAACAGCAATGGCCAGACAATTGGTAAGAGAGAACTAAGGCTTGACTAACGATGACTGGGGAATTTCGAGGAGCCATACCCCGTTTACTAATAATGTTCTACATGCAAAATATCCGATAAGGTTCAGCATGTCATCAATTCCTGCCCACGAGGGAAAAACCGACCCCAGGTAACATATTATGAGATACAAATGGCTGATGAATTCTGCATGAGCCAATGATGCGACTAAGTGCAGATGCTTTCCCATAACCCTTTCTGGAATAGCAATGATGTGGTTCATCAGACTACCCCCACGATTAATTTCTAGATTTGATGAGTTGGCAACCAAGTTTGTGGAGCAATTCCGAATGCACATGACTCGTCCTAAAGACATAATGTCCCTTTCCAGTGTGATCCAGGGTCCAGGGGAGTTGTTGAAAGATTATTTGGAGATTCATACGCTGCTACGAAGGTCAGTAATCCGAATGATCATGCTATACTTATGGCTGTGACGAGAGAGATTGATCCGGAGTTCAATTTTGGTGATTGGCTGGCCGGAAAACCACCTGCCACAGTGGAGCGCTGCTATTCAAAGGTAGCTCAGTTTCTGAAAAAGGAGGAAGCCAGGTTCTCTAGAAAAAAGAACATTGCGGGACCTAGTGGAGAAGCAGTATAGAGTAACATTACAATAAAACAGTCTATAGATAGTTCTGGAAAAGTCCCAAGTCAACTTTCAAAATAAGCCAAATCAGCAAAAGAGAGGCGGAAATAGGAATCGAGAGTGAAAGAGGGATTCTGGGAGACTAAAGCCTAGGATTCCAATGTATGATAATTACAGGCCACTAAACACGTCTTTGGTGAATGTTTATCTATCCACTTGCAATACTATGCAGTATAGAAAGCTACCTCCAAAGGAATCAACAGAGAAGTAGAAGCATGCCGGGAAATATGGTTGGTTTCATGAGTGCTATGGGCACAACACTAATGAATGTAGGCATCTCCAGGATGTTATAGAAAAGCTAATTTGGGAAAGGAAATTGCAACAATTTGTGAAAACCACACAGGATGGCGAGCAGGGGACATCTGACTCCAATCGAGGACAAGCTCCGCATAGGGCTGAGGAGCCTGCACAGACCGGTGAAAGACTGGTGATAAATACTATAGTTGGAGGACCGCACCTGGCTGATAGGAGTTGGAAAGAGATGGAGCACTATGTTAGCATGATTAGGCATGTAGATTTTTAATGTTGTTCGAATACGAAAGATGGAGCTCCGGTAAAACAGCAACACACAATAGCATATGATATTATATTTAGGAATAGGGATGCAGACAAGGTGGAGGCTCCGACAATTGACCCGATGGTCATTTCAGCTATGATTGGTCCTGCATTGGTGAGAAGGATTTTGATTGATTGTGGAAGTTTGGTGAATATAATCTTCAAAAAGGCATATGATCAGATGGGGATGGAAGCCAAAGATTTAAAACAGTCTAAAGCTCGTATACACGGTTTTAATGGCATTGCAACCGAAGCTGTTGGTTATGCGGAATTACCTATAGAATTGGGAGAAGGTGAACGAAGGAGAGTGCAAATCTTGTCGTTTATTGTTTTGGATGTTGACTCCCCGTACAATGCCTTTCTAGGCCGACCGGCCCTGGCTGAATTCCGGGCAGCTCTTACCCCCATGGTGTTTGACTTTAAGGTCTTTGAAAGACAATGGTGTAGGAGTTGTTCATGGCGATCAAGCGACTGGAAGCGCTTGTTATGTAGCTAAGTTGAGGGAGGCTCAGCGTAAAGAAGAAGGTAAGGGTGTGGAAAAGACCGTCCGCATCCAAGCTACCAAAGATTGACAATCGGCGGCTGAGCCTTGCCTCGGGCACCGCAGTCGATTTTATAGAGATATAGATCTGAAGGATGATAAAGAGGAGCCTAAAGAGGCCAAGGCTGCACCGGTTGAGCAGACCCTTGATATTATGCTCGGCCATGATGATCCATCGCGAGTCCTAAAAATTGGATCACGGCTTAGCCCTTCAATGATGAGAGAACTTGCTGGTTTTCTCTGAGCGAATGTAGATGTTTTCGCTTGGACTCATTTTGACATGTGTGGAATCTCACCTATTATTGTGAGCCATATATTGAATATTGACCCGAGGTATGTTCCGATGAAGCAAAAAAGAAGCGGTATGGATCCGAAGAGATCTGCTGCTCTCAAAGAGGAGGTGGATAAACTAAAAGTCAACGGGTTTATCCGCGATGCCCTCTACCCTAAATGGGTATCTAATCCTGTAATTGTGAAGAAAGTGAATGGGAAATGAAGAACGTGCATAGATTACTCAGATTCGAACAAAGCATGTCCAAAAGACAGTTTTTCCCTTCCAAGGATTGACCAGCTGGTTGATTCAACCACAGGACATGAATTGTTATCTTTCATGGATGCATACTCAGGATATAACCAAATCCCGGTGCATGTCCCCAATCAAGAGCACACCGTTTTTATCATAGATGTTAGATTGTACTATTATGCAGTAATGCTGTTTGAGTTGAAGAATGCCGAAGCAACCTATTAGCGCTTAGTTAACACGATGTTTAAAGACCAAATTGGAAAAACAATGGAAGTGTATGTAGATGATATGCTCGTGAAATCACGATGATCAAGCGACCACATTAGAGACTTAGCAGAAATGTTTGACATCCTCAGATATTACAAGACGAAAATCAATCCTTTGACGTGTTCATTTGCTGTTGCATCAGGAAAACTCTTGGGCTTTATTGTCACTGCTCATGGAATAGAAGCTAATCCCGAGAAGAATCAGGCTATCCATGATATCCAAGCGCTGAGAACTGTTAAACAAGTGCAGAGCCTAAATGGAAAAGTTGCTACCCTAAATCGATTTATCTCCAGAGCTACCGACAAATGCATCCCTTTCTTTGATTTGATTAGAAAAGGGAAATGAAACTTTGAATGGACGCAAGATTGTAAAGACGTGTTTCAAGCTTTGGTGAATCATTTAGAGTGACCCCCTACCTTGTCAAAGCCGGTGGATCATGAGGAGTTGTACATTTATTTAGCTGTATCGGCACACACTATAAATGCCGCATTGCTTCGCGAGAATAATCGGATCCAGAGGCCGGTGTATTACGTTAGCAAATGACAACATGAGCTGAAAGGAACTACCAAAAAATTGAGAAATTGGCGTACTGCTTACTAATTGCATTACGGAAGCTTCGTCCGTACTTTCAGGCATAACCGATCAATGTTTACACCGACCGCTGTTATGACAAGTCCTACAATGACTTGAGATGTCTGGAAGGTTACTAAAGTGGAATATTGAACCCAATCATTTTGACAATACTTATGTCCCTCGAAGGACTATCTAGGGTCAGGTATTGGCAGACTTTATAGTAGTGTTTACTGTGTAGGATGATTCTCCAGAAGCCAGCGAAATCCCTACCATACAATGGAAAATTTATACTGATGGAGCATCTAATGATCATTTTTTCGGAGTTGGGATTGTGCTTGTAACTCCTAAAAATCGGTCAATCTATTATGCATTAAAGCTTGATTTTCCGGTGACAAACAACGAAGCTGAGTATGAAGCTTTGATTGTTGGACTTAAACTCGCTAGAGAACTTGAAATAAAATCTATTGAAATATTTTGCGATTCATAGTTGGTGGTGTATTAAGTTAGAGACTATCAAGATAAGGGACAACAGCTTGGCCCATACCTTACTCGAGTTCAAGAGTTGTTGACAGAATTTGAATACTATGACATTTCACATATTCTACGAGATCAAAACAGGGAGGATGATTCATTGGCAAAGTTTGCTAGTATAGGCGATGCACATCAGATGGGCTTGGTTCTATTCGAAGTATTAAACACCACAAGTATAAACATGATGGAAATCGACCAAACACTGGAAGCGAAGACTGAAAGGGAATCATGGATGACCCAGATCAAGGAATATTTACTGCATGGAGTCTTACCTGATAAAAGAAATGAAAAGCAATAAGTCCTTCGCAAAGATTCACGGTATATTATGCAAGACCGAATTATGTACATGAAAGGTTTTTCAGTCCCTCTACTCCTGTGTGTCGCTCACGATGAGATAAAACATGTTATAAAAGAAGTTCATGAAGGAGAATGCGGCAATCACACTGGGGGCAGACTCTGGAAAAGAAAATACTCTGTTATGGGTATTATTGGCCAATCATAAATCAAGATGCAGCTGATTATGTAAGGGGATGTGATAAATCCCAAATATATAAAAAAGTTCCAAGGGCACCACCAACAGAAATCACGTAGATGGTCAGTCCATGGCCATTCGTAATGTGGGGTATAGACATTATCGGCTCCTTGCCGATCTCTAAAGGTGGCGCCAAGTACACAATCATTGCAGTTGACTACTTCACCAAATGGGCTGAAGCAGAACCTTTAGCCATGATCACAACCAAAAAAGTAATCAAGTTTATTGTCCAAAATATCATATATGGATTCGATCTTCCACAAACTATTGTAACAGATAATGCGACACAATTTGACAGTGCTGAATTCAAAGACTTTTGTCGAAGGTATCGTACTGAAAAGAGATTTGTAGCGGTCGCTCACCCTCAGGCAAATGCACAGGTTGAAGCTGTAAATAAAATCATAAAGTCCATTCTGAAGAAGCATTTGGAGAAGGCTAGAGGCAGGTGGGTGGATGAACTCCCTACAGCCCTTTGGGCTTATAGGACCACCCACAAGTCTGCGACTGGCCATACTCCATTTGCCCTTGCTTACGGCTCTGAAGCTGTTATTCCTGTTGAACTCGAAGTCTCTTCTTATCGAGTGACTTACTACGATCCCCAAACGAATAAAGATCTCCTTTTGGAATCTCTTGACTTTATAGATGAGAAGCGTGAAGAAGCCGATCTGAGGGCAACTGCACATCGACATCAAGTCGCCTAGTATTACAACACTAAAGTTCGACCGAGAACCTTCGAAATTGGTGATCTCGTCCTAAAACGGGTTTTTCCTACCCCATCGCACATGAATCCAATCTGGGAAGGACCATATGTCATTGAACAGAGGCTTGGGGAAGGAACTTCCAGGTTAGCGACTGTCAATGGCATTACACTTCCAAGGTCGTGGAATAGCAAACATTTACGACACTATTTCACTTAGTTTATTTCCTTTACATTTCAGTTGTATTTACTTTCAAAATTTGCTTTAACGTTTAATTTTCCGAATGTGTAATAAGACAGCTTATGTTATTCCTTTCCATTTAATGAATAAAGTTTTAGGCTTCCTCTGTATTTATGTTTGCTATTACATTATATGCTAATTACATAGCGAAACTGATTGGTGTCGATATGTGTGAACATGCTCCTAGAGTTTGAAATCAATCAATCATGCTAACTCCTAATGGGTTCAAACAAGATGAGCTCAAACAACTTGTTCGTTGAATGACTGTTATTCAAAATCCAAAGGACGGGATACACAATAAGGAATGAATGTGGCTGATAATCTAATGTCGAATAACTCCTGCCCAATTGTGGAACCGAGACAAAATCAAAGCGACCAAGATACGACCGATCGCTCGGTAAACCAAACAACAAATATTGGGCGGCAAATTAATCAATTAAAGAGTGTGCGATCAAACTGCTCTCCAAAATAACTCTAAGTCCCCGGAGTGTAGACTGGAGTATAAACATAAACCAAGTGTAAACTGACCACCCACGAAATAACTCTAAGTCTCCAGAGTGCGGACTGGAGTATAAATGTAAATTGGGTGTGAATAATACACCCACGAAACAACTTTGAGTCCCCAGAGTGTGGACTACAGTATAAACATAAGTTGGGTATAATCCGACCACCCATCAACTAAATCTTATCCCTAGAGTATGGATACGAACATGAATGAATAGATGAGTGGAGTTCGACTGTTCTCTATTCCACAAACTCCAGCCTGAAATAGATGGGAGGAGTATAAACTTGCTAAGGATGGAATTCGACCATCCAACACCTTACCCCGCCAAATCAGAACCAGGGGCAGAGGTGTAGTTACTCAAAAACCGATGAATCCAATAGTGTAACACTAAGGCCCGAGCCTAGTGTTTGATACGACTCAAGGCCAAGACCACTTGGAGGCCTTGGGATAGTGTTGGTGGATTGTTACCAGAATTTATAAACAACGAATTACAAGTACATTGAATGGAAAGTAATAATTCAACTACTTAAATAACAATTCACATGAAAGCTCAATAGAAAACAAAAAACTTTTATTCACATAGCAGGTTTTGAGATTTCAGTACAAGTTATTCAAAAATCGGGACTCATGCCCGTACAACCGCAGCTAATAAAAGAAACAACTTTGCAAATTATGTACATACTGAGCCGAAGTGACGGCTATTTCTTTGACTTTTTCTCTTTCTTGGATTTTTCAAGAGTAGTGCCATTTGTGCTTTTTTTCTGGATCCCTTACCACCTTTAGCAGGAGAGCTTGCAGAGGTAGGAGGAAGTTCACCGGGAATCAACCTGCCAGGTGGAATAGCTTGCGATGGCACAAAATGAGGATCGTCAATGTCCACCTCGACGGGCTCATTTTTACCTTTTCTTTTTAGCAACTCCTCATTTCCAATCGACTCATTCAAGCTAATCTTGGCGGTGTGTTCAGAGGCACCAGTAATCATTATGCCATCAGACTCGTCTATTGGGAGCAGATCTTCGACTTTATCATCATCAAGAGAAACGATGACTTGAGCATCGAGCCTCGGTACATCGGCAGCTGCCGGACCCTCAGTCGGTTTCTTCTGTTGCTCTGCAGCAGCATCCTTTTTGGCAGTTTGGCTAGGACTCGGAAGACTTGCAAATTTTGTTAAAACAAAGAGATTAGCTCAAAAACCATTGTGCGTGAAGAACAAAACTTTTCATATTCTGAGAAGTAAAGTGCGATACCCGCATCTAGTTGGCTCTCTGTGGTTGCTGGGGCACCTCCTTCTAAAATAGGGTACAACATCTTGGATTGGTAACCGGGCTTGTATGGATCGTAGCCCAAATCCTACTCCATGTCGAAGGAGATTGATATTCCGGCTGCTTGAGATAAAGAGGGACCCTTAGGATCGGCCCCTGAAGATCCTGCAATATATTCTCCTTTCTCGATAGGTGCAGAAACATTGAAGTATCGGAGTTTGTGGCAGCGAAATCCCAGTGTTTGTTTCCAAGAAGAACTTCCCGCACTAACTCTTCTTTATTGAGCTCACCTCCATCCATTTCTCTCTTCTTCATCTCGACAACATGCTCATAAGATTCAGCAAGTGATTCAGGGTAACCCTAGCCAAAAAAACTTAAGTCACGATGGGTAAGAACTGGTGTTATACTCGATGATCAATGGATCGAACAAGTCCTTGATCTCGTTCCTATCGGATTCTTTAGTAGCTTCCACCTGGGATTCAATCAGTTTAATCATTTCTTTGTAGCCTTCTTCTGGAGCTTCCTTTTTAAGAGCTTTAATTTTTGCGAACTATTTGTCAAGCTTGATTTTTAGGCTCCTCGCCTCAACAACCTCTACGCAGTACTTCTGTGATTCTTCTTGGGCTTCAATTTACTCCTCCCTTTACTTTTTGAAAAGTTCATCAAGTTCCTTAATGCGGCGAACCAGAGCGTCTTTTTCCTTTAGCAAGGAAACTTTTTCTAGAGCCAATGCCCTACTGCGATTAAGGGCTGCGTCGAGTTCCTTTTGTGAGAAATTTCCAAACGGCTCACCACCTCTGCTGTTTCCTTAGCATTTTTCTCCGCTTTATAAAGTTGTGTCTTCAACTCTAAAGATTCGGCATCCTGATGTTTAGTTATGTCCTTATCGTGTATAGCTTCCAACTTGAGCCGGTCTATCTCATGTTGTTGCTCAATGGATACTTCAGAGATTTTTTCTGCCAAGTGTAGGAACGATTCATGCTGCACGAATACATCATTGACCCAAGCAAGAGAACTCTCCTTGGCGTGCCCTGGAACTACATGAATGGGAGGAAGGAATTTGAGCCCATCAACGCAAATTTTTGCAAAAGTAGCCTTAAGCTAGGCAAACTTCTCTGCTGTGGAAACATCGGGAGCAATAGTGAGTAAAGGCGGATCAGAAGTAGCAATTGGATGCTTGCTTGATCGACGTTCGCGAGATTGTTTAGAGCTCGAGGAGCCAGAATGTTGCTCGTGAGATGCAGCGATATGAGGGTCGCGGTAAGAAGGCTGGACTCCACCGTGAGCAGGAAAGTAAGACTGTTCTTTTTGGCATGATGTTTAGGACTGGGATTTACGTTTAGAAGAAGAAGATTCCCTTGAGTGATAGCTTTTATCCCGTCCCTCATCTCTCTCCTTGAGCCGGCCAGACTCCGAATGTCGGCTAGATCGATAATATGATAAACAACTTCTAAAGCGATCAAAGGCTCTGGACTATGACATAGGGCCTACAAAGACCAAATGAGTGTGTATGAGTAATTGTTGAAAGAAAGATTATGTAACGACCCGTAAAATTTTAAAGGCTTTTAATAACATTAATAACTGAAATTTTGTGAATTTTTAAATGATTGAATTTGGAAATAAAAATTTGATATTTGGAATACGTCTAATTAAACATAGCAAATGGTAAATTTTCATCTGATAATATGGAAGTTTATTTTCTTGTGTAATTCTATTTTAATTCAAATCAGTTAAAAATTGATGATAATAAAATGTTTTCCAAAACCTGAATATTTTCATACAATAAATTTGTAAATCATTTTCTGAGTGAGACGTCATATTTCGTTTCTCCAAATTTGGACCCCTATTGCTTCGATTATCTTATTTTCGTCAGATTTGCAGCATTTTTGGGCACCGAATATCGATTTTCGATAGGATGATCGTACCACTAATATTTGTATACCGTTTTGATCGTCTCGTCGTGTAGATCTTTACGGTATATTCAATTCTGTGTTTTGAAGTCCGGTACACAGCGGAATCCGCAAAACCGGTAACCGTAGTTAGAAATAATGTAGAAAGTAATATTTGAGAGATAGATGATTTTGTATTCACAAAAATTATTATTACTGAATGAATAGTACAGAGACTTATTTATAGATTACATATTGGGCCTAATACAAAGCAGCCCGTGATCCAGAGTAAAGAAAACAAATAATATTAGCCATTGGATACTACAAGATTTGTGTGGCTGAGATGCTGCCTGGAGTGAGTGAGCGGATAACTAATACTGAAAGCACACTTTTCTTTTTACTTCCACCCTCAAACCCGATTAGGTTAGGGTTTGTAAAAAAGAAAAAGTATGGCGGCGTCTCTTTGTGATGATGCGATCCTTCAATCCAAGATATTTTCGACAAAATTATTACATCATTCAGGTATGAAAATGACTCTTTGCGATCTCTGGCATGGATTAGCGGTATCGACGTTGAGCTCGTCCCTCAGTTTTGTGAAATTGAGCTTTGTTAAGGGTTTTGTAAGTATATCTGCCTTTTGATGTATAGATGGTATGTATCCGACCCTTAGCTTCTCTTTAATCACTTGTTCTCTTATGAAGTACAGATCTAATTCTATATGTTTTTTCTTTGAATGGAGAACTGGGTTTGTTGATAGTGAAATAGCACTCACATTATCACACCAAATTGTTGCCTTTTTGTTTGGTGTGATGTTAAGTTCACTTAGAAGTGATTCGACCCACATAACTTCCGCTGCTGTACTAGCCACACACCTGAATTCCGCCTCAGTACTTGATCTAGACATGGTGCTTTGTTTTTTTGCACTCCATGATATTGGGTTTTTTCCTAAATAGATATAGTAACCCGATGTAGATTTGCGATCATCAGTGTCTGTACCCCAATCAGCATCAGCATAAGCATTGATGTTGAGTGAGTGACTTGATTTAAGGATAAGTCCATGATTAATTGTCCCCTTTAGATATCTGAGTATTCTTTTTACTGCCTTCCAGTGATTGTCTAGTGGATTTTGCATATACTGACTGACTTTGTTAACACTAAACGATATGTCTGGTCTTGTGATAGTCACATATTGTAGTGCACCAACTATGCTCCTGTATTGTTTTGCATTTTGTATTGCTTCACCCTTATATTTTGATAGTTGATGATTTGTGATCATAGGAGTTGGTAATGAATTAGCTTTGTCCATTTTAGCTCTTGATAGTATATTTGCAATGTAATTTCTTTGATTGAGATGCATCTCTGATGTGGTGTGTCTTTGGACTTCAATTCCCAGAAAATAGTTCAGATCACCTAGATCCTTAACAAAAAATTCTGAATTAAGCATTGCAGCGACTTTCTTGATTTCTAATTCACTACTTCTTGTAATGATAAAATCATCAACATAGATTAGAATATAAGTGGTAGCAATATTGTTAATTTTAGTAAATATAGAGTTGTCTAATTTTAGAGATTTGTAGCCAAATTTCACAAGTGTTGACTTGAGTTTGTCAAACCAGACTCTTGGTGCTTGCTTTAAACCATAGATTGCCTTGTTGAGTTTGCAAACTATTTCTTTGTCTGCTTTGTGAGCAAATCCTTCTGGTTGCTCCATAAATACTTCTTCCTGTAATACACCATTCAGAAAAGCATTATTCACATCTAGTTGCTTGATGCTCCAATTTCTAGTTAAAGCAATGGTTAGAATAATTCTAATAGATGATGGTTTCACAACAGGTGAGAATGTTTCAGAAAAATCAAACCCATGTTGTTGTGAATACCCTTTTGCAACCAATCTTGCTTTATATTTAGAAATTGAACCATCAGCATTTTTCTTTAGTTTGAATGTCCATCTACATCCAACAATGTTTTTATTTTCTGGTTTTTCAACAAGAACCCAAGTTCCTTTGTTAACTAGAGCATTATATTCCTCTTGCATAGCAGCTCTCCATTTATCACTTTGAGAAGCTTCTGTGTAAGAGGATGGTTCATCTTGACTTGTAGTGTTGTTGATAATTTTTGGTTTATGTATACCACATTTTTCTCTAGTTACCATTGGATGAACATTAACATTATTTCTGACCATGATATCTGAATTATTATCAGGAATGTTGCAAGGCACAGTATCGTTGCTGTTGTCTTGATTATCATTTTGGCTGCTGATTTCCTGTCTTTGAATGCTTTGATCATTGCTATCATCTTCCCAATCATTTTGCCTTGACCTAGCTTCCTAGTGGGCATGGTGAGTTGAGAGCTGATGCTTGTGCCTTTACTTATGGGCTGAGTTGAGGATATAGCCTTGATTTCATCAGGTAGATCAGGTATAGTAAGCCTTGCATTTCTTATTTTGTCAGTGGTTTTAATTCCACTGTTGCTATATGGATATACCTGTTCATTAAATCTTACATGTCTGGAAATGTATATCTTTCCCTTGTCATCTAGACACCTATACCCCTTCTGATTGTTACAGTATCCTAAGAATGTGCATGATCTAGATCTAAAATCTAATTTGTGAGTATTGTATGGCCTTAACCAAGGAAAGCATTGACAACCAAAGACTTTGAGGTGTTTATAATCTGGTTTGACCTTAGACATTTAAATTTGAGATTCTTTGCTGGTAGTAAGTTTATCAAATGCACAGCAGTATTAAAAGCTTCTGGCCAAAATTTTAAAGGCATAGAGGCTTGTGCTAGCAAGGTTAAACCAGTTTCGACAATGTGTCTATGTTTTCTTTCTATGATCCCATTTTGCTCTGAAGTATATGGACATGTAGTTCTATGATTAATCCCCTTTTTCTCAAAGAAACTTTTTAGTGGTAGAAATTCCTTTCCACCATCAGTTTGAAAATTGCATACATGATTTCCAGTCATATTTTCAACTTTGTTAATAAATTGAATTACTATATTACTGGCTTCAGACTTGGTTTTTAGCATATAAATCCATACATATCTTGAATAAGCATCTATGAACGATATATAATATTTGTAACCATAGTCAGAATTAATAGGAGCTGGACCCCATAGATCACTAGCAATTAATTCAAGAGGTTTTGTGTAATAGGTGTGTGAATCTGGAAATGCAAGTTTATGACTTTTTCCCAATTGGCAGAAGTACACATATATGAGTCAGAAATATTACCAAAATGAATGTTATTACTATTCATAACATGTTTTACAATTTTTGCACTGGGGTGACCTAGCTTATAGTGCCATAAATCGAATATATTGCAGCTATTAGAATTATTCATGACATTCATCACACAAGTGTTCCCTTTATTTTCAGAAACTTTTGAATTACAGAAATCAAATTTGTACAATCCATTGTTTTCTTTACCCTGCAAAATGATTTCTTGAGTTAGTATATCTTTAACTGTACAATTATTTGGGTAGAATTCAAAAAAGACATTA
This sequence comes from Allium fistulosum, assembly GCA_030737815.1. Taxonomy (NCBI): domain Eukaryota; kingdom Viridiplantae; phylum Streptophyta; class Magnoliopsida; order Asparagales; family Amaryllidaceae; genus Allium; species Allium fistulosum. The sequence continues at coordinate 897,455,605 of CM060902.1, forward strand.
TTATCTTTTGCGAATTGGGAAACACTCATTAAATTCTTCTTAATTGAAGGGACCCTTAATAAATTTCTCAGAAATAATTTCTTGGGTCCATTTATACTTGCATTTCCAGTGTGAGTAATATGAATAGTTTTGCCATTTCCAATAAAAAGATTTTGCGTACCTTTGTATTCTTTGTTCCCTAAGTTTAAGTTGTTGAGATTGTTGGTCACATGGTTGGTTGCTCCAGAGTCTGGATACCAACATTCATCACTGACATCATCTGCTGTAGCAGTTTCAGTGTTAAGAATCTCTGCTTGGCCATTGTTGTTGTCTTTGGGCATATTGACTGTATTGATATTGGTATTGCTGTTTTGTTGCGAGGGAGTATAATTCTTGTTGAATCTGAAATAGCATTTATTTGCTACATGTCCATATCTCTCGCAAATTTGACACCTTATTTTATTGTTGTTGTTTCTACCACCTCTCCTGCCTCTGTTGGATGGTCCTCCTCTCTGGTAGTTATTGAACTGTCCCCTCCCTTGACCTTGTTTGCCTTTATTATAAGTATAATTGATTGATATATCTGAACTTGTTGTTTTTCCATGTTCGATTCTTCCTTCATGTGATAGTAGGGTAGAGTAGACAAACTGTAGTGAGGGAGTTGGTTCCATGGTAGAGATAATTGCCACAACGGCTTCGTATTCACTGTCTAGACCACTGATTATGTACAATACATGTTCAGAATCATGGACTTTGTGCCCTGCTGAAGCTAATTGGTCACATAAATTTTTGACTTTGTTCAGATATTCATTCATAGTCATTTCATTTTTTCTGATGCTTTGTAATTGCCTTCTATGATGCATAACTCTTGCAGATGACTGAGATGTGAAATTCCTCTCAATTGTTTTCCACACTTCTTGAGCAGTTTTACAACCTATAAGTTGTGGTAGAATAGATGCACTTATGGATGACATCATCCATGCACATACAAGGCTGTCTTGCCTCTGATGTGCTGTGTATTCTTGATTTGGGATCAACTTGTCCTCACTGTCTTTAACAAACTTTGGTGGTGTAATTTTTGTGCCAAAGATATAATCCTCTAATCCATACCCTCTAATTGATGTTTCTACTTGTAATTTCCAGAGCAGAAAGTTGGTTTCATCGAGTTGAATTGAGAGCAGTTGACTCTGAGGTTTGATAGTGGTCTTCATAAGATCATTGACTGAATCTGAATGAGTTTGGCTGGTAGAAACTCTTGTGCTGGACAACTGTGGGCTTGTAGCTTCACTCTGATTCATGATGGATAGCGGAAAAATGTCAGTAGTCGGGTATAAGGATTCTAATCTTGAAAATCTTGAATTAGGAATAAGAGAATGGGTTGTGCAGTTGAATCTTGATGCTGTCTTGCAGCCTTACGTGATGATTACCTCTTTCTTTTGAAAAAGAAAAGACTGATAAGTTTTCTTGATACACAAGAATTCAACTGAAACTTTTTTCTTGATTTTCTTGATCGGTTTTCAATTGATTTAAATTCTTTATACCACCAAGCTCTCAGTGGTGATCAGATGCAGCCAGAATGATGAACTGGCGAGGCACTGGTTTTAGTGACAGCAGCAACTCTCAGATGAGAGATGTTAAATCTTGATGAGAGGAGTCCAAGTGATGACACTTTTCTGATGGACTTGATCTCTGATCAATATGTGCAGTTAGCACTTTAATGCTCTGATACCAAGTTAGAAATAATGCAGAATGTAATATTTGAGAGATAGATGATTTTGTATTCACAGAAATTATTATTACTGAATGAATAGTACAGAGACTTATTTATAGATTACATATTGGGCGGCGGGCCTAATACAAAGCAGCCCGTGATCCAGAGTAAAGAAAACAAATAATATTAGCCATTGGATACTACAAGATTTGTGTGGCTGAGATGCTGCCTGGAGTGAGTGAGCGGATAACTAATACTGAAAGCACACTTTTCTTTTTACTCTGTATCAGTACCAGATCCGTGACCTTTTGTTTCTTTTGCGTTTCAAACTTTGAATCGTCACTGCCAAGCAACAAATTAATTGCTCTAATTATTATTTTTCTGGATCAACGTATAGTCGTTGCTTTTATATATTCCGGGATTTAAGGGTGACAATTTCTATTCCCAACCTTCAATTTATTAAAGTTGGTTTGTTTCATTTGCTCTGTTTATTGGTTCGTTTCTTTCTATTTGAACTTTTTCGTTTCTGTACATTTAAACTAATATATATTATCTTCCTTTACCTCTGCAGCTTGAATAATCCTCCTCCTCCTACAGCAACTATTCCTCTTCCCTATTATCTCAAGCTTAACCCAAAAGCACCGGCCTCGCCTTTCCCTCGGCCACGCGAGTCAGTAACCCCTGGCTACCACCAACCTTACCTCTACATCGGCAGCCGAGCCCTCTCCAAACCCTCCTCGTCAACCATGGCCGAAGTCCACACCTTCCTTCAACTTCCAGCCTCCACTTTATTAATTATGGGTAATATATATCTGCTATTATATATATGTTGACTTTATACGTATATAATAGTACTTTTATAAACTAGTTTCTATGAATATAGATCTACATGCATTTGTTTACGTATAGAATGCGCATACTTTCCTTTTGATGAAACAACTGCGCATTTTATTTATAAAATATTATTATTAGTAATGTTATATATATTATTATATTCATTTGCTCGGTTTGATAAAAGAGATTTATTTATAAATATGTATGTTATAAGTTGCATGCCTGCATTGAAGTAGCCATGCACCATTTTCCAGACAAACCTGCTCTTCTCCTCCCCTCTCTCTGGCCGATGCCTATTATATAAAGTATGTAATATATGTATATATTTATATTAGTTATATATAATATGTATGCTAGTTTATATGTTATAATATATATATATATATATATATTTAAGTATGTATTGGTTCCAAAAGGTTGTTTATAATATGCAAATTATATATAGCTTATGTGCTCTGTAGACATTCCAGTCGCGCGTCTTATTGTATATATATAGTGTAATATATATGGGTAGTTTCTAGGTATGTCTAATTTTATTTATATATTATTATTATTATTATTATTATTTTGACAGTTTATGTTAATATATATACAAATGCTTGTATATTTTGTTATGAAGGTTTATATATATATAGTAGCTGTTTGTTTATGAAAGTATATAAGCCTTTTTATATATATAGGTTTAAAATCAATTGTCTTATATTATATATTGTATAATATGTTTATAGTGTGTATATATATAGATTTGGATTTTGTGTTTTGATTTTTTCCATTATAAGATACAAGTACTTTGGCACGTGCGATGCACATGCGTAGGAGGAATTAGTATTAAAAAATATTGTTCGAAGTTTTTTAAGATTTTACAAAATGAACAAAACATAATTTTCACAAATGACATGTGATTCACGTTTCAGGGTAAACTATATGCACAAAGAGTACATAATGAATATATTTCATACAAATGGAACGTGTATGATAAGTATTGTTTATACAAAGTACATGCGCTTTAGAGAAAGAGTAAGCACTGTTAAGAGATATTCAACCCCCACAATCTAAAAAATTTCAACTTGTGGTAAATGACAGCTGTGGTAAAGGACAGCCATTGTTAAATCATCAGCCACTATATACCATAATTAATGTCTCCTCCAAATTTCAATAAAGTGGGCATGGTACGGTTGCTCAGATTGCGAAGAGAAGGAAAGACCAAAAAATAAGGAGAAAAGAACAAAGGAAGTATAATTCATATTGAATACTAATTTCTACTTCAAACCATACAAACGAATTTACGTCAAAGTTGATTCAAAAGTTACATTTCAAAAGTTACATAGGTTTGAATTCTGTCACTAATTAAGGAAATACAATTATAAGAAAAGCTTTACACATCCACTCCATCTTTCGTTCTTTCCGATATGAATCAAAAGACTTCCATACAAATATTAGTCCATTATCGACTATGTAATTAGAATAAGGAGCTCCACCATCGTCAAAAAATAAGAATATCTTGACCTCTAGCAGACCTTTAGCATACTCAGCCAAACATCAGGAAACAAAACTTATCCAGTGGTAGAGAATTTGAATCATAACATGCAAAAAATAGACCAAACGCATAATGTTACAATAAATTCACACTGACATTTGTTAAAGTTGTAGGCCCCTCAGATCACATATTAAAATGTTCAGAGTAAATTCTAAAAGTATGCAACTAACTATACCTACATTAGAAAATAATAAGAGCTAAAATCTATTTGTAGTTGGTCAGTTATCAATAAATTCTTCAAAAGTAAAATCTCTGTACTGCAATAAATTTAATCAAAGTATAACCATTAATTACATTGTGATGCTAGCTGCTAGTTAACCAAACTTCTACTATGTAATCCAGATGAATTTTAAGAATTTTGGGTGCATTTACTTGAAATTTATATGAATCATGTCATTACATATAAAAGTTAAAATGTTTGAGAATTGAACATACTAAAGATTATGCTTATTTTAAAAGAAAAGCAGAAGGAGAAGATAGTCCTGAAAGTAAACACGATTAAAAGTATCATTGAAAAAAATAGTAGAAATCACTAAGTTGGAATGTAAAAATGGTAATAAAAAAAAACTATTACCATAATTGATGCATTCCAAATTTTCATCAGCACCTGTTTGGCTAGCATAGCAGAGTCATCATCACTATGTCAAGCTCCAGTACATCGTTCTATACAGTCACCCTAGCGTTCTGTTTGCATACAACATCAGTTTGGCCAGCATCAGCTTGCAGTACAGTTTGCACACAGCAGTTCATGTATCAATCACGAGCATATAACCTTTGCAGCTCAGTTTACATCAGCCTCGTGTATATGGTACAACATTCAGATGGCCCATGCCCTCTTCTAATTCCAATAGCATGCAGCAGCTTACCCATTAAACAGCATGCAACACCTTCCCCTGCTCTGGCTGAGCCATCTGAACCTCAGCACATGCTCTCTAAACTGCTCCTATTCCTAGCCCTTGATCACCTATCCGCTGCAACATTAGGCTAGGCTCATCTTCAAGCATCTGAACCTCAGCACATGCTTTGTGAACCTGTGATACCAATGGAGCTGAAGTAGGTAATTTTAAAAAGGGAAAATATCAGTGGTAAGAAAAAATATAGACTTTATGTAAGGTAAGTATAAACTTTTGATACTGTACTACAATTATTGATACATCTATCTATTTACATTCATTTGATCCTGCATTACAATTGTGTTATTTTCAAAACATGGATTGCAGGTTTCAACATGTGCGCTACAATATTTATTGACACCTATTAAATTAAAGGGACACCAAGCAACAGTTACTAAAATGTGATAACATGATAAAATCCAATTCTTGTGGGTTCATGCTGTTGTGACTTGCAATAAATTTAGACTTACAGTCTGAATCATGCCAAATAATTTTGGAGAAGACTTGATCTACACCGACAGACCTGAAGAAACTTTAGAGCTTTTTTTCATAAATAAATAAAAAGTTCAAGAAAATTAAAAATAATCAAGTAAAACGAAAATGCAAGATACACACATAAATACATGCTAATTCTGTTAGCGTGGTCTACTCCAGTAAATAACAACTCAAGAAATTTTATCGTTAGTGATGACACAATGAAGAAATATATAGCAAACTTGTAAATTCAACCTAATGAATAACTGTCTTGGATGAAGTTCTACCTCATGTTTTTCTAGAAACATCTTATAATTTCATAATATATCTTGGATGAGCTGAATAAATGATGTGTTCAAATGAATAACCGACTAACCTTTGAATATGTTCACTTATGCCAAAGGATAGGTCGATCCAACAGTGGTTATCCTATCAGCTGAATTTCTTTTCAGTTTGTTGCCAAGCATGAGCATATCCAGCAAATTCAAATATACATAACTTCATGTGTTATGCAATATAAGCCATTGATGGTACAAATAACAAACTTTATTAATAATTAGATATATAAAGCGACATAAACTCCACATATGACAACCAATAGTTTTACCTATGTGTTGTGGATATTTTTATCAAATTTGAGCATATTAGACATAAGCAACTCATTATATTTAACAAAAATTCACTCATAAGTTATAATCATCACCTATTCCATCTGATTCGCAACCCAATACCTTCAGCATCACAAAGCAAAACCACCGCAGTCCACTGTCGAAACTTCTATCTCCACCGCGCCTCAAACAAACAAATCCATCATAGCCTCCGACCACCTCCACCCTGAACCTGCAACTAACTTCGCCAACCACCATATCAGGACCTGAGCATGCCAGATCGGAAGCCAAACCATACCCGAATCCCTACCTCCCCGAAGCAAAAAATCACAGATCCCTTAAAATTAGGTTACCCAAATCACAGTTTGTTAGCCCATCGATTTACACCGGAAACCGTTGAATTGAAAAGCAAATCAGCATGAAGATACGTTGTATTTCAATGCCAAACATCACCAGGTTGGTGGTAGAAGAGAGCACAGTCCAATCACAAAATCGGGTCGAGCCTTTTGCGCGACTACTCAATTTTGAGCACCCGTGTTCCAATATGAATAGCATATCGATTTAGTTTGTAGAAGAGCATGTCGATTTAGTTTGTAGAAGAAAGCGAAGAAGGAGAATTTTGTGAGAGGCGGTTGGGACAGAAAACATCAGCGTGAGAAAATGGAGACAGCAGAAAGTGGGGAGAACTATTGCATAACCGCTGAAATTTTAGTGGGGATTAGAGTATGGGTAGGTCAAAGGACAGATATGCCCTTTTTTCTTTTTTTTATTTAGTTCTGTCAGTGGTATGTCAATGGGCTGGTTGGGAAGTTCAAAAAAGCTTCACCATAGCAAAGTATTTGCATTATTAGTAGAGATAAGTTTATATATATATGTCATACATAAGGTCTGCATACATACTGTAAAATATTTGTTTCGCATATGACTATTTACAGTCTGCTCTATGTATATATTTGTTTATAAAAGAAATCTGCTCATAACTGATATAGTCTGATTTATATATATATGGTTATAAATATAATCTGCACTAAAATTTTAGTAGCCTGCATATTTGTTATGTATAGAGATAAGTATACATGAATTCATGCATGCATTACCTTTATATTTTGAAAGATATATATGTGGTATAAATGAATATTGATTTTTAATATTATATATATAATGTTATTTTTATAAAGGTTTAAATTTTAGATTATGTTTGGATATTGGTTTAAAATATGGTTAATATAATATATAAGTATTTATTTCAAATCTTATGCATATATGTTTGATTTCAATATATGTGTTTTAATTTAAAAACAGTGATTTTGAATTACATATATATTTATTTAATTTTATTTGTGTTGAGTTTGATATCAATTTGGAATATATGTTTTAAATGGATTTTTGGAAGTTCATATATATCTTCCATCTGTATCGAGCTAATTTGATTCATTCCCATCGATTCATATTTATCAGCTTTGTCGATTAATCCGTTCCAATCTTGCTTTGCTTTGTAATTCATGCTTGGATTCGTAACTCATCTCATTCTCGTTCATCTCTAGCCTCGAAAGGTGAGCAATCACTCACGATTAACGTTCTTATATTTATTAAATTTGATTTCAATTGAAACGACAATTGAAATATGTTGCTGACTTGAACTGTTAATTATTTGATTGTTATATATGAGATGCTATTATCTGTAATCGTTCACCGGTGGGATATGACACCATATCATGTTGTTTATATTATATTTTATCATTATAAATGTTATATGCCTGTTGTTGGTATATTAATTTATTATCATATCTGTTCTCACCCTGCAAGTTCCTTATTAGTATAGAATTCCCTATGGGTTGAAATGATACATACCCAAACGATTTTGTAGAATATGGGAAAATCGTTATGGGTTGAAATGATAAACCCAAGCGATTTTCATTGAATTGAATTTAGGATTGCGGGTTGAAAAGATATATACCCGTTTATATTTAAATTGCGGATTGAAATGATAAATATCTGTATCACTTGACCATAGGATAAAAAAATTATATACATACACCGTTGGTATATATATATATATATATATTGAAAAATGATTTCCAAGGTTTTGAAAAGAAATATATGTGGTTTTAATAAATATTGATTTTTAGATAATATATCTTTAATATAGATTTAATGATAATTTTAAACAAATTGAGTTGGACAGAGAAATGGAAATTAATTTGGAATTTATTTGATTTTTTCTTAAATAAAACTGATTTGAACTTATTAAATTTGAGATTTATAGATATGATCTATAACTTGACTTTTGATATAAAGTGATTAAATGAGCATTTCAAGTAAATAAATTGAAGGGAATATTTAGTTTATATAAATTGTAATTTAACGTTTTGTTTAAATAATATTAGATTGACTAAGTGAATTTTTCAATATAAAATAATGGTAAAGTTGAATTTGAAATAATAAATGAAATTAAGCTTTGAAATCTATTGAAATTGAAATTGTTTAAAATTATGGTTTATATATGTATTTGAAATCGATATAAATTTTAAATGGTTTTAAACTGAATTGAGATTAAACTTAATTGAATTTTGGGAATTCAAGTTGATCTGAATCGATTTGTGAAATTTGAGGAAACTATTTTTATTTTATATAAAGTATTTTAATATATAGAAATATTTACTTTATGAATATATATTTCATTTTAAACTTTTTTAATATAAAACTATTTTAATATACTAATTATTTTAATATACTAATTATATAAACTATTTTATTACATATACTATTTCCTATATCTAAACCATTGAGTGGAAAGTGTTATGATTTCAAAGTGTTATGATTTCAAAGTGTTATAATTCCAAAGTGTTATGATTTCTAAAGTGCTATGATTTCGAAAGTGTTATGATTTCGAAATGGTTACAATTTTTGAAAGTGTTACAATTCTGGAAATGAATATTATTTAAAGTAAATAATGATATCGAATTTGATATGGTTTTGAAATGAATATGATATTTTGAAATGACCACGGTGTTATAATAACGTTTGGTTGTTAAAGAGACCGAGATCGGATATTGTCATACTCACTGCCAATACTGAAAACCACTTTAACAACTGTGTACGTGGTAGAGATTCCAGAAATGAAGTAGGATGGTTTGGCGACGATTCTATATGGTATGACGTGACCCTGACTCCCGTGAGTCAGCTTAAATGTGACTAAAATCAGGAGCTATACCGGGCCAAGTGAGGTCATTCCTTCTATCGGGCACATTTCTTCGATACTATTCTGATTTTTGTGATTGTTTGGTGGCCACCCCTCGATTTTTGATATGGGAGTGTGTCTGAGGTGGGCGGTAGTAGCTGCTATGCGTTACCACCAGTCCAGGAGTGCAATTGTTATATCTACCCTGACATCTCCTCGTGTGCCGTGTTCACATGCCCTAGCGCACCTTCTACGAGTTTTTTTTGTACCATACCTATGGAGTGCCCTTTGATAGCCCTCCAGTTTACAAGGGGAGTTACGGTACTGTATAGACTATGGGAATATATAAAATGTGTTAAGGGGGATATGGGTAATGCCTTAACGCTATTTTAATATCTTTTACTTTACTATAGACATATTATAATAGCATATATTACTACATTGTAGATAATTCCACGGATCCTTAGAGGATGGGCATCCCAAACATCCTTTAAGTTACTTGTATTTCGGTTGATATTTCACTTGAGTTAGATTTATTGATATAAGAATGTTAATCCTGACTCGAGTGTTTTGTGTTTTGCTTTATATTCGGGTCAGACTGAGTGCCACAGCATTAGAGACTCACCATCGGAGTTGGAGCTTCGCTTGGAGATCCATCTATATCTATTCAGCTTCCAGTTATCCAGTTGTTGGTTCAGACTTGTCATCTGTTTGTATTCGAGACAGCATTGTATTTGAGATATTCTGTTGTATTTCAACTCTGTTATTCATCTATTCCACTGCTTACTGTTGTAATACTCTGTGTCTGTGATTCTGTGATTGACTTATTTACTGTATATGCTGAGTTTTGCCAAATATAAATTAACAATCTGATATTTTGAGTAATTCAAGTCTGACATGTGGGGATGCGAATGGCACGAAATAGCGGGTCATTACAGATTAACAAAAAGTGTGTAGTGATGTGTATGTGGTTGTGAGTGTCCTAGTGTTTCCCCCCAACAGACCGGTGGTTGTAGCCTTTCTCATTGGCATTTTCTCTCCTCAATCAGAAGGAAGAATGCCTTCACCACTCCTAGTGGAAGAGTTGAGTCCTTCAATGTTGATATTAAGAAAGTCGTAGGTCATGATGTCATCCGGAATTTGAAGATTTGAAAATCCCTTTAGTGAACATTCTAAGTATTGAAAAGACAATTCCTCTTCAACAGGAGTAATAATGAACTCTGGATCTACGGCAGTTTTTCTTCTACGAAGCTTGTATGCTAGCCTCTTCTTTCTTTTAGTGGGTGTTCGGGATTGTGCGCCTTGTGATGGTTCGACCATTGGTGCCTTCCCTAGGCCTGCATTAACGTAGCCCGGCTTATCGGCCTGGGAATCCCTAATCTCACCCTCTTTAGTGTCATCCCGAGTCCCCTCCGTAGGGGGAAAACGGGATTGATGGTATCCCTTCTTTATTCTACAACATTCCCTGGCAATGCTGCACTTCTGGGGAGTCTGATACTACGGCCTTCCTCCAACAACTTGAATAAGGATAATAGCTCGTCCGTTACAAGAAGTTTAATTTCCCTATCTTCAACAGGGGTAGCGCGAATGGCGGCGACGACTCTTGAAAAATCGGTGCCTTCAGAATGTGGGCGAACACCTGAAAGAACTCCGGATGTTGGTAGATTCAATGGAAAAGTTATGACTTAGATTAGTGAACTTGAGAAAGAAGTGAAGGTAATACTTACGTCCTTCTAACCATCGCCTAGCAAAGCCAGGTGGACATCGTACATAAAACCACTCATGCTTAAACAAAGAAAGTTTATTCCAAGCGCCTGTCAAAACTTTGCAATTTGATGAGGGTTCAAGAAAAACATAAGAAGGACTTCCCGATTTCCATTTGAAGTTGTAAATGAATCTTATGTTTTCAGGAGTTAGCAGACGAAATAGAACGCTCATAAATAGCAAGAAGGTTCCATGTATAAAGGCGTAATTGTTTGGATGGAGTTGAGTGGGATCAATCCTGAGATATTTCAGCATCTCTCGAATAAATGAGTTAAGGATGGAACGCATACGGCATAGCACATAAACTTATTACACGATGTGTACCCCACAGGGGATAAGTGAGGCCTATCATTTATTGAACGGGCTAAGAGGTCTGCGAATGGAATTCCATGAATAGAACATAGCCGGGGAAGAGCAGCCTTACTGATTCCAGAGGCCTGTGAGTCTACTAGGCTATTTAGAAGAATAGCACCCTGTACTGCATTAGGAACAGGGGTAATATCCTTTGCCAGGAGGACTAGAACATCTAAGAAAAGATCGACCGATTGACCGGAAATTTCTATATGTTCTGCTTGATGACTGGGTGAAAGCCCACAGAACAAAGTTGCGGAACTTGATTTTGCTTCAGAATTGATATGTTGCATCGTCAAGTCAGAAGACATACCACCTAAATGCTTTGAGCGTCTGGAATCCATATTAGATATACTCAGTAGATAACTGAGGTTGGATAAGTTAACCTTTTCCCCCCGTGTTAAGTGTGAGCTAGTGCAGCGCAGTGTATAGTAGATATAAATAACTAAATGTCGAAAAAACAATGTAAAACGATGAGACTTGGAAGTTCAACCAGAGAGACTGTAACATCCCATATCTAGAGGCCAAAAGCTAAGCGCTATAGATATTGCAGTCATCTATAGTATTAACTTATGGTGATAAAATACGGCAATGCTAATGGTATCCATAATATCAGAAGTAATTGAATATGAAAAAAATCACAGATTTTAAAAACAACATATAGCTTATTACATTTCAAAACGATATCATATCAAAGTTACATAATCCCTTAACCATTTTCTAGGTACTGATCAAATATAATTTAAAATAATACGCCAAGAGCGATATATGACGATGCCCTATTGGTTGATCAGAGAAATATATTCATAACTGACTTAATATACACAGCGGAATCAAAACAAGTAAAACTGAAACTCCTATTTTGCTATCTGACAGCCACCTGCTCGTCTTCGGAAGCTTTACTCGCTAAAAGATAAAAACCTGAAAACCTCAACCCTCAGCCTACTCAAATAAATTTTGAGCACCCGAGAGTTTAAGGGGAAAAAACTTCGAGTCAGACATAAAGCCTGGTGTGAATAATACTGTTCATCTCTGTTAATTTATGTTAAGTGAGACCACGCCGCTTAGCGGAATGGGTTTCCCCTCACTAACGTTTCTTTAAAACATATCTTTTGCAATTTTTATCCTGCAACCAAAACTGGTCAAAAATATCTGTAAAGCATAATTATGTAAACATACATAAATATATCAGGTAATAAAATGAACTATCTGTTCATGCACAAAGTTTCGTTTGGCTAACTTTTAACCTTTGGCTGACTCGATCCTACTAGACAATATCAAAATTTATCTAACATCTGTTAGATACTCCTCTTCTTTTGGACGATCTGTCCTTAACTATGTGTTAAATACTTCTCTTCTGGATGGTCTATCCCTTACTTATCATCTTCCAGGGTCACCTGATCCTGATGGTTTTGCGGGCTCATCAATAACCTATCTGTATACAAAAATATATTCCTTTCTGTGTGTATCCATAATTTTAGTTTTACCTATGACAAAGCCCTACACACTGGAATTTTAGACTAAATTAGCTGGGGCTAATAGCTAATATATAGGGCGCGACCCTATACCCATCCCATCTGGTATTCTATGAGTCATTTTACTTAGGGATATCTTCCTAAAAATTTTCTTGAAAACCTTTTCAAAATGATTTAAGATCTTTAAATCAAACTCAAACAAGGAAAGTATATAATTCATATGCTTTACTCAAAACCCCTTGCCATGTTACACACACACACACACACACTTTACTCAAATCTTAGTTGATGAAAACATTTAACTTTTGAAAGTTCCCCTTCCAAAACCATTAAAAGTACCCCTTTCGAAACCATTGAAAGTACCCCTTTCGAAACCATATAAAATCATTTCTTTTATCTAGGCCGAAAGGCCAAAACCTTCCTTTCAAAATCATTCTCAAAACCCTTTCGAAACCTTTGGAGATTTTCCTTTCGAAAGCTTTGAAAACCTTAGACATCTTTCTTTTAAAAACCTTTAAACATTGCCTTTTGAACCATTGGAAAACCTTTCCTTTCGAAACCATCAGAAAACAACAACTTTCGACTCCTTCGAAATCTCTGGGGAACCACCCCTTCGAAACCTCTTTCAAAACCTTTCGAAAGCATTGAACCTAAACCTTTAGAAAGCATTTGGGTTCAATTTAAAATATGTGGAAACCTTTCAAAACCATTCAAAGTTAACTCCTTTGAAACCCTTTGAAAATGTTTCGATCGAAACCATTGGATTATGCCTTCAAGTAGAGCAAAAGGACATAAACCCATTAAGTCGAAAGACTTCGTTTTGAAATCATTCAAATCATCTCTTTTGAAACCAATTTGGGTTATACTTCAATTTAACAAAAGGGTGATAAAACCTTTTACGTTGAAATCCACTCTTTCAAAAGCATTTCCTAAGTAAAAAGTGATGGTGTCGAAACCACCCCTTCAAAAGCATTGGAGAAATAGGAAGATTTTCTAAAAGAAAACAACCCCTTTGAAACCTACTGGGTCGAAAGGTAAAAGGGGGCAGCTACGTGTTTTGACTTAGTCGAAAGCATTCACCTAAAACAAAGATGCAACCCAATCGAAATCATTTCCTTTTAAACCATTTGACCTAGTCGAAACCCAACCAAGTCGAAAGCATCTTAGTCGAAAGCAAGCAGACACATTTTTCTTTAAAACCAAAGCAAAGCTTCAACCCTTTCGAAACCCCATGGTTTCGACCCTATATCTTTCGTCCACACCCAATTCATTACGTACCAGTTTCCTGATACCATATGCATTGGTTTCGACTGTGTCGGAGGCGATATTATGGAGGCGGAACCTGGTACCGAAGGAGACGAAACCAGTGAAAAACCTATTTATTTGTACTTTTAAACTATTTCTTTTATACCTAACTTGCCTTGTTTGTCTAAATCTGATTGGTTGCCATATTACTTTTTCAAAAGTGCTACCATTTTCCATAATTAACATATTCAAATAATTTACAAAATGCCTCTTCTCCATTTTAAAATATTTAAAACATTTAAGTCTCATACCTTAAATAATTTTATATACCTATCAAAACTCTTGGGAAAAATCTGGAAAAATTCCAGAATTTTTTTTAATATGTTTTCTAACATATAAAAATTTCAGAACCAAACCATATATTATTTACCCGTAAATAATTTATAACCCAAATTATCATTTTCTTTACTAGAAAATTCATATAAAATCCACATTAATTCCAAAAATTCTGAAAATTGATACACATCTCCAAAATATTATTTCTGATCTTCATAAAAATTCGCAAGGCATAAATATGTCATTTAATAGGGTTTTTACCTTAAAACATGTCATAAAATCAATATGAACATGTATAAATCATCAATAAGTGTGTATATATATAAGCATTCCATCATTCAAAACATGGCAAAACATTGTAAATCAATTTGGAATCATATTAATACCGAAAACAATTAAAATAGAGATGTAAGCATTATTCACCTTAGCCTTTGTGATTAAAGAGATTGAGATATGAATAGATTTGATTTGGTTAAGCTTCTTCCTAGCTTATCTTCTTTCTTTTTCCCCTTTTCCTTATCAATGGTGGCCGACCTTAGCTTCGAAATTTTTTGAGAATGAGAAATGAACGTGTATAGAGTGTAAAAGGCCATAGTTTAAGGGATATAGGAATGACTTTCCCATTTTACCCCTTCCTCTTATTCATTTTTAATCTTCTTTCAATTCTTTAATTAAATGGCACGAATACCCCTTTAATAAAATCAAATCTCAATCCCCTAATCAACACATTATTTTATTTAATTTATCTAATTAATTATCCTAAATAATGTTATCAAAAATATGGGGTGTTGCAGACTCCCCTCCTTAAAGAATTTTGTCCTCGAAATTACGATAAGGTACGCAACAAATCAAACAAGAAGTAAAACATACCATTAAACAAGTCAGGATAAGTATCTCTAATCCTACTCTCAACCTCCCAAGTACAGTCTCTGTCATCGTCAGTCCACTGGACCTTGACTAATCTGACTGTTTTGGTTCTAAGCCTCTTCTCATCTCTCGCAACAATACAAACTGGCTTTCTCACTATGGTCTAATCCGGTTCTACCACTAAGTCATCTAGCACAGTCGGTGCAATAGCAGTCTCCAGGTCGCTGACACACTTTCTGAGATGAGAAACATGGAAAACAGTGTGGACACCTGCCAAACTGCTCGGTAACTTAACTCTATATGCGAGTTTCTCGATCCTCTCAACAATAGGAAAATGTCCAACGAATCTCGGTGATAACTTCCCGATTTCTCAAATCTAATCACGCCCTTCATCGGTGACACCTTGACGAAAACCTGGTCTCCAATTGAGAACTCTAAATATTTTCGTCTCTTATCCGCATAAATCTTCTGCCTAGACTGAGCCTCCTTCATTTTAGCCCGAATGACCTCAATCTTTTCTACATCTTCTATAGCCAGATCTGGACCAAGAATCAACATATCCCCGATCTCCAACAAACAAACGGGAGATTTGCATGGCCTTCCATACAAAGCTTCGAATGGTGCCATCCCAATACTAGTCTGATAACTGTTGTTATACGAAAACTCGACTAAATGCAGATGGTCTTCCCATGATCCCTCGAAATCTAGAGCACAAGCTCTTAACAATCTTCCAAGATCTGTTAACTCTCTCTGTTTGCCCATCTGTCTACAAATGGTAAGTGGTACTCATCTTAAGCTTGGTTCCCAAAACTTCCTATAGAATTTTCCAAAACTCACTAGTGAACAAAGAATCTCTATCACTAACTATGCTACTAGGAATTCCATGCAGTCTAACCACATTCTTCATGAACAACCTTGCTAAAACAGGTTCCGTCCTGGTTGACTTAACTAGAATGAAGTGGGCACTCTTGGTCAATCTGTCCACTATGACCCATATACTTTCATTTCCTCTATTCGACCTTGGCAACCCATCAATAAAGTCCATGGATATATAGTCTCACTTCTACACTGGAATATCTAATGGCTAAAGCAACCCACTTGGCTTCTGGTGTTCTGCCTTTGCCTGTTGGCAATTCAAGCACTGCTTTACACACAAGCCAATATCCCACTTCATACCTTCCTAGAAGAAACTCTTCCTCATATCCTGATACATCTTAGTTCCTCCTAGATGAATGGTGAACTTCGAACGATGGCATTCCTCCAAGACTTCTTTCCTTATGTTTCCCACACTCGGATCCTTTTTTTCTCAACCATCCATTCTGGTCAAGACTGAAATCTTTCAAGTCATCGCTCTCAGTTCCTTCTCTTAGCTTCCTGATCTATTCGGTTAACACCGGATCCTCCATCTGTTTAGAGGCAATCTTTTCGATCAACATTGGTCGAACTTCCAAACAAGATAATACAATTGTATCTCCACTAGACCCAGCTTTGGATCTCTACTACACTCTGCAATCTGCTAATGCTTCCAAATCTTTCCACTCAGCAATCATCGTCAAAATTGCATTCTGATGTTTCCTGCTAAGTGCATCTGTAACCTTGTTGCCTTTCCCCGGTGTGTACTCAATCCAAAAATCATAAGCGGCAATAAACTCTAACCACCTTTGTTGTCTCATGTTCAACTTCTTCTAAGAGAACAAATACTTCAGCGACTTATGATCTGTATATACTCAAACCTTTCTCCCAAAAGGTAATGTCTCCACACCTTCAATGCAAAAATCACTGCGCCCAATTCTAAATCATGCGTCGGATACCTGACCTCATGCAGTCTAAGCTGTCTAAAAGTCTAGGCAATCACTTTACTTCTCTACATCAGCACAGCTTTTAATCATGTTCCACACGCATTGGTATAAACCACCAAATCCTAATTCCCCTCTGGAATAACCAACACAGGTGCATGGGTCAATAAGTGTTTCAAACTCTGGAATACATCCTCACACTTATCGGTCCACACAAACTTTACATACTTTCTCGTTAGCTTGGTCATCGGTGCTGCTATCAGCAAGAAATCCTTATGGACCTTCGATATTAACCAGCCAACCCAAGGAAACTCTTTATCTCGGTTACTGTCTCGGGTCTCTTTCAACTATTTACTACCTCAATCTTAGTCGGATCTACTGACAACCCTTCCTCTAAGACTACATGACCAAGAAACTTCACTTCTTTCTTCTAGAAGTGACACTTTGAAAACTTTGCTTTCAGCTGATGCTGCCTCAGCGTCTCAAGCACCACTCTAAGATGAACTTCATGCTCTCTTTCATCCTTAGAGTATATCAAGATATCATCTATGAAAACCAATACGAACATATCCAAGTAATCTTGAAAAACCCGGTTCATCAAATCCACAAAGAAAGCTAGCGCATTCGTCAGTTCGAACGGCATAACTATCCATTCGTACGACCCATACCTGGTCCTAAACGCCGTTAAAGGTATGTTATCCTCTGCTACCCTAAGTTGATGGAAACCTGTCGCTAAACCCAATTGAGAAAATACCTTGGCTCCACTCAACTGGTCAAACAAATCGTCAATCCTGGGCAATGGATATCTATTCTTTATTGTCCTCTCATTCAACTTGTGATAATCGATACAAAGCCTCAACGATCCATCTGGCTTCTTAGCAAACACTGCAGCTGCTCCCCAAGGCGAACTACTCGGCCTAATAAGACTCTTGCCTTCTAAATCCACCAATTACATCTTCAACTCCCTTATCTCCGAAGGGGTCATTCTGCTTGACGGTCTACTCAAGGTCCTGCTCCCAGAACCAAATCTATCTGAAACTCAATGGCTCGTTCCAGCTGCAATCCAACTACAGGCTCAAACACATCTGCGAATTCTCTAACCAAAAAAACCCGACTCAACTCATCTTCCAATTCCATAGAACCCAACAAGGCATACATCTCACCGCTAGAACCTTTTATGATATAAACAATCATGTTACTACAATCTGGGTGTCTAAGCGATATTTTCCTATCCTGGCAAAATATCCTAGCATCGTACTCACTTAACCAATCCATTCCAAGAATGATTTAAAACCCCACAAAATCAAACACATGCAAACTGCAAGCAAAAAGATGACCTAATATGTCAAACTCTAACTGGTCACATCTCAACCCTAGAGTTGCATACCCTCATATTGGATTCGCCACCCGTAAGGAAGTAACTAAATATATGGGTTCTAGGTTAAGCTTATCTATCAAACATCAAGATATATAAGAATGCAATGCACCAGTATCAAATAAAACGCTAACAGACGTACCATGAATCTGAAGCATACCTCCCAAAACTGCCTTTCTTTCTTCTGAGCTGTCGGCTAAGAAGCAGTAGGCTCCAATGCATAAACCTTGCTCTTTCCATCCTTAGCGGGCTCCTTGCACTGGTTCTTATAGTGGCCAACCTGATCGCAGTTGAAGCGCCTGATGTTCTCCCCAACCACTTCCTTAGCCTTCCCAGAACGACACTCATTGGCGAAATGCCTCTTATTGTCACACTTAAAGCACACAATCTCAGATTTCCCCCTCTTGGCTGCTCCACTCTTCTGAGCACCCTTCTTATGGAAAAACTTCCACTTATGGCCCTTGCCCAACCTGGACTTCCTTAACCTTACTCTTCTCCAGAGAATCAAGAATCTCCTCATGCCTCATGGCCATCTCCACAACTACATCATAGGGATCTCTAATATGCGGTAAAGTAGCCCTATCCAACTCAGTCTTCAATCCCCTGATGAACTTCTCGTTCCTCTTCATCACGGTATTAACAACGGCATAACCATACCAAGCCAACTCCTCAAAACTTCTGGCATACTCCACCATTGACATCTCTCCGTGCTCTAACTCAGCAAACTTTCTGATCAGAGATGATTGTGCCATAACAGACATGAACCTCTTCTGGAACCTCCTCTTGAACTCTGCCCATTCATCACTTCCTCATCTACTGCCACTCTTACACTGTTCCACCAGAACAAAGCAGCTCCCTGAAGCTGTTTAAATGCCAACC
Organism: Allium fistulosum; assembly: GCA_030737815.1. Classification (NCBI taxonomy): domain Eukaryota; kingdom Viridiplantae; phylum Streptophyta; class Magnoliopsida; order Asparagales; family Amaryllidaceae; genus Allium; species Allium fistulosum. The sequence goes on from CM060902.1 coordinate 897,474,910, forward strand.
TCCTCTTCTGCTCATTATTGAGCCCCAAATCTGCAAAAATCCTTTTACACTGCAACAACCAATTCTCTACCTCAATGGCATCCTCCATTCCAACAAATGGCTTCCCTCCAAGCTTAATGTAGTCCCACTCAACTTGGCATAATCCTTGATAACTAGAACCTCCGAAATTCCTCCTCCTGCTACTCCACCAGCAATACCCGCTTGCACCATATTCATGAAGAACTGATACATAGCTTCCATTCCAACTTGTGGGACTCCAGCACCCATATTCTTTGCATGTGCCTAACCTTGACCTCTTCTCACATTTGGCCTGGCATTCCTATCGGTGCCTTCCCCTCCTGCGTTAACTCTTCCTCTTCTACCATCCATATTTGTATTCAAACCTCATGAGATACAGAAAGATAACCTAAGCAAAGATAGTAGACTAGAGATAAAGCGTATATTATATATAGAAAATACAAGTACGTTACTATAGAGTTATCCCATACCCCAATCTACTCTACTTCTTTAGGATTATATTTTTAAAAACCATTTTTAGTTTAACATTTTACATAAACCTATGCTCTGATACCAAGTTGTAACATCCCGTATCTAGAGGCCAAAATCTAAACACTACAAATGTTGTAGTCATATATAGTATTAACTTCTGGTGACAAAATACGGTAATGCTAAAGGTATCCACAATATCAGAAGCACTTGAATATGAACAAAATCACATATTTTAAAAACAACATTTAGCTGATTACATTTCAAAACGATATCATATCCAAGTTACATAATCCCTTAACCATTTCCTAGGTACTGATCAAATATAATTTACAATAATACGCCAATAACGACATATGACGATGCCCCCTTGGATGATTAGAGAAATATAGTCATAACTGACTTAATATACATAGCAAAATTAAAACAAGTAAAACTGAAACTCCTATTTAGCTATCTGACAGCCACTTGCTCGTCTCCGGAAGCTTTATTCGCCAAAAGATAAAAACCTGAAAACCTCAACCCTCAGCCTACTCAAATCAATTTTGAGCACCCGAGAGTTTAAGGGGAAATAAAAACTTCGAGTCAGACATAAAGCCTGGTGTGAATAATACTGTTCATCTCTGTTAATTTATGTTAAGTGAGACCACGCCGCTTAGCGGAACGGGTTTCCCCTCACTAACATTTCTTTAAAACATTCTTTAGCAATTCTTATCCTGCAGCCAAAACTGGTTAAAAATATCTTTAAAGCATCATTATGTAAACATACATAAATATATCAGGTAATAAAATGAACTATCTGTTCATGCACAAAGTTTCGTTTAGCTAACTTTTAACCTTTGGCTGACTTAGGCTTACCAGAAAATATCAAAATTTATCTAACATATGTTAGACACTCCTTTTATTTTAGACAATATGCCCTTAACTATCTGTTAAATACTTCTTTTATGAACGGTCTGTCCTTAACTTATGATCTTCCAGGGTCACTTGATCCTAATGGTTTTGCGGGCTCACCAATAACATATCTATATATAAAAACATATTCCTTTCTATGTGTATCCATAATTTTAGCCTTATCTGTGACAAAGCCATACACACTAGAATTTTGGACTAAATTAGCTGGGGCTAATAGCTAATGTATAGGGCGTGACCCTATACCAGTCATATTTGGTATTCTAATATCTGAGTCATTTTACTTAGGGATATCTTCCCAAAATTTTCCTTGAAAACCCTTTCAAAATGATTTAAGATCTTTAAATCAAACTCAACCAAGCAAAATATATAATCTCTTATGCTTTACTCAAAACCACCTTGCCATGTTATACATATATACTTTACTCAAATCTTAGTTGATGAAAACATTTAACTTTGAAAGTCCTCCTACCAAAACCATTTAAAATACCCCTTTCGAAACCATTGAAAGTACTCCTTTCGAAACCATGTAAAACCCTTTCTTTTATCTAGGCAAAAAGGCCAAAACTTTCCTTTCAAAACCATTCCCAAAACCCATTCGAAACCTTTGGAAATCTTCCTTTCGAAAGCTTTAAAAACCTTAGACTTCTTTCTTTTAAAAACCTTTAAACATTGCCTTTTAAAACCATTGGAAAACATTTCCTTTCAAAACCATTCGAAACCATCAGAAAACAACACCTTTCGACTCCTTCGAAACCTCTAGGGAACCACCCCTTCAAAATCTCTTTTAAGACCTTTCGAAAGCATTGAACCTAAACCTTTCGAAATATTTTGGGTTCAATTTAAAACATAGGGAAACCTTTCGAACCCATTCAAAGTTAACTCCTTCGAAACCCTTTGAAAATGTCTCGGTCGAAACCATTGGATTATGCCTTCAAGTAGAGCAAAAGGACATAAACCCATTAAAGTCGAAAGCACTTCCATTTGAAATCATTCAAATCATCTCTTTCGAAACCAATTTGGGTTATGCTTTAATTTAACAAAAGGGTCATAAAAACCTTTTAAGTCGAAAGCCACTCTTTCGAAAGCATTTCCTAAGTAAAAAGTGATGGTGTCGAAACCACCCCTTCAAAAGCATTGGAGAAATGGGCAGATTTTCTAAAACAAAACAACCCCTTCGAAACCTACTGGGTCGAAAAGTAAAAGGCGGCAGCTGGATGTTTCGACTTAGTCAAAATCATTTATTTAAAACAAAGATGCAACCCAATCGAAATAATTTCCTTTTAAACCATTTGACCAAGTCGAAACCCAACCAAGTCGAAAGCATCTTAGTCAAAAGCAATCAGGCACATTTTTCTTTAAAACCAAAGAAAAGCTTCAACCCTTTCAAAACCTCATGGCTTCGACCTTATACCTTTCGCCTACATCCCATTCACTATGTACCAGTTGCCTGATACCATATGCATTGGTTTCGATTGCGTCAGAGGCGATAGTATGGAGGCAGAACCTGGTGTCGAAAGAGACAAAACAGTGAAAAACCTATTTATTTGTACTTTTAAACTATTTCTTTTATACCTAACCTGCCTTGTTTGTCTAAATTTGACTAGTTGCCATATTACTTTTTCAAAAGTGCTACCATTTTCTAGAATTAACATACTCAAATTATTTACAAAACGCCCCGTCTCCATTTTAAAATATATAAAAATTTAAGTCCCAACCTTAAATAATTTATATACCTATCAAAACTCTTAGGAAAAATCTGGAAAAATTCTAGAAAATCTCTTTTAATATGTCTTCTAACATATAAAAATTTCAGACCCAAACCATATATTATTTACCCGTAAATAATTATAACCCAAATTATCATTTTCTTTACTAGAAAATTCATATAAAATCCACATTAATTCCAAAAATTCTAAAAATTGAAACCCATCTTAAAAATATTATTTCTGTTCTTCATAAAAATTCGCAAGCCATAAAGATGTTATTTAATAGGGTTTTTACCTTAAAACATATCATAAATCAATATGAACATGTATAAATCATCAACAAGTATATAAATAAATATTACATCATTCAAAACATGGAAAAACATTGCAAATCAATTCGAAATCATCTTAAAATCGAAAAAAATTAAAAAGGGATGTAAACATTATTCACCTTAGCCTTTGTGATTAAAGAGATTGAGATATGAATAGATTTGATTTGCTTAAGCTTCATCCTAGCTTATCTTCTTTCTTTTTTCCCTTTTCCTTATTAATGGTTGCCAGCCTTAGCTTTATTAAATTTTTTGAGAATGAGAAATGAACGTGTATGAAGTGTACACCGCCATAGTTTAAGGGATATAGGAATGACTTTCCCATTTTACTCCTTCCTCTTATTCATTTTTAATCTTCTTTTAATTCTTTAATTAAACGGCACGACTACCCCTTTAATAAAATCAAATCTCAATCCCCTAATCAACACATTATTTTATTTTATTTATCTAATTAATTATCCTAAATAATGTTATCAAAAATATGGGGTTCTATAGAGACCGTCGTCGTTGACCGTCTCAACTGGCAAGAAGATTGATTGGTTACGGAAGCTTTGGGATCGACTATCGGCATATTAAAGTATGAAGTTTGTCGTTTAAGTTCATTTGCAAGTTTTTAGTCCATATTGAAAATTCTAGGAATTTGATTGCACAGTATCAAGTTCAATAGTGGATATGCGTGTTATATTGTTCATCGTCATCATATGTCCAAGTTCATCAAGGCAAATTAATGGTGATTGTTCAAACAAATCAGGTTGGACTAGTTTTCAAGTTCAGGGAGCCAATTCTTGACTTTATGCCGATCCCAGCGAGTATGTCGATCCCTTTCTCAAAGTTCTTATACCGATCCCTCATTTCGACCAGGGAATACCGAACCTATTCCTCTACCATGACTAATCCCTCAGCAAGACATTCCTCTACCGATCCTTCTCCTCAACTAAGGCCAACTGTTCCCTATGGGTAAGCCGACCCATATCCTATGGCGTCACCATAGAGTCTTCACTCCCTAAAAACTATTACCGATCACTCACTTTAATTAGATCAAACCATCCCTATGGATAAGCCAACCATTTCCAAAGCCAAACGACCGATCCTCCAAAAAAACATGCCTTACCGACCCCTCACCTAGTTTTACTAAAGCCAATCTCTACCTTCCAAATCCAGTACCACCGATCCATGCCTCTGCACTATTTTCATATGTCGACCTCTTCATTCTTCTACTCCTGACCTTTCATCCATCAAAGTCCCTCATCGAATCCTTATCTCTTCCCTTCCTCTCCTCTTCCTTCTCCAAACTCAATCTACCGAACCCTTATTCAGTAATCATTAACCTCTCCAAGGCCGCTCATCATCATGGCCTCGAAAACCCTCATAACTACCAACTACTGAAAGCTTAAGATCACATCGTTTGATTAAAGATGTATTTCAAAATCTTACCTATATGGATGTTCGAATCAAAGTGGAGACGAGTGTTTAGATATGCGTGAACTTGAAGGGAAGGCGAAGTAAACTTATGGAAGGGATGTAAGGCTAGGAGAATTAAGTGTAAGTGGAAGCAAATTTCTGTTTAGGTTCGTGAGTGAGAGGCAAGGGTTTGAAGCTTTAAGCAAAAGATAGAAAAATGAAACAAGTGAAGGGAAAAGAAGTGCGCTACTTTATATACGTGGGCTAAGGGTTCGGCCCAAAATATTGAGCGCAAATTGAGGAGAAAGGGATCGGCATAGAAGCTTGCTGATTCCTATTAGCATGGCTGGAAAAAGGGATTCGCATAATGCATGCCGACCCTTATACATTTTTTTTAAAAAAAAGAAAAAAAAGAAGGAAGAAAAGGGAAAAAACATAGTTATAAGGATTTGGCTTTAAACATGTACATACAAAATACTATAGAAATTTGCAATGTCCCGTAAGTGTTTGAACATGTCCAGGAGCCGACAACAAAAACGTTTATATGAATGTGCACGTGAGTGACTTAAAAGTTCAACCTTTTGAAATCAAACCTAAAGCCTTCAAGTTCAGGGCTGGACTAGATAACAAAAGCTTGTAAGTCTCACATAGCTGGACTAATATATATTGATGGAATATAGCACTGGATTTATATTATTGGAAATCGACTAAGTGACATAGCAATCAATGAAAAATTCAACGCCTTGGGAAAATGATTCGACAAAGGGATAGCAATCACTTGGGAAGCTAGATGGACCTCCTACTGACAATTCAGACTTGTTTCGATTCAAAGCACGTCATGTTACTCAAAAGACGTATTTTGGGGACAATTGTTACCCGGCTTTCTAACCCGACTGTATTAAACTGGCTGCACGAGTCAGGCCCGATTACCATCAAGGCTGATGATTCCAGATTGATGATTGTGGGACCCGAAAGTCAAGTACATATGGATATATGAAACCAGAATTGAACAAACTTAGTAGACAAACAATGTAAAATGTTTAAGTAATGGAATATAGCTCAGTCAAAAGGAAGGGATCGGTACGGTTTGACTATTTGGTAGGGGTTCAGCATACTCCAGTTAACAAAGGAGGGATCGGCATGAGTTAATGATAAGGGGTCGGCATGGTCAAATAAACAAGGGCTCGACATGATTAAGCAAACATGGGTCGGCATGGTTGAGTAAGTAAGGGATCGACATAGTTGGCTATATGGATCGGCATACTTCGATTAGCAAGGAAGGGTTTGGCATGGTTTATTGACTTGGATTGGCATACTTCAATCTGCAGAGTAGGACTCAGTATAGTGTGTTGAGAAGGGTTCGGCATGTCTTGCTAAGAAGTATGGATCGGCAGGCTCTGTTGAAGAGGGATTGGCATTCAACTGATTGCAAGTGCCTTCGTGCATTCAACAATAATTATATCAAGATTTGTCAGTCTAAAGCATACGGAAATTGGAGTGCAAGGCATTTGGACCCTAGGGAGCATACCGTAGGGATCGTGCATCAAACAAACGAAGATAAAGGGATCGATATATAACCAATTAAAGGGATCGGCAGGAAATAGTACATAAACAATCCTGAATCAAAGATCATGAAATAACCTGAGCTCCTTTGGTCCAAACAACATAAGATTTGAAGGGCTAGCATATTAAAGCATGCAGAAGCCACCATAGGGATCGCTGCCCAAAAATCAAATAATAAAGGGATCGGTATCGATCCCTCTTCATGGGTATTTGGGCCTAAAGACCCCTCTAGTGGGCCCATATGGGTTAGAAGGTCATATAGTCGAAGTTTCAGAGAGATTGGTGGTTATTTTCACCTATAAATACTGGCCTAAGGGGTCATTCTAAGGATCTTTACGTTGTTGGTTACCTTATTCTTTATTGTAATCAAGTTTTTCATATTCCTTGCTGCTGTAATCAGATTATTAATTCATCAATAAAGATAATCTTTCAAGTGGATGTAGGCATACAACACCGATCCACTATAAATCTCTGTGTTTCTGATTATTACTTTTATTTGGCTACTAGTTTATTCTATTCCTTGGTTTTAATTTTACCTTCTTCACTTACTTCTCTACATAAATCTACTCTTGAGTGTTTGTGACCAATTTGGTTGCAAACAATTATCCATTTTAAGTACTTATATTTTTGTTATATATAGGTCACATGTTGTGAAGGATATATTGTTAATTACTGATTGTTGTTATATATATTTATTTATCTGAATAATCTATTTTATATTACTTTTTTGGTCATTCTTTTCTTTTATATTGAATTAGGTTATATGAATGATTCACCATTGATGTTGGTTTGTTTAGTGATTTGATATGATATGGTGATAACATCCTTCTATGTTTTTTTGTGATGATTTCAATTCTGTATAATGAGGATTATGAATAAACGGAGTTATAATATCGTCAGGTATAGGACTTTCGGTAATATTTCTTCGGTTATTCTTTAGATTCATTATATAGAATATTATGGAGATTGAGCGTAGTTTATATATATTGAATAAAAGTTTGAGTATCGCGTAGTGGTATGGAATGCCATTGTAATATTTATTCGATTATTAATTGTAAATAGATGACACCCACATGACGGAGATTTGTGTAGACTCGCTATGGTGAGTCAAGTATACTGCCATGTGTCGACAATCACATATAGAGCCATGTGTTGGCGATATTGTCAAGCTGTGTGGCAGCAATATGTAGTGCCATGCATTGGCAATAGTACCATGACGTATGGCAGCAATATACAGAGCCAAGTGTTGGCATTTATGAGTGGATATGTGTTAGTTATTGAGTGTAGATACTATGTGTATATCCATCTTGCCCATCTTCCTTTTTGTTTCGAAAGTGAACCAAATTAGCCAGTATCCGTCTTGATGGCTTTATCATAATGCTCGCACCCCGGATCTGTGATACCCTTTTTTATTGTGTGCCTTTACTATATGCATTTGCCCCTATGTCACATAGGCCAGTAGTCAGTTACCTATAGGGGCAATGTGTCAGGTCGTGATTGGTGCATAGAGTGGACTTGCCACGTGTTTATGACATGCAGTGGATATTATCACGATACTGAGGAAGCTGTAACAGATGGTTGTAGGATCAGTCGTAGATGGACACATGCGAGGCTCCTGGAGCAGGCAAACGTGCTATTAGTTTCCCATTTGGTTCCGGTATGTGTGGTAAATATACATATACTATTCATATTCCTACCTAAGACTATGTCCAAGATATAGTAAATCCTCGTATCTTATATTTATGTGATTAATGGGTAGATGGCCAATCCATTCTAGGCAGACGGCCTACTTATTATTGATTTTACTTGGGCATTGCCATGTGCTAGCACAAACCTTTTTATTGATTTTTGGATTCTGATGATGATTTCTAGATGTGGATGATTCACCCATTTGTTATTGATTCTATGATTTATGATTTGATGTGCTTCTATATGGGTGATGACATCTTTGTGTTTGGCTTTGTGAGATGTAATATTTTGCAGATTGTCTATGTTATTATTATACAACACACATGCATTTCCATATAATTATATTTGCATACATTGACACTGTAATGGTCATTTAAGCTACTATGATAGTATTATCTTATTGTTATTTTTCTGGTATATATTGTCACCTATATTGATAGATTCATAATGTAGACATTGTCAGACCCATGTGTTATTTACGCAATACTCAGGTAAGCCGAGACATTTCAGGTACAGAGACAGTGACATCAGCTTGTGTTTTGGACATAGAGGAGACTAGTATTCATTATAGTTGTTTACTATTATGTATTATGTTGCCTCTTGTATTTCCACGTATTTGATGTATATTGAACATACCTTGCGTATGTATATGTATATAAAAATATATTATTGTTGCGGTTGACTCTATGATCTTTGATATTGTTGTATATTGTGATTTGTTCTATCTTGGAGGCACCCATGTATAGCTTTGTGTTGATACTGTATATGTATAAGTGAGTTATTTGTTCAATGTTTTAATACGTACCAGTGTTAGCCTAAGGGAATATACAGGCATGTACCCCATATCGCCTCATTCTCCGTATTATCTGACAGTGTTACACTATAATACTCTTGGATAGTGTGGGTATAGTGGTGAGGGTTTACAAGATTGCTCCCTAAAACAAGCTTTAAAGCTATCGAAGATTAGATGGATAGTTATGCTTTTGTGTTGTCTTTGCAATAGTTTGTCTAAAGTAGATAGCAATGTAAACTTAGCCAATTTCAAGATCTACTACCCAATTATTATAAACAATCACTAATTTGGGATTCACATTGAAAGCAGGTTTTTGTTTCAGTGGTACTTGTATAGATGACCACAAAGACATAATATTATTAGGTTAGTGCTATTTTGATTGCTTTCAACTAGTCAACGTAATTTGGTCTAGTGAGTTTTTCATTTTCTAAAATAACCATGATGTGGACATTTTCGACAAATTTAATTTAAGTAGATCAGGAAATTTTATACATAACAAATGTTCTTACATTATCAGTAAGGTTAAATACATTTACTTCATCTTACTAATAAGCTCACCACTGGAATTTTATATTTCTCAAAACCTGAAGAGAAATATAAAAGGCTTTCGAGTTCTCTAGTGAGTGTTAGGACTCAAATGCTTTGGGATTCTGACCTTGAGGAAAACTCAAAAAAAATCATAGGCCCACATTCGATGGACAACACCTTATCGGTTGTATCATATACAACTCATAATAAGTGGTCTTTGTCTAATCTTATTATGACCATGAAGAAAGCTCAACATATCAAGAGAAATTATAATCCTATACATACCGTTCCGTGATGGGCTAAATAAATGCACATACCTCGAGGAAAGCTCAACAAGTATGTGCTTGTATCTTTCCTCGTCTAGTCGACATATTATCAGTACTACACATAACATCTCTAGCTTGAGGGAAGCTCGATAACTAAATAGTATGTAAATAATTTATTGATATATAAATAGTAGAGGACAACTAATATATATTAGAGATTCATAATCTTTAATATACTTATTTAGGTGATATTGTTTTAGGGAATAATGCATTTTTTATAAAATATCTTCATGATTCAAGTGTCAAAGGCATCTAAAATCATGATGTACATACATAAATATGTATTTATTCATTAAACCTAATTTTAATCTCTTACAGTTCCACTTTATTTGATTAAATAATATTTAATTCAATTTTAATTTTAATAATTAAATCATATTTAATTGATTAATTATTTAGTTAACACTTTAATTAGTTTAATTTAAAATTTAACCATTTAATTTTAATTTGTTCATCTTTTAAGGTTGAATATAGACTATAACATTTACAGTAATCGTATATGTGTGTATGTATCATTATACATGTATATTATTTATTAAGTAACCTTTAATTAATGATTATAATAATATTTTAATTAAAATTATATTTTATCTAAAACTACATTAATCAAATTCAAAATGTTATCATCATCTGCCTTTAACATTTTAAGACACACACACATCTTATTATATTATTATATGTCTTTTAACTAATTAATTAAATTTTAATTTATTTTAATTAATTGGTTAACTTTTAATTAATTAATTACTTAATCCAGTTAAGTAATTAGTTAAGACGAAAATTTCGAAACTAATTTATTAATTTTCAAAACAACCTTTTGAAAAAAAATTAACATGTTATATTTTAAACTTAACCTTTTAAATTTAAAATATGGATTTAAGTTTTCAAAACATATTTTGAAAAGTCAATCGAAGACCTAAAATCAATCTGTGCCTTTATATTGGGGTTAACCTTTGGCTTAAACGCTCCTTCTATCCGAGCCAGTAGCCAAGTAGGCAGAGTACTTGATTATTTAAACACAACCTTAGACGCTACCTTTCTAGACATCATATTAAATGGGAAGGGTTTAATCAATTAGCCATAACATTGCTAATTTAGATCACATAGGCTTTTGGATATGATACTAACGAAGGAACTGAGTCGGGTCGCAATGGGTTAAATGGGTAAATTTCAATTTTTCTCTAAAAGGTAAGTGGACTAAGGAGAGCACGACTCGTATATTATAAAGAGAACCAAAATATAAAAATATTATAGTCATAACAAAAACCTGCTAGCCAAAAGCTTGAAGGAAAATGGCCCAAAATAGAGAAATTACAAAATAGTGTAAATTAGCCTATTTTAGTTCTGAAAAGCGGATGCAACCTTTTCCTTCTACTCTTTAAGTCCCTCAAGAGCTGGCATTTCAACAATTAAAGGATGTCCCTTACCGTTTTACTGGTAGCTCTAAAGATGCGGTTTTTCCTCTCAGACCAAACTGCTGCCACAAATCTCTTAAGAATTGAAAGGAAAGAAAGAACTCTATCTAATTTCCATCTAGTGTGTAAGTGACTATTGTGCTACTCAATGAAGCTATCTCTCGATGGAATGTGGAAGTCTCCCACCGTAAGTGTATTGATCCATATACTTCTGTGAACTCGCAAGAGAAAAATAGGTGAGTGTTGCTTTTAGTTTATTTATTACAGAGCATGCATACATCGTTATTTATAACATTCAGCCCGTGCAATCTGTCTTTCATTAGCAGAGCATTGGACATAACTTTCCAGAGAAGGAGATTGTTTCTAAAAGGACCGTTTGAATTCAAAATCCTCTTAGACCAAGGAATGATCTGTTGAGTATCTATAAGAGTCTTGTAAACATCAGAAATTGCAAAATCGGAACATCTTGAGGACCAGAGCATAGTAATGCTTGTAGAGGAGAAGGTTTGTAATGCAATAGAGTTCTAAATCTGTCTTACTTATGTCGAACTAGAGTACGGAAGTTCAGCATGCCCTTCAAAAATGTAGTTATCAACAAGGGCATTGCTTGGAATACCAAATAGCGCTTGAAGGTTAGGGATTATGATATTCCTTAGGATAACGCCAGGCGCAGCTCACAGATTATACCAAAAACTCATCTGGGTTAGAATAATGGGGTTACATTGAATCAAAGGAAGAAATGTTGTCAGAAGATGCAGTAGCTTCCTCCAGTTTAAAGTAGCATTAGAGGTGATATTTAAAGTCCTAAAATTCCTGCCTCTTATAAAAGCCCACTGGTTAGTGCTATCAGATATTATAAGATTAAAATGTTTTGCCATGGCTGCTGTATTCCATTTTTTGATGCTTAAAATACCTAAGCTACCGTTAACTTTAGGAAGCTGGATTTTGTTAAAAGCGATAAGAATTAGTTTGTAAGAAAATGGATCCACATGCCAAAGAAAACAGTTTGTAGCTCGATTGATCATTGAAATGAGTTTTGAAGGAAGGAAGTAGTGCCTAGACCAGTAGGAGGACATAGCCACAGCAATAGACTTATTGGAATATGAGTTAGAGAGCATCGGTAATCGTGTGATTGTATTTGCTGTGATCAATTACTCAGATCAACGGTCTGGATCTCTTCATCTCAGCTAAACTGTTCTGGGCTTATGTCTCAGCCCAAAGCCTGCATAGAGTCTTATATATTGCAAGTATCATTGTATCTGAGAAATCATTCATTACAATTGAGATTAGCATTTACTGTAATACAATTATCAAAAGTAATAAAGATCTTTCTATTCTTTTTACTCTGTCTCAAACTCTTTTATGGTATCGGAGCATAATTGCGCCTAACAGCACAGCAAGATCCATTAGAAGAGGAAATTCACCAGAAAATCATCAGAGGGTCATTGGCCTCTCTCATCAGATTAAGCATCATCATTTGAGAAGAAGAGACTCAAGATAATCACATCTGCCTTGCCAGTCTTTTACAAGTTTCTGGCTGCACAAGGATTTATCATTGAGTCCAAAAGAAACAGAAATCAAAATTCAGAAAGAAACAAAATCAAGAAGTCAATTCATCAAGCAATCGAAAACAAGGAGAGTGCCATCCTAAGAAAAGAGATCATCAGATAATTATCATCACATGAATTCTCTTTCTGGTTGCATCTTACCTGAGAGGAAGGTCTGATCAAAATCTTGATTCTGTATTACTTTCTTTAAGAATTTACTGTTTCTTGTTTTTCTGTTGATCTATACTTGTTCTTGAGATCATCATGGGAGACGAATCAAACTCCTCAGTACCCACCAATGGCAGTGATTTGCAACACACTGCATCAAATGTTGAGAAACTGGTTAAAACCACTATCAGTCCACAAAGTCAACTTGTAACAGTTCGCCTCAGTGATGACAACTATCTGCTCTGGAGATTACAGGTGGAAACAGCTCTCCAGGGTTATGGTCTTGAAGAATATATTCAAGAAACCATATCTGTCCCACCAATGGTTATCACTGATCAACAAAACAAAATGATCAGTAATGAAGATTATGTTAACCATCATAGACAGGACAGATTAATATGTTCTTGGCTTCTGTCATCTATAAATACAAATCTTCTTACTCATGTTCTAGGCTGCAAAACAGCATATGAGATATGGTCTACAATAGAAAGGGTGTTCAATTCTCAATCTGCAGCAAAGGTGCTGTTCTATAAAAGACAACTTCATAATATGAAAAAGGAAAGTCTTAGCATGAGAGAATACCTATTCAAAATTAAGGCAGTTTGTGATGCTTTAGAGGCTGCCAACCTAAAGGTATCCGACTCAGAACAAATCATGACAATACTGAATGGACTCACTGATGAATATGAAGCAGTTGTCGCAGTCCTGACATCTCAGAGAAATCTGCCATCTATTGAAGATGTACATTCTGTTTTACTATCTCATGAGGCAAGAATTGACATCAAGAAACCTCAAGAAAATGACTTATCTGTCAACTTTGCATCTAGTCACAAAGGTAAAAGTCAAAACAACAACAGAGGAGAACAATACACTCAAAGAGGTGGTTCTTCCAACAGGTCAAGAGGAAGAGGCAGATGGAACAACAACAACAGACCAAAGTGTCAAATTTGTGAGAAAATTGGTCACACTGCAGCAAAATGTTATTTCAGGCTAAATCTCAATTATGTACCAGGACAGGGTCAAAATACTCAAAGAAATGCCAACTATAGTGCAAATATGGCACATCTGCAGTCTGAATCAGTCAACCAATCAGAGATAAAGAACTCTCAAAGTGACAATACAAAATCAAATCACACTCCTGACGAAGATTGGTATCCTGACTCAGGTGCAACAAATCACATCACAAATAACTTGAACAACTTAAATCTTGGGAGCAAGGAATACAGAGGTATGAATTCCATTCATATGGGTAATGGCAAGTCTATTGCAATTACACACACAGGTAAATCTTATATCATGGGAAGAAAACAGTTATACTTGAATAACTTATTGAGAGTCCCACATATTAAGAAAAATTTACTTAGTGTGTCGCAATTTGCAAAAGACAATAGAGTATTTTTTGAGTTCTATCCACATAACTGCTTAGTTAGAGACATTCTAACTAAGGAAGTACTTTTGCAGGGTAAACAGTGTAAAGGACTGTACAAGTTTCAAGTGGATAATTCAAGAAACTCAATCAGTAACAGAAAATGGTGTAATAACTCAGAATTCAAACTACAAGAAATGAATGAGATATTTGACAAATGGCATTGTAAACTGGGACATCCAAATGTCAATATTGTTAAGCATGTAATGAATGAAAACAGTATTTCCTTTAATGATATATCATTACCATATGTATGTACTTATTGTCAAATGGGCAAGAGTCACAAATTACCTTTTTCAGATTCAAAAACTTTGTATAGTAAACCTCTTGAACTGGTTACAACTGACTTATGGGGACCTGCCCCAATTCATACAGATTATGGATACAAGTACTATGTATCTTTTGTAGATGCATTCTCTAGATACATATGGATATATTTCTTGAAATCTAAGAGTGAAACTCACAATGCAGTTATGCAGTTTATAGCTCAAGCAGAAAATCAAACTAACTGCAAAGTCAAAATCATGCAGACAGATGGTGGTACTGAATATCTCCCACTAAAGGAGTACTTTCAAAAAAGGGGAATCAATCACAGGACAACCTGCCCATACACTTCAGAGCAAAATGGACTAGTGGAAAGGAGACACAGGCAGATTGTTGAAACTGGTCTCACTCTCCTAGCACAGGCATCTATGCCAAAGAAATTTTGGCCAGATGCCTTTGCTACAGCAGTCTATTTAATCAACAGGCTGCCTTCAAAAGTTCTAATGTTGAAGAGTCCAATAGAAATATTATCAAACACTTGTCCAGACTATCATAGCCTTAAAATATTTGGGTGTCTATGTTTTCCATACATTAGGCCTTACAATAAACATAAATTAGACTTTAGATCTTCCCCCCGTACTTTTATAGGCTATGCTAGCAATAAAAAGGGATATAAATGTCTAGACAACAATGGAAGAATATTCATTTCTAGACATGTAGTGTTTAATGAAACAGTTTTTCCCTTTAGAGAAGTAAACATTAAGGTAAATAGCAAAGTGTATAATACTAGAGAATCTATACCACCTGTATCCATTCCATCTATTGAGATAATTCAGGACCCAGCAAAGTCAACTCAAGACACAATCAACCATGAAGCTGTCTGCTCAGATCCACAAAGAACAGACTCCAACAATGAAGCTGATGCATCAAATGATCAGACAAGCTCAACAAATATACTTGAACAAGACTCTCAACAAAGAACTACAGTGACACCAACTTCACTTCAGACTCAAAACAACTGGCAAAATACTGGATCAAACATACAATCTGAAGATGACAGAGTCATTCAACAACAAACCACTGACAGAGCAAGTCATCATATGATAACCAGATCCAAGAGTGGCATCTTTAAACCGAAAGCCTATCACACCATCTTAAATGCAGAGGAGCCAACTACATATGATCAAGCCATACAAGATGAAAACTGGAAAAATGCCATGAATGAGGAATACCATGCATTAATGAGAAACAAGACATGGGATCTTGTTCTCAGACCAAAGGATAAGAACATCATTGGGTGTAAATGGACCTATAAATTAAAAAAGAATGCTGATGGTACAATTTCTAAGTACAAGGCAAGATTAGTAGCTAAGGGATATTCACAACAGAGTGGTTTCGACTTTACAGAAACTTTCTCACCTGTAGTGAAGCCAACTACTATAAGAATTGTCATTGCTATAGCCTTACATAGAAATTGGACCATCAGACAACTTGACGTAAATAATGCTTTTTTAAATGGTATCTTACAGGAACAGGTATACATGGAACAGCCTCAAGGCTTCAAACAAATTGGAAAAGATAATCATGTGTGCAAACTACACAAAGCAATCTATGGTTTGAAGCAAGCTCCAAGAGTGTGGTTTGAAAAACTAAAAGAAACAATGATCAGACTTGGTTATCAGTTAACCAAGTCTGACAACTCACTATTTACAAAAATCAACAAAGACATAACAGTATTCGTACTAATATACGTTGATGACTTTATTATTACAGGTAACAGCAAGCAGGAAATCAACAACTTAATTCAACATCTCAATATGGAATTTAGCATCAAGGATCTTGGCAACTTAACTTACTTTCTGGGGATAGAAGTCAGAAGAGTCACAAATGCAACCATTCATCTAAGTCAAAAGAAATACATAACAGAGATTCTACACAAAGCAAAGATGCATGAAGCCAATCCCATCTCAACACCTATGGTCAGCAACTTGCATCTATCTAAATACAAAGGAGAGGCATTACTCAATGACAGGGAATATAGAAGCATTGTTGGAGCACTACAATATGCAACTATTACCAGACCAGACATTGCATACAGTGTGAATAAGGCAAGTCAGTTCATGCAAAACCCAACAGACATCCACTGGAAAGCAGTTAAGAGGATTCTAAGATACCTCAAAGGGACACTTAACTATGGTTTAGTTTTAAAGGCAGACAAGTCAATCAGTATCAATGGATATGCCGACTCAGATTGGGCTAATGATCCAGATGACAGAAAATCCACAACTGGGTACTGTATATATCTGGGTAACAATCCTATATCGTGGTGTTCAAAAAAACAATCTACTGTGTCAAGATCTAGCACCGAAGCAGAATTTAGAAGTGTTGCCAATGCTACTGCAGAGGTCATGTGGATTGAATCACTACTTAAAGAGTTACAAGTCAATACAGATAACAAGACAACAATTTGGTGCGATAATCAGAGTGCCGTACATCTAACAGCCAATCCAGTTCTACACTCAAGAACAAAACATGTAGAACTGGACATCTACTTTGTTCGTGAACAAGTTGCTAGAGGAAATCTATATGTAAACCACATACCTTCCACTTACCAAACTGCTGACATCTTGACAAAGCCCCTTTCTAAGAGCAACTTCGATCGATTCAGAGAGAGACTGCAAGTCAGAAGTACTGATGACGATTCACATACCAAAAAGCATGTGAACCGACAGGTTGATCTTTCCATTCAAGCATCATCTCAACACTGAAGCAAGCTGGGCCTCCATAGTCATACTTTTGGCTCTTCACTTCTCCAGAGAGCGGAAGAACCTCAAAGTTGTCATCTTTCTCTTCATCTGTGCTGGCCTGATGAACTTCTAATCAATTGCCACCATTAGGTTGACGATTGACTAGTTCTTCATTCCAAGTCCAGATCCGACTCCTTTAACTTCAACTTTTTGTTATAAGATCTCTCTGACGAGAATCGCCGCAAACCCTAATTGCCGTAGGGTTTGAGGGGGCATATTGGAATATGAGTTAGAGAGCATCTGTAATCGTGTGATTGTATTTGCTGTGATCAATTACTCAGATCAACGGTCTGGATCTCTTCATCTCAGCTAAACTGTTCTGGGCTTATGTCTCAGCCCAAAGCCTGCATAGAGTCTTATATATTGCAAGTATCATTGTATCTGAGAAATCATTCATTACAATTGAGATTAGCATTTACTGTAATACAATTATCAAAAGTAATAAAGATCTTTCTATTCTTTTTACTCTGTCTCAAACTCTTTTATGAATGATAGTAAGTCGTCCAGCCTGAGAGAGCTTGTTATTTGTCATAACGGTGAGTTTAGCTATTATTTTTTTGCAAAGAGGAAGGCAATTAGCCATGGTAATTCTACGCGTAAGGAGGGGGAGACCATAATCCTGAGAACTAGTAGGAATTTCAGTAAGGTAGATAGACAAATGATCTCTTGCTTAAGATTATTTGGCCGTCCAGAAATAAGAATTTGCGATTTTATGTTCAGTCCGGTTATAGTTTGAAAGTCTTGAAGAGTTTTGAGAATGCAGGAGATGTTACATGGAGTTAGTTTAGAGAAACAGACTTGGTCATCCGTGAAAAGAAGAGAAACAATTATTGGGCCTTTACATTTTGGATGTAGATCTGGTTAGTGATAACTTTGTCTATAAGCATACTGTTAAGAACCTCCATAACTATTACAAAGAGGAGCGGAGAGACCGGAGCCCCTTGACGAATACCTTGGGTTCCTTTGAAATAGCTTTAAGAGTGGCATTTTCTTTGGACAGAGAAATATGGATTCGAAATGCACGTATATATCCAAGCAATAAACGGAAGAGGAAAGTTTATACGGGATAGAATGGTGACTATTGCCTTACAAGACACCGTGTCAAAGGCCTATTGGATATCTAGTTTTAACATGCATCTCATAGACTAGCTATTACTTCTATATCAATGCAAAAGTTCTTGCATGAGAAGAACATTGTCTTTGATATAACGTTCAGGAATGAAAGCTGTCTGGTTGGGAGAGATAATATCAACCACTACCATCTGAAGACAGTTAGAGAGGATCTTAGTAAAGCATTTATAAGAGATGTTTGTGCAGAAAATTGGTTGGAATTGCGTCACAAGCTCTGGATTATCTACCTTTGGGATAAGGGTGAGGTTTGTAGCATTCATACCTGGCGGCATTTTGTTGGAGTGGAATAAATAAACAATAGCTTTGCTTAATTCTTCACCAATAGTCTCCCTCAAATTATTGTAGAAAAAAGTATTGAATCCATCTGGCCCACCCATACCATTGGATTTAAAGGAAAATAAGGCATTCTCCACTTTTGCTTCAGTTACTTAAGAGATCGAGTTAAGGGCAACATAATTTGAAATTGAAGGAAGCTTCATAGTAAAGAGAGGGGTCAGGTCAGAGGAGTGAGGAGCATAGTGGCCTAAAATGGATTGGAAGTGTTCTACAAATGCATTGTTGAACGTGTCAATCGAAGATCTTTGCTTACCCTTTCGATCAGTTATGGAGTGGACCATTACATCAGCCTTCCTACACTTAAGTTTTGAGTGAAAGTAGGTGGTGTTCCTGTCACCTAGGGTTTCATGGAGTTCTCTCGATTTCTGGTGGTGCTTCTCAGCTTTATTGTGGAGGGCGGAGATAAGTTGTTCTATAAGGAGAAGTTCCTGATTATGCAGTGAGTTATCAAAAGGGTTGGCAGCAATTTGAGCTTGGATGGTAGAGAGGGAGTGTCGTATATTATAGGAAATTCTATCTCCTTTGCCAAAATTCTATTCATCCTATTGTCTAAGTTTGGTTTTAAGAAGCTTGATTTTAGACTGCAACTTAAAAAGTGGGTTAGCTGAGATATGTGTATTCCAAACCTGCAAAACCAAAACTTTATATTGATCGTGATTAGTCCATATATTAAATAATTTAAAGGAGTGAAATTTTCTCATGGTCGTCACATTATCACCCCATTTAATAAGGATAGGTTGTGAGTAGAAAGGGTAGGGGTAAGGATAGACAGCGGATTAAAGGCCATTGAGATAGGGAGGTTGTATTATGAAAAGCAGGGTATAATTTACAGTATGTCCTAACACCAGATCTGGATCTATTATTCTAGGTATGAAGAGGACCAAAAGTGGACATGGAAAGAAGGTAGGATTGGGAGATTGCTTGGATAAGAGGAGTTATTACTTTAAGAGAACGTGGTTTTAAGCCAATCTTATGACTATAGTGTGACATATAGTTAATTGTTGAACTTGACCAATAGAAAATTCTAGTCCAAAATTGAAGTCACTAACAGAGGTTGCCTTTTTTCCTGCAACATTTGGATGCTTTGGCAGTTAAGGAGGGGGCCTTAGAGGAATGGCGGAGGAGTTGGTTATAATAGGGTTGTGAGGAGGAGGGAGAATGAGATGAGGAGGAGGTCAGACAGGTGAATATGGTTGAGTGGAAGCAAGGTTAGGAGTTACATTTGCAGCTGAAGGGGGATGCGGTTGGGAGAGCTGGTAACAAGTTCATGAGGATCATTATCAGTGACATTTTCATGCATATTAGAAAGGAGGGAGAATGGATTAGGAGTTGAAGGGACAGGTGTTGTAGAAGTTGAAGTAGGCTCAATGATTTGAATATCCTGGAGATTTGTTGGGTTACTTGAATGGTCGCTTGGCTCTGAAGAGTTAGGAATGATGTTATCGTGGCTGGGAATTGCAAGAGCATTAGAATTTCCTGAAGTGAGGTCAAAAGTAGCAGTTTTGGAAATAGAAAGTTGATTCGAGTGTAAATGCATAGGAACTAGGCTCATAAATTGGTTGCATGGAAGGCGATTGGGAAGGATACAAATGAGGGGAGTTAGTTAGATTGATATTAGAGAAAACATGATGCATGGGATTGTCATTAGGTATGGATTTATTAAAATGTGGGATGAGGCCCAGCAGTGATGTGGCAAAGGAGATAACCGGATTAATAAAATTTGATGAGGAGACATCTCTATTGTTTATTGAAGGGTCGCTAGTATCGGCTGTTGACTTAACATTGATTACATTGTTTATAGGAGCCTTTTCATTAGGAATTGATTTTTTTTAACTCATCTTTTTTTCCAGCTTCTCGAAATTGTAAATTATTATTGGTAGGAATATCAGTAGTGGTTGACTCCTTTTGGTTGATAGGTTTGCTTGTTGTTCCAGCCTGGATAATTACTCTCCATAGCATTGCCACTTGACCTTGATAGAAACTATTCTTTTCACAAGAGAGTACATTTAGTGTAGATTTTTGGTCTCTGGTCATAACTCAACTATCACGTTCGGACGGTTATAACTTAATCTGGACATTTCAATATAATCAGGGAGTTCATTGTCTGAAGTAATTTCGATAAGGGCCTTCACATATACAAAACATTAAGCTTTTCTGTATTCTCATCAAAACAAATTAATCTTCTGGTATAACAAGCAATCCAATTAATGCCCAATAAGGACTAAGTGATGAGGGGAATTCTATGAAAGTGTATCCAGATGGGCACCGCTCTTATTTATTCCTGTGCACACCTAAATGATGGGTTCCATGTAGTAATGATGAACATTTTTCCTTTAATGGAAATTGGATCAGCTTGCAATATGCTATTTGTCCTGAACATTTGAGAATGAAGAGAAATAATTATGTTTGTTAGATTTGATATCTACTTCTCCTTCCAGTTTCCAAATCTTCCTAACATGGGTGAAGACGGTATAATATAAAAGCCTATCCCCTAAAAATAATCCAATCAAGTGTTCCTTCCAATATGCAATGCCTTTTGCTTGGACTTTATTAGGAAGGGACTTCGGAAGACCATCACGAGCTATGTCAAAGTGGCGTGGTTTGAAGCAGCCTGCATTTCTAGGTCTAGCTTTAAATAAAGAGGACCAAGGGATAGAAGGATTAGTCTTAATAGAGAGGTTACCTGAAAGTGCAGTCAGGTTGGAGTTTAGGAGATGGTCCGGAGGCTCCAGTAGGATGACAAGTGAAGAGGCAGTACAATTTGGGTTAGTTGAGAAGAGGTTTGGTTTGGATCTAGGTTTACCAGAGGGATGTGGTTAGGGTTTAGTTGGATGGAAGTTTAGATTCAATCTAAATTTGGCTTAATAAATCTTATTTTATTTTATTTGCTTAACGGGATTTAAATTTAGTTTAATTTAATATATTATAATGAGCGTATCAAATACGTTAATATGCATATAGTGTGGTGCAACATATAAACAGTGTACATAGTTAATGTGTATGTTTATAGGTGTTGGAATTTATACCACAATGGACACATTTGTCCGTATGTACACATTTGTCCCTTTATATATGTCTTTGTTGTTCATATTTTTTTATATGAAAACATAATTATAACAATTATATATACATATTATAATAAAGTAATTTTGACTATATTATATATATGTTTTGAAATCTAAAATAACAATTTGAAATCTAGTATTAACTTACGAATGAAATAAAATTAAATTTATGATTTTGCACAAAAGTCTCTTTTATAAACTTTGATTGAAATTACATACATACATACATACAAGTATAAATAATTGCAACCAATTTTTTAAATTTAATATAACATACATACACGCACACAAAAATTTTGTAATAGTGTATGTTTTAAAGTTTAAAGTTAACAAATTGAAATATCGCTTTAACTAGGGAAGGACTCAAAATAGGTTTATGATTTTGCAAAAAATTTCACTTATGAATTTGATTGAAACAACTTTAAAACATATGTAAACAATTTCCAAATGAATTTACATTCAAAATCAACAAACATACAAAACATGTATTTAATTTTTAAAAGGTTTCAAGTAATCAACATATAAATTCCTACTTATGTTTGCATGTATAAAAAGCTACAAAATTATATCAATAAATTGAAATTAGTTCCCAATCCAAAATGTTTATTTATTAATTTCTAAAACAAAAATAAAATTAGATTGGATAACTTAGTTGTATATAAATTTGTTATATAATGTTTGGGATCAAAACTATACATGCAAGATGAACATACAATCAAATGAGATGTAGCATATATGGGATCAAAACTCCATTAACTTCATGTATTACATAAACAAATAAGATTAGAAAATTACCTTAAAATGTAGCTAAAAAATTACACATTGCATGAAGAATAAAAATCCTAGATTTAATTAAATCGGCCTCTAAAGGATCTAGATACAAACACCACCTTGAATATATTTTTTATATTTTATTTGAATTTTGTTTTTGGGAATTTTATGCCATGGAGGCCTTGGAATTTTTGGTGGCAATATGATGAAGAAGGGGAACAAAAACTGATGAATGATTTTGTTTTAAGTTGGTAATAAAGGAGAATAAAGGCTGGAGATCTTTTGCCTTTCTTTAATTACTTCTTTGCCATTTCAAATCACATTTGAACGCTTTCCTCCCCTCACACCCTTGGCCAGCCAAAGATAGAGGCAAAATGGGCCTTCAAAAACTCCCCAAAGCCACTTAGTAATTAATCCATTTAAATCAAGTTTAAATATTTTATTGATATCACATATCGATACGCGTATTACATAACTTTTATATACACACATTTCATTAAATAATAACGGTATTCAAACATCAAATTAATATTTCATAAATATTAATTAACTTAATCAATTTATAACAATCATAAATTAATTAAATCGCATGGTATTTTAGAGTATTCATTATTATGGTTGTGCGACTCAAATGTGTAAATTCAATCGGTGATTAATATCGAACAATTCAAATATTAACGTTTATGTCATTTTAGCTAGTGGAGTGACATTTTGGATAAATTCATTACATATACATCTTTTAGGTGAAATCTAATTTACTATTATAAGTAGTACTCAATAGTAACGATTATTTACATCAATTCTCTTTGTTAAAACTATATCACATTAGGACTTATGGAATTTGGTTTTGGTCAAAATTCCAATATTGTACACATTCAACTTGATTAGTCCAAACACAAAATTCTTGGTTCAATAATAACATTTACTATTAACCTTATTTCTCTACTAGAAATTTTGAATTCGAGTTTACTAAAGTTGACCATGATACTAATCTCATATAATTGGGGAGACGAGATCTCTATTGAATACTGTTTCACTTTCAATGCTTCTACTCGGACCCCAAGTATAGTCGTTCGAGAGATGTCATGCCATGATTTAACTATAACAAAAATTGGGTGTCAACGCTGAAGTTCAACGGTATTTCAACTACAGAGAACTATGTAATATCGCAGTATAACAAAATCTGTTATCGATGACAGTAGTAGCATTTAAGTTCAACCGTTCATATCCAACATGACGATAATTTTTTTTCCTTGAAAACCTAAAGTAAACTTGTCTCAAATACGAAATCAACATAATTCATGTAAAAACATACCTCCTCAGCTTAGAACCTCATCCCATCACCATTTGCGTATCCAGCCAACCTACTGCCTCTAAAAATCACTTCACTTCTCAGCCTTCCGTGCTGTGATACATCGATAAGCTTTTTATAGATTCATTAATTTGAAAAAATCAATTTTGAATAAGAATTGAATTCATAATTTGACTTTGATGCTTGTTAGGTTAGATCCATTTTTACTTGCCATGAGATCCGGTTCCACTTTGATTGCTATAAGGTTGGAATTGAAATTGAGTTCAATTACTTGTTTTAAGATTACTTATGGCGAACTAGCTATAATGAATCGAGACTAATATATTAATTATAAGTTAAATTTATGATAATTTAGATGTCAATCTTGTGGTATTTTTAATCTTATAATTATTAAATTACATAATACGCTTTATTCCAATGTTTTCATGACCTTACCCGACCTCGGACCGACCTCGAATAACTCTGGATCATGGACCACTTCAGTTCGGAACTCAATCAGAACTCGGTCGTGTTCGAGTCCAGGTCCGACCTTCGAACCAGCGGTCCAACCATCAATTTTACCTGGTTGAACCATGGTTTTTTATTCTACCCTTGCTTTTTCATCGTGTAATTCTCTCTCATTCTCATCGTTTATATCACTTGAAAGAAAATAAATGAATCTATATTGCAAAAATCATCATCATCCCAAAATCTAAACAACAAACTTCATCACTTTGTTCTTCACCGCTGCACACACCTCCAAGACTGTAACGACCCGTATTTTTATGGATCGAAAGATTGTAAAACAGTTGTCATTAGGTCGTAATGTTGTTAAGTCGTTCAGAATTTAGGTCGACTAGAGCTTGAGTCGTGTAGAAGTTAGGTCGTTCGGAGATAAGCCGTGTTGTAGCTTAAGTCGTGTGGTAGCTTAGGTCGTGAATGAGGTTAGGTCGTGGAGCGACTTAAGGGGTAGACGACTTAAGGGGAAGGCGACTAAGAGTTTGGAGCGACCTATAGGAAGTTAGCGACTTAAGGGGGTTGGCGACCTAAGGACGTTGGTGGTAGTAATTGGCGACTTAAGGGAAGCGGCGACTTAAGAGTTAGCGGCTTAGGGGAGTTAACGACCTAGGGGGTTAAGCGGGTTAACGACTTAAGGAATATGGGATAATTCGTTGAAGTTTAGGTCGTAAGACCCTGTGTGTGTAGTTAAGTCGTGGACGAGTTAAGATAAGTCGTTGAGTCGCTATGGTATGTTTAGTTAGGTCGTAGACGACCTATGATAGTATGCTGGGTGTAGTTAGGTCGTGAGGTGTTAAGTCGTAACCCAGCTAAGTCGCGAAGGTATTGAGTCGTTAAAGTCGTTAAGTCGAAACCCAGTTAAGTCGTTAGGCCACATTTTTGTTAAGTCGTTGAGTCGCGCACTTGCGTTAGAGTTAAGTCGTATAGCATTAAGTCGCAAGGTCGCTAAGTCGCACATATGTGTTAAGTCACGCAAGGTTAAGTCGTAGGATTTGTTGAGTCGTTGAGTCCTGGTTTGCGCGCGCGTGTGTTATGGCTTAAGTCGTAAGTCGTGGGATCTTGTAGGTAGTAGGTCGTGGGTTTTCTTAAGTCGTGAATGACTTAAAAGCGAGCAAACGACTTAGGGATTTCAGCCTATAAATACACGTCCATTTCCTCACTTTTTGGGATCCAGATTTTGAAGCGACGAAGTGCTGCTATTTTGAGAGCTCGAGTTCTACACTTCTTCACTTCTCTTCTCCACTTTAATCTTGTGATTCCTTCCATCCAAATTGAAGATCAAATTGAAGATCCAAGAGCTTAGATTGAAGATCTACATTCTTCGAAGAGAGATTTCATCGTTTGAAGCGGAATTTTGATAGATCGAGTTAGATCCTTCGCTGTCCAGATCTGAAGTGTGTTGCTTTTAAGGTGTTTAGGTGATTTGGTGAGTGGTGGTTATCTCTCACACGGATCCAAAGGAGTATATCGGATTGATGGCTTGATTTGGTGTTAAAATAGTGATTTCCATGCATTTTCATAAACTTAAGCATAGATCTATTGTTCATGATGATTTGACATCCATTTTACTATATGTTAACCTATGTAAGTTCATTCATCAAGTTGTAGAGATATTGCTCATAATTCATGCTTGTTAGATTTGGACTCTTTATTTACAAGATTGCCATTATTGTTATAATTATTTATTTGATCATGTTTGAATGCTTGATTACTTGGATTAATGATTGACTTGATTGATTGTTATAAATTTGATTGATGATTTGATTTGGACAAGATGGTCGAAGATGATTCAAAAGCTAAGGGAAAGGCTCTTGAATTGGAAAAGCTGCTCGTGGCATATGTGGCGGATGATGAAGCTCATATGGATAGATTTGATGATGTTGATGTTGAGATGAGGATTTGCTATGATGAGATGAAGCGAGGCATGGTATGAGATAGCCTTGGTTTAATCCAGACGGGATCATTCCAAGCATGTTGATAACTCGGTAAAATGGTTCGGGTTTGAGGATAATGGTTTGCTCGAGAGGCGCTTGGGCTAGTATGGAAATAGTCGTCGAGGAGGATGACTATAAGGCTGAGATTTCATCATTGTTGAAGGTTCTAGCAGACTCAAAGCAAGAGTACGCTGGGCAGATTCGATAGTCCCTAAAGACTATGATTGTAGTCGAGTACTCTGGGAAGATTCGATAGTCCTAGGTACGGGCTGCGACGACGTGCGGAGTTCTGTCTAGAACCGGGGTTGCCATTAACCCTTGACGGACGGCTGAAAGAGTGTGCCGGTCATTCAATTAACGGTGGTATCGAAGCAAAGATAACAGTGATAGCCAGAGTCATGGATGTTTGGTTGTATTGTCATTCGGTCTCAAGAGCAATGTTTTCTGGGTGCTTATCTGATCTTGGTTTAGGCCTTGGGGGTTTGTACTTGGAAAATGTTGACCTTGACTCGAGTGATAATTGCTTTACTTTAAATGTCTGTTTTGCTATGTTTACTTCTTCTTAGTGTGTCTGGGGGCTATCACTATAGAAAGAGGTGGAGTGGGAGGGTTGGATTCCTATTCCTTTTTCCTTTATGCTCTTTTGGTATGTTGTTAGTTAATTTACCGCTCACTAAGACTGTTGTCTGACTCAAGGCTTTATGTTTAACTCTTATTGCCTTGGGCTGTTCATCCGCTTTGGGATGGGCAGACTAGGTAGCAGGTGACAGGTGCTGTTCTTCGTTTCCGACTCATGATTTGGAGTTAGCGGCGATTGTTTTTGCTCTGAAGATGTGGAGACATTATCTATTGGGAGTTCGATTCGAGTTGTTTACAGATCATAAGTCGTTAAAGTATCTTTTCTCCCAAAAGGATTTGAATCTTCGGCAGCAACGATGGATAGAGTTTTTGGCATCATATGATTTTAGTATAGCCTATACTCCGGGAAAGGGTAACGCAGTAGCAGATGCGTTAAGTCGAAGACATGCAGGATTAGGAGCCATGTTGTTAGAATGGAAGAGTCTCGAGTATTTGGCTGGATTTGACTTCAGGCCCAGACGTGAATTGGAACCTGAGATGTTGGAAAACTTATCGATAAGACCTACTCTTGTGGAAAGAATTGGCGAGAGCCAAAAGCGAGACGATAAGCTTGTCAAGATTATCCGTGATTTGGAATCTGGATTGGATCTAGAAAAGGATAAAGGATTCGAGGTTGATCGAGAGGGTTGGCTTCGGAAGCAAGGACGACTAGTTGTTCCCGATATAGATGAATTGAGGAATGAAGTTCTGAAGGAAAGTCATCACTCGAAGCTGACAATTCATCCAGGAGGAAATAAGATGTATCGGGATATGAAGAGAACCTATTAGTGGGAAGGTATGAAGAAGGAGGTTGGGAATTTTATTTCCAAGTGCATGAACTACCAGTTGGTAAAAGCCGAACAGAAAAAGCCAAGTGGATTGCTTCAGCCATTAGAAGTTCCTACATGGAAGTGGGAGCAAATATCGATGGATTTTATCGATGGACTACCTAGAACTAGAGCGGGAAATGAAGAGATTTGGGTCATCGTAGATCGTTTGACTAAGAGTGCAAGATTCATTCATGTTCGATCAACCAGGACTGCATCAAAGTTGGCTGAGCTGTATGTTAAGTGATTTAAATGAAATTTACCTTTGACTGCAATGATTCTTAGCGTTCTAATGACAAATGCAGTGAAAGTGATTTAAACGAAAAGAAAATCGCGTCCAAACGCTGTATGATGTATCGAGCAAAATTATAAGGCGGGCTCTAATGAAATTATAGGCGGGATTTCCGTTCATTTTTGTGGCCAAATCCTTTTACAATTATCTCATTTTCCTCTCATTTCCAAAAGCAAAATGGCAATGAAACCCTAGAACGACTCTCGTCGGTGGCAATCTTTCGGCCTCCTCCTCCATGTTAGACTCGTTTGTTTGTTCAACAATTCCCTCTAATTAATCGTTTGGCCTCCTAAAGCAATCATTCAGCCTCTTCCTCCTTGTTGGACAAAATCATTCAGTCATTTATTTTCCTCGATGCGGCTCTACTCAATTTTCAGGTCAATATTTTTTTTGTAATTCATCATGATTTATCATTTTTGTACTTATTGAGTTTTACTCGTTGGATTTTTGTTAAAATTGCGATGAACAAAGTTGTTAGAGCTGTTATCCGAGATTTGAATCCTTGTATGAATAATACATTAAAATTTAATTTATGTTAGCATAGACAAATTGATGTGGGTGATGAATGATGATATAATTTCATCTCTGTGATTTTCAGAGTAGAGAGAAATTAGTTATTCTACTCTAAAGTTTTGATATGTGCTGTTAAAACTCCAACAACGTCCTTAATAATCAACAAGCAAAGAATAATAATGCTTTGACATAGCTACTGTTGATATAAGCGAGTGTTTTCTTTTGTTTGAAATATTTGTTAAGTATTTAAGTTCTCATGAATCTCATTTGACATATTTCATATACATTGAATATATGGTACATGCAATCAACTCACCATATACTAGACTAAATGTAAATTTTAATATTAGTTATTTAATTTGTTTTCACCATATACTTATTAGTTATTTTATTTATTTTTTATTTTTTGATTTCAAATCAAACATAGTATGGAAATTAATTTTTGATTTTTACCATAGTATGTTTCAAAACAAACATAGTATAAAAATCGATCTTTACCATATATTAATTAGTTATTTTATTTATTTTTTATTTTTTGATTTCAAAACCAGTAGAGCATATGCCAGGCTCAAAGAATATTGATAACCTAAAATCAACAGCTTTGAGCTCAGCATTTCCTTTGTTATTTGCAAATAAAAAGCTTCTGAGGGTCACAATAGGTTAAAGAAAATATGTGAATATTTGAGAATCTGATTAGATCAAAACTGATAACTAATATAACAGTGCCTTAATTTTTATTTTAAAATGAAGTTTCATATTTTCTTATCTCGTAATACTTGGTTACTTCCAATTTTAGTTGGGTTGCCAAGAAAAGCTAAGCTAAAGAATATGATTATAACATAACATTCCAATAGAAAACATACACAATGTGACGATGAAATTATTAATTATATAAATCACACTGAAGAACAATTACATGAACTTTAGTTTGTTTATAACTTTAACATTTTCTAGGAATTGCATTTAACTATATTTCAGTAGTTACTCCTGCATCACTCTTGATTCCGGGAGGAACTATAAGCTTTTGTAAAGCATTATAGGTGTTCCGAGTTTTGAATGATATATAGTGCATGCTTGTGGACCAACGAGAAAAGAATATACTAGTAAATTAAAGCATTTAATGTTAAAAGAGTGGGAAGTATTTTAGCAAATGAAATATAAGCATATGGTGTATAAAAGAGCCAATTTAGATAAAGCATTCATTCAAAAAATACATTATTTGTCATCTAATTTACTCCAATCAAAAATTAATTTTATAATGCCATGCTTGTAAGAGGGGAGAAAGAGGAAGTAAAACAAAAAAAGCAGTAAACTATGAATATTTATTATAGGACATTAACTGAACACCTGTGTTCTCACAGTCCATTCATACCATATTTATCATTTTATGCAAATTGAGCATCCCTGAAATAAACTATGAATTATGAGTTATAAACATGTTCATAGCAGTTTCATGTATCTTAATATGCTGTAGATCGATTTTAAATTGTGTTTGGACTTTGGAATAAGTATATTCCCTATTCCTTTTAAGGCCATCTCTAAAACATAGTTTTGTACAAGTCTTTAATTTATAAACTAAAGAGCATAAATCTGTATATAGCAGTATTATATTTTATCTATATTTGTAATGATATTCTTGGATTTGAAACAAAGCCTAAGCTTATGTGTCATTTATTATTCTGATGGCACATCTGCTGCGTAAGAGTAGATTTCATAAGCAGGCAGTGAAAACTTGAGCCACTGAAAGTTGCAGTGGTGTATTAACCTTGTGTCATTTCAAAAGTCTTGGAACAACCGCAAGACTATTTTATCGATTGTTATGGCATGCAAACAGTGAAAATATTTCTAATTTCTACTCAACTCAGCCATAGGATGGTAATGTGCTGTTATTATATTTACAGTATATACCTTTTTATTACGTTGGAACCATCCTTTTATTTTCTGTAGGACACAGTAAATAGTTGCAAAAAAGTACCAATGGTACATAGTTAGAAATTCAAAGCACTCTGCTAGAAATTCATGATCTTTATTCAATACACCAGCCATTGGCAGAAAAGGTTCAGTACAATCGTGGCACGGATGCCAAAAACAAAGCTAAACATGAAGGGTTGGAAGGTACGGTTTTACATGAGTTAATAAATAGATTAAGTCAGTTTTATCACTAAATTCCTTATGTTCTTCATGTTGCATCATCATGTAAATGATCTTGGAGATGGTCAGCACCTCTAGTTGGGTTATGCCTGTTGTCATCCAAAAAAAACATTTTAAATATCAATATTACATTCACAAAATAGCAACTTTCAACTAAAAATGTAAATAATACAAAAAAAATCAACTTGGAATAAAATCCAATTGCAACTCTAAGAAATTACATTTTCTCTTCTTGCAGGCTGGTACTGGTATATCAGATTAGGTTTATTCTTCATTGCTTTGCCATGCTTCTGTTGTGCCCAAGCCTTGCTGACCCCAGGTTTGCTCAGCAATATAATGGGTTGTTGCTGGTTTGCTACATGCCTGATGACCTTCTCATTGGCTTTTGCACTTACACTCACCATCTGAGTCTGTTATCAAAATTGTTAATGGTGATACAAGTTTAATACTTATATTTTCAACTGGATGTTATTCTCATGAATAACAACTTGTTAGATTTTGGAGTCAATTTAAAATATTTTATTCTTATATATACTTGTGTCATTTTGGAAAAGTTTTAGAAGTAAATCATTATTCATATATTTTTAAAGAAAGGACTTGGTATATTTTAGAAATAAATACTGTTTCTGAAAAGCTTACCTGTTTCAGGGTGTAGGAAACAATGACCAGACAGTTCTTGTTTTGGCTGCAACAAATACACCATATGCTTGATAAGGTTCAGTTTTGATGTCTTCGGTCACAACTTTTAAAGTATTATGTTAGTTTGCATTTTGGTTGCTAAGTCTAGTTTCTTGACATTGTTTAATTTTTATATACAGGCCATTCTAAGACGTTTTGATAAGCGAATCTACATTCCTCTACCTGATGCCAAAGCTAGACAACATAGGTTCAAAGTCAGTTGCTCTTGCTTGCACTTATTTATAAGATTGAAATAAGACAATCAATATAAAAGTGACTGGGATTGGCCGTCAACTAGGCACCAGTTGCTAACCTGTTTGCTTTGGAATTTTATTTTATTTTTTATTTGAACTTCTGTCTGTTAACAAAAATTAGTTTACCTAGGAATAAAAATGTATAACTTCCCGTGCACGGAAAAGAATAAAAATCTATATATGCATAGATTCTTGGTGATGCAGGCCTAGCAAATGAAAACATTGACTCCATTGTTATTTATTTCTGACGTTGTAGCTGAAGTTGCTGAATGCAGAACAAATTGTTGGATGATGACTACATGAACAGCACGACATATTGCTGAGAGAAAATGCAGGAAATGCTAAATTCTTGGAGTAATGCAAGTTTTGTACATGAACAAATCTGATTGCTTGGAGTGCTTGGTGGTCTAGCTGAATGCTTGGTGGATGTGGATGCCAGTGGTGATCTAATCATCTGAGGTACCTTAAAATAATAATAATAATAATCTATAGTTAAATTATTTCATAGTTCTTTGTTGTCTCTGACTTTTATAAACTAGTAATAATAATAATCTTATGATCTTTTGAATCCTATCAACTGAAAGTTAAAATAAAGAAGTCCTTAATTACATGAGTTTGAGCGGCAGTGGCAGTGTGGTTTGTTGTGCACACTTACTGTTGGCAGGGGTGGCAATTGTTAGTAGTAGGCCTTGTTTTAAAAGGTTTTTTTGTGGTAGAGTGTTATAAAGTAGTGTGCACAGGGTTATAGAGTGCTATATGGAGTTTGATGGTTGTATATGGTTAGGCAGAAGTTTGAAATGGTTTAAGTTAAATGTTGAGTGTTGAAGAAGTTTCGAAGGGTAATGGATGAAGTTTGAAGAGGCAGATGTTATGCACTCTTAGTTTGTTGATGATGTGAGTTTGATGTTGTATGGTGATGCAGTAATAAGTTTGATGATGTGAGTTAGTTGATAGTTTGTATGTAAGTGTATGTAGAGGTTTATGTTTGCAGTAGTGAAGTTGATCAGTTATGGTGTGGGAAGATGGTTGAAGAAATTGGATGCAGAAATACGGGCAGAAATGTGCTCATTGACTGAATGATTGAGGTGGAGGTATCAGTTTGGAAATGATTGTGGTGGAGGTATCGGTTTGGAGTTGTAGAAGTAGTGTAATGTTGAAGGCAAGCAGAGAAATGTTGACAGGGATGAAAAACTGACAGAGAGGTGGGGATGAGTGGAGGAAGTGGAACCGTGGGTTGTTTAAGGTGGTTTTGATGTTGCACTGAACTATTGCAGTTAAAGGCAGTTGAATGTAGATGTGTGCACCGTTGTTTACTGTGTTTGGTGTTGAAGCATAGTAACCAGGTTGTCTACAACTCAGTAATATAAGAAATTACTATGTATGAAATTACTGCAACTTGAAAAATATGCATTAAATATATCACTGTGCAAATATTGCATAGAACTTCCAGTTACATGTTTATTGAAAAACACATTTTTTTTTCAACTGGAAATTGTACTCTTTATATTTAACTAACAGTTATACGTCTAAAGCTTACTGTAATTACTACTCACAGGATGTTGACAAAGCCATGGTTAGTGATAGCTCAACAACAAAAAGTCAAGAAAAAAAGATGGAAGGAGGAATCTTGCCGAGTTCAGACTGCCCTGTTGGCAACAATTCAGTAAACCAATGTCTAACTATCTTCGTACTGCCACTTTTCATTTTCAGCCTGTATTTGAACTACTTTTATGCATGTTTTGTCGATAATATTAGATGCAAACTTGCTTTCTAGATATTGTGCATTTGTCTAATTTTGTATGTAGTTGGTTTATAAATTTTATCTCTCTTTACGGGTTTATGTAAACTTTATTCATGGATATTGTGTTCAACTTATTTTATGGAAGTGATTAATAGTTATGCTTTTATTTTAAAATTTTTAGTTTGATTTGTTTATGTTATGTACATTAACTGATTAAAATATAATTAAATGTAGTTTATATTAATGATATGTGTGAATATTGCAATGGCACAACATTGCTGTCAATTCTTTGGAAAAAATGCATATCCCTACGACAGCGTTTATACATTGCTGTCAATTCATTGGAAAAAAATGCATATCCCTACGACAACGTTTATACATTGCTGTCAATTCATTGGGAAAAAATGCATATCCCTACGACAGCGTTTATACCTTGCAGTAAAAAACTATTAACAGCGTTTATACCTTGCAGTAGAAAAATTATTAACAGCGTTTAAAAAACGCTGTAGAAAGTGGGTTTTTGACAGCGTTTATATTTTGCAGTTAAAAATTTAGGGTCAACGACCGCATGTCGTTATACAGCGTTTTTAAAAACGCTGTGAAAACTTTTAACAGCGTTTTTCAAACGCTGTGAAAAGTCTTTTTTGTTGTAGTGTTATCTGATCTTGGTTTAGGCCTTGGGGGTTTGTACTTGAAAAATGTTGACCTTGACTCGAGTGATAATTGCTTTACTTTAAATGTCTGTTTTGCTATGTTTACTTCTTCTTAGTGTGTCTGGGGGCTATCACTGTAGAAAGAGGTGGAGTGGGAGGGTTGGATTCCTATTCCTTTTTCCTTTATGCTCTTTTGGTATGTTGTTAGATAATTGCTCACTAAGACTGTTGTCTGACTCAAGGCTTTATGTTTAACTCTTATTGCCTTGGGCTGTTCATCCGCTTTGGGATGGGCAGACTAGGTAGCAGGTGACAGGTGCTGTTCTTCGTTTCCGACGATGCTGATGACGAAGACGAGCTGGAGGCTTGCATATTATTTTTCTTACTATATGTACTGGATGTTCCGCTGCTTTGTATAATTCTCTGAGTGATATGTAGTGAGGCTTGATGTATTGACTATTATGAAGCTTAATTGATGAGATTCTAATTTGAGATGCTTCACTATATATATATTCTCTATTGTATTTTATCCATGCGCTGTGAGTAATACGATAGATTCTGCTGTTTTAATTTAACCTTGGCAACCGTCCATGGCTGCCTGGCACACTTTACAACGCACTATCTCTATGTTCAGTGCAGGGGTCATGGGCGGTCGTCACATTTGGTATCAGAGCTTTGGTTAATCGATTTTACCCAACGCTCGCTGACGTAACTACGTATGAGAGACGTAATTGTATTTTGATGGATGATTACTATATATAATATAGTAGCTTAGAAGTATGTGAGTCCTTTATGCGGTTGTTCTCAAGGTGTATTGATCATTCCTTTTTATAGATATTAAGAATGAGTCGAAGAGGGAGACCAGCTGCTAGGGAAGGCCGTGCTGCTGAGGGGGCTACTGATTATGCTGCTATGTTCGAGGCTATGATGACTTCAATCATGAGAAGGATGCCAGCTCCGGGGTCAGCAGTTGATGTTGGAATTCAAGTTCAAACTCCAAGACCGGTGGATTTTGCTAAGCTGTGTAAAGATTATACTGCTCTTGGAGGGAAGGTTTTCTTGGGAACGGAGTCAACTATTGAAGTCCAAAGGTGGATAGATGCTTGTAGAAGGATCTTTGGTGACTTGGGAATCGAGGATGCAACAAAAAGGAAGCTCGCATCAAGACAGCTTCAAGGAAGAGCTTCTGATTGGTGGAACTCTATCACCATTGATACTCCGGAGGAAGAAATTACTTGGGTGCAATTCCAAGCCAGATTTGAAGCTAAGTTCATTTCTACTGCTCAGAAATCTGTTCTGTTCAAGAAGTTTATGGAGCTCAAGCAAGGTGGAAGACCAGTTCTTGAGTATGTTTCTGAGTTTGAAGCTTTGTCCAAGTATGCCCGGTCGTATATTGAATCTTCGTATCAGAAGAACGAGAAGTTTGTGACAGGCTTGGACAATTATCTTGGGAGGCAGTTGGTGGATCATTTGGATGATCCATTTGAGAAGCTTGTAGAGAAGGCTCTCAGGCACGAGAATCTGTTTCCTAGAGAAGGATCTGTTGTTGCTGTGGCCAAGGAAGAGTCTAAACCACAGCAGGGTGGAAACAAGAAGAGGAAGCTACAGCAGCAAAAGGGTAAGGATGGCCAGAAGAAGCCGAAGGGCGAAGTGAGCTGCTACAATTGTCAACAGAAGGGCCATTTCTCCAGAGATTGCAAGAATCCAAAGGTGCCGGTGAAGTGTCACAACTGTGACAAGCCGGGGCATATTAAGAAGAATTGTCCAGAACCGCGGAAGGACAAGCAGATTGTGCAAGGTTATGCTTTGGGGGCTGTTCCATCATCTTCGAAAGCTCCTACCGCTGAAGAGAAAGGAAAGAGTGTGGTGGTTCAAGGTACTCTTTCCATATGTGGTGTTCCAGTTAGAGTGTTATTCGATACTGGGGCGTCGCATTCTTTTGTTTGTAATGAACTTGTAGGCCAGTTGGGTTTAGAACCGGATATTGTTGATAGGCCATTGGTTGTGACTAATCCAGTTGGGGGTTCGTCTTGTTTGTGTATGCTATGCCGTGGCCTGATTGTATCGAGTCATGATTGCTCTTTTGTTTGTGATTGTTTTGTTCTGAACTTTGCGGGGTTCAGAATTATTTTGGGTATGGACTGGCTTAGGAAGTATGCGGCAAAGGTTGATTGTGAAAGGTTGGAGGTGACAGTCGAGAATGTGGAAGGGCGAAAGGTTGTGATACGATGTAAGCATGAGGAAGCCGTCTTCATGAGCTTCATGTATTCGCTGGTTGTTCCACGGGATGGACTGTCATCGGTGCCAATCGCTAATGGATTTGAGGATGTCTTTGATGAGGTCAAAGGGTTACCGCCGCATAGAGAGATTGAGTTTCGTATCGATCTAGTTGAAGGAGCCAGACTTGTTGTGATGCCTCTTAGGCGGATGACGCCTAGGGAACAGCAGGAGTTGAAGGTGCAGGTTGATGATCTTTTACAGAAAGGATTCATTCGGCGTAGTGTGTCCGAATGGGGTGCACCAGTTGTGTTTGTAACCAAAGCGGATGGATCGTTGAGATTGTGTGTGGATTATCGTGAGCTGAATAAAGTGACTAAGAAGAACAAGTATCCATTGCCGAGAATAGATGACTTGTTTGATCAGCTTCACGAAGCTATGGTGTTTTCTCAGATGGATTTGGCAACGGGATTTCACCAGTTAAGAGTGGCTAAGGATAGTGTGCCGAAGACTGCTTTCAGGACACCATCCGGTTTCTTTGAGTGGCTGGTAATGCCGTTTGGATTGACCAATGCACCAGCATATTTTGTGGATCTTATGAATAGAGTGTTCAGAGATCAGTTGAACAAGTTCGTACTAGTGTTCGTGGATGATATTTTGATTTATTCCAGAACTGAAGAAGAGCACAAGACGCACTTGCGTATTGTTTTGGAAATTTTGCGGAAACATCAGCTGAAGGCTAAGTTTTCGAAGTATCACTTCTGGAAGAGCGAAGTGAGGTTCTTAGGCCATATTATCTCTGGAAGTGGAATAGCGGTTGATCCCGCCAAGATAGCAGCAATCCAGGATTGGGGTAGACCTAAGAATGCATCTGATGTGAGAAGTTTTCTTGGATTAGCAGGATATTATCGTCGATTTATCAAAGACTTTTCCAAGATAGCTGCACCGTTAACAGGATTGACAAAAAAGAACCAAGTATTCAGATGGGATGCTAAGTGTGAGCAAGCTTTCAGAATCCTGAAAGAGCGATTGACAAGTGTTCCTGTTTTGACTATTCCAAGTGGAAATGATGAGATGGTGGTTTACACCGATGCATGTGGTACTGGACTTGGAGCAGTGCTGATGCAGAAGGGTAAAGTTGTTGCGTATGCAAGTCGACAACTAAAGCCGCATGAAAGGAATTATCCGACTCATGATTTGGAGTTAGCGGCGATTGTTTTTGCTCTGAAGATGTGGAGATATTATCTATTGGGAGTTCGATTCGAGTTGTTTACAGATCATAAGTCGTTAAAGTATCTTTTCTCCGAAAAGGATTTGAATCTTCGGCAGCAACGATGGCTAGAGTTTTTGGCATCATATGATTTAGTATAGCCTATACTCTGGGAAAGGGTAACGTAGTAGCAGATGCGTTAAGTCGAAGACATGCAGGATTGGGAGCCATGTTTTCAGAATGGAAGAGTCTCGAGTATTTGGCTGGATTTGACTTCAGGCCCAGACGTGAATTGGAACCTGAGATGTTGGCAAACTTATCGATAAGACCTACTCTTGTGGAAAGAATTGGCGAGAGCCAAAAGCGAGACGATAAGCTTGTCAAGATTATCCGTGATTTGGAATCTGGATTGGATCCAGAAAAGGATAAAGGATTCAAGGTCGATCGAGAGGGTTGGCTTCGGAAGCAAGGACGACTAGTTGTTCCCGATATAGATGAACTGAGGAATGAAGTTCTGAAGGAAAGTCATCACTCGAAGCTGACAATTCATCCAGGAGGAAATAAGATGTATCGGGATATGAAGAGAACCTATTACTGGGAAGGTATGAAGAAGGATGTTGGGAATTTTATTTCCAAGTGCATGAACTACCAGTTGGTAAAAGCCGAACAGAAAAAGCCAAGTGGATTGCTTCAGCCATTAGAAGTTCCTACATGGAAGTGGGAGCAAATATTGATGGATTTTATCGATGGACTACCTAGAACTAGAGCGGGAAATGAAGGGATTTGGGTCATCGTAGATCGTTTGACTAAGAGTGCAAGATTCATTCATGTTCGATCAACCAGGACTGCATCAAAGTTGGCTGAGCTGTATGTTAAGTGGATAGTTCGATTCCATGGTATTCCGAAGAGTATAGTGAGCGATCGAGACCCATTGTTCACTAGTGGATTTTGGAAGAGCTTCCAGGAAGTTTTGGGAACCAAGTTGTGTTTGAGTACAGCTTATCACCCCCAAACAGATGGTCAGACCGAGAGAGTCAACCGAGTTTTGGAAGATCTCCTTAGAGCATGTGTTCTGGATTTCGGAGGATCATGGGAAGATCATCTTCATTTGATGGAATTTTCG
Source organism: Allium fistulosum (assembly GCA_030737815.1). Classification (NCBI taxonomy): domain Eukaryota; kingdom Viridiplantae; phylum Streptophyta; class Magnoliopsida; order Asparagales; family Amaryllidaceae; genus Allium; species Allium fistulosum. Next base: position 897,513,597 of record CM060902.1, read on the forward strand.
TATAATAACAGTTACCAATCCAGCATTGGTATGGCACCATATGAGGCATTGTATGGGAGACCGTGTAACTCTCCGACATGTTGGTTAGAAACAGGAGAAAAGCTGATACTTGGGCCAGAAATGATTCGACAGACTACGGATTGCATAGAGATCATTCGGCAACGAATGAAGGCAGCCCAAGACCGTCAGAAAAGTTTTGCTGATAAGCGTCGTAAGGATTTGGAATTCGACGTAGGTGATATGGTTTTTGTGAAGATTTCTCCACTGAAGAATGTTATTCGATTCGGGAGGAAAGGAAAATTGACTCCGAGATTTGTTGGACCATTCCCGATCATCGAGCGAATTGGAAAGCTCGCCTATAAATTGGAGTTACCAGAAAAGATGTCGAGTGTGCACAATGTTTTTCATGTATCGTATCTACGGAAGTATGTGCACGACTCGAATACAGTGGTTTCTACAGATAGCTGTGAAGATTTTGAGATTTATCCAGTCGAGAAGAGACCTCGTAAGCCGCTTCGTGTTGTGGAAACTGACACGAAACAGCTTAGGAGGAAGGTAGTTAGGTTGCTCAAGGTACAATGGAGTGATGATGTTAACGACTGTACATGGGAGGTGGAAGAGAGGATGAAGGCAGCTCATCCTGAACTCTTCAAGGTATGGCCATAAGGTGTCGTGTCATCACACGATATTGTAACTTGTTCTAGTTTTAGAATTATGCATGCTAGGCTAGAATTGGATGCATGGTTTGTTGATTCTATGGATGGTAGGCATGCAGAATAGTTTTGATTGCTCTTGTTTGTTTGGAATTTCGGGGCCGAAATTCCTAAGGGGGAGAGAATGTAACGACCCGTATTTTTACGGATCGAAAGATTGTAAAATAGTTGTCATTAGGTCGTAATGTTGTTAAGTCGTTCAGAATTCAGGTCGACTAGAGCTTGAGTCGTGTAAAAGTTAGGTCGTTCGGAGATAAGCCGTGTTGTAGCTTAAGTCGTGTGGTAGCTTAGGTCGTGAAGGAGGTTAGGTCATGGAGCGACTTAAGGGGTAGACGACTTAAGAGGAAGGCGACTTAAGAGTTTGGAGCGACCTATAGGAAGTTAGCGACTTAAGGGGGTTGGCGACCTAAGGACGTTGGTGGTAGTAATTGGCGACTTAAGGGAAGCAGCGACTTAAGAGTTAGCGGCTTAGGGGAGTTAACGACCTAGGGGGTTAAGCGGGTTAACGACTTAAGGAATAAGGGATAAGTCGTTGAAGTTTAGGTCGTAAGACCCTGTGTGTGTAGTTAAGTCGTGGACGAGTTAAGATAAGTCGTTGAGTCGCTATGGTATGTTTAGTTAGGTCGTAGATGACCTATGATAGTATGCTGGGTGAAGTTAGGTCGTGAGGTGTTAAGTCATAACCCAGCTAAGTCGTGAAGGTATTGAGTCGTTAAGTCGAAACCCAGTTAAGTCGTTAGGCCACATTTTTGTTAAGTCGTTGAGTCGCGCACTTGCGTTAGAGTTAAGTCGTATAGCGTTAAGTCGCAAGGTCGCTAAGTCGCACATATGTGTTAAGTTGCGCAAGGTTAAGTCGTAGGATTTGTTGAGTCGTTGAGTCCTGGTTCGCGCGCGCGTGTGTTATGGCTTAAGTCGTAAGTCGTGGGATCTGGTAGGTAGTAGGTCGTGGGTTTTCTTAAGTCGTGAACGACTTAAAAGCGAGCAAACGACTTAGGGATTTTAGCCTATAAATACACGTCCATTTCCTCACTTTTTGGGATCCGGATTTTGAAGCGACGAAGTGCTGCTATTTTGAGAGCTCGAGTTCTACACTTCTTCACTTCTCTTCTCCACTTTAATCTTGTGATTCCTTCCATCCAAATTGAAGATCAAATCGAAGATCCAAGAGCTTAGATTGAAGATCTACATTCTTCGAAGAGAGATTTCATCGTTTGAAGTGGAATTTTGATAGATCGAGTTAGATCCTTCGCTGTCCAGATCTGAAGTGTGTTGCTTTTAAGGTGTTTAGGTGATTTGGTGAGTGGTGGTTATCTCTTACACGGATCCAAAGGAGTATATCGGATTGATGGCTTGATTTGGTGTTAAAATAGTGATTTCCATGCATTTTCATAAACTTAAGCATAGATCTATTGTTCATGATGATTTGACATCCATTTTACTATATGTTAACCTATGTAAGTTCATTCATCAAGTTGTAGAGATATTGCTCATAATTCATGCTTGTTAGATTTGGACTCTTTATTTATAAGATTGCCATTATTGTTATAATTGTTTATTTGATCATGTTTGAATGCTTGATTACTTGGATTAATGATTGACTTGATTGATTGTTATAAATTAGTTGATTGATGATTTGATTTGGACAAGATGGTCGAAGACGATTCAAAAGCTAAGGGAAAGGCTCTTGAATTGGAAAAGCTGCTCGTGGCATATGTGGCGGATGATGAAGCTCATATGGATAGATTTGATGATGTTGATGTTGAGATGAGGCTTTGCTATGATGAGATGAAGCGAGACATGGTATGAGATAGCCTTGGTTTAATCCAGACGGATCATTCCAAGCATGTTGATAACTTGGTGAAATGGTTCGGGTTTGAGGATAATGGTTTGCTCGAGAGGCGCTTGGGCTAGTATGGAAATAGTCGTCGAGGAGGATGACTAGAAGGCTGAGATTTCATCGTTGTTGAAGGTTCTAGCAGACTCAAAGCAAGAGTACGCTGGGCAGATTCGATAGTCCCTAAAGACTATGATTATAGTCGAGTACTCTGGGCAGATTCGATAGTCCTAGGCACGGGCTGCGACGACGTGCAGAGTTCTGTCTAGAACCGGGGTTGCCATTAACCCTTGACGGACGGCTGAAAGAATGTGCCGGTCATTCAATTAACGGTGGTATCGAAGCAAAGATAACAGTGATAGCCAGAGTCATGGATGTTTGGTTGTATCGTCATTCGGTCTCAAGAGCAATGTTTTTTGGGTGCTTATCTGATCTTGGTTTAGGCCTTGGGGGTTTGTACTTGGAAAATGTTGACCTTGACTCGAGTGATAATTGCTTTACTTTAAATGTCTGTTTTGCTATGTTTACTTCTGCTTAGTGTGTCTGGGGGCTATCACTGTAGAAAGAGGTGGAGTGGGAGGGTTGGATTCCTATTCCTTTTTCCTTTATGCTCTTTTGGTATGTTGTTAGTTAATTTACCGCTCACTAAGACTGTTGTCTGACTCAAGGCTTTATGTTTAACTCTTATTGCCTTGGGTTGTTCATCCGCTTTGGGATGGGCAGACTAGGTAGCAAGTGACAGGTGTTGTTCTTCGTTTTCGACGATGCTGATGACGAAGACGAGCTGGAGGCTTGCATATTATTTTTCTTACTATATGTACTGGATGTTCCGCTGCTTTGTATAATTCTCTGAGTGATATGTAGTGAGGCTTGATGTATTGACTATTATAAAGCTTAATTGATGAGATTCTAATTTGAGATGCTTCACTATATATATATTCTCTATTGTATTTTATCCATGCGCTGTGAGTAATACGATAGATACTGCTGTTTTAATTTAACCTTGGCAACCGTCCATGGCTGCCTGGCACACTTTATAGCGCACTATCTCTATGTTCAGTGAAGGGGGTCATGGGCGGTCGTCACAAAGACCATTGCAAGATTCGTTAAGTTTGTCGCCACTAAACTTTAATTGTTATGTACTGCTACTATGTACACAACTGTAGTTGTGTTGGTGCAATTATGCACTGCAATAGTACACAACTTCGGTTTCGGACCTTGAAGACTATTTACAACTCGCCTACGTAGCAGTTTTATTTCAATAATTTTGCATATAGCTTACACTTAATGTGTAAATTGTCGAAAAAAATCAATGGTTTCGATGGTTTGACCGGTTGAACCATCAAAAATTTAAACTTTAAGTTGCCACGGTTCAACTTACTGTCCGATTATGAAAACTATGGTATATACTACACTAATCATGTTTTTGTTGTCATACAAACAATTGTTATTTTTGATACATTGATGGTAGTAGTCTTCTATAATTTTTGTACTACAAAGAAATGACTCTTTTACAACTAGTTATTTACAACTAGCGCAATATGACAGTTGCAATAAATGGTCTTTAACAACTGGTATTTTCTGATAGTTGGTTTCTAACAACTGCGTTTTCTGCTAGCTGCAATAAACATATTTTTAACAACTGCGTTTTCCTACCAGTTACAATAGACATATTTTTAACAATTGTGTTTTCCTGCCAGTTGCAAAAAACATAATTTTAACAATTGTGTTTTCATGTTGGTTACAATAAACATATTTTTAATTATATAATAATTAAGACTAATATTTAATAATTATAATTAATAATAAAATTTAATTATTATGAAGTGATATTTAGTATTTAATAATTAATTTAAATAAGTATTAATTAATAACGACTTTAAAAAATTAATTATTAATAAAGATAAAAAATTATGACAAATGTTAATAATTATAAATGGTAGTTTAGAATTAATAATTTGCAAACGACAACTTAGATAGGTAAGTATTTATAATTCATAACCTATGATTATTAATAAATAATTCATAATGACTAAATATTATCTATAATCAATAATTATTTTTTATACTTAATGATTTATTATAATTAATTGTTAATAATTAGTAAATTATAGTTAATATTTATTAATTACATTCAATAATTAATAAATATAATTAATAGTTAATATTAAATTATTAACAATTACATTTTATAATAATTACAATTAGTATTTAATATTAAATAACTACTACTAATACTTGTGCTTAATTTAATAATTAGTAGTTATTATTCAATAACTAATAATTAAGAGTAATATTTAATGTTTAACAACCAATAAATAATAAGTAATATTTAATAAATAAGAATTAATATTTATTATTTAATAATTATATTAGATATTCAATATTTGATAATTAGATTTGTAATTTTCTAAACTAAATTCATATACAAATTTGAAATTTTTATAAAATTCAAAAATAAAAAAATAAAATTTTAGTTAAATTAAAATTTTAGAAAATTTGATATTTAACATTTCAAATAATTGAAAATTTTAAAATTTTGTAAATAAACTTAAAAATATTCATAAATTTTAAAAACAAAATTTTGAAATTTTCATAAAATTAAAAATAAAAAGAGTAAAATTTTATAAGATATTCAAAATTTCAGAAAATTTCAAAATGTTTAAATAATTCAAAATTTAAAAATTATAAATAATACGTTGAAAAATTATTAATTTCAAATGCATTACGGGTTTGATATATACAAGTTTTTTCTTCGTTCTAAACGACGAAATTTTGGCTATGTTTCCCAAATTTTTCCCCTGATCTGAATTTTTGGCTCCTCGCCAGATTTGTGCCTTTCCTATTGTTTTGTATTAACTTCTCAATTAATCTATCCTTCACACAAAAACCTCTAACTCATCAAAACCGCCTCCAGATCAAAATTAAAACCCTTCCATCGTCGATCCATCATCTAAACTAGCCACAACACTTCAAAACCATCGCATCTCTTCCACCACCCACCGCCGCGACCTCGGTTCAGGCGATCGGGTTAGTGATTGATGTGCGTAGATCGCGGTGGTTTGTGGAGGTGGAGAGAATAAGATTATATGGAGAGAATTTTCCACGAAAAAATTACAATCTACGACCAATGATTTCAATCATAACAACAAACCAGAGGAATGAGCATTTGGTTAAGTTGATTAGGGAAGCTTTCGAATGGATCCCAAGTTTATTATCATTTTTATATTTTGTTTTTTTAAAGTAGTATTTTGACCTTTGATGTAACGACCCAGAATTTTAGATATTTGAAATTGGAATATTTAATTTATTTTAAATATTCAGGTGTTGATTTTTAACTTGAATTTCAAATATAACTAATCATTGGGTAATTAAATTATTGAATTTAATAATTTGAAATTGGGTAAAATATTGAATCTGGAGTTTCGAGCTTGTTAAAAATATTTTAAAGGCTTATAAAATTTATATTGATAATGCTGAAGACAATGCAACCTTTAAAATTGAATTTGAAAGTGGACTGTTCAGTTTTAAAGAATATATCGTTTAAATTGACATTAAAAAAAATAGCCTACCGAGGCACAGTCTCGGAATTCGATGAAACCAGTTTCATTGGATCCGTAATAATGTATTATTATCGGATTTCAAATTTCGAAGCATTTGCAGTTATCGTGTGGCTGTACGAGATATAAACGCATTGAAATTTATATCGAAATTTAATATAAATAATTGTGTCTAAAAAGCTATCTTCTCCTTACGTTCGAATTAGGGCTCGAAACCTTTTCCATCGCGTTCAGAATAGGGGTATACATTATAAACACCTAGCGGCACTCATCGATAGAAGGTCGAGATTTTAAGCTACGTAAATCGAGACGATTTAAATTTAAATTTAAATTTAAATATAATATATTTTGACCGGTCAAATTCATCTCAACATCAACCTGCTTTCATTCACTATCACAGCTTTTCCCTTTTTTTCTATCACTGTAGCTAACCTTCTCTAACATGCCTCCCTCAACTTTATATCACGTCCATCCCCTTCCATCTACATCAGTTCAAACCGAAACCAAAAATCAAAAAGGAGAATAATGGCCGGAAAAAAATATATAATAGAATGTCGATATTTAACTTCGTTCTCCTCCTCACCCTTCAATCTCAAAATCCATGGCATACCCTCAAAATCGCGAAAACACAAATCGTGTTCCTTTCTTCATACGAATTCGAAAAAAAATAATATGATGTATCGATCGAAGAAACACGAGCCCTAAATCTCAATTGCCAATCACCTCAGTTCAATCGTGCGACTCATTTTCTCGGATTTGACTTTATCGGCCACGAGATTATCAACTGGAAACAAGGAGGGTGGCGATCGTAGTCGCGATTCGATTTGGGCACGTGTGTGCTTGAGGGAGGAATTTGAGGTCGAGGTTGATCAAGATAGGGAAGGTCGCATGCGTGCTTGGCAATGCTAGCTCGAGGCGAGGCTAGGGTTTCGATCAAAGGCAGTAAGGTATAACCACTCTATCTTTAATTCAATACATGTATATATGAAAGAAAAATATGTATACAGCGAGATATATAGATGTAGTTTGTTTTTAAATTTATATTCATATACATGTACAGAAAACAAAGAAGAAAAAATATATTTGCAGTATACTTTTTGAAAATGTATATATATGTATATGTAAACAAATTTACAGTAAAGCATAAAAACATTTTTGTTTCTAAGATATGTACATATAAGTTAGAAAGGAATTTAATATATACATATAATGCACTCACATATTTTAATACACATACCTATTTTAAAATAAATATATATACAGAAATAAACAGAAAATTATATAAGATTTTGGAAAAAAAATGTAAGGGTTTATATAGAAAATTAGATTTTTAAGACTTACATAGATTATTTTTATATGTAGTTTGAAAATAAAAATAAAATATACATATACACATTTATCGCGTCAGAGGCGATAGTATGGAGGCAGAACCTAGTGTCGAAAGAGACAAAACAGTGAAAAACCTATTTATTTGTACTTTTAAACTATTTCTTTTATACCTAACCTGCCTTGTTTGTCTAAATTTGATTAGTTGCCATATTACTTTTTCAAAAGTGTTGCCATTTTCTAGAATTAACATACTCAAATTATTTACAAAACGCCCCGTCTCCATTTTAAAATATATAAAAATTTAAGTCCCAACCTTAAATAATTTATATACCTATCAAAACTCTTAGGAAAAATCTGGAAAAATTCTAGAAAATCTCTTTTAATATGTTTTCTAACATATAAAAATTTCAAACCCAAACCATATATTATTTACCCGTAAATAATTATAACCCAAATTATCATTTTCTTTACTAGAAAATTCATATAAAATCCACATTAATTCCAAAAATTCTAAAAATTGAAACCCATCTTAAAAATATTATTTCTGTTCTTCATAAAAATTCGCAAGGCATAAAGATGTTATTTAATAGGGTTTTTACCTTAAAACATATCATAAATCAATATGAACATGTATAAATCATCAACAAGTATATATATAAATATTCCATCATTCAAAACATGGAAAAACATTGCAAATCAATTCGAAATCATCTTAAAATTGAAAAAAATTAAAAAGAGATGTAAACATTATTCACCTTAGCCTTTGTGATTAAAGAGATTGAGATATGAATAGATTTGATTTGCTTAAGCTTCTTCCTAGCTTATCTTCTTTCTTTTTTCCCTTTTCCTTATTAATGGTTGCCAGCCTTAGCTTTATTAAAAAATTTGAGAATGAGAAATGAACGTGTATGAAGTGTACACCGCCATAGTTTAAGGGATATAGGAATGACATTCCCATTTTACCCCTTCCTCTTATTCATTTTTAATCTTCTTTTAATTCTTTAATTAAACGGCACGACTACCCCTTTAATAAAATCAAATCTCAATCCCCTAATCAACACATTATTTTATTTTATTTATCTAATTAATTATCCTAAATAATGTTATCAAAAATATGGGGTTCTACAGAGACCGTCGTCGTTGACCATCTCAACTAGCAAGAAGATTGATTGGTTACGGAAGCTTTGGGATCGACTATCGGCATATTGAAGTATGAAGTTTGTCGTTTAAGTTCATTTGAAAGTTTTTAGTCCATATTGAAAATTCTAGGAATTTGATTGCACAATATCAAGTTCAATAGTGGATATGCGTGTTATATTGTTCATCGTCATCATATGTCCAAGTTCATCAAGGCAAATTAATGGTGATTGTTCAAACAAATCAGGTTGGACTAGTTTTCAAGTTCAGGGAGCCAATTCTTGACTTTATGCCGATCCCAGCGAGTATGTCGATCCCTTTCTCAAAGTTCTTATACCGATCCCTCATTTCGACCAGGGAATACCGAACCTATTCCTCTACCATGACTGATCCCTCAGCAAGACATTCCTCTACCGATCCCTCTCCTCAACTAAGGCCAACTGTTCCCTATGGGTAAGCCGACCCATATCCTATGGCGTCACCATAGAGTCTTCACTCCCTAAAAACTATTACCGATCACTCACTTTAATTAGATCAAACCATCCCTATGGATAAGCCAACCATTTCCAAAGCCAAACGACCGATCCTCCAAAAAAACATGCCTTACCGACCCCTCACCTAGTTTTATTAAAGCCAATCTCTCCCTTCCAAATCCAGTACCACCGATCCATGCCTCTGCACTATTTTCATATGTCGACCTCTTCATTCTTCTACTCCTAACCTTTCATCCATCAAAGTCCCTCGTCGAATCCTTATCTCTTCCCTTCCTCTCCTCTTCCTTCTCCAAACTCAATCTACCGAACCCTTATTCAGTAATCATTAACCTCTCCAAGGCCGCTCATCATCATGGCCTCGAAAACCCTCATAACTACCAACTACTTAAAGCCTAAGATCACATCTTTTGATTAAAGATGTATTTCAAAATCTTACCTATATGGATGTTCGAATCAAAGTGGAGACGAGTGTTTAGATATGCGTGAACTTGAAGGGAAGGCGAAGTAAACTTATGGAAGGGATGTAAGGCTAGGAGAATTAAGTGTAAGTGGAAGCAAATTTCTGTTTAGGTTCGTGAGTGAGAGGCAAGGGTTTGAAGCTTTAAGCAAAAGATAGAAAAATGAAACAAGTGAAGGGAAAAGAAGTGCGCTACTTTATATACGTGGGCTAAGTGTTCGGCCCAAAATATTGAGCGCAAATTGAGGAGAAAGGGATCAGCATAGAAGCTTGCTGATTCCTATTAGCATGGCTGGAAAAAGGGATTCGCATAATGCATGCCGACCCCTATACATTATTTTTAAAAAAAGAAAAAAAAGAAGGAAGAAAAGGGAAAAAACATAGTTATAAGGATTTGGCTTTAAACATGTACATACAAAATACTATAGAAATTTGCAATGTCCCGTAAGTGTTTGAACATGTCCAGGAGCCGACAACAAAAACGTTTATATGAATGTGCACGTGAGTGACTTAAAACTTCAACCTTTTGAAATCAATAGAAATTGAAATCAAACCTAAAGCCTTCAAGTTCAGGGCTGGACTAGATAACAAAAGCTTGTAAGTCTCACATAGCTGGACTAATATATATTGATGGAATATAGCACTGGATTTATATTATTGGAAATCAACTAAGTGACATAGCAATCAATGAAAAATTCAACGCCTTGGGAAAATGATTCGACAAAGGGATAGCAATCACTTGGGAAGCTAGATGGACCTCCTACTGACAATTCAGACTTATTTCGATTCAAAGCACGTCATGTTACTCAAAAGACGTATTTTGGGGACAATTGTTACCCGGCTTTCTAACCCGACTATATTAAACTGGCTGCACGAGTCAGGCCCGATTACCATCAAGGCTGATGATTCTAGATTGATGATTGTGGGACCCGAAAGTCAAGTACATATGGATATATGAAACCAGAATTGAACAAACTTAGTAGACAAACAATGTAAAATGTTTAAGTAATGGAATATAGATCAGTCAAAAGGAAGGGATCGGTACGGTTTGACTATTTGGTAGGGGTTCGGCATACTCCAGTTAACAAAGGAGGGATCGACATGAGTTAATGATAAGGGGTCGGCATGGTCAAATAAACAAGGGCTCGGCATGATTAAGCAAACATGGGTCGGCATGGTTGAGTAATTAAGGGATCGACATAGTTGGCTATATGGATCGGCATACTTCGATTAGCAAGGAAGGGTTTGGCATGGTTTATTGACTTGGATTGGCATACTTCAATCCGCAGAGTAGGACTCAGTATAGTGTATTGAGAAGGGTTCGGCATGTCTTGCTAAGAAGTATGGATCGGCAGGCTCTGTTGAAGAGGGATTGGCATTCAACCGATTGCAAGTGCCTTCGTGCATTCAACAATAATTATATCAAGATTTGTCAGTCTAAAGAATACGGAAATTGGAGTGCAAGACATTTGGACCCTAGGGAGCATACCGTAGGGATCATGCATCAAACAAACGAAGATAAAGGGATCGATATATAACCAATTAAAGGGATCGGCAGGAAATAGTACATAAACAATCCTGAATCAAAGATCATGAAATAACCTGAGCTCCTTTGGTCCAAACAACATAAGATTTGAAGGGCTAGCATATTAAAGCATGCAGAAGCCACCATAGGGATCGCTGCCCAAAAATCAAATAATAAAGGGATCGGTATCGATCCCTCTTCATGGGTATTTGGGCCTAAAGACCCCTCTAGTGGGCCCATATGGGTTAGAAGGTCCTATAGTCGAAGTTTCAGAGAGATTGGTGGTTATTTTCACCTATAAATACTGGCCTAAGGGGTCATTCTAAGGATCTTTACGCTGTTGGTTACCTTATTCTTTATTGTAATCAAGTTTTTCATATTCCTTGCTGTTGTAATCAGATTATTAATTCATCAATAAAGATAATCTTTCAAGTGGATGTAGGCATACAACACCGATCCACTATAAATCTCTGTGTTTCTGATTATTACTTTTATTTGGCTACTAGTTTATTCTATTCCTTGGTTTTAATTTTACCTTCTTCACTTACTTCTCTACATAAATCTACTCTTGAGTGTTTGTGACCAATTTGGTTGCAAACAATTATCCATTTTAAGTACTTATATTTTTGTTATATATAGGTCACATGTTGTGAACGATATATTGTTAATTACTGATTGTTGTTATATATATTTATTTATCTGAATAATCTATTTTATATTACTTTTTTGGTCATTCTTTTCTTTTATATTGAATTAGGTTATATGAATGATTCACCGTTGATGTTGGTTTGTTTAGTGATTTGATATGATATGGTGATAACATCCTTCTATGTTTTTTTGTGATGATTTCAATTCTGTATAACGAGGATTATGAATAAACGGAGTTATAATATCGTCAGGTATAGGACTTTCGGTAATATTTCTTCGGTTATTCTTTAGATTCATTATATAGAATATTATGGAGATTGAGCGTAGTTTATATGTATTGAATAAAAGTTTGAGTATCGCGCTGTGGTATGGAATGCCATTGTAATATTTATTCGATTATTAATTGTAAATAGATGACACCCACATGACGGAGATTTGTGTAGACTCGCTATGGTGAGTCAAGTATACTACCATGTGTCGACAATCACATATAGAGCCATGTGTTGGCGATATTGTCAAGCTGTGTGGCAGCAATATGTAGTGCCATGCATTGGCAATAGTACCATGACGTATGGTAGCAATATACAGAGCCAAGTGTTGGCATTTATGAGTGGATATGTGTTAGTTATCGAGTGTAGATACTATGTGTATATCCATCTTGCCCATCTTCCTTTTTGTTTCGAAAGTGAACCAAATTAGCCAGTATCCGTCTTGATGGCTTTATCACAATGCTCGCACCCCGGATCTGTGATACCCTTTTTTATTGTGTGCCTTTGCTGTGTGCATTTGCCCCTTTGTCACATAGGCCAGTAGTCAGTTACCTATAAGGGCAATGTGTCGGGTCGTGATTGGTGCATAGAGTGGACTTGCCACATGTTTATGACATGTAGTGGATATTATCACGATACTGAGGAAGCTGTAACAGATGGTTGTAGGATCAGTCGCAGATGGACACATGTGAGGCTCTTGGAGCAGGCAAACGTGCTATTAGTTTCCCATTTGGTTCCGGTATGTGTGGTAAATATACATATACTATTCATATTCATACCTAAGACTATGTCCAAGATATAGTAAATCCTCGTATCTTATATTTATGTGATTAATGGGTAGATGGCCAATCCATTCTAGGCAGACGACCTACTTATTATTGATTTTACTTGGGCATTGCCATGTGTTAGCACAAACCTTTTTATTGATTTTTGGATTCTGATGATGATTTCTAGATGTGGATGATTCACCCATTTGTTATTGATTCTATGATTTATGATTTGATGTGCTTCTATATGGGTGATGACATCTTTGTGTTTGTCTTTGTGAGATGTAATATTTTGCAGATTATCTATGTTATTATTATACAACACACATGCATTTCCATATAATTATATTTGCATACATTGACACTGTAATGGTCATTTAAGCTACTATGATAGTATTATCTTATTGTTATTTTTTCTGGTATATATTGTCACCTATATTGATAGATTCATAATGTAGACATTGTCAGACCCATGTGTTATTTACGCAATACTCGGGTAAGCCGAGACATTTCAGGTACAGAGACAGTGACATCAGCTTGTGTTTTGGACATAGAGGAGACTAGTATTCATTATAGTTGTTTAATATTATGTATTATGTTGCCTCTTGTATTTCCACGTATTTGATGTATATTGAACATACCTTGCGTATGTATATGTATATAAAAATATATTATTGTTGCGGTTGACTCTATGATCTTTGATATTGTTGTATATTGTGATTTGTTCTATCTTGGAGGCACCCATGTATAGCTTTGTGTTGATACTGTATATGTATAAGTGAGTTATTTGTTCAATGTTTTAATACGTACCAGTGTTAGCCTAAGGGAATATACAGGCATGTACCCCATATCGCCTCATTCTCCGTATTATCCGACAGTATTACACTATAATACTCTTGGATAGTGTGGGTATAGTGGTGAGGGTTTACAAGATTGCTCCCTAAAACAAGCTTTAAAGCTATCGAAGATTAGATGGATAGTTATGCTTTTGTGTTGTCTTTGCAATAGTTTGTCTAAAGTAGATAACAATGTAAACTTAGCCAATTTCAAGATCTACTACCCAATTATTATAAACAATCACTAATTTGGGATTCACATTGAAAGCAGGTTTTTGTTTCAGTGGTACTTGTATAGATGACCACAAAGACATAATATTTTTAGGTTGGTGCTATTTTGATTGCTTTCAACTAGTCAACGTAATTTGGTCTAGTGAGTTTTTCATTTTCTAAAATAACCATGATGTGGACATTTTCGACAAATTTAATTTAAGTAGATCAGGAAATTTTATACATAACAAATGTTCTTACATTATCAGTAAGGTTAAATACATTTACTTCATCTTACTAATAAGCTCACCACTGGAATTTTATATTTCTCAAAACCTGAAGAGAAATATAAAAGGCTTTCGACTTCTCTAGTGAGTGTTAGGACTCAAATGCTTTGGGATTCTGACCTTGAGGAAAACTCAAAAAAAATCATAGGCCCACATTCGATGGACAACACCTTATCAGTTGTATCATATACAACTCATAATAAGTGGTCTTTGTCTAATCTTATTATGACCATGAAGAAAGCTCAACATATCAAGAGAAATTATAAACCTATACATACCGTTCCGTGATGAGCTAAATAAATGCACATACCTCGAGGAAAGCTCAACAAGTATGTGCTTGTATCTTTCCTCGTCTAGTCGACATATTATCAGTACTACACATAACATCTCTAGCTTGAGGGAAGCTCGATAACTAAATAGTATGTAAATAATTTATTGATATATAAATAGTAGAGGACAACTAATATATATTAGAGATTCATAATCTTTAATATACTTATTTAGGTGATATTGTTTTAGGGAATAATGCATTTTTTATAAAATATCTTCATGATTCAAGTGTCAAAGGCATCTAAAATCATGATGTACATACATACATATGTATTTATTCATTAAACCTAATTTTAATCTCTTACATTTCCACTTTATTTGATTAAATAATATTTAATTCAATTTTAATTTTAATAATTAAATCATATTTAATTGATTAATTATTTAGTTAACACTTTAATTAGTTTAATTTAAAATTTAACCATTTAATTTTAATTTGTTCATCTTTTAAGGTTGAATATAGACTATAACATTTACAGTAATCGTATATGTGTGTATGTATCATTATACATGTATATTATTTATTAAGTAACCTTTAATTAATGATTATAATAATATTTTAATTAAAATTATATTTTATCTAAAACTACATTAATCAAATTCAAAATGTTATCATCATCTGCCTTAAACATTTTAAGATATATACACACATCTTATTATATTATTATATGTCTTTTAACTAATTAATTAAATTTTAATTAATTAATTAATTTTAATTAATTGATTAACTTTTAATTAATTAATTACTTAATCCAGTTAAGTAATTAGTTAAGATGAAAATTTCGAAACTAATTTATTAATTTTCAAAACAACCTTTTGAAAAAAAATTAACATGTTATATTTTAAACTTAACTTTTTAAATTTAAAATATGGATTTAAGTTTTCAAAACATATTTTGAAAAGTCAATCAAAGACCTAAAATCAATCTGTGCCTTTATATTGGGGTTAACCTTTGGCTTAAACGCTCCTTCTATCCGAGCCAGTAGCCAAGTAGGCAGAGTACTTGATTATCTAAACACAACCTTAGACGCTACCTTTCTAGACATCATATAAATGGGAAGGGTTTAATCAATTAGCCATAACATTGCTAATTTAGACCACATAGGCTTTTGGATATGATACTAACGAAGGAACTGAGTCGGGTTGCAATGGGTTAAATGGGTAAATTTCAATTTTTCTCTAAAAGGTAAGTGGACTAAGGAGAGCACGACCCGTATATTATAAAGAGAACCAAAATATAAAAATATTATAGTCATAACAAAAACCTGCTAGCCAAAAGCTTGAAGGAAAATGGCCCAAAATAGAGAAATTACAAAATAGTGTAAATTAGCCTATTTTAGTTCTGAAAAGCGGATGCAACCTTTTCCTTCTACTCTTTAAGTCCCTCAAGAGCTGGCATTTCAACAATTAAAGGATGTCCCTTACCGTTTTACTGGTAGCTCTAAAGATGCGGTTTTTCCTCTCAGATCAAACTGCTGCCACAAATCTCTTAAGAATTGAAAGGAAAGAAAGAACTCTATCTAATTTCCATCTAGTGTGTAAGTGACTATTGTGCTACTCAATGAAGCTATCTCTCGATGGAATGTGGAAGTCTCCCACCGTAAGTGTATTGATCCATATACTTCTGTGAACTCGCAAGAGAAAAATAGGTGAGTGTTGCTTTTAGTTTATTTATTACAGAGCATGCATACATCGTTATTTATAACATTCAGCCCGTGCAATCTGTCTTTCATTAGCAGAGCATTGGACATAACTTTCCAGAGAAGGAGATTGTTTCTAAAAGGACCGTTTGAATTCAAAATCCTCTTAGACCAAGGAATGATCTGTTGAGTATCTATAAGAGTCTTGTAAACATCAGAAATTGCAAAATCGGAACATCTTGAGGACCAGAGCATAGTAATGCTTGTAGAGGAGAAGGTTTGTAATGCAATAGAGTTCTAAATCTGTCTTACTTATGTCGAACTAGAGTACGGAAGTTCAGCATGCCCTTCAAAAATGTAGTTATCAACAAGGGCATTGCTTGGAATACCAAATAGCGCTTGAAGGTTAGGGATTATGATATTCCTTAGGATAACGCCAGGCGCAGCTCACAGATTATACCAAAAACTCATCTGGGTTAGAATAATGGGGTTACATTGAATCAAAGGAAGAAATGTTGTCAGAAGATGCAGTAGCTTCCTCCAGTTTAAAGTAGCATTAGAGGTGATATTTAAAGTCCTAAAATTCCTGCCTCTTATAAAAGCCCACTGGTTAGTGCTATCAGATATTATAAGATTAAAATGTTTTGCCATGGCTGCTGTATTCCATTTTTTGATGCTTAAAATACCTAAGCTACCATTAACTTTAGGAAGCTGGATTTTGTTAAAAGCGATAAGAATTAGTTTGTAAGAAAATGGATCCACATGCCAAAGAAAACAGTTTGTAGCTCGATTGATCATTGAAATGAGTTTTGAAGGAAGGAAGTAGTGGCTAGACCAGTAGGAGGACATAGCCACAGCAATAGACTGAATGATAGTAAGTCGTCCAGCCTGAGAGAGCTTGTTATTTGTCATAACGGTGAGTTTAGCTATTATATTTTTGCAAAGAGGAAGGCAATTAGCCATGGTAATTCTACGCGTAAGGAGGGGGAGACCATAATCCTGAGAACTAGTAGGAATTTCAGTAAGGTAGATAGACAAATGATCTCTTGCTTAAGATTATTTGGCCGTCCAGAAATAAGAATTTGCGATTTTATGTTCAGTCCGGTTATAGTTTGAAAGTCTTGAAGAGTTTTGAGAATGCAGGAGATGTTACATGGAGTTAGTTTAGAGAAACAGACTTGGTCATCCGTGAAAAGAAGAGAAACAATTATTGGGCCTTTACATTTTGGATGTAGATCAAGCTGGTTAGTGATAACTTTGTCTATAAGCATACTGTTAAGAACCTCCATAACTATTACAAAGAGGAGCGGAGAGACCGGAGCCCCTTGACGAATACCTTGGGTTCCTTTGAAATAGCTTTAAGAGTGGCATTTTCTTTGGACAGAGAAATATGGATTCGAAATGCACGTATATATCCAAGCAATAAAGGGAAGAGGAAAGTTTATACGGGATATAATGGTGACTATTGTCTTACAAGACACCGTGTCAAAGGCCTATTGGATATCTAGTTTTAACATGCATCTCATAGACTAGCTATTACTTCTATATCAATGCAAAAGTTCTTGCATGAGAAGAACATTGTCTTTGATATAATATTCAGGAATGAAAGCTGTCTGGTTGGGAGAGATAATATCAACCACTACCATTTGAAGACAGTTAGAGAGGATCTTAGTAAAGCATTTATAAGAGATGTTTGTGCAGAAAATTGGTCGGAATTGCGTCACAAGCTCTGGATTGTCTACCTTTGGGATAAGGGTGAGGTTTGTAGCATTCATACCTGGCGGCATTTTGTTGGAGTGGAATAAATAAACAATAGCTTTGCTTAATTCTTCACCAATAGTCTCCCACAAATTATTGTAGAAAAAAGTATTGAATCCATCTGGCCCACCCATACCATTGGATTTAAAGGAAAATAAGGCATTCTCCACTTCTGCTTCAGTTACTTAAGAGATCGAGTTAAGGGCAACATAATTTGAAATTGAAGGAAGCTTCATAGTAAAGAGAGGGGTCAGGTCAGAGGAGTGAGGAGCATAGTGGCCTAAAATGGATTGGAAGTGTTCTACAAATGCATTGTTGAACGTGTCAATCGAAGATCTTTGCTTACCCTTTCGATCAGTTATGGAGTGGACCATTACATCAGCCTTCCTACACTTAAGTTTTGAGTGAAAGTAGGTGGTGTTCCTGTCACCTAGGGTTTCATGGAGTTCTCTCGATTTCTGGTGGTGCTTCTCAGCTTTATTGTGGAGGGCGGAGATAAGTTGTTCTATAAGGAGAAGTTCCTGATTATGCAGTGAGTTATCAAAAGGGTTGGCAGCAATTTGAGCATGGATGGTAGAGAGGGAGTGTCGTATATTAGAGGAAATTCTATCTCCTTTGCCAAAATTCTAGTCATCCTATTGTCTAAGTCTGGTTTTAAGAAGCTTGATTTTAGACTGCAACTTAAAAAGTGGGTTAGCTGAGATATGTGTATTCCAAACCTGCAAAACCAAAACTTTATATTGATCATGATTAGTCCATATATTAAATAATTTAAAGGAGTGAAATTTTCTCATGGCCGTCACATTATCACCCCATTTAATAAGGATAGGTTGTGACTAGAAAGGGTAGGGGTAAGGATGGACAGCGGATTAAAGGCCAAAGAGAGGGAGGTTGTATTATGAAAAGCAGGGTATAATTTACAGTATGTCCTAACACCAGATCTGGATCTATTATTCTAGGTATGAAGAGGACCAAAAGTGGACATGGAAAGAAGGTAGGATTGGGAGATTGCTGATGCACACACCACGGCTGTAGCTGCACAGGAGAATAACTCAAGGCCAAAACGCATCATTCGTGCACCCAGTAGATATTTGGACTGAGTAGCAGCACAAGAAAATGCAAGTTGTTGAAGAACGTGGTGCCTTTTACTTTTACTTTTAATTTCTTTTCTGCAATTTCTGTTATTTGTATTTCTGAATTTACCTGCAAGTTTGTTTAAAAGGGTATGGTCCCCTATTGGACACGTAGGACAAGTTTGTTATGCAATATGCTATATATGGATGTCAGCCAGGTAGTACAAGAAAAGAAAGAAATTTTCATTTTCTCTATTCGTGTTCTCTATATTCATCTTCTTCTTCTTACTGAACCTTCTTCCTCTCACCCCTGCTACTAGCATCATATCATTTTGATGCTTTCACCTTTTGTTCTCCCCTCCCTTCCTCCCAAAATATCCAAAAAATTCCCACCACCATGACTAAGGTCGATGAAGCTCTCCAACAACTCTCACAACACCACGAAACCATCACTTCCATCCGCGAAACCCAAACTACCCAAAGTTCCATGCTAGAGAACCAAAATGCCGAAATTATCGACATCAAAACCACCCTTCAAGACATCAACAAGTCCATCGCCGGCCTTAACCGCCGATTAGACAACCTATCACCTCCTTCTCCAAATAACCAAACATCAACCACATACAACCCACCATTCAATACACGTCAACCACCACTCCTATCATCCCCAACACCCACACGCCCACCCAAATGTTCACTAACCTCGTTTGATGGATCCAAACCACACGATTGGTTATTTCAAGCCGATCGATTCTTTGCCTACTACTCTACACCGGAAGACCAACGAGTGGAACTCGCAAGCTTCCACATGCAGGGCCAAGCACTTTCATGGTTTCAATGGATGCACCGTAACAAACAAATCTCAACTTGGCCAGCATTAACAAGGGCAATCGAGCAACGCTTTGGTCCACCAAACTTCCTCAATCCCCAAGCCACATTATTCAAACTCAAACAAATATCTACCGTTGAAAACTACCAATCCACCTTCGAAACACTGTGCAATCGTATTACCACTTTACCACCCGAATCCATCCTTCACTGCTTCCTTTCCGGCCTGAAAACCCACATCCAAAATGACCTTTACCTCCTCAAACCAACAACTATAGCCGATGCCATTGAAGGAGCAAAACTCGTGGAACGAAAGTACAATGACCAGACAAAATCACCATACGCCAAATACCCACCCCCACAATTCCAGAAACCACAAAATATACCCCAGACCTCTCAAGCAAATCATCAAATACCTCATCTGCAACCAACTAAACCAAATATCCCAATAAAAAAACTATTCCAATCAGGGATGAACGTACGTAAACAATAGGGGTTGTGTTTCAACTGTGATGAGAAATATAGTTTTGGCCACCGTTGCAAGCCCACCCATATTTTAATGATTCTACCAGAAATTAATTCCGATGATTTCCCTTCCGACAACAACCCAGAACCAATACCCATCCCCGACGACCACCCACACCAAATCGAACCCCAACAAACCACCCAAGAAATATCATTCCACGCACTTACCGGCTCCAACCACCCACAAGCAATTCGCCTACCGGCAACCATAAACGGAAACACCATTTCGATCCTCGTTGATACCGGATCCACCCACAATTACCTTCACCCAAAGGCAGCAAAATTTCTAGGCCTCAAATCTGACTCTTCCGACTCCTTTGTTGTTACCGTGGGGAATGGCGAGAAGCTGCATAGCTTGGGCAGCTGTCATGGCATCGACGTCGCCATCCAGGGGCATAAGTTCATCATCGACTTTCACTTATTGGAGATTTCTGGATCTGACGCTGTTTGCGGCATACAGTGGTTGGAAACGTTGGGACCGATAACTGTTGATTATAAGAAGCTAACTATGGCTTTCATTTGTGATAATCAGCCCATTACTCTAACAGGGCTGGGCCGAAATATACAGGCCGCACCAATCTCCATTCACCAACTCAAAAGGTTAGACCAAACCTCCGCTATATCCACTTTTCTTTATTTAGAACTGCAGCCCACAACACAAACACCGATACCGAACCATATGACCAACAATGACCCACTCCTACACAAACTTCTATCCTCATACTCGCACATATTTTCCAATCCCACCGAACTTCCACCTACCCGTTCCCTAAATCACCACATCAACCTCACTCCTAATTCACAACCCGTAAACATCAAACCATACCGTTACCCGTATTATCAAAAAAATGAGATCGAACGACAGGTTCAAGAAATGCTTAACTCCAAGCTTATTCAACCGTCAACTAGCCCATTTTCTTCACCTGTCCTATTAGTCAAAAAAAAAGATGGATCATGGCGATTTTGCGTGGATTATAGAGCCCTAAATGCAATCACTATAAAAGACCGTTTTCCCATTCCAACGGTCGACGAACTATTAGATGAGCTTTATGGTGCAGTGTTTTTCTCCAAGCTTGATCTTCGAAGCGGTTATTTTCAAATCCGCGTACACCCACCAGATATCCCAAAAACGGCATTTCGTACACATGAAGGACATTATGAATTTGTCGTAATGCCATTTGGGTTAACCAACGCCCCATCTACATTTCAAGCCACGATGAATACCATTTTTAAACCATATCTCCGAAAATTTATTCTCGTTTTTTTTGACGACATCCTCATTTATAGCCCAACATGAACCTCACACCTAGATCATCTCCACACCACTCTCGACATTTTAGACCACCACAAACTTTATGCCAACATCAACAAATGTAACTTCGGCCTTACCGAGCTCAATTATTTGGGCCACATTATTTCAGCCAAAGGCGTTCAAGTGGACCCTTCAAAAATCAGCGCCATGATCAGCTGGCCAGTTCCAAATTCAGCAACAGCAGTTCGTGGATTTTTGGGGCTGACCGGATATTATCGCCGTTTTATACATCAATATGCATCCATCGCTGCACCATTAACGGACCTACTAAAAACCGATAAATTCAAATGGACCACAACAGCCCAACAGGCCTTCGAAGCACTTAAATGGGCAGTCTCACACACACCAACTTTATCTCTCCCAAATTTTCATCAACCATTCGTGGTCACTACTGATGCTTCAGCTATGGCGGTAGGTGCCGTTCTCTCCCAGTCCAAACATCCCATCGCTTTTTTTAGTCTCAAATTACCCCCTCACCTTCAAAAAGCATCGGCCTACTCTCGCGAGATGTTCGCAATCACCTCAGCAGTGAAGAAGTGGCGTCACTATTTACTAGGGCATGCTTTTCAGATCTTCACCGACCATAAGAGCCTGCGCGAATTAACCACTCAGTCAATCCAGACCCCCGAGCAACAGAAATGGCTGACAAAACTGCTCGGGTTTGACTTCACAATCCATTATCACCCAGGGAAGCAAAATGAGGTGGCTGACGCACTGTCCCGATTCACCGAGGAGGCAACTATGGCTGCTATCTCCGGCCCAACTTTTCCCCTTCTAGCCGACATCCGCACCGCCTTGCATAGTGACCAGAAAGCCCAATCGCTGATTGCTCAATGGAAGGCAGGTATATGTCCTAACCCTAAAATTCAATTTCGCAACGAATTATTATTTTGGGGATCCCGAATTTATGTTCCTGCTAATCACGAATTACAAACCAAAATCATTGCCGAGTTGCACAATTCAAAAACGGGCGGCCATTCGGGAATTAAAGCCACCATTGCTCGAGTTGCCAGTAATTTCTTTTGGCCAAAGTTACCACTGTCAGTTCAAAATTTTGTGAAAGAATGCCCGACATGCCTTCAAACCAAACCCGACAATACCCCATACAAAGGCCTTCTCCATCCACTACCAATTCCTGACCAAATATGGGAAGATATCGCTATGGATTTTATCACAAACCTCCCACCATCCGTTGGAAAAACTGGAATTTGGGTAATCGTCGATCGCCTCTCCAAATACGCCCACTTTTGTGCCCTCCCCACATCCGTTTCAGCCACACAGCTTGCTGCACATTTTATTCAGGAATATGTAAGATTGCACGGCTTCCCACGATCCATTGTTTCCGACCGAGACCGCATATTCACCAGCCACTTTTGGAAAGAATTATTTCGCCTCCATGGAACAAAACTGCAAATGAGTAGTGCTTACCACCCACAAATCGATGGGCAATCCGAAGTAGTAAATCGCTGCCTTGAGACTTATCTACGTGCACTCGTCGGTGACATCCCAACCAAGTGGACCAAATGCTTACCATGGGCCGAATGGTGGTACAACACCAACAAACACACGTCTCTCAACCTATCTCCTTTCCAAGTTGTTTATGGCCGTCCACCACCCATCATTTCAAATTACATAATGAAGAGCACACAAATCCCGGACCTCGAAGCCTGGGCTGTTTCTCGCGATAAACTGCTGCATACTATCAAATCGAACCTGCAAAGAGCTCAATCTCGAATGAAGAGTATTGCTGACCAGCACCGTAGCGACAAAGAATTCAGTGTCGACTCTTGGGTATTCGTTAAACTCCAACCACATCGCCAAACTTCACTCCGCAATAATCATCATAAACTGTCCAAGAAATACTATGGGCCCTTCAAAATCACCGAGCGCATAGGACCGGTTGCTTACAAGCTGCTCCTGCCTCCCGACTCCCGTATACACCCAGTTTTCCACGTCTCCCTCCTCAAATTATGCCCCAACCCTACCACAGCACCAACACTACCCCCATTACCCTATAACCATGACCTTGAGGACAAGGTCGATTTCGAAGAGGTGGGCAATGATGCACACACCACGGCTGTAGCTGCACAGGAGAATAACTCAAGGCCAAAACGCATCATTCGTGCACCCAGTAGATATTTGGACTGAGTAGCAGCACAAGAAAATGCAAGTTGTTGAAGAACGTGGTGCCTTTTACTTTTACTTTTAATTTCTTTTCTGCAATTTCTGTTATTTGTATTTCTGAATTTACCTGCAAGTTTGTTTAAAAGGGTATGGTCCCCGATTGGACACGTAGGACAAGTTTGTTATGAAATATGCTATATATGGATGTAAGCCAGGTAGTACAAGAAAAGAAAGAAATTTTCATTTTCTCTATTCCTGTTCTCTATATTCATCTTCTTCTTCTTACTGAACCTTCTTCCTCTCACCCCTGCTACTAGCATCATATCAATTGCTTCGATAAGCGGAGTTATTACTTTAAGAGAACGTGGTTTTAAGCCAATCTTATGACTATAGTGTGACATATAGTTAATTGTTGAACTTGACCAATAGAAAATTCTAGTCCAAAATTGAAGTCACTAACAGAGGTTGCCTTTTTTCATGCAACATTTGGATGCTTTGGCAGTTAAGGAAGGGGCCTTAGAGGAATGGCGGAGGAGTTGGTTATAATAGGGTTGTGAGGAGGAGGGAGAATGAGATGAGGAGGAGGTCAGACAGGTGAATATGGTTGAGTGGAAGCAAGGTTAGGAGTTACATTTGCAGCTGAAGGGGGATGCGGTTGGGAGAGCTGGTAACAAGTTCATGAGGATCATTATCAGTGAAATTTTCATGCATATCAGAAAGGAGGGAGAATGGATTAGGAGTTGAAGGGACAGGTGTTGTAGAAGTTGAAGTAGGCTCAATGATTTGAATATCCTGGAAATTTGCAGGGTTACTTGAATGGTCGCTTGGTTCTGAAGAGTTAGGAATGATGTTATCGTGGCTGGGAATTGCAAGAGCATCAGAATTTCCTGAAGTGAGGTCAAAAGTAGCAGTTTTGGAAATAGAAAGTTGATTCGAGTGTAAGGATGCATAGAAACTAGGCTCATAAATTGGTTGCATGGAAGGCGATTGGGAAGGATACAAATGAGGGGAGTTAGTTAGATTGATATTAGAGAAAACATGATGCATGGGATTGTCATTAGGTATGGATTTATTAAAAAGTGGGATGAGGCCCAGCAGTGATGTGGCAAAGGAGATAATCGGATTAATAAAATTTGATGAGGAGACATCTCTATTGTTTATTGAAGGGTCGCTAGTATCGACTGTTGACTTAACATTGATAACATTGTTTATAGGAGCCTTTTCATTAGGAATTGATTTTTTAACTCATCTTTTTTTCCAGCTTCTCGAAATTGTAAATTATTATTAGTAGGAATATCAGTAGTGGTTGACTCCTTTTGGTAGATAGGTTTGCTTGTTGTTCCAGCCTGGATAATTACTGTCTCCATAGCATTGCCACTTGAGCTTGATAGAAGACTATTCTTTTCCCAAGAGAGTATTTCATGACCAAAAATCTTACATTTAGTGTAGATTTTTGGTCTCCGGTCATAACTCAACTATCACATTCGGACGGTTATAACCTAATCTGGACATTTCAATATAATCAGGGAGTTCATTGTCTGGAGTAATTTCGATAAGGGCCTTCACATATTCAAAACATTAAGCTTTTCTGTATTCTCATCAAAACAAATTAATCTTCTGGTATAACAAGCAATCCAATTAATGCCCAATATGGACTAAGTGATGAGGGGAATTCTATGAAAGTGTATCCAGATGGGCACCGCTCTTATTTATTCCTGTGCACACCTAAATGATGGGTTCCATGTAGTAATGATGAACATTTTTCCTTTAATGGAAATTGGATCAGCTTGCAATATATGCTATTTGTCCTGAACATTTGAGAATGAAGAGAAATAATTATGTTTGTTAGATTTGATATCTACCTCTCCTTCCAGTTTCCAAATCTTCCTAACATGGGTGAAGACGGTATAATATAAAAGCCTATCCCCTAAAAATAATCCAATCAAGTGTTCCTTCCAATATGCAATGCCTTTTGCTTGGACTTTATTAGGAAGGGACTTCGGAAGACCATCACGAGCTATGTCAAAGTGGCGTGGTTTGAAGCAGCCTGCATTTCTAGGTCTAGCTTTAAACAAAGAGGACCAAGGGATAGAAGGATTAGTCTTAATAGAGAGGTTACCTGAAAGTGCAGTCAGGTTGGAGTTTAGGAGATGGTCCGGAGGCTCCAGTAGGATGACAAGTGAAGTGGCAGTACAATTTGGGTTAGTTGAGAAGAGGTTTGGTTTGGATCTAGGTTTACCAGAGGGATGTGGTTAGGGTTTAGTTAGATGGAAGTTTAGATTCAATCTAAATTTGGCTTAATAAATCTTATTTTATTTTATTTGCTTAAAGGGATTTAAATTTAGTTTAATTTAATAATGAGCGTATCAAATACGCTAATATGCATATAGTGAGGTGCAACATATAAACAGTGTACTAGTTAATGTGTACGTTTATATGTGTTGTAATTTATAGCACAATGGACACATTTGTCTGTATGTACACAATTGTCCCTTTATATATGTCTTTGTTGTTCATATTTTTTAATTTGAAATCATAATTATAACAATTATATATACATATTATATTAAAGTAATTTTGACTATATTATATGTTTTGAAATCTAAAATAACAATTTGAAATCTAGTATTAACTTACGAAGGATATAAAATTAAATTTATGATTTTGCACAAAAGTCTCTTTTATAAACTTTGACTGAAATTACATACATACATATATACAAGTATAAATAATTGAAAGCTATTTTTTAAATTTAATATAACATACATACATGCACGTAAATTTTTTGTAATAGTGTATGTTTTAAAGTTTAAAGTTAACAAATTGAAATCTCGCTTTAACTAGGGAAGGACTCAAAATAGGTTTATGATTTTGCACAAAATTTCACCTATGAATTTGATTGAAACAACTTTTAAACATATGTAAACAATAACCAAATGAATTTACATTCAAAATCAACAAACATACAAAACATGTATTTAATTTTTAAAAGGTTTCAAGTAATCAACATATAAATTCCTATTTATGTTTGCATGTATGAAAAGCTATAAAATTATATCAATAAATTGAAATTAGTTCCCAATCCAAAATGTTTATTTATTAATTTCTAAAACAAATGTAAAATTAGATTGGATAACTTAGTTGTATATAAATTTGTTATATAATGTTTGGGATCAAAACTATACATGCAAGATGAACATACAATCAAATGAGATGTAACATATATGGGATCAAAACTGCATTAACTTCATGTATTACATAAACAAATAAGATTAGAAAATTACCTTAAAATGTATTTAAAAAATCACACATTGCATGAAGGATAAAAATCCTAGATTTAATTAAATCAGCCTCTCAAGGATCTAGATACAAACACCACCTTGAATATATTTTTTGTTTTATTTGAATTTTTGTTTTTGAGAATTTTATGCCATGGAGGCCATGGAATTTTCGGCGGCAATATGACGAAGAAGGGGAACAAAAACTGATGAATGATTTTGTTTTAAGTTGGTAATAAAGGAGAATAAAGGCTGGAGATCTTTTGCCTTTCTTTAATTACTTCTTTGCCTTTTCAAATCACATTTGAACGCTTTCCTCCCCCCACACCCTCGGCTAGCCAAGACAAAGGCAAAATGGGCCTTCAAAAACTCACCAAAGCCATTTAGTAATTAATCCATTTAAATCAAGTTTAAATATTTTATTGATATCACATATCGATACGCGTATCACATAAATTTTATATACACACATTTCATTAAATAATAACGGTATTCAAACATCAAATTAATATTTCATAAATATTAATTAACTTAATCAATTTATAACAATTATAAATTAATTAAATCGCATGGTATTTTAGAGTATTCATTATTATGGTTGTGCGACTCAAATGTGTAAATTCAACCGGCGATTAATATCGAACAATTCAAATATTAACGTTTATATGTCATTTTAGCTAGTGGAATGACATTTTGGATAAATTCATTACTTACACATCTTTTAGGTGAAATCTAATTTACTATTATAAGTAGTACTCAATAGTAACGATTATTTACATCAATTATCTTCGTCAAAACTATATCACATTAGAACTTATGGAATTTGGTTTTGTTCAAAATTCCAATATTGTACACATTCAACTTGATCAGTCCAAACACAAAATCCTTGGTTCAATAATAACATTTGCTATTAACCTTATTGCTCTACTAGAAATTTTGAATTTGAGTTGACTAAAGTTGACCATGATACTAATCTCATATAACTGAGGAGACGAGATCTCTATTGAATACTTTTTCACTTTCAATGCTTCTACTCAGACCTAAGTATAGTCGTTCGAGAGATGTCATGCCATGATTTAACTATAACAAAAATTAGGTGTCAACGCTGAAGTTCAACGGTATTTCAACTATAGAGAACTATGTAATATCGCAATATAACAAAATCTGTTATCGATGGCAGTAGTTGCATTTAAGTTCAACCGTTCGTATCCAACATGACGATAAATTTTTTTCGTTTAAAACCTAAAGTAAACTTGTCTCAAATATGAAATCAACATAATTCTTGTAAAAACATACTTCATCAGCTTAGAACCTCATCCCATCACCACTTGCGTATCCAGCCAACCTACCGCCTCTAAACATCGCTTCACTTCTCAGCCTTCTGTGCTGTGCTACATCGATAAGCTTTTTATAGATTCATTAATTTAAAAAAAATTAATTTTGAATAAGAATTGAATTCATAATTCGACTTTGATGCTTGTTAGGTTAGATCCATTTTTACTTGCCATGAGATCCGGTTCCACTTTAATTGCTCTAAGGTTGGAATTGAAATTGAGTTCAATTACTTGTTTTAAGATTACTTATGGCAAACTAGCTATAATGAATTGAGACTAATATATTAATTATAAGTTAAATTTATGATAATTTAAATATCAATCTTGTGGTATTTTTAATCTTATAATTATTAAATTACATAATACGCTTGTATATACCAATGTTTTCATGACCTTACCCGACTTCGGACCGACCTCGAATAACTCAGGATCATGGACCACTTCAGTTCAGAACTCAATCAGACCTCGGTCGTGTACGAATCCAGGTCCGACCTTCGAACCAGCGGTCCAACCATCAATTTTACCTGGTTGAACCGTGGTTTTTTAATTCTACCGTTGCTTTTTCATCGTGTAATTCTCTCTCATTCTCATAGTTTATATTACATTAAAGAAAATAAATGAATCTATATTGCAAAAATCATCATCGTCCCAAAATCTAAACAACAAACTTTATCACTTTCTTCTTCACCGTTGCACACACCTCCAAAACCATTGCAAGATTCGTTAAGTTTGTCACCACTAAACTTCAATTGTTGTGTACTGCTACTATGTACACAACTGTAGTTGTGTTGGTGCAATTATGCACTGCAATAGTACACAACTTCGGTTTCGGACCATGAAGACTATTTACAGCTCGCCTACGTAGCAGTTTTATTTTAATAATTTTGCATATAGCTTACACTTAATGTGTAAATTGTCGAGAAAAAAATCAACGGTTTCGACGGTTTGACCGGTTGAACCATCAAAAATTTAAACTTTAAGTTGCCACGGTTCAACTTACTGTCCGATTATGAAAACTATGGTATATACTACACTAATCATGTTTTTGTTGTCATACAGACAATTGTTATTTTTGATACATTGATGGTAGTAGTCTTCTATAATTTTTGCACTACAAAAAAATGACTCTTTTACAACTAGCGCAATATGGCAGTTGCAATAAATGGTCTTTAACAACTGGTATTTCCTGATAGTTGTAATAAATGGTTTCTAACAACTGCGTTTTCTGCTAGCTGCAATAAACATATATATAACAACTGCGTTTCCCTACCAGTTACAATAGACATATTTTTAACAATTGCGTTCTCCTGCCAGTTGCAAAAAAGTAATTTTAACAATTGTATTTTCTTGTCGGTTACAATAAACATATTTTTAATTATATAATAATTAAGACTAATATTTAATAATTATAATCAATAATAAAATTTAATTATTATGAAGTGATATTTAGTATTTAATAATTAATTTAAATAAGTATTAATTAATAACGACTTTAAAAAATTAATTATTAATAACAATAAAAAATTATGAAAAATGTTTAATAATTATAAATGGTAATTTAGAATTAATAATTTGCAAATGACAACTTAGATAGGTAAGTATTTATAATTTATAACCTATGATTATTAATAAATAATTCATAATTACTAAATATTATCTATAATCAATAATTATTTTTTATACTTAATGATTTATTATAATTAATTGTTAATAATTAGTAAATTATAGCTAATATTTATTAATTACATTCAATAATTAATAAATATAATTAATAGTTAATATTAAATTATTAATAATTACATTTTATAATAATTACTATTAGTATTTAATATTAAATAACTGCTACTAATACTTGTGCTTAATTTAATAATTAGTAGTTATTATTTAATAACTAATAATTAAGAGTAATATTTAATATTTAACAACCAATAAATAATAAGTAATATTTAATAAACAAGAATTGATATTTATTATTCAATATTTATTATTTAATAATTATATTAGATATTCAATATTTGATAATTAGATTTGTAATTTTCTAAACTAAATTCATATACAAATTTGAAATTTTTATAAAATTCAAAAATAAAAAAAATAAAATTTTAGTTAACTTAAAATTTTATAAAACTTTCAAAATTTTAGAAAATTTGATATTAAACATTTCAAATAATTGAAATTTTTAAAATTTTGTAAAATAAACTTAAAAATATTCATAAATATTAAAAAAAAAATTGAAATTTTCATAAAATTAAAAAATAAAAAGAGTAGAATTTTATAAGATATTCAAAATTTCAGAAAATTTCAAAATGTTTAAATAATTCAGAATTCAAAAGTTATCAATATTGCGTTGCAAAATTATTAATTTCAAATGCATTACGGGTTTGATATATACAAGTTTTTTCTTCGTTCCAAACAACGAAATTTTGGCTCCGTTTCCCAAATTTTTCCCCCGATCTAAATTTTTGGCTCCTCACCAGATTTGTGCCTTTCCTCTTGTTTTGTATTAACTTCTCAATTGATCTAGCCTTCACATAAAAAGCCCTAATTCATCAAAACCGCCTCCATATCAAAATTAAAACCCTTCCACCGTCGATCCATCATCCAAACTGGCTACCACACTTTAAAACCATCGCATCTCTTCCACCACCCACCGCCGCGACCTCGGTTCAGGCGATCAGGTTGATGATTGATGGTGCGTAGATCGTGGTGGTTTGTGGAGGAGGAGAGAATAAGATTAGATGGAGAGAATTTTCCCCGAAAGAATTACAGTCTATGAGCAATGATTTCGATCATAACAACAAACCAAAGGAATGAGCATTTGGTTAAGTTGATTAGGGAAGCTTTGGAATGGATCCCAAGTTTATTCTCATTTTTATATTTTGTTTTCTTAAAGTAGTCTTTTGACCTTTGAAGGAGTATTTCATTACACGGTTATAAAATATTATTTGAGATATCTTGAATACAGAAAAACCTGAAATTACTCGGGAGGTCTACTTGGATCAAAGCTTTTAGGGGGCATACAAACATATATAAATAATAATCATTCTTTTTTTCCTGATACAAAAGTATAGTTAATTGACGTTGATTTCTATGCTTGTGTAAATATTTTGGAAACAATGTAGTAAGTGGAAGTTGAGCCTAAAAGAATATCCAAAAATACATCTAAAACCAGGAGTGAAATATGTCGGTAGTTCCTTTTTTCATTTATTTCGTATTCAAATTTAGTTTATTTTTTTAAAATACTAGGGAAAAGGTGTAACAGGTACATATTTCCACCATAAAATGGTATCATCACTCGATATTGACCACGACCACTTAGATCATCTCCAACTAAGATAAATTAAGGCTTAATATTATGGTAAACTAGTTCAAGCAACTCCAATAGATAATATTACCCTTAACATTAAGGGTAATATTCAAGGGTCAATTCAGAATGTTGAATTGGTCCCGGGCGCTGATTTAATCAGTGTCCAGAGTAAGGCGCTGATTTAATCAGCGCCTAAAGTTGTAACTGTTGAGACCCAACGTCTCCTCTCTTCCCCCTCCAACGGCTATATTTCTCCTTTTCAAATCCTTAAATACACTACTTTCACTCTTCATTTCCATACAAAACTCTTCACTACTTCCTCCTCTAACCCACATTATCTTCAGATGTCTTCACAGTTTGGAAATTTTATGCATCCTTCCAATTCTCAAAACTACATTTTTGAAGACGATAACGAGCCATAACCAAATATTCCTCCGAGTCAGCATTCAGCCAACCCATGGCGAAGCGACGAGGACTTCGACTTACGCAATATCTACTGTCATTATACCAAAAACTCGATTAGGAGTAATGAACAAAGTGGTGACAAGTTTTGAAAGAAAATAATGACTACCTTTAGCCTTAAGCATTCTGAAATAACACGATCTTTGTCGGCGATCCAAGGTTGATCTGAAAAAATCACTTGTCAAACTCAATTTTATAGATCGCTGATTTATAAAATAAAAAAGGCGAATCCTAGTGGAATGGGAGGCGAAGAGCATTTGGTATGATTTTTGATTTTACTACTTTGTTAGTATTTTAACTTATTATTAATTTATTTCAATTTTGATTATCTGAAAATAATGGTGAATGAGGAATTCATTAAGTTTTTTGCAAGAGAAAATGGTGCTAAATTACCACACTATTACCAATTCTCAAATTGTTATGAGTTGCTGACGTGCACACCGAAGTGGAACTCTGATAATGCTGAGAGCCTCCGAGACATTTAGACAAAGATGATGGGAAAGAACAAAGCATTAAAATCATCATACTCGTCTAGTCCGGGAGATTCATCATGTAGAGAAAACCAATTTGATGGAGAAAACGAGGCGGATGTGCTTAACCTGAGATCCGATGAAGATTATAGACCAAGGCCTCAAAGCAACAAAGAGAAATAATAAAGTTGATGTCGATGTGACCGCTAAAGTGAACACAACTTATGAAATCCATGAAAGAAGACATCATGATAGAAGCAGGCAAGCGCATGTGTAACGACCTGTATTTTTAACTATTTTAATTATTACATTTAATATAATTTTTGAATAAAAATGGTTAAAAATAAAATTTAATGATTTATTAATGTAATTTATTGGATATGAACTTAGATAAAATTTTAAATAACAAAATTCAATATGAGAAAAGATGATAACTTATATTAGAAAGTAAATTAAATAATATTAAATTGTAAGTAATTAATAACAGAAATTGAAATGATCAATGTTAAGTAAATAAAGAATCGAATGAATGTTCATTTAAAAGTAAGAGCATAAACTTTTTTATATGAAATTCTATGTAGTGAATGTGTTTATAATCTATAGCTGGAATTGAATAATAAATGTTGAATTATTTAGATAAAAATAAAAGTAATTGTTTGATAACTAAATTCATTTGAAATTCTAATATTGCAATTCGTCGTAATTGAATTATCCAAGGGCTTTGATTTATGAAGTGTAAACTTTGTATTTAGTGTAAGAACTTTTGTTGTTCTAGATTTGAACGAACATTTATTTTAAAATGAATTTGTTTATGAGGTTAAATGCAAGAGCATTGGTTGTATAAATTTTAAACAAACATTTTAATTTACAAAATAGTTTAAGATAAAAATTGAATTTCAAATATTTAATTGATTTTAAATATTAAAAAGTTAATTTCATAAGTTGAATAATGTATATTTCAAATATATTGATTTATTTGACAATTTAATTGTTTTTTAATATTGGAAATTATTTAAATAGTTGAATCTTGAATTTAATATGAATGAAAATGATTTCAATAGTTGATTTAAATTTTATTTAAACAAGAATGAAAATTGTTAACTTTTAAATTTGAATTTAGAAGTGATTAAATTGATTTTGAAAATAGCTTGTTCTAATTAACGTGTAAAAATAGATTTTGGGCACTGTCTCGGATTTCGATAAAACTAGTTTCATCGGATCCACAATAGTGAATTATTATAGGATTTCAAATTTCGTAACGGTCGGACTTATCGTTTGGTCGTGCGAGCTTGAAACGCATAGAAATAAATTAAAGGAATTTAATTAAAATGATTTGATTTTGAAAAGCTATCTTTTGTATATGATGGAAATGACTCGCGATACATATTCCATTATATTCGGAATAGGGGTATAACATATAGAACGCCAGGTGGCACGCGTCGTTTGGAGTTCAAAATTTTCGCGGATAAATCAGGTCGGAAATTTATATATAAGGCCGTTATATTTTCATTTTCGTCAAAACCCTAACCCATCTTTTTCAGTCGCTTCTTATCGTTTTAATGGCCGAAATTTCACAATCTTCTCTCCTCGTTTTCTCATCGTCCATTCAACGAAATTTCATGACTCCAAAAGGAAAAACGTAGAACTCGACGAGCTTTACGTTGTGTGCGGTTGGATCGAGGCGATGTAACTCGAGATCGCCAGAATTGAAGCTCGAAGGGCACGCGGTTCATGGCCATTTCAGGCGAGATGGAGGCGACAGAGTTGACAATGCTTAGGGCGATGGTGGAGTAGGCCGAAGCGCGCGTCATGGTGGGTCTGGATAGAGGTCCGATGGTCTTCGGGTTGGCGCGCATCGAAGTTGGTCGCGTGGGTTTGGGTTCGTCGTGTTCGTGCCTAGGTTGAAGCAGGCTGTTGAAGAGAGGTTTTGTTTTGTTTTTTTATTATTTTGCTAATTATAATTTAATTATACCGTATGTTTATTAATTCATAGCTTTTTCATGCGAGGTTTGTTTCGAACGAAACAAGTCGCGTTGGAATCGTATCGACGTCGTCTACGATATAAAGCTGGATTGGAATTTATTTGGAGCTACAAAATATTCAGTTCAAATAAGGTGAGTGGTTAAACTCATTCACGAAGAACTAAATTTCCTACTGTTAGTTAAACCAATTAACAAAGTGAAAATTTATATTGATTGCTAGTTGAAAATTTAATTGACTAAAAATTTAATTTATTGAATTTGAATAGACTGAATTTAGATCGACATTTAAATTTGACCGTTAAATTGATAATTAAATTTGTTAGTTAAATTTGACCAAAAAATTGACAATAGGAATTGATAGTGATTTGATAGTTAAATTTGTGATATTTAATCTGATAGTTAAATTGACGTTTAACCTGATATTTAAATTGATGTTGACAATTGAAATTTCATGTCGCTTTTAAACACCTGACATTGATAGTTATTGATTGTTATGATATGAATGAATTGGTTGCTTTGGATGTTGGTTGATATTGCAATGGATGAGGTTTGTGATTGGCTGTTATATATGTTGTTTAGTGATTTTGATATATCCATATTATCACCCTATTATTATCACTATTGATATGATTGATCATGTGTACATTGAATTTGGATATGGACCATCGCACATCCTATTTGATATGTGAATTATTGGATGCATTGTTGATTGCTCTTGCAAAAATGTCATTGTTGTGATTTTTCGCCGTTTGACGAAATAGGATATTTTGATAAATTGAATTTTTAAACTTTGAAAAGTTTTGAAATTTAACCTTTGGAAATTTATATATTATAAAGAAGTAATTTTTTAAATTGGGTTAAATCGAATTTTTGAAAATAAATTTTAAATTCATTTATAAATTTTAAATTTCTAAATTTATTTAATAATATATATATATATATATATCTTAAAAGGGAAAAGGGTTTGTAATATTTTCTATAACTTTATATGGTAAAAGAAAATATTTTGTAAAGAAATTTAGGACTCAAAAATTTAACAAATTGATGATTTTGGTATTTTACACTAAAAATGGAATTGTTGACACTTTGGAAATTTGTAAAGTTATGTGGAACCTTCTGAAACTGAAATCAGCTACTTGAGTAATGAAAATAAAACTTGTATTTGTTTCAGTGATTTAAATAAAATCTGATTTAGACATTGAAGTTTTTTTAAACTGTGAAGTTTATTAGATTGATTTGAAGTTGATAAATTTTCTGAAACCCCTGAATAGAAGTTTTGAAACTGTAAAACTTTTCATGTGAAATTTCGTAGTAAAAGAATAAAGTTATTTACAACTATATTTCACCTGACTTTGATTTGATTTACATGAGGATTTTTAGTCCTGACTCGAGCATTTTGTTTTTCATTACGCTCGGGTCAGACCCAGTTTTTCAGTTATCCAAGACAGTTATTCTAGAGGACAAAGACGAAGATTTGGTATATCATATATACTAGTATTTATTGCTGCACTAATTCATTCTATCTATTAAAATTGTATAACTCTGATAATATTGTATAACCGTGATTTATGTTGTAAATTGAATTGAGTATATATTGTTAAACAGCTTCATGAACTGTTTATGTGGTTATTGTATTTTATCGTTCCGCTGCGAGATTCTGTTGTTATTTCTTCTTTTCTTTTTATTTCTTTAAAATAAACCCATTGATAATCTATCTTTTAAATGGTTTGAGTTGGACATGTGTGGTTTATTGTCGACTTGAACTATTCGAAAAGGTGGGTCGTCACAACATGAGAAGAACGATGTAATGCATAAGTTTGTAGATATTGAGCAAAAAATGGATATTGAACAGGACTGGTAAGAACAAATGATTATGGATAAAGATTTGATGGGAATGGATGAAATTCAAATGCAATATTATATGGAGTGCAAAAGAAAAGTACTTATATCTAAGTTCCCTCAACTGTAGTTTGTTTTAATCTTAGCATTGTAAAAGTTGTATTATCTTCAGTGTACTTTGAGTTTATGACAATCTTTTGTATATGGTTATTAACTAATGTTCAACTATGTTTTCATTCACACAAAGTCTATAACGAAGCTAAATAAGATTTCAAAGGAATTGCATTATAGTCGGTAAGTTAACTAAAATTACGAATATAAGACAAATGCATACACACAACTAATTAGATGTAAAATTGAACTAAAAATGTTCAAAGTAATTCCAAATATGATTTATAAGATATTTTTGTAGCCGGTTGTGAAGTTATGCATCTCAGAATGAAAGTTAATGTTCCATGTGAATGTTGAAAGGTTCTTCGTTTATAAGAATGTCATCTTTGAATATATCTGACACTTGCACTACACTATCATATTCGTAATGATAGTATTCTTCATCCATATCTCTTTCGTCTTCAATAATCATATTATGCATAATAATATATGCAAAAATGATTGTGGAATTTTTTTTCTCGAGACCACAACTGATAAGGATCACTAATCATTGCAAATCTAGACTGAAGAATGCAAAAAGCTCTTTCCACGTATTTCTCTATCCCTCTTGCACCACAGCAAGCTTTACTTACTTTGCTGTTATCAGGTTTGGACACGTTTTCACAATGATGCTCCATTTTAGATAAATTCTATCGCCAAGATAATATCCATGGTCATAAGTGTTTTTCCTAAGAGTAAATGTCATTAGAGTTACTCGACCAAGTGTCGGATCATTGAATAAGTGCGACCTCTCAATAACATTTAAGTCGTTGTTAGATCCAGGTATTCCAAAGAAAGCATGTCATATCAATAAATCATGTGAAGCATTTTCTTCCAAAATAATAGTTGGTCTTCTTTCTTTACTATTGTAAGCTTCATGGTATGCTTTGGGGGCAGTTCTTCCATTCCCAACACATACATTCGAGACTTCCTAGCATGCTAGGCCATCCTCTGCTCTCGTGCATTTCTTTAATCTGTACCATATCATCCTCATTCGGAGATTTAAGGTACTCAGTGCGGAAAATGTCCATCACAGCTTGGCAAAATTTGTCAAGGGTTTCTAATGTGGTACTTTCTGCAATCCGATATGCATCGTCCAATGTATCTGTGGGGGTGGCATAAGCTAACATCCTCATTGCGGTGGTCATTTTTTGTTCACCACTAAGACCCTGTGTTTTTATAGCATTTGTTTTTTGAATAAAATATTTATTGTTGTTTTGAATACCTGCTGAAATTCTAAAAAATAGCACTCTTCTCATTTTGTATCTTCTCCAGAACATATCTGGTCCATAAGTGCAATTTGGATTGAAGTAGTCTTGCGAGAGAATTTTATAAAAGGTAAATTGATTACGGTTCCGACCAATCACCAATGCGCCGTGTTTTCTGGATATGGAACCATATGCTTGATGGAAAATATCAACTATTTCTTGCATCTCCTCGGCTTTCTCTTGTAGGATATCTTCCGCCTTGGAATCACTATCGAATGCCATAACACATTTGAGTAAAGATCAAGTTTTTTGAGAATTCATTGTAGTATTCAATTTTTATGCTACGAGAGAAAGGAAGAAGATTATAATATGATATCTATTAAAGTCTTTATATATTAGTGAAATGATATGTGCATATAAACAAGTAAAGGGTGGCCACAATTATTTCGTAAAATATTGAGTGGACAACATTAATTCAAACTTTGGTCATCTTAAGTATAGCAATTGGCAGACAATAAATTCAAAATGTATCATCTCAACTTTAACAAGTGGCAGAAAACATAAATTGAGAGCGTGGTCATCTCAACTTCAGCAAGTGGTAGACAAAGACTTCAAAGTGTTGTCATATCAACTTTAATAAGTGATAGACATCATTAACTGAGATCATGGTCATCTAAACTATAGAAAATAGTAGACAAAGGCTTCAGGGTGTTGTTATATCAACTTTAACAAGTAGCAGACATGATTAATTGAGAGCGTGGTCATTCGGAATTATTGTCTTTCAGTGAAAGTTTTACACGTTGTGAAGAAACAAACACACTTGTTTTTGTTTCTTCATAAGTTCATGGATGTTTGCCATGTTGTCATTCAGATCACACTTGATTCGACTGACGTAGATTATGAACTGTCTATTTAAGTGAAAAGTTTATACTAAAAGTTTACAACAAATTCAATGGAAAATGAAAGTTAGACTCCATAAGATTATTCAGTACTAATCAAAGCGTACATAAAAACGATACAAGACATATGGAAGAGGAGTTGAATCAAGATTTTTGGGTTACTCTAATTGAAGCATTTAATAATCATCCCGATCATAGATTAATTCGAAGGATTTTGAAAACTCGAAGTACTTATGTCACATTTACTAGAGCTTGTCGAAGGTACAAAAGCGTTATAAATACAGTGCAGGAAGAAGACCTATTTCAGTTAACATGAGCCACGTTTGATTCATGGTATTTGTGGGAGTATCGAACTAATTTTATTGGACATGCTGCATATGATCTTTGGGTTGGCTATATTCGACAATTTGAATGATATTTGGGTTGGCTATTTATATTAAGCAAGTTTTATGTTCTTGAAGTAAGTTTTATGTGATTTCGAATTCAATAAAGGTAATCAAGTTATTTATATTAAGTAAGTTATATGTACGTTCAATATCTACTAAGTACTTAAGATAATAAACTAACAAATACGTATTCAAATGATACAAACAACATTAAATACCTAAGATAATCTGATAATTGAAACGATACAAACAATACAATCTGATAATTGAAATGATATAAACAAGACAACCAACATTGAAATAGATCTAAAACAAATGCACAGATTAAGTAAAAGTTGTCATCGACCTCCTGATATTTGCGTTGCACCAAGTGTTCTCTAGAGCGTTTCAATTTGTTCTTCAAGTTCAGTTGCATACAAAATTGCTCGATGAGGTAAACGATCGTCAAGCCATTGCCAAAAATCACAACCATCCGAAAAATTACGGCATCTATAGTGACTTCGATAAACGTCAGTTCTGTTTCTTAGAACTGAATACAAAATAGAAACTCCATAGTTATAGTATACGAGTTCATAGCTAGCCTCTTGATCTTCCCGAGGTACTTGGTGGATGTTTCATCCCTTCTTTGCCTTCTACCATTATTGCTATGCCACTCTGCTCTTTGTCTACTACCATCCTCTAATAGCCTCTGCTCTAGCAAAACTCTCTCATGCTCCATTACACCCTCATAGTGTCTTTCCTACAATTCAACATACCACTCGGTTGGTGGTTAGGGGGAAGACGTATCCGATGGGGTATCATGTCTTAAAGGACCTTCATAAAAGTATGATGAGAGCAAAGAAGTATGGTTGTAATCCACCATTTTTTGTATTGCTGTTATGATATTAGTGAAGAGCATTATGGCAAGCAGTCCAATATAAATAGAACCGAGGTATTCTATCTCCACTAGTTAAGCAGTGCAAAATTAAAATTAGTGCAACGTTAAAAGCAGTGCAACGTTAAAAGCGGTGCAAGCATTAAAAGCAGTAGGCACGGTGTTCACTTTGTCTTCATTAATTATGTTGAAATTTGAATAAAGATGTAAAATGTGAATAAGCTATATAATGTGACATAACAACGGTAACATAAGTGTATCAGTACAGTACATAAGTATAACAGTACAATCAAAGAACGGTAACATAAATGTATTAGTACAGAAATCGATCATCCTAAGTCTACAACACCATTACCGCCATCGTCGTTGTCGTCCTCTTCCTCATTGTCTGCTATATCATCAAAATCCGCAAGACTACCACGATCAAGCTGGAATGCAGCCAGCTGAGCCTGCAAATCATCATTCTGTGCCTACATCGTCTGCTGAGCCTGTTGAGCCTACTGACTGAGCATCTGAGTACGAATGAGTGTCATGTGCTGAATAGCAGTAATATACCGTCTATGCTCGTCTAACCTGCCTGCATACTGTAATTACATATAATATATCAGTATATAGTTGCTTAACTAATACTGTACAATGAATAATTAATACATTGAATTACCTCAAAAGGAGGGTAATGTTCAGCAGTAGGGATACCAGCAATCTCATGATCATGTGGATAAACTATCGGTTGCTCGATAAGAGTACCGCTGATATCATATGTTCTGTAACAGGCGTCAAAATCGAAGTCCATGGGCTATTGAGAGTACTGGGATGAAGTGGGATCAAAAGAAAATAGAGGTGTCTGAACTCTACCAGTGGCTATACGTGGACCTATATGATCGGAGTTCACTCCGCGAGCGTAGTCAGGTAACATGTACCATCGAGAAGCAAATCTAACCCAGTATCTGTAAAAATCCACATCGACTATGAAAAATGCCGAAGCATCTACCCATCCAGTTTACCTTAATTCCAGTATATACTACGATCCAATGGTCCTACGTCTGCCGAACATGTCTTCACAAGACAACGGATCTCTAGGGATACGTAGCTCCCTAGTGGTCTGCAATGAGCATCTGTCCCCCAAATACTAAATAGGAAGAACACTGGTGGGAGTAAAACAATTCTCCATGAAATACGCAATAGAAAGAGGATGAACATCATACATATGGCCCTCCTGTGTCATGGAGATCCAGCATGAAGCCATGGTGCCCATAGAAGATTATCCCTGCACCTCAAATCAATCTGAGTACGACTCTCCATCAAGTCATGCCTAACCCCCATAGGCACACAAGAAACCACGCTCCCATCGTCTCATGCATGGAAAATATGTCTCTGGTGCATGACTAGCTGGCTCAACAATGCGGGGGTGCATGTTTGTCATGTACTCATACTACCAGCACGACAAAATATACTAGAACCCAAATATCTGCCTAACCTCCCCGAGAGAATATGAATCAAGAGCGGTATACAAATATCTAAGTATAGAGGAACCACAATCTACAGTATGAAGCTGATCTAAATCGGATACCGCTGTAAGATAACCTAATCTAGTGTTACTCGTTTGGTTCAAAAAAAAAGGTCGAACCAAATAAGTATATGAGAAATGCTCTAAATACAACGTCACTCATAGCATTGATGCCCATATGAGCTATTATATATTCCTATAGATACGTCAGGTGGATAACACTGGAAGAAACATGACCCTCCTCATACTGTATTAGATATATAGTGAAAACCTCAGTGTTTTCATACATATGATCAAACGGAAATTGTATCCTATCTGGACCTCTTATCTCAATCTCAGTCAATATATAAAAATTTGCGGGAGTAATGCCGAGTTCAAAATCTAAAAAATAAAAATTGCGTGTCGTAGGCTACCACCTCTCAACTAGGATGAATAAGAGTGGACGATCAAATGACTGAGGTGATCAAATTTGTAAGAAAAAAGCAAAAGGACTGGCCTGCAGCCTATCTAGTATACCCAGAGAAAGTCTATCGTACTGATGTGCTATACAGTTTGCCCAACTACCCCGATAGTTGACATATTGGGACTAAAAAGTAAATGGTGTTGGTAATTTTCAAAATTAGTTTTGGGTATGGGTTTGTTTTTGAAGAGGGAAGAAGTGGAAGAAGAAGGAAGAAGAGGGGATGAATAGTCCCACATCTTGGAATTTAAGGGAATATATTGATTTATATATGGATTTCTCTAAGGAAGGTTGGGCCCTTTGGGCATCCAAAGCTTTGCTTTGATGTGAGGAGGGAAGTTATGCATCACCACCACACACACGCACCGCCGCCGTCCGACCGACCGGGTCGGGTTCAGGTTCGGATCTAAAATGACGAATTAATTTTTGTTAACGGACCAGATCCAGAATTTGAACGGACAGATTTTTGGCAGGTCATTTGAATGAAGGGACACGACCGTTTACTAATAGTTTTAAACTGTTATGAACAGACGCGACCGTTTGTAACGGTTCGGACCGTTGGAAAGGATGCGGCACTTGATGAATGGACACCTCCTCACTACTATAAATAGTGACGCCCAGGAACCAGCATAGAAGAATAATCTCTTTTCTTTGTACCTTCTTCTTCTTCCTCCAGATATGCGACGCCAAGAAAGTGTTGTAGAACACTGCATTATCACCACAGTTTGCGACGCCTGTAAGGTGTTGCAAACACAGAAACGTTGCAGATCAATTTTCTTCTTCTTCTTCTTTATTCTATTCTCTACTAAATTGCATCATCAGAGATCAAATTTGAGTGTTCTTGGTCGGATCAAAATCGTACAAGTTTTGAATCCGATTATGTTGTTTCAAGGCTTCATTGAATCCTGAAGTCGATAGTTCGATAACCCGTTTGTACCTGTTGGGTTGAACTATTGTCTAAAAGAATCTACGCAGTATATCCTTGAAGTCAGAAGTGCAGCAGTTATTATCTTCATCATTCTTGAATCATCGACTTAATTATCCAACAATTTTTAGACAATATTTTCAACCATGGATGGTTCAAGTCCAAGCAATATCAATGCTTATGAATCAGTATTTGATGCGGTTGGAGCGGTTTGATGGTGAAAACTTCACTCATTGGCAAGAGAAGATGAAATTCTTTTTGATCACGGTCAAATTGTTCTATATTCTTGAAGATAATTGGAGGAAATATAAGAAGGAAACTGATAAAGATACTGACGAATTGAAAGCAAAATGAGCAAAGCACAAAGAAGATGATTTCCTATGTAGAGGGCACATTCTCAACGCGTTATCTACATCAATTTACAACGCACATAGAAGTCTGGAAACAGCCAAAGCACTTTGGACTGCCCTGGAGAGCAAATATCGAATATCTGAGGCAAGCAACAAGGAATTCCTGGTATGCAATTTTATGGATTTCAAAATGCATGATAATAAGTCCATTATTGGACAAGTTAGTGATATAATATATATAGTCAATCAACTGAAAGATGCCAAGATTGAACTCCCTGAATCCTTTATGGTTGGAGTTATTATTTCTAGACTCCCTCACTCTTGGAATGATTATAAAAAGAATTGAAACATGCGGAGACAGATCATGATTTAGAGAATTTACAGCATCATCTTCGTATAGAAGAGGACTCTCGTAAAAGAGAACTAAATGATAATCCGCAAACCGAGTCTCATCCTAAGGCAAATAATGTTGGAATAACAAATTCTCTAAAACCTAAGAATGAGACACGGTTTAAGAAGAAAAATCATTCTAAGAAAGATAAAAAGAAAGGTGCTTGTTATTTCTATAACAAGTCCGGCCATTATGCTCGTGACTGTCGTCTACGAAAGAAACAATTAAAGGCGAATATGGTCGAAGAAAAATTGGTTGCAGTAGTGCAAGAGGCAAACTCCATTGAGAACATGGGAAATGATTGGTGGCTTGATACTGGAGCAACCATTCATATATGCAAGGACCGTAGTCTCTACAAGAACTACGAAGATGTTAGCGGAGATGAGAATCAAGTTACTGGAGCAAACAATGTTCGCAGTAAGGTGATTGGCAAAGGCAATATAGAACTACCGTTATCTTCTGGAAAGACTCTTACTTTGGTTAATGTATATCATGCACCTGATATTTGTAAGAATTTGGTCTCTGGATACCTTCTTAACAAAGGAGGATTCAAGATAGTGTATGAGTCTGACAAACTAGTTTTGTCCAAAAACGGGAAGTTCATTGGACAGGGATATTCTTGTAACGACATGATTAAGTTGAATATAATAAATAAATCTTCTGTTTATACTGTTGATTCTGTTAGTTTATGGCATGGTAGACTAGGACATGTTAATTATAATTTCCTTAAAAATATGCATAAACTAGGATTAATTTCTGATTGTGATTTCGATACTATCTCTAAATGTGAAATATGTGTTCAAGCAAAAATACACCGAAAATCCTTTAAATTTATAGATAGGAAAACTGGCTTGCTTGATTTAGTATATAGTGATGTGGGTGACTTAAAAAATCATATCACCTATGGTGGTAACCAATACTCTATAACATTTATTGATGA
This sequence comes from Allium fistulosum, assembly GCA_030737815.1. Lineage (NCBI taxonomy): Eukaryota > Viridiplantae > Streptophyta > Magnoliopsida > Asparagales > Amaryllidaceae > Allium > Allium fistulosum. Next base: position 897,558,015 of record CM060902.1, read on the forward strand.
TTAAACTAGATATGCATATGTGTATCTAATGAAAACTAAAGATGAGGCCTTTGATAAATTTAAAATTTACAAAGCAGAGGTCGACACAATTAGGAGTTAAAATAAAAGTATTACATTCAGATCGAGGTGGTGAATATTTCTCAAATGAATTCACCTTATTTTGTAAACAACACGGCTTAGTTCACCAATGCACTGCCTCATATACACCGCAACAAAATGGTGTTGCTGAAAGGAAAAATAGAACTTTAGTAGAAATGGTTAATGCCATGCTCATAAGTTCAAACTTACCTTATAACCTATGGGGTGATGTTATGTAATCTGCATGTTATATCTTAAATAGAGTACCACTTAAAAAGAATAATGTTTCCCCTTATGAATTATGGTTTAATAGGAAACCTAATCTTATAAAACTTAAAGTTTGGGGTTGTTTAGCATATCTTAGAAAACCAGACCCTAAACGATCAATGTTAGGAAATAGGGCATTTAAATGTGCTTTCATAGGATATTCACTTAATAATATAACTTATAGATTCCTAATTCTTGACACCTTAGAAGTTATAGAATCCATAGATGTAGAATTCTTTGAAAATCAAACTATTGAGATTCCATTGAGATCATCTAGTCCAGAACCTAATACGATTGATGATATCAATGACGATGACTATGCTCCTGCTCAAAACAGCAAGGAAGTATCAGTACCATATAATAGTACTGAATAAAGGAGAAGTAAAAGAGCAAGAATAGAGAAGGACTATGATCCTGACTTCATTACATATTTTATAGAAGGCAGTAAGGACGAAGTCCTTAATGTGACTAGATATGTCATGAACGTCGATGATGACCCCAAAACTTATTCTGAGGCTATGAGTTCCAGAGACTCAATATTCTAGAAAGAAGCTATTAATGATGAAATGAATTCCATATTGTTAAACCAAACTTGGGTTTTAACTGATTTACCTCATGGTGCTAAACCTATAAGATGTAAATGGATATTTAAGAAAAAGTTGAATACAAATGGATCCATTGATAAGTTTAAAGCCAGATTAAATGCTAAGGGATATAAGCAAAGACATGGAGTAGATTATTTTGATACATATGCTCCAGTTGCTTGCATATCTTCTATACGCTGTTTAATAACACTTGCATCAATTCATAAATTGGTCATACATCAAATGGATGTAAAGACAGCGTTTCTAAATGGAGATTTAGAAGAAGAGATATATATGGAACAGCCTGAAGGTTTCAAAACCCCAGGCCAAGAAAAGAAAGTTTGCATATTAGTAAAGTCTCTTTATGGCCTGAAGCAAGCTCGCATGCAATGGCATGAGAAGTTTGATAAAATAGCATTGTCATATGGATTTATTGTTAATGATGCTGATAAATGTATTTATAGAAAATCGGACAACAACGATTATGTTATAATATGTTTATACATTGATGACATGCTAATATTTGGTTCCAATATATCCTGTGTGAATGAAACTAAGAAGTTTCTATCTTCTAATTTGATATGAAAGATCTAGGAGAAGCTGACGTAATTCTGGGAATTAAAATTATTAGAAAAGAGGGGGAGTTGTTACTAACACAATCTCATTACATTGAGAAGTTCCTCCGAAAGTATGGTCATTATAATGACAAACCAGCACCTACTCCTTTAGATCCTAGTATTAAATTAGAAAAGAATATTGGACGTACCATTTCTCAACTTGAGTATTCTAGTATTATTGGGAGTCTTATGTATGCTATGCATTGCACTAGACCAGACATAGCACATGCTATTAGCATGTTATGTCGATTTACGAGTAATCCAGGTTTCGAACATTGGAAAGCTATTTCCAGAGTTTTAGCTTATTTGAAAGGAACCGTTACCTATGGTTTATCTTATAAAGGATATCCTACTATAATAGAAGGATATAGTGATGCAACCTGGAACAATGTAGAATCCAAATCCAAGTCTACGATTGGATAGAACTTTACGTTAGGAGGTGCTGATGTGTCTTGGGTTTCCAAGAAACAGACCTGTACATCTGACTCAACAATGCTATCAGAGTTGATTGCATTAGCAGATGCTTGTAAGGAAGCGGAATGGCTTAAGAATTTATTAATAGAAATCCCATTATGGAAGAAGCCATCTCCAGCAGTCTTCATTAACTGTGATAATCAGGCTACAATATACAATGTCTCTAGTAAAACATATAATGGGAAGTCTAGACATGTGAGTCTAAGACATCAAATGATAAGACAGTTACTCAAAAGTGGAGTAATAACTGTTGATTACATAAAAACAAAGAAAAACTTGTCTGACCCACTCACAAAGAGTCTTCCAAAAGCAATGGTTTCTATAAAATCAAAGGAAATGGGATTAAGGTCTGTGAATGAAGGTTGACCATCCTTAACAGAAACCCAACTTATGTTTTGAAAAGGATAGACAAAGTTCAATGGGTACCAACAAGTTAAGAGAATGATTATGGAACACTAAATAAATAATCCCATAAGGTTTAGTGTTGGATTCTACAAGAACAAAGGATGGATAATATATCCTTAAAAAGTCTAGTTGTCTTAAAAAGGTGTATCGCAGAAATACCTTAAGAAACTTACCTATATGAGTATGGAAATCAGGTCGTTTCCTAAGAAAGTAAGACCGCTTTCTAAAGTAGACTCATGAACTCAGAATTTAAGCACATGGCCATTAATGTGCTGAGCATACAGAACACTCTATATACGGAAATCAGTATGTATGACTGTTCCGGTACTATCACTAGGGGTACTTGGTTCAAGATACGTTCACCATAGACCTCGATAGAACTTTGAATGGTTTACACTAAGTGAAGGTTCAAATCCAAAAGATACCTATCATTTATGTATTGGTTTTCACGATGATGCAAAACTTGATCTTGGAACTACATTGGCTTGATCCCACTTGGGTAGGTAGGTAGTCACTCTAGTGATGCGACCGTCTATTTTATTTATTTTACTTATTTTGAAAATGGGGGGAAATTGTTGGAAAATTTCAAAATTAGTTTTGGGTATGAGTTTGTTTTTGAAGAGGGAAGAAGTGGAAGAAGAAGGAAGAAGAGGGGATGAACAGTCCCACATATTGGAATTTAAGGGAATATATTGATTTATATATGGATTTCTCTAAGGAAGATTGGGCCCTTTGGGCACCCAAAGCTTTGCTTTGATGTGGGGAGGGAAGTTATGCATCACCACCACACACGCGTGCCGTCGTCCGTCCGACCGACCGACCGGGTCGGGTTCGAATTTGAACGGACAGATTTTTGGCGGGTCATTTGAATGAAGGGACGCGACCGTTTACTAACAGTTTTAAACTGTTACGAATAGACGCGACCGTTTATAACGGTTTCGGACTGTTGGAAAGGATGCGACACTTGACGAATGGACACATCCTCACTACTATAAATAGTGATGCCCAGGAACCATCATAGAAGAATAATCTCTTTTCTTTGTACTTTCTACTTCTTCCTCCAGATATGCGATGCCCAGAAAGTGTTGCAGAACACTGCATTATCACCATAGTTTGCGACGCTTGTAAGGTGTTGCAAACACAGAAACGTTGCAGATCAATTTTCTTCTTCTTCATTCTATTCTCTACTAAATTGCATCATCAGAGATCAAATTTGAGAGTTCTTGGTCAGATCAAAATCGTACAAATTTTGAATCCGATTACGATGTTTCAAGGCTTCATTGAATGCTGAAGTCGATAGTGCCGGTTCAAGAAATTGTAAAAACTTGGGTTGCTCCAAGCAAACAGGGGAGTAGGTGAAGGAAAATTAAATTTAACTACAATAGAGCGACCATGAATTGAACTTGCAACCTAACTATCAAAGACCATACATATAACCACTACACCAAATCACACTTTGTTAATGGCAAATACAACATGTTTATAAAGATAAATTATGTTAACTGTCCATCTCCTCCACCATGTTGCCCCCCTTCCGGGGGGTTGCCCTAGGCGGCCGTCTGGTTGGACTTGCCCTGGAGCCGGCCCTGTAGTTCGATAACCCGTTTATACCTGTTGGATTGAACTATTGTCTAAAAGAATCTACGCAGTAGATCCTTGAAGTCAGAAGTACAGCAGTTATTATCTTCATCATTCTCGAATCATCGACACAATTATCCAACAAATGGTTGTTCAAGATTATTGTACTAATTAAATATGTAACAACTACTTAATATACTTTGTAATATTATAGATCTATATAATATACAGCATTTCATGGTTAATATATGATGAACGTAACAATCCGTATTAAATGTTATTTAATATTTAAAATTGTACCTCGATCGTATCCAATACCGTCAACATACGATGCGTGTATCATTCGAGTAGATTGTACAGAATCCGTAGATCATCAATCATTGCCTCAGGGGCAAGAGCAATGTGTAGTTGACCTGCAAGCTCATCTGTCCGCCGTTAAACGGTACGTCTACCAATTTTAATGACGCGTGGCGGTATTTGGACGGTTTTTATAAAAACAAATGAATATAGGAAGTTTAATTGAAGAATTTGTGAAGTAAAAAACGCTGGATGCGGAGTTTATAGACGTCTAGCACCGGGTGCTAATTTAATCAGCGCTTTACCGTTGAACCACCTCTTTAATATTAAAGGGCTAATATTCAGTCTTCCTTGAGCCGTTGGAGATGCCCTCGGAGCAAACTCAATGCTTCATTGATATAACTAAAATTTAAACCCATCCAAGTTGAAATGTCATGTGTACACTTGCAAAATATACTATGTGAAGCACTGATAAGGGCACTGTGGCATACACTCTCCCACAAAACGTAGAGTGTTGCGTTTGCACTTTTCTTATGTGCCTTTTAATGTCGGTTGTTCATGATATACGCTTGATGCAGTTAATTTGGTTTTAAATACATTTTCAATACTTTGGTCCTGAGTTTTTATTCATTTATTTCAAAAATAATGCTGTACTGTATGTAAAGTTAATAGATTGCAGTTCCATTGGACTACTAGATTTTTTTGACTATTAGAGATCTGTAATAAATGGAAAGGCATATAGATACACATAAAACAGAACAAAATGATCTTATTGAGGTGGCATCCGAATTATTGCCACTACATGGTAATTTGAACAAGGCAAATTAAAAGTTTGATGAAAAGTGATTGTATTGAAAAATGAGATTGAAGAAGGTTGATTCGTACATGACTTTTAAGCCTACGCTGATGGAGTTATTTTCTTCTTCTTTGGTTAGATGTCGTCGTTCAATGAATTAGAAGTAGTTCTTATTTCATCCCTATGGTACGTATTAATTACCATAGCACGTTTGTTAGAAAATCATCATACGGTGGTTTTATGTTAAATTCGTTTTCATATTGTAGGAGACCGAGCCTGACTTTGTTGGACAAACTGAAATACTTCGGTCAAAGGTTTAAGAGGTATGAAGTTTATACTTTACAAATTTTTGGTAGCACAATTTTAGATCATTCTTCTGATCGGTTTTATGTTAACAAGGTTTCCAACACGACCCTCAAATCGTAAATCGTAGATTCAAAATATCCATGTTCAGTTAGTTGAGGCATTTTTTGTGAAGGAAGGGATTGTTTATGAGGAAGTTTTGTGAATGGAGTGAATTGCAGGTTGCTGTAGTGCTCAATTCAGAATGCATGAGAAAGTAGAAATGTGATTAGAAGATATTGTATTTGAAAAAATATATGGTATGAGAGTAGAAACTGTTGTATATGAATAGTGCACGAAAATTGTGGAAATTTTCATTGTAATTGTGTGTACTATTAAAATTTTGTTGAAATAAAATTTTTATTTGTTTATTTCATTTTATGATATAAAATAGTACTGTAACAACACATTTAATATATAATATTTCATAAGTTGCGACTAGTTGTGTTTTTTTCATTTCTATAGATTTACAACTGACGTTTACAGTTGTAAAAAAAACCATTGCAATTGGTATTTACAGTTGTAAAATGTAATCAATTTATTGTAATTTTGCATATCAAGACTAGCAACTGGCACTTGAAATAGGCATATTGCAACTGGCGTTGTCCGGTCGGGAAATGGGTATTTTACTATAGTGTTGTTTGCCATATACATAATGTGACCATCAGTTTCAATGCTTCCTTCAAACAAATATGAGTGGACATGGTGGCAACCGTGGGGTACGCTAATAAATTTACAGGGTACCAATTGTTCATTCATGCTCTGGTGTTTATGCAGGTATGTATATTTGACTGCTTTCAACTGTCTTCTCATTAGCTAGAAGTTGATGTTGTTTACGCTCAACTATTGTCCCTGAAACTGAAAGTGCTTGCCTTATCGTGTTTATTCCAGATTTGATTTTGTTTAAATTGTGCTTACACCTTCGTTTTTATTCTAAACTACGCTTTTGTCTAAATTATATTATTTACTAGTGTTTTTGTACTACCTACAAAGTGGAAAATAGGCATAAGGACAAACCTTGAAAAAAATTAAGGCTGAAGGACATCAAGTTTCATTTTTGGGCTGATGAACAAACTTTGAAAAAAATTAGACTGAAGGACAATGCTAATTAGAACTAGTATTTTGTATAGTGTAAAAACTAAATATAATGCTAGTCTATCTAGCATTTTGTATAGTGTAAAAACTGAATATAATGCTAGTTAGAACTAGCATTGTCCTTCAACCTAATTTTTTCCAAAATTTGTCCTTCAGCCAAAAAATAAAACTTGGTGTCCTTTAGACTAATTTTTTGTTAAAGTTTGTCCTTTTCCCTAATTTCCCCACCTACAAACTCAAGTCATGGATTAACATCTTAACTGTTGGCTTGTTAAAATATCACTATTCAAGTACTTGTATTCCTCAATCATCAGCTCTGCTTTCTCAGTTTTGCTCTGTTTATAAATTTACTGCATTAGAGCATCTCCAGCGGTTTTCACCTTCAATATTACATTTTGTCCCATTACAGTATATAAAGCTTCATTTTTTCAACAGTTTTGAAATCAAACGCTGGTTGAACAAGCGTCTAATGACTATAAGTTTGTTCTACAAGTGTCTGAAGCGTAAAAACATTTGTTTGTTGATTTTTGAACATTTATTGAACAAGCGTCCAAACATCAAACGTATGTTCAGCAAGCGCCACAACTTCAGGGGCTTGTTGAACAGACGTCTGAAACGCGGACGTTTGTTCAATAAACGCTCAAACATATTACGTTTTTCAAACCAAAACGACTGAATATGTAATCGATACAATAATATACACTCTGTTGCAACCCAATTTTCAGTGTACGTTTTAGATTTTGTCAGATGTAATCTCTCGTTGTTGATGCTCTTAGTTATACAATTGAAAGATAAAGAGAAAAATAAGTAGTTAATTTTATAGCACATACGTATCAAGGTTGATTAAGGGCGAGCATTTGGTTGGTTTGGTTGTACTGATGACAAAAACCGTTAAATCGAACTAAAACCTATAAAAATGAGAACCAAACTAAACCAACCTGATTAAAATTGATTGTTCGGTTGGTCATCTGATTTAACCGAACTAAAAATAATTTGCATTTTATTTTTGAAATATTCATTCTACCTTAAAATAAAACATAAATATATAATTAAAGTATTTTTATTTAGCATTCTTATTCTTATTATTAGCAATTTTGATTCATATATGATAAATAAAATTTATTTTGACCACTAAACCAATCTAAAAAAACCACTATAACATTAGTAATTTTGACAATATAATAAAAGTTTGGTTAATCTGATTAAACTGATAATCAAACTAATTTTAATTACGAGTCGATTAGAAACCACTCTAGTTTTAAAATCAAACCAAACCGACCAATATAAACTGATTTGATTGGTTTATTTGGTTTAACCAAAGATTGCACACGCATAAGATTGGCAATTTGATTTCGTTGTTGGGGTCCAAATTATAATAAATGCAGCCCAGTTATAGGACTAGTTCTCAAACCCGGCCCAAAGGATTTGCTGTCCTAGTCCAAAAACCAATTTTGTGTACCATTTTAAGTAATATTCAAGCAAGAAAAACATTGATAAGGTGCAGAATCGAACCTCTACCATGCAATGCATATGAAATGCCACTTGACCATACTCTTCTACTAGGATCATGATGTTCCAACATTTTATATATATTGTATTTATATTATATATACTTCAAAATTTTGCCTTTGACCAGGGTGTTGCCCTAGTCCACGGGTTCGTGGTGGGCTTCTCCCGGGCCGGCTCTGCTAGTGCTATGATATATGTATACAACGTTGGTGAGATAGCTTTATGCATCTATTGAAAAATAAACCAAGAAGGGAAGACATAAGCGCTGACTTACTTTTATGCATTAGTTGTTACTTAGTTGGCCGAGATGTAGTTTATGTTATCAATAAAATGATTTAACGCCACTTTCAAATTATGAACTTATTTAGGAATCGTTCTTTCTTTTTACATGACATAATTAATAATTAAGTTGAGGAGAAGTTAGACTTCTCTTCTTTAGTGCGTATATGATAGCTAGAGATAACAAAATTATATGGCCTCATATGATTAGTAGTACACTAGGTAGCAGCATTGTGGTGCATTAGTCAAAGTAAAGTAATGGAATTAGGTGCAATGTGATTTTTATTGACTGAATGGTACCTTGGATGGGGCTAGAAGAAAACCAGCTAGTACCAATATACAAGGGCATCTTCAACGGTTTAAGGAAATATTGCCCGCTTAATATTAAAGGGGTAACCCGACAGCAGGACGCTGATTTAATTGCCATGTCTTGAGCGCTGATTAAATCGGTGACTGGTTCTGGGTGCCTATAAACCTCACGACCAGCCCATTTTACCCCACAAATTTCCCCATTTAAACTTCTTATTTTCACCTTTTAAAAAAACCGTCAAAATGTCGCCACGCATCACCAAAATTGCTAGACTTACCGTTCGGCGGCAGATAGAGAAGCTTGCAGGTCCATTACACATTTCTCTTGACCCTTAGACGAGGATTGATGACCTACGGATTCTGCCCAACTTACCCGAAAGATACACGCATCGTATGTTCACAGCTTTGGATATGGTCGAGATACAATTTTAAATATTAAATAGCATTTAATACATGACTGTTACGTCCATTTTATGTTAACCATGAAATGTTGTTTATTATATTGATCTATGATATTACAAAGTATATTAATTAGTTGTTACGTATTTAATTAGTACAATAATCTCGTACAACTGTTTATTTTAGTCTCAGTACGTCGGCTATCGGAGTAGTTAGGTAAAGTGTATAACACATCAGTACGATAGGCTTCCTCGGGGTATACAAGATAGGCTGCAGGTTAGTCCTTTTGCTTTTCTCTTACAGATTCGACCACCTCAGTCATTTGATCGCCACTCATATCCGTCCTAATTGGGAGATGGTGGCCTACGACACACTCTTTTCATTTTTCAGATTTTGATCTCGGCATTACCCTCGTCGATTTTTATACGTTGACTGGAACTGAGATGGGAGGCGCAGATAAAATACCATTTTCTTTTGATTATACGTATGGTAGCCCTAAGGTTTTCACTATATATCTACCACGGTTTGAGGAGGGTCATGTTTCTTTCGACGTTGTCCCCCTGACATACCTATCCTAGTATACTAGAGCTTATATGAGCACCGATGCTATGAGTGACGCTGTATTTAAGAGCATTTCTCATATATGTATTTGGTTCGACCTTCTTTTCGAACCAAAAGAGTACCATTAGAATGGGTTATCTTACAGCAGTAGCTGATTTAGAGCAGCTTCATGTTGTAGATTGGGGTTCCTTTATACTTAGATATTTGTACACCACTCTTGATTCATATGCTCTTAGGGAGGTTAGGCAGATGTTTGGGTTCTTGTATATTTTGTCGTGTTGGTACTATGAGTACATGACAAACATGCTTCCCCGCATTGTTGAGCCAAGTAGTCATGCACCAAAGACATATTTTCCACGCATGAGACGATGGAAGCGTGCTCGGTTAGGTTCTTGTGCGCCTATGGAGGTTGGGTATGACTTGATGGAGATCCGTACTCAGATTGATTTGAGGTGCAGGGCTAATCTTTTTACGGGCACCATGGGCTTCATATTGGATCTCCATGACACAAACAGGCCATATGTTTGATGGTCATCCTCTTTCTATAGCATATCACTTGTGTTCATGGAGGATTGTTTTACTCCCACCTATGTTTCTTCCTATTTGGTATCTGTATGAGAGATGCTCGTTGTAGACCATTGGGAAGCTACGTATCCCTGGAGATCCATTATCTTATGATGACATGTTCGGCAGATGTCGGACCATTGGATCGCGGTATATACAGGGATTGAGGCAGACTAGATGGGTAGATGTTTCGCATTTTTCATAGCCGATGTGGATTTTGACAGATACTGGGCTAGAGTTGCTCCTCGACGGTACATGTTACCTGACTACGCTCGAGGAGTGAACTTCGATCATATAGGTCCACATATAGCCATTGGTAGAGTTCAGGCACCTCCATTTTCTTTTGATCTCATTCCATCCCAGTACTCTCGGTAGCCCATGGACTTCAGTCTTGACGTCTATTATAGAGCATATGACATCAGCGGTACTCTTATCGAGCGACCAATAGTTTGTCCACGGGATCATGAGATTGCTGGTATCCCTACTACTGGACTTTACCTGCCTTTGAGGTAATTCAATATATTAATAATTCATTGTACTGTATTAGTTAGAAAACGTATACCGATATATTATATGTAATTACAATTATGCAGGCAGGTTAGACGAGCATAGACGGTATATTACCGCTATTCAGCATATGACACTCATTCATACTCAGATGCTCAGTTAGCAGGCGATGTAAGCACATATTGATGAATTGCAGGCTCAGCTGGCTACCTTCCAGTTTAATCTTGGTAGTCCTGTTGATTTTGATGATGTAGTGGACAATGATGATGACGAAGACAACGATGGTGATGGTGCTGTAGACTTAGGATGATCGATTCTTTACTAATACATTTATGTTACCGTTATTTGATTGTATTGTTATACTTATGTATTATACTATTACACTTATGTTACCGTTGTTCGATCACGTTATATAATTTTATTCACATTGCACATCTTTATTCAAATTTCAACATACTAACGAAGACAAAGTGGCATGTGTCCCGTCATATCGAACACTGTACCCACTGCTTTTAGTACTTGCACTACTTTTAACATTGCACTACTTTAACGTTACACTGCTTTTAATGTTGCACTGCTTTTAAAGTTGCACTGCTTGACCAGTGGAGATAGAAGACCTCGGTTCTATTTATATTGGACATTGCCATAATGCTCTTTACTAATATCATACCAGTAATACAAAAAAATGGTGGATTACAACCATACTTATTTGCCCTCATCATACTGAAGGTCCTCTAAGCCATAATACCCCATCGGATACGTCTTCCCCCCGATCACCAAACGAGCGGTATGTTGAAATGGAGGAAAGAAACTATGAGAATGTAAGGGAGCATGAGAGAGTTTTGCAAGAGCAGAGGCTGTTAGAAGATGGTAGAAAACAAAGAGCGGAGCGGCGTAGCAACAATGGCATAAGGCAAATAAGAGATGAAACACGCCACCAAGTACCTCAGGCAGATCAAGAGGCTAACTCTGGACTCGTATACTGTAATTGTGGAGTTTCTGTTTTGTATTCTATTGTAAGAAATGGAATTGTCGACGTTACTATAGATGCCGCAATTTTCAGGATGGTTGTGATTTTTGGCAATGGCTTAACGATCCTTTATGTCATCGAGCAGTTGTGTATGCAACTGAACTTGCAAAACAAATTGAAACACTCTAGAAGACACTTGGTTCAATGCAATTATCAGGTGGTCGAAGACAATTTTTTAATTAGTTTGTGCATTTGTTTTAGATCTATTTCAATGTTGGTTGTCTTATTTGTATCGTTTCAATTATCAGGTTGTATTGTCTGTATCGTTTCAATTACCAAATATCTTAAGTACTTAGTGTTGTTTGTATCGTTTGAATTAAGTATTTGTTGGTTTATTATCTTAAGTACTCAATAGATATTGAAAGTACATAGAACTTGCATAATATAAATAACTTAATTACCTTTATTGAATTTGAAATCATATAGAACTTACTGAAAGTAAATAGAACTTACTTAATATAAATAGCTAACCCAAACATCATTCAAATTGTCGAATATAGCCAACCCAAAGATCATATGCAGCATGTCCAATAAAATTAGTTCAATACTCCAACAAATATCGTGAATCAAACATAGCTCATGTTAACTGAAATAGGTCTTCTTTCTCCATTGTATATATGATGCTTTTGTTCTTCGAAAAGTTCTAGTAAACGCGACATAAGTTCTTCGAGTTTTCAAAATCTTTCGAATTAATCTACAATCAGGATGATTGTTAAATGTTTAATTTAGAGTAACCTAAAAATCTTGATTCAACTCCTCTTCCATGTCTCTTGTATTGGTTTCTATGTACGCATTGATTAGCACTAAATAATCTTATGAAGTCCAACTTTCATTTACCATTGAATTTGTTGTAAACTTTTAGTATAAACTTTTCACTTAAATAGGCAGTTCATAATCCATGTCATTCGAATCAAGTGTGATCTGAACGATCATGTGGAAAACATCCGCGAACTTATAGAGAAAAAAAACAAGTGTGTTTGTTTCTTCACAACGTATAAATTTTTCACTCAAAAATAATAAATTTGAATGACCATGCTCTCAATTAATGTTTTCTGCCACTTTTAAAGTTGATATGACAACACTCTAAGTCTTTGTCTGCCACTTACTACAGTACAGATGGCCACGCTCTCAATTAATGATGTCTGCCGCTTATTAAAGTTGATATGACAACACTTTGAAGTCTTTGTCTGTCACTTGTTACTGTTTAGATGACCACGCTCCCAATGAATGTTGTCTGCCACTTGTTAAAGTTGAGATGACAACACTCTAAAGTCTTTGTTCTGCCACTTGCTAAAGTTAAGATGAACACGCTCCCAATTACTTTTGTCTGCCACTTGTTAAAGTTGAGATGACAACACTCTGAAATCTCTGTCTGTCACTTGCTAAAGTTGAGATTACCACGCTTCCAATTATTGTTGTCAGCCATTTGTTAAAGTTTGACAACACTCTGAATTTATTGCCTGCCACTTGCTATAGTTGAGATGACCAAACTTTGAATTAATGTTGTCCACTCATTATTTTATGAAATAACCGTGGCCACCAATTCCTTGTTTCTATGTATGTATCATTTTACTTATATATAAGGACTTCAATCCATTGTAGATATCAGTTTATAATCTTCTTTCTTTATCTCGTAGCATAAAGTTAAATACTACAATGAATTCTCAAAACACTTCATCTTTCCTCGGATGTGTTATGGCGTTCAATAGTGATTTCGAGGAGGAAAATATCCTACGAGAGGAAGCCGAGGAGATGTAAGAAATAGTTGACATATGCCATGAAGCTTATGGTTCATATCCAGAAAACACGATGGATCGGTCATCAGTCGAAAACATGTAAACTGTAATCAATTTGCATGCAAGACTACTTAATCCAAATTGCTCTTATGGACCAAATATGCTTAGGAGAAGATACAGAATGAGAAGAGAACTATTTCTGAGAATTTTAGCAGATATTCAAAACAACAATAAATATTTTATGTAAAAACCAAATGCTGCAAAAACACAGGGTCTTAGCGACGAACAACAAATGACTGCCGCAATGAGGATGTTAGCTTATGTCACCCCCACAATGCATTGGACGATGCATTTCAGATTGCAGCAAGTACCGCATTAGAAATCCTTAACAAATTCTGCCAAGCTATGGTGGACGTTTTTGGTACTGAGTACCTTAGATCTTCAAATGAGGATGATGTGGTGTGGATTAGAGAAATGCATGAGAGTAAAGGATGGCATGCTAGGTAGTCTCGACTATATGCATTGGGAATGGAAGAACTGCCCCAAAGCATATCATAGAACTTACAATGGTAAAGAAAGAAAATCAACTATTAATTTGGAAGCCGTTGCTTCATACGATTTATGGATATGGCATGCTTTCTTTGAAATGTCTGATTCTAACAACAACTTAAATGCTATCGAGAGGTCATACTTATTCAATGATATGGCACTTGGCCAACTAACTCCAGTGACATTTACTCTTGGGCAAAACACTTACACCACAGATATTATCTTGGCGATGTGATCTATCCAAAATGGAGCACCATTGTGAAAATGTGTCCAAACCCAATAACAGCAAAGCAAGAAAAGTGCGATGCAAAAGGGATAGAGAAAAGATGTGGAAAGAGCTTTTAGCGTTCTTCAATCTAGATTTACAATGATTAGTAATCCTTGTCGATTGTAGTCTCAAGAAAAAATGTCCACAATCATGTTTTCATATATTATTATGCATAATATGACTATTGAAGATGAAAGAGATATGGATGAAGAATACCGTCACTATGAATATGATGATGCAACGCAAATGCCAGAAATATTCCAAGATGACATTCTTATAACCGAAGAAGCTTTCAACTTTCACGTGGAACATCAACTTTCATTTTGAGATGCACAACTTTACAATCGGCTACAAAATGATCTTATGAATCATATTTGGAATTATTTTTGATATTGTTAGTTCAATTTTACATCTAATTAATCATGTGCGTATGCATTTGTCTTATATTTGTATTTTAGTTAAGTTATCAACTTTAATGCATTTCCTTCAAAATCTTATTTAGCTTGGTTATAGACTTTGTATGAATGAAAACAAAAATAGTTGAACATTAGTTAATAACCAAATACAAAATATTGACATAAATTCAAAGTACACTGAAAATAATACAACTTATACAATGATAAGATTAAAACAAACTACAGTAGAGGGAATGTAACGATCCAGAATTTGACCACTTTAAAATATTCTATTTAAAGTGATTTTAAATATATAACATTTTATGATTTAAATAATATTAGATAGGATTTGCAAAGAGAAATATACACAAAAATAGGAATAATTGCTTATATCGACAAAAGTGACAAAATCCTGATTTCAGAAAAGTAAGTTTCGAGAGTTAAATAAATTATGTTAATCAATTTATAAGTTTTTATATTTTAAATAACAATATACAAATTTATTTTTAAATTTGGTTTACATAAATAAATAGCTTAACTAAAACGTCAAAATATGACCGTAAAACGTTTTGTCGAAAATCAACGTTTTGTTCAATATAAGTTGTCACAACGTTGTTGCACCTTTATTTTCTTATATATGAACATATATTCAAATAGTATAAGTATCAATTAATTCACTAATCAAGTTTTCTTTTACTAAACAAACTTAGAAAATCCTAGAATGTAATTAACAAAAAGTAAGCATAAAAAGACAAAAAAATGTTATAAAAGTCAAAAAGTAAACATTAAATCAAACAAACATAATTATTATATTCTTTACTTAATACTTAAGTGAAAATGACATATAATAATGATTTGATATGTGATGTTAAGTGTTGAAAAAATAGTTTGCTTAAAGTATAAGCAAAGGGTATTTTGGTCTTTTTACAAAATATTATTTTAATCCATATTTTTTTCTATAAATACCAACGCACTTTCTCACTTATTTTCACATCTTTCTTCTTCATTTTCAAGCTCTTCTTCCATTCTTTAATGGCTTCCATGCCTCTCTTAAAAAATTCCAAAAGCGTAACAAAGTTATGCCAAAAATAATCGACAAAAAAGTATACCACTTAAGTCATGTTCAAGCTAGTAAGTTCCATCCATCCACCCAAGGTCATGCCCACTAGAAGCCATCTCCACCTTTTTTCATCTCAACTTCTAGGATAGCGGAGCTATAGCCAGATTTTAAGAAGTTTCAGGAAGTAGTAGCGAAGCTATAGTCAAACCCCTAGTAACAAAGTAAGATCAGAAGGCAAATTTATTTGAGAAAACTCCACTCTTCTCTACTCTTAATTTTTGTGATGTTATGACATGCTTTTTTAATTGTTGTTTTGCTTGATATTATGTTTGGATAATTAATTAAGTATTTTAAAATTTAGAACTTAAATACTTAACGGGGTATGCGAAAACGAGTAGTATACTTGTTTCGTCTGTGAGATCCAAGGAGACTTGGGCGAGGGACGGAACATGTCGAAGGGAAAGCCCGGATGCTCCAAAATAAATATCAAACCATTTTAACATAAAATAAAAAGTGTTATAAATATTTGATAGGATGAAGCATTGATTTATCATTTATTGTTGTGTTTATTTTATTGATTGTTGATTTTTCTCGACCAATTCATAAGCAATTAATTATCCATATGAATGGGTTGGATAGAAAATAATTGGAGGCTAACACCTTGTGATTTATTTCACGATTTGACTATATGGTGTTTAGCGGTAATATTTGGTTCACTTCAATTTAATGAATTGTTTTGAAAATTGGTTTTCAAGTTGAATTTTTTTCCTTTAAAAGAGAAAAAAGAGATATCTGAGAATAAATATTTTGAAGTGATTTTATATAAAAGTGATTTATATAAAGAATGGTTTTATAAAAATGTTTTACAAAATGAAATTTTTTTTGAGGACTACACCCGATGGTTTTAAGATGATTTTTGAAAGAATTTGAAAATGGAAATTATTATAGATTTGAAGTATTTGTAATTATTAGTGTAAATGATTTTGCCACTTCGGGATATAAAGTGATTTGTTATGTTATCGATGATTCATGTAACCCATAACTAAAAAGTAAGCAAGGGAGGTGCAGATGTTTTGTAGCCTCAGTATACTCCGCTCTCGTTGTAGAGGGATATACATACATACATACATACATACATATATATATATATATATATATATATTTATTTATTTATTTATTTTTGGGAGGGTTGGGACCCAGTTGCCTTGTTATGGCTAGAAACCTCCCGATCAGGTAGCATATAGTTTTGTATGCTTGTATATTGATATCGTTTCAAAAAAGTGATTTGTTTTTAGATCCCGAAATAAAGGATTAGTTTGAATATAGTATATATATATATATATATATTTCAAAAGTTTTGAAATAAGAATTCGAGAATAAAATCCAAAGAGATAATTTCCATAAAGTTAATTAGATTTTGAAAATCTAAAGTTGAAGATTAAGCCTAAGTGGGTAGTTTTGGGAATTGCATATTGTTTTGCATCGTAGGCTCCATGAGTCCTATTTGCGGTAGAAGAACTGCGTTGGCTTGATCCTGTATCTAATTGGATACCCAATTAGATAGGGGTACGTAGGCAGTCGCAAGTGGTAGTGATGCAGCCCCAATAACAACATAACATTTTTTTGTTTATTGGTTGTCATATATCGTGTATTGTTGTATCTTCCCTGCTTACTATTTTATTCCACATTTACATTGCTTATTGAGTTTGTAGGTAAGGATGTTGCTGTTTCTCATTAGAGTTGCACAACGGTAGGTTTACAGTTTGTTTGTAGTATTTGATTTTGGGTTTGTATTAAAGCACACTGTAGAATAAATGATTACTCCGATAACTTGTATAATTGAAAGATGTATCCTATACATTTAGTAATATTGAATATTTATCAAATATTATGCATTAAGTTGGTAGTTTTCATTAGTGGTTTTAGAACGGATGGATTTTTTTAGCGATTTTGACTAGTTCAAAAAATCTGGGTCGTCACAGGGAATTTAGATATAAGTACTTGTCTTTTGTGCTCCATCTAATATTGCATTTGAATTTCATCCATTCCCATCAAATCTTTATCCATATCATTTGTTCTTGCCGGTTCCGTTCAATATCCAACTTTTGTTGCTCAATATCTGCAAACTTATGCATTGCATCGATCTTCTCCTGCATTTGCTTGCTTCTATCATGATGTCCTCTTTCGTGGATTTCATGAGCGGTGTTCACTTTAGCGGTCATAGCGGCATTAACTTTATTCTTTTTTTTGCTGTTTTGATGTCCATTGGTCTATAATCTTCATCGGTTATCTAGACGAGCACATCTGCCTCGTTTTCTCCGTCAAATTGAGTTTCTCTACATGATGCAACTCCCGGACTAGACGAGTATGATGATTTTGATGCTTTGTTCTTTCCCTTCGTCTTTGTCTGAACGTCTCGAAGGCTCCTCACATTATAGGAGTTCCACTTTAGTGTGCTCGTCGGTAACTCATAACAATTCAGGAATTTATAATAGTGTGGTTTTTTGGCACCATTTTCCTTTGCAAAAAGCTTCATGAATTCCTCGTTCACCATTCTTTTCTGATAATCAAAGTAGAAATAAATTAATAATAAGTTAAAACACTAACATGGTAGTAAAAGAAAAAATCTTACCAAATGCTATTCGTCCTCCATTCCGTTAGGATTCGCTTTTTTTATTTTATAAATCCGCGATTCATAAAATTGAGTTTGACGATTGATTTTTCCGAATCGACTTTAAATCGCCGACAAAGATCGGTGTGCTTTCAAGATGCTTAAGGTTGAAGGTATTTATTATTTTCTTTCAAAAATTATTGTCGCTTTGGTCACTACCACTAATCGAGTCTTTGGTATAATGATAGTAGATATTGCAAAAGTCGAAGTCATCGTCGCTTCGCCATGGGTTGGATGAACGCTGACTC
Source organism: Allium fistulosum (assembly GCA_030737815.1). Taxonomy (NCBI): domain Eukaryota; kingdom Viridiplantae; phylum Streptophyta; class Magnoliopsida; order Asparagales; family Amaryllidaceae; genus Allium; species Allium fistulosum. Next base: position 897,576,633 of record CM060902.1, read on the forward strand.
AAAGGAGTACTTGGTTGTGGCTTGTTGTCGTATTCGAAAATGTAGTTTTGAGAATTGGAAGAATGCATAAAATTTTCAAACGATGAAGACATTTAAGATAATGCGGGTTAGAGGAGAAAGTAGTGAAGAGTTTTGTGTGAAAATGAAGAGTGAAAGTAGTGTATTTAAGGAGTTGAAAATGAGAAATATAACCGTTGGAGGGAAGAGAAGAGCCGTTGGAGTGTGGCTGTTGAGTTTTAATGATTACACCTCTGTGCAAGAGCATTGTTATTGACACACCCAAAACAGATAAGGGGGGGTAAATTATTAAGGGGACACCTATTAGTTAGAAAAGTACTAAGGGGGAAAACATAAAAAATAAGTTAGTTTACATATTTACCCTTCGTTTTGAAAAAGCATCCTCAGTTAAAAAAAGAGAGGGCTGTTTTTCTTCCAAACATTTCGTCCTCGTCTCCAAACATTTCGTCCTCCTGTCGCCCCAATATCAGAAGCTTCCACAAATTCGAATTGAAAATGGTGAGGACGAAGAGGACAGCCAGCAAGCAGTTAAGCGAAAATGCTGATTCACCTCAATTGGAAGTCGAGTTGAAGAGGTAAGTGATTTTGATTATTGATTTTGATTTCGATCGGTGATTTTGTAGAAATCGATTTTAGGGTTTCGTTCGGTGCTTTTGCTGAAATCGAATTTAGGGTTTTGTTCGATTGAATGTAGCCGTTCGTGGAGTACGGTGGGGTTATGTCGAGTTAGGGATCTGTTTTTGGTGTTGCAAAGTTATTTGGTATGTATTATTCGGCGACCCCTAGCCGTTCTATCATTCCATGAACACAATTTGAGCTGTAGAGGCAAATACGGCAGTGTTTGACCATAGAATAGTGGATGAAACGGCTGGGTCTTGCCGAGTTATACTAATTTATAATATTGTCCGTTGCCGTTTTATATGAAAATATAGGAATTTATGTAAAACAGATGAACAAAACAACCATGCTATGCATTTTTATCGTAGTCCAGTATCCTTGTTTATAGGAAAAATGTAAATAATCTGGTATAAATTGTCTTGGTTTTATAGGGAATTAGAAATGTACTGAAATAAATTTAGGTAAATTGATTTCTATATATTCTTTTGACTGTTTAAAAATTATTTACTCTAAAGTTAATGCCGCATGTTTAATTGCAAATATCTCTGGATATTGATCTTTTTATATGTACGTAGAACTAAGGGAATATCATGTAATCTTTAGACAGTAAATAATTAATGGGATGTACTTGCTATCAAAACCTTTAAATCATAGCTGATATTTAATACAAAATAAATTTTGATATTTATTTGTATGCATTTTTTAAAACTACAGGTTAGATGTTGCTATTACTAAGATCAATCCAATTAAATTAATTGTAAAGTCACAAATATGTATATATGAACATGTTGATAATTCAAGAAATATTGTGAAACTTACAATATTGAAAATTGTGGAGAATTCATTCAAGTTTTGTTTGTAAGTATGTAAACCACTAAAGAGCAAAAATGAGATTATATTTTTGGAAACAACCAACCAAGTATTAGTATAGAAATTCTTTATTTAAGCACAATTTGTACCTTCATATAATTAACCAAACTAATGTAGTTGTTAGAGAGAACTTATTCATTATACAGTGACTATTTGTATGTGAACATAGGATGTTTATGCATGTCAATTATTATATGCTCTTTCGTATTGTATTTGCAGGAAACCAATGACAGCCTCCAATCGTAAAAGACTGCAAAGTGAAAGGCAAAAGCTAGAACTTGAAAAAAAAACAGGAAGAGGGTACACGGAATGAAGCTGAGGATAGGTTGAATGAATCTGAGGAAACAAACACCGAAGGAGATGATGAAGGTGAGGAAGATGATGATGTCGAAGAAGGGAGTGACGGAGAGCAAAGCAATGAAGATGAAGAATCAAATGACGGGGAAGATAGTAACGAAGAGGAATTCAATGGTGATGAAGGTAGTGAAAGTGCTGAACAAGCGAATGTGCAGGAAGGAAACGAACCAGAGAAAGATGCAGAAGCAGTCGATGAAGGGGATGAGAGGCGTGAACTTGGGGTAGTTGATGAGAGGCAGGTTGTTGTACATGGTAAAGCTTTAGTAGAGGAACAACCTAGCGTGGTAGGAAAAAAATCAAGGAAGAGAACGAAAGAACAACCCAGTCAAAATCAAGAAGATGACACAGTGCATCCATCGCTCCTATTTGCTTATAAAGACCATATTGCACACAAAATTTGGAATTCGAAGGTAAATTGTTCACTACTGTATAATATTTAGTTTAATTTAATGCGTAGTGTATATTATTTAAATTATTTTTAACAATCTTTAGGCTCCTAAAGGCGAATCTAGGATTGTGAAAGTTCATAGCCACGTTGGAACCCAACGATTATGGGACTTGGAAGGCGAGTGTCAGTTTGTGAAGGACATAGTTATGAGGTCTGGTTTTTATCCACTTATATTACATGCACATGAAAAACTAGACAAAGTCCTTATTAACGCATTCATCGAGAGGTTTTATCCAGAGACAAATACATTTCATCTTCCATTTGGTGAGATGATGATAACCATAGACGAAGTTTTCCACATTACCGGGCTTCCACCTGAAGGCAACGCTGTTACAGGAGCCCTCGGTGGATCAAGGTCAATTTCTTTTGAAAATGTTTATTCGTTATTGGAGAAAAACCTTGGGGTTGACAGACCAACGTCAATATTGGTTTTGGCTGGCGAAAAGAAGATTAGATTGGAATGGTTGAGAAGTCAGTTCTCAAATTCAAAAGAATCAGATACTCAGGAACGGAAAAATCATTGTGCAACTGCGTATCTACTGTATACCATAGGATGTTTAGTGTGTGGTGATAAGTCTGGTAACAAAGTAGGCATTCATTTTCTACAATGTCTTGGGGATCTCAGCCAGGTGCATAAGTATTCTTGGGCCACTGCATGTCTTAGTTGGTTAATTCATAGTCTTGGTCAGACAACTAGAAAGGATGTTCAACAATTTTCGGGGTGTATGACCTTGTTTCAGGTAAGGGTGTTTAAATAATGTTTTTTTGATCACCGTACATTACTAATATATTTAGCCTATGTAGGTATGGATATTCGAACACTTTCCGGTCTTACGGTGACATAGAAACTGTGTAGGAGCTGAAGTTGGTGACGTGAGAGCCGCATTTTATTTTGCAATGGAACAAGGGTCAAATTTGAATGACGAATTGGTAAGTATAAGGGAAAGAATAGATGATCTGCAGAGTTATGATATTGTTTGGGACCCGTACAAAGATAAAAGAGACGCGTACATATTTCAACAGTGTGCATTGTTCAACTTCCCCATCGTGTGTTTCGAAACCGCTGAGTTGTACTTGCCACAAAGAACATTACGACAGTTTGGTTACGTCCAACCCATTCCTACTACTTCTTTCACTTTAGACAAAAAGAGGTCTAAGTCGTCAACTCGTTCGTTTAAAGCAATATATCACAATGTTGGGGATTTGGGATGGTCGGAGTGGAATAATCATCTGTTGCATGAAAGCTTAACTTCGCAAGTAGCGGTGAATCCTTCAGACTGTGTTGAGTCGTATTCACAGTGGTACCGTATTACATCTCATCCTATAGTGACCAATCCTAGAAAAAGAATAACCACACCGGTCGCTGATATTGAGTCAAAATCGTTGCTTGTACGCATTGTAAGTTTGTGTCATATTATGTTCTATTTTTTTTAATATTTACAAGTACACGTACACTTTTTAAGTTGACTATTACACATTTTTGTTAGAGTAATACCTATTTTTTGTTCTTTTCTAGAAACGCAGATTAAGTCATATTGCTAATTACATAAAGTCATGTCCTCCCACTGTGTATCGTGATAATCTTTTGAAGAAAGTTGAGAAAATAGAAAATCCAGAACCATTGGACTTGTATGGGGAGAAGAGAACAAGAGATGTACGAGGTGGTCGCAAGTATGGGGAGAAATCGCACACCGCATCAACGAGCAAATCTGCTAGAAAGAGAAAACGTGGTGGTCGCAAGTAATTTTTAGCATACTATTAAAATTGACACAACGGTAATTTTGATTCTTGTTTTGCTACCGTTGTAGTATATGTAAGCTAATGACAATTGTGTTTTTTGTGACGAATGGTGATGTAATTTAAGTTTGCCAGTGACGAATGCTTGAAATGGTTGGGAAATGTGTTTGTGGTTTGGTAATTAATATTTTGTTAAATGATCTGTCTTCATATTTGAGATTGAATTTTGAAATGTTTTGGTCATGTGACTTGTGTTTGGGTTTGGTACACTGATTTGTGTTTGTGATTCAGTCAATGATTGTGGTAAAAACAATGATATATGTGTATTGGTCAATGTTAGGAAATGCGGCAAATGCTCACCGTTAATCCATTAGTCGGTGATGGACAACCGAACTTATCACCATAATACGGCAAGATGAGGCCGCAAACTTTCGGGTTGGAATTGTTTTCATATGCTTTCTGTGTAGATGGTAACATTTGGCCGATGTTTGTATTAATGTACGGCGAAATCTTACCGTATAATGACTATACGGTGGCAATCTGCCATATATTAGCCGACAATACGGCAAATCTTTGCCATGAACTCTCGGTTATACATGTGAATAATTCTTTTATGCAGACGGTGAAACTGTACCGATATTTGTACTACAATACGGCAGCACTTGGCCGTAAACTCTCGGTTATACATCTTAATAAATCATTTATGCAGACGGTGGTGCTGCGCCGTTTAATTATTTTTTGTACGACATAGAGTTGTCGTGTTGTTTAAAAACAGAGATTGAATTAGGTTTTTAACGATGTACAGATATCGATATTTGTTCTAAAATACGGCAGGACTTGGCCGTATACTCTCGGTTAAAGGTAAGTATTTTTATGATTGTTCAGACGGTTGGTCTCTGACGTATAACTCAGTTTTTTTCGGCTCTCCATCTCCGTTTATGTTAATACAACACGGCCTTCCTTTGCCGAATAACTTTCTTTGAATTATTTGCTTCCAATATACCATATACGGTCTATATGTACCAAATAATACACAATAATACGGCAAGGATGGATCGAAACATCTCAGGTTGGAACCTGTTCATACAAAATTCACCAAAAAAATAACAAAAACTTGTACGCGTGCATAAATCAACCAAATATCAAAATGTTCATACAAAATTCACAAAATACATAACAAAAACTTGTACGCGTGCATACATCCACCCAATATTACAATCTTCATATAAAAAACAAGTTAAGATTTCAGAAATATTAATGTTGAAACATGTTCATAATTTTCATTACATGCTAGTTAAGTCTACTGCCGTAGTCTGATCTTCATTTCCGCCATCATTCATGTAAACTAACCATTTGTTGATACGTTCCACATATGGTTTGATCCAGTCTTCGGCATTGATATTATAAAGTCGTTGAAAATATCCGAATTGTGGTGTTGGAGGGATAGGAGAATTTGGTGTTAGTGTAAGACCAACGTAATGCGAGTTGTCTACATGTCCCATAACCACTATTCTATTTTCGTTCAACAAGTTCATCCGTACCGTGGTGGGAACAAAAGTGCAGGACATGAGATTACTTATCAACACTACCACGGTGCCAAATGTTTCTGCTATTATATATCCTGATTCGGGCATCTGCATCCACTCAGGATTTTGTATCCTATTCATCATTTCGTCGTATCCACAGTCATCCCACATATTACGGTACATCTCAGCATTAACAGTCAAATTGTCAACCATAGACTCACGAACAAACTTGCAGGGATTTGATGGTCGTCTATTTTGAAGATTCAATTGTTTAACCACGACCCAATAACCACAATCACCGTCCTTAGGCACATCGTCTATACTGAGTATGTAAGCTCTTATATGTTTGGGCAATTGCCACAAATACTCGCCATCAATTTTTTTGGATGGTGACGCCTTCGTTTTTATGCCAAGCTTCTTCAAATATCTGCCGCAAGGTGTGAGGTTTGAGCTAGATGACAATGACGCTTCAACATGTTCAAAGTGTGAAAGTTCTCGTTTGGTGGACTGTTCCTTTTTGGATGGTCTGCCTTTTTTGATAGTAGCCACCGGTGGTTCTAAAACAGCAGTTGTTTGTGGGAAAGCAATTGATTTTAAATGTTGTTGGATAACAAGTCGAACGTTATCCGGAGATTCTTCATACCTATTTTTCAACGCAATGATTTCTGGTAAATCGAAAAATGCAAACGTGGAACGATGCACAATTGGTGGAATACATGACAACTGCTTCCAGTAAGAGTCAACAACGGATAGGGGAATGAAACCGTGGGTGTGTCTAAAATCTACAAGCATATGTGCACATGGTAATCCGTTAACTTTCCATAACACACAACCACATTGGTCGACTGTCATACCAACAGTTGACACACTTTTTAGTTCAGTTAGTATTAAATCCAAAGCTTTATGCGATACGTTCCCCAATAACTCTTTAAACATTGGTTCGATTCTAAATCGATGCATTGTTTTAGACGTACTTGTTTCGAATGCATGCTCGATGGCAACTAGTTCATTCTCACAACATAGATGTGCACTACTCCAACATTGAACAAAACTACCAGCGGCCGAAATAAAATACAATTTTAGACGATAGTGGGCACTTTCAACAATGCTGGTAGACACATTATCGTAGTGTTTAATTTTGTTTGTCCAAGCCATAACAAACATCTCCTTGTATTTTGTTAGCCAATTTTTGAGGACATAAGTGACAGATTTTTTATGCTTACCTATCCATTTATCACGAAAAGAGTTTAAATTTCTGTGGTACTCTTCTACAGACAACGAATTTATCACATTTGTCCATCCTTCCCAAAAACTTTCGTATTCCTTTTTTCCTTCATCATCCTCCACAACGACTTCTTTTTCACCAATTATTACTCTCTTCCTTTGTATAAAATCTGGTTTACAATTTGCCATCACATTCTTAGATATATGCCAGGCACAAAGGATATGATATGATGCTGGAAACACATTTGCGACAGCATTTATTAAAGCGATTTCTTCATCGGTGATGATAACCCCTGGCACTTCATTATCCCTGTAACACTTTCGCACACAATCAAGAGCCCATTTATAGGAATCCGTTGTCTCACGACTTAGAAATGCTAATGCAACAGTAAATGTAGCCCCTATCGATGTCTGTGAAACCATATGGAAACAAGGTAACTTATACCTATTGGTCTTGAAAGTACAATCCAAGAACAAAATTTGATAAAAACATTGAGCAAGCACTACACATCTAGGATGGCTGAAAAATAAATCGGTGATTTCATTGCTTTGTTCATCAACTCTTTGATATACGGTATAATTATTGGTAGATGTCAATTTCATAAATTGTTGCATAACGGATCTACCTTATGTATTGCACATTTTAAGTTTGATTTTGGCATTGTACACAGTTCGAATGGTTGATTGGTTGGAAGGATTGTCAATTCTAATAGCGGTTAAAATATTTCGAGGTTTAACTCCACTATTAGTCATTGTTGCAACAGTCTTGAGTTCGTCTTCGTTGAGTCTCGCGACAAAAGGATGACCGGTTAAAACGTTTGGAAGTGTATGATTGTGACGCCCATTCTTTACAGTCAGTATCCACGTCCCATCACATCTACAATGTGCATGTAACTCAAAAGGACAATCACATTTTCTACTACCTGTTCTTTTTTTTTAGAAGATATTGGAACATAATTCTTCGACTTATGATCAACATATTGACCACTTCTTTCACATACTAAATCCATCCTCGAGGCTTTTCCATTCCCATGTACATTTTTCATTCTACTTCTTTTGGTAACAATAACACACTTACAATCTAACCCTCGGTTAATGCACCAATCTCGAACTTGATCCTTCGACTCAAAAATCTGAAACAACAGTATTGTGTCATGTACACAAAAAAATCAACAAAAACTATTGACACATTAATACATACCCTGTCAGTACTGAATTCTGATGTTAAATCAGGATAGTCGGACAAAGACATTTCAATGTCCGTTTTAACTTGTTCTTTATCTTCATCGCTTTCGATTTCTTTGGATTTGTCAACTTCATTATCGCTTTCAATATCCTTATTATTTTCCAAATTATCCGGCCTCTGTTTCGCTTCTTTACTATTACCACATCGGTGAATGTCAAATTCAATATCGGCACTCTGTTTGAAAAAAATAATAATATAACGGCAGAATAATATTGTATTTTATAACGGTAGAAGCTGGTAGCGTACGGCGATAACATGCCGTACAATGACTTCTGAAACGATATTTTAACGATATTTTCTAGTCATAAACAAGTTTACTATTTTCACCATAACAGTCGGCAACATCCCACCGTTTAACATTCATCAAATCGGCCAACACTTGCCGAATATAAAAATATATACATTAAGTGTTGTAAACGGCCAGAACCAGCCGATATATGCAAAAAAAAACGGCATAGCCTGACCGTATATAACAAATTGAAATCTGCCGATTGGGTTGCACGGCTCGCTACCGCCGAAAGAACTGCCTGCTACAGTAAAACGATGGAATTAAAAAAAAAATTACCTCCTCCACGACAGGTTCTTCCACAAATACAACTAGCCGTTCACTTTCCTGTGTTAGTACCATACTGTATTCACCGTCTTTCATAGAATTTAGATTGAATTCCACCATGGAAGATTTTTAAGATTAGGGTTTTACCACTAATCCTGTTTAGCAGTAATTAAGTAGGTTTTGTAAAATGAAGGATATTATTGTCCAGAATTAGAACAAATTTATCCGTACTCAAGTATGTCATCTAGTGAAACCCTAGCAATGGCTACCATGATAATAAAAAATAACCCAATCTTTGAAAAAAACCCTGATCAGATCTTTAGAGGCTCCCCTCACCTTCTCAATCCCTCTCTCATTTCCTCTCCTCCTTCTAATCCAAAAGATAAACCACCTGATCAAGATGAGGAAGGTTTTCAAATAGTTATGAATCGGCGCAGAACTAACTCTGCAAAATCTCAGAATCCCTCGCAAAGATCAACAATGGTTCAATCAGATAGATCATCGGCTAGACCTACGTCCTTAGGACGGGAAAAATACACAAATCCGTCTAATAGGCAATCAAGATCCAGCCAATTGACGAAGACACCAAGAACTCAACCTTCTGCCACATACATTTCAACAAGGGCAGCCTCATCCTGGGCAGATTTAGTCAAGAATGGTGGCTTCAGCAATAATACTGATCTCAGTTACTCTGCCCCCATCAATTTGGGAGACAAGAAAATAGTGGTCGTTAAAGAGGAAATAAGCAAAAGGACTGAGGATAAATGGAGCAACTCTATCATAGCTTATGTTTATGGAACTCGTCCAAACTATCATCATTTCAGGAATTTTGTTTCTAAAACTTGGAACCCTATGGGTAACTTCGAAATCTTTACAAGAAACAATGGCTTCTTCATTATTAGATTCTCAATGGAGCAAGACTGTGTCAAAGTTACTCAAAATGGTCCCTTCTTTATCAATGGCAAATTAATAATCTTGAAAAGATGGGACAAGAATCTAATTCTTGATCGTGACCTTCTCTCTACCTATCCAATCTGGATTAGGTTACCTGAGCTAAACCTCCGATTATGGGATAAGGAGGCTTTTGCCGCCATAGCTAGTGTAGTGGGTAAACCGCTAAAACTAGATGAGCCTACAGCTAAGGTGACTCGTCTTAGCTATGCCAGAATTCTAGTTGAGATAAAGGCCACAGATGATCTACCAGATATAGCGTTAATATCCATGCACGATGGAGAAAGCATCAAACAAATCATTGAATACGAATTTATTCCTCCTAGATGTCAAAAATGTGCTTGTTTTGGGCACCTCTCTGATACTTGCTCTTGGAAAACTGTTTGGAAAGAGAAAAAATCTTCCAATAATAATTTGGATAAAAACTCTTTGGACATTTCAGAAAATGAAAGCGATCGAAATCATGTAAATCAAGTTCTGGAAAAGATCTCTTCTGTCAATAATATCGCTACAAACAATTGTGATGCTGAAAATCTTTTACAAACTTCTGAAATCAATATGTGCTCGGAGGCCCCAAAAGAAAATGTTGGGAAAAATCTTGCCGAATTGACTGAGCAATCAGAGAGTTTCACCCCACAACCTTTTTCAAGTGAGAATAAGGATAAAACCACAATTCTTAATGTAGCCATGGATACTGATCAGCAACAGATGGAAACAGTTGCCTCTTCAGATCATTATGGCAATTCCCAGAAAGATAATAATATTCAAACTTTTTACAAAGAGGACCAGATAGAACAGTTCTTGCTTCCTCCCCCCCTTCAGGAGAAAGCAATTTTAGTTACAAATATGGTTTCTAATCAACTAGATACTGTTTCAAACTATCAAATTGCCTCAAAATTCAACACTTCAGAAAGTTGTGCTCTGCCTGAATCCTTGATGGAGAATGCTGGATTGCTATTCTCTTCTGTCTCCTCCTCTCCTGTCAAAAGCAAAAGGAAGAAGACCAGGAAAAAGTCCATGCATGAAATCATAAATAACAATACAGAAGGCAATCCAAACAGTCCAACTACTAACTCTTTTGAGAAGAAATACATTACTAAAAACCCAAAATGGGAAGAATTTCTCAAAGTTCATAACAAAAAAGGTTGCAAAAGGAAAGGAGAAAAAGCTGCTGAAAGCTTGGGAATCAACAGCAAAATCCTGATTTAGCTGTTATTGTATCCTTTAGTATCCTTTATTTCCTTTTTTATTATTATGAATATTATTACTTGGAATGTCAGAGGTCTTAACTCTCCTGAGAGGAAATTAGACCTTTCAAATTTATTGTCTTCTCATAAACCATCTCTTGTAGGCATTTTAGAACACAAATTATCGGATAAAAACATTGATCTGTTTAGGATTAATAACCTTAATAATTGGCATCTTATACACAATAATTCTATGGGGGGAAATGGTAGGATCATTGTTCTTTGGGATCCTACCATTTGGGACCTCTGTAACTTTACCCTCAATTTTCAATTCATTCACTGTAGCTTCAAAAATAAAGGCGGTTTACAAATATTTGTCTCTTTTATTTATGCCTCCAACTTTGAAAAGGATAGAACTCTTCTCTGGAATTCTCTCGTTCAGCTTAACTATAATATTTCCCTCCCATGGGTTATTATGGGTGACTTTAATACAATTACTAAAGTTCACGAAAAAAGAGGAGGAATTCCAGTACCTCTAAAAAAACTAGAATTCTTCTCTAATTTTCTCATAAAAACTGGTTTAATTGAGCCTATCATCAATGGTAATAAATTCACTTGGAAATCTGGTGAATTTAGAAACATTCACTGTAAACTTGATAGGATTCTTGTCAATAGATCTTTTATAAACCATTTCTCTGACTTTAGGTGCTACACATTACCTCAATACACTAGTGATCATACTCCCATTCAACTTACATTATCTCAAATTTCTACTACTAGGAAAAACTTTCCTTTTAGATTCAAGAATGGATGGGTCTTTGACTCAGATTATAAAAAGGTTTTTCAAAATAGCTTACATTTTCCCTCAAATGGTTCTGCTCAGTTTAATTTCAGAAACTTTCTCCATTTTACTAAAAACAATCTTAAAGCTTGGAATTGTACCAAAAATAAAAACAATAATGAAATTAAACAAATTAGAGAGGACTGTGCTAAATTACAAGATAGCATTGATAATGACAGCTCTGATAATATCAAAATTAAAGAATTCTATTAATTACAGAAAAATCTTTCCAACACCCTTCATGTTGAAGCTGCTAACATTAGGCAGAAAGCCAAAGTTAATTGGCTTTCTCAAGGGGATTTGCCTACTAAATTCTTTTATGCTAAAATGACTGGCCGGAATTATCATAACAATGTTGGTAAATTAATCAATAGTAATGGTATGATCATCAATGAAGCCCCTTTATTAGAAAAAGAAGCTATTCTCTATTTCACTGAGTTGTTTTACACTGAGGAAATCTCCTACACTTTTCCAACCATTTTCCCTAAGTATGTTCTTCATCCTAACAGTGAGGATATTCTCCTTGCTCCTATTTGTATTGATGATATTAAAAAAATCGTCTTTTCTGCCAAAGATGATAAAAGCCCTGGGCCAGATGGGTTTGGGGCCAAATTTTACAAAACTCACTAGGAAGATATTAAAAATATGTTATATAAGGCAGTCAATGAATTTTTCATTTCTGGTAGGCTTTTAAAAAATATCAATCATACTTTTATAACCCTTGTCCCTAAAACCAAAAATCCTACTTGTCTGGGAGATTACAGACCCATTGCCTGCTGCAATTTCCTTTACAAAATTATTGCCTCTATTCTTAGTAGCAGAATTAAATGCTTTTTAAAATTTCTCATTTCCAAAAATCAATGTGCTTTTATTCCTGACAGGTTTATTGTTGAAAATACTCTTCTATCTCATGAACTCCTAAGGGATTTCAACCAAGCTGGTAAAAATAAAATGTGTCTTAAAATTGACCTTCACAAAGCATTTGATAAAATAAACAGAAATTTTATTATTTACATGATGGGTCAACTAGGTTTTAATGAAAATTTTTGTAACTTAGTTAAGGAATGTATATGTAATGTTTCCTACTCCATTCTTGTTAATGGATCTCCCTGTGGATTCATTCACAGTAATAGGGGTATCAGGCAAGGAGACCCTTTATCCCCTTATCTTTTTACAATTGCTATGGAGTATTTCTCCCTTCAAATGGAAATGGATCTGTTATATAAAAATATGAAACCTATTAACTCCATTATCCCTTGTATTACTCATCTATTATATGCTGATGATTTACTAATTTTTTTAAATGCAGATACTTTCTCTGCTGCTACCATTAAAAAAATTTTTGACAATCTCAAAAATCAAGCTGGTCTTCTCATTAATGAAAATAAAAGCAAAATATTTTTCAACAAAGACTGCAGGAACAAGACAGATATTCTCAACATTTTAAATTTCCAGCAGAGTGATCTCCCTGTCAGATATCTTGGGTTACCCCTCAGTAATAATCAGATCAAGGAAAGAGACTGTGTCAAACTCTATGAAACCATTCAAAACAAAATTAATAACCGGTCTAGCAGAATGCTATCTATAGCAGGTAGAGTTGAACTTGTTCATACAGTAGTCACTGCGGTCATTATGTACTGGGTGCAATCTCAAAACATTCCAGCAAAAACCTTGAAAAAAATTGTAAAACTATGTTCCAACTTCATATGGAATGGAAAATCTCATAAAATTTCGTGGAACACCATTACTAAAACCAAGGAAGCTGGGGGACTGGGAATCAGAAACTTTTCAGATATTCATGAAGCTTGCAAATTTAAACTTTTTTGGAAATTCATTGAAGGAAAATCATTATGGGCTGAATGGATGAGGGCCAAGTATGTCAAAAGGAAAAATTTCTGGTCTATGCCCATCAAAAGTCATTATTCTTATGTCTGGAAAAATATTCTTAGTTGCAGAGAAATTGGTGCCAAGCTTATTGAGCGCAAATTTAAAGATGGAAAATGCACAAGCCTATGGTTTGACCCTTGGATCAATGGCAACTCACTTATCAACCTTCTAGGCTGGAACAACTTATACTACTATGGAAAAGTAGGGGCTTCAGTTGACACTATTATACAAAACTCTACTTGGAATTCACAAGCATTTCCTGCAACTAACATCTTTAATTCTTCAATTAATAAAATTGTTATAGACACAAACACATATGAAGATACTTGGTGCTGGAAATTATCTACTAAGGGCAGATTTTCCTTTAAAAACACTTGGGATTTTTTAAAAGGTAGGGAAATGGAAGTTGATTGGCACAACTCAGTTTGGAACTCTGCTAACTGTCCAAAAATGGCTTTCTGCACCTACTTTGCATTATTAAATCGTCTTCCAACTAGAGAAAGGTGTGGTAAATGGAACAAAAACTCTGGAAATATCAATTGCCTATTTTGCAAAACCGAAATTGAAAACATTGATCATCTATTCTTTGATTGTACTTACTCTAGACATGTTTGGTTCATTGCCAAAAATAAGCTCAACATAAATCAAAATTTGGCTCTCCAAAACATTAGAGACAGCATTCATTATTTTCAGAAAGCTTACAAAGGAAAGAAAGCAGATTTCAACAAAGCTACAGTAATGCTTACTACTGTCATCTACTTCATTTGGAAAGAAAGAAATAACCGATTTCATAACAAAGTTGAAACTGACAGTATTCAGCTTTGGAAAACTATCGAAATTGAATCCAACATCATACTTCACAAATTCAGCAGAAATAACAACAGTCCTCATAATATTTCTATTGAAGACAACTATGAGAACATTGTCGAAGAATACTTACAGAAGGAGAACTTTAATAAAAGTTCTCAATTCCCTGCTTTTGATGATAATATAGTGGATAAGCCATCAAGTTCCATTAATCGCAGTCCCTCTGTTGAAGGTTGCTACTCCGCTTTGCATACCAGGAATAATTCCTGCAAGGGAAGTTATCCAAATTTTAACAATTCGTATTTCAAAAGCTTTCTAAACAATAATTCGAATTACTCTTTACCTAATATGCATAGGGGGAGTCGTCCATTCAACTCTGAGCCTCTGCTTCCTTATGACTGTCAAATGCAAAACAACATTATCATATCCAATGCTGTTGTTCACAGAAACAAGAACTTCAATAACTACAAGCACTCATCTTATAAGGTTCTTTCCAATGCCGCTAGCAAGGACACTGTCGACAACTTTCCTAGCAATCAGTGTGCAACTTATCAGGATAAAAACAAAAGCAATCAGACTGCAACCTGTCAGGGAAGTAACAAGTCTCTTAATTCTAATTATATTAGGACTAATATAGGTATTTGCACTAATCAAAACATTTCTTTACCTGATTATAGCATGAGGACTCGCTGGATCGATGAGGCTAACTACAACTTTCCCTTGCCTGATAACGAGCAAAGATTAGGAGACTCTCACTACATCAGCAAACTCAATAATAAAATCTACCACTTATCTGTTTGGGAAAAAGGAGAGAGCAGCGACTATTGCGCTGATTACTGCTCAGATCTTTCAAGGACAAAGCTTAAATAGGCTTCTGACAAACTGAAGTTCGGTAGCAACCATAATAGCAAGGAGAACAACTACAAGGATACTAAGACTAAAACTACTCGGCAAAGCAATTTTAGCCTAGATCCTGTTATCTCCAGGCTTCGAGATAAAGAAATCAAGGAGTGGAGACCCCCTTAAGCTCTTGCGAGCGATCTATTTCGAGCTTTTTAGCTGTATTTTTTTGCCCTCTTTTGATTTTGCTCCGCCATTTTTGAGCTCGTGTGTTTTTGGAGGCGTAGCCTCGTGTTTGTATTCTGTGGTCTAGGGTTTGCTCTTGTTGTTTTGTGATGTTATCTTGGTTTCGGGTTTCTTAGCTGTTACCCGTTTCCTTCTTTTCTTTTTTATTTGTAACAATCTGGGCTTGGCCCATTTACCCATTTTCAAAAAAAAAAAGGATATTATTGTCCATACTTAAAAAAAATTTAAGGGGAGGCATATATATTAAATACCTTTTCATAATAATTATTTGACAATTAATTTTTTGACCCTCTTATCTATTTTGGGTGTTTCAATAACAATGCTCCTGTGCAAATCCCTTTCAGATAAAACTGTTTCTCTTTCACCCTACCTTTCTCAAAATCTAAATTCAATTCAATCATGGGTGAGTCGGACGATGATCGGCATCTCGCTAACTTTCTCGAGGCCGAGATTCTTTTCGATCAGGATGATAATATACCGGCTAAGAGTCATAAGATGTAAGAAAAAGAGAGACTGATTCGACCCAATAGGATAGAAAGTGGAATCTTTTGCATGATTCCTCCTGATTTATTCCATCATATTCTCGTTTTTTTGTCTCCTGAGGATTTGGCGACATGTTCTCTTGTTTGTTCGGTTTATGAACCTTACTGCATCAGATGATTGTCTCTGGCGACGACACTATCGCTTAAGAGGGGGTCCAAGTTCACTAACAAGGAAGCCTAGAGAATGTGCACCGAAGAAGCTTTATATTCAGCATGATCGAGATGACATGGCTGAATTCGCAAGGAACGGGCCACATGAATTTAGGGATTATTACATATAAATAATGCAGGGTGCAAAGAGAAGTCTAGCTAGCGCCTCTTCCTTCAGAAGTATGCGACGATCAAGCAATTCTTGATAGAACATTAGGCGATCAAGTTTCTTCATGGAAAAGTAGCAGAGGGTTCAGCGATGAGGCAGTGACTGGCCACACGTGCACTGGACATACCTGTACTTATACCCAAATTGGAGATGTTTATGTCTATGAGAAAATCAAATGCTGGTTATACATAAAGAGTATTGTACACCATGCAGAGCAGAGTATTGAATTAATGTTGCAAAAATCAAATTCAAACAATAACAAGTTTCTTAGTTAATAAACCAAATGCTGTTATACATACGAGTTTATGAAGAACATATGCTTCCATGAAGAACAACAAAGGAATCACCTGACTATTTGTTAGAAAGAGAGAAGTTTGGTTGAATAGTTAAAGGATTAATTAATTGTGGAGTGGATTAGGACAACTCGGCACTCTTGGTTTGTCTTGGCTGAATCTATCTATTGGTATGAACAGACTAGGAGATTGAATAGAAGTTGATCTGCTTCCAAAAACATACATTTTGACCTGGTGATTTAATGGCGATGGTCAAATTGCCACAGCTTTATAGCCAATATAGCAGGAACATAGAATGATGAAGAAGAAGAAAAAGAGTAGGTGATTATTATGTCTCTTGTCTACCACAACTCTTATCATCATCATCCCCCTTCACAAGGTATAAGTGTTGCTTCTCTTCTTGGTTTGCCTTTTCTTTTCCATATTACCAAAACATGTAAAATACCTATTCTTGCTCTCTTACAACAGCCAAAATCTTTTATTTTGTTTTATTAAAATTTTGTTAGGAGGTTTCCTACTACATATATCTAGTTATCCACTGTCCCTATTCATCATATTACTCGTATATATATCAACCAATCTCAATCCTCTCAAATTTTCTATTAAATTTAGTTTATAATAACGATGCATTAATTAGTGTCACAGTTATATCGTTTATTAAGTTTCAGATATTCCAAATTGCAACAGTTAAGTAATTGATGAAATATATGCTAAAATAGGTTAAGTTGAAGTCCTAAGCTAGAATTGCTCTCTGAAAAGGCTACAACAGAAGGAAAACATAGCGAAACTACAATCTCCATTTTTGCAGAAATTCTGGACACTGTAGAACAACATACGTATTCCTTTAAATACTAAATTGTCCTTTTGCGTTTGGCATATATTGATCAGTAGTTTAAGTTTTGAAAAAGAAAAAAAAATCTAAAGCAATGTAACTCGTAATTGATTTCAAATTTCAACAAAAATATAGTGCGCAATAACTAAAGATGGTCAAACTTCAAAAATATAGTATGTGTATAAGAGCATCTTCAACGGCTGATCGGATATTACAAAATGTAATATGTGCACCCGTTTTGCCTTCCAAAAGAGTGCAAAAATCTCAATAGCGTGGATTTTGAGGTCGAAAGATTGGTGATCCAGGATTGTGATGGGCATTTGTTCAACAAGCGTTTGAAATATATATTTTATAATTCTTTAATGTCAGGCGTCTATTCAACAGGCTTCTAAACATCAGGCGCCTATTGAACAAGCGTCCGATTACATTCTGTTGGAGAAAATAGCCGATTACAAAATTCAAGCACACATTTTGTAAAATGTATATCCATATTTGTTGGAGATGCTCTAAGATATGAAAGAAATGTAAATCAAGTATATATATAAGGAAACGGGCCCGGCCCTGGCCTAAGGCCACCGAGATGGTGGCCTAGGACCTCTGATTTGTTAGGGCTTCAAAATTTTATAATGTTATATATAAAAACAGTTATACAAAGATAACATATTCATAAATAATCAAAATTTAATATGGTATGGTGGTAAACACATATCATTCATTCACCAGCAACCAGAGTTCTTCTCTTGACATTATTTTTTTCCCTGCATATTTTCATTTGTATTTCAAAGGCCCCTATAGCAAAAGTAACTAGGCTTTGTTGTTTTTTGCCTTGGACCTCAGGTTGATCACGGCCGGCCCTACAACGAAAACGTAGAGAAGGTGCATTTCAGTAATCTGAACCTGGAAAAGGTTAAAAAAAACATGGTAGCGTAGCTTTAGGCTTTTTGATTAGTTTACTAATTGTCATTTTGTGTTTGGCGTATCCCTATTCTTCTTATGTACTCGGATGCTATGCATTATGTACTTTGGATGTATAGCTTCATAAGGACGTTGCTAGACATGATATGTAACTCAGTAGATCTACAGTGGCAAAGAGGATTATTTTGACACCTAGATATACTAAACTAACATAATCCTCAGTCCTCACTAATGGTCTACGACCAAAATTAGCACAAACGTCACATACATCTGTACTTTCTTTGATCGTGCAATGTGATAATAAACAAATAATATTTATATATTTTGATCTACTTGTGTTATGTAACCATAGCATAGTTTCGAAGAATGAACCATAAGTCGAACCGTGTCCGTGCAAGGTCAAAAGTTATAATGGTTCAACCAGTAAGATCGTGAAAACCGCATTGATCGTTATTTTTATTTTTTTTAAATTTAAATGTAAAATTATTTCAATTAATATTAAAAATTAACCAACTATAATTAATATAAAATTCTTGTTTGTAGTTAACTATGGTTTACAGAAACAAAAATGATATGCATTTGAAAGTTAGTTTATGAAATTTAAAGATGATCTAGTTGTTAAAAAAATCAAAATCAAAATCTCTGTTTTTACATTGTTTGTATTAGTCCTAGCAAATACCAACAAATTTATGAATATTTACTAATATAAATTAATTTACTCCGATCCTGAAACATATTGTCTTTTAAGGTGTTCATTGCACCATGAAAACAAAGTCATTGTTTGAAAGCAAAGAGTTCTGATGTCAGTTTTGAAAGGACATTACATAAGGATGAAGTATATGAAACTTGGAACAAAGGCAGACACATTTTACACCAAGCAAGCAACTAGGTAAGTGAATGCAATCCATCCTAATTATCTATTGTGTCAATAATATTACTTCTGTTCATTAGTAATATTTTAACTTATAAACTGAAAATATTTTTGACCAAATTGATGTAACATCCAATTCCAGAGTTAAATAAAATAAATATTTTAAAATGGATATTTAATTTAATTTAATTCAATAAATTGATTTTTGGATTTTATTTAATAATAAAAAGAAAATATTGATTTAAAATTCAAATTTTAATTTTAATTGTGTTTTAAAAATTCAAAAGTTGTCTAAAAATTTGTTTTGGTAGAATAAATAATATTTGTAGAATTTTAAAAATAAAATAATTACTTTAAAATTTATGAAAATTTAAAAATAATATTTTAATACAAGAAAAATCGTTATAAAAGTAAAATAACATTTGGATAAAACACCTTGAACATAAGTAAATAGCGGTCGAGTAGTAGAGTGGTTAAGAGTATCCATTTAAAATTAAAACAAAAATAAAACTTCGCTTCCTTTTTACTGGACCACAAATCCTTGACCCATTTACTCCCCACCCCTTTTATCCTTATCCCATTATTTCTCCTTCGTAAAATTGATACCAATTCCTCAAATCAGAAATCAAAAAAAAAGGAAAGAATTGCGCACGATGTTAGGAGGTCGTGCCACTTGAAGCTTGTGAATGTGCCAATGCTCGACTAGAGGACACGTGAAACCGAGGCCAAAGCCAACAATGGAAGATGGCGCCATGCGAAGTTCGATTGGAACGACCATCAGGTGTGAGGTCAAGAGCGGATAATGATTGCTAGTGTGATAGTCGAACATGTTGATGTTAGGTGATGGTGGTGTGCGAGTGTGGTGATGATAGTGAGTATAACCTCATCTAACTTTTGCAAAATTACGATTGGCTAAAACATATTTTCTTTGATATTATATCTATACCGAGGATGATGCTCTACATTATTGTCAAAAATCTTAAGATCTTACGATTTAAATCCCGATTCAGATCAGATCCCTCCCTTTACAATTTTATTTACACTCCAATTCAAACTTAATTAAAACTACAACAAAAAAACATTCAACCCATAGTAATATATTAACATATTTATTTAGATTCACAATTCCCATTACAATGTTTTTTAAAACACAATAAAAATGGAATTAGAGAGAAAATTAAGTTTTATGTTTGATTGTAGAAGTTTAAATATCAAAATCAACTTCAAAGTGCATGCAAACCTTAAAATGTGGATATTTTGAATATACGATTTACAATTTAAATCCTGTTTCGATTTAAAATTTAAACTTGTGATTTTTGATTTAAACCTCCTTTTGAAAACCTTGATGCTCTACCTTTCATTAATCTAAGATGAATCAAAAGTTAATTTATAATGATTGGTTAGTGCAGATTAGTGAATAAATGGTTGATATAAATCAGGCTATTTGGTGATTTTAAATTTTCAAGGAAAAAAGGATTTAAAAGCCTCCTAGAAAGAATTTTTATGGAATAATATTTATTAAACTAAAGTTGTTTTGGAATGAATGAAATTTGAATTATTTTTCAAATTGAAAATAATAAGATTTATATTAAGTTTGAATAAATGAAAATAAAAGAAAAAAATCTCATGTGGTGTGAGTATACCGATCCATATTTCATATTGAATTGATTTAGTGAAACTACCCCATTTCGAATTCATTCAATCAAAATTATTTTAGATACAAACATGATAAAATCTGATTCAACTCGACTTAATTTAATTGCATATGTGATTGATGATGGCTTGGTAGCCCTGATTGTTATTAGTAGATGTTTGATGGTTGATGTTTGATTAATGATTGTTTGGGTTGAATTATATATGGTTGAATGGCATGATGTATACTATAATATTGATTGTTTCAGACTGTAGAAATTTAATTAAAACGAGTGATTTGAATTATTTATTTTAATTTCCACTTTTGAATTTATCTAAATATATTAGTAATATTACATATATTTGCGAAGAAGTACCTTACATTGTTTTTAAGCAAAAGAAGTGCAAATATTATTTGAAATGATTTTTTGTTGGTTTATAAATTTGAAAGAATAAACTTTATGAGATTTTTATAACAAAGAAACTTTACTTGAATTATTTTTGAATTAAAAATAGGGGGAATTAATTTAAAGGACAAAAATTTGTATATTTTTAGCCATAAAGACACGACCTCAATATTTTAACCACAATGACAAACATTCTCCTAAAAATTATTCATAAGGACAAACATTCTTCCAAAACTGCTACCGAACTAAAAACCGATACCTAAAAACTGCTACCGATAACTACAAACTGATATCTAAAAACTGTAAAAACTAACACCTAAAGAAAGTTGTCCTTCAGGCTAAAATACCGAAGGTCCGTCCTTGAGGCTAAAATACTGAGAAATTTTGTCCTTGACAATAATTTCTTGTCAAAAACAATGGAAGTTAAGTTGAATTTAGAATTATTGTTATTTTAAATAAAAAGAAAAGAGATTTAAATTGAAGTCAAATTTAAATCCCATATGATAATACTATAACTGTATTTATTGATGAATATTGAAGGAGATGGATATTTTTATGGATTCGAAAGTTGGGAAAAAAATTATATGGAATAAAGAAACTTATTTTAGAAATAATTTGAATTTGAATTTATACCTTAAATTATTTAAATATATAAATTTTTCAATAAAAGGAAGTTTGGAGAATTATTTAGAATATTTTAGGCTAAAAATTGTATTTTTTTAAATTAAATTTGAATTTTTGAAATCTAGGAGGTCAATATTTTAGTCACTGGGTTCATTTATCCACAAGGGGTAGCTCGGGGGGTTTGATGGTGGGTTGGAAAGAAAATTGCGTTAAACTTTCAGAATCCATCGTTAAATCTCATTCATTACATTTAATTTTTATTGATCTTGGTGATGACTTAATGTTTATGGACCAAATTCAAAAGTTAAGCGATGGGTTCTTTGGAGCGAGTGTCCAGAGTTTAGATTATTCACCCCAGTTCCATAAGTTTTGGGTGGGGATTTTAATCTCACTAGATTTATATGGGAATGATCTCCTAGAGAAAGTGATTTTTCTGCTATGGAGGAGTTTGATCGGTTTATTGTGAATAGTAATCTTATCGAGCTAAAGTTAAGTAATAGGCAGTTTACTTAGTCAAATACTATAGAAGACCATTTGATGGCACTTATAGATAGATTTTTTTATTAGTAATAAAGTTGAGGATAAATATCATGTTTATAAGGTTGTTGGGCTTTCAAGTATTTACTCGGACCATTGTCTAATTCTTCTGTCTTACGATAGTCAAACTATTGAAAATAAAATCTTTAGATTTGGAAAGATGTGGTTATTAGAAAATAATTTTACAGATTTAATTATAAATAAATGGCTTTATATGAGCAATTATTGTGGAAAACAGTGTAGTATAAATTATACTGGTATGAATGTATATTAAGGCTACTTTAACACTAGATGGGGCAAAAAGTGTTTTATAACTTTTATGGAACTTTTCTAAATTATTTCAAGATTTAAAATCGAACACAGATAATCAACATAGATATATATTAATAGGTAGTTATATATATATATATATAAATTAATGTAGTAAAAGAAAAGTAAAACTAAAAGAGATGACACCGGGAGTTTTTATACTGGTTCAGATTACCCAATCCTACGTCCAATCCTATACAATATCTGTATAGATTTCCTTTCAAATGCCCACTTTAAACAGGTAGTAAGCAAACCAGAATACAATCTCGATTTCAATGCAACGAGATACAACCTTTTGACTTTCTGAGCTCAGGGTAGACTCGCTTGTTTAACCGGGCAACAAGCATATCCACTTGATTTGAAGGGGCAACCAGCACACCCACTTGATTTGAACGGACAACAAGCGCACCCACACAAACAATAGTAGAGAGTTGTTGATTCCAAGTACTAAAAGTTGTACTTTGGATATAGAACATCATATAGCCCTTTGATCTTTGAACCGATGAGAGAATATTTTCAAATCAGCGAGTAGATTATAGAGAATGAATATAGCAAAGTAGGGATTGAATTTGAGTGAATTGAAGAGTATAAAAAGTGGATTTTGTGAAATATATAATGAGAATTTGGAGTAGGAAGAATATGGAGAAAGTAATTAAAATTCGTTTCCTAGTCCTCTTTATATAGTGTTTAAAGGGATGCATTTATTCGCGAAGAGACGTAACCAAAAATCACAACTATTCAAAATTCAAAAGACACCTCTTCAACGGTACATATGTCGACATATCTATGTAGCCTATGTCAACATACTTGTGTATGTTTTGAAAAACAGAAATAGTTTTAAGGTGTTTTGTAACAACCCGCATATTTTACGATTGCATATTTAAATGTTTTATTTAAATATAGCATCGTTAGTCGGATTCAAGTCCGAAATGTTACTTTTTGCAAGCAGTCGAATTGGGACACGAGACCACTTCCATTGTGTCCAAAATGGCGTTTGCGACCTTTTTGAGTATAAACATCGATATGTTTGGAGTTGAGTAGAATTTTGACATTTTCACTTAGGGCTTTGGGTTTGGGTTTCAGCCCACTAACCCAACTCATCTTATATCCTAACTCCACCCCCTCTCCTCTTCATACACTATCATTTCCTAACACTCCAAGCTTTAGAAAAATGGGGTAAGAGAAAAGGAATTAGAAATTCCTAAGCCCTAGATTCATTTGCAAACTCAAGTTCTAGCTCCAAAATCTAAGAGAAGCTTAGGTAAGCATCCTCTTCATCTTCTCCATCTCATTTCCTCTTCAATTTCAGAAATTTCCTAAACCCTAACTTAGGAAATGTTTTTCTTTTGAGCTTAGATTGAAGCTTCTTGGGTTAAAATTGAAGGTGATTGTTCTTGCCTTGCTCTATAGCTTCTATCTTGTGTTTTTGGGTTGAAAAGGTGAGTTCTTTAA
Source organism: Allium fistulosum (assembly GCA_030737815.1). NCBI lineage: Eukaryota > Viridiplantae > Streptophyta > Magnoliopsida > Asparagales > Amaryllidaceae > Allium > Allium fistulosum. The sequence continues at coordinate 897,600,722 of CM060902.1, forward strand.
CTCACATCTACGTCTATAACTATCATTGTTGTTAGGTATGAATTCCTAACATTTGTGCATATTCATTTGCTTTTGATTTGAATTGACTTGGTGAATTTTCCAAATTTTGGTGTTTTGGTCCAATTTTATGAAAATCCTTCTATGGATGTTTGGACATTGATATTCGGGGTGTATCGAAGAGCCATTAAGGCTGGGTTGTCGCTTGGCGTTAATGCTTAGTTGTCATTGCTCGTCCGATCGCTTCCGATACGTTTTGGCCACTTTGGCCTAGGCAAAATGTTGCCCAGACCAGGTGACCGGACGTCTGGTGACCAAGTCCAGACGTCTGGTTTGGACCTAGAGCAAAATTGTGTGCACGCAAAATATAAAAAAAAGTCAGAGACTATTTCCAAACGTCCGAAATTCAAGATCAGACGTCTGGATGAGTCTCAGACGTCTGACTTGAAGTTTCAGACGTCTAGGTTTTCTCTGGATAATTTCCAGAGAAAGAAACCAGACGTCTAAATTCAAAACCAGACGTCTGGTCATGGCTCATACGTCTGATTTGCTATTCCAGACGTCTGGGTGGCTTTCTGAACTATTTTTCAGAAAACAAATCCAAACGTCTGGATTCCAAACCAGACGTCTGGAAATGTTTATTTTTGCCTATTAAGGTTGTTTTGTGTGGATTTCCTATTCTAATCGATTTTTGTTGATCCGGATAGTTGTTATCACTTATTATCGACTTTGATGACTTCTTTCCTTGGACTTTTAGGAATATCCATTTGATGGATTTGATATCGATTTCTTTGGATTTAATTCACGTCTTCGTATGTGAATTTTTGGTGATTGATTGTTTCTACAATCATTTTTATGATTTGTCACTTCTAAATACAAAGGTTTCTATACTAGTAGTAAATACTCAAACTCTTTTACAACCATGATTTCAACACTACTTTTAAATACAAAGCTCGTTTATAAAATCGTTTTCCAATCTATTAGTATATACAAACCTTACCTCATTCGTATGAGAAATCTAATTAAACGGCTTAGTAAAACAAGTGGTATGAAACGCTTGCGTTTACTTCATCGGTTAATTCTTGGACTTGTTCGATTGAACTCTTGTGACAATTTTCGAGTGGAAATCTACAATTTGTTCGTAAATATTCAAGTTAAGCCAGTGGTTATGGGACACGAAGCTAAACTCTTATATTTACTAGCTTAGTGTAATCGACACATCTTATTGATCAATGGTGATCATTTTTTGGTTTAGACTAGCGATGTGTGATGTCTCTTTGTCCGCGTGGGGGACTATACCCCGTTCTTTTGAGCTTCGTCTCATTTTTATGGGCTAGCGACCCATGGTCTTTGGACCGTTCGTGGAGCATTCAGCTCGATAAGTCGGTGCATGGGGTGTATCTTTTTAGGTGCATCGATGTCCGACTAAGCATGGGGCGTATCTTTTTAGGTGCGTCGATGTTAGATTATACATGGGGTGTATCTTTTTAGGTGCATCGATGTTTGATTGTGCATGGGGCGTATCTTTTTAGTTACGTCGATGTTCGGTTCATGGGATAGTGACCCATTTGTGATACACGTGTTGGTGAATTTTCATGCTCCCGTTTGTGATAGGCCTTCCCCCTTTTGTGATTTCTGGATTTCTGGTTGTGATTTCTAGAATTTGTGTTTCACCAATTTTCGTGGTTTGCATTGATAAGCTTTATCAATATTTGTGTTTTGTTGAATAATTTAAAGAATGTGATTCTTGTTGGTGTTTTGAGATGATTTGACATATTGTATGATTTTTGTTGTTATATGATGTATACTTGACACAGTATGGCAATTTGGTTATCATACGTTTTTGGTCATATCTCTTATCCTATCTCATTTTATATGACATTTATAGCTAGACTTATCCGTTTATTATTTTCTTCTTAAAATAATACTCGAGTCAGACCGAGGTATTTCAGATGCTCCTGCTTGACTTCTTATCAGGGATTATCATCTGATTTTTGGCTAACTACTTTAAATTAGCAGTTTTTGTTATTATACATTTGAGATATAGACTCCTTGATGTATAATTATTCTTTTGTCTAGCACTTGCATCTATTCTTTTGTGATGTAGTGGATCTTTTTTGACCACTACTTTGATGTACTTTTATGTGTTATATTCATATCTGATTCCGCCTTTGTGATATGAATATCCGTGACTGATTTATGTTATGTTTATTTCTATATTTGTTTTCGAAGGCCTCATAGCCACTGTGTGGTAGCTTTGAGTTTGTATTTGATATGTCGGATTTCCTCTTGAAATGAAATGTAAGTTATATTATCTGACATATCGGTACTCGCACAAAGCAATTACACAGATGGTCGCTCCTCAACAGCCTTATTCTTCGTGCTAGTCGACGACATTACCCAGTAGTGTTCTTGGCTAGTGTGAGTATAGAGGTGGGACGTCACAGCTTGGTATCGGAGCCAAACTTTGGAACAATGTAGAATAATCTAGCAAGGATCATTGTCCTAAGTCTTTCTTAGGAATCGTGCTATAGGATTTAATTCGAGTCTTCGTACCGTTCTATCCTATTTCTTTTTATGATACCTTGTTTTATCAATCAAGTTTGTTTGATATTCATTCTGAGATTAACCTTTTTTCTCTTCTTTCTTTCTTTCTTAAAGAAGAGAAATGGTTAGACCAGGCCGTCCCAGCGCCGGTCAATCCAGTGCTACTCCTCAGGATGGAGTATTTATGTCAGCTCAACAACTTTTAGATCTTGTGAACAATGCCCAAGCTGCCGGACCCGTTCTAGCGCTTACTCACCCTAAATCCGGGTTTGCACGCTTGTGCAGAGATTATACCGCTTTGGGTGGAAGGCCATTCAAGGGATCCGAAAGTGTTATAGAAATCCAAGCTTGGCTTAGATCATGCGATCGCATCTTTTCCCACATGGATCTTATTGATTCACTTCGAGTCCAAGTGGCTTCTAGCATGCTCCAAGAAAGAGCATTAGATTGGTATGTGCTTTTGATTTTTGAGATTATCGAAGCGGATCTTACTTGGGAGCAATTCCGGGAAAGGTTCGAATTGAAGTTTGTGCCGGAAGCTGAAAAAGTAACTTTAGCCCGACGCTTTATTGACCTTGTTCAAGGTGAATCTTCTGTGGCAGATTATGTCGCATCTTTTGAATCTCTCTCTAAATATGGGGTCGAATATATTAATACCCCATTGAAGAAAAATTAGAGATTTGTCTATGGGTTGAATAAGAACCTTAAAAAGCCTTTACTTCTGAAACCAGAAGTTTCTTTCGATCAACTTGTAAATATCGCTCTTGGACTTGAAGAGGCCGATAGAGAAAGTGATGTTGAAGTTGTGCGTGCCAAACAGAACTTCAACAATAACATGAAGAGGCCTATTATGTTTAAAGGCCTAAATCCCAATAAGAAAGGGAAGCAAGAAACTTCGGTAGCAAAGACTCCAATCTCTAGTCATGGACAATGCTACAATTGTGGTTCTACCGACCACTATGCGAATAAGTGTCCGGAACCTCTCTATTGTCGCTATTGCAAAAATTCGGGTCACCATATATCTGCATGTCCCATACTTCAAAATAAGAAGGAGGGAAAGCTAAATGTTGTGCAAGCTCCTAGTGACACTTCTCTTGGTCAAGGTATTTCTCATTCTATCCTTGATGACATTAATTGGTTTTGTGGTTATCCTATTCGAGCTCTTTTTTATACGAGTTCATTTCATTATTTTATATCGAAAGAACTTGTTGATTTTTTTTCTTTAAATATTATGGGCTTGATGACTTCATTAAGAATTGCGAATCCAGTTGGTGGATCCGCAACACTCAGTTTACTTTGTGAAAATGTCGAGATTATTTTATGTGATTATTCTTTTCGAGCCGATTTGCATGTTATGCGTTACTTAGGCTTCGGAATTGATTTTCGGGAAAGGATTGGCTTAATCATTATGAAGCTCATATCCTATGTCCTGAGAGGACTATCCATCTTCGACATTCTCAATCTGTTAAGCAGATTTCTATTTTTTTTAATGATTTTGATTTCCAAATTCGGTGGCATCATTTTATTCTTTAAACCCACTTGATGAGAAAGATGTTATTTCTCTCATTCAAGTAATTTGTGAATTTTCCGGAATATATTTGAGCTTGTCTTAGGATTATCACCTAAGCAATCTAATGAGAGGTGCTAAGGTCTTTTCAGCTCGACCTTGCCATTGGTTTTTATCAGCTACGAGTTGCGGAAGGTAGCATTCCACTTACCGCATTCCACACTCGTTATGATTCTTATGAGTGGTTCGTTATGTCATTCGGTTTGATGAACCTTTTACCTTATTTCATCCATCTTATGAATCGAGTATTCTACGAATATCTCGATTAGTTTATCCTTGTATTCATTGATTATGGATGAAAACAACAATTTAAAATTTGCAAATCTTTTTAATAAGATATTTATAAGTATGATTGGATTTTGTTCTTAAAACGAGCAAAGAATATTTGTAAAATTTTTAAGTGACATGTTTATCATATAGAAGATGATTTTGTGTTTTTTTGCCCATTAAGTGCTTTAAGAATTCTGGTCGATGCGCTTGATCAACGTTATCGATAGGAATCTCCTAAACGCTATGATGAGACAGTCAGACACAGTATATTGACTTGTGATAAGTAAATTTTTCTAAAAAGATGATTACATAAAGTTAATTATAATTTTGAATGTCTTAGCTTTCCGGGAAAGAGGATCAATTAAAAGAACTCTTTTCCGATGCTCCTATTCTTGTGATTCCCGAAGGGAACCAAGACTTTATTGTTTGTACCGATGCTAGTCGTATTGGTTTGAATGCCGTTCCCATGCAAAAGGGAACGTGTTATCACATATGCTTCGTGACAATTAAAGTTTTCCGAGACTAGATATGCCACTCATGATCTGGTGCTCGCGGCTATTGTTTTCGCCCTTAGAATTTAACGTCATTATCTTTTGGGAGAGAAATTTGTTCTCTACAACGATCATAAATCTTTGAAATATTTATTTTCTCAAAAGGAACTTAATTTGCATCAACAACGTTGGCTCGAGTTCCTTGCATCTTATGATCTTGATATTCTTTGTACTCCGGAAAAGGGTAATCGTGTTGCTGATGCCCTTAGCCGAAAGCAACAAGCAGTTGTTTCAATGCTGATATCTGAATGGAATGATCTCGAGACTTTATCCACTTGTGAGATTCGAGATCGTGAATCCAATTTATGTTCATCTCATTTTGTGTAGCCTTGAGGCTCGTCCTTCTCTTTTGGACCATACCTCTTTTGGCTAAACTCTATGTCAAAGAAATTATTAAATTGCATGGAGTTCCTACTTCTATTGTTAGCGATCGTGATCCATTATTTTACTAGTGGATTTTGGTAAGGTCTTCAAAAAGCTTTGGAAACAAAGCTTAATTCTAGCACCGCTTATCGTCCTCTGTCCGAAGGACAAACCAAGCGTGTGAATCAAACTCTTGAAGATCTTCTTTGTGCATGTGTTCTTGATTTTGGTGGAAGTTGGGAAGATCATATTTCTCTTGTTGAGTTTTCTTCCAATAATAGCTTCCAATCTAGTATTGGTATGACACCTTTCGAGGCTCTATGGAAGGCCGTGCCGATCTCCTTCGTGTTGGCTTAAAGCCGGCGAGAAGCTTGTTTTAGGTCCAGATTTTATTGGTATTCATTCGTGTTTCACCTATGATGGGTGTTGTGCGTTTTAGTTGATCGGGAAAATTAGCACCTCGATATGTTGGTCCATTTCCCATCACCGAACGTATTGGTTTCGTGGCTTATCGCTTTCTATTACCGGCTCAATTTTCTGCTATTCATGACGTTTTCCACGTCTCTCAACTACGGAAATACCTTAGGGATTCCGATTCTATTCTTGAGCCCGGTGTTACTGAAGAAATTAAGGTTTCACCAAATTTGACTTATGAGCAACATTCTATTCGTATCATTACTTCGAAGGTTAAACGCCTTCGAAATAAAGATATTCTTCTTGTGAAAGATCAATGGTCCTCAAATCCTAAGGATTGCTCTTGGGAATCTTGAGAATTCATCGAGCAAACACATCCGGACTTACTCTTTCATGCTCTTTATGATGAACTTCTTATTTCAAATTTTCTTTTGTGTTGATATGCTTTTATGGTTGTTACACTTTATTTTCCTCTTAATTATTGTGAGGACGCAATTTCTTTAAGGAGGGGAGTCTGTAACAACCCGCATATTTTACGATTGTATATTTAAATGTTTTATTTAAATATAGCATCATTAGTCGGATTCAAGTCCGAAATGTCACTTTTTGCAAATAGTCGAATTGGGACTCGAGACCACTTCCATTGAGTCCAAAATGGCGTTTGCAACCTTTTTGAGTATAAACATCGATATGTTTGGAGTTGAGTAGAAATTTGACATTTTCACTTAAGGCTTTGGGTTTGGGTTTGGGCCCACTAACCCAACTCATCTTATATCCTAACTCCACCCCCTCTCCTCTTCATTCACTATCATTTCCTAACACTTCAAGCTTTAGAAAAATGGGGGAAGAGAAAAGGAATTAGAAATTCCTAAGCCCTAGATTCATTTGCAAACTCAAGTTCTAGCTCCAAAATCTAAGAGAAGCTTAGGTAAGCATCCTCTTCATCTTCTCCATCTCATTTCCTCTTCAATTTCAGAAATTTCCTAAACCCTAACTTAGGAAATGTTTTTCTTTTGAGCTTAGATTGAAGCTTCTTGGGTTAAAATTGAAGAGTGATTGTTCTTGCCTTGCTCTATAGCTTCTCTCTTGTGTTTTTGGGTTGAAAAGGTGAGTTCTATAACTCACATCTATGTCTATAACTATCATTGTTGTTAGGTATGAATTCCTAACATTTGTGCATATTCATTTGCTTTTGATTTGAATTGACTTGGTGAATTTTCCAAATTTTGGTGTTTTGGTCCAATTTTATGAAAATCCTTCTATGGATGTTTGGACATTGATATTCGGGGTGTATCGAAGAGCCATTAAGGCTGGGTTGTCGCTTGGCGTAAATGCTTAGTTGTCGTTGCTCGTCCGATCGCTTCCGATACGTTTTGGCCACTTTGGCCTAGGCAAAATGTTGCCCAGACCAGGTGACCAGACGTCTGGTGACCAAGTCCAGACGTCTGGTTTGGACCTAGAGCAAAATTGTGTGCACGCAAAATATAAAAAAAAGTCAGAGACTATTTCCAAACGTCCGAAATTCAAGATCAGACGTCTGGATGAGTCTCAGACGTCTGACTTGAAGTTTCAGACTTCTAGGTTTTCTCTGGATAATTTCCAGAGAAAGAAACCAGACGTCTAAATTCAAAACCAGACGTCTGGTCATGGCTCAGACGTCTGATTTGCTATTCCAGACGTCTGGGTGGCTTTCTGAACTATTTTTCAGAAAACAAATCCAAACGTCTGGATTCCAAACCAGACGTCTGGAAATGTTTATTTTTGCCTATTAAGGCTGTTTTGTGTGGATTTCCTATTCTAATCGATTTTTGTTGATCCGGATAGTTGTTATCACTTATTATCGACTTTGATGACTTCTTTCCTTGGACTTTTGGGAATATCCATTTGATGGATTTGATATCGATTTCTTTGGATTTAATTCACGTCTTCGTATGTGAATCTTTGGTGATTGATTGTTGCTACAATCATTTTTATGGTTTGTCACTTCTAAATACAAAGGTTTCTATACTAGTTATAAATACTCAAACTCTTTCACAACCACGATTTCAACACTACTTTTAAATACAAAGCTCGTTTATAAAATTGTTTTCCAATCTATTAGTATATACAAACCTTACCTCATTCATATGAGAAATCTAATTAAGAGGCTTAGTAAAACAAGTGGTATGAAATGCTTGCGTTTACTTCGTCGGTTAATTCTTGGACTTGTTCGATTGAACTCTTGTGACAATTTTCGAGTGGAAATCTACAATTTGTTCATAAATATTCAAGTTAAGCCAGTGGTTATGGGACACGAAGCTAAACTCTTATATTTACTAGCTTAGTATAATCGACACTTCTTATCGATCAATGGTGATCATTTTGTGGTTTAGACTAGCGATGTGTGATGTCTCTTTGTCCGCGTGGGGTACTATACCCCGTTCTTTTGAGTTTCGTCTCATTTTTATGGGCTAGCGACCCAAGGTCTTTAGACCGTTCGTGGAGCATTCGGCTCGATAAGTCGGTGCATGGGGTGTATCTTTTTAGGTGCATCGATGTCCGACTAAGCATGGGGCGTATCTTTTTAGGTGCGTCGATGTTAGATTATACATGGGGTGTATCTTTTTAGGTGCATAGATTACCCATTTGTGATACACGTGTTGGTGAATTTTCATGCTCCCATTTGTGATAGGCCTTCCCCCTTTTGTGATTTCTGGATTTCCGGTTGTAATTTCTAGAATTTGTGTTTCACCAATTTTCGTGGTTTGCATTGATAAGCTTTATTAATATTTGTGTTTTGGTGAATAATTTAAAGAATGTGATTCTTTTTCGTGTTTTGAGATGATTTGAGATATTGTATGATTTTTGTTGTTATTTGATGTATACTTGACACAGTATGGCAATTTGGTTATCATACGTTTTTGGTCATATCTCTTATCCTATCTCATTTTATATGATATTTATAGCTAGACTGATCCGTTTATTATTTTCTTCTTAAAATAATACTCGGGTCAGACCGAGGTATTTCAGGTGCTCCTGCTTGACTTCTTATCAGGGATTATCATCTGATTTTTGGCTAACTACTTTAAATTAGCAATTTTTGTTATTATACATTTGAGATATTGACTCCTTGATGTATAATTATTCTTTTGTCTAGCACTTGTATCTATTCTTTTGTGATGTAGTGGATCTTGTTTGACCACTACTTTGATGTACACTTTTATGTGTTATATTCATATCTGATTCAGCCTTTGTGATATGAATATCTGTGACTGATTTATGTTATGTTTATTTCTATATTTGTTTCCGAAGGCCTCATAGCCACTGTGTGGTAGCTTTGAGTTTGTATTTGATATGTCGGATTTCCCCTTGAAATGGAATGTAAGTTATATTATCTGACATATCGGTACTCGCACAAAGCAATTACACAGATGGTCGCTCCTTAACAGCCTTATTCTTCGTGCTAGTCGACGACATTACCCAGTAGTGTCCTTGGCTAGTGTGAGTATAGAGGTGGGGCGTCACATGTTTCAAAATTTTAAACTCTTGTAAAATTATTTAAACATAGTTTCTATATACTTTAATATATAAAACTCTTATAAAATATTTGTAGAAATATATTTTGAAAATAAAATAAATATTTAGATAATAAAGTAAATAATTTGATAAGAGAGCATTTAAAGAAGAGAAAGTTGCTATTCAAGGAAATTAACAAATTAATACATCGTCTATTAACTATAAACTATAGTCTTGAACTATTCGTGTCATTGTCTCTAAACTCATGAGTCTTCAAATATCTTGATCATCTCTGAATCTTGATCTCTAGTCTTTTTACCAATCGGTCTTCAAACTCAATTATCCTATACCTGTATAAAACTATATAAATATCCTGCAAAATATTCTATACAACTTAGGAAAACATTAGTACCTATATTTATAAGGTTGTTGTCATCAAAATCAATATTTGTGGTATCAACAATTATAATTATAAATTTTCAAAAAACAGAGCTAAAATATTCGTAGGTAAACTTAGATATATAAATTTTTTTTGAGAAATGGAATAAAGATGTTTTTGGTAATATTAAAATTAAAAAGGAAAAATTACTAAATGAGATTCTAAAGTTAAATAAAATTTAAATATTTAAATATTTCATAAAAAACGTACTTTCAAATTTAAAAGAAGAATTAAATGTCTAATTAAGGAAGAAGTAATATGAAAACAAGACCTGTGATCCAATGGATAGATGAAGGGGTTAAGAACACCAAAATTTTTCATAATGTAGCAAATGGTAGAAAACACAATAACATCATTAATTATATTTAATTAATAATATCGAGATTTTTGATCAAAAAGAGTTAAATGAGGCTTTCACTAATTATTATAAAGAAATTCTTGGAACTAGGATTGAGCATAGGATTATAACTAAATGAGACGAACTAAATCCTATTGACACTAAGATAGATTTAGATGGACTAGATAGTCCATTTACGGAAGAGGAGTTTTTAAGGGCAATAATGGATATGCCCAATGATAAGTCACCCAATTTTAATGGTTTTTCTATTTTACTCTATGATTTTTTTGGAATGTTCTAAAATATGATATAATTAGAATATTTAATGAATTTTTTGATGGTACTCTTCAATAAGGCAGGTTTAATTCTGCTAATGTTATTTTACTACGTAAGAAAGTAGGAGCAAATGAATTAAAAGATTTAAGACCTATTTCTTTGTTAGATTGTCCTTTTGAAATTATTTCTAAGGTTTTAGCTAATAAGTTAAAAGTCAAAATGAATGATTTAATTGGATATTCAATCTGCTTTTATTAAAGGTAGAAATATTACAGATGAGGTGGTGGTTGTTCAAGAATTTATTAATTATTGTTGTAAAAATAATATCACTTGTGCGTTTTTGAAATTGATTTTTCAAAAGCTTTTGATTCAATTGATTGTGGCTTCAGTGTTAGATGGGTGGGTTGGATTATATTCCTACTTAAAATTGGTAATTTAGGTATTATGGTTAATGGTATATTATGAAATAAAATTCAATCAAAATGTGGATTTAGGCAAGGTGATCCATTATCATCTTTATTGTTTAATTTAGTTGCTGATGTTTTTGCCTAGGATTATCAAATTAGCCATTTATAATGGAATTTTAAACAATATTAAAAATGAGATTATGAGTAATAGGCTCGCCATTCTTTTGTTTACAGATGATACCATGCTTTTTACATCTCACTTACCTAGATATATTATAGCACTTAAGTTTATTTTATACAGTTTTGAGTTGCTTTCTGGATTAAAGATTAATTTTTACAAGAGTGACATGTTAGTATTAAATGATATGAATAGGATAGAGAATCAAGTCGTTTTTACGCTAAATCGTGAAATTATGAAGTTTCCCATAGAATATTTAGGAGTTTTATTAAGGCCAACTAAACTCATACATGATGACTGGTTAATAATAATTGATAAAATTAACAAAAGATTATCCAAATGGAATAGTAATTTTTTTATCGAGAGCGGGTAGGATAGTTCTTATAAATTCAATTTTATCGGCACTTCCTATATATTGGATGTCGCTTTATCACTTTTTCGAATGGGTTACTAATAAAATTAGGAGATAGTATTTATGGAGGGGGGATGATGCTAATAATAGTTTAAAATGTTTAGTTAAATGACAAATGATGTGTAAAACTAAAGAGGAGGGAGGATATATATTATAAATTTTCATAATTTAAATATGTCTTTATTAGGAAAATAGTTATAAAAATTTACTGATAATAATGAAGATTTAATTTCGAAAAAAATAGTATCAAATCAATAGAATGGTGATATATATGACCTATACCATATTTCTAATACTAATACATATAATATGTGTAACACCCCATATTTTTAGTAACATTATTTAGGATATTTAATTAGCTAAATAAAATAAAATAATGTAAGATGATTAATAGATTGGGATTTGATTCAACCAAGGGTAGCCATGCAAGTTAAATGTAAATCAAAACAAGATAGAATGAATAAAAGTGTTAGGAAATAAGGGAGGGTAAAATGGGAAATAGGATGAATTTATACCCTAAACCCTTAGGAAATCAAACACACAGTCATTTCATTTTTCTCAAGCAAAAATACCCTAAGGCCGGCCACCATTTTCAATCTTAAGAGAATATAGAGCTAGGATTTTCAAGAGGAAGAAGTAAATCAACACAATCAAGATGAAATCTCACATCTTTAATCACAAAGCTAAGGTGAATGATTACTACATCCCATTTTTTTATGTTTTCGGATTTAATGGTAAATTGAAATGATTTTGCAGGATAATGCCATGTTTTGGATGATGGAAATTTAAATATGTTTGTTGATGAATTATACATGTTAGTTTTTATGATATGTCTAATATGAAAACTTAATTAAATGACTTCCAAATGCCTTGAAAATTTAAATGTAGATCTGAAATGATATTTTAGAGATGGGTTTCAATTTTCATAATTTTTTGAATTAATGTGGATTTTATATGAATTTTCTAGTGAAGAAAGTGATTTATTGGGTTATAAATTATTTGCGGAAAAATAAATAATTATTTGGGTCTGAAATTTATATATGTTAGAAAACATAATGAAAAGGATTTTCTGGAATTTTTATAGAATTTTCCTAAGTGTTTTGATGAACATATAAAATTGTTTAAGGTATGTGACTCTAATATTTTATATATTTAATTAAGGAGAAGGCATTTTGCAAATGATTTAAATTTAATAATTAGTTTTGAAATGTGCAGCACTTTTTAGTGGTAAAGAAAAGAGGCAAACAATCAAAATATTACACGTAAAGCATGTTAGGTGAAAAGAACTGTTTTACGGGCTTTTTAACTGTTTTATTGCTTTCGGCACCTGCTTCTGCCTTAGTTGGCTTTCGACCAAGTCCCTCCGCCTTCATCTCCGTCAAAACAAATGCGCCTAGTATCAAGTAGTTGGTACATAGCGAATTTGATAGAAGGTGAAAGGTATGAGGTCGAAACCAGGGATCCGAAGGGGTCGAAGCATCACTTTGTTTTTAATTTAAAATGCGCCCGCTTGCTTTCGACTCTGTGGTTTGCGACTCAGTTAGCTTTCGACTGGGTCAATGGATTTAAAAGAAATGGTTTCGAATGGGTTGCACTTTAGTTTTAAATGTTTGCTTTCGACTAAGTCGAAACATTTTAGTTGTCGCTTTTCTAACTTTCGATCATAATGGTTTCGAAGGGAATACTTTGTTTTTAAAACTGGGTCATTTCTCCAATGCTTTCGAAGAGATGGTTTCGACACCATCACTTCATTACTTAGGAAATGGTTTCAAAACAGAAGCTTTCGACTTAAAATTTTTAAAGACCCTTTTTCTTTAATTGAAGAATAACCTAAATGGTTTCAAAGGAGATAGTTTTAATGGTTACGAAAGAAGTTCTTTCGACTTTAATGGGCTTCTTGTCCTTTTGCTCTACTTGAAAGCATAATTCAAAAGGGTTTCGACCGAGACAGTTTCGAATGGCTTCGAAGAACTAAATTTTGGATGGTCTCGAAAGGTTTCCACATGTTTGAAATTGAACCCAAAAGGCTTCGAAATGTTTAGTATTTTAATGTTTTCGAAAGGGTTTTAATGAATGGTTTCGAAGGAGTGATTCCCCAGGGTTTCAAAGGGATCGAAGGGAAATGTTTTCCATTGTTTTCGAAGCTTTCGATGAAATGAAAGGAAAGGTTATTTCAATGTTTTCAAAAGGCAATGTTCTAAGGTTTTAAAGGGGGATTTTTAGTATTTCGAAACTTTTGGAGAAAAGAAAGGATTTTCCAACGTTTTCGAAAGGCAAGGTTTATTGATATCGAAAGCGGTAAATGTTTTCATCACTAAAGGTTTGAGTAATATATATATATATATATATAACATGGCAAGGCGATTTTGAGTAAAGCATAGAATATATGTGTTTTCCTTGTGTAAGTATGATTTAAAGAATTAAATCAATTTGAAAGAGTTTTTCAAGGAAAATTTAAAGGAAGTTATCCCTAAGAAAAATGACTCAGATATTAGAATACCAGATGGGACTGGTATAGGGCCGCGCCCTATACATTAGCTTTAAGCCCCAGCTAATTTAGTCTAAAATTCCAGTGTGTTGGGCTTTGTTACAGGTAAGACTAAAACTATGATTACACATAGAAAGGAATATATTTTTATACAGATAGGTTATTAGTGAGCCCGCAAAACCATTAGGATCAGGTGACCCTGGGAGATGTTAAGTTAGGGACATACCATCTAGAAGAGAAGTATTTAACAGATAGTAAAGGACAGATCGTCCAGAAATGGAGTGTCTAATAGATGTTAGACAAACCTTGTTATTTTGTTTGGTAGGCCCGAGTTAGCCAAAGGTTAATAGTCAGCCAAACAAAACTATTATGTTTGAACAGATAGTTCTTTTATTACCTTATATGTATGTTTATATAATGATGCTTTATAGTATTTAACCAGTTTTGGTTGCAGGAAGAGATTTGCAAAAGGTATGTTTTAAAAGAATGTTAGTGAGGGCAAACCTGTTCCACTAAGCGGCGTGGTCTCACTTAACATTAATAATAACCAGGATGTATAGTATTATTCACACCAGGCTTTATGTCTGACTCGAAGTTTATGTTTTCCCCCTTAAACTCTCGGGTGCTCAAAAATTGATTTGAGTAGGCTGAGGGTTGAGGTTCTTACAAGTTTTAGTAGGACGATGAATAAAGCTACCGGAGGTGAGCAGGAGGCTAATGGATAGCTATTTAGGAGTTGCAGTTCTTTGTATGTTATTTGTTTCCGCTGTGTATGTATTAAGTCAATTATTACTATATGACTCTGATCATCCAAGGGGGCATCTTTATATGTCGCTCTTGGCGTATTTTATAATAAGTATATTTTATCACTGCCTGGGAAATGCTTTGGGGTTATGTAATATGAATATGGAACATGTGTTTTGAAATGTAATGGAAGATTCTGTTTTGAAATCTGAAATTTGTTTCATATTCATATGCTTCTGATATTATAGATACCATTAACATAGCCGTATTTAGTCACCAGAAGTTAATACTATAGATGACTGTAGCATCTGTAGCGCTTAGCTTTGGGCCTTTAGATAGAGGATGTTATAACTTGGTATCAGAGCATAGGTTTATGAAACACTTTAACTAAAAATGGTTTTTGGAAACATAATCCTTAGGAAATTAGAGTTAAGGTTGGGGTATGGGATAACGCTATAGTAACGTACTTGTAATTGCTATATATATAAGTATACGCTTTATCTCTAGATTCCTACCTTTGTTAGGCTATTCTTCTGTATCTTACTAGGCTTGAATACAGATATGGACGGAAAGAGAGGTAGAGTTAATCCATGAGGAGACAACACCACTACAAACGGAAATTCCCGACCAAATGCTAGAAGAGGTCAGGCTCAGGCTGAGAATGCTGGTGCTGGGATATTCCAAGTGGAAATGGGAGCCATGTATTAGTTCTTCGTAAATATGATGCAATTTTGGATCGCTGCTGGGGTTGTCGGAGGAAACGCTGCTGGAGGAGGAGTTTAGGAAGCTCCAATGGTCAATCAGTATGCTAACTTAAGCAGAGATTATGCTAGGTTCGGAGGAAAGCCGTTTATTAAGACTAAGGATGCCATCGAGGTAGAAAACTGGCTGCTACATTGCGAGAGGATTTTTGCTGACGTAGGGCTCAATGACGAGCAAAAAAGGAGACTTGCCTCAAGGCAGCTTCAAGGAGCTGCTTTGTTTTGGTGGAATACTGTTACTACTGGTGTGGATGAAGAGACTCTGACGTGGGAAGAGTATAGGAGGAAGTTTCGATAAAGGTTTTTTCAGGTCAGTAATGGTGCAGTCTGTGTTGGTTAGGAAGTTTGCTGAGCTGGAATAAGGAGACATGTCAGTTCTGGAATATGCTAGAAGATTTGAAGAGTTAGCCCGGTATGGGTATGCCACTATTGACATAGTGTTGAAAAGAAATGAGAAGTTTATTAGGGGATTGAAGCCAGAGTTGGCTATGGTTACTTTACCACACATCAGAGATCCGTGTGATGTAGTAGTAGAAATGGCATTAAGGCATGAGGAGATGTTAGCTTGTTTGGAGAAGATAAAGAGAAGGATATCCCGGTTGGGCAAGGCCAAAAGAGAAAGTTTTTCCACAAAAAGAATGCTCAGAAAGGAGGTGCAGCAAAGAAAGGGAAATCAGGGTGGTCTGCTATAAATGTGACAAGAAAGGACATTATGCTCATGAGTGCCATACCGGAAAGGGAAAAGGAAAGGAGGTGATTGGAAAGAAGAACACCAGGTGTTTTAATTGTGATTAGATCGACCATTACAAGAATCAGTGCAAAGAGCCAGCAAAAGGGGATAAAGGCCAAGTGTTTGCATTGGAGCCTGCTACTTCAAAGCCGACAGTGCAGGAAAAGGGAAAAGTGGTGTTAGGAGATACGCTTCAGATTCATGATACATCCATTAGCGTTTTATTTGATACTGGTGCATCTCATTCTTTTATATCTCGATGCTTAGTAGATAAACATAACCTAGAACCCACATATTTAGTTACTTCCTTAAGAGTTGCAAATCCGATAGGAGGGTATGCTACACTTGGGATGAAATGTTACCATTTAGAGTTTGACTTGGTAGGTTACACCTTTGTTTGCAGTTTGCATGTATTTGACTTTGTAGGGTTCGGAATTATATTGGGAATGGATTGGTTAAGTAATTATGATGCTAGGATATTTTGCCTAGATAGGAAAATATCACTTAGGCACCCGGATTATAGTGGCCGGATAGTTTAAAATGTAGAAAATCCTAGTTGTGAGGTAAATGCTTTGTTGGGTGTTATGGAGCTAGAAGATGAGTTGAATTGCATTTTCGTAGTTAAAGAATTCGCAGATGTTTTTGAGCCGGTAGTTGGATTACCACCGAAATGAGCCATTGAGTTTCAGATTGATTTAGTGCCTGGAGCAAAATCAGTAAGTAGGCTGCCAAGTAGAATGTCGCCAGCAGATATGAAGGAGTTGAAAGCTCAGTTGGTAGATTTGGAAGGTAAGAGTTTTATTAGACCGAGTAGTTCGCCTTGGGGGGCGGCCGCAGTATTTGTTAAAAACCGGACAGATCGTTAAGATTATGTATCGATTATTGTAAGCTGAATGAGAAAACGATAAAGAATTGATATCCATTGCCGAGAATTGACGATTTGTTTGACCAACTAAGTGGGGCCAAGGTATTCTCTCAGTTAGATTTGGCAACAGGATTTCAACAGCTAAGAGTGGCAGAAGATAGTATACCTTTAACGGCATTCAGAACAAGATATGGGTCATATGAATGGTTAGTTATGCCATTCAGACCCACTAATGTGCCGACATTCTCTGTAGATTTGATGAACCGGATATTCCGGGAGCACTTGGACAGGTTCGTGTTAGTCTTCATGGATGATATTCTAATTTACTCTGAGGATGAGAAGGAGCATGAAGTTCATCTTAGAGTTGTGCTCGAGACGCTGAGGCAGCATCAGCTAAATGCAAAATTTTCGAAGTGCCCTATTTGGAAGAAAGAAGTTAAGTTTCTTGGTCACGTGGTTTCGGAGAAAGGATTGTCAGTTAATCCAGAAAAGATCGAAGCCATTAATAATTGGAAGAGACCGGAAACGGTAACTGAGATAAGAAGTTTCCTAGGGTTGGCAGGATATTATCGGAGGTTCATAAAGGATTTTTCGCGGATAGCTGCATCGATGACTAAGCTAACGTGGAAGGATGTGAAATTTGTGTGGATCGATAAGTGTGAGGAAGCATTTCAGAGCTTGTAGCACTTGTTGACCCTTGCACCGGTGTTAGTGGTTCCGGAGGGGAATCAAGGTTTGGTTGTTTATACTTATGCGTGTGGAACAGGATTAGGAGCTGTACTAATGCAGAGGGGTAAAGTGATTGTCTACGCTTCTAGACAGCTTAGACCACATGAGGTTAGGTATCCAACGCTGGGGTTGGCTGTAGTTATATTTGCCTTGAAGGTGTGGAGGCATTATCTCTTGGGAGAAAGGTTTGAGCTCTATACAGATCATAAGTCGCTGAAGTACTTGATCTGTAAGAAGGAGCTGAACATGAGACAGCAGAGGTGGTCAGAGTTTTTGGTCACTTATGATTTTGGAATAGAGTACATGCCAGGGAAAGGAAACAAGGTTGTGGATGCGCTCAGTAGAAAGCATCAGAATACAGTATTGGCAATGATTGCAGAGTGGAAAGATTTGGAAGCATTTTCAGCTTGTAACATACTATGGAGATCCGAGGCTGGGTGTAGCGGAGAATTCGCAAGGTTGTCCTGTTTGGAGATCCGACCAATATTGATTGAGAAGATTGATTCTAGACAGGAAGAGGATCCAGAGTTAGTTGGAAGGATCATGAAATTAAAGGATGGAACGAAGAGCGATGGCTTGAAGAACTTCAGTCTTGACCAAAATGGGTGGTTGAGAAAGAAGGGCAGATTATGTGTTCCGAATGTGGGAGACATAAGGAAGGAAGTCTTAGAGGAATGACATCGTTCAAAGTTCACTATTCATCCAGGAGGAATGAAGATGTATCAAGATATGAAGAGAAGTAGCTTCTGGGAAGGCATGAATAGGGATGTTGGCTTATGCGTAAAACAGAGTTTGAACTGTCAAAAAGTAAAAGCCGAGCATCAAAAACCAAGTGGATTGCTTCAGCCATTAAACATTCCGATATGGAAGTGGGACTCCATTTCTATGGATTTCATAGACAGGTTGCCGAGATCTAATAGAGGGAATGAAAGTATATGGGTCATAATGGACAAACTGACCAAAAGTGCCCATTTCATTTCGGTTAAGGCAAATAGGATGGCACTTGCACTGGCTAAGTTATTTATGAAGAGTGTGGTTAGACTGCACGGAATTCCTAGTAGTATTGTTAGTGATAGAGATTCTTTGTTTACTAGTGAGTTCTGGAAAATTCTACACGAAGCTTTAGGAACCAAGCTCAAGATGAGTACCGCTTACCATCCGCAGACATATGGGCAAACAGAAAGGGTTAACAAGATCTTGGAGGACTTGTTAAGAGCTTGTGTGTTGGACTTCGGGGGATCATGTGAAGACCACCTACACCTAGTCGCATTTTCATATAATAATAGTTATCAAACTAGTATAGAGATGGCACCGTTCGAGGCTTTGTATGGAAGACTATGCAAATCCCCTGCATGTTGGTTAGAGACCGGGGATAGATTGGTTCTTGGTCCTGATTTGATAAAGGAAGCAGCAGAAAAGATTGAGCTAATAAGAGCGATAATGAAGGAAGCTCAGTCAAGACAGAAAAGCTATGCATATAGAAGATGAAAAGATTTAGAGTTCTCTGTTGGACATCATGTTTTCGTCAAAGTATCGCCAATGAAAGGTGTTATCAGGTTCGGGAAGACGGGGAAGTTAGCACCGAGGTTTGTAAGACCATTTCCTATTTTAGAAAGGATTGGGAAACTCACATATAGATAGAGTTACCGAGTAGTTTGGTGGGAATCCACAATGTTTTTCATGTATCTCACCTAAGGAAATGTGTTAAGGATCTAGACACTACTATAGCACCGACTGTGTTAGAAGAATTAGTAGTGGAACCAAATAAGACTATAGTTAGGAAGCCTATTCGGATAGTCGAGAGAGATGAAAAGAAGTTAAGGAACAAGACATTCAGATTAGTGAAAGTCCAGTGGAGTAACGATGCTAGAGATTGTACTTAGGAAACTGAAAGCAGGATTAGAGATGCTTATCCTGATTTGTTTTGATTGTTTGTTTTACCACTTTGATTGATTGATTGTGTACCTTATCGTAATTTCGAGGACGAAATTCCTTAAGGAGGGGAGATTTGTAACACCCCATATTTTTAGTAACATTATTTAGGATATTTAATTAGCTAAATAAAATAAAATAATGCAAGATGATTAATAGATTGGGATTTGATTCAACCAAGGGTAGTCGTGCCATGTTAAATGTAAATCAAAACAAGATAGCACGAATAAAAGTGTTAGGAAATAATGGAGGGTAAAATGGAAAACATGATGAACTTATACCCTAAACCCTTAAAAAATAAAACCCACATTCATTTCATTTTTCTCAAGCAAAAATACCCTAAGGCCGGCCACCATTTTCAATCTCAAGAGAAGATAGAGCTAAGATTTTCAAGAGGAAGAAGTAAATCAACACAATCAAGATCAAATCTCACATCTTTAATCACAAAGCTAAGGTGAATGATTACTACATCCCATTTTTCTTATGGTTTTCGGATTTAAGGGTAAACCGAAATGATTTTGCAAGATAATGCGATGTTTTGGATGATGGAAAGTTTAAATATGCTTGTTGATGATTTATACATGTTCATGTTAGTTTTTATGATATGTTTGATATGAAAACCTTACTAAATGACATTGAAATGCCTTGAAAATTTAAATGTAGATCAAAAACGATATTTTAGAGATGAGTTTCAATTTTCATAATTTTCTGAATCAATGTGGATTTTATATGAATTTTCTAGTAAATAAAGCGGTTTATTGAGTTATAAATTATTTACGGGAAATAAATAATTATTCGGGTCTGAAATTTATATATGTTAGAAAACATAATGAAAAGGATTTTCTGGAATTTTTATAGAATTTTCCTAAGTGTTTTGATGAATATATAAAATTATCTAAGGTATGAGACTTAAATGTTTTATATATTTAATTAAGGAGAAGGAGCGTTTTGCAAATGATTTAAATTAAATAATTAGCTCTAAAATGTGCAACACTTTTTAGTGGTAAAGAAAAGAGGCAACCAATCAAAATATTACACGTAAGGTAGGTTAGGTGAAAAGAACTGTTTTACAGGCTTTTTAACCGTTTTATTGCTTTCGGCACCTGCTTCCGCCTTAGTTGGCTTTCAACCAAGTCCTTCCGCCTTCATCTTCATCAAAACCAATGCGCCTGGTATCAAGAAGTTGGTATGTAGCGAATTGGATAGAAGGCAAAAGGTATAAGGTCAAAACCAGAGGTTCCGAAGAGGTCGAAGCATCACTTTGTTTTTAATTTAAAATGCGCTTGCTTGCTTTTGACTATATGGCTTTCGACTCGGTTAGCTTTCGACTAGGTCAATGGATTTAAAAGAAATGGTTTCGAATGGGTTCGCTTTAGTTTTAAATGTTTGCTTTCGACTAAGCCGAAACTTTTTAGTTGTCGCTTTTCTACCTTTCGACCATAATGGTTTCGAAGGGAATACTTTGTTTTTAAAACTGGGCCATTTCTCCAATGCTTTCGAAGGGATGGTTTCGACACCATCACTTCATTACTTAGGAAATGGTTTCGAAACAGAAGCTTTCGACTTAAATGTTTTAAAGACCCTTTTTCCATAATTGAATAATAACCCAAATGGTTTCAAAGGAGATAGTTTTAATGGTTACGAAAGAAGTGCTTTCGACTTTAATGGGCTTCTTGTCCTTTTGCTATACTAGAAGGCATAATTCAAAAGGGTTTTGACTAAGACGGTTTCAAATGGTTTCATAGAAGTAAATTTTGGATGGTTTCGAAAGGTTTCCACATGTTTTAAATTGAACCCAAAAGGCTTTCGAAAAGTTTAGTATTTTAATGTTTTCGAAAGGGTTTTAATGAATGGTTGTAACGATTCGGAATTTCGACGTTCAAAAATCGACATAAATACGTCCACTGTATTACATGCTGAGCAATCGAATGCCGGAAATTCCAGATCGTTAGGGTAAAGAAGAAAGAGGTAGAAGAAGAAAATAGAAATAACAACACAGAATCTCACAATCGCAACGGAACAATATATAATAGATAGCAACTGATCTTTATACCCAAAAAAACTATTACTGTTTTATACATTACATCATCAGAGTACAATACATCAATAACACAACACTGGACAGTTATATTAACTTGTCCTCACAAAAGCTGAATATACAGC
Organism: Allium fistulosum; assembly: GCA_030737815.1. NCBI lineage: Eukaryota > Viridiplantae > Streptophyta > Magnoliopsida > Asparagales > Amaryllidaceae > Allium > Allium fistulosum. The sequence continues at coordinate 897,622,387 of CM060902.1, forward strand.
ATACTAGACACAGCGGAATATAAATCAGATACGTGAAATACGACTTCGCCATCCAGCTCGTCTCCTGATTTCCAGAGCATCCTATCCTGTAATACTCGGTCTAACCTGAGCATTATAATAAAATAACACCCGAGTCAGTCTGGAAAACCAGCGTGAGAAAACACACTCAATTTGAATTATTAAGTTCAAAATCCTTTTGAAAGTCAAAGGTATCTCGTAAGACCACGCCACAAATAAACACGACGGGTTTTTACCTTACGATAACCAAAACATTTCATATCAAATCCTCTGATATTATAATAGTGTCTAAGTACAAATACTTATTCAAATAGCTGAAATTGTTACATTAATTAAATTCCAACAATACTAGGCTCTACAATCAAAACCGTAAAGGGCACGCATGGAGAATGGATTCCAACTGAATGACTAGGCACTGGGGTACCACCTGTCACGGTACCTGTCTAGAAACACCGTACCGAGGACCACTCCCGATCCCCTACAACACAAGAGCAGACTATTCCTAACCTGAATATACCGAATATGCTATCACCCCGGGTGTTCCCACCCTTTATCGAGCTCCTTCCATAAATCGTAGTAATAATAATATCCAAGGGTATCTAGAAAGGTGATAGACATACCCTACTTGGGTGCGACCCACTTAGCCTTGCTGCATCTCCCCTGATTTTTAGTCATTCCCGGTTGATGAGGCTCGAGGCTAAGCATTAACTTTTTAGAAATATTCACTTAGAATGCTCATTGTCCTCCAATGACAATGTACTGGTAGCATTCATCCATACAAGTCCGTTCCCGGTCCGAACGGAACCGAAGGCACTATTCCTACTACATCCATTTTGGAATCACCCTCAGGATTAGTAGCGATTAGCCCTTGCACTTCACTGCTCCATCTTCGACTCTAAACTCTTGTCTTCCTTTCGAAAACGTGCTCGTTGGATCGAAGTGGTTTTCGGATCGCAAATCCGATCACGGTCTCTTCGAAACAACGTCCGCTATTTCCCGGTAAACTCAACCCCGGTTCTTTAGGAAATAAACAGACGGAAATAAGATCGGAGATCACCTCCTAACCGTTAGTGGACGGATTTCCTTATAAACGTCCTAGAAGAACGAAATGAGTTTATACATATAGTATAGCACCTCAAACGGTAACTGTGTCATATAATTTCCGTACTTCTTCTAGATATTTCCAAAGTTATATTTGGGTCCATTTTTGATAGTCGGTTATTTAACTATAAAATAAACAATCATTCAACCAGATATTTTATTTCCACTGAAAAATACCAAGTCTTATTTAGTTTAGATTTTTAAATAAATTAAACCACTTTATCCAAAAATATACACTTAAAATGTTTAAAATAAAGCTACTTAAATCACTTTATTCAAATGATAGTTATGAAATTCTATAATAAATTCTCCAAGTAAAACTTTAGCCAAAAACTACTTTAAAATAAAGCTATTATATAAAATATTAATATTGAATAATTACCCTTTTAAAAATAATAATACTGATTTAACCTTTTATAATAATTAACTACTATAACTAACTTAATTAATGTTTACTTTATTTTTTTTAAAGCAATTAAATGATAAACCTTTTCCTAAAACATTCTTTTAAACACTTTTAAATTTTCTAATTAATACTTAAAAATCTTTCTTTGAAAATATACTTAACTTCTCAGGGAAATACATTTTTCTACTTCAATATAGCCCGTTTAATCATTGATAAATCCCTCTCGATTTATCTCCAGTTTAATTTATGTTCCAATCCTGTAAATTCTTTCTTTCCATTTAAAAATAAATATACCATTTATTTTTTTAAACAATTTTCCATCTCCTTATAAATTCCAAACGTGAATTTATAATTTCAAATTTTCCACTGATAATTTACTTCACTTTATTTTATAACCTCGATTATACTTTCCATAATCTCATTTCCCGTTTTATCACTTGTTTCAAACACTTTATCGATTTCTAAATCGATTTTCTAATTTAAATTCCATTTAAAATTAATTCCAGATTCTCTTCCTATTTATGATTTTAATCTTATTTAAACCTAGAACATAAATTCCATAATTTATTTTCAATTTTCCCTTTCATTTTTCCCAACTATTTAAATTCCAAATTTAAAAATACATTCTTTATATTTAAAACAATATTTCTTAAGTTCTTATTTTTTTAAAACCCTTTTATTCACATTTTTCCAAAAATCTCTATTTTTCCCTATTCCGGAATTTATTAAATAGGATTCTTAGAATCAAACTATTTATTTTCCAAATTTCTTTCTTTTTAATTAACCCAACTTTACTATAAATACTTTACTTTAAAATTCCCTTTTTACTTTCCTCTAAAAATTCAATATTTATATTTTTGATATTTTAGATTACCAAAAATATATCCAGCAATACCATAACATTCAATAATTTCAATTTTCAGTACAATCTATCACAGATTTATTCAAATAAATCATATCACCGAATATGAAAAAAAAATTCAACATTTTTGAGGAATCAAGTTGGATCCCTCCAACCTGTTTCCCTGCATCCACAGATGTCAGCACAATATAAAAATACCAATCCCACTTCGAGGGGGATATCGCGGTATATAGGGTCTCCGCTATTATGCGGGGCACATAGGGTCTCGTCCACTATAGAATGCGGGAATATCAATCACTCCAATATATATATATATATATAATACCACATTCAACATATAATATTTATCAAATTCAAACCAACAACCAATAATTAATTTTAAATATTTAAAATTAACTGTAGTATTCCAAATTTGAGTGAGATTAACTCACCTTGATTTTTATTTGCAAACCATTTCCATCTCGACTCGTTGAGTGATTTTTGAACCTCGTATGAAATTTTAATTAGAATTTTATTAGCATACGATCTACTAAACAAAATTAACTAATTTTTAAAAAAGTTAAACTTTTTAATTTACGGTTATTAACATAAATTTATACCTTAATATCTCTCCAACCACTAGCGCCTCTTCCCGACTTCACCCACGAACGCAGACACCCAAACTTTCCCCCAAAATCGTAATTTTCTGGTGCGAACAACCTTACAAGTTTGCCTGAAAACGCCGACGCCCTGAACCACCTTCACGCCGCCGTACGCCATCGCCCCTTCGCGCGCGCCACCCTCCCAAAGCCGACGCCATCCCCAGGTCGCCTTGTCTACCATCGCGCATCCCTCGAACAGCCACGCCCCCAATCACCAAGCCTGGCCTCGTACTCGGGACCACGAACAAACCCTTACGCGCCCTATCCTTCGATCACCACGTCGCGACTTCGGCGATTTATTCGATTTCCTTTTTTTTCCTTGAGGAAGTCGATTTCATTCGGCTGGAAGGGGATAAAGGAAGGAGACTCACGATTTAAATCGAAGGTAGCACGATCCCTTTCATCCTATTTTGAGCTTCTATCTATATCGAACGAGAGAGATTTTTTTTTTCGTTTAACTGTTTTTCTGAATTTTGAAAACGGGAAGAAGAATAGGAGGGACGTGATTTATGAATGAAGGGTTGCGTGTTAGACCAGGTGTACAATGATCTGATAAGAGAGAATAGCAGCTGACGTGAATTAAAAGGTCAAGTCAATATATATATATATATATATATATATATATATTAATTTAAATTTTAATCGTCTCGATTTTATACCTCAAAATCTCGAACCCCTATCGTGGCATGCCGCTAGGCATTTATAATATTATAACCCCATTCCGAACGCAATGGAAAAGGTTTCGGGTCCTAATTCGATCGTATGGAGAAAATAGCATTTTAAATCGACCGTTTAAATTAAATTCGATCAAATTATCTCTAAGCGTTTATATTCCGTATGATCAAACGATAACTCCAAATGCTATGAAATTTCAAATCCATTAATAATATACTATTACGGATCCAATGGAACTGGTTTCGTCGAATTCCGAGACTGTCCCCTGGACAGCTATTTTTAAATGTCAATGTAAACGATATATTTTTAAAACTGAACAAATTACTTTTAAATTCAAAATTCAAAATTTTATTATCTTTATTATTATCAACATAAATTTTACAGGCCTCTACATTATTTTTTTACAAGCTTAAAAGTCAAGATTAAACATTTTAACCAATTCTTCGTTATTAAATTCAATAATTAAATTATCCAATAAATCGCTATATTTTTATATTCTGAATTCATTTTATAAATGAAAACCAAACTTTCATATTCAAAAATTAATTTATAATTCAAATTAAATATTTAAAACCATTTAACTATGCCAAATCGGAGGTCGAAAAATCTGGGTCGTTACAATGGTTTCGAAGGGGTGGTTCCTCAGGGTTTCGAAGGGATCGAAGGGAAAGGTTTTCCATTGTTTTCGAAGCTTTTGATGAAATGAAAGGAAAGGTTATTCCAATGTTTTCAAAAGGCAACGTTCTAAGGTTTTAAAGGGGGATGTTTAATATTTCGAAACTTTCGGAGAAAAGAAAGGAAAGGATTTTCCAACGTTTTCGAAAGGCAAGGTTTAATGATATTGAAAGCGATAAATGTTTTCATCACTAAAGGTTTGAGTAATATATATATATATATATAATATGTGTTTTCCTTGTGTAAGTATGATTGAAAGAATTAAATCAATTTGAAAGAGTTTTTCAAGGAAAATTTAAGGGAAGTTATCCCTAAGAAAAATGACTCAGATATTAGAATACCAGATGGGACTGGTATAGGGCCGCGCCCTATACATTAGCTTTAAGCCCCAGCTAATTTAGTCTAAAATTTCAGTGTGTTGGGCTTTATCATAGGTAAGACTAAAACTATGATTACACACAGAAAGGAATATATTTTTATACAGATAGGTTATTAGTGAGCCCGCAAAACCATTAGGATCAGGTGACCCTGTGAGATGTTAAGTTAAGGGCAGACCGTCCAGAAGAGAAGTATTTAACAAATAGTAAAGGACAGATCGTCCAGAAATGGAGTGTCTAATAGATGTTAGACAAACCTTGTTATTTTGTTTAGTAGGCCCGGGTCAGCCAAAGGTTAATAGTCAGCCAAACAAAACTATTATGTTTGAACATATAGTTCTTTTATTACCTGATATGTATGTTTATATAATGATGCTTTATATTTAACCAGTTTTGGTTGCAGGAAGAGATTTGCAAAAGATATGTTTTAAAAGAATGTTAGTGAGGTGAAACCTGTTCCGCTAAGCGGCGTGGTCCCACTTAACATTAATAATAACCGGGATGTATAGTATTATTCACACCAGGCTTTATGTCTGATTCGAAGTTTATGTTTTAACCTTAAACTCTCTGGTGCTCAAAAATTGATTTGAGTAGGCTGAGGGTTGAGGTTCTTATAGGTTTTAGTAGGATGACGAATAAAGCTACCGGAGGTGAGCATGAGGCTAATGGATAGCTATTTAGAAGTTGTAGTTCTTTGTTTATGTTATTTGTTTCCCCTGTGTATGTATTAAGTCAATTATGACTATATGACTCTTATCATCCAAGGGGGCATTTTCATATGCCGCTCTTGGCGTATTTTGTAATAAGTATATTTTATCACTGCCTGGGAAACGCTTTGGGGTTATGTAATATGAATATGGAACATGTGTTTTGAAATGTAATGGAAGATTCTGTTTTGAAATCTAAGATTTGTTTCATATTCAAGTGCTTCTGATATTATAGATATCATTAACATAGCCGTATTTAGTCGTCGAAAGTTAATACTGTAGATGACTATAACATCTGTAGTGCTTTGCTTTGGGCCTCTAGATAGAGGATGTTACAATATGCCTCATTTTTCGAGATCGATAATAAAAAGTTGTGATATTTATAAATTGAGAATGAATATTGTGGTACATTCATGGAGTAACACATTATATTGACATGGTTGTTGGATGTCAGTTGTTTCCCTTAAAGTGGAAATTAAAGAACTCAGTAAAATTTGTAATTTTAAAATTGTATTGATTTCAAAAATATATCGACTGAATTTAAGTTTGCCATGGAAAGTTAGTTCTAATCATACTTTAGTTGAAATTATTTTATCCAAATTTGTTTTACTTTGTGCTAAATTAGAATTATATGACATTGATAATGGAAATGACTTTAAAATATGGTGTTGGGAAATTAACAAAATCTGCACATCATTACTCTTTTTATAAATTTCTAAACTTTTCAGGAACAAAGTCGAATATAGTTAGTTGTATTTGGAAAGGTAATGTTCCACCTAAAGCCAAATTACATCTATGGCTAATTGTACATGGAAAATTAAATACCATAGAACATTTAAAAAAGAAAAATATAGTTATCGATAATAAAAGTTTTTTCTGTAATACGGGATTGGAAAATATTTCACATTTATATTTTTAATTTCATATCACTAATTCTATTCTTATAAATTTCTTAATATTTTTAAGTTTAATATAATAAATAATGATATCAATACAACAATACTGAGGTTGATTTCTACCCTCAGTCTATCTATTTCTATCCTTTCCTCTTCATATTAAATGAATTGTCATCTTGTATAAAGATCGCAGCCTCCAAGTTTTATATTAAGTTTAAAATATATGAATCTTGAACATGACACATATGGTATAATGAAGAAGATGATAAGTAAGACATTAATAGATTTACTTGATGATATAGACCCAGAGTCCTGTCATATCCACCCCACTGAAAGCGCACATTTCCTTGGATATTTTTATTATTAGCAGCGTCAATCTTCTCTTTTGCATTCATTTCATCTATCAGTTTTTCCCTAACAAGAAAAAGGGTATATTATATATACTTTTAAATTACAGGTTTTGTAACAAGTAAGAACACATGCATCATTTAAAATAGAAATATATGTACATTACTGAAGTCACAAAGCTCGACTTCGTAAAGAAGAGTTGAATTAGGAGGAATTATAGCGAGCACTTGCTTTGTTTCTGTAGAAGAGAAAGTAAGCTGAGATGGAATGGTAAGCATTGCAACTTCTCCCTTCTTCATTGTAGTCAGACCTACATTTAGTCCTACTACCGATTCTGTTACAAAAATGAAGTCAACATAATATAATCATGCAATACACTTTTATCAAATATTTAAGCTTGAATCTTTATAGAAATAAACACCCAATATTTTTTATATTTGTTATTCACTAAAAAACTAAGGCCCCATTTGGCTTGTTGTTTTGTGTTTTGTGTTTTCGTCTAAACAAAAATGCGCACTTCTCATGTATTGTTGGAAAACACAAAATTTCGAAAAATGAAATTAACATAGAAAATAGAAAACAATTTTATTTGATTTTTTGTGTTTTGAGACATAACAAAAGGACGGAAAACAATTCATCTTCTCCATTTTCCGTCCATCGTCGCAATGACTAAGAATTGCAAAAAAAATACACACATTTTTTCGTATTTTGTAATGTAGGTTGAAAACACAAAACGCAAAACTCAAAACGAAACCAAACGGACCCTAATATAGTCAATATCAATATTTAAAGCTTGAATTTTGAAGTGCAGTCAAGAATAGTTGCTGAACACGGAAGATTGACAGCTTTGAAATGCCATCAGCAGTAGTATGGTGCACATTGCGGAACATTGCAGTCAAGTAAAGTTGGTGCATCTGGTGCATTAATTGGACTTCTTAGAGCAATGTTATCCGAGCTCTTTATCAACTGTACTATATATACAAACAAAGTACAACTGCATTTATTTTATTTTTTTCGTAGCATTTTTTTATAAAAACTCCACTACAAGATTTAAAAGCTCACAAGCTACAAAATATTCACAAGCTGCAGCCTGAAAAAAATGCACCAAGAAGTCCAATTAATGCAATCCTTCGTAGTAATTGTAGTGGAGTTTATTAAATGCTATAACGGAGTTTTTTTCATAACAAAGTACAACACATCCCATAACGGAGTTTATTAAAACTCCATTACAATCTTTCGTAGCATTTTAAGGATGTTATCCAGTTTTCCGAGCAAAAGCTACAATATGTTAATTTTTTGCTAGCATTACCAGTATGCAACAGAAAGTTCTAGACTTGTAATTACACATATAATAATGTTCATTAAAACACTATTACAATCTATAGTAGCATTTTAGGATGCTGCAAAATCCTTTTCCAGTGTAGTGAAGAGTGGAGGACGTAACTTAGGCACGGTTTGGATGAAGAGAGTGAATAGTCAACTTTGTTTCATGAAGTAATATAAGAAACGAGAATTGTATAAAATACTAGTAGATACTTAATATGCAATGAGAAATGTATTTTTTTTCCAATCGTGCTTTTCATATAGATAATTGTTTTTCTACAAAAGAGTTTAAGATGTTTGATCAAAAAGTCTCAACCGTAAACTAATTGCGGTAAAATAAATAATCCATAATAAGCAGTTGAATGAAGCTACGTATTTCATACGCTATTATAGTAATGATGGAAATAGTGGAAGCACCATATAATACTTTTTAGTGGATGCATCAAGTCGAAAAATTATTTTCATAAATATATTAAATATTATTTATGAAATAATAATTAATTTCAGTATTGACTGAAGGTGGATATAGTTTTATTTTATTATGAATGTTCTAAATATTCATCATGAAATAAATCTATTAGAATAACGGTGTTTGTTGCACTAGCTTAATAATATGTTTATAATTTGTCAATTATTTTAGAATTAAAGGCAAAGCACTGGTTTAGTAGGAGTGACGTAAGAGTTGATGAGCTCTTCGAGTTGATACGTAAAGATGTATGTAGTTAAAAAGTCGAATGATACCAAAAACAGTTCAGTATACTTCGTTTAATCCACAGATAAATTAACATAAAATGGGCATGTGTATTTGATACACAAGTAATGTATTTATGATAAGTTCATTGAATATAAAATGGAAGTATAAAACTTAACGTGCAAAGGAAAAAAGAAACTTTGATTTGATCGAACGAGTGAGTTATAGAAAAATGGTTCCAAAAGTACCTAAAATGAATAAATATCCAATCTCAAAATTATCACCACCTTATAATATATAATGACGTGTCGATAAAGAGTAATCGGACGTTACTGAACAAAGCGTGACTGATGATGAGTGAACTTTAGTTAGCTTCTTTCTATAAGGTCGAGTACTTAAGAGTAAATACAAATTTCATCTAAAACAAAATCTACGAAATCATAAAAGATAAGTGTTGATGAAACCACCGCTACATATCCTAGGTCAAGGAGTTGACAGGTTGTGTAAGTCGAGAGACTACACATAATAATTTTTCTTGAGGGATCTTGTGTGGACCAACCAAAATAGATTTGGGACTGACCAATGTTGATTGACCAACTTATCTTATGAACATTAGTTCCGTAGACCTAGAACAAAATCAGTTATATATATATATATATAATTTATAAAATATTTATGAATATCTATTTCATTGTACTGAGAAAGGATTAATGTTTTAAGAAACTCCAGCTTCGTGACAAATGTATTTCTCTTGGAGATTATTGGTAGTTAAATGAATTTAGATACGATCCAAAGATAAAACTGATTACAAAGAATAAAGTAAAATTAACCAAAACTTAATGGACATAACAATTAGAATGTCCAATAAGAACACTCACACATTAAAGAGAAATTATGAATTTTGTTAATGTCGAAAAAGAACTTTCTCCATCTTAAGTAAGCCATTAAGAGAATTCACTCTACTATGTGGCACGATGCGCAAATCCAGAATGGATTTTGGTTACAATATCAAAATATGATTTTGATATTGGTACCCGAAAGAATATGATCTATTGGCTATAAGAGTGTATGTAAGAAGAAGATTAATGTAGTTGTAATGTAGCCACTAAGAATAATATTGTAAATTTCAATTTTGAAACTAATGTAACAGATCCATCATTCAATGTGCTTTAGTTAATTCGGATTTTGCTCACAAAATTTATCGCTTGATATGACTTTGAATTTTGGTACATAAAAGTTGAAACAAAATTCTAAATAATGATTTAGAATAGACTCTTTGCATATAACAACCAAAATGTCTCGAAGTCAGTGGGAGCGATAACTGAGTTGGTGAGTATTGGATAAGATCCAAGAAATAATACAAAAGTGTTGTTTGATAAGCATCACAATTAAACAAGTATTTTGAAAGAGAAATCAAATAGTTTGGATTTCAATCAAAATACAGTGGAAGCGTGTGTCTACAAGAAAGAATATTAATAGATACTAAAATATTTCTAAAACTATAAGTAAACAACAAACTTATAATTGTTAACGATGTATTCACGTTAAAATCATTTCAATTTATTTGTTTAATACTCAATCTTGGATTTGAAAATGACATCTTTTATAATCAGTATAAAAAGATGATGAGATTGTTATGATATATGCATACATGGTATTAAAATTGTTTAATATAGAGCTTATAAGATGGGTTCCTTATGCATTGGCATATAGAAATTATTGAAGGTGACTGTGCTATAGGATCGTATAATATGGAATATATATTAACTAAACTTATAAATTAGTGCGGAAATAAGATAGTAGTAAAGGAAATGATGACATCAAAGATTTTTATACTGGTTTGAACTACCCGTTCTACGTCCAGTCCCAGACTCCTTCTGGAATTTAAACTAGCAGCCCTCACTTAACCCGGAGGAATAGGTTTACACCGCTTGAGCAACCGAACATGACTTGACCGCCTGACCAACCGAACAAGACTTGATTGCAAAGTAGATTGATTGTCTTGACCTTGTGTGTTCTTTTAATAACATGGATTTATCAATTGTAGCACAACTTTCCTATTATCGTTTCCTCAAGTATGATGTGTGTAGTGGTGTGTATATGAAGAATAGGAAGTCTCAGATTGCTTGAAAAATATAGAGTTATGTTTGTAAGAAATTGATATTTGAATTCAAAAGAGCAATAGGAAGTCTCGGATTGCTTGAAAAATATAGAGTTATGCACTCAGTCGACTGGTCTGTGCATTTAAAAAAAAAATATGCACAGGTTCAGTCGACTGAAATGTGTACTTTCTGAAAATCAGTTTGAAAGCATGTTGAGAAGATAATTTTCAAAAAGCATGTGATATATGTGTGTGTGTGTGTGTGTGAGGTAGTAAGCTACTTGAGGAAAGGTTTTGACATGGCTAAAACTAGACTTGACTCTAAACAACATATATAGTATATATGAGCCATACTCTAATTTGTTGAGTCCGGTCTTCGTAGTTCTTTATCGCAGATTCATAGTTCTTTGTCGTAGATTTATGAACCTTCATGTCGGTTGAATTTCTTATCATTAATTAAAACATAAGACCTAACATTCTCCCCCTTTTTGATAATAACAACTCCATTTGTGATATGAATGAATCTTGACAATATTGCTTCGTGCTTCGTTGTTCTATATCTCCCCCTGAATATATGCTAGCCTTATCTTTTAGTTTTTTTACTCCCCCTGAATCTGTGCTTTTATTCTCCTGTAAATAGTGATAGAATGATATCTTTCTCCTCCTTTGTCATTGACAAAAAGGAGAGCTTACAATCTAATAACATATATAATCTAAGAGTATAAGAGCATATAAGTAAGATGGATCATCATACTAGCATTCATAACGATAGAGAGTCACATACAATACATAGCAAAATCGTTACGTATATTACATAGACAAATCAAATAAAGGACCTACCATTGTTTCAAAATAATAACATACCATTTTTCAAAATATTGAAACTAAAAACTAAACAAGCAACTTACTCATTACCATTTCCATCATCTTCGGAACTTTCTTCCTCTTCGTCATCCCTCTAAGTTTCTTCATCATCTCCACTGGAATCACCTCCTTGACCTCCCACTTCTTCTCCCTCCTCTTCTTCTTCTCGTCCTTCTTCAGAAGTCGACCAAGTAAAGTGCGGTTGAGGTCGCTTCCCTTGAGCCGTAGGTACATGAATGGATGTGGAGGAAGATTGTCTACACGATATCACTTCCCAAATATTATTCAGGAAGCCCTTAATGTGATTAAGCTTTTTATTTACCTTGGTGATGGTTTTCTCAACACGGGAAACATTTGTCTCTACATGAGTTAGGCATTGGTCTAAAAGCCTTTGATTTCTAGAGACGATGGTCAAAGCCTCTTGTGGTTGAGCTTGTGGTCCAATTTCTTGAATTTCATTAAATTCCCATGGAGGTTGTGGTTGTGAAGAGGTTGTTGCTTCGACTTGGGGAGTATGTTGTCTAAAGGGTGGTTGAGGTTGACCGGATGCTTGATTCTCTAGCCAAAGTTCGAAAGGGATAATAGTATGACTACGATATTACTTTAGGAGACCCATTAGGCTTAGAGTTTTGGTGCTCAAGGAGCCAATTTCTTAATAATCCGAGTCAGGAAAAGGAATTTCAAAATGATTAATAATTTTCATGGTATATGTGCTATAGTGAATTGTTTTCATAAGAACTTGATTAAAAGTTAGGAATTCATCAAGAATTACCTTAGACCAGTTAACGGAACATTGACCCCAAATAGCATAAAGTGATTGGAAATTGCACTTATATACTTTTTCATAGCTACCGGTTATAGGATTGATGGTGTGAGTTAGAGCGCAGTGCATAATTCTGGCCTTGGGTCGAAGCGCAATAGCTTTGAGTTCCATCATATCATCGAAAAGAAAAGGATGGCTAACTCTATCTCTAGAATCCATATTTACTTCAATTTCGCTTAATTCTTCTCCTTCGAATGGACATTGGAGAATCCTTCCAAGTCGTCCAAGTTGAGCGAGAGGCAAGAAAATCTTAACGCTGCAAATAAGGGTCCAAACACAATCATCGGGATTTTTGATACTATGATGACCTAAGTTTGAGATTTGCGTAGAAGAGTTTAATGAGAAGATGATTTATCTTGGAGCTATTGGCAGTGTAGTCAAGTAGAGATTCCAACCCACTTCTCCTTGTGAGATCTTGAATTGCATAGGATGAAAAATTAGGGTATTTTATGAAAGAGCCTTCGAAGATTCTATAATTCTTCATTTTGTCGAATCGTTGAGCAGCTCTGTCATTGTGAAGCCAACTTCTTATCAGAGATTCAGATGGGCCAGCAGTAGATGATGAAGGCCTTGCTCTTTTTGGAGGCATAGTGGGTTTCGGGTTTTAAGGAAAGTGATGAAATTGATGTGGAAATTTGGGGGTCTTGGATGAAGTAAATGCAGAGAGAATGAAAGAATAGGGTACAATCCTCTGGTTTGATTTTGGTGATTTCTCATGTCGGTTGAATGGTAGAACGATTCCTCTCTTTTAAAATGGTACCTGCAAAATATAGAATTAACATTGGTACCCACCTTTTTATTTAGGTCCTGATAAGTTAGGTCTTAGGAAACCAAACCCAAGAGGGTTCAAAATTCCTTTTAAAATAAATTTTTTATTTTTGTGAATAGTTTCTATAAAAGATTTTATATATTTGTTTCTAATCAAAGAATTATTTGTTCTAGGAACCCAAATCTTAATTGATTTAGAATAATTTGCAACTTTTGAAATAGATTTTTCGATTGTATTATTATTCCTTTTAAAATTGTTATATAAAGAATCCTTTTTCTTTGGAATAACTTTAGAAGCTTGCTTATACCCTAGTCCTCTTTTATTTGAAACTGTCTAAGAATTTTCTATAATTTTAGAAAGATTTTCTCTACCTTTGATAAAATTAGAGACATTTTTAGTAATATCTTCTAATTTTGTTTTAAGACTAGAAATATCTAATTCCAGTATTTTAATATTAGCTTTAAGATCATGATTTTCAACTAAAAGAGCATCATTCTTTTCCTTCTGAGTTTCTATTTCTTGACTTATCATAGAGAGTTGAGATGTCATATTAGAATAAGATTCTTCGGTAATTTCAAGTTCTTCTTCTAAAATTTGTTTCTCTTCTCTTAACATGTCTACTTCAATTTCAGTCCTACTCGATTTTTCTAGAGTTTCTTTATACTTTCTTTTGATGTTTCTTAGTTTGTCAAGTAATTCAGAGTTTATTTCCATTAAATCATCAAAAGTTAGATCACTCGCCTCGTCATTTGTGGCCATAAAACAGACATTGGCTTGTTCAAAATCATTGTTTGATGATGAAGATGAGTCTGAATCATCCCAAGTGACAGAGAAGGCTTTATTTTTGAATCTGTCCTTTTGTGTTTAAATTTGTCTCTCTTTCGATCAGGACAGTCTTTCTTGATGTGACCTTTCTTGTGACACTCATAACATTCTAGAGCAGAAGATGATGGTTTGTTGTTGTTGTTGTTGTTATTGTTGCTGAAGCTGTTCTTGATGTTTCTGAATTTGTTTCTCCTTTTGAATTTCAAAAACTTTTGAAATTTTTAGCAATGAACACCATACCTTCCTCATCTGAATCTGATCCATCCTTTTCTTCTTGGAATGCTATATTCTTCTCATCTTGCGCTTGTACTCGTTTTGCCTGGAGATTAAATTCATAAGACATTAGATTTCCTATCAACTCCTCTGGTTTAATGGTTGAAATGTCGTTAGCTTCTTCGATCGTTAAGGCATTTCGTTCCCACTCATCCGTTAAGGAGTTGAGGATTTTCGAAACAATATAAAAGTCAGTATCTTTTTCTCCTAATCCTAAGAGAGAGTGATATATGTCTTGAAATCTAGAGTACATTTCATTTATTGTTTCATCTTGCTTCATTTTGAAATTCTGGAACGGATTCTTGAGCATAGAAATTTTATTCTGCTTTACTTTGTTAGTACTTTCATGTGTAATTTTAAGTGTACGCCAAATTTCATAAGCTGTTTTACACATGCTTACTCTATTAAACTCATTTTTGTCTAATGCACAATATAACATATTCATGGCTTTAGCATTTGCAGTATCATCTAGTTTTTCTATGTTAGACCATTATGAATATTCAGTAGTAGGTATGTGATATTCAGTTTGAATAATATTCCAGGTTTCATAACTATTAGCTTGTATATAAATTCTCATCCTAGTAGCCCAATAGTTATAGTTCAATCCATTAAATAGTTGTTGTCGTGCAGTGGATTGACCTTTAAGGAACTTAAGCTAGTGTTGTTTTCCATATTACCAAAATATCAGATAACTGTGTTACGGTTAAAAGATGGCCTTGCTCTGGTACCAAATGAAGGCGACTGTGCTATAGGATCGTGTAATATGGAATATATATTAACTAAACTTATAAATTAGTGCACAAATAAGATAGTAGTAAAGTAAATGATGACACCAGAGATTTTTATATTGGTTCAAACTTCCCGTTCTACGTCTAGTCCCAGACTCCTTCTGGAATTTAAACTAGCAGCTCCCATTTAACCCGGAGGAATAGGTTTACACCGCCTGAGCAACCGAACAGGACTTGACCGCTTGAGCAACCGAAGATGACTTGATTACAAAGTAGATTGATTGTCTTAACCTTGTGTGTTCTTTTAATAACACGGATTTATCAATTGTAGTACATCCTTCCTATAATCTTTTCCACAAGTATGATGTGTGTAGTTGTGTGTATATGAAGAATAGAAAGACTCAGATTGCTTGAAAAATAAAAAGTTATGTTTGTAAGAAATTGATATTTGAATTCAAGAGAGCAATAGATTCAGAAAATATAATTCAAGTAAGAGCTAGAAAGTAAGTTATTTGATCTTTGAAATTCATGCTTATATATAGTAGACATAGAGTTACTACTTCTGGTGAAAAGGTTTTAACGAACGGCAATGTACGCAACTCTCTGCGATGAAGGAAACCTTTCGTAAAGGCAAGTGTCTTTTCACAAAATATGATAGTTAGAAACAGTTTAGTCGACTGCTTTAGGATCTTCAGTCGACTGAATTCAAAAACATGCATGTGCATTTCAATGTACACATATTAAGTCGACCGACTTATGCACTCAGTCGGTTGGTTTGTGCATTAAAAAAAAATATGCACAGGTTCAGTAGACTGAGTGCATGAGTTCAGTCGACTGAACTGTGTACTTTCTGAAAATTAGTTTGAAAGCATCTTGAGAAGATAATTTTCAAAAAGCATGTGATATATATATGTGAGGGAGTGAACTACTTGAGGAAATATTTTGACATGGCTAAAAGTAGACTTGACTCTAAACAACATATATAGTATATATGAGCCATACTCTAATTTGTTGAGTCCAGTCTTTGTAGTTCTTTGTCGCAGATTCATAGTTCTTTGTCGTAGATTTATGAACCTTCGTGTCGATTGAATTTCTTATCATTAATCAAAACATAAGATTCAAAATTCTCCCCCTTTTTGATGATGACACCTCCATTTGTGATATGAATGAATCTCGACAATATTGCTTCGTGCTTCATGGTTCTATATCCCCCCTGAATATATGCTAGCCTTATCTTTCAATTTAGTTACTCCCCATGAATCTGTACTTTTATTCCCCTATAAATAGTGATAGAGCAATATCTTTCTCCCCCTTTGTCATCGAAAAAAAGGAGAGCTTACAATCTAAGAGTATAAGAGCATATAAGTAAGATGGATCATCATACTAGCATTCATAACGATAGAGAGTCACATACAATACATAGCAAAATTGTTACGTATATTACATAGACAAATCAAATAAAGGACCTACCATTGTTTCAAAATAATAACATACCATTTTTCAAAATATTGAAACTAAAAACTAAACAAGCAATTTACTCATTACCATTTCCATCATCTTCGGAACTTTTGTCCTCTTCATCATCCCCCTCAGTTTCTTCATCGTCTCCACTGGGATCACATCCTTGACCTCCCACTTCTTCTCCCTCCTCTTCTTCTTCTCGTCCTTCTTCAGAAGTTGATCAAGTAAAGTGCGGTTGAGGTCGCTTCCTTTGAGTCGTAGGTACATGAACGGATGTGGAGAAAAATTGTCCACACAATATCACTTCCTAAATATTATTCAGGAAGCCCTTAATGTGATTAAGCTTTTTATTTACCTTGGTGATGGTTTTCTCAACATGGGAAACATTTGTCTCGACACGAGTTAGGCGTTGGTCTAAAAGAATTTGATTTCTAGAGACGATGGTCAAAGCCTCTCGTGGTTGAGCTTGTGGTCCAATTTCTTGAGTTTCATTAAATTCCCGTGGATGTTGTGGTTGTGAAGAGGTTGTTGCTTCGACTTGGAAAGTATGTTGTCTAGAGGGTGGTTGAGGTTGACAGGATGCTTGATTCTCTAGCCAATGTTCGAAAGTGATAATAGTATGACTACAATATTGCTTTAGGAGACCCATTAGGCTTAGGGTTTTGGTGTTCAAGGAACTAATTTCCGAGTAGTCCGAGTCGGGAAAATGAATTTCAAAATGCTTAATAATCCTCATGATATATGCGCCATGGTGAATGGTTTTCATACGGCCTTGATTAAAAGTTAGGAATTCATCGAGAATTACCTTAGACATGTTAACGGAACATTGACCCCAAATAGAATAAAGTGATTGGAAATCGCGCTTATATACTTTTTCATAGCTACCGGTTCTGGGATTGATGGTGTGAGTTAGAGCATGGTGCATAATTCTGGCCTTGGGTCGAAATGCAATAGCTTTGAGTTCCGTCATATCGTCGGAAAGAAAAAGATGGCTAATCTATCTCTATTATCCATATTTATTTCAATTTCGCTTAATTCTTCTCCTTCGAATGGAAATTGGAGAATCCTTCCAAGTCGAGCAAGAGGCAATAAAATCTTAACACTGCAAACAAAGGTCCAAACACAATCATCGGGATTTTGAATATTATGATAACCTAAGTTGAGATTTGCATAGAAGAGTTTATTGAGAAGATGATTTATCTTGATGCTATTGGCAGTGTAGTCAAGTAGAGATTCCAACCCACTTCTCCTTGCGAGATCTTGAATTGCATAGGATGAAAAATCAGGGTATTTTATGAAAGATCCTTCGAAGATTCTATAATTCTTCATTTTGTCGAATCGTTGAGCAGCTCTGTCATTGTGAAGCCAACTTCTTATCAGAGATTCAGATGGGCCAGCAGTAGATGATGCAGGCCTTGCTTTTTTTGGAGGCATAGTGGATTTAGGGTTTTGAAGGAAAGTGATGAAATTGATGTGGAAATTTGGGGGTTTTTGATGAAATAAATGCAGAGAGAATGAAAGAAGTACAATCCTCCGGTTCGATTTTGGTGATTTCTCGTGCCGGTTGAATGGTAGAATGATTCCTCTCTTTTTAAGTGGTACCTGCAAAATATAAAATTAACATTGGTACCCACCTTTTTGTTTGGGTCCTAAAAAGTTAGGTCTTAGGAAACTAAACCCAAGAGGGTTCAGAATTCCTTTTAAAAATAATTTTTTTATTTTGTGAACAGTTTCTATAAAAGATTTTATATATTTGTTTCTAATCAAAGAATTATTTGTTCTAGGAACCCAAATCTTAATTGATTTAGAATAATTTGCAACTTTTGAAATAGATTTTTCAATTGTATTATTATTCCTTTTAAAATTGTTTTTATAAAGAATCCTTTTTCTTCGGAATAACTTTAGAAGCTTGCTTATACTCTAGTCCTCTTTTATTTGAAACTGTCTGACAATTTTCTATAATTTTAGAAAGATTTCTCTACCTTTGTTAAAATTAGAGACATTTTTAGTAATATCGTCTAATTATGTTTTAAGACTAGAAATATCTAATTCCAGTATTTTAATATTAGCTTTAAGATCATGATTTTCAACTAAAAGAGCATCATCCTTTTCCTTCTGAGTTTCTATTTCTTAACTTAACATAGAGAGTTGGGATGTTGTATTAGAATAATATTCTTCAGTAGTTTTCTTCTAAAATTTGTTTCTCATCTCTTAACATGTCTACTTCAATTTCAGTCCTATTCAATTTTTCTAGAGTTTCTTTATACTTTCTTTTGATGTTTCTTAGTTTGTCAAGTAATTCAAAGTTTATTTCCATTAAATCGTCAAAAGTTAGATCAATCACCTCGCCATTTGTGGCCATAAAACAGATATTGGCTTGTTCAGAATCAATGTATGATGATGAAGATGATTCTGAATCATCCCAAGTGACAGAGAAGGCTTTCTTTTTGAATCTGTGTTTCTTGTGTTTAAATTTGTCTCTCTTTCGATCATGACAGTCTTTCTTGATGTGACCTTTCTTGTGACACTCATAACATTCTAGAGCAGAAGATGACGGTTTGTTGTTGTTGTTGTTGTTATTGTTGCTGAAGCTGTTCTTGTTGTTTCTGAATTTGTTGCTCCTTTTGAATTTCAAAAACTTTTTGAATTTTTTAGCAATGAACACCATATCTTCCTCATCTGAATCTGATTCATCCTTTTCTGCTTGGAATGCTATATTCTTCTTATCTTTCGCCTGTACTCATTTTGCCTGGAGATTAACTTCATAAGACATTAGATTTCCTATCAACTCCTTTGGTTTAATGGTTGAAATGTCGTTAGCTTCTTTGATCGCTAGGACCTTTTGTTCTCACTCATCTGTTAAGGACTTGAATATTTATGAAAAATATCAAAGTCAGTATATTTTTCTCCTAATCCTAAAAGAGAGTGATATATGTCTTGAAATCTAGAGTACATTTCATTTATTGTTTCATCTTGCTTCATTTTGAAATTCTGGAAATGATTCTTAAGCATATAAATTTTACTCTGCTTTACTTTATTAGTACCTACATGTGTAATTTTAAGTGTACGCCAAATTTCATAAGCTGTTTTACACATGCTAACTCTATTAAACTCATTTTTGTCTAATGCACAATATAACATATTCATAGCTTTAGCATTTGCAGTAGCATCTAGTTTTTTTGTGTTAAACCATTATGAATATTCAGTAGTAGGTATGTGATATTCAGTTTGAGTAATATTCCAGGTTTCATAACTATTACCTTGTATATAAATTCTCATCCTAGTAGCCCAATAATTATAGATCAATCCATTAAATAGTGGTGGTCGTGTAGTAGATTGACCTTCAAGGAAACTTGTGCTAGTGTTGTTTTCCATATTACCAAAATATCAGATAAGTGTGTTATGGTTAAAAGATGACCTTGCTCTAATACCAAATGAAGGTGACTGTGCTATAGGATCGTGTAATATGGAATATATATTAACTAAACTTATAAACTAGCGCGGAAATAAGATAGTAGTAAAGTAAATGATGACACCCGAGATTTTTATACTGGTTCGAACTTCCCGTTCTATGTCCAGTCCCAGACTCCTTCTAGAATTTAAACTAGCAGATCTCACTTAACCCGGAGGAATAGTTTTACACCACCTGAGCAACTGAACATGACTTGACCGCATGAGCAACCGGACAGGACTTGATTACAAAGTAGATTGAATGTCTTGACCTTGTGTGTTCTTTTAATAACACAGATTTATCAATTGTAGTACACCCTTCCTATAATCTTTTCCTCAAATATGATGTGTGTAGTTGTGTGTATATGAAGAATAGGAAGTCTCAGATTGCTTGAAAAATATAGAGTTATGTTTGTAAGCAATTGATATTTGAATTCAAGAGAGCAATAGATTCAGAAAATATAATTCAAGTAAGAGCAAGAAAGTAAGTTTTTTGATCTTTGAAATTCATGCATATATATAGTAGACAGAGAGTTACTACTTCCAGCGAAAACGTTTTAACGAACAACAATGGCTGCAACTCTCTACGATGAAGGAAACCTTTCAGAAAGGAAAGTGTCTTTTCACAAAATGTGACTGTTAGAAACAGTTCAGTCGACTGCTTTAGGATCTTCAGTCGACTGAATTCAAAAACATGCATGTGCATTTAAATGTACACAGATTCAGCCGAATGACTTATGCACTCAGTCGACTGGTTTTTGCAATTTTTTAAAAAATATGCACAGGTTCAGTCGACTGAGTGCATGAGTTCAGTCGACTGAACTGTGTACTTTCTGAAAATCAGTATGAAAGCATGTTAAGAAGATAATTTTCAAAAAAGCATGTGATATATATATATGTATGTATGTATGTGTGATGGAGTGAACTACATGAGGAAAGATTTTGACATGGCTAAAACTAGACTTGACTCTAAACAACATATATAGTATATATGAGCCATACTCTAATTTGTTGAGTCCGGTCTTCGTAGTTATTTGTCGTAGATTCATAGTTCTATGTCGTAGATTTATGAACCTTCGTGTCGGTTGAATTTCTTGCCATTAATCAAAACATAAGATCCAACAATTATCATGCATGTTGTATTGTTTACATTATCATTCGCTCATGTATTTGATACATGGAGCAAGTAATAAATCTGAATTAAGATCACTTAATGATAGGTTAGAGTGTTCCGAGTATTTATGAAATACTAAAGAATTGTTTATAGAAACAGTGCTCTCCTTATGAATGAATGCGCGGACTCAAACTTCATTAACGGTATTCAGTATATTATGTCAACCCTAAATTTATGTTCAAACTTAAATAGGAACTTTAAGTTGGAATTGTTCCAAACAATAAGTAGTGGATGATCCAACCAAAGCCTAGGTACATCGCCTTGAATAGCGTTGCAATGAAAAAAGTATATATAAGTATATAAATTTATAACCGAGTCGAGGGTGATTCCAAATATTGAGAATCTTATGACAATTGTTATATTATAATAATGTTATAATACAGTTCCTAAAAGAACTAAAACTCACTATAAGCCAATAAAAAACAAACTCCAAAGGGTTCCATATAATGAAGGCAGTTTATCAACATCCAAGAGAGTTGATACTCCATAGTAGACAATAATAAAAAATAGCATACCCGTTCACTAAGGGACGAAACTGATTAATTTTTGAGAAAACTGATCGAAGGGTTGGAAAAGGATTCCTTAATTGATCCCAAGAGCAAGTGGGAAATTTGTAGAGTTAGGAGTATGCCCTAAGGGAGTTTGTGTAATTTGTTACATATCTCTAACTTTGTTGGAACCGGGCCAGCCTACTGCAGAATTTGTAGGTAAATTTCAATTTTTTTTACCCTATTGGATCTTTATTGGGCCTATGATGTCCAGTTTATTTAGGACATTTCTAAATTTTATTTAAATAAAATCTTTTATTTTATTTAAATTTATAAATTGATATAGTTTTATTTAATTTATGTTATGATACACACACGTGTATTATATAAACAAAAATATCTATGTGCATGTGTAACAAATAAATTCGTGCAAGGTATAACATGCTCGTGTATGTATGTTGGGATTTACATTATAACAGACATGGTAGCTCATCCAATATGCAAATATATTCTCCAAATGTATATGTGTTTGTGTATATATATATTTATATATAAATATTACAAACACACACACACACACAGATATATATATATATATATATATCTATATATAATTTTATATAAGTATATAAGGACATACACACACAACACAATCATATAAATAAATATTAACATTGTGTATATATATATATATATTATATAATAGACTTATTTAAATATACTGAAATCATTTATAAAATATTCATATAAAAAGTTATATATAAAGCCGAAAGCAATATATATGAAAATATTTTTTTATATGTGTTAAATATTCATATATAAATATATGCATGATAAAATTATATATATATATATATTAATTTCAATAAAATATACAAAAATATTTTGACAGATATAAATGACCCTATATGTATAATTTTATTTAATTTTTAAATATATTTTATTTAAATACCCGTTCGAAAATGTTAAGTATTAATAAAAAATCAATTTCGAAAATTTATTTTAAATTTAAAATTTTCAGTAAATTGTAACGACCTGCCTTTTTGGGCGTTTTAAGCAGACACACATGTCGAACTCAAACCATTCAAAAGGGCAGATTGTTATGAAGAAAAACAGGGAAAGGAAGAAAACAAATACAGAATCTCGCAGCGGAATGACGAAATATAATAATCAAATAAACAGTTCATGAAGCTGTTTACATATACATTGATTATACTTTTATAATACAGATCAGAGTTACATACAACAAGAATAAATAATAAATAAATGCAGCGGAACAACATGATGCAGTAGAATAAATATAATAAATAATAATAGTACAAATCCTCGTCTTCGTCCTCCAAAAATAAGTCCTTCAACCCTGAAATGCTCAGGTTGACCCGAGTGAATTGAAAAAACAAAACACTCGAGTCAGAACTAAAGATCTTATGTAAGTTAAATCAACAGTAAATAAATATGAGTGTAACGGTGTCGGAGATGTTTACGGGGTTTGACATCTCCTATCCAGTGTCAACGTGGGTGCAATAACTTAAGAGATGTTCGGGATTACCATCTCCTAAGGATCCGTTAAACTATCTACTATGTAGTACAATACGCTATTATAATAGTGTCTACAGTAAAGTAAAGTATTAAAATAGAATTAAGGCGTTACCCATATCCCCCTTAACACATTTTTTATATATTCCCATAGTCTATACAGTACCGTAATTCCTCCGTTAACTGGAGGGCTATCATAGGGCACTCCATAGGTATGGTATAAACCAAACTCGTAGAAGGCGCGATAGGGCATGTGAACACGGCACACGAGGCAATGCCAGGGTAGATATACCGGTTGTAGAACTAGGCTGGTGGTAATGCATAGCAGCTACTACCGCCCACCTCGGAACACACTCCCAAATCAAAATCAAGGGGTGGACACCAAATCATCACAAAGTCATAATATGGTATCGAAGAAGCATGTCCGATCGGAGGAATGACCTCACTTGGCCCAGGTATAGCTCCTGTTTTTGTCACATCTAAGATGACTCATGTGAGTCAGGGTCACGTAAATACCTTATACAGAATCGTTCGTCAAACCATCCTACTTCATTTCTGGAGTCTCCACCACGTACACAGTTGTTAAAGTGGTTTTCGGTATTGGCAGAGAGTATGACAATATCCGATCCCGGTCTCTTTAACAACCAAACACTTATTTCACATCGGATGGTTCTTTTACATTTCAAAAAGTCAATTCACAATTTATATCAAAATATCATATTCGATTTCAAATCATATCTCTTTCGAAATCATATTCACCTTTGAAACAATATTAACTTTCAAAAATCATATTCACTTTTGAATTTATCGATAAGATAGGTTAATTAAATCCTAGTTCCAAAATCAACATATTTACTCAAATATGTCAATTCACAAAAAGGTATCAATTCCAAATTCCAACTTAGGTTGTATCATCATCAAGGATTTAAATATGAATACTTCAACTTTACATAGTCTGAAATTTTAGAAAATAATTTAGATAGTCATAAATAGTTTTATTAGTTTCAAAATAAATTAAAATATATTAAAATAGTTTTAAAATAGTAAAATAGTTTAAATAGATTTAAATTTGATTTAATTAGATTTTAAAACGATTTAAATAGATTAAATATAGATTTAATTAGATGTAAAATGATTTAAATAAATTAAATATAGGTTAAATAGATTCAAATTATATTAGGTAGGTTTTAAATAGATTAAATAAATTTAAAATAGATTAAATAGATTTAAATTATATTAAATAGATTTAAATTATATTAAATAGATTAAAAAAATTAATTAGTTAAAATGGGTGAAATAGATTAAATAGGATTAAATAGGTTATAATAGATTTAAAATAAATTGAAATATTTTTAAATTGATTTAAATAGTTTAAATTAATTAAAATAGTTTAATTTAGTTTAAAACAGATTTCAAAGTCACATCCAAACATTTTCAATAACCCAGTTCCGATAAATTCATTTTTATTTGACCCTTCAACTTTGAAATTCCAATTTAAATCCTTTAAGCAATTCATTACACCAATTCCAATTTCAACATTTACGCTTGGATATTCGAAAGTAATTTAGTTTATATAAATCAATTCCTATTTCAAAATGCCAGTTAACTAAATTCGAAATTTAAAGATTCCAAAATCATTTAATTTAACCAATCCGGTGTCCGTATATAATTTTCTACCCTAGGGTCAAGTGATACGGATATTTATCATTTCAATCCGCAATTTAAAATTTTATGGTTATAGATCATTTCAAACTGCAATCCCGAATTTAAATAAAATCCATAAAATCGCTCGAGTCTATCATTTCAACCCATAATGATTTTTCCGTAATCTATAGATCGTTCGGGTATGTATCATTTCAACCCATAGGGAACTTGCAGTGTTATAACAATATAAAATATAACATCCAGTCATCCAATATCAACAATCAAACATCCATCCAAATCATCATCCAAATCAATCAATAAACATCAATAGATAACTGATAATCAATAACAGGTATTAAATTGACAACTTAAATTCAATACTAAATTAAACGATGATTAAATGCAATAAAAGTCAAATTTAACTAGAATGATAATTTAAACCTACCAAACATCAATCAATTAATTCCTAATCACATCATAAATTTAATTTAACTAACATAAGATAATCTAGTAGTTGTGAGTGGGTCAAAACACTCACCTTTGATTTCAAATCAATTTTAAATCCAAAATAAGCCCCAAATTTGAACAGTCTCAGAATTCATCCAAACTAGTTCCATAATGTCCGGAATTTCGATACGATCCTAACGAAATAAACCGTGCAAAAATCCGAGTCCGTATGCAAAAGATATGCTGATTAGATTGAGTTGAAATTAAATATAAAAAATAAATGAACAAAAGAGAGTGCGATACCTCACCATACACTTCACCCTGCAACTTCTCCCCCACGCAACTCCTATACGTTCGAACCCAAAAACATAGTCGGGACCCGCCATTGACCACCCTGTTCTCCTTCATCCCACCGCCGTAGGTCATTGCGTGACCACCAATGGCTTCGCCTCACCTCCCTCCTCCATCTCCCCCTGGTCCGATCGACAGAAGCTCCACCGGCCGCCACGTCCAACCCGTGTTTTCGAACCCTAATCACCAATTTCCGACCGCCATGGCGATTTCAGGTCAAGAGACAACCGCCAATCAACTCAACTTGACGAGCTCTTCAATATCCATGTCTCAATTTCTTCGATTGAAGCTTAAATCAAAAAGCCCCAAATTGGCTTAGGGTTTCGAGATTTACTCCTTTGACCACGAATTCTCGATGACTCGAGCACTATTTTAGAAAACGAACATTGGACGCTGATTTGTATCGTCGAGAGCTTACTATTTCATATTTTATTTGATTTTTTCGAGTAGTTTGGATTTTTGATAAAATTTGGAATTGCAATTAGGTTATCTGACATTAGAGAAGAGAAGCAGATGACGAACAGAAGAGTACGTACATAATAACCTGAAAGGCTGCTAGGGTTTGAGGGACAAAATCTATATATATGGACACGAACAGATAAGAATGAATGGTACAGATTGACTTGGTCGAAACGATTATGCGAACCCGAAAAGCCCGTTCCGCTTTCGAAACGAAGGTGGGTTATCCCATATATGAAAATAGATGTTTTCGATAATTCTAAATCCAATGGAACAGGTTTCAAGTCCTATTCCATCGTACAAAGAAATTAGCTTTAAAATCAACTTATTTCAAATTGATTCCAATTGAATTTAATTAAATTGATTTCTATGCGTTTCGAGCCCGTACGATCAAACGAGAAGTCCGATCGCTACGAAACTTGAGACCTTACAATAATTCACTGTTATGGATCTGATGAAACTGGTTTTGTCGAAATCTGAGATAGTGGCCAAAATGGCTATTTTCACGTTAATTAAATAAATTAATAGTAAATAAATTAAATCACCCTTTTAATTCCAATTTTTATAATTAACAAATTTTATCATTTTTGATTACTTAGACATTTACAATAATTTAAAACAAACTTACATATCAATTCAGTGTTAAATGTTACACTAATTATAGTGTTTAATTCCAATTGAAGTAAATACAGTGATTATTACTTTAAAATTCCAATAAATCCATTTATTCGCCTTTCCATATTATTATTCAATCAATTGGCATCTCATGGTTGTGATTAACATTTGTTTATATCTTATTACACTAATACTTTACCATTATCATCTTAGTTTTCATTAACGTAGTATTTAATTACATTTAATTGCAATAAATCCATTATTATAACTAAATTCCAATAAATTGATCAAACTTGATTCCAATTCTTTTTATTCAATCAATCGTCATATTATGAATAAAATTTACATTGGATTACATCTTATTAAATTTGTATTCTACAATTATCAATGTAATCTACATTAACTGTACTAATTAAGTGAATTAATTTCAATTGATTTCAAATTAATTTAACAGACTAAATAAATAGGTAACGTATAATAATTGTCACCATTAACTTTTAATCACATCTTATAAGTTATTATCCACAACAAGTGTTATAATTACTACCACCACTAATTTTTATCAATTGCAATTAATTACATACTATTTCATAAATTTATACATATTTAAATTATCAATTACAACTTTTACAGTTATCGTCTTCCTCACATTACGTAACATTTAATGACATTCAATTGCAATTGATTTAAATAAATTGGTAACAAATAACAATTGTCACTACTTCTATATTTAATCACATTTGTATGTCTGTTATCTGCACACAAATGTTATATTTATTTACACAACACTAATTTTATTCAATTTCACTTTATTACTTACTAATTCATTAATTAATCCAACATCTAAATTATCAATTACTCCTTTAATCCAATTATCAAATAACACACACATTATTATAATTAATTTACAATCTATAACCAATTATAACTTTTTAAATCATTTCAATTAATAAGAATTACATTTAGAGCAGTTATCAATTACCTTAAATTAATACTATTACATTTCATTCCTGTTATATTCTTATTATTTAATTAAAATTTTCATTTCTTCCAATATTAAATCACAAAAACCTTATTAAATTAACTATTTTTAATTATTGAAAATTATGGGTCGTTACATAAATCCTAAATGATATTTTAAGTTTTGAAAATTTTATTGCATAATTTTTGATTTAAAATTATTTCAAAATTAATTTTTCTATTTTCAGCTGTTATTTAAAATTAATTTTAAAAATAAAAAATGTTTTTTTGCTGAGAGTGTATTTTGTGCTAATATTATTTTATAAAATATAAAACATAATTTTCATAATATATTTAAATCAATATAATTAATTTATGTACTAAATTGACTTAAATAATAATAAAATACAAATAATATTTTATCATTGCCAAAAATTATTACAGCCTTAATACTTTACATATAAAATTATATGACCATATTTTATTAAATATGATGTTGTAGTTAATTATAAACTATATATATCTATATAAATATTTTATATCAGTTCAATTAAATAATTAAAAAAATGGTTTTTTAATTGCAGAGCCATACTGACTTGAGATGTATTTGATATAAATTTTTAATATTTAAATATATACATACATACAACTAAAACAATTTTGTGACAATATCATTTGCATATCTGAAACGTTACCTAACTAACAATGTAAAATATATGTGTATAAATAAACATTATAATTGTTCATTAATAATTGTATTTTGATCAGAAATATACCTCACTTCCAACGCCTTGATGCACGCCTTGAAATGTTGATATATGCCCTTTGAAACAATTTTCGATCCAAAAGAGTTCTAGTCCTTGAAACATTGACCACCAGCTATTGTATAACAGCTGAATTGATTTGATTTGAACTTGATAAAATTGGAGAGAAGAGAGGGGTAGCTTGGCCAGCAATCAGTAGGGATGGAGGCTAAAAAAGATCAATATCAAATAGAGGAAGAGATGCTTAAATGTAGGAAGGAAAGGAGAGAATTTGGGATCTCATCTTTTACTCAATCTCCTTTAATCCGAGCCATTCAAAATCAAGTTATCTCTCCCTATACTAGGGCCGCCTATATCCACTATTATGGTCATACATATCAGCCCCTTTAATGGGCCATGAACCCATCTATAGTTTGAACAAATATTTTTCATTTTAAATCTAGTTTAAAAACGCATATTGATATCATATATCGATTAATATATTTATAAATTTTATAAATATATTTAATATTTTATAAAGTATTTATTTATAATACATTATAACAAATATATAATAGAAAGAAAAACACCTTTATTATGAATGAGAATTGATTACATAGTTAATTAATTTACAATAAATTACAGAATTACCCATAGGACGTACCCCTAACTTTATCAATCTCCCACTTGCACTTGGGGCCAATTATGAAATCTTAATCCCATCCCTTCGATCAGCTTCTCGAGAGCCGACCAAGCTAAACCCTTAGTGAATGTATCTACTATGCTGTTATCCTTGGTATCTACCCTTGGTATCACGACCCTTTCTTCTCAACGAATTCTCTAATTAGAGGAACTTTCAAAGAATATGCCATGATTTCTTGTGAACTTTAGGTTCCTTTGCGATCTATATCGCCACATTGTTATCACAGAACAATTCCATATGATTCTCGGTATCGAGAATCACTCCAAGCTCACTCAAAAACTTGCACATTCAAACTGCTTTTTTGGCTGCTTCATTGAGGCTGATGTACTCGACCTCCATCGTGGAATAAGCTATTGTTGCTTGCTTGGAACTTTTCCAACTAACAGCTCTGTCATTAAGTGTAAAGACAGAACCATACACTGATTTACTATCATCTATATCACTTTGAAAGCTCGAATCTGTATACCCCTTCATAAGTAGGTCTCTATTCTCGTATATAAGGAATAAGTCTGAGTATTTCTTAAATATTTCAATATACATTTTATGGTTGTCCAATGTTTTTCTCTGGAATTAAACAGGTATTGACTTACGGATCCTAATGCATATGGCACATCCAGTCTAATACATAATATAGTATACAATATGGATCGTATGGCTGAAGTATAGGATATCCTCTTCATATGCTCTTTCTCCTTATTGGTATGAGGAGCATCCTTCTTAGGAAGAACAATTCTAGACTGCATTGGAATGTTTCCATGCTTGGAATTCTCCATAGTAACCTTTTCAGCATGGTGTCTATGTACAGGGATTGGGACAATCCCAATAGCCTCTTAGATCTATCTCTATAGATCTTTATACCAAATATATAGGTTGCATCTCCCAAGTCCTTCATGCGGAATTTTTTTGGAAAGCCAAGCTTTCACTGATTGCAACAACCAAGTGTTATTGCCAATCAATAATAGATCATCGACATAGAGCACTAAGAATATGATAGCATTGCCCTATTCATTTCTGCATACGCACACTTCCTCTATGTTCTGGTAAAAACAAAACTGTTTGATCACTTTATCAAAACACTTATTTCGGCTCCTTGAAGCTTGTTTAAGTCCATAAATGGACTTTAACAACTTGCAAACCTTGCCATCACTCCCAACTAATCACAGAACCCTTGGGTTGCGACATATAAATGGTTTCTTCTAAATTAGCATTTAGAAAAGTCATCTTTACATCCATTTACAATATTTTATAGTTATAGAATGCAGCGATGGCTAGCATAATCCGAATGGACTTAAACATGGCCTAACTTTGTAACTAGCCTAACTTTGTAATACTTTACTTCTCCATTTTCGTTTAGCTTTGTCTTAAAAATTCATTTGCAGTTGATGGGCTTTGTCCCTTTGGGTACGTCTAACAAAATTCAAACTTGTTTCGTACATGGAATCCATCTTCGATTTCATATCTCTAAACCAGATTACAGAGTATTTACTCTGAAGTTTCTTGTTGGAAAGATAGAGGAGTGTCCTCTAAAACATAGTTCTCCTTCTCGCCATTCATGAAAAACCATAGTACTATCCGTTGTGCAATATTTCCAACTAGACCTTCTAATAGGTTGCGTATTTTCGTATATGGATGAACTTGATTTTCCCACTGGTTCGGCCTTAGTGTTAAATTCTTGGATCTCATCCAGGTCTACAACGATGCTGCTAATTTTCTTTGACATAAATTCCTTTTCTAAAAAGACAGCATGCCGAGAAACATTGACCTTTTATTCCTCGGTACTGTAGAATATATATCCCATTGAGTTTTTGGGATATCCTATAAATTTACACAGTACCGAGCTTGCCTCTAGTTTATTCGGACCAACGTTCTTAACATATGTCGGACAACCGCACACCTTAAAATATTTGAGTTAGGGTTAGGGTTTCTTACCATTCCACGTCTCATATTATGTTTTAGGCACAGATTTGGTGGGCAACAAGTTCAGTATATGCATCGCGGTTTCTAGCGCATATTCCCAATAGGACAGAGGCAACACAGCCATGCTCGTCAAAGATTGAACCATATCTAATTGAGTTCGGTTCCTTCGCCCTAACACACCATTGTGCTGTGAAGTATATAATGGAGTAACCTGAGAGAGTATCCCATTATCTTTTAAGTATTATTGGGAATCATGTGCAGGATACTCACCTCCTCGATCTGATTAAAGGATCTTAATCTTACGGGTTTGGTTTTCTACTACATTTTCATTTTCAACCAATTTCTCATAGGCGTTAGATTTGTTCTTCATAATATGGACAAAAATCCTAGTCTTGAGAAATCATTAGTGAAGGTAACAAAGTAAGAACTACTATCTTTGCTTATTATAGGCATCGGGCTATATACATTAGTGTGTACTAACTCTAAGAGTTCATCAACTCTTTCATTGCTCCCATTGAAGGGGTGCTTGGTCATTTTACCTTTGAGACATGGTAGAAACCATTGGTTTTCAATTTTTGTAATCGTTTCTCACTAGTATGACCTAGCCTACAATGTCAAAGATAAATATCATTTATATTGCTAGAAGCATTGTGATGACCCACATTTTGAAAGGTTTAAATCGACAATAATCCACACATGTCCAACTTAAACATTCTGAAATGTGGACAATCAATGGGGTTAAATAAGAAAAATAAGAAGAGAACAAGAAAACAAACACAGAATCTCACAGCGGAAACGATAAAATATAATAATCAAATAACAGTTCATGAAGCTGTTTACTATACATTTGATTATAATCTATACACATTTATCAGAGTTGTATATATATACACACATCTAGGATAAGTGACCAATATAAATGATAGCATGAATAAGGGAATAATAGTAGTAGTAATATACTAAAATCTTCGTCTTCGTCCCCCAGAGAATAATCTTCAATATGCTGAAAAACTCAGGACTGACCCGAGCGTAATGAAAAGACAAAACACTGGAGTCAGGACTAAAATACTCTTATGTAAGTCAAATCAATATCACAAATATGAGTGCAATAACTTAAGAGATGTTACGGTAATTTCCATCTCCTAAGGATCCGTTAAACTATTTATATATAATAGTATACGCTATAATATATAATGTCTATCAGTAACATAAATATCAAAATAGCGTTAAGGCTTTACATTGATCCACCTTAACACATTTTTATAATTCTAAACAAAAGTCGTAATGGGCTCACATAGGGATAAATATGACAAGGCACGTGAGGCAATGCCCAAGGTAGGATTCTACTAGTTTACCCTTTCTGGCTGGTCGTAACCCATCTGTGGCCGACCGTGATAATCAATCCAACCGACAAAAGGTGCACCCATCGAATACGAAATCACAATAGTAATATGAGGGATCAACGTCGCTAGAGGTAGCTAACCTCAGTGGCCAGACATATGCTCCTGTTATAGTCATTTTAATTATGACACAAGTGTCAAGGCTATCCATCATCGTTCTCTTCTTCATTCCAGTAAACGTTCGCCAATTCAACCATACATTCTGGATATCATCCACCGCGTACACGGTTGTCAAAGTGGTTCCAATATTGATAGAGGGTATGCCAATAAGAGGTCCCGGTCTCTTTAAAAACCAAACGTCGTTTTACACACCGGTTGGTTCTTTTACATTTCGAAAACAGTTCGTACCTGATATCAAAATATCATATTCACTTCAAAATCAAATCCATTTCGAAATCATCATATTCGCTTCAAAAATCATAATTTACTTCAAAAATGTCAATTCAGTTCGATATATTAATTTCATTTCAAAATTTGATTCGAATTACAATTTAGGTTATAACTTCACTTTAACCCAATTCACATTTAAATCCAAGATTTAAATGTAACATTTCACCCTTTTGACCAGTTTGAATTTTAAGAAAATAGTTATAAATAGTTTAATAGAAAATAATTTGAGTAATAAAAATGGTTTATATAGTAAAATAGTTTGGAAAATCAAAATAATTTGAATATTTAAAGAATATAGATTTTAAACCGTTTATACTAAAAATATTCATTTAAAAATATTAATTTTAAAGTCAAACCGGTTCACTTTCCAAATTTCCAATTCAAATCAGTTCTAATTTCCATTTCGATTTAATCGATTCAATTCTGATTTCAAGTCGAATTTACTTCGATTCCAAATTAATTTCAATACCAATTCCAAATTAATTTCAATTCCAATTCCAAATTTATTTCACTTCCACTTCCAAATTAATTTAAATTCCAATTTCAAATTAATTTAAATTCAAATTCCAAATCAAACCATTTCGATTTTACATCAATTTCGAGTTCGATTTCCAAAATATCTATTCAAAGCACTTAAATCAAATTTACCTTCAATATTCAATTTAAAAATCTAAATCTTTAAGTATAATTCAATTCCGAGCTCAATTTTTGAAATATCGTTTTATATCACTTTTACTTTGCGATACTCAAAGTTCGAATAACAGTCAAATCTTTTAAAACAAATAAATTTCTAAAATTTACATCATATTTCGATTATAACTTTAAAAATCTCAACTTCAATTATTTAAAACAATTCCGGTTATCCAACTTAAATTTCAACACATCGAGCTCAAGTTCAAAAATCGTTCGATTTCCAAAAATTTGATTTTCATTTTTTAAAATCAACTAATTTTAATAATTTTAAAATAATTTTTTAAATCATTTAATTTAATCAATCCGGTGTCCGTATATAATTTTCTATCCTATGGCCAAATGAATCAATTATTTCAATTTAATTCAGGGATGGATATATATCATTTCAATCCAAAATAAATGCCATAGGTATATATCATTTCAACCTATTTCTTAATTTATTCGAAATTGTTAGCACCGAAATTGGTCACTAACACCCTTGAGTAAGATTGTGTAGAGAGATTAAGGAAGAAAATAAATTAAAACTGAGGAATATCGCAATAGAATGCAGTAAGAACAATAAAAAACGAGAACACCAGAATTATAGTGGTTCGACGTAACTGCCTACGTCCACTTTGATCGTAATCTTTATTACTTCTTCGAATAATTGAATACAGATACAATCCGTGCACCAACAACTTGAGTACAAGTTTTTGTAGAAAAGAAATGACTCTTGAAAATGGCAGAGTCTCCCCAATGTTCTCCCAAAAAAAGTCCCTTTTCACTGCACCCCTGCCCCTCTATTTATAGACGAAGATAGGCTGGACTTCCTTCATGGGCCCAGGAACAAGGTACTTCGGCCCATAGTAGGTGACTTCTACGCACCGAGACAGGCATGCCGAACGTTGGTTGCCGAGCCTCCCGGCCGGTCCAGTGGGAGTCTCGCCATTTACACGAAGCAGATTGTGAAAGGACTCGAAGCAAGCGGCAATACGATTGGAAGCAAAGAAGTGTACGTGCGCCACTCTGTTTTAGGATGAAGTGATCATGAGCCATCATAAAAGTTCACCGTCCCAAGTCCGTTACCCCATGCATGCCAAACCACCAAGTTCGAACCACAGGCACCGAAACTCAACTAACCAAACTGCCTTGGTTCTGCCCCTTTGACCGAGCGACGTATGCCATGTTACCTCAACTCTTTTGACCCAACGATGCGCACCGAACTACTTTAACCGATTGGCATGTGACTCAGTTCTTCTGAGGCCGGTCCACGACCAGCCGAACCATCAAGATTAACCTCACCTATACCGAGCGACTTGGCCGAACCCCTCTTGACCGAGCCACCTTGATGTTCCTATCTTGGCCGAGCGATGATCCCCTCTTCAAGACCGAGCGACGATCTTCCGTTCAAGGCCAAGCAGTGATTGGCCGAACCACCTTGACCTAACTACCCTAGCCGAGTCACTCTCGACCGGCCCGCCACATTCACATTCCAATGCCGGTCCAACTTGCATGCTTGTGCCTCACAACCATGCCGACTAACATCAAACATGGCGAACCAACTTGTATAGTACGAAACAAACCCAAATCACACACTAGCCTCTTATATTTCCAACCTGTCCTTAGTTTAAGTCCTATCCAGGTTCAACCATAGGCTCTGCGACTGTCACCCTGTAGCCTGGCCACAGTACCGGGTAACATTGCCCCCAAAGCGCGTCGTGTGAATCAACACGGCGTTCTTTGAACTAACAACCAATATTGTTAAATCCTGTTATAAGTTTCCAAAAGTTGTATGTATATATAACCTTTCGAATGCCGAATCACGCTGGGTTTCTCAAAACTATGCTTCCCCGTTTACCTGGTGAAATTCAACCTTTCGTTGCACCATCATCTTAACATCGTTTTCATTTACTCATTATCTTAATTATTACTATTATACTTTCTATTATATTCTATTTTACCACTGTTCAGTCGACATACGAGTGCCGAACCACTCAATCATTCTACTCACTACCGCTCGGTACGCTTACTCACCAAACTGCTGAGGCACTTTGACCGACTCCACCGGTTAACGCCTGTTCGCCTCCCTCTCCCATATATAAAGCCCACATTCCAGTTTTTTCTTCTTACTTCCGCTTTTTTATTACAAGTCCCCTGACCTGTTTTTCTCCCGAGCCACATCCATCATTCGTCCTTTCTTCCTTTCCGAGCCAGGAAATCTATTTTGAAACTTCATTCGCAAACAAACCTAACCACACCTCATCTCAAATCCAACAGCTTTCATAGGCTTTAATTATCCGCATATAGGTATAAGCTTTTCCCTTGATTTATTTCCCTAAATGTGGAGATTCGCGGGTTCCCAATTAGTAGTTAGGCTAGGAATTTGGTTCGACCTAGGTGGAGTTAGGGTAAGTTACTAGGAGGAATGGCTATAGCTTTGTCTTCGAAGTCGGGGACATGGGAGAGAAGAAGGTTTGGTGATTCGTGGGGATTGGTGTATAATTCGTGGAATTCTGGTCATCATTCGGTTGAGGGAGGACGGTCGGCAGCCCACCATAGCAATGTTGAATTGTCAGGATCTTAGTAATATAGTAGGTTGAAATTATGAGAATGAGCATCTCGGCCTATGCTAGGCTGAGGCCGTTCATTGATTTTAATGCGAGCGGATCGGTACAGGCGATTAGCAGCCGTTCAGCAAAGGAAGTAACAACACCGGGTCGGTATTTGGCATGGAATTTTGTTGGTTGATAAATCTCTTGTGGGAGTAATGCTAATGAGAGGGTGTCGTTCGGTCTTGAATGAGAGAGTGTCGTTCGGTTTGGAATGAGAGAGGTGAAGGAGAGAAGTACTGTAACGGGGTTCGGTATAGGTCCAAGGGAAGTCGTTCAGTAATTAGGGATAGAGGCTCGGTAGTGTTTGAGGAAGTTGGTTCGGTGGCTAGAAAGAGAGGGAAAAGATGGGATGGTTCGGCCATCCTATAGTGTAGTGGGTTGGCATTGATAACCGAAACTATCCCGATCTAATCATAACATTCATTTGTATAATTCACCTTCACAACTAAGCACTGAATAACAGACAATGACCAGTAACAAAGCATATTAACTTGAGGACTTAATTCAAACTACTTACCCCATAACTCGAAGATTATTTAATGCAAACTTAACTGACCAAATGCAGATAGATAGTCTCCACACTCTATATAGCCAATGTACGACTCCCAAATCATTACTGTCAGTCATATAATAGATTATAGGAGACGGTCAACGATGACGGTCTTCGAGGACAATAACTTACAGCCCTATCGTACCGCACTTGTGTTTAAACTTTAATTTTTTTGGCATTCTCATTCAGGTCGTAGCACTAGTTCACACACAACACGGGTGGATGTATTACCATATTATATCTGATATCAATTGTCTTTAAAGTATAGTTCAAATAGGATTTTTTCACATCCATTGCTCTTTAAAGATGTCCCGAAAGTCGAGCTCTGCTACAGTTTCCGATAAGCCTAATCCAGGCTCTCAGCAGGAGGTAGTAGGTACTTCGGACCCACCAACAACATCCATGCAAGGTATCCCGGATCCATCCGCTGCGGTTATTGGCCCGGCACCTGATGCTATAGACGGAGCAATTATCCTGGACAATCCGACTGATTCTCAGGCTTCAAGAATCAGTGAAACCGCTCTTCGTCGGCTATGTTCAATCCATGGAATCCCTTTCGACGACGTATTAGTTCCATCGGGACAAGATTGTCCTCACCTGCCCCCAGCTGGATATACAGCTTGTAATAAATTTATGTGCTGGGTCGGGAGTGTGCCACCGTTCAATTCATTTCTTCGTGAGGTGCTGCAGTACATCGAGATCGCTCCGGCACAGCTTCACCCCAACAGTCACGCATTTCTCCATGGCACTTGCATTCTCTTTATGAGCATCTTATCCATGCTCCCCACTCTCGAGGATATTCACTACATTTATCGGTTCAAAAGGCGATATAACAGCCCCTCTTTCATATTCCTTGAGCCACACTCTAAGTGTCAGATCCTGACAGAGGCATGGAGTAAATTCTTCCAATATAAGCAGGAGTGGTTCTACGTGCACTGCCCCCCTGGCTTTGCGAGAAGATGGTTGGAAGGGAGTAAGTTCCATTTACGAACTCGTTACTTACCTGAGGCATAAAGTGCATTTTTTCTAAACTTCCTTCGGTCTTTTGCAGGCATCAGCCCACGTCCCGAAGGTGTGAGGTATTCTGAGGCCGTCGAGGCCATTCGTGCTACTCCCGTAGAGGACCAAAAGATCAAAGTCATTATTTTCAATGAGTCACTTCGAAAGTTTGGGCTACTGGCGGAAGGTTGTCGTACTAGTCTCCCATCCAGTGCCCCTACAACCAGACCCGCGGTTGAGAAGGGTAAAGAACAGGCTGGGTCTTTGGTGCCCCCTACAGGCGGGGCCTCCGACATGCCCGAGGAAGGTGAGATTAGAGAAGCCGGGGTTTCTGGAGCGTCCGACGAGCATATAAGTTCTCTCTCAGAACCGGTGATCGACGCACCCGACATCGATGAACTGCCTCCCCCATCAAAGGGGAAAAAGAAACTAGCCTACAGACTAAGGAAGAAGACAGTGGGCAGAACCTCGAAGTTTACAATTACTACGATGGAGAAGGAGCCATCTCCACAACACTTAGAGGGTTCACTAAAAGGCTTATCAGATCTCACCATCCCCGATGACTTGCAATTACGGCTTCGACAACCCAGAAGCCCTAAAACTTCACTCGCCCGCGAGAGGCGACGAAGGCCTTCAAGCCCATCACCAAGGAGAAAAAACTCCGATAAGTAAAGCTAAAGAAACTGGTCCGTCGGGGGGAAACACTAGGACACACACTAACGCTCACTCTCCACCCCACACTTAAGTTTTAGCCATCATATGATCATCTCTAACTTGTTTTCACTTGATTTCTGTGCAGGTGACATGGGACGCTCACACGGCTTCGACCGCCTTCGCGGTTCCTCTATCTTTCATCACTCTAGCCGAGACTCGGGGCCCAAAAACACCGAGATAGAGATGACAACAGCGATAGAGACTATCGTCCCCGAGATTCATCGTCTCGAAGGAAAACTTATAGCCACTCTTCCTACCCCAACGATCCTCCTCCTCAACTAGAGCATAGCAAGGATAAATATGCTCAAAGGGGGTCTCAATCTGAAGCTCCTCGTGATCAATATTCTGGTTCATCAAACACTAGGCAGTCCCGTGAGCTTCACAAGAAATCTGTAGTTTCGACTAAACAAACTTCCTCTAGCCCTGCACATGATCCATCGATAGTAGAAAAGCTAGCTGAGCTTAAAACCACATTTCCAAAAATATGCTTTGATGGACTAAAGTTTTTTCCGGCGATCCATCCTATTCTGGGGCATGTTAAACAAAGTGCCATTGCTTGCAATAATGATATCTACGTCCAGCACGATGCATTCGTTCATTTGGTGGAAAAAGTTTCAGAAGTTTCGGAGGAACGTCAACATGAAATCGATTGTTTGAAACTCAAAGATATCAACGACAAAGACATTATCAAAGCACAGGATGAAGAGCTTTCCTTGTATAAATCTTAGCTTGAAGCTGCTCAAAAAACTGCTAAAGACACAGCCGAAGCAGTTGATCGTCTAGAAGTCGCACACAAAAAGTAAATTGATGAGGCGGTTCAACGCTGTGGCGCTTTAGCCTTAGAGAAGGATTCCATCCAAAAAGAAAAGAATGCTCTCGCTCAGTGAGTTAAAGAATTGGAGGAGCTACTCCTTAAAGAAAAAGAAGAAAAAACTACAGCCCAAGAGGAGTCACAACGATATTGTGACGAGATTGTCTCTACACGACTCTTAAAAGCAAAGCTTGATGAGTAGCTCTCCAAATTGAAGCGCCGAAGGATGCAGCCCGTGAAGAGGGCAAAAGAATGGCGCTCTCGGAAATTGATTCTCGCCTCGAGGCGGCTGTTGAGGCTGGTAGGGAGGAAATTAAGTGCATGTTTGATCCACTCATAGTCGAGTATAACGCTCCAGTTCTCATGCATCGTGACCTAAATTTTCTTGGCGAGGGTTACCTCGAATCTTTGGCCCAAGCATGGGACACTTTAATAAAAATTAAAAAGGTCAAATTGGGAACTGAAGAGGTGGATGAGGAGTCTCTTGTGAAGGAAATGCTTCACGAGAATGAGCGCACAGACCTATCTGCGGCAAAGGCCCTTTACGGAAGGGACTCTTCCTCATCGAAAGGAAAAAATGACACTGTCGGTCCATCCGAAACCGAGTCCTCAGTTCCTCCTCCTATTCAGCCGACTAGTCGCCCATCACTCGATCCCTTCGAGCAGCATATTGGCTATGACCCAGAGAAGCCTGGACTAGATATTCACGCTCTATCTCCTATTCCGGAAGGTGAAACTCCCCGAACCGTTAAGAGTCAGCCAGAAACTGGTACATAGCTTTTCCTCCTAGAGTTCGAAGGGCCATCGCTTTTGGCGAATAATAAATGTATCCTAACATTTGTCTCTTACGATTTCGTGTAGGCCATTCTGATCCCGAGCCAACTCCAAGGAGTGATGCTACCGTAGAAAAGGAAGGGAAAATGGGAGAGGCAATTCAGACTAGAGAGACTCCCGGACCTGACGCTCAAGTGATCGAGGCGCTCGATGAAGACAAATCTGAAAATTTATCGCCCGTGGAGGAACATGATGAAGTTGAGATTATGGGCGCCTCTGAACACACTTCAAAATCTAGCATGGCGGAGCAAATCATAGAAGAGAAGAAGAAAGCTGAGATTAAGGTTGAGCCTCAGGTGGTGGAACTTGATGATCCATTGAACAGGCCCCTGAAGGTTATTCTCCCCGGTGGAACCTCGTCACAGGAAGTTCCTCTTCCTTCCCCAAGCCCCACTTCCCTAGCAAGCAAGGCGTCTAGGAAAAAACGCTTGGGGGAGGAGTCTTCAGAGAAACCGAGGAAGGAGAAGAAGTCAAAAAAGTAGCTACCATGCCTTGCTCAACATGAATAAGCCTGGATTATGTAATTATATTTATCTATTCTCGTATTCGTTGTAAATAGATTTTTTGCTCCGAGTTCAGGAGAAGCTGTAGTGAAACTGAATTCTCGATTAGTAAATAAATTTTTGTTTTTTGATGATCTTTGCTACTTAGCTTCACCGCCCATCTTGTACCTAAAATCCAGGGTTGTGTGGTCACTTAAGCTCTCGTTTGTTTCCACATGACTCAGAGATTTCTAAACTGCTTATATTTTAGCCTGTGCTCCAGAGGCTGAGAGATTTTTGAATCGTTTATACTCTAGTCCGCACTCTGGGGACTCAGAGTAATCTAGTCCGCACTCTGGAGACTTAGAAATTTTTAAGCTGTTTATACTCTAGTCCGCACTCTGGGGACTTAGATATTTTTAAGTCGTTTATACTCTAGTCCGCACTCTGGAGACTCAGAGTACTCTAGTCCGCACTTTGGGGACTTAGAGAGTTTTAAGTCGTTTATACTCTAGTCCGCACTCTGGGGATTTAGAGATTTTTAAGTCATTTATACTCTAGTCTGCACTCTGGGGACTTAGAGATTTTTAAGTCGTTTATACTCTAGTTAGCACTCTGGGGACTCAGAGTACTCTAGCCCGCACTCTGGGGACTTAGAGATTTTTAAGTCGTTTATACTCTAGTCCGCACTCTGGGGACTCAGAGTACTCTAGTCTGCACTCTAGGGACTTAGAGATTTTTAAACCGTTTATACTCTAGTCCGCACTTTGGGGACTCAGAGTACTCTAGCCCGCACTCTGGGGACTTAGAGATTTTTAAGTCGTTTATACTCTAGTCCGCACTCTGGGGACTTAGAGATTTTTAAGTTTGAGTGCGCGTTCATGCGCCAGACAGAATAATGTAATTTAATTTTTGTCTCAGAATTATAACATACGGAAACATTAATAGTTCATGGAAAAGATGGCTTCAAGCCTTTATTGATCATAACAAATGGAAACAAACTGAATTGTCTTATTACATACCGTAAACTAAGGACAACAAAATCGACATACACTGGAAATAATTGCAACTAAAATGTAAAAGAAATAGACTAAGTGTAATAACGACGCAAATGCTTGCTATTCCATGCGCGGGGAAGAGTCACACCATCTACGGTCGCTAGCTTGAAAGTTCCTTCTCCAAGCCTCCGTTCAATGACATACGGACCCTCCCTTGTGGGATTCTGATGTGATGGGGTTGGAAAGACTCGCTTCAAAACGAGATCACCCACATCAAAAATTCTCGGTTAAACTTTTTCATTATAATATCGAGCAACCCGGTGCCTATATGCAGTTGCTCTTAAATTAGCTTCTTCGCGTTTTTCATCGACAAAGTCCAGCGATTCCAATAAGAGATTCTGATTCGTCTTAGGATCATAATAAGTTACCCGATGAGAAGGAACTTCAAGTTCCACAGGTATCAAAGCTTCAGCGCCGTATGCCAAGGTGAACGGAGTATGGCTAGTCGCAGACTTATGGGTGGTTCTGTAAGCCCATAGCGTTATCAGAAGCTCATCCACCCACTTGCCTCTAGCCTTCTCCAAACGTTTCTTTAATATTGATTTGATTATTTTGTTTATGGTTTCAACTTGTCCATTCGCTTTAGGGTGAGCGACTGCCGAAAACCTTTTCTCAATGCGATACTTTTGGCAGAATTCTTTGAACTCCTTACTCTCAAATTGAGTTCCGTTGTCCGTGATGATAGTTCGTGGGAGGCCAAAACGGCATATGATGTTTCGTACAACGAAATTAATTACCTTTTTGGTGGTGATCATAGCTAAAGGCTCTGCTTCTGCCTACTTGGTAATGTAATCGACCGCAACAAGTGCATATTTTACACCACCTCTAGAAATTGGTAAGAAACCGATTATATCAATCCCCCAAATTGCGAATGGCCAGGGACTAACCATTTGTGTGAGTTTTGTTGGCCGAGCTCTCGGGATCTTCGCATACTTTTGACATTTGTCACATCTTCTTACGTAGTCCGCAGCATCCCGATTTACAGTTGGCCAATAGTATCCATAGCGGAGGATCTTTTTTGCTAGGGTCTGCCCCCCCAGTACGGTCACTACATTCTCCTTCGTGAACTTCCCTCAAGACTCGTTTTATCTCATCATGGGCGATGCACCGAAGTAAGGGAACCAAGAATCCCCTCCGATACATTATTCCATCCTATATTATATATCGTGAAGCTTTGCGAATGACTTGTCGTCTTTTGTTATTTCTATCGGGCAAAGTCCCATATAGTAAGTATTGTTTGAAGGGGTTATCCATGACTCCCATTCCATTTCTGTTTCTAGCACAAAATCTACTTCCATCTCGTTTATACTCAGAAATTGTAAAACTCCGACGGGAACCAAACCCATCTGCTGTGCATCGCCATTACTTGCGAATTTTGCCAATGAATCGGCTTCCCTGTTTTGTTCACACGGGACATGCGAAATATCGTAATATTCAAGGTTTGCCAACAATTCTTGAACCCGAGCGAGGTATGGAGCAAGCCTCTGCCCCTTTGCTTGATAATCTCCTCATACTTGGTATACCACCAATTGTGAGTCACAAAAGATCTCAACTGATCTTACTCCGAGTTCCCTGATAAGTTTTAAGCCAGTAGGCAATGCTTCATACACAGCTTCGTTATTTGTAGCTGGGAAATTAAGTTTCAAGGCATAACAAATCGATCTGTTTTCAGAGGTTACAAGAATGACTCTAGCCCCAGAGCAATGGTCATTGGATGCCCCATCGGTGTATAGTTTCCACCAGATGGAGGGAATAACATCATTACTGTTTGGTTCATCTGATACGGTGAATTCTGCGATGAAGTCTGCTAGCGCCTGCCCTTGGATAGCCCTCTGTGGCAGGTAGGTGATATTGAATTGACTCAACTCAATATTCCATTTCAGTAACCATCCTAAGGTCTCTGGTCATTGGAGTACCTATCGCAAAGGTTGATCGGTATAAGCACTGATCGGATATGCCTGAAAATATGGACGAAGCTTGCGTGATGCAATCACCAAGCAGTAGGCTAGCTTCTCAATTTTAGGATAATTTCTTTCTACCCCCGTTAAACATTTACTGACATAATACACCGGCTTTTGAACTCGGTCCTCCTCGCAAACCAAAGCCGTACTGATGGCATGTTGAGACACGGCCAAGTATACATACAACACCTCTTGGTCAACAGGCTTTGACAGAACCGGGGGACTTTCTAAGTGTCTCACCAGAGCTCGGAACGCATCCTCACAGTCGGGCGTCCATTCAAAATTTCTCCTCCCTTTCTTTATCACATCGAAGAAGGGAATACACTTGTCGGTCGCTCTAGATATGAATCGACTCAACGCGGCGACTTTTCCATTTAGGCTTTGTACTTGCTTTATAGTTCTGGGCGCTCGATATCCCGAATAGCCTGATTTTTTTCGGGGTTAGCTTTAATTCCCCGTTCATTGACAATAAAACCCAGAAACTTTCCCGATGCTACCCCAAAGGAACACTTCAGTGGATTGATTTTCATTCTGTAGTATCTAAATATATATCGAAAATCTCCGCCAAGTCTCGGATGTGGTCGTTTGACTGCTGTGACTTCACGAGCATGTCATCCACATAGACTTCCATTATTCTACCAATTTGGTCTTTAAACATTATTTACCTAGCGCTGATAAGTTGCTCCTGCATTTTTCAATCCGAAAGGCATCACTACATAATAGTACAGTCCAACGTCTATGACAAAACTAGTGTGTTCCTGATCTGGAATGTGCATCAGGATTTGATTATATCCCGAGTACGGATCCATAAATGACAATAACTCGTGTCCTTCCGTTGAGTCGACCAGCTGATCAATTCTAGGTAAAGGGAAACTATCCTTAGGGCATGCTTTGTTCAGATCTGAGTAATCCACGTAGGTTCTCCATTTCCCATTCTCTTTTCTCACTAGTACAGGGTTAGAGACCCATTCTAGGTAGAGGGCATCGCGGATGAACCCATTGGCTTTGAGTTTGTCCACCTCCTCTCTGGGAGCAGCGGACCTTTACGGGTCCATACCTCTCCTTTTTTGCTTTACCGGCACGTATTTCGGGTCTATGTTCAACATGTGACTCGCAATAGCGGGAGAAATCACGCACATATCTGAATGTGTCCAAGCGAAGACATCCAGATTCGCTCGGAGGAAATTAGTAAGATCCTCAATCATCGAGGGGTTGAGTTGTGATCCATTCTTGAGTACCCGCGATGGGTCATCGTGGCTGACTGGAATGTCAATCGTTAGTTCAGCCGGTGCTGCTTTTGCTTCCTTGGATTCCTCA
This sequence comes from Allium fistulosum, assembly GCA_030737815.1. Classification (NCBI taxonomy): domain Eukaryota; kingdom Viridiplantae; phylum Streptophyta; class Magnoliopsida; order Asparagales; family Amaryllidaceae; genus Allium; species Allium fistulosum. Next base: position 897,667,238 of record CM060902.1, read on the forward strand.
TCATCGTCCCTCGGATCTATGTCTCTATAGATCCGATCATGCTGCCCGAGCCAAGGCTCGGGCATTACTTGTCAATCTTCAGTGACTCGGATGTGGACGGAGTTATCCACAACCTTTCCTTTCTCTCTTCGCTGGACCTCTCTCGACTCAACCACATAACTCCTTTATCCATCGAAAACTTCAAGGTTAAACACCACGGGGCCAAAGCTGCCCTAAACTCTGCCAGGGCTAGTCGACCCAAAAACACAATATACAGAGAATCGACATCCAAAACGATGAATGGTAGGATCCGCACCCTCCTATGTTCACCTTCTCCAAGTTCAACTGGTAATTCAACAAAACCCACTGCATCAGTAGCCGCACCATTAAAGCCATGGATACGGGCTTTAGATGGTTTTAGGTCCTTTGTCTCCATCTTCATATGGTCATATGCTTTTTTGAAGATTGTTAGCACCAAAATTGGTCACTAACCTCGTAGAGAAAGATTGTGTAGAGATATAAGTGATGAAAGTAAATTAAACAGAGAAGACAATGCTAATCTAACTGCAGAAAGTAAGAACACCAAATTTATAGTGGTTCAGCGTAATTGCCTACGTCCACTTTGAGGTTAAACTTTATTGATCTTCTTTATAGTTGATTACAAATACAATTCGTGAATCAAATGCTTGCATGAAGTTGTTTAAGTAGAGAAGATGAGTCTCGAAAATGGCAGAGTCTCCCTAGTGTTCTCTCCCCAAAAAAGGATCCTTTTTCACTATGACCCTGCCCCTCTATTTATAGACAAATATGGGCTGGACTTCCCAAGTGGGCTTGATGGCCGAACACTCTAGCCCAAGTACAGTGGTCGCTGTATGCCGAGCAAGGTATGCTGAACGCCGCTATGCCGAACCATCCCTTCTATGCCGAACGGTGTGTTTGATGTGTGGGAAGTGCAGAATGGTTGTCTATTGAAGCCGAACGTGCCTCTGGCCGGACGATGCATTCTGGCTGAACGATACAGTCATGTTGAGTAGTCGTGTGCGCCGAACGTCTTCTAGATGCCGAGTACTTCTATCGCCGAGTTCTACTGGATGTCAAGCACTACGCCGAGTACTCCTGTTGCCGAGTACGATCTGAGGCCGAGTACTATGAGATGCTGTGTACTACGCCGAGTACTATGAGACGCTGAGTACTACGCCGAGTACTATGAGACGCTGAGTACTACGCCGAGTACTATGAGATGCTGTGTACTACGCCGAGTACTATGAGACGCTGAGTACTACGCCGAGTACTATGAGACGCTGAGTACTACGCCGAGTACTATGAGATGCCGAGCACTAGTTGATGCCGAGTAGTCCTGTATGCCGAGTAGTCCTGTATGCCGAATACTACTAGGTGCCGAGTACCTGCCAATGCCGAGTACTCAGTTGCATGGTCAAATCTCCAGGAAACACTTGCCCCCCAAAGTGTGTCGTGTGAAGCAACACAACACGCTTTGAATCAGCGAGTATTCCTTGTCTTCAGAAAGAAATCCACCATGCTTCTTGAATAGTCATTATCCTCCAATTTATCCTCCCAAGGTGTTGTATCCTTCTTTGGTCATCGTGATGCTTGGTCGATTCCCAATATTATAAATCCAAGGTTGTAGTTCATCAGTGGCCATCCGTGTCTGATTCTGCAGAGCTAATAAGCTTCGGCTATCTGATATAGTCTTCTCTTAATAACCCTTAGTGAGAATTCAATTTCTGTTGATTTCAAGAAGTCGAACTTTTTCGGATGTACACATGCACGTTTCGGGTACATGCTCTTGCCATTGGCTCTCGGATGCGTTTTATATGCTCATAAGTCGTCGCCAACTCCATCCAATTTAATTGTAATTCAATCGCGATTCCTTGTTTGTATTTTCTATGAAATAAGGGTTGCAATCAACCACTTGAGGAGTTTTCCAAACTTCTCTTCAGTATAGACTCTATGATTTTGTTCACAGCTTCAACCTGTCCATTTGCAGTTATAATGGATCATGGAAGGTCATAAGGACAGATGACGTTACGGATAAAGAAGTTGATTATTTTCTTCATCTTGGTCGTGGTTAAGAGTTCTTCATCTGCCCATTTCGTGACGTAATCAACTGCTATGATGGTGTATTTCGCATCACCTTTAGAATCGACAAGAAGATGATTTCAGTGCCCCCAAGTGGCAAACGGCTATGAACTAGCCATTTGAATAATTTCCATCGGCGGGGTTCCTGGATTTTTTGCAAACATCTTGCACTCGTCACATTGTCTAGCATGATCAACCGCATCTGTGTTGATAGTTGGCCAGTAATACCTGTAGCAGAGTATCTTCTTTATCATGGTTTTCCCCCTGATGTTATTAGCGCATTCTTCTTCATAGACTTTGCTCAAGATATCATCATGGGCAATATGCTGAAGCAAGGGGATGGATAAACTCCTTTTGATACACGACTTATTCTTAGATGATCTGGCGTGAAACTTTGAGGAGGATCTGTCGTTTTCCATTCCTCCGTTCAGTAAGAATTCCTCATTGTAGATAGTCTCTGATAGGAGTCAACCATGACACCTTTTCATTTTGTTCGCTGAGTACGTGTGTAATGATGTAATACGTGAAGTCGGTTAGTAGCTCTTGGACTTGGCCGAGATAAGGAGCAAGACAATGCCCCCTAGCAAGATCAACTTCCTTAAATTTGTATACTACCAATCAAGAATCACAAAAGATATGTAAAGTTTTCACTTCAAATCCTCTAGCAAGTTTGAGGCTGGCAGTCAAGGCTTCATACTAAGCATCGTTGTTTGTTACAAGTAAATCGAGTTTTAGGACGTAGCAGATTGATCGTTCCTCAGGAGTCATTATCAAGCCATAACACTGATCATTGGATGCTCCATCCACGTACATTTTCCATCTTATGGTTGGTTCTCTGCTACTCTTCGAGTAGTCATCTGAGGTAGTGAATTTGGGTGTGAGGTCTGCTAATTTCCATCCTTGGATAGCCCTTCGTGGGAAATAAGTGATATTGAATTAGCTTAGTTCGATATTCTATTTAAGTAGTCTTTCAAACGTCTTAGGTCATCGTGTGCCCTGTCGCAACGGCTGGTAGGCATAGACGTTGATGGGGTGAGCCTAAAAGTAAGAGTGGATCTTTCATGATGAAATCAATAGAGATTGTGCTAGCTTTTGTAGCTTCGGGTTGATATCCAATGCATGGCTCGCGATAGTTAATGAAATCACATATGCATGTCAGAATGGGTCCAAGGGAACATATCATCATTTATTCAGAAAAATCCAACTAATTCTTTTATCATCACTGCACTGAGTTGTGATCCGATATTCAGCACCCGGAAAGGGTTGCCATGGCTGGCTGCTATGTTGACCGTCAGCTTAGCAGGTGCCATCCTAGATTCTTTGAGTAAAGATATAACTATTTTGCATAACATTCAATGTGTAATATGGTTGGGACGATCAATGTTGATGGTTACTCTGGTCGAATCCTTGAGTCTTGTCATGAGTTGTTAAGTCAAATAAATGAAGGGCTCTGAATGCTCTAATTGATTATCTGCAAATGGCTAAAGATCAGGCTTAAAAGCACGTTGAAGGAAACGTCGAGTAGGGGTTGGCCTCGAGTGGCATGCAACTGTATAGCTGGATCTTGCTATGAGTTTGAATTTGCTTGTGCATTCGAGTAACGCACTTTCTATTTAATGCATTCATGATTCTTTACTCGTCCTTCGGGTTGGAGTGAAAGTCAATCGCCCATGAGCTAAGGTATTGATTTAACGATTCTATCTCTAGGCATCATTTCGGTCGTTGCCTTGAGTAGCTGTAAGCACTATATATAAGTTTTAATACTGAGCTATCGTAGCCAGTTTTTGGATGACCATGCGTCTTCTCCCAGTCTCGGGTTGTTAAATGTACTGCATGGACGGTTGAGTCTCGTCTTAGCTATGTTTATGTTTTCACCTAAACTCCAAAGACATAGAGGTGATTGGTGAATAGTCGGTTCACATTCGTCTTGCTTCTTGCTCGTGCCCCCAGGTCTGGGGCATATATCGATAAGTAGGAAGGCCAGCCACGCCCACTTTAGCTTTACTCTCTTTCTCGTTGAATCGTGGGATCATGTCAGTTGATGGGAGACTAGGTCTCGCCTATCTTAGATTTTATCGTGGTTTTTCATTCCAAGAGGAATACTTCGATGCCACGTAAGTTTCAGGGCGTAATTTGGACAGTGGATGGTCATCCACGTCCACTTTGGTTCATGCTCTGTAATCATATCTCGGGGTAAAGTTGGCTACAAATGAAGTCGGGTTATGCTCATCCAGTTTCATACTCCTCCTAACGAATCGAACGAGGGTGCTGGAGAATTTTTGACCGAGTATTCGTGGTTTACCCTCCTTTCCATACTCTGGGGGTCATAGTTTTTCAAAAAACATCCGAGTCACATTCGTATGTGCTTGGTGCGGATCGGCATTGACCCTTGGTCTGAGGTATGATATAGTAGGTTGCTCGTAGCTTTGGATGCCATTTCGATTGGTTCTATATTGAGGCCTCCCTACAGTCGCTGCCTCAAGTTATAAAGAACGCCACGCTAGAGCTATAGTAAGCTGTCGTATTCGGCTTTTTAGTGTTTTGTACTCCTGCCCCCAGCAATGATTTGGCCAGGTCACTAGTTCGATGGTCAAACTCCATCCTCAGCGGGTTAATAATCCTCCTGTCAATTCCAGGTCGAAGTTTGCGGAATAGAAAATGGTCGGAATCCACTCGTCTATTTATCGATGTTTATACACCACTCTGCATTCTGGTGACTTGGTGTTATTCTCCCCCCGGTTGACTCGCGCCCAATTTGTGTTCATGCTTCGGTCCACGCTCCGGGGACTTAGAGATTTGTCAAACGGTTTATGCTTTAGTCCACAGTTCGAGACACAGAGATTTTCGTCAACTCGTTTATACTCTAGTTCGCACTCTGGGAACTTAGAGTAATCTGGTCCGCTTCTGGGATTTAGGGATTTTTCTGAAGTCGTCTATAATCTAGTCCATGCTCTGGGGACTGAGAGTACTGTAGTCCGCACTCTGGGGACGTAGAGGTTTTTGAGTCATTTATACTCTAGTCCGCACTCAGGAACTTAGAGTACTTTAGTCCGCATTTTGTCTCCCATTCCAGAGGGTGAGACCTCTCGGATGGCTGAGAGTTTGCCCGAACCTGGTAGATAATCCTTCTCTTTAAGGTTCTCTTTAAGATTTTGAAAGTCGTTATTCTTTATGCAGGACTATTTCATTCTTGTTTTCCACGATTTTGTGCAGGCCGTTCTGACCCCGAGCCCACTCCGAGGAGCGATGTCGCCAAGGAAGTGGGGGAGAAAACAAGTGAAGCCACTCACGTAGGGGAGGCTTCTGGTCCAAACGCTCAGGTGATCGGAGCGCTTGACGAAGACAAGTCTGAAACCTACTCTCCTACCGACGGGGGTTATGAAGTAGAAATTACAGGCGCCTCTGAGCATACATCCGGATTGAGCATGGAGGAGTGGCTCGAGAAAGAGAGGGAGGAGACGGTCAAGGTCATAGTAGATCCCCGAGTTGTGGACTTGGACGATCCTTTGAACAAGCCGTTGAAGGTCATCCTTCCTGGCGGGTCCAAGCCCATGGAAGGCCCCTCATACTCCTTCAGTTGCTACCCCTCTATCAAAGAAGAGTACCAAGGGTAAATGCTCTGGAGAGGAGCCGTCTGGAAAGAAGTTGAAGAAGCACAAGAAGTGATTACTATCCTCGTTCAACGAGTGTTAGTTTAAGTCATGTAATTATTTTCATCTATTTCCTTAGTCCTTGTAAATAGAATGTCGACTCCGAACTTTTATAGGGGTTGTAATAGAAACTCATTTCTGAATACGGTTTAGTTCCTTTTTCTGTCTTACAAAAGACTCTTATTGTTCAGTTTTCTTTGTGATTGTGATTTTAATCCAAGCAGTTGTGAGTAACATAGACTTCTCAGTCCATCTTCATATAACTCGGAAACTCTTCGGGAGTCGTTGAACTTCCATTCTGTGCTTCGAGCACTTAGAACACTTTCTAGCTCGTATGTCGGGGATTTGACAAATTCAAGTCATTTGTGTCATAGTTCATATTCAGGGAACTTGGAGATCTGATTCGCTTATATTCGAGTCTGCACTCTGGGGAGTTAGAATACTCCAGTCCGCACTCTGGGGACTTGGAGGTTTAAGTCGTTTATACTCTAGTCCGCGCTCTGGGGACTTAGAGTACTCCAGTCCGCACTCTGGGGACTTGGAGGTTTAAGTCGTTTATACTCTAGTCCGCGCTCTGGGGACTTAGAGTACTCACACTCTGGGGACTTGGAGGTTTAAGTCGTTTATACTCTAGTCCGCGCTCTGGGGACTTAGAGTACTCCAGTCCACACTCTGGGGACTTGGAGGTTTAAGTCGTTTATACTCTAGTCCGTGCTCTGGGGACTTAGAGTACTCCAGTCCGCACTCTGGGGACTTGGATGTTTAAGTCGTTTATACTCTAGTCCGCGCTCTGGGGACTTAGAGTACTTCAGTCCGCACTCTGGGGACTTGGAGGTTTAAGTTGAGAGCAGTCGTATTTCCACTCTTTAATTTGTATTCATCTACTGTATCGAGGCTAATGTCGTCGAATGAACAATCGAACCACGTTTGCTCACGGAATAGGATTCTGCCCCCCAGGATGAGGGATGGAATTTGAAAAATGGACGATCGATTCTCGTCCGCTTGGTGATTATAGTTCTTCCAATCAAGTCAAGGAAGGAGGTATATGACAGATGGTTGAATCACATCCATGTTGGGTTAGATAGCCAAATCTCTTACAATTTGCTCTATATCTCCTTCCAGAAAATAAGGATAATAGATTGTTGAGTAGACAAAGTAAGTTGCATATGTTCCAAGGTGCAGTCGTGTCCATATATTGACAGCGATGGTTAGCGAGTACGCAGTCTACCATAGCTACTTCAAGTTGGGCTTTCGAACAACCTTTCGTGTTCAGAGTAGGATTTGATGTGTAGATGATCAAATCACGTCCACTTCAGACGGATCCCGGCGTCACTGAGCTTCATGAGGGGTATCTGTATTTTGTCGAACTTTGTTCTATGACTCGATTGGAGTGGATGATCGGGCCATATTCATTCCAAGCAGTTTAGGTCTCCAAGTCAAATGTGGAGGTTGATGGATGGATGGTCGGTTGTTCGAATCGATCATAAGTTGAGCATACGAAATCGGATCATCTTGAAACTTGGAACATTGGCTTCCCTGGCTTTGATTGTTATGTCTTGTTAATCGTGGCTCGATCTAGACTCGGACAAAATCCATCGATATCCATAGTGAGCCTTTGTGTAACCGATCTCCAAGACGAACTGTCACTGGTTTCTAATCAAGTTCTTGGTGTCACGGCCTTGCCAAAAGGCGGGATAACATTTGCCCCCCAAACGACGTCTTATATAAACATGACGTGCTTTGAAAAACCACAGTCTTTCATGCTGAATATTTCCGTTCAGTTGATTGCTTGACAGTCGTCTTTTAATCATTTCGTTGCAATCTTCTTTTAGACAAATGTTCAACTAGCATGCTTTGCTCTGGTTCTGCCCCCAGTTTTGGGGATGAGTATGGAGTTGATGTATGTTTATACTCCGTCTCGCACTCTGGGAGTACGGAGTTGAGTAGATGTTTATACTCCGTCTCGCACTCTGGAAATACGGAGTTGATTAATGTTTATACTCCGTCTCGCACTCTGGGAGTACGGAGTTGATCAATGTTTATACTCCGTCTCGCACTCTGGGAGTACGGAGTTAAGTAGATGTTTATACTCCGTCTCGCACTCTGGGAGTACGGAGTTGATCAATGTTTATACTCCATCTCGCACTCTGGGAGTACGGAGTTAAGTAGATGTTTATACTCCGTCTTGCACTCTGGGAGTATGGAGTTGATTAATGTTTATACTCTGTCTCGCACTCTGGGAGTACAGAGTTAAGTAGATGTTTATACTCCGTCTCGCACTCTGGGAGTACGGAGTTGATCAATGTTTATACTCCGTCTCGCACTCTGGGAGTACGGAGTTGATCAATGTTTATACTCCGTCTCACACTCTGGGAGTACGGAGTTGATCAATGTTTATACTCCGTCTCACACTCTGGGAGTACGGAGTTAAGTAGATGTTTATACTCCATCTCGCACTCTGGGAGTATGGAGTTGATTAATGTTTATACTCTGTCTCGCACTCTGGGAGTACAGAGTTAAGTAGATGTTTATACTCCGTCTCGCACTCTGGGAGTACGGAGTTGATTAATGTTTATACTCCGTCTCGCACTCTGGGAGTACGGAGTTGATCAATGTTTATACTCCGTCTCGCACTCTGGGAGTACGGAGTTGATCAATGTTTATACTCCGTCTCGCACTCTGGGAGTACGGAGTTAAGTAGATGTTTATACTCCGTCTCGCACTCTGGGAGTACGGAGTTGTGCGAAGGATCGACGCGTATCAACCCATTTTTAACCTTGATGTGATGGCTTGCCCCCGAGCTCGAGTTTCACTTAGCGAGTGGCTGGTCGTATCGCAGCCACTCTCTACTTGAATAAATTCCACTTGCAGGATGGAATTCAGCTCTCCGTGCATCATGATGTTGTACATTGTATTTAATCCATAGCCCCAAATCAAAGGCATATGGTTGATGATGAGCAATAGAATTATTCTCGTCCAGATGTAACTCCACAGGTCCGATCATGGTCTGCGTAGATTGGTTGGCAACCAAATCTGAGTACTTGGACACCTGCATCGTTTTGAAAGTAGTTTAGTTCAAGCTAGTCGTAGTTCATAGAACAATTGAAATAGAGATGGAAATGGAAATAATTCAAAGAAGATTATGGTAAATCTCATTGATATGTGAAGCAGCATCGTGTGCTCGCTATTCGACTCCGCCCTTGGCTCCTTTCAAAGGGATGTTGGCCGTCAACCGTCCAATTGATAATCATAGCCCTTTATTAATAGGCATCGGATATTCGCTGCCCGCCATTCTGCAGGACTTGTACATACTATTGAAGCTTTCCTTTCCAGGTCATCTTTTCGATCACACCTCGGAGGTGTTTGTAATCGCCCGTGTTAGGATCAGCGAGCATCCGGGAATATACAACATTCCCCTGATTTTCTTTAGACTTTGGTGTACTCTCTCGAGGTTGGTTTCCAGTACCACTCCGAGTCGTGAGTCTTCAAGTAGAGGTTGTCAATTGAATCTTTCAAAGAGCATATGAGCTGAATTCTGAAGTCTTGTTTCGGCTACTGGGATCTACATCCTTAGCCAACGGGCCTTCATTATTATTTTTCTTAGTCTGCTCCACTCCTCCTCACTTCAGTTCTGATTCATTTTGTAAAAGAAACGATCCATAGTCGTAGGAGGCTCTTTAGCTAACTAGCTGCCAAAATATATCTGGAGGTCGACTTTCCTCAAACGCGATCAGTATGATACCCTTGTTAGTATTTGAAATAAATTGCTTAGAGCATTGGTTTGCTTGGAGTCATCTTGGCGTTTGCTAGAGTCATATCATCTATGTTCTCCAACCTTTGGGAGTACCGCTTGAATAGCGGTAGCTTGTCCGTTCCCTTGATGTCGTTCATAAGCTGCCGCTAGATCCTCTATGCCCTGGTCGATCATGGGATGTCAAGGAAGTGGATAGAATGTTCCTTTATTAAGTTGAGTTTTGAATTCACTATCTGGAGGCATTGCGCTGCGGCTAGGGTTCGTACCCGAAAAAAAAAATTTAGCCTCTTTTTTGAAAATTTGGGTCGTACCCGAAATTTTTTTTTTGAAAATAGGGGTCGTATAAGGGACCGTTGTAACTTAATTCCAGAGGTGTTCGGCATTCGTTCTCGTTCGGCACAACCGAGTCGTTCGGCATACAATACCGTTCGGCATTACAGAGGTGCTCGACATTCATTCTTGTTCGGCACAACCGAGTCGTTCGGCATACAATACCGTTCGGCATTATAGAGGTGTTCGGCATAAAGGTATGGATCGGCCTGGAAGAGTATTCGGCCTAGAGGTATGGTCGGCCTGAAAGGGCGTTCGGCCTAGAGTTATGGTCAGCCTGGAAGGGCGTTCGGCCTAGAGGTATGTTCGGCCAAAGCTGTTCGGCCAAGGCTGTTCGATGGAATGGATCGGCGTGGAGTGGTTCGGCCAAAGCAGTTCGGCCAAGGCTGTTCGGCCAAAGTGGATCGGCCTGGAGTGGTTCGACCAAAGCTGTTCGGCCAAGGCTGTTCGGCACAGTAGATCGGCCTGGAGTGGTTCGGCCAAAGCTGTTCGGCCAAGACTGTTTGGCCAGAGTGGGTCGGCTTGGAGTGGTTCGGCCAAAGCTGTTCGGCCAAGACTGTTCGGCCAGAGTGGGTCGGCCTGGAGTGGTTCGGCCAAAGCTGTTCGGCCAAGACTGTTCGGCCAGAGTGGGTCGGCCTGGAGTGGTTCGGCCAAAGCTGTTCGGCATGGGAATGCTGCTCGGCATGGGAATTCTGTTCGGCATGGAAGCTCTGCTCGGCCTGGATGCTGCTCGGCATGGGAATTCTGTTCGGCATGGGAGCTCTGCTCGGCCTGGATGCTGCTCGGCATGGGAATTCTGTTCGGCATGGGAGCTCTGCTCGGCCTGGATGCTGCTCGGCATGGGAATTCTGTTCTGCATGGGAGCTCTGCTCGGCCTGGATGCTGTTCGGCATGGGGAATTCTCTGGAGCGATGGGCATACACCTTTTCTGGAGCGGTCGGCTTACTCCTTTTCTGGGGCGATCGGCTAAATTGGCTTCAGAGGGGGGTCGGCCTTTATTCAACATGACTGTAAACTTCAACGCCCAGTCTCCATATCTTACATAGACTTGGTTTATATGAATATGGCTATCAGCTTCCTTTAGATTTCTTTCAAATCTGAGTAGAATAGGAAGTTTCCTAGTAAACAACTGGATCTATCTCGCGAATATGAAAATCCACTAGTAGACGATGAGATCCGATCAGGCTGAGAATTCAATTCTCAGTCAAAGCACCAAAGTGTTAGCACCAAAATTGGTCACTAACCTCGTAGAGAAAGATTGTGTAGAGATATAAGTGATGAAAGTAAATTAAACAGAGAAGACAATGCTAATCTAACTGTAGAAAGTAAGAGCACCAAATTTATAGTGGTTCAGCGTAATTGCCTACGTCCACTTTGAGGTTAAACTTTATTGATCTTCTTTATAGTTGATTACAAATACAATTCGTGAATCAAATGCTTGCATGAAATTGTTTAAGTAGAGAAGATGAGTCTCAAAAATGGCAGAGTCTCCCCAGTGTTCTCTCCCCAAAAAAGGATCCTTTTTCACTGTGACCATGCCCCTCTATTTATAGACAAATATGGGCTGGACTTCCCAAGTGGGCTTGATGGCCGAACACTCTAGCCCAAGTACAGTGGTCGCTGTATGCCGAGCAAGGTATGATGAACGCCGCTATGCCGAACCATCCCTTCTATGCCGAACGGTGTGTTTGAAGTGTGGGAAGTGCAGAATGGTTGTCTGTTGAAGCCGAACGTGCCTTTGGCCAGACGATGCATTTTGGCCGAACGATACAGTCATGTTGAGTAGTCGTGTGCGCCGAACGTCTTCTGGATGCCGAGTACTCCTATCGCCGAGTTCTACTGGATGTCGAGCACTACGCCGAGTACTCCTGTTGCCGAGTACGATCTGAGGCCGAGTACTATGAGATGTTGTGTACTACGCCGAGTACTATGAGACGCTGAGTACTACGCCGAGTACTATGAGACGCTGAGTACTACGCCGAGTACTATGAGATGCTGTGTACTACGCCGAGTACTATGAGACGCTGAGTACTACGCCAAGTACTATGAGACGCTGAGTAATACGCCGAGTACTATGAGATGCCGAGCACTAGTTGACGCCGAGTAGTCCTGTATGCCGAGTAGTCCTGTATGCCGAATACTACTAGATGCCGAGTACCTGCCAATGCCGAGTACTCAGTTGCCTAGTCAAATCTCCAGGAAACAAAGATGATGTTAACAGAACTTCCACAATCAATCAGTATTCTTCCCACAAAAGCTGGCCCAATAGTGGCCGAGATGACCATCGGATCATTGGTAGGTGCCTCTACCTGATTGGCATCTCTACTTTTGAACACTATATCATCCGTCATCATTCGTTGCTGCTTAGCCGGAGTCCCATCTTCCGTGTTTGAACAACATTCAAAACCTGCATGCTTTAGGGAACTAGCCTAGCGCTCCATTTCTTGCCAATTCTTGTCTACAGGGTGAGGCCCACCGACTATCGTGTTTATGACTAATCTACCTCCAGTCCGAATGGGTTCCTTAGATCGTCGTGGAGCCTGTCCGCGATTGGGGTCAGATGTCCCCTGTCCGCCTTCCTGAGGATTCTATACAAACTCCTGTAACTTTTTCTATCGAATCAGCTTTTCAATCGCATCATGGAGGTGCCTACAATCCTCAGTATTGTGCCCGTAAGTCTCATGGAAGCGACAATACTTGCCAGTCCACTTTTGCTCCTCGGTGAACTCTTTTGGGCGTGGCTTTCGATATTGGAAAGTATTACAGGTCGATAGGTAAATATTTTCCAAAGATGCATTCAGAGGAGTGTATTCATTGTAAGTTGGGATCCTTGGTTTCCACTTTCTGGCTTCCCTTTTCTTTCCGGAATTTCCTCCTCTAGATCCTTTTGACTGCTCAGGCTTGTTTTGAACATTGACCTGGACTTTTCCAGAGTTGTCACCAGATTTTTTTACAGCAATGTTGCTCTACACAGTCTCCTTGCCGGGTCCTGGTGCATTATCTCGCCTCGTCCACCTGGCTTCCTCCCTTCTTATAAACTGGTGCGCCTTTGAATAAAAACGTTCCAGTGTAGCCGGAGGCTTCCCTGCCAGCCAATCACCAAACTCCGAATCCGGATCTACTCCTCGCATCACGGCCATTAAAATGGCATGGTCATTCGGGTTGCTAACTTCAGTAGAAGCAACGTGGAATCGTTGTAAGTACTCCTTTAACGACTCACCTGGGGAGTGACATGAATCCTGAATAGCTCCACAAATTTCGTCACTAACTCATCAAAATTGGAGATAGACCACGGAGGAAGTCGGGTGAACCACATGGTAGCGATTCCAGATAAAGTTATTGGGAAACACCTACATTTAGTTGCATCTTTCGCCCTAGCTGAATCCATCATCCACCCATACCTCATTACATGCTGTCGGGGATCAGTCTTCCCTTCGTAGGCCGGGATAGTCGGAAGATTAAACTTCCTGGGGTACTCAGCTTATAGGATAGCATCTGTGAATGGAGTATGACTCCTAGATACGCCCCAATCATCATTAGATAAACCTTGATTTTCCCTCATCAGCTATCTGACCATGGCTGATAGGTCTGGGGTTCGTATGGAGGACAGCAAGTTGGAATCCGTCCTACGGGACCGTTCCGGTTGGTGCCTCCTCTGTTGGCAATCTACCAAATGTGTATCCTGGGGACCTGCTTCATCATGACCTTGGTGAGCCAGTCGTCCAACTTCCACTCGTGCTCCAGATCCTAAGTTTCCTGTTTCAGCTTGAGTGCGATTTCCCTGGTGTAAGTGAGTGGCCATGGCTCCAGGTAGGGAACTTAGACCATCCCTGGTTGATCATTCTGCTGCACCTGTTTGCGTTGTTTCAGTTCTACGGCGTCTTCGCCTGGGAGGTTCATCAGACGAAGCAGAGCTGTCAGACGAGGAGTAGGAAGCGGGACTTCCTCCAGCATTCTGATGCTGTTGTTGAGTAAACTGAGTCATGAGATTGGCGTTAGCTTGAATCTGCTTGTTAAGCTATCTCCGGCTTTCCATGAGTTCTCTCATCAGCTCGTTGAACTCTATCCCGGTGACAACTTCCATTTAGTTTTGGGCGGTGATGGTCCCTGCACCCGGATTAGCTTGTTGATTGATGGGTCCTACTTCTTGGACGCTAGCCGTCTCGTTGACATCTGCATTATGGGAGGCTGTCTAGTACGTGGTCTTCCCATCGTAGAGTTATCGGTTGGAACTCTGAGTAGAATCAAGGGACTTCTTATGAATGAACTCGGATCTTCTTCGGGGGATTTCCTCAATCCAGTAGCAATAAAGGAGATCCTAATAGCCTGAGAATACATTCTCGGTAAAAGCACCAAAATGTTAGCACTGAAATTGGTCACTAACACCCTTGAGTAAGATTGTGTAGAGAGATTAATGAAGAAAATAAATTAAAACTGAGGAATATCGCAATAGAATGCAGTAAGAACAATAAAAAATGAGAACACCAGAATTATAGTGGTTCGGCGTAACTGCCTACGTCCACTTTAATCATAATCTTTATTACTTCTTCGAATAATTGAATACAGATACAATCCGTGCACCAACAACTTGAGTACAAGTTTTTGTAGAAAAGAAATGAGTCTTGAAAATGGCAGAGTCTCCCAATGTTCTCCCAAAAAAGATCCCTTTTCACTGCACCCCTGCCCCTCCATTTATTGACGAAGATAGGCTGGACTTCCTTCGCGGGCCCAGGAACAAGGTACTTCGGCCCATAGTAGGTGACTTCTGTGCACCGAGCCAGGCATGGCGAACGTCGGTTGCTGAGCCTCCTCGGCCGGTCCAGTGGGAGTCTCGCCATTTACACGAAGCAGATTGTGAAAGGACTCGAAGCAAGCGGCAATACGATTCGAAGCAAAGAAGTGTATGCGCGCCACTCTATTGTAGGATGAAGTGATCACGAGCCATCATAAAAGTTCACCGTCCTAAGTCCGTTGCCCCATGCATGTCGAACCACCAAGTTCGAACCACAGGCACCGAAACTCAACTGACCAAACTGTCTTGGTTCTGCGCCTTTGACCAAGCGACGTATGCCTTGTTACCTCAACTCTTTTGACCGAACGATGCGCACCGAACTACTTTGACCGAGCGGCATGTGACTCAGTTCTTCTGAGGCCGGTCCACGACCAGCTGATCCATCAAGATTAACCTCACCCATACTGAGCGACTGAGGCCGAATCCCTCTTGATCGAGCCACCTTGCTGTTCCTATCTTGGCCGAGGGATGATCCCCTCTTCAAGACCGAGCGACCTAACTACCCTAGCCGAGTCACTCTCGACCGGCCCACCACATTCACATTCCAATGCTGGTCCAACTTGCATGCTTGTGCCTCACAACCACGCCGACTAACATCAGACATGGCGAACCAACTTGTATAGTACGAAAAAAACCCAAATCACACACTAGCCTCTTATATTTCAAACCCATCCTTAGTTTAAGTCCCATCCAGGTTCAACCATAGGCTCTGCGACTGTCGCCCTGTAGTCGGGCCACAATACTGGGTAACAGAAATAATTTGATTTACAGTTTTATATACTATAAATAATATACAGGATGATAAGATGATATATATATATATATAAAATAAATAACATCTAATCATTCAAATATTAATCAATTTTTATCCATCCAATTAATCATCCAAACAATCAATAATTCACAACAATTAACCAACTATCAAAATCGGGAGTTTTTACTAGCAGCTAAATTCAAATTTAATTTAACTATCAATTCAAATCATATTAATTGGTTCAGATGTCAATTTAAATGTCAATTAAACTTATCAAACAACAACCAATGAATTTCAAATCACTTCACGATATGATTTAACTAACATAAAAATTATTTCAGTCAATTGTCAGTGTATAAACACTCACCTTTGATTTATTGATGATTTAAAACCCAAATAGAGGCCCAAATTTGAACCATCTCAGAATCCAACCAAATCAGTTACATATTGTCCGGAATTTTGATACGATCGCAAAGGAGAAAACTACGCATGAATCCGAGCTAGTATGAAAAAGTTATTTGAGTTATAACATTTGAATTTTAATTTAAAATAATAATTATTAAATAAAAAAACACGTACATCTTTCTTCCTCAACATCACGTACACAGCCACCCATGACTGCACATCATTCCTCCCTTGCGCACGCAGTTCAATACAATCGGACGACGATCGGTATATTCCCTCACGTGCGCCTCCTTGAGAGCCACCCACGCCTCAAACGCCGTCCACCACGCCGCCACCGATGACCACCAAAACCCATAGGAACGCGAGCTTTGAGATCAAATTTTGGCGATTTTGTGACGTATTAGCATTGATCATCCGTATGGATTTGAAGAGCTCGTCGAGATCTACAACTTTGCTTTTGGAAGTATTTGGTTTTATTGAACGGATTAAGAGAAATTAAGAGAGGAAGATCGAACAATTTCAGCCGTTGGAATCAATGAAAACGGCGGCCATTCTTTTAAATTAGGGTTTAGAATATTTTAATATAAAATTGTCTCGATATGCATGCCGTATTTATATAGTTAGGTCTGAAATCGTCTGAACTTCAATCGAAGCGTGCCGCCTGGCATTTATAATGTTTTACCCCTATTCCGAACACAATGGAACTAGTTTCGAGGCCTAATTCGATCGTATGTGAAAGGTAGCTTTTTAAAGTCAATTTATTTTATCGAATTCCCTAAATTGATTTCTACGCATTTCAAGCTTGCACGGCCAAACAACAAGTCCGATCGCTACAAAACTTGAAATCAAATAATAATTCACTATTACGGATCCGATGAAACTAATTTCGTCGAAATCCGAGACAGTTACCAAAATGGCTATTTTTACTCGTTAATCACAATATAAAATTCCCAATTTTTTAATTATTCACATTTAAATCCAAATTTAAATGTTAACCATCTTCATTCATATTTAAATAAAATTTAAATCAATTTTTGATGCCATTCTCATTCTTATTAAATCCAGAATTCCATTATTTAAATAATTCCACTATTAAATTCAAACAATTTAATTACCTGATACATCAATACTAATAATTCATTAAATTTTTATTTTTAACCATTTTTATTCAATAATTATATCAGATCCTATAATTTAAAACAGTTAAAAATACGGGTTGTTACAAGCATTGTTCACAAAACACACATAGTTAGTATTAATCACATAAATGACATTTTCAAGAATACCATCGCAGACTTTATTTTCATCCAAATTAATGTCCATAATATTATTTTCCCAATGAAATATATATTCGATCTTAGACAATCTAGAAATAGAAATAATTCTACAAATAAAGTCTTTTACAAAATAGAAATTATTTAATACTATACTAATCAACTAGGCAAATTCAAATGATAATATCCTATTATCATTGCATCTACCATAGATCCATCAGCAACTTAGAGCCATATCTCTCCTTTTGCCATGTGGTGGTAGTTCCTAGGTCCCTATAACTAATTACATATATGAGTACCAAATGCAGTATCTAAGACCCAATACATTTTATTGATTATAAAACAATTTTTAATTATAAATGTATCTAATAGAGTTGCAGAACCATTCTGCTTCTTTTCCCTAACAATCTTCAAGTAGTCAAGACAATTCTTTTTCCAGTGACCTTTCTTCTGGAAGTGGTGACATTCAACCTTGTCATAGGTCTTTCTGCTTTTCTTTTTCTTACCTTCTCTTTTTCGCTTCATCGAACTCTTCGAAGATGATGTACTACCCTTAACAGCAAGTACAGTCCCTTAATCCTTAGATTGTAACTCGACTAACCCCAACATATTGAGGAGCTCCACAAGATTCAGATTCAATTGGTTTATGTTATAATTCAGTATGAAAGGTTCATACCAAGGAATAAGTGAACTAAGGATCAAATCTACTTGCAATTATTTTCTTATTTATGCATCCAAATGTGAAAGCCTATCGATATAGCCCTTCATCATTAGCACATAATCGTCCACTTTCTGTCCTTTGGTCATCTTGGTATTGAATAGATTCTTCGTAAGCTCGCACCTTGCGGAACTTGAGTTCACCAAAAAGAGCCTTGAGACTATCAAATATCTCATGGACAGACATATTTTTATGCCACCTCTGCAACGGTTTGTCAAACTTAGACAACATGAAAACTTGGGCGTTCTCTAAGTCCGACTCCCATTTTTCATAAGCAAGTCGTAATTTAGGGTACGCATCATCGGTGGGTTGTTCTTTAGGTTCGCATGTAATAGCAGTCCAAAGGCGCTCATAAGTCAATGCTATTTTAATTGCTCTTAGCCAGTCGGTATGGTTAGGTCTGGTAAGCCTGTCGGTTTCAGAAAACTGTTTTGGAGTTATCATTTTCTACAAGTTTAGGTGGTAGATTATTAAGACAAACCATAGTAGATGTTCTTATAATATTAGTAAGGTTAATCTTTATGTTTAATTTTACTAATAAGCCCCCACTAGTCTTTTATGTTTCGGCAAATCCTAAGTCAAAACGTAGAATTCTTTCGATTTCACTAGTAGGTGTTAGGACTCATCCGTCTTGGAATTCTAATCTTGGGTTTGCTCAATAGGTTATACCTCCATGGACGGTGGATAAATCCTTATCGGTTGTATCATATACAACTCCTAACCCTTTGGTATCTTGTCCTAATTTCACTTCGACCTTGAGTTTTCTCAAATAATCAAAACAAAATTATTCACTTATACTACCATATCACGACGACCTAAGTATAGTATATGTACCTTGAGTTTCCTCAACAAATACATATAGTTATCTTACCATGTCTATTCAATATATTAATAATACTACACATAACGTCCCTAGCTCGAGTTACTCAACAACTAAGGAGTATGCAAGGAATATATATATATATATATATGATTAAGGACAACATTATATTAAAGATTCACAATCTTTAATATATATTATACTAAGTGATATCGACTTATGCAATAATGTAATTCTTATGAATTACCCTCGTGATTCAAGTGTTGGACACACCAGAGATCATGGTATACGTACATTTACGTATATATTTATTCCTTAAGTCTAGTTAGGATTTCTTCAATGTTCCATCTTTAATTTATACATTCATATTATATAAGTTTATTATTATATAACTTTTATATATTTATACTACTTATATAATAGTCTTATGTATAACATTATATTAATTAAATATTATTCAATTAATTTTAATTAATTTTATATTAATATAACATTTATATTCATTAATTTTTATATACTATAACTTTTATAGTATAACATATATATCATATACATGTGTATATTATTTAATTAATTTATTTGATTAAACTATTTTAATTAAATTATATTAATTTAAAAATTTATTTTATATACAAACATGTACACTTATGTCATTTCAAACATTCTAAAATAACATAACATATATCATATTATATAATACATGTATTCATTTATTAATTAACTTATTTAATTTATTTATTTTATTAATCTTATTAATAAAAAATTTAAATTTCGCAATAAATTTGTATTAGTTTTCAAACTTTTTGAAAAACTTTATTATATTGTAACTTTTATAATATATGTATATCTTATTTTAAATTTAACTTTTAAATTTAAAATCTTATATTTTTAAATTTTCAAATAATTTTGGAAATTAGCCCAAGGCTCAATTCAAATTTGGGCCTCTTCTATTAGGGGTAACCTTTGGGCTCATATTTATATTCAAGAGAAGCTAGTAATCATGTACGGTAGAGTACTTGACTACCCTAACTCAATCTTAGACACTACCTTTCTACTATCTAAGCTGTGAGATTAATAATTAACCCTAACATGACTAATTTAGACCACATAGACTATTGGGCTATGGTACCATTTTTGGAACTGGGCTAGCCTGCAACATAAGTTATGGGCGAATTTCAAAAAAAATTAACCTATTTGATTTTTATTGGGTCTATGAAGTCTAGTTTATTTATAACATTTCTAAATTTTATTTAAATAAATTATTTTATTTTATTTAAATTTATAAATTGATATAATTTTACTCAATCTATGTTATGATATATATATACATACATGTATCATACACACCTATATGTGTGTGTGTGCATGTATAACATATTAATCCGTGCGAGGTATAACATGCCCGTCTACAGATATTGGGAATTACATCGCAATGGACACGTTAGCTCATCCAATATGCAAATATATTTTCCAACTATATGTATATATATACACACTTTTATTTATATATAAATATTACAAATACATACATACATATATTTTATAGTTTTATTTAAATAATTTTTTATAAGTACACGTATATGTATATATAATCATATGAATAAAACATTAACATTGTATATATATATATTGTATAATAGACTTATTTAAACATAATGAAATCATTTATAAAATATTCAAAAAAAATTACAATGCCAAAAGAAATATATGTATGTGTGTGCATGTGCATGTGTGTTAAATATTTATTTAAAAATATATGCATAATAGAATAATATATGTATAGACTAATGTTAAAAAAACATTGAAAAATATTTTGACAAATATAAATGACCAGGTCTTGCGCACGACCTGTATATGTATAATTTATTATTTATTAATAAATTTTAAAATATTAATAAAAAATCCATTTCAAAATTTTATTTTTAATTTTAAATATTTAGCAAATCCTAAATGATATTTTATGTTTTGGAAATTTTATTACACAATTTTTTATTTAAAATTGATTTCTACTTTCAGTTGTTATTTAAAATTAATTTAAGAATAAAAAATATTTTGTGCTAATATTATTTTTTAAGTTATAAAACATAATTTTCATAATATATTTGAATTAATATAATTGATTAATAAATTAACTTAAATAATATTTAAATTATAAAAGATAAAAAATATTTTATCATTGTCAAAAATTATTATAGCTTTAATACTATACATATAAAATTATATGACCATATTTAATTAAAGTATGATGTTGTAATTAATTATAAACTATATATATCTATTTAAATATTATTTATTATTTTAGTAAAATTATAAATAATGTTTTTTAATTGCAGAGTCGTACTGACCTGAGATATATTTGATAAATTTTTTAATATTTAAATATGCACATACATACAACCAAAACAATTTTGTGACAATATCATTTGCATATCCGAATCGTCGCCTAACTAACAATATAAAATCTATGTATATAATAAAACATTATAATTGGGCATTAATAATTTTGTATTTTGATCAAAAATATACCTCACTTTCATCCCTCTTTCTTTTCATGTCTTTCTCCCATTCCCACCCATCTCTGTCCTCTATCTAATCGTACCCTGTCCTATCTCCTTGCGCCGACCATGCCTCCAGACTGTCTTCCACCATCCATCCCTCTTCCCACTGCCTCGAGTCTCCCTCCTTCTCCTACCCAAACTCTAATCCTTCCAACTCTAGTTCAACCTTCCATACCTGCTCCCCAAGCACCACCTCCCCAACCTCCTATCAATGCCCCTGCTTGGTCTGGGCTTTTTAAAACTAAACCGCGCAATGCTGGTACGTATATCCCAGTATCCCTAAACCTTGAATATAACGATGGTGCCTTGATCCCCCCTGAGGAGGTCATTGCTGCTGGCTCTGTAGTTTGGAAAGAATACATAGTTGGTTTCTTCTTGGACAAACCACTGTCTTACACGGCGATTGTTGGGCACCTAAAGAAGATATGGAGGCTCAAAGGATCAGTCAAAGTCAAATTTGATGGAGTTATGTTTCTCTTCCATCTTTCTTGCATTGAGCACAGACTGAAGATCCTTAAGAGTGACCTAATAATTATGAAAAATAATTTTTTTGTAATTCAAGAATGGTCACCTTCCTTGGGAAATGTTTGTGGAATGGTTAAATCAGTACCAGTTTGGTTGCAGTTGTCCAACATTCCGATATACGCTTGGTCTTTGCTTGGCATTAACTAGTTGGCTACAAGAATAGGTAAGCTCTTATGTCTTGATGAATCCACTGAGAAGCTTGAGAGAATAAATTATGCTAAATGTATGGTTGAAGTGTATCCAGACTAGGAACTTGTTGATAGTTTTCCTATTAAGTTGGTGGATGGAAGTGAACGGATGGTTCATGTTAATTATCTATGGAAACCAGAAACATGTTTAAAATGAAAAGTATTTGGTCATTTAACAAAAGATTGTGAGGCAAGGTTAAGGACCGAGGACATAAACAAACAAAAGGATTGTGAAAAAATGAAAAAAATCCGATAAAGAAAAAGGAGACAAGATGAATCATAATGTAATGAAAAATAACAATAATCAGCAGTGGCAAAAGATTATAAGAAAGAAACCAGTTGAAAGAAATGAAGAATCTGGTTAAGAAGGGATAAAGACAACCAAACATAGGGAAAAAATAACCCATTTGTCTGATGAAAAGGCTGAAGAATGTGAAAATGAAATTGAGAAAGAACCAACTTTAGATGACAATGAAGAAGTTGGTGAGATGAATCAAAATAGATTCAAACCAAATAGAAGATGAAATGATAGAAGAAGTGATAAGTGATGAAGAAGATGTGTTGCCACGAAAAAGCACAGGTTTGTGCACAAAGAAAACTGATACTGTTGCACACAATGTGCATGTCAGTAATGTGCAAACATACCATGAAACTGGAAACCATAATACACTGGAATCAAACAAATCAAAACAAGCATGTCAAACTAAAGTGCAAACCACAATACAACTGCCAACTATCATCACTGATGAAACTGGAAATCATAATACTCTGGAATCAAACCAATCAAAACAAGCATGTCAAACTGAAGTGCAAACCACAATACAACTGCCAACTATCATCACTATTCCATTGCCAATTAATCCTCCCTCTTCCCTTCATTTTGAGGACATTGTGCTCAACGTCTTATCATCCCCAACCAACCCGTACAACCACCTTCCTCCTCCTCCTGGCTATTCCACCTCTGTCAGTAATAATCTTTCATCTAGAGCCACCATACCCTGTCCAAACACAATGCCCCTAAGACAAAATCTCCCACCACGACAAATCAAAACAAATCCAGGCAATCAATCACCACATCCAGAAAAGGTAACAAAAATAACAAAAAAACCCCCCAAAGATTTCAATACCCACAATATCCTACCATCCACCAGAATCCTCCCAGATAATGGTAACAGTCCCTCTTCTGTAACCAGAAGCAAGAAACTCCAAAACCAAAATCTCAATAGCTTACGTTAATGTCTCAAACCATTGGTGCATGGAACATAAGTGGAGCCCATTAAGATATAACACTCACTCAAGTGAAAAAGCATAATAACCAAATACAGTCTCAAAATTATTTCCATATTAGAAACTAAGTTAAATCTCACTCTTACCAAAAGAGCTGCTATGTTCATCAATCCTTCCTAGAAGTTGATCCACAATCTAGATGCAACTCCTTATGGTAGAATAATGATCCTCTATGACCCCTCAATTTAAAAAATCTCTTCCATCCTTTCAACCAACCAGTTCATACATTCCCACCTCCTTCACCTTCCAACTTCATCATCTTCTATCTGACTTATGTCTATGCTGAAAATTTAGCCAATGGTAGACAAAGACTTCATGATTACTTACCCTACCTTGCTCAAAATACCCACCCTTGGATTATTCTAGGTGATTTTAACTTTCTCCTTAGCTTTGAAGACAGATCTGGTGGTAATCCAGTTACCTTGAAAGAAATTAGTCCTCTTAACTTAGCAGTTAACTCCTCATCCTTGATACCAGTCCCATACGGTGGTGTTAGATACACCTGAAATAATAAAAGTAGATCTGGCAAGAGGATTTACAGCAAGATTGATCACACTTTCTGTAACTTTACAACCTAATCCACATGTTCATCCATCAACACATTTCTCCCACCTCCCTGGCTCTCTGACCACTCTCCTCAAATTCTTCACCGCCCTAAGGAAGATGTGAAAAGAAAGGCCTCATTTAAATTGTTTAATGCATGGGTCCTTGAACCTGATTTTTTAAATATTGTTAAACAAACATGGAATACTAATATTTATGGAACATCTATGTTTGTTTTGCAGCAGAGGATGAAGAATGTTAAGAGATCTTTGAGCAGTTGGGTTTCTTTGAGATTTGGGGATGGGGAACAATTATCAAAGTCATTGGAGAAAAAAACTTGCAGATGCATAGATCCATTCTATGAATGATCCTGGTAGTATTCATCTTGCAAAAATAGAGCAAGACATTCAACTTTAATATTAAAGAGCACTTAGCATAGAAGAAGACATGAGAAAACAGAAGATGAGGTTGAAGTGGAGTATTCATGGTGACAGGAATACAAAGTTTTATCATAACAGCCTCAAAATCAAGCAAGCAAAGTCCCATATTCATAGCATTTATGATGTCCAAGGTAACAATGTCAATTTCCCTCCCCAGATTGATAAAGAATTATTGGGATATTTCACTTCCCTCCTTGGTAATTCAGTTGATTTTATTCCAGACCTCTCTATAATTGATGCCCTTGATTTGCCCACCCTTCCAACTGACCAAATAAACATCTTGTCTGCTAAGATAAATGACACTGAAATAAAATATTCAATTTTTAACATGAACAAGGAATCATGTGGTAGTCCCAATGGATTCAATGCAACCTTCTTTTCTTCTTGTTGAGAATTAATTAAGGATGATCTTTGTACAGCTGTCAACAGCTTCTTCAATAGTAGAATGTTATATGGAATCTATGCCACCAATCTTGCATTAATCCCAAAATATGATCATCCAACTAAAGTGTCTGATTTTAGACCCATATCTTGTTGTAACATTACTTATAAATGCTTTGAAAAAATTATACCCACTAGACTAAAAATGGTCCTCCCTACTCTAATATCTAAAAACCAGGCTGCCTTCTTGCCAGGAAGGAGTATTCTTGACAATGTATTATTAGCTCATGAGCTTCTAAGAGACTACAATAAATCAAACATTTCTCCAAGAGAAATGTTGAAACTTGACATAAGAAAGGCATATGATTCTCTTCAATGGACTTCAATTTCCAGAGTGCTTGCCAAGATGAGTTTTCCTCCTCACTTTGCATCTTAAATTTACACATGCATCTCCTCTGTGCATTTTTCTTTATGTTACAATGGTACTACCAATATCTACTTTAAAAGCAGGCAAGGTATAAGATAGGGAGACCCTCTATCTTCTTATCTCTTTAATCTAATTATGGAGGTTTTAACTACAATGATTAACAAAGGAATTGCTACCAGAAACATTTTGCTTCATCCTAAATGCAAAGATCCATTAGTTTCCTCCCTCATGTTTTCCGATGATCTAATTATTTTCACCAAGCCAACCCCTTCATCAATCTCCTACATCATTGACATCCTCAATTCCTTTTATAATTTTTCTGGCCTTTTCGTTAATTATGATAAATCCTCCATTCTCATAGCAGGCGTCCCTGAGGATCAGGCCATCACAATAAGACTAATATCTATCCTTCCTCAAGCTCCTGACTCTTCATCTTATCTTGGCATTCCAATGATCTCCTCCAAAATATCAACACCCCAATGTATGCAGCTCTATGAAAAAATAACAAATGCAATGAATGGTTGGGCAAACAGGCAGTTAACTCAAGTAGGAAGACTGTGCCTTATTAAGTCTATTTTATCTTCCTACTCAACTAATTGGTGCAGAACCTTTATCCTTCCAAAGAAGCATATTTTAATGATTAGAAGAGCAATGTGCAATTTTCTTTGGAATGGATGTGTACATTCTAGAAAGCTTAAACCAATTAGTTATCACAAGGTTGAAATGAAAAAGACCAGAAGGCCTTGGAATTTTAAACATATGCAACTGGAATAAAGCTGCTTTTAGTCTTCACATTGACAACTTACTAAACTCTAATCCCAACATCTGGGTCAGATGGACAAAGAAGCATAACATTGGAAATAAAAATTTCTGGACAATGGATATACCACAAGGATGCAACTGGACTTGGAGGTCAATCCTTAAGCTCATATCCAATTTGCTACCTCATCTAGACAACTTGCTTCTGCTGATGGTCAGGTAAGTTTCTGGAATGACCCCTGGCCAAGGCATGGCCTTATATTATGAGACTTCTTAACCTACAGTCAGATGCAGCAGACTGGGATTCCATCTGATGCTAAGGCCATGGAGTACATTTGCAATGGTGTAATTACCTTACCTTATTCTAGCAATCAAAGAATCAGACATCTGTGGTGTGAGATCAACCTACAACAGTATCCACATGTAAGTGTTGACAAGATAGTATGGTCGAATGATCTCTTGAATCACTCTGTCTCACCAGTGTATGAGTGCATTAATAACTATGATCACTCTTTTCAATTTGCCTGGTGCAAGAGAGTGTGAAATGATCATTGTAAGGAAAGTGATAATCTCACTCTTTGGAAAGTTCTTAGGGATGCCTTGAATACCAAAGGAAGGCTTATCAGGCTGGGAACAAACATAGACTCTGCTTGCTGCTTCTATAATGATGGCCTTTAATCCAACCTTCATCGTTTTATAACTGCACAACCATATTCTCCTTTTGGCAAAAACTAGTGATATTGCTTGGTCCTAATGATGCTACTAGGGTAGGTAACATTGAATGGTGCACTATCTACAAAGCTACGGCTGGAAATCTGATATTGGAATGCTGCTGCTCATGGTTCTCAAAATTTTTTTTACAGTGGTTTGGAAGTATAGAAATGAAAGAGTTTTCAATGGTAATTTCCAGCCAGAAGTAATACTTTGGAATGACATAAATCAAGCTATAAGGCAAGGGATCAAGCATAATTCCTACAACTTTCAAGATGATTTTGGGAGCAACTAAGTTTAGTTTCTCTTTGCCTTTTTGTATTGTTTTCTTTATTCTTTTTTATCTTATTTTTCCTTTGTGTCATTGCATGTAATGACACAAATCTCTATTTATTGTGTGTGCAATAAACTGGAAGGGGACCAACCAACCCCGCTTAACTTTGCATATATATACACACACACACCTTGCTTCCAATGCTTTGAAGGACGCCTTGAAATGATATATGCCCTTTGAAACAATTTGCGATCCAAAAGAGTGCTAGTCCTTGAACCATTGACCACCAACTGTCGTATAACAATTGAATTGAATTGATTTGAACTTGATAAAAGTGGAAAGAAGAAAGAGGGAGTCTGGATAGCAATCAGTAGGGATGGAGGCTAAAAAGATCAATATCAAATGGAAGAAGAGATGCTTAAATAGAGGAAGGAAAAAGTAGAATTTGGGATCTCATCTTTTACTCTCCTATAATCTAAGCCATCCAAAATCAAGCCATCTCTCTCCATATTAAAGCTTGCCTATATGCCCTATTATGGCAGTACATACCAGCCCCTCTAATAGGCCATGAACCCATATTTGGTCCGAATAAATATTTTTCATTTTAAATCTAACTTAAAAGCAATTATCGATATCGTATATCGATTAATATATTTATAACTTTTATAAATACATTTAATATTTGTTTATCAAATCAAAATCAAATTGATAAATAATATTTCATAAATATTAATTAATTTAATCAATTTATAAATTATAGATTAATTAAATTATTTGGTCAAAGGAGAATTCATCGTTTTGGTTGTATGACTCGTTATGTGTAAATTTGATCGGCAACTAATATCGAGCTATTCGAATATTAACGTTCACATGTCACTTAGAAGGTGGTGTGATATTTTGGTCAAATTTATCACTTACTTAGTTTTGGTAAAATCTAATTTTACTTTGTTTAGCGTTACCTAGTTGTGACTTTTATTTATACCAATTCTCTTGTCAAAACTATATCACTTTAGACTTATGGAATCTGGTAAGGTCAAAATTCCAATATCATCCATATGTAACTCCATAGTCCAAACACAAAGTCCTTAGTTCAATAATAAAAGTTATCATTAACCGAACTACTATGTCTAGAGATTTTGACTCTAAGTTAGCTTGAGTTGACCGTAACACTAACCCCATATAACTGAGGATACAAATCCTCTCTTGAACAGTGCTTCACTTCTAATACTCCCACTCGACCCAACCATAGTCACTCGATGGACATTGTGCCATGATTTGACTATAATCAAAGCAGAGCTTTCATAATGAAGATTGATAATATTCTCAAGTCGAGAGAACTATGTAAATCAGTCACATCGATATTTTTCTTGACCTTACTTATATTAACCAACAGAAACAATTAAGTGAATAATTCCATAGTTATCCAATAACTATCAATACATAACCCCTAGGTGCACCCCAGTAGTCATAAGTAACACACTGCCTATTGATTGGAGAGCGTTACATACTCTAGTCTTAATGGATACATCGATATTCGGTCTTAATGTACCTTGACTAGGAACATTTAAAATGATATGTTTTATAATATTGTGACATAATACTCATAATTACCACTATTTCTAATTACTATCACAAACACACATTTTATGTATTTTCTGTTAAATATATCTTAATTAAGTATTTAATTATTTATAACACATTATAACAAAAATATATAATAGAAATAAAAACACCTTTATTATGAATGAGAATTGATTACAGAGTAAATTAATTTACAATAAATTATAAAATTACCTCTAGGGCATACCCCTAACTCTATCAAACTTGATAACTAATCTTATTCAAACTAAAAGGTGTTTTCTTTATATTATATAATTTTTATATTGTGATATAATTAATAAAGTAATTAATTTGAAGTATATTAAGTAGAAAATTCCTAAATAATATGTTATGTGATAGTAATACAATGTGTTGTAATCATGATAAATTTATCACATTAAAAATAATATATATTGTTTTAAATATCCCTAGTTAAGATGTTTCGAGATGGGATATCGATACATCCATTAAGACTAGAGTGTGCAACGCTCTCCAAATATAGGGCAGTGTATTACTTATGGTTGTTGGGATGCACGAATGGGTTACATACTGATAGTTATTGGATAACTATAGAATGACTAATTCGAGAGTTTTCTATTGGTTCATATAACTAAGGTCAAATAAAGATTCTAGAAGTGACGATGTTACAGAGTTTCCTCAGCTTGAGAATACCGTGGAACTTCAATATGGACACTCTACTTTGATCATAATTAAATCATGGCATGACATCCATTGAACGACTATAGTTGGGTTTGAGTTGAAGCATTGAAAGTGAAATACTATCTAATAGAGAATTCATCTCCTAGATTATATGAGGTTAGTATCACGATCAATTATGATCAACTCAAAGTCAAAAAATTTAGCCAGAATAGTATGGTTAACAATAAATAATATTATTGAACCTTTTACTTCGTTTATGAACTAACCTAGTTGAATGTGGACGATATTGAAATTTTGACCAAAACCAAATTCCATAAGTCCTAATGTGATATAGTGTTGACGAAGAGAATTGGTGTAAATAATCATTACTATCGGGTACCGTTTATAATAATAAAAACAAAATTTTACCAAAAAATGAGTAAGCACTAAATTCAGCTAAAATGTCACACCACTAGCTAAGGTGACTTGTGAACGCTAATATTCGAATTATTCGATATTAATTGTTGACTGAATTTACACCTTTGACTCGCATAACCAAAATAATGAATATTCTGAATAAATCATAGGATTTAATTATATTATAATCTTCGTAAATTAATTAATATTTATTATTAAATTTTATTTGATGTATGAATGCGATTAGTATTTAATAAACTGTGTGTATAAAAGTAATAAATATGCGTATCGATATACAATATCGATTGAATATCTAAATTATTATTAAAAGAACAAATGCTGAATGGATTTGGAATTTTTTTAGGTTCGCTACACTTCATTCCATAGCCGGCTATGCATGGTGGGGAAGAAGATTTTGATGATATTTAATTGAGAGTTAATAGGGAATGTTTTAAAGGATGGAATTGAAAGGTTTCGATGTTTCCTTTAAAAAATATTATCTCTCATTCATCCATTTCATTTTCCTGATAAAAGTTTTTCTCTTCCTCTTATAAAGTCATAGGTAAAATCTCATGGTGGTCTAGGGCTAAAAATTTCAAAAATAAAGTACAAATTAAATCAATTTATTAGTAATGGTTTTTACCTTTTGATCTTTGCAACATCTAGAGGTTGATTCATGAATCTAGGAGCATCGATTCTTTATCCAGGGTATGACTTTTTTTGAAACATCCTAAGGTATTTTGGTTTAATTTCTCTATGTGGTTCTCATGTTCATATGCTTGAATTATATTATTAATCTTGATTTTTATTGTTCATCCTAAAACATCTAATTCAAATCTCATTTTGCCCATCTAAATTATAAATATATTTATTTTGTTGTTTTCGATTCTGATCCACCTCTGTTTTTGTCTTCATTATTATTTGTATATCCTGATTCATATAATTTGGATCCCTATCTTCTATGATAGGTGGTTGTTCTCTGTATTGTTTTGATGTAAATATTCTTATAGCGAATTTACATATGCCCAAGTTGTCTAGATCCTTATTGTCTTTTTCGTTTGTTGTTTTAAAAAAAGAAATTATGTTTGCATTGAATATAGTTGTTTTGAGAATCGTTTTCATAAAAAAAGGGAAATCTCTTTTGAATTCATGTATGGACTTTTGTGTAAAATCCAATAATTTTATTTCCTTTGTAAATTTAAATTAGTGTATAGTATTCTATTTATGTTGTTTCCCTTTCATATTTATTGCAAAAGTTTTACTTTTAAGTTCTAGTAAATTTATACACATATATTATAATTACATGTTTACATAAATAAGTTAATTTATGATCTAAAACATCACATGCTATTTTATGTATATGGAAACATATATGTATTTCCTTATTCCAATTAATAAGATAGATTTTACACGTTAATGTAATTCTTAATTTCAATACTTTTCCTAATTGAAAGTTAATTCATTTAATATTAATTTTAGATTTCAAATTATATAAGTTACCAAATGTAACTTACATATATATTCGCAAACTAGTGTACATATTTTATTGTCTATGTTTTTCAATTCAAAACTCTGGACAACAGTGGCGTACGCAAAGAGGAAATGGGTCAATTGCGGTGTAAATTCCAACACGTACATTCGATCGAAGGGGAAATGGTAGCCTATGAATGTAAGATAACCAAGTAAAAAATCAATGAGCAATCAAATGAAGCAAAAATTAAAGAAACATATGCATGATAAATAAAAGAACACAAAAATACTCAAGTCATGGAAATGTTCTATTCAATCAAGGATCAAAGGTACATAAAAAGTCACTATCCTTGTCTACGACTAAGTCTATTTTCGAACCATAACAAATAGGGATGTACTAAAGAAAGCAGTTCACTTAGTAACAAAGGATCTTATTTGCACAATAATGGGTCATATAGCGCATCCCTCTTATGAATAACTTGTGTAGTTCTGAACAAGAGTTCTTGCGATTCCATCTTCAATTGAATGACAAACCTTTCCAGCTCAGTTTCTCTCCTACGAACAAAGGCGACCCTTCTTGATAATCTTTCCGCGTCTTCTTTTCCTAAAGTTTTAACATCCCCCCTAAAATTAAACTAAGTTATCTTCTTTGAATGACTTTACTAAAAGTGGTTTATCAATGTTTAGAATTCCTACCTAAAAGTGCGTAGCAATGTCCAACAAGAATGCCAAAAATTTAGAAATCATAGTAATGCACAAACAACAAAGTTTAAGTCAAGTAAAACACTTAAATTCATTTATTATAAAATTTTCACAAAAAAACACTACAACAATAACTGAAAGTAATCATGTATCAAAAATATTATTATAAAATTTCCAAATCATAAGGAACAACTAAAAAATAACAAAGCGAGGGTTCAAGTGTTTACTCAGTGAAGTGGGAAGCCTTGTTAGCTTGATCAGTATTAGCATCAAGCACAACCTTAGAGTTATCCCTAGTGTTTGAATCATTCGATATATCTTGAATAGTAGTCAAGGGGAAAGCTTCTCCACTACGTTCCTTGACTGATAACATGCGACAATGATCTTAGACGGAGTTAGCAACTACTCAGTTAGTCAAGAATTCAAAGCTCACTTCAGCCTCAGGGTCATTAAGACGTTCTACGAAGAATTGTCTCTAGACCTGTGCATATATCTTATGAAGGACATTGTAGGCAGTGACTTTGGCTTATTTTATCATTCTAGCCAATTTTCGTTTCAACTGCTTCTCCTTTTTCTTAGCTTCAGTCAAAATATCATTAGATTTTTATTGCACGAGTTCCCATCACTGTGTATTTCTTATTAATTTCATCAAGTTGTTTCTTTAAGATCTCCTCCCATTGATGCATAGTTTCAACATCGAGTGTGCGTCTTCAAACCTTGACTTGTGCGCTAACCAATGCAGGCTTAGAAGTCCCAATTGATGGTGTAGTTTTATGGCTAAGGAGCATCTCTATAAGAAATGAATAAACAAACAAATGACTTAGCAGATAGAAATTTACGATAAGTCTAAAAAAATTCTTAAATGAAATAAATTTCTATAAATTCTTAAATCGAGAAGATAGATTTTGTACCTTGAACATAATGGAATCCTTCATAGCCCACAGTAGCGTTTTTGCAAACTGAATATCAAAACAACAATTTTCGACAAGTAGGCACAGTTAAGTGCTCGGCATACAAGATGAAAGTAAATGTAAGTAGATAATAAGAGACATAAGACAATGATATTAAGGATAAATTAATGGAAATTAACCGTACTATCTAATGATAGGATGGACTGGAAGATAGAATCCCTTTTGGATGTGTCTAAATGATGTAGAAACAAATCCTTTTAAGGGCATATGGATGGGACCAGAAGGGTTAGGAATTCTAAACACGTATTCCCTAAACCTAAAAAGATTCAGAGTCCCCTCCGCTTGGCTTTCTCCATAGATAGCCCAAGTCAATTCGATGAAAGGAGTTGAGCTCCAACCCGAAGTACTAAAAGATCGTTAAACATAAATAACTAAAAGTGAAAATGAATATAATAGGAGAATGTTTTTAGGTTCTTTAACCAAAATGAAAAGAAATTTTTATTCAGTATTGAATTTCAAAACAAATAAATAAATCATCATCGACAATTAATCAAATTAACCTAACTTAAGAAGTAATATAAAGCGATATCATCTAAATACTAAAATAATCGAATAATCAATACATAATTTCACAAAACACATTAAAGGCATGAATATGCATGCCAAAATAAATAAAAAGGGTGGAAATTAGGTATAAAAAAGAAAATAAAAAATAGCAAAGAAAAATTCAACTTACAATTTGGAATGGGTTATAAACTAAAATGAGAAAGCATTATGAAGGAAGAAAAACCATAGCAAATTGAGAATAGAGTTTCTCGGTAAATCAAAAGGGAAATGAGAAGGGGAAGAGAAAATTTATATAGTTTTTGGTGAAAGAATCTCAACCCTAAAACTTTAATGGCATGGTAATTGATGACCATCATATTTTAATAATGATAAACTCAAATACACAAAAAATGAGGAAAAATTACTAGAATTCAAAATGATTCGCTTGCAACGGTCAGAAAAGTAGTCATTCGCAATAAGACATACATAAAGAGCATTAAATGCAAAATGACTGACCAGATAACTAGGAAAACTGGGTACGAATATGACAAGTCTACATTAATATACATTAGCATAGACGTATGGGGTAACTGTTGAAGTAACTGAGCCAACCCGCAGTGGAGTTAAAGAGTATATTTCAAAAATTCCTGTATTCGATCTTTAATGGGACTACGAAATCTAAATTCATTTAGATCTTATCTAAATTTTATTTTAAATAAAATCAATATTTTATTTAGTTGATAAGTTAGGTTTTGATTTTGATGTAAAAAGGGAATCAATTAAGGTAAATATGTATATCATATACATATATGTGTGTACGTGCACGTGTAACAGTCACAGTGTACATGGTTTGTCTTGCCCAAGTAAGTTCTGGGATTTACACTGCAACTATTTTTAATACCGATCAACATAATTCAAATAAAAAAATTACAATTCATATTTCATAAATATTAATTAATTAAATTAATTATAACATTTATAATTTAATTAAATCAAATGGTGGATGGAGGATTCAACATTGCGGTTGTATTCGACTCTCTTGGTGTAAATTAGTCAGCGATTAATATCGAACAAACCGAATATCAATGTTCATACTTCAGTTTAGCCTGTGATGTGACATTTTGGCCAAATTTATCATTAAAATAGCATTAGTAAAAAAATCTAATTTTAAAATTTGAAGTGTTACCTAGTAGTGACAATTATTTACACCAATTCTTTTTATCAAAACTATATCACTTTGGACTAATGGAATTTAGCTATAGTTAAAATTTCGTTCTCATCCATATTCAACTCTATAGTCCAAATACAAAGTTCTTGGTTCAATAATAACAATTATTATTGACCGAACTACTCTGGCCCGAGATTTTGACCTTGAGTTTACTTCAGTTAACCATGATACTAACCCCATATAACTGAAGAGATGAATCCTCTCTTGAATAGTGTTTCACTTCCAATACTTCCACGCGACCCAACTATAGTCGTTCTATGGATGTCGTGTCATGATTTAACTATAATCAAAGTGGAGCTTTCGTATTGAAGATCAACATTATTCTCAAGTCAAAAGATCTGTGTAAATTAGTTACTTCGATATTTCTTGTTTGACCTTAGTTATATTAACCAACAAAAACTATTGAATGAATCATTCCATGGTTATCCAATACTATCAGTATGTAACCCCTTGGTTCCCGAGCAGTCATGAGTAGTACACGACCCAATATTTGCAGAGCGTTAAGTACTATAGACATGCCAAATGCATCAATATCCAATCTCGATATATCTTGACTAGGATTATTTAAAACTGTATATTTATTTTCATTATGATAAATTACTCATGGTTACAACATTTCGTAACAACTATCACAAGCATATCATTTATGGATTTCTATTAAATACACTTTTAGTTAAACTAATTAATTAATATAACACATTATATCAAGTATATAATAGAATAAAACACGTTTCATTTCGAACAAGACTGGTTATTGAGTTAGATATATGTAACAAATTATATAATTACCTCTAAGGCATACCCCTAACTCTATCAATCTCCCACTTGCACTTGAGATCAATTATGGAATCTTAATCTAACTTATCCAATTAGCCTAGTCCCTCAGTAAACAGGTATGCTGTTATGCTTTAAATATCTACTATGTCAATCAACTCTCTTTGATGCTGATAAATTATCTTTATCAAGTGGAACAAGTCAAAGTATGTCTCTCGACTTCCAGTGTGCTCTAAGTTCTATCATGAAAAATATCATGACATTGTTATCATATTACAATATTATGGATTCTCAACATTTGGAATCACCCTCGGCTCGGTTATAAATTTTGGCATTTATTATGTATATACATTGCTTATATGATGGCGCTATTGAAGGCGATGTACTTAGTATTTTGTTGAATCAGCTATAATCTCTCATTTGAAACATTTCCAACTTAAAGATTCTTAACCGAGTTTTGAACAAGAATTTTATATTGACGTCCCATACGCAATGTCACGTATGAAGTCTGATTCCGAATACTTCTTCATAAGGAGTGTTGTTTCTATAAACAATTCTCCTATATTTCATAAATACACGAGAACAATCTAAACTACCATTTAGTGACCTTAATTTGGATTAGATATTTGCTTCATGTATTGGATACATAAACAAATCATGGTATTAAAGACAACTTAACATGTATGATGATTCCTATTGCCAATTCATAAGGAATTCATCTTACATGTTTCTCATTAAACATTTTAATTAGGTTTTTCTACATATTTTCTAGGACATTCCCAATGTCCTTTATACTCACTATAAAAGACATCAATTTTAAATCCAACATCGAATATTAAAACAACTAAGAGCTGACTTGAATGCAAGTACATCATTAATAATCAGCAGTGTGTTATTTTCTTATGTTTAGAAATATAATGCACCTTCGACTTTCTTTCTTATGGACAGACGCTTCCTTTGCATTTTGACTAAAATCAAACTATTTGATATTTCTTTCAAAATACTTGTTTAATTTTGATGCTTGTTGAACGACACTTTTACTTGGTTCTTGGATCATATCCAAAACCTACAACTCAATATCGCTCCTACCAACTTCAAGACACTTAGATTGTTATGTGCAAACAGTCTAGTCTAAATCTTTATTTAGAATTTTCCATTTCAATACAAATGCAGCAAAACACAAAGTCATACAAGGCGATAATTTTGTGAGTAAATCCGAACCAACTTGTGCACATCGAATGGCAAACCTATCATTCTAATTTCAACAATTGAAATTCATAATGTTATTCTTATCAATGTGGCTTAATATATTTCAACTACATTTATCTTTCTCTTAAAGACACATTTGTGACCGATGGATCATATCTCTTTGGGTACAACTATCAAAATCATATTTTGATAATGTACTTGGAATTTGTATTGGATTTGTGCATCGCACCATATCATAGAGTCAATACTCTTAATAGTTTAGTTAAACAACCGAGGATAACTTATTCTTACCATTGACAAGAAACTCATAGTTTCCCATTGACATGTAAGAATATTAATTAGACATTCTAATATGTTGTGTTCATTAGGTTTAGTTAATTTTATTTCATCCCTTGCAATCAGTTTTAACCTTGGATCGTATCCATTTAACTACCGATAATTTCTTAAAGAAATTCCTTCGCTATGAATTTAATATTTCTTGAAACAACGATTGTTCCTTATTATAGTAGAATTGGTTTTCATAAACATTTTATGAATTACCATACATAATACTGATTTGGTATTAGTTCACAATATTTATGTTTATAACATAAATCGGTTATCTGATGACTATCATCCCAAACTTCTTTTGGTGCAATTCACACAAGATCCCATACATACAATTATTACGTGCAGTCTTTCGACTCACACAACCCACCAACTCCTTGGCCTAGGACATGATGGGGTTTCTTATAAACCCTTATCTTGTATGATTTTGTGAACTATTCTTTGGATGATATTTATTTAATCTTGTGTACTGCTCTTAAGTACACACCTTATCAAAAGAATTTAACTCAACTTCACTCAATGTTAATCATGTGTAACGACCCGTGAATTTCGATAATTTAAATTAGTTAATTTAATAAGATTTTGATAGTTAAATTTGAAAGAAATAAATTTGGAGATTTAGTAATGTAATAAATATTAAAATGAAATGTAACAATGTTAATTAAAGTCATTTATTAACAATTTGAATGAAATTCCAATGAATGAAATAATGTAAATGTTATACTTGGCTATAAATTGAATATAAGAAAACAAACGTAAACATTGAATTAATTAATGAATTTAAATTATAATAAATGGTAATTGAATAAAATCAATGTTCTTTAAGTAATTGTAATATTTGTTTGAAAGTAACAAACTTAAATGTAATTAAGGTTAATGGTAACAATTGTTATAAGTTACCTATTTGTTTAGTTCATAAAAATTTAATTTGAAATCAATTGCAGTTAATTGACTTAATTAGTGCAGTTAGTGTAGATTAAATTGGTAATTGGAGAACGTTAATTCAATATTGAAGTAACCAATGTAAATTCTATTCATAATATGGCAATTGATTGGATAAATATAATTGAAATTCAAGTTTGATTAATTTATTGGATTTTAAGCTGTAATAATTGGATTAATTGCAATTAAATGAAATTAAATATTTAAATATTACGTTAATTGAAATTAAGATGAAATTGGGAAACATTAATGTGCTAAGAGATTAACCAATGTTATTTATACCCTTATTGAAATAAAAGACTTGAATAACAAGGTTTAAAATTTTAATAAATGGATTTTTGAATTTTAATTTATAATTTCTGAATTTAATGAAATTGAAATTTAACATTGAAATTGATAAATTAATTAACTTTGAATTGATATATAAATTTGTTTTAAATTATGGTAAGTGTCCAAGAAATCAAAAATGATAGAAGTTGTAAATTATTAAAATTTGAATTGAAAATTTGATTTAATTTATTTATTTAATTAACTGAAAAATAGCCATTTTGGTCACTGACTCGGATTTTGTAACGACCCAGAATTTCTGTCATTTGAAATTCATATATTTAATTAATTTTAAATATTAATAAGTAAGATATGGAAGTCGAATTAATTTAATTTCGATATAGTGATTTAATTGGACGATTAAATTATTAATTTAATACTTGAAATTGGGTAAATAATTGAAATCTGAATTAAATATGATTAAAAATGATTTAAAAAGTATATTAAATCATATTGGAGTTATAATGATGTTATAGAACGTTTTAAATTGAATTTAAAGTTAAATTGTGAAAATTGAATATTTTAATATTTAATTGACGACTAAAAATGACCATTTTTCAAACAGTCTCGAATTTCCCCTCCCTCTACGATCGTCTATACGACGATCGAACGCTGCCACATCGAAGCCTGGCCCAAGGCGCACCTCCACCTTGAAAGCCGATGAACTCTGGTCGGTATGTGGGACGCCCCTTGTGTTGGCAGAGAGCAGGTTGTCTCTCGGAGCGTCCCGCCAGAGGCGTTCCTATGTGGCATAGGAAGTTCCTTAGCCTGACCATTTGTTGGAAATCCATCTTCCACTACGAACCTTGTACGGTTTTAGTTGTAGAACCTGCCATTTACTTATGGTTGCGCCCCACTGTTTAGATGGTAGCTATAGTAGGCATAGTTCGGAATGTCTATGTTGGCTAAGATTAATATTATACTTTCGAAATGTTTTCCACTATGAACTAATAATAATAATCCAATGATTTGCGTAGTAAGCATGTTTGACTATCATAAGAAGAAATCTCCTCCAATTCTGCGTTTGCATTGTGTATGTGGCGGGAGGTCTTATGGTAGTTTCATTTTCCAAAAGCATTGCGGATATTTTCTACTTCCTTTGTTGTTGTTGTGTTTTAAAGATAAAACTATTTTAAGTTCTCACACCAGTCACCATGACTGACCTGGAGTTTATTGTTTCCTTCCTAACTCTGGGTGCCCACAAATTTCCATACGGGCAGTCTAGAATCAGGTTATTAGGTCATTCTGGATTTAGGAGATGTTGTGGAGCTCATTGGCGAGCTGGATGACGAGGCGTAGTATTTGTATCTGATATTATTTTTCCGCTGTGTATTCTGTATGAGGACAAGTTTATATAACTGTCCAGTGTTGTATTGTTGTTGTAAACTCTGATGATGATGTAATGTATAAAATGATATAGTTCTTTGATTTAAACATTATTCATTTATCTATTATATATTGTTCCACTGCGATATGTGAGATTATGATATTGTTCTGTGTTTTGCTGTTGTTTCTTCCTTCTTTTTCTTCTGTCTTCTTCTACCTCTTCTTCTTCTCCATAACAATTCGGTTTTCCGACATTCGATTGCTCGGCAGTTGATACAGTGGACGTATTAATGTCGATTTTCGAGCGACGAAAAATTGCGTTCGTTACATTTGGTATGAGAGCATATGGTTAAGCGATAACTTTGGCTCTGTTGGGGATTACTCATTAGAGATAGAGTCAGCAGTACTCTAGGATGAGTGTGAGTGTAATAATAGATATGAGCACGTATTTGTTAGTGAATATAAAAATGTTTTATATTGTGTTTGCTTATCCGTTGAGCTGTTTATGAATTCTGGTCGGTATGTGGGATGCCATATTATCGATAGGGGTTTCTAAACACTTAAACGAGGCAAGTCGACATAGTATCATTTTAAATTGGGTAAATGAAATAATTTTACCTCGATTATATTTTGTATATAAAAG
This sequence comes from Allium fistulosum, assembly GCA_030737815.1. Classification (NCBI taxonomy): domain Eukaryota; kingdom Viridiplantae; phylum Streptophyta; class Magnoliopsida; order Asparagales; family Amaryllidaceae; genus Allium; species Allium fistulosum. Next base: position 897,706,967 of record CM060902.1, read on the forward strand.
AAGTAATTTTCCAAGAAATTATTAAAGTGTATATAAAATTGATTGTTTGGTTGTTGAAAATGTGAATATATATGAATTAATGAAAGTTGTTTGAATAATCTAAATAAAAACAACAATTGTAAAAGAATGAAGTATATAAGCAAATGAATTATTAAGTATGGAATTATAATTAAAATGATTTACAATTGTGAAATAATCTTGCATAAGTAAAGTTAAATAGTAAAATTATATGAGAAAGAGATTTATAAATGTGATTTATAAATAAAAGGAAATTTTTGAAAGAATATTAAGCACTGAATTCACTACTGTTGTTAGGAAATAATAAGGGTGATGACTGCAGCATCATCAGTATCATTTTCGAGTTTCTGTGTGATGGATTTGCTACCATAATAAATTAAAAATTGAAGTTTTGTTGTGATAAACAAATTTGAAATTAAAATCCAAATTGTAATTGATAATTATAAGTGAAACGAGTTTTGAACTTATAATATGATTTGGAAGTTGAATAATAAGTTGTATAACTTATAAAATGAATGAATATAAGTGAAACCAATTGTTAATGAATATAAGTGAAACCAATTGTTAAAATGGTTGAACAATTTTGTTAAGCAAAATGTGATATGAATTTGACTTTGGTAAAAGTTAAATAGAATTTACTTTAGAATTGGAAATCTGAATTGGATTTATAAGTAAAAATTTAAGTTAAAGTTAAATAAATGATGTTTAATTGGAATATAACTTAAGTGATGTTGAATGAAGTTGATTTTGATATCAAAGTAAATTAATTAAGTGGATTAATGAAATGAAGTGATGATGTGAACTTGAGTTATATACATGAAATTCAACTTTATTTGTAAAATGAATTAGCAATTGAATTAATAAATGAATTGAATGTTAATCAATCTAATGTAAATAAATTGATATGGAATAATGAATGTAAGTGTTAATTCATTAAAGCAAATAAATTGGAAATTGAATGAATTGAATGGAAACCAATTTAATATTAAACCAATTGGAATTAAAAGTGTTGAACCAAATTGAATGTAAGTAAAGTAAATTGAATGAATTTGGTTATGTTGGTTATGTATTGGTTGTTATATGATTGTTGGTTGATTGTATATAGTATAATTCATTAAGTGTTAATGAAATTGAATTAGTGAAATTGGAGGCTATGTAATTGAATCCAAATTAAAAGTGAACCAACTTGAATGTAAATTAGTGAATGTGAACTGATTGAAAATGTATAATTGAATGTCGTTGTATATGAATTGGTAGTAAGCAATTAAAATGTGTATCGAAACCTTATAAATTGCTTATGGGAATTATTTGATTGCATTGCTTATGGAAACTTTGTATTTGTTATTGAAAATTAATGAAATGTTAATAATTTCCTATATATGTCACTTACATGTTTAAACTGAGTAAATACAGGTGCCGTGGATGCCGTTTGGCTGATTTGGTTGCGCTAAAATGCTAAATTAATAACTGCTTTGCTTAAAAATGCTAAAAAGGTACGCCTACGCAATAAAAATAGGAAATATGAACTGTTTTTCTGCTTTTCCAACCGTGTGGGTCGATGCATATATATTTGTGTCTATTGTGATCCTACTACGATCAAACCGCGCAAAGGAGACGCTGGCGAATTTTTCTGAAAATTTAAGGCGTTGGAATTTTTTTGAAAATTTTGGAAAATTTTTGTTAAAAGAAAGTCAATTTCTAAATTGAAATGAAAGAGTAGGAATTGAACTAGAAAATAAAAACCATTGTTTTGGTTGAAGTTAAAGGTTTTGGAAAAGTGAATATAAAATTTTCACTAAGTGGATTTTTGAAAAGTTAATGAATTTGGGGCATTTTTCTTACTTTGCAATTTCGAGGACGAAATTCTTTTAAGGGGGGAAGTTTGTAATGACCCAGAATTTCTTTCATTTGAAATTCGTATATTTAATTAATTTTAAATATTAATAAGTAAGATTTGGAAGTCGAATTAATTCAATTTCGATATGGTGATTTAATTGGACGATTAAATTATTAATTTAATACTTGAAATTGGGTAAATAATTGAAATCTGAATTAAATATGATTAAAAATGATTTAAAAAGTTATATTAAATCATATTGGAGTTATAATGATGTTATTGAACTTTTTAAATTGAATTTAAAGTTAAATTGTGAAAATTGAATATTTTAATATTTAATTGACGACTAAAAATGACCATTTTTCAAACGGTCTCGGATTTCGACGAAACTTGTTTCATCGAATCTGTAATGTGAAATTATTGTAAGGTTTTAAATTTCGTGTCAATCGGATGTACCGTTTGTCCGGGGCAAGCCAAAACGCATCGAAATCGGTTTAAATCGATTCGATTTAAATTTGATCGTTTAATTCTGTAACTCGCACATATGATCGAATTAGCTCCCGAAACACGTTCCATTGTGTCCGGAACGCGGGGTAAACCTTAGAAACGCCAGCCGGCACGCTTCGTTTGGAGTTCGGAAAATTTTCAGTGAATAGTGTTTTGAGAATTTTGTATATAAGGACCTATTTTTCTTCATTTGCAAACAAATCTACCCTAGGGTTTACAGGCCGCCACTTAACAATCAATGGCCGAAAGTTCTTGTTCTTCTTCGGTTAATCTCTACCAATCCACGCATCATTTTGAAAAACCATCAACTAGAGAATCAGAGAACTCGGCGAGGGCTTCACATCCATACGGTGGAGATTGGGTTTCGTCGATCAGAGAAGGAGTTTGGGGGTTGCGTTCGTGGGCCGTTCGTGCTCGTCATTCTCGATCAGGGGTCAAACGAGTTCATCGGCTTTCAAGGTGGAGGTGCGCCTTGGGCCAGGCTTCGATGTGGCAGCGTTCGATCGTCGTATAGACGATCGTAGAGGGAGGGGAAATTCAAGACGAGTGGCGGCCGGTGGGTTTCGTGTGCGCTTGATATTCTGGTGTTGGGGAAGAAAGCAAACACGGGCCAGATTTTCTTGATCACAATCAACGGCTGGATTGAAGTTAGGGTTAAATTAAAATAAAAGTTGTAATTTATATATATATATAAATTCGTTCAAAACTTTAAAACGTGATATCTTTTTGATACGAGGTTGGATTTTGACGAAACGTTTTGCGTTGGAACCGTTTCGACGAGCTCTTCGCAATGGAACTGGTTTGGAGTCGATTGGAGTCAGTGAAAATTTTGGGTAAAATTAAATGTGTGTTTAATTTTATTCGAAATAAAACTCTACAACTGTTATCGAAATTCAAGGTGAGAACTTCTCACTCAATCGAATATTTGTTTCGATTTAAATTTTAAATAGTTAGATTTAAAATTATTGATAGTGTTGATTGGATGATAAATTGTTATCTATTGTGTTAAATGAGACCCTATTGCGCCACATAATAGCGGATAATATTTATAAATCCCATATACCGCGATATTCCACATTGAAGTGGAATTGGTATTGTGCTAACATCTGTGGATGCAGGGAAACAGGTTGGAGGGATCCAACTGGATTCCTCAAACATTTGAATTTATTTCAATGTTGTGTGTGATTAATTATAATCGCCGTGTGATTATATTTTGTGATTGAAACTGTGGACGGCTATAATTTAGCCAAATTTATTTTGGTATCGTTGGATACCATAAATGAATAAAATTGGATTTTTAAAAATTCAAGTTGAAAATTTATTGTGAAAATTTATTTTTGATAATTGGTTAAATTTAAAAGAAGTTAAAAGATAAAAGTCTTATTTTTGAGCTGTATTGAATTGAATTTCAAATTTGGAAGAAAAGGCTTAATAAATGGATTTCGGAAATATTAATTATAAATTGAAGAATTTATTTGAAATTGTTTTTTTAAATAGATTTAAGAAGATAAAGACATGTATTTTAAAAAGGAAATAATTTGGAAATGTTTGGAAATTTATTTGGTGTTTTGAAATAAATTTAAAAATTAATTTGAAATTAATTGATTATTAATTTACTATAACTAGTAAAAATTGATTTATCGAAATTTATTTGATTTGAATTAATCAGATAATTTAATTAATCCTACGTATGAATTTTTGGATTATATTGGATGTTGAATTGTTTGACATCTTTGATGTGTGATGCTTTGTGATATATCCTGTTTTGTGTGTGATCTGTAATTTGTTTATCTGTGATATATATATATATATATATATATATATATATATATATATATATATCTGTGATCTGTGAATGAAAGATAAGCGTTATATTTATACCGCTTATCAATTATATTGTTATATTTGATCTGTGATGATTGGATGTTGTTGCACTATTGTGTTAAACCCGTGGACTACACAATACACACACAAATGTGGATTTCACATGGAAATCGGTTAAGTCACAGATTTTTATCAATTTTGGAAAATTGAGTTTTTGAATCCAAAATTGTTTTGAAATTGAAATTGAAAGTTTTTTAAAGCGAGTTTCAAAATAAAAGTTATTTTAAATAACTTAATTAAAATTGGAATTTAAATCATTTGATTTAATTTTGAATTCAATATTTTGAAATTGAATTCAATGAATTTGGAATTTTGGTTTAAAAGATTTTATAAGTATAAAAGGTGTTTTTATGGTTTTTTAACCAATTAAAATACGGTTTTGGGGAAATTTAAATTTATATTCAAGTTTTATACTTGAATGGCTTTAACCTGTGTAAATGTAACCAGTTTTTCCCAAAAAAAACGAAAACTATCTGTTTTCAAATGATAAGAGCTTTCATAAAGTGAAAAGAAAAGATTTCCAATTTGTATTGAAACACTTCGAGTTGAAATTAAATTGTAAATAGTTTGGAAAAACTATGAATTAACCTTTGTGAAGATGATTAAACTTTATTTGGAAATCAAAGAAGATTTTAAAAGGTGTATCTTTTATATTATAAAAGACTTGAATTGTGAATAGTTTTGAAAGCTATAAATTAAATCTTGATTTAAAGATTTAATGGGTTAATCAAATTTAAATGGAAATTGATTTGGAAATCTGTGAATGAATCTTTGTGAAACTGGGTAAACTTTGTGAAGTAAATCTTTTTGTTTAAAGATTTGAAATGGTAATTTGTTTAAACCATTTAAAGAAAAGGATTTGGGTAATAAGTTGTGACTTAATTGAAATCCCTATATCCATGTGTTTTAAATATTGTGCTCACTATTCGGGTTAGCCGGGAAAAGACCTTTGTGTCATATAACCCATTCTGAATTAGTGATACGACGATATGGATCGTATTAAAGACCGGTGGTGAAGACCGGGTATTTGTGAAAATGATAGGATGACCTATCGATTGTCTCTGCACCGTTAGCTACGGTATAGAGATTTCCTTTGTGATGGGAAGTTTTATCGGGATTGTGAATACCCGTATTGCAAGGGCTTCTTCGGAAGTGCCTTCTGTTCTGTTCGAACCCGGAACAGACTTGTATGGTTACATGTCTGACATTACATTTTGAGATATAAAGCTGATTTCTTTCAAATACATTTCTGTTGGTGGCGGAGAATTTATTCTCTTAGTTTAACACCCTACTCTGAGACGTACGAGCTCAGAGGTTATGTAGTTGAAATTTATCAGCGATATACTCCCAATTTGGTAGTGTGGCATGCTGAGTGTTGCTGTATGATGATCATTTATTGATCATTTGTGATCAAAGCGTGGCTTTGTGAAAAAGCGTAGCTTTGTGGACGAGACTTCGTCAGACCTCACAGCCCGAAAATGGTCGAAACAGGAAAGATGCGGTAAGGTTTCAGGGGTAGCTTCCCTAGGGTATGACCATTCCTTCTGGAAAAGGGTAGTATCATGGTATGGAGCCCAGATACTTACTCATGTGGACACACTTTATTTATTATGTGTGATGTTGATTACCGAGCGCTCGGATAAAGGTCCCAAAGGACCGGGGGTGGCATATCTCAGGTTTACTACCCGGGAAGGGGGTAACCGACCTTGTGTTGGCAGAGAGCAGGTTGTCTCTCGGAGCGTCCCGCCAGAGGTGTTCCTACGTGGCATAGGAAGTTCCTTAGCCTGACCATTTGTTGGAAATCCATCTTCCTCTACGAACCTTGTACGGTTTTAATTATAGAACCTGCCATTTACTTATGGTGGTGCCCCACTGTTTAGATGGTAGCTATAGTAGGCATAGTTCAGAATGTCTATGTTGGCTAAGATTAATATTATACTTTCGAAATGTTTTCCACTATGCACTAATAATAATAATCCAATGATTTGCGTAGTAAGCATGTTTGACTATCATAAGAAGAAATCTCCTCCAATTCTGCGTTTGCATTGTGTGTGTGGCGGGAGGTCTTATGGTAGTTTCATTTTCCAAAAGCATTGCAGATATTTTCTACTTGCTTTGTTGTTGTTGTGTTTTAAAGATAAAACTGTTTTAAGTTCTCACACCAGTCACCATGACTGACCTGGAGTTTATTGTTTCCTTCCTAAATTCTGGGTGCCCACAAATTTCCACACGGGCAGTCTAGTGTCAGGTTATCAGGTCATTCTGGATTCAGGAGATGTTGTGGAGCCCATTGGCGAGCTGGATGACGAGGCGTAGTATTTGTATCTGATATTATTTTTCCGCTGTGTATTCTGTATGGGGACAAGTTTATATAACTGTCCAGTGTTGTATTGTTGTTGTAAACTTTGATGATGATGTAATGTATAAAATGATATAGTTCTTTGATTTAAACATTATTCATTTATCTATTATATATTGTTCCGCTGCGATATGTGAGATTCTGATATTGTTCTGTGTTTTGCTATTGTTTCTTCCTTCTTTTTCTTCTGTCTTCTTCTACCTCTTCTTCTTCTCCATAACAATTCGGTTTTCCGGCATTCGATTGCTCGGCAGTTGATACAGTGGACGTATTAATGTCGATTTTCGAGCGACGAAAAATTGCGTTCGTTACAGATTTCGACGAAACTAGTTTCATCGGATCCGTAACAGTGAATTATTGTAGGATTTCAAGTTTCATAACGATCAGACTTGTCGTTTGGTCGTACGGGCTCGAAACGCCTAGAAATCAATTTAATTAAAATCAATTGAAATCAATTTGAAATAAGCTGATTTTAATATAACTTCTTCATACGATGGAATTAGAACTTGAAACATGTTCCATTGATTTTAAATATATGGAAAACATCTGTTTTGATATATGGGATGACCCATTTTCGTTCCGGAGTCGAAACGGGCTTTTCGGGTCGTTTATCGTTCAGCTTTCCAAACCAATTGAGCCCATTCATTTCTATTTTGTTCTGCCTATATATATATCATTATAAACCCTAGGTTGTTTCTATTCTCATTTGTATGTACGTATATTTCTTTCTCAACTCCTCATCCCAATGGCAGACAAACAAATTCTAGATCCAATTGCAAATCAAAAACCAAATCAAAATTTCAAACTCCTCAATATATATCAAATTATATATCGATCTGAAGCTCTCGACGAGCGCATCTCAGATTTAAAATTCGTTTTTCAATTTGAAACACCGTTTTTCCAGAAATCTGCATTTTTGTTTCGGCCGTTCATTGTGGTCGGTGTGATTCAACGGTGGATCTACGTCCTTAGGTCAATCGGGGGGCACGGATGCGTAGAGGGTGTCAAGTAGGTTCGATCCATGTCGTTTGTTCGTCGGGATCGCCTTTGGGTTCACTGCAATAGATGTGTGAAGGCGGCGGTAGTGTGTCGTTTTGGGTGACACCGGAGTCGATGGCGATAGGCACGTGGGGGTCGGCCGATGGTCAGGAATTCGCTGGCGTGCTCTGATCGAAGTATTGATGACCCAAGCGACGTCGAATTTGGCTTGGCAGTCGCGGCTGATACAGTTGTTCTCGTTCGATCGAGATAGGCTAGGGTTTCGGCTAAAACCTGGAAACGCGACGAACAGTGAAGGTGATTGATGTGGCATTTAGTAATGTTTTTTTATTATTTGTTTTATATGTTTTATAATTTAAAACGTTAACGTTCTAGTCTCAATAACTTTTGCATACGAGCTCGGATTTGGGCGTGGTTTGATCCGCTGGGATCGTATTCAAATTTCGGACATTTTGAAGCTGGTTTGGATGAATTTTGAGACCGTTCAAATTTTGGGCTTAAATTGAATTTAAATTCGATTTAAATTCAAAGGTGAGTGTTTTAACCCACTCACAACTTCTAAAATTTCTTATGTTTGTTAAATTTAATTTATGATGTGATTAGGAATTTATTTATGACTGTTTGGTATATTTTAATCATCATCTCAGTTAATTTGAATTTATCTGAATTAAATCGTTATTTAATTTATTATTGAATAGAAACTGCCAATAAATACCTGTTATTGATTATCAGTTCTATATTGATATTTATTGATTTGATTTGGATGATAATTGTAATGGATGTTGATTGTTGATATTGGATGAATGGATGTTTAATTTTATATCGTTATAAACTGCAAGTTCGTTCTGGATTTTTATTTATTTCGGGATTGCGGTTTGAAATGATATACAATCGTAAAATGTTTAAATTGCGGATTGAAATGATAAATATCCATATCACTTGACCCTAGGGTAGAAAATTATATACGGACACCGGATTGGTTAAATTAAATGATTTTAAAATCCTTAAATTTTTGAATTAAATCAATTGATGTTTTGAAATGAAATTTGATTTATATAAATTGAAGTATTTTTGAAAAAATCAAGTTAACTTTTAAGTATAAATGAAATTCTATCGAAATTGAGTTATTGAATTTGTTTGAAAATAACTTTGAAATATTTTGAAGTGGGAGTAATCCGTATTGATATTTTGAACATGGATTTTAAACGATATGAAATTCGATAGTTTATTGAAATTTGGTTTGTCGATTTGGAAATTTGAAATGGTCTAAATATGTTGAAATGTAATGAATAGTTTAATTTGGTATTAATTTCAAACTCATATTTTTAAGTAAACTGTTTTAAAATATATTATTTTAAATTTCCTAATTATTAAGATTTTCAAATTCATTTATCTATTTAACTAATATTAACTATATCAATTATTTTGATCTATTTTAAACCAATTTAATTTATTTTAAAACTAATTAAACCCTTTCAATTTATTTTAAATCTAATTAATCTATTTTAAGCTATTTAATCTATTTTAATTATATTTAATCTAAATTAAATCTATTTAACTATCTTAAATCAATTTAAAAGTACTTTACCTATAATTAAACTATTTTGGAGTATTTTAACTATTTACAATTATTTAAACCATTTCTAAATTTCCAAACCAAGTAAAGTGAAAGTGTTTAAATTCAATTCATTGTTTTTAAAAAGAAAATAAGGCCAAATGATGTTATAAACTAAGTTAGAATTTGAATGTTATAATAAATTGAAATGATGATTTTGAAGCAAGGACTTAACCTGTTTTGGGAATATGATTTTTGGAAGAAATTATGATTTTGAAACGATATGATTTAAAAGTGGTGTAGTTTGAGAATACGATAATTTGGTATAAATTGTGAATTTGACTTTGAAAGGAAATATAATTATCGAACTATGATTTCAAATGTGATATGATTTCAAAAGTGAATATGGTTTTGAAAGTAAGTAATGATTTCGAAAGTGATATGGTTTGAATCGAATATGATATTTTGATATCAATTATGAAATGATTTTGGAAATGTAAAAAAACCATTCGGTGTGTAATAAGCGATTGGTTGTTAAAGAGACCGGGATCGGATATTGTCACTCTCTACCAATACCGAAAACCACTTTGACAACTGTGTATGCGGTGGATATTCCAGAATGAAGTAGGATGGTGGTGACGATCCTATATGAGGTATATACGTGGACCCGACTCCCATGAGTTGGCTTAAGGTGGCTAAAACAGGAGCGATTCTCGGGCCAAGTGAGGTCATTCCTCCGATTGGACAAATTCCATCGATACTATATTCTGACTTTTCATTTATTTGGTGGCCACCCTTCGACTTTTACTTGGGAGTGTGTTTCGAGTTGGGCGGTAGTTGCGGCTATGCGTTACCAACAGTCCGGATGCGTAATTGGTATATCTACCCTGGCATTGCCTAGTTGTGCCATGTCACCTACCCTAGCGCGCCTTCTACGAGTTTGTTTTGTACCATACCTATGGAGTGCCCTTTGACGACGCCTAGTACGGGGGAGATTACGGTACTGTATAGACTATGGGAATATATAAAATGTGTTAAGGGGGATATGGGTAACGCCTTAACGCTATTTTAATAGTTTACTTTACTTTAGACATTATTATAATAGCGTAAATTACTACATAGTAGATAGTTTAACGGATCCTTAGGAGATGTGAATCCCGAGCATCTCTTAAGTTATTGCACTCATGTTAGACATTGGATAGGAGATGTCAAACCCCGTAAACATCTCCGACGCCGTTTACACTCATATTTATTTACCATTGATTTAACTCACATAAGATCTTTTAGTTCTGACTCGAGTGTTTTGTCTTTTCAATTCGCTCGGGTCAGCCTGAGCATTTCAGGATTTGAAGACCTTATTTCTGGAGGACGAAGACGAAGATTTGTACTACTATTATTTACTATATTTATTCCACCGCATTCATATTGTTCCGCTGCATTATTTATTTATCTCTGACATGTGTAACTCTGATTTTGTATTGTATAAGTATAATCAAATGTTTTGTAAACAGCTTCATGAACTGTTATTTGATTATTATATTTTATCATTCCGCTGCGAGATTCTGTTTTTTTTTATTTCTTTCTCTTTTCTTATTTACCTCAAATAACAATCCGTCCTTCTGTATGGTTTGAGTCGGCACGTGTGTCTGCTTAAAGTGTACAAAAAGGCGGGATGTTACATCATGCTTCGTCCAACAAAGTTAGATTACTCCTTTTAAATACATCATTACATATTATAGGGTGAGTGGCTCTTGAGATTGAATCTATATTCATTTTAGGTATGTTTAGAACTCTTTCTAATCTACTTACCCATATGATCAAATCGAATCGTTTTGGTGTGTGTTATTTTACTTCCATTTTATATTCTATGAACTTATCATAGACATGCTCTATATGTATCAAATATACATATTCATGTTTGAGATAATTCATCGACGAATACGTGGAAGTACGTGGAACCGTTTGGTATTATCATACTTGCGATTGCATACATATATGTATCAATCTGAAGAGTTCATCAACTCTTTTGACGCTCTCACTAAATGGTGCTTTGCCCTTAATTGTTTGAGATATAATTAACCAGTATCGTATGATTCATCATCATATGATAAAAATTATTTCTCAACACTATATCTTAGTCTATAATTTGAAAATAATTGTAAATAATTTTAAATACTTTGGAATTTTCCAATGTATCACTTTTGTTATGAAAAAACAATGCATTATAGTTTTATTTCATAACGAATATTCATAATATTCTCACTGAAATAAAACTACATTTATTCTTCAGTTATCACTGAGAAACAAATCTTATTTCATAAATAATGTACGATATGTGTTACGAAAACAATTTTCGCAACTTGATGCAATCAATAAGTCCTATGGGGCATGCTCCCACTATTTCAGTCATTACTATAGTGGTGTACTGAATAAAAAGGTCTATTATCCACTTAATATAGATTCTATATTTCATATATTGTAACTGGTTTATAGTGGGGAGTTCTTTGATCAATTACCTTAAACTTAAAGAAATAAATCTCATAGAATACTATCTTTTATATGAAAATATATTCAAAATAGAGATCATATTTCTTATTCTAACGTTAAGCATCAATTATTATTTTACAATTTTCGCTTCCAATGTTTTTTATGAAGCGGAAGTGACAATTCACTTTCTTCATCTCAAATGTATCTTATATCACATCTACTCTTGTAAATTTGTTTCCTTTTTAATTGGTCGAACCATTCAAAAGAAAAACCTTACTATAATATCATAACGAACTCTTTACAAAAATGCATTGATCATCCTTAACATTTAAGGACATGAATTATGTTGCACTTTAAATAAACTGATATTTCAGCGATCAAGTTCTTAGATCCTTTTTGTAGTTTTGTTCGGGTGTTACATTCAACATAATATGACCTTCATTGTAATCAAGTAAATTGATTACTTGCCCTGGGCAGTTTATTCACGTATTTTGAATGAACTAATTTCATTGAAGTATCGTAAATTACGAACTGTGACCATTCACCATATAACACCCATATATGACAGTATATGGATCAAATATCCATAATCTTGTTTTACTTCTAGAGTTTGAAATTCATGAAAGCAATACATAGCCTCGTGCAAATAAACACGTAAGTGACCAAATTAAGAATGTATTTAGTAGTTATAAATTAGGTACTTGCATGGGTATAGAAAACATTAACATGTAGCAAGTATTTAATAGTAAGTATATATATTATATCTTTATTTTGTCAATCTTCAGGTCCTTTCAATTTGTATATTTTAGTTGGTAAACGTTTTATGAATTATATTAAATGCATAAATTTATCCATGTAGATTATTATAAAATTATATAGCATATGTTCTTACAATATTAGAAATGTTAAATGTTAGCATTACATTTTTCTAATAAAGCTCCCACTAGTCTTATATGTTTCACCAAACTCTAAGTCAAAGCATAGAAGTCTTTCAACTTCACTGTGACGCCCCACCTCTATGCTCATAATAACAAAGAGTATTAAAAGGAATACTGTCTATTATTATGAAGAATAAGGCTGGATAGGAGCGACCATCCGTAATTGGCCTTACACTACTATTGGTTATCTCGATAGGAGTGGTATATACTTTTTATTTTTCTTCTATTAATTATTTACTCCCATCGACATATCCAATTATCAGTATAAAACAAACTACGATAGTTCATAATAGTTTAGGACATTAGATATAACATAACACAGATAATATAAATGCGGAACACAGATAAAAACAAAAGTCTCAGATATATATAACTGATGTCAGTTAATACATAGTTGACACTATACATATGATACAACTACAACTGTCGACTCTAGAAGTTATATATACAAGTACATTATCGACTAATATACATGAATACATATCATTCTATACAATGACACGGCTACTACAAAATGACTGACAACTTCAGAAGATGTGAAAAGTCTTCAATCTCGAACAGCAACTCAAAGAAAGAAATCTACAACCTGAAATACTCGGGTCTGACCCGAGTATTATATTCAAAAGAAAATAATACCCAGGTCAGTCTAATTCAAACCAGTTTATTAGTGCATAGGCAGCAATAATAATCAATCTCAAATAGATGACAGTCACAGAAATCTCGTATACCCAACTTCTCGATAAGAGAACCGGATAACGGCAGATATAACACTAAACAGTGTTAATCCACAAAACAGAAATCCAAAGCAGTTTAAACAATTGAAATGTCAATTTTAAAACAACGGTGCTGATTGACTGCAGTACACGCTAACGTGTACTGCCTCGCCAATACAGTCTATCAACTACTCAGAAGATCAATGAGTCCAAAAACCAACAAATCCAACTCAAATCCAAATGAACCAATTCAAAATACGCTTAATAAGACAGAAACAGATGGCATCAAATTAAATTAAATCTCGGTGTGGCTGCAGTACACGCATACGTGCACTGCCTCGCCACTACCGTACGTCGAAACTGCAAAACCAAATCACTTACAAAATGCAGAGGTCAAGTTACTGACTCAACTCAACTGCAGCAACAAAACAGTGCAGCGATGCCCAAAAGAACAAGAACACTTGTATACAAGCAGTGCGGAGATCACCATGAACTGGTAATGTTACACGCTACAAACTAGAACGGTGCACCCAGGAGTGCAAGGGCGATCAATATCCAACAGAGACAACTAACCATAACAAGTATACACTGTAAACTGGACAGTGCAAATATAATTCCCAAGGCAAGGCCAACTCAAATCAACAAATATGCTATGCAGTGAAGCCAAAGCTACTACAGATCAGGTTAACATGAGTGTATAGTCACACATGTATAAAATTTATTTACAGGGATATAAAACTAACAAGGTACATAGTGGCCATTATATCTACCCCACTTCAATGCATTTACCTGAATCAGGAGTGTGCAACAGAGTGATACATGCAATGCAACACAGTGGATGAAACTGAAGGAATGCAATATGACTCGAAGCATATACAGGAATGCAACTAAGTGTAATTGAAAGTATCAGGTTTGAACAAGATGGTGAAGCCACCAGAATTTAGTATCAAGCAAGTTCGACAAACAGTGAACAGTGCAGTAATCAAACCGCAATGGTCACTAGATACAACCGAAGCCAATAGAGACATGAATACACAGATCGAAATCAAAGTTGAACAAGTCAGAGGCGTGGTGGTAAAGTGACAACCAAGTCAAAGTTGAAGTCATGAAAACCTATAACAGCAAGTTCAACCTTGAAGAGTCCAAAATCATCTCATAAACAACAACGCAATCGAAATCAGGTAAACATGAATACATGTTGTCAAAGTTACAGAGATATCAAATGACAATTCAAAGTCATGGTTAATGAAAGTTCAATATGCAGAAGACTCAAGTCAAAAGCCCCAAGTAAACAATATACAGTGACCATATGGTGCAGTGAAGGGCTATAGTAAGTGTTGACCAAACTACAACAGGATGAAATGCAACAGACTACACTGACTACAGCATATCAAACATACAAGACCGATGCAGACAATGCCAACAAGACTTAGTTACAAGATGCAACCCAGAAGCTACAGAGCTCAAAATTATCAAGACTACATGAATCAAACCCGAAGCAACACTCACGTGTAACTTCAGCTACAAAATGTATGCATATGGTCAAGTAATGACAAAAACAAAGAAACGCAAAACTTCCAGATGAATACAAGCATCAAGTAGCAGTTTCAAAAATGATCAACAGCGGTCCAGAGAATCAAAACGGTAGTGACAAGTTCGAGCAAAGCTCGACAGCCCAAGATCAAGCAACAACAATGTACCGGTCAATGAAGTTCCAAGTCAAGGCCGAGGTCATCAGAAAATTCACAAAATCAACTGTCTCAAAATCACTCAAGTCAGAAAAACATCAACAGCGAACAAAATCAAGTTTGCAGTCGAAGACACTGCGGGTCCAATTAAACCCGAAGTCCCTGGCATCAAGTCACGACCGTGGCAACTAAGGCTACAATCGTGCAAGTTCACATTTTTACTAACAAAAATTGCCTAAAGTCAAAGCGAAAAGAACCAGCAATTTCAAACCATGACCAAGAGATCAAAAGTCAGGAATCAAAGCCAAGGATATCAATCAATCAGACAACGAAATTCGCAGGTTTGAATAAGCAAATCAAGTAACAAAATTTTCACTAATTTGAATTAGATGCGAGTGATAGAATCACTCACCTGGGCTGACGCAATCGGAAGGAGTCGTGTTCGAAGAGGAGAAGGGTCGGCGCCTTCGATTTTTGTACAAGCCCTAGTTCTCGAGCGAAAGAAGATGTACGCGGTCGCCATTTTTTTTTTTCTTCGTTCAATTTATTTTTAGGGTTCCCGAATGAATGTGGGTAGATAGGAATAGGTATCGGCCTTAGATAAGTATCACAATACCAAAAGGAAACGTGGCCAAGATTTTACTAAAAGCCCAAACAACGCTTAACCAAATTTTCAACCCATTAAAACAATCAATAGCAATTAACAACCACTTAATCGTTAAATGACGAAAATTAATTGTTATAAAACTCTGGGTTGTTACAGACTCCCCTCCTTATAAAAATTGCGTCCCCGCAATTTTCATAATTAAGGTCGTCAACTACTATTATTCTTCTAACATAAACTGGTTAAGCTAGAAAAATAAAAGTCAAGAATTCAAATGCCAAAGTAATCTTTTAATTCTAATAAAGAGATTCGCAAATCTTCAACAAAATCTAACTATCAATAGATAATCAGAAAGCAGCAAAACTGAATAAATGCAATCATCAGCCATATTTAATTATCAACAAGATAATTAAAATGCAGAGAATCATAAAGCAACAATGTCTAATCATCGATACGATAATTAGAAAACCAACAAAAGCTAATTATCAACAGAGATGATTAGAAAGCACAAATCACAATTCGCAAAACTGCAAATATCTAGTTATCTAACGGATAAATGGAAAACACGAACTTCATAATCAGCAATTACTAACTATCAACAGTGATAGATAGAAAATGGCAATTCAATAAAATCAACCTATTCTAGAATCAATTGAAGACTAGAAAATTTCATATCAATAAAATCAGCAAACATCAATTATCTAATTATCTCAAACGATAATCAGAAGACAAATCAGCACATATCCAATTACCACCACCGGTAATTTAAAATTTCAAGTCAACAATTATTCAATTATCAAAAACGATAATCAAATTTCAAATTCAACAAATATTCGATTATCACAAACGATAATCAAATTTCAAATTCAACAAATATTCGATTATCAAAACGATAATCAAATTTCTCAAATCAACAAATATTCGATTATCACAAACGATAATCAAATTTCAAATTCAACAAGTATTCGATTATCAAAACGATAATCAAATTTCTCAAATCAACAAATATTCGATTATCACAAACGATAATCAAATTTCAAATTCAACAAATATTCGATTATCACAAACGATAATCAAATTTCAAATTCAACAAATATTCGATTATCACAAACGATAATCAAATTTCAAATTCAACAATTATTCGATTATCACAAACGATAATCAAATTTCAAATTCAACAAATATTCGATTATCAAAACGATAATCAAATTTCTCAAATCAACAAATATTTAATTATCAAAGACGATAATTAAATCTCAAATCAGCAAATATTTAATTATCAAAGACGATAATTAAATCTCGAATCAATAAATATTTAATTATCTAACAGCGATAATTAAATCTAAAATCAACAAATATTTAATTATCAAAGACGATAATTAAATCTCAAATCAGCAAATATTTAATTATCAAAGACGATAATTAAATCTCGAATCAATAAATATTTAATTATCTAACAGCGATAATTAAATCTAAAATCAACAAATATTTAATTATCAAAGACGATAATTAAATCTCAAATCAGCAAATATTTAATTATCAAAGACGATAATTAAATCTCGAATCAATAAATATTTAATTATCTAACAGCGATAATTAAATCTAAAATCAACAAATATTTAATTATCAAAGACGATAATTAAATCTCAAATCAGCAAATATTTAATTATCAAAGACGATAATTAAATCTCGAATCAATAAATATTTAATTATCTAACAGCGATAATTAAATCTAAAATCAACAAATATTTAATTATCAAAGATGATAATTAAATCTCGAATGAACAAATATTTAATTATCTAACAGCGATAATTAAAACTCAAATCAACAAATATTTAATTATCTAACAGCGATAATTAAAAGCAACAAATATCCGATTATCAAAAACGATAATCAAAACTCATATCAACAAATATCTAATTATCACAAGCAATAATTAGAAACAACAAATATCTGATTATCAAAAACGATAATCAGAACTCATATCAACAAATATCCAATTATCACAAGCGATAATTAGAAACAACAAATATCTGATTATCAAAAACGATAATCAGAACTCATATCAACAAATATCCAATTACCTGCAGATAATTGGAAGCAACAAATATCTAGAAATCAATTAAGAAGACTAGAAAATCAACATAAAAGCTTGGATCGATCCCATCAGATGGCGAGTTTTTAATTCGCCGCACGTGCATCAACAAATGGCCGAAGCCTACCAAGTACTCAACATAATTTTGGCGCCCAACAAATGACCCGAAGGTCCAACAAATGACCCGAAGGTCTAGTACTGGTATTGACCCGAAGGTCCAACAAATGACCCGAAGGTCCTCATAGTGGCTCGAAAGCACACGAAAGCATCAAAATATTTCAATTAACGAGTCCGGAATTAACCGAAATAGCAAACGCACATGTCCCATACCACGTGTTTTACTAAATCGTTTGATTCTCTTCATCGTTTCCTTGAAAGTGTGAAATCATCAAAATCATCAAAACAACAGATATTCAATTAACGAGTCCGGAATTAACCGAAATAGTAAAAGTGTGGTTCCATACTCCGCACTTTTGCTAAATCGTTTAAATCACTTCATCGTTTCCTTGAAAGTGCAAAATTGTGTATTTTGTAAAAATACACTTTACATTCTCAAACGGACAAGTCCGGAATTAAGCGAATCAGTAAAAGAAAGGGGTCATAGTCCTCGATTTTGCTGAAACGTTTAAATCGCTTCCTCATTCTTTTGAAAGCGTAAACTGTTAAATTTCTGAAAACAATTGTTATTTATTTTGTAAAAATAACAATTCACCTTCTCAACTGGACAAGTCCGGAGTTAAGTGAAACAGTAAAAGAAAGGGGTCATAATCCTCGATTTTGCTGAATCGTTTAAGTCGCTTTCTCATCCTTTTGAAAACGCAAACCGTTAAAAATTTATAAACAATTTTCATTTTTAAACGAGTTTCCAATCACGTGATTAAAGCAGCAATATTAGTAACAATTTCGATAAGGAAATTGTACTTCTCAAAATACCGTAAAAACGGTTACACATCAGTATTGCGGAATAACCGCTTGAAAATCCACTTTTTAAAACATGACGGTTACTGAAGCCAAAGCAACAGTAAAATTTAAAACGTCAAAATCACATCAAAACAATTTACATCAAAATGTAATACCCGTGAATTTTCATTCATCAAAATGCCACATAACACCGTGCTTTAAAACAGCACTGGTGTAAAAATCCCGTTATAAAAATAACGGCAACAAAATACGTATCATAACCAAGCATCGGTTCAACGCAAAATAATTACAATAACGTGCAATTCAAATTTTGCACGTATTATAAAATGAGCAAAGAAATCATTCGAATGTATCTTCAATGAAGATAATTCAAAACAGCAAAAATCTAATCAATATATGATTAGTACAAGAGAAGCCAGCGGAAATTTCAACAAAAATTACATAACTGTAATTTCTTCAAATCCTCAATTCGGATTCGAAATTCTCAAAGAAACAAAATAGTTACAGCTATGTAAACAACAAATGAAATTTATTTCAATTTCTAACTCAAATAGATTATCAGTTGTACTCAGCGAAGACAGTTTCACTGTTTCCGTTGCGCACTCTGATAAACAGTACTCAAATCAATCAAATCATCAGAACACAAATTCACTTTTATTTTTAAATAAGGATATTTAAAAATTTCATCCAAATTTCAAAACTTTAGTTTTGACTCAAAATACAACTAAACCGTCGGCCAATAGTTGTAACATATGTTCCATCTAAGTTATGTTTTATATTATGTCCATAAACCCCAAGCTCTGATACCAACTGTGACGCCCCACCTCTATGCTCATAATAACAAAGAGTATTAAAAGGAATACTGTCTATTATTATGAAGAATAAGGCTGGATAGGAGCGACCATCCGTAATTGGCCTTACACTACTATTGGTTATCTCGATAGGAGTGGTATATACTTTTTATTTTTCTTCTATTAATTATTTACTCCCATCGACATATCCAATTATCAGTATAAAACAAACTACGATAGTTCATAATAGTTTAGGACATTAGATATAACATAACACAGATAATATAAATGCGGAACACAGATAAAAACAAAAGTCTCAGATATATATAACTGATGTCAGTTAATACATAGTTGACACTATACATATGATACAACTACAACTGTCGACTCTAGAAGTTATATATACAAGTACATTATCGACTAATATACATGAATACATATCATTCTATACAATGACACGGCTACTACAAAATGACTGACAACTTCAGAAGATGTGAAAAGTCTTCAATCTCGAACAGCAACTCAAAGAAAGAAATCTACAACCTGAAATACTCGGGTCTGACCCGAGTATTATATTCAAAAGAAAATAATACCCAGGTCAGTCTAATTCAAACCAGTTTATTAGTGCATAGGCAGCAATAATAATCAATCTCAAATAGATGACAGTCACAGAAATCTCGTATACCCAACTTCTCGATAAGAGAACCGGATAACGGCAGATATAACACTAAACAGTGTTAATCCACAAAACAGAAATCCAAAGCAGTTTAAACAATTGAAATGTCAATTTTAAAACAACGGTGCTGATTGACTGCAGTACACGCTAACGTGTACTGCCTCGCCAATACAGTCTATCAACTACTCAGAAGATCAATGAGTCCAAAAACCAACAAATCCAACTCAAATCCAAATGAACCAATTCAAAATACGCTTAATAAGACAGAAACAGATGGCATCAAATTAAATTAAATCTCGGTGTGGCTGCAGTACACGCATACGTGCACTGCCTCGCCACTACCGTACGTCGAAACTGCAAAACCAAATCACTTACAAAATGCAGAGGTCAAGTTACTGACTCAACTCAACTGCAGCAACAAAACAGTGCAGCGATGCCCAAAAGAACAAGAACACTTGTATACAAGCAGTGCGGAGATCACCATGAACTGGTAATGTTACACGCTACAAACTAGAACGGTGCACCCAGGAGTGCAAGGGCGATCAATATCCAACAGAGACAACTAACCATAACAAGTATACACTGTAAACTGGACAGTGCAAATATAATTCCCAAGGCAAGGCCAACTCAAATCAACAAATATGCTATGCAGTGAAGCCAAAGCTACTACAGATCAGGTTAACATGAGTGTATAGTCACACATGTATAAAATTTATTTACAGGGATATAAAACTAACAAGGTACATAGTGGCCATTATATCTACCCCACTTCAATGCATTTACCTGAATCAGGAGTGTGCAACAGAGTGATACATGCAATGCAACACAGTGGATGAAACTGAAGGAATGCAATATGACTCGAAGCATATACAGGAATGCAACTAAGTGTAATTGAAAGTATCAGGTTTGAACAAGATGGTGAAGCCACCAGAATTTAGTATCAAGCAAGTTCGACAAACAGTGAACAGTGCAGTAATCAAACCGCAATGGTCACTAGATACAACCGAAGCCAATAGAGACATGAATACACAGATCGAAATCAAAGTTGAACAAGTCAGAGGCGTGGTGGTAAAGTGACAACCAAGTCAAAGTTGAAGTCATGAAAACCTATAACAGCAAGTTCAACCTTGAAGAGTCCAAAATCATCTCATAAACAACAACGCAATCGAAATCAGGTAAACATGAATACATGTTGTCAAAGTTACAGAGATATCAAATGACAATTCAAAGTCATGGTTAATGAAAGTTCAATATGCAGAAGACTCAAGTCAAAAGCCCCAAGTAAACAATATACAGTGACCATATGGTGCAGTGAAGGGCTATAGTAAGTGTTGACCAAACTACAATAGGATGAAATGCAACAGACTACACTGACTACAGCATATCAAACATACAAGACCGATGCAGACAATGCCAACAAGACTTAGTTACAAGATGCAACCCAGAAGCTACAGAGCTCAAAATTATCAAGACTACATGAATCAAACCCGAAGCAACACTCACGTGTAACTTCAGCTACAAAATGTATGCATATGGTCAAGTAATGACAAAAACAAAGAAACGCAAAACTTCCAGATGAATACAAGCATCAAGTAGCAGTTTCAAAAATGATCAACAGCGGTCCAGAGAATCAAAACGGTAGTGACAAGTTCGAGCAAAGCTCGACAGCCCAAGATCAAGCAACAACAATGTACCGGTCAATGAAGTTCCAAGTCAAGGCCGAGGTCATCAGAAAATTCACAAAATCAACTGTCTCAAAATCACTCAAGTCAGAAAAACATCAACAGCGAACAAAATCAAGTTTGCAGTCGAAGACACTGCGGGTCCAATTAAACCCGAAGTCCCTGGCATCAAGTCACGACCGTGGCAACTAAGGCTACAATCGTGCAAGTTCACATTTTTACTAACAAAAATTGCCTAAAGTCAAAGCGAAAAGAACCAGCAATTTCAAACCATGACCAAGAGATCAAAAGTCAGGAATCAAAGCCAAGGATATCAATCAATCAGACAACGAAATTCGCAGGTTTGAATAAGCAAATCAAGTAACAAAATTTTCACTAATTTGAATTAGATGCGAGTGATAGAATCACTCACCTGGGCTGACGCAATCGGAAGGAGTCGTGTTCGAAGAGGAGAAGGGTCGGCGCCTTCGATTTTTGTACAAGCCCTAGTTCTCGAGCGAAAGAAGATGTACGCGGTCGCCATTTTTTTTTTTTTCTTCGTTCAATTTATTTTTAGGGTTCCCGAATGAATGTGGGTAGATAGGAATAGGTATCGGCCTTAGATAAGTATCACAATACCAAAAGGAAACGTGGCCAAGATTTTACTAAAAGCCCAAACAACGCTTAACCAAATTTTCAACCCATTAAAACAATCAATAGCAATTAACAACCACTTAATCGTTAAATGACGAAAATTAATTGTTATAAAACTCTGGGTTGTTACATTCACTAGTAGATGTTAGGACTTATTTATCTTGGGATTACGACCTTGAAGAAGACTCAACAAATCATACTCCCATATACGATGGATAACTCCTTATTGGTTGTATCATATACAACTCCTAATCCATGGTTCTTTGTCCAAATCTCATTTTTACATTAAGAAAAGCTCAACAGGTAAAATAGATTGTTAACTTGTACCTTCCATTTTGTGATGACCTAAGTATACTACACATCCCCTGAGGAAAGCTCAACAAATATGTATATGTACCTTACCATTTCTAGTCTATACATTAATAATACTACGCATAACATCTCTAGCTTGAGGAAAGCTCAACAACTAGAGAGTATGTAAATAATTATTAATGTATAAATGGTAGAGGATAACTTTACATTAAAGAATATAGAGTTAGGAGTATGCACTAGGACAAATTTCTGTAATTTATTATATGTTAATTAACTCTATAATCAATTCTCATTCGTAATAAAGGTGTTTTTCTTTCTGCTATATATTTGTTACAATGTGTTATAAATAATTAAACGCTTAGCTAAAATATATTTAACGGAAAATCTATAAATGGTGTGTTTGTGATAGTAATTATAAATAGTTGTAATCATGAGTATTGTATCACAATTCTATAAAACACATCATTTTAAATGTTCCTATTTAAGATGCATCAAGATTGAATATCAATGTATCTGTTAAGACAAGAGTACACAACGCTCTTCAAATATTAGATAGTGTATTACTCATGACTTCTAGGGGTACCTAGGGGTTACGTACTGATAGTTATTGAATAACTATGGAACGAATCACTCGATAGTTTTCTATTGGTTAATATAACTAAGGTCAAACATAAACTATCGTTACGACTGATTAACATAGTTCTCTTGACTTGAGAATACCGACGATATTCAATATAAAGGCCCCACTTTGATTATAGTCAAATCATCGCACGAGATCTATCTAGTGACTATAGTTGGGTCGAGTGGAAGTATTGGAAGTGAAACACTATTCAAGAAAGAATTCATCTCCTCTGTTATATGGGGTTAATATCACGGTCAACTCAAGTCAACTTATAGTTAAAATCTCTGGCCATTCTTATTAAACCAAGGAATTTGTGTTTGGACTATAGTGTTGAATAAGGACAATATTCGAATTTTGACCATTAATAAATTCTATAAGTTCAAAGTGATATAGTTTTGACGAAGAGAATTGATGTAAATAAATATCACAACTGGGTAACGCTTAACAAAGTAAAATTGAATTTTATCGAAACCAAGTAAGTGATAAATTTGGTCGAAATGTCACACCATCTGCTAAGTGACGTGTAGACGTTAATATTCGAATAGTTCGATAGTAATTACTGACCAAATTTGCACCTAACGAGTCACACAACCGAAACGATGAATATTCCTTTGACCAAACGATTTAATTTATTTATAATTGTTATAAATTAATTAAGATTTATGAAATATTAATTATAAAATTTTATTTTGAATTGATGAACAAATATTACTAAATATATTTATAATAGTTATAAATATATTAATCGATATATGATATCGATAAGCGTTAAATTGGATTTAATTGAAAAATTATTTATTCGGGCCTTAAATGAGTTTAAAGCCTATGAATGGGGCTGGTTAATTCAGCTATAATATGGGATTATATGTGGCCTAATGATGGGGATAGAGAGCTTTAAAATGGACGGCTAGGATGGAAGGAGAATGAGTAAAAGATTAGATCCAATCTTCTCTTCTTCTCTTCCTCTATATATAGATCTCTACCCTCGTTTTTTGGAGAACTTTTGAAGCCTCCATATCCTCTCCATTTTTGGCCAACTTCTCCCGTCCATCCCTTTTTCATATCAAATTCAAATCAAATTAGATTTCCTTCTATTCGATAGCTTGTGGTCAACGGTTCAGGGACTGGCAATCTTCTGAATTAGAATTCAGTTCGAGGATTAGATCTCATCGTTTCAAGGTGTACTTATAGGCTTTGGCTATAAGGTATATTCCTAAAATATTTATGAATATTAATCTATATAATCTATATAATATTTATTTCATATATATTATATTTTAGTTATGTGTCGATTTCAACATACAAATATATTATCATGATATTGATTAGCTGTATATGTATATATGGTTTATATTAAAAAATTTCTTATTTACATATACATATATGTAGCACGGCTCAATAAGAAACCTATTTTTTTATTTTAAATAATTTAATATATATAATATCTTTAAATATGTATATAGTTTATAATTTAAATACTACATTATACTTATGCAAAATATAGAAATATATTTTTACACATAAAGTTTAGTGGATATAATAATTTCGGTAGAAAAAAAAATTATTTATATATTAATTTTAAATAATATTTAAATCAATTTATCATATAAATAATTATAAAAATTCATATGCATATTATAAATTATGTTTTGCATTTTATAAAATTATATTAATACATATTAAACTTTCGGTAGAAATAATAAAACAAAATTTGTATTTTATTATATTTAAATATTTTATATTGGTTTCTTTCTACAGATGCCCTAATTGGGTTTTAATGAAAATTGATGCTATTAGAAGGAATTTTTTTGGGCTGGAATGAAGGAGACTAATGCGTTGAGTTGTTTGATTTCTTGGGATCAGTTGTGTAAGTCACATAATCAAGGAGGTTTGGGGATTCTAAATTTGGTGGAAATGAATTCTTCATTATTATGCAAGTGGCTATGGGATATGATGAGTTCTAAGAATTCTTTGTGGAAGGAATGGATTATAAAAGATTATTATGATGATGTCTTTTCCTAGTATGTAGACCCTAGAAGCTGTTCCAAATTTTGGAAGGATATTATGAGTTATTCACAAATTTTCAAAATTGGTATATGCATAACTATGAACAATGGTTGCAATACATCTTTTTCATTAGAGAACTGGATACTTCCAATTCCTCTTGTTGTAGAATTTAATCTTTTGTTTAAATTAGTGAGTGATAAGAAGATCTCAGCTGCAGATATGTATGATATGTATGATATGAATGCTGAAGGATTTGAATGGAAACTATCTTTTAATAGAATAATAGAAGGAAGTGCACTTTGTCAAGTGTTGAGACTCATTTCTTTGTCGGAGAATAGAAGTTTAAATGATGGAAGTGCTGAGATTAATTGGCAACTCTCTAATAAGAAGACATACAAAGTAAATAACATGTATAATTTCATAAACTTTTCGGGAAGAAAATTTGTTGGATTTGTGAATATATGGAAATTTTAAAAAGATCCCTGAAAAGATGAAAATACGTTGTGGATGTTAATTCAGGCAGGCTCAACAAAATGAACATGTTGTAAAGGAAACGAATGAATATTAATGACAAGTGCTTGTTTTATGATGAAAGAGTGGAAAATTATATTCATCTTTTTTGTGATTGTGATGTTACTTTTTATATCTGGACTAAATGCTTGGTGCTGTTAAATATTAACTTTGATTGGAGTGAGCTAGTTAGAGACTAATTTCATTTTTGGAATGATCTATATGACAAACTTTCTAATAATGCAATGCTGCCCAGATTTGTTATGTTGAACTTTGCTTTTTGCTGGTTAATTTGGAACGAGAGAAACATAAGATTTTTAAAGGAACTTATAGAAATTCCAACACAATTTTATTTCAAATACTTAAATTGTGTATATATCGGTTGATGTGGGTAAGTGGAAGTTTACTAATGTTGTTGAAGATAACGTAGGTGCTATAGTGCACATAAGAGGTTCAGCCACTAGTAACATGTAGAAAGGTTGTGCTTCAGCAAAGTTTAAATAGCAGCATTATGTTTCTTTTATATTTTGTGGGAAGTTATTTGTATGTTGTCATTTTGCTATGTCTTTTGTACTACTTGCTCATACGTGAGCTTAGTTATCTATTGCTATTTTTTGTTGCTCCTACGTGGACTAACTTCAATTTGGGATGATGTCTCTTATGTGTTTGGTGTTGTCTTTTATGTGTCTTTCAGGCTTGTAAAAGTATGCAAACCTTTATTTTGTTATAAATATAGCGTGGTAAGCTTGCAGATATCTAAGTGAATCCACTGCCAATTCTATCAAAAATATATATAAATAGAAGCCGAAAGTTGAAAATTTGATTTTAAATTATAAAATTATATAATAAATTTTCAAAACTCAAAATTATCATTTAAATTTTTACTGCAAATGTAACACTCAAATTTGGTTTCAAAAAATTATTTTCTTATTAATTTAATAATAATTTTTATACGCCTATTAATTATAAAATAAATTTTAAATTAAAAAAAAATAGCTATGCCAAGACCATAGTGATATATTTAATATAAATTATTTTAAGATTTTATTTATATTAATATATATTTATCATTATACATACATACATACATACATACCTATAAGTATTTAATATATACATTAAATATATATATATATATCTAACTTAAAAAATTATATTTATACAAGTATTGCTTCCGGCCTTTAAAATATATATTATATTTTATAAACAATTTAAACATAGTTTATAGTTATGAATATATATTGTTATTATTTCAAACTTATGCTTATATACACACACACAAAATTATTAAAAAATTATAGTTACACACACTTACATATATTTGTAATATTTCATATATATAAATTAAATTATACAAACATATAGTTTGACAATATATTCATATATTGGATGAGCTAACGTGTCTGTTGCGATGTAAATCTCAATATCTATACAAGGGCATGTTATACCTTGCACAGATTGATGTATTACACATGCACACACGCGTGCGCGTGCACACGTATATATAAATATGGCATAAATTAAATAATACTATACTATTATATAAATGTAAGTAAAATAAAGTTTTTATTTAAAATAAATTTAGAAATGTTCTAAATAAATTAAACTTCATAAGCCCAATAAAGATCCAATACGGAAAAAAATTGAAATTCACCCATAACATCCATTGTGGGCTGACGCAGTTCCAACAAAAGATTCATAATCTTTAATGTATTTATAGAGTGATCAACTTATGGAATAATGTATTTCTTATTAAATACCATCATGATTCAAGTGTTAGACACATCATTAATCAAGATATAATACAATTTACGTATGTATTTATTCCTAAATCTATTTGGGTTTCTTTAATGTTCCACCTTTGGTTTACACATTCATATTATATAGGTTTGATTATTGTATAACTTTTATATTTCATTAAATTAAATAGTAATTTTATGTATAACACAGTGTTAATTAAATCTTATGTAATTAATTTTAATTAATTAAATCTTTAATTAATTTAATATTATTATTCCAATATAAATTTTATATTGTACATGTATACTATATGTTACCCGGTGCCTTAGCCCGGCTACACAAAGGTAATTACAGAGATCAGAATTGACTATTGGTGGAAGAATGGCCACGAGACGACATCTACATCACTAGAGTGTGGTTTCCAAGCAGCTATGTCCAGTCCTGGGTTAATACAGTCGACAAGTGAATGAAACAGGATGTCAAGATTACGACGATTAGTAGGGGTCGGCATTCGTGGTTGATGAGTTGAGAAGCATGTGTTACCCATGGGGTCAACATTCCTAGTAATAGAGATTGGGTCGGCATAGCATGAAGGGTGTGTTTGGGTCGGCATGGAGCGTATTGTAGTGCTCGAATCGGCAAAGGATGAAACACAATATTGCTCGGATCGGCAAAGGATGAAACACAGTATTGCTCGGATCGGCATTGCATGAGATGGAACCCCGGGTCGGCATTGCATGAGATGGAGCCCGGGTCGGCATTCCATGAGATGGAGCCCGGGTCGGCATTGCATGAGATGGAGCTCGGGTCGGCATTGCATGAGATGGAGCCCGGGTCAGCATTGCATGAGATGGAACCTCGGGTCGGCATTGCTTGAGGTATATAGAAGAGCTCAGGTCGGCGTAAAGTGTGAAGGCAATTGGGTCGGCATACTTGGAGGGGTCGACAAAAATGTGTGGTGAGGTGTTAAATTGGATGCAGTCGGCATTATAGGGTCGGCACTCTTGGGTCGGCATTATTGGCATAACAGAGTTGGGCTAAGTTTTCCTTATGATGGGCCCATGTGACCAAGGGGGAGTCCAAGCTCTGAGATGTCAGGCTACCTCCATCTATAAATACAAGGGCAGGGGGCAACTTTTGGGGATCTTTTCGGAGAACCAAGGGAATACTCTGCCATTTTTCGTACTCAATTTCTCTTTGTTCTAACTTATATTTAAGCTATTCCTTGTGAATTTTATTTGTAATCAAGTGATTGATAAGGCAATAAAGAGAGCATTCAGAGTGGACGTAGGCGATCAACGTCGAACCACTATAAATCATGTTTTTTACTTTTTGTTGTTCTTGCCTGCAATATATTGTGTTATTCCTCATTTTCCATTTGATTTATTCATTTGTTTCACTACTCAAATCTATTCTCGGGTGTTTGTGACCAATTTGGTTGCAAACATTTTGGTGCTTTCACTGAGAATTCGATTCTCAGGCTATTAGATCACCTTTATTGCTACTGGATTGAAGAAATCCCCCAAAAGAGATCCGGGTTCGTTGTCAAAAGTTTGCAGTTACTATTAAGATTTTCCGAGATCTAAGAAAAAGACTCTAAGATGGTAAGGCGCACCAGATCTACCTCCCACAATGTTGATGCAAATGAAACTGCTAATGTCCAACAAGGAGGGCCGAGCAACCAGCCAGCTAATGTGAATGTGGAACCTCTTGCAGCCCAGAATCCTGCTGATTCCGTTACCAAGGCCGAATTCAATGACCTGATGAGGGAGCTAATGGAAAGCCAGAGACAGCTAAACGAGAAAATCCAGGCAAATGCCAATCTGATGAACCAGACTGCTCAACAGTAGCGTCAAAATGCCGGAGGAAGTCACGCTTCGTACTCGAAGTCTGACATCTCAACTTCATCAAACAGGCACTACAGGAGAAGGCACTGTAGAATTGAAATGACATGAGCTGGAGCAATGGAGTAACATAGGGTAGACCACAACGGGCAACAAAATTGGGTCGGTGCCGAACCCTCCCTAGGGGTCGGTACCGATCCCTCCCTAGGGGTCGGTACCGATCCCTCAACCATGAGGATGGCTCCTCAACTGCGCTTGGGGGGTCATACTCGCCCTGGAACCGGGAACATAGGCGTCGGAGTACACTTGAATGCCGACCAATTACCTCTCCAGAATGATAATGAAGTGAATCCTCAGGACAAGCGTCTGTAGGATAATAGGCCAAGAGGGCATCAGATGCCCCAGAGACACCGGCCAGAACATTTACACAGGATGGAACCCGACCTGGCACCCCGTATCCAAACTCCGGACTTATCTGTAATGGTCAGGAAGCTAATGAGGGAAAACCAAGGCTTGACTAACGATGATTGGGGAGTCTCTAGGAGTCATACTCCGTTCAACGATAACATTTTACAGGCTGAATACCCCCGGAGGTTTAGCATGCCTACGATGCCTACTTACGAAGGGAAGACTGACCCCCGATAGCATGTTATGAGGTATGAATGGTTGATGGACTCGGCTAGAGCGAATGATGCAACCAAATGCAGATGCTTCCCTATAACTCTGTCCGGGATTGCTACAATGTGGTTCACAAGGTTACCACCGTGGTCAATCTCGAGATTTGATGAGCTGGCTACAAGAATCGTGGAGCAGTTCCGGATTCACGCTACTCGCCCCTAAGATGTGATGTTGCTATCCAGCGTAATCTAGGCTCCGAGTGAATCACTGAAAGATTATTTACAGAGGTTTCACGTTGCTGCTACTGTGGTTAGTAATCCGAATGACCATGCCATACTTATGGCTGTGACAAGGGGGGTTGACCCCGAATCCGAATTTGGTGATTGGCTAGTTGGAAAACCGTTGGCCACGCTGGAGCGTTTCTACGCAAAGGCACACCAGTTCATGAGAAAGGAGGAGGCCAGATTGTCCAGAAGGAGCACTACTACAGGACCGAACGGGGAAGTGGTACAAAGCAACATTGCAGTAAAGCAATCCGGTGAGAGCTCTGGAACGGTTCAGGTCAATGTCCAAAACAAGCCGGGTCAGCAAAAAAGGGGTGGAGAAGGAAATTCTAATAGGAAGTGGGAGTCTGGAAAGTGGAAGCCACAAATTTCTACTTATAACAACTATACACCCTTGAATGCCTCTTTAGAGAACATCTACCTGTCCACCTGTAACACTTTCCAGTATAGGAAGCTGCGTCCGAAGGAATCAACTAAAGAACAGAAGCAAACTAGTAAGTATTGTCGGTTTCACGAGTCCTACGGACACAACACTGATGAGTGTAGGCACCTTCATGACACCATTGAGAATTTAATTCGCCAAAAAAAGTTGCAGCAGTTTGTCAAGGATCAACAGGATGGCGGACAAGGAACGTTTGATCCCAACCGAGGACAAGCTCCACGTCGGCCCGAGGAGCCCGCTCAGGCCAGTGGAAGGATGGTAATAAACACAATAGTTGGTAGACCGCATCCTGCGGACAGAAGTTGGTAGGAAATAGAGCGTTATACTAGCTCGATGAGACATGTGGACTTTGAATGTTGTTCGAACATAGAGGATGGAACTTCAACAAAGCAGCAGCGTATGATGACGGATGATATAGTGTTCAGAAGTAGAGATGCCGATAGAGTGGAGGCCCCTACTATTTATCTGATGGTTATCTCTGCCACGATCTGACCTGCGCTGGTGAGAAGGATATTGATTGATTGTGGAATTTCTGTGAACATCATCTTTAAGAAAGCTTATGATCAAATGAGAATGGAGGCTAAGGATTTGAAACCATCCAAAGCTCGTATACATGGCTTTAACGGTGTGGCTACTGAAGCGGTAGGTTCTGTTGAGTTACCGGTTGAATTGGGTGAAGGTGAACGTAGGAGGGTGCGGATCCTACCGTTCATTGTTTTGGATATAGATTCGCCGTGTAATGTTTTTTTGGGTCATCCGGCCCTGGCTGAGTTTAGGGCAGCTCTTGCCCTGTGGTGCTTGACTTTGAAGTTTCCTACAGATAATGGAGTCAGTGTTGTGCATAGCGATCGGGCAACTGGCCATGCTTGTTATGTGGCTGAGCTAAGAGAAGCCCAGCGGAAGGAAAAGGGAAAGGGTATGACAAATCTGTCCACATTCAAGTTACTGAAGATTGACAAATAGCACCTAAGCCTTGGCTTGGGCACCACAGTCGGTTCTATAGAGATATAGGTCTGAGAGACGATGAGGAGGAACCCATGGAGGCCAAGGCGGAGCCAGCTGAATTGACAATCAATATCACACTCAGCCACGACGATTCGTCACGAGTGTTGAAAATTGGATCGCAACTTAGTCCTTCTAGGATAAGGGAACTTACTGATTTTCTCCAAGCAAATCTTGATGTATTCGCTTGGACTCATTCTGACATGTGTGGGATCTCACCTGCCATCACGAACCACATGTTGAATATCGATCCGAAGTATGTCCATATAAAACAAAAAAGACGAGGCATGGACCTGGAGAGGTCTGTTGCTCTCAAGGAGGAGGTGGATAAACTTAAAGCCAATGGGTTTATTCGCGACGCCCTCTACCCTGAATGGATATCTAACCCTGTATTGGTAATAAGGCAAATGGTTAGGGGAGAACATGTGTTGACTATTCGGACCTGAACAAGGCATGTCCCAAGGATAGTTTTCCCTTGCCTAGAATCGATCAGCTGGTAGACTTGACCGTGGGACATGAATTGTTGTCGTTTATGGATGCATACTCGGGGTACAATCAAATCCCAATGCACATCCCGGATCAGGAGCACACCAGTTTTGTCGCAGATGTTGGATTATACTGTTATGTAGTGATTCCATTTGGATTAAAGAATGCGGGAGCAACCTATCAGCGTTTGGTTAACCGAATGTTCAAAGATCAGATTGGCAGGACGATGTAAGTCTATGTGGATGATATGCTCGTGAAGTCACGGCAATCAAACGACCACATTCGAGACTTAGCGGAGATGTTCGATATTCTTCGGTTTTATAGCATGCAAATCAACCCGTTGAAATGCTCATTTAGTGTTGCATCGGAAAAGTTTTCGGGCTTCATTGTCAACGCATAAGGAATCGAAGTGAATCCAGAAAAGATACAAGCCATTCGGGATATACAAGCACCCAGAACTATTAAGCAAGTACAAAGTCTGAACGGGAAGGTCGCTGCTTTGTGTTAGTTTATCTCCAGGGCAACCGATAAGTGCATTCCTTTCTTTGATTTGATAAGGAAAGGGAAGAGGAATTTTGAATGGATGTAAGACTGCGAAGGCACGTTCCGAGCTTTGGTGAATCATCTGGAAAGACCCTCTGTTTTGTCGAAGCCTGTAGACCATGAGGAGCTGTATATTTACCTAGCTGTATCACCACACGCCATAAGTTCTGCTCTGATTCATGAGGAGGACCTGATCCAATGACTAGTGTATTACATCAGTAAACAATTAACAGGGGTGGAAAGAAATTATCCGAAGATAGAGAAGTTGGCATACAGCTTGGTGATCGCGTCGCGCATACTTCTTGGCACATCCAATCAACATCTACATCGACCAACCTTTGCGACAGGTCCTGCAGCGGCCCGAGACATCTGAAAGGTTGCTTAAATGGAACATCGAGTTCAGCCAGTTTGACATCACCTATCCGCCTCGAAGAGCTATCCAGGGACAAGAATTGGCGGATTTTATAGCGGAATTCACTATGCAGGATGAGCCGAGTGGAAGCGATGTGGTTCCTAATGTACGATGGAAACTATTTACCGATGGAGCGTCCAATGATTATAGTTCTGGAGCTGGCGTCATTCTTGTAACCTCTGAGAATTGATCAATCTACTATGCTTTGAAGCATTATTTCCCCGCTACGAACAATGAAGCCGAATATGAGGCGTTGATAGCTAGATTGAAGCTTGCTAGAGAGCTCGGGGTGAAATCGATTGAAATCTTTTGTGACTCGCAGCTGGTGGTGTACCAAGTTAGAGGGGAATGACTGGCGAAGGTTCAGGAATTGTTGGCAGACCTCGAATACTATGATATTTCGGATATCCCGCGTGAGCAGAATGGGGAAGCCGACTCATTGGCAAAGTTCGCAAGCACGGGCAATGCACAACAGATGGGCTTAGTTCCGGTCGAGACCCTACATACCCCAAGTATAAATGCGATGGAAGTTGATCCTGTACCGGAAACGAAAACCGAAAGGGAATCATGGATGTCCCCAATTAAAGAATACTTGCTGCGTGGAACTTTGCCTGAGAAAAGGAGCGAAAAGCGGCACGTCCTTCGCAAAGTCTCAGGGTATATTATGCGAGATGGAATTATTATCGAAAGGGATTTTCTGTTCCTTTACTTAGGTGCATCGCCCATGATGAGATAAAGCGGGTCTTGAAAGAAGTCCATGAAGGAGAATGTGGTGACTACACTAGAGGGCAGATGCTAGCTAAAAAGATACTCCATTATGGGTACTACTGGCCAACTGTGAATCAGGACGCCACAGATTATGTGAGACGACGTGACAAATGCCAGATATATGCGAAAGTCCCAAGAGCGCCGCCGACAGAAATCATGCAAATGGTTAGTCTATGCCATTTGCGATATGGGGAAGTGATATTGTCGACTTATTGCCAATTTCCAAAGGTGGTGCAAGATATGCAATTGTCGCGGTTGACTACTTCATCAAGTGGGCAGAAGTAGGCCATTAACTACGATCACAACCAAAAAAGTCATTAATTTTGTTGTGCGAAACATTATATGTCGTTTCGGTCTCCCATGGACTATTGTAACTGATAACGGAACTAAATTTGATAGTGCTGAGTTCAAGGAATTTTGTCGAAAGTATCGTATTGAGAAAAGGTTTGCAGCAGTCGCTCACCCCCGGGCTAATGGATAGGTTAAAGCTGTAAACAATATAATAAAGTCCATCTTGAAAAAACGTTTGGAAAAGGCTAGAAGTAAGTGGGTGGACGAACTTCCTACGACACTTTGGGCATACAGGACCACTCATAAGTCAGCGACTGGCCATACCCCATTCGCCTTGGCCTACGGGGCCGAAGTAGTTATACCCGTGGAACTTGAAGTCCCTTCCCATCGGGTAACTTACTACGATCCCAGAACAAATAAAGATATGTAATTGGAGTTGTTGGACTTTATCGATGAAAAGTGTGAAGAGGTTGATTTGAGAGCAGCGCACATCGGCACCGATTTGCCCGGTACTATAATATGAAAGTTCGACCAAGAACCTTTGTTGTTGGCAACCTTGTCCTGAAGCGAATATTTCCGGTCCCATCACACATGAACCCTACATGGGAAGGGCCGCACGTCATCGAATGGAGGCTTAGAGAAGGAACTTTCAAGCTAGCAACTGTTGATGGTGAAACGCTTCCCAGAGCATGGAATAGTGAACATCTACGTCGCTATTTTACCTAGTTTTCTCTCTTACATTTCGGTAATAGTTGCTTCAGTATTTGCTTTGTGTCGATTTTGTTTTTGATATGTAATAAGACAAATTATTCTATCCCTATTTTTTATGATGAATAAAAGCTTGAAGCTACTTTTCTGTGGACTATTGTTGTTTCATATTATGATGATTATGTGTTAGGATTGATTAATACTAACATCTGTGGTGTATAAACGCACACATAGAAAGTCCCCAGAGTGCGGATTAGAGTACTCTGAGTCCCCGGAGCACGGACTAGAGGATAAATAACTTGAAAAAAATCTCTAAGTCCCCAAAGTGCGGATTAGAGTACTCTGAGTCCCCGGAGCGCGGACTAGAGTATAAACAACTTGAAAAATTATCTAAGTCCCCTGAGTGTGGACTAGAGTACTCTGAGTCCTCGAAGCATGGACTAGAGTATAAACGAGTTGAAAAAATCTCTAAGTCCTCGGAGTGCGAATTAGAGTACTCTGAGTCCCCGGAGCGTGGGCTAGAGTATAAACGATTTGAAAAAAAATCTCTAAGTCCTCGGAATGCAGATTAGAGTACTCTGAGTCCCCGGAGCGTGGGCTAGAGTATAAATGATTTGGAAAAAATCTCTAAGTCCCCAGAGTGTGGATTAGAGTACTCTGAGTCTCCTAAGCACAGACTAGAGTATAAACGACTTGAAAAATTCTCTAAGTCCCCTGAGTGCGGACTAGAGTACTCTGAGTCCTCGGAGTGCGGACTAGAGTATAAACGACTTGAAAAAATCTCTAAGTCCCTGGAGTGTGGATTAGAGTACTCTGAGTCCCTGGAGCATGGGCTAGAGAATAAACGATTTGGAAAAAATCTTTAAATCCCCGGAATGCGGATTAGAGTACTCTGAGTCCCCGGAGCGCGGGCTAGAGTATAAACGATTTGGAAAAAATCTCTAAGTCCCCGATTGCGGACTAAATTATAAACAATTTGAGAAAAGTTTCTAAGACCATGAGGCGGACTAAAAAATGCCAAGTATCCTAACCGGCGGATGGAAAAGAGAACTTTCAACCGTCCGCTATCCGACAGACTCTGGTCTAAAATCGATGGGAGATTCTCAAACTGTCGACGATGAAATACGACCGTTGGTTATGATTCCGGCCTGGTACTGATGGCGACTTCCGATGAAGTCTACAAAGAAGCTCTGAGATTAAGGTTATAAATTATCAGCTAAACTCGGAAACATCATCATAAAAACTTAGAGTAGAAAAAGTTACTCTACTATTGGAATAGTAATTTATTCGATGATCAGATAAGGAACAAAAATTTTATTTATAGTTTCAAAAATTCCTTACAACCCATCCAAAAGTTCGGGGCCTATGCCTGTACATGTGCTACTAAAAAGAAAAAGAAAGAGGGAAAAACAACTACACATGTCTAACTTATTTGACTAAGCAAAATATTACAAAACCCTAACTATTTCTTCGTCTTCTTCTCCTTTTTCGGCTTTTCGAGGGTCGTTTCGGTCATACGTCTCTTTCAAGACCCCTTGCTGCCTTGGGAAGAGGTACTTGAGGAAGAAGGAGGAACCGCGACAGGAATAGACCCGCCAGAAGGGATGAATTGTAAAGATCTTTTAAGGGGATCATCCAACTCCACCACGTCAGGCTCACCCTTGACTTCGAGCTTTGACTTCACCTCTTTTTCAATCCGCTCCTTCAAGATGAACTTAGCGATGTGCTCAGAAGTTCCCATAACTATAACATCATCATGCTCCTCTGTGAGTGATGGGTCTTCGGGTTTATCCTCATCTAGCGCCTAAATCACTCGAGCGTCAGGCCCAGGAATATCTCCGACAGCTGGAGCCTCAGCATCTCTTCCCTCCTGCTCCGCGGCGACGTCGCTCCTTGGAGTTGACTCAGGACCAGGATGACCTACAAGGTTTCATGAAAAGCAAATGTTAGATTACGGCTGTTGTTCGAAGAGAACTGCAACTTTTTAGATTAGAAAGGGCTAAAGGTAGTACCAGGATCCAGCTGGCTTTCGGTGGTCATATGAGTATTCCCTTCAATAACTGGAGATAACGTGTGTATGCTAAGTCCAGGCTTCTCTGGGTCATAACCGACATGTTGCTCGAGAGGTTGAGAAGATGAGGTCCTAGCCGGTTGAATGGGAGAAGGACATGGGGCTCAGTACCAGATGGTCCAACCATATCTTCTTTTTCCTTAGGTGGTATGGGAGCTCTACCGAATTAAAGCTTTGCGGCAGCTAAGTAGGATGGCTCATTTCCTCGGAGCACCTGCTGCGCGAGTGCCCCTTTGTCAAGCTCTGCCACCCCAGCTCCTCTTTCTTGATCTTGATGAGAATATCCCAAGCTTTAGCAAGCGGTTCAAGATAGCCTTCGCCCAAGAAATTTAAGTCGCGGTGGAGGAGGACTCTTGCGTTATATTCAGCGATGAGTGGATCAAATAAGCACTTAATTTCCTCCCTACCGGACTTAGTTGCTGCCTCGATTTGGGAGTTAGTTTCCACGGGCACGGCTTTCTTTCCCTCCTTGTAAGCGGCTTCTTTCAATGCTTCAATCTGGGAGAGTTGTTCGTTGAGCTTCGCCTTCAAGTTTCTTATTTCCACGATTTCCTTGCAATATTTCTATGACTCCTCTTTCACCTCGACTTTCTCATCCCTCTCCTTTGATAGCAGTTTTTCAAACTCCTCCACGTGGTAGGCTAAAATATCTTTCTCCATTTGTAAGGAGTCCTTTTCCAGAGCCAGGTTGTCGTTCCGTTGAAGTGCATCATTTAGTTCCTTTTTGTGGGAAGCCTCTAGGCGACTAACTGACTCCGCCGTCTCTCTCGCATTCTTCTTCGCTTCGTCGAGTTAGGTTTTGAATGCAAGCAACTCAATATCCTGGAACTTGATAATGTCTTTGTCATGGATGGCCTCCACCTTGAGGCGGTCAATCTCGTGTTGACGTTCGATTGAAACATCGGAGACTTTTTCGACTAAATAAATGAATGCTTCGTGCTATACATACACGTCGTTCACATAAGCCAATGAGTCCTTTTTTGCGGTTCAGGGATAGGATGTATGGCTGGGAGGAATTTGAGCCCGTCGAAGCAAATCTTTGGAAAGGTAGCTTTAAGCTCGGATAGTTCCTCCGTTGTAGTTGAGTCTTGAGAATGAACTGCGGGATTTATTCCGATGAAATCAGCTTTTTTTGCGGTGCTCACGGGACTGCCTAGTGCTTGAGGAGCCAGAATGCTGGTTACGGGGAGTGTCAGACTGAGATCCTCGATGTATGGGCTTATCTCCACCGCACGCAGGAGGATTAGTGGGATCGCTTTGACGCGAAGTGTGGCCTTGAGATTTCCTTTTGGAGGATGAGGATGATTCTTGATAATGATAATCTCTCTTCCATCCTTCATCTCTCTCTCGACGTCTTCCGGACTCGGAATCCCGACTTGAACGATGGAAGATAGAAGCACCACGAAGGCAATCAAAACCGTGTGAGTAAGACATTGCATCTGTAGAAGAATCAAACGAGAACATATTAGTGGTTGCTATGTCAAAAGTAAAGTGCAAGTGAATGGTAAGGTGTAAGTGCTTGTGTGTCCTAGCGCATCCCCCAATAGACCAATGACGTTTGCTTTACACATAAGAGTTCTTTCTCCTTGATTGGGAGGCTGCCAGCCTTCGCCGCTTCTTGCGGGAGTGTTAAGCACTTCGACGCCAAAGTTAGTGAAGTCATAATTCAACAAATCGCTCAGAATAGAAATGTCAGAAATTCCCTTCAACGAGCTCTCCATTTGTTAAGAAGATGAAACCTTTTCGATTCGAGTTATGATGAATTTTGGGGTCTCCCGGGCCTCCTTCTTCTTGATTCTATACGCCAAACTTTTTCTCTTTTTTCGGAAAGGCTGCGATTGCCTTGTATGTGGTGCATCAGCTGCTGGCCCTTGTCCAAGGCCTGCATCTTCATTTTTTAGCTCTGCGTCTTCAGTCTCCTTTATCTCCCCTTCTTCGGTGTCTTCTTGGATTCCTCAGCAGAGGGCACCATAAGGTCGTCACATTCTCTCCACCTCTCGGCGATAACCTTTGGGATCGCTCTACTCCCTGGAAGACCGATTCTACGATCATCCTCTAAAAGCCCGAATAGTGAAAGCAGCTCGTTAGTGACGAGAAGTTTGATCTCTCTATCCTCCACCGGAGTAGCACAGATAGCCGCGACTCCTTCGGAATATCTAACGCCTTCGGCCTGAGAGCGAGCACCTGAAAGAGTTGAAAGAATTCATGTGATTAAGGAAAAAGATGTTATTTGAGTCCCTGAATTGAGGGCAGAGATGGGGATAGTACATACGTCCTTCCAACCACCTTCTCACGACGCCGGGAGGACATCTCACGTAGAACCATTCTTGCTTAAATAGGGAGAGCTTATTCCATGCACCCGTCAGGACTTGACATTTGAGCAGTGGCTCAAGAAAGACATACGAAGGACTATCGGCTTGTCTTTTGAAGTTATAAATATACCAGATGTCCTCGGGAGTAGGTGGATGGAATATAACACTCATGAAAAGCACGAAAGCCCCGTGGATAAAGGCGTAGCTGTTGGGGTGCAACTAAGTGGGAGTGATTCCCATATACTTCAGCACTTCACGAATAAAGGAGTTCAAAGGTGTCACACACCCAGCCCAGCACATGAACTTATTACATGCGGTGTACCCAACTGGGGGAAAATGAGGCTTGTCTTGTCTTGACGGGACCAGGGCATCTTCGAAAGGAATCCCATGGATGAAGCACAATCGACGAAGGGTAGCTTCGCCGATTTTTGAAGCCTGTGAATCAGCCAATTATTCAAAATGATGGCATCATCCACAACATCGGGAGATGGGTCTATAATATATGCAGGAAGAGTTGGGATATAGGAAAAAAGGTCTCCCTATGGATCTGATGTCTCTACAACATCTCTTTGCTGGCTCAGTTTGGGCTTGTCGGACAAAGTAGCGGAGCTCGATTTCCTATCTGATCTAGAAGACATCGCGGTAGAACGCTGTGTATAACTTGATATCTGTGCTAGCTATACTCAAACGACAATTGATATTAGAAATAATAATTTGTCCCCCCGTGTCGTGTGTGAACTAGTGCAATGAAATGTGAAATGAATGCAAGCAGTTTAAGACCAGAAAAAACGAAAGTAAAACGTCCAAGCTCAGAGGTTTTGTCCGAAGAGACTGTCATCGCTGACCGTCTCGGACAACGTGAAAGGTGGTCGGTGACAAAAGCTTTAGGATCACATATTGACGTTCTGAATTATGAAGTCCATAGCCCAAGTTTTTTGGACTAGTTTTTTGCTTAAGTCATGCTGAGTAAATTGGGAATTTGTTAGTTCGAGTTAAGTCCATAGATTCGAATATGCAAAGTCATGTTATTGTTGATCACTTTATACTTGGGTAAGAAGGTATGCAGTCATAATGCTTGGATAACTCGAGTTAGAATAGTTTTAGTTTGTTAACAACGATCCCAGCCATCTATGTCGACCCCCGCACCTTAACCCACAGCCCGATCCCTCCTCTCTACGTACAATACCGATCCCAACTTCCCTAGAAGAATACCGACCCCTTCTCCTTCTTCCTCTATACAGATCCCTTCCTCTAACCTCTATACCGACCCCTTTCTCTCCATATAATATATTGAGCCCTATACCCAAAAATGGAATGCGGACCTCTTTTCTTCTAATCCCTATGCTTAAAAATAAAGTGCCAACCTCGTGTTTGGAATGACTACACTGATCCCTCTCTTTCATACTAACCTACGCCGATCCCTAATTCTGCTCGGATAATGATGCTTAAAAATGAAAGTCGCACACGTAACTGCCACCATGCCCATGCTACCTTTTGTTCAATCTATTGGGTCTTCTTAATACCTCCAACGTACAGCATAGCGTGCCCCTCATCTCACTTCAGGCTAATGTGAGATAACCGTGTGTCCATAGAAAAATAGGTGAAATGCTGTTGGTACTGGCCCTTCATCTAAACAATATCTAGTTGCGTCCCTTATCCAAATCCCCATGATTTGGACTTCTATTTGACCAATTACTACCACTCTTAGCATAAGCATGCCCTAGGGAATGCTATTTGGTATAGGTCCTACTTTCATCTTTGCTTATTAACTTAGATAAATTATTTAAATAAGCCTTTATTACCATTTTCACTTTCTACGCTTATTAATTTATCCCAAGCCTTAAAATAAGCCCCATTCTGTTCTTTTCTTATTATAACCTACGTTATAATCATGCTTATTACTTAACCCAAGGTCTAAGTGTGAAAATAAACTTCTTTCATCTTTTACTTCATTTAGTTATAATTATAAGTTATAACTATGCAAATTATCTTTAATTAGTCCAATTCTAATTATAATTAGTCGTAATTTCAGTCCAATTCCATTATTTATTACAGTCTTTATAATTTACATCTTATTTTATTCATTTAATATTCTTATTTATAAAATCCATATTCGCGTTCAATTTATTCTAATCCATACGCGCAGAAAAGGGGAATGAAAAGAATAGACGCTTGCATAAAATCCAAAATGTCGAAAAGATGTAAATAAGAAATAAATAACAGTAAATAAACTTAAATATTGTAAATAGACTGTAAATTAATAAAAAGTTATGCTTAACAGTAATAAATTATAATTAACAGAAATAATACTAAAATTACTGAAAGGAATAGCTGAATAGACTGAAAATAATTAAAAACTGTAAATAATTACTGAAAAAGGCTATTCAGAAAATCGTAGTAAAACTACAACTATTGGAAACCCTATTATTTTAAATTACTTAAAGAAATCTTAAAATAATTACAATCACTCACCTCTAGTCCTAAGCTTTTCCTTTAGGCTTCCCAGATCCACTTGGAGTCGTAAAATAATTTTTATTAAAAAGATTCTCTCCTTGGAAAATTATTCCTTTTAGGGTCCTTCCTGAAAAGGTGAACCCAAGCGGAGAAAATCTAGAATGAGAAAAAGTGTTAGGTCTAGGGGTCTATTTATATGTGTAGAAGTGGATCTCGGACCGTTAGATTTAGAGATCAAATATGATGCAACCACATTATTGGCTGAATAGGAGCATGCAGAAACGGAGGGACCAGATCAGTTAAAACAATGCAAAACACGTCGGTTAGGGGCTCCGGAACGTTCGAACGAAAAAAAGTTCGTTCGTTCGAAATTTGCAGAGGCGGGTCAACCACCCATATACCAGGTCGACCGGCCGGTCGACCTAGGGTGAGGTTAGGTTGACCTAGCCAATATTTTTTATTTTATATTTTTTTCTTTTAATTTCCAGTTCTTGTTTCGTGCGTAACTTCTTCATATTGACTCAGATTCTGACGTTCTATATATGGAAATTGACTAGAAAATTACCACGGACATAATGGTCCAACTCCCGTGGCTCAATTATGTTAATTTCACAAATTTATTTTATTATTTAATTAATTAACAAATTAATTATTACGAGTTAAATTTCGGGTTGTTACAGTATGTGTATATTTTTGATTAAAATTTTGTTAAGTTTATATGTTTGGGGATGTAAGAAATCATAATCATAATTTTCTTTTTTATTTTGATTTTGACAATAGTTGAAAATAATTTCTTTTAGGTTAACTTTAATCTATACAAATATTTCGTATATGATTGTATAATCATATGATTTTACTAATCAACTGAAGTTGTTCATATATTTTATTTTATAACAAAGAAAAGTTTAAATTTAATATGTAGTTGTTAAATTTAATCATATATGTTTAATTGTTTGTATGTACACATGTCAAATTAAATTCACATACATATTTTATTAGATACTAATTATGTAAATATATACACACACATATATACCTACATATATAAAAAATTATTTTATTTTAAAACAAAAGGGAGGAACAGGAAAGTTTTGCTAATTTGTTTTGTGTAAGGAAAGTTTTTTTAAGATGTTTGGTAACCATATATGTGATTATGTGTACAAACATATACATACATACATACATACATACATACATACATACATATATATTTGTGTTTATCTTTATATATGTATACTTATATATAAACATATATTTAGTTACAAAGTTATTTTATGTAATTTTAAAGTGTGTTTAATGTGTATTTATAATGTACTTAACGTGCATTTAAAGTATATTTAATGTGTATTTAAAAACTTTTGTTTGTGGTCATAATCATGTAGAATATGAATAGTCATTTGTTGCCAATTATTACTTTCAAATATTGCTTTATTTGAAGTTGGAATCTTAAAATTAAAATAACAATCTATTTTACAAGTTTTATAGTGATGGTTAGAAAATTTGATATTTTATACCATAATTGTTTAAGTATGTATATGTTTAAATATATATGTAAATTTATATCATTTATAAACACCACTATGTTTCATATTCAAATACACACACCCACACACAATACACACACACACATACATACATACATACATACATACATACATACATTTACATATAGACATATTGGACAACACTTATGTATATGAAGTTGCTAACTTGTTTGTTGCAATATAAATCACGGCACTTATACACGGGCAAGAAAAACCATGCACACTGTGACCGTTACACGTGCACATGCATACACATGTGTATATGATACACATGTTTACCTAAATTGATTCCCTTTTTACATCAAAATCAAAACATAACTTATAAATTAAAATAAAATACTGATTTTATTTAAAATAAAATTTAGATAAGATCTAAATGAATTTAGATTTCATGGGCCCATTAAAGATCCAATAAAGGAAATTTTGAAATTTACCTTTTAACTCCACTGTGGGCTGACCCAGTTACTCAATAGTATTATAGCCCAATAGCCTATAAGATCTAAATTAGTCATGTTAGGACTAACAAATTAAGCTTGTCCACTTAATACTGTGTGTAGAAAGGTAATGTTTAAGATTAGAATTGGGTAATTAAGTACCATGTCCTACTTGATTATCGGCCTGGTCTGAAAGGTGAAGTGAGTCCAAAGGTTGCCCCTGATATAAAATGCACAAATTAGATTGGGCCTTGGACTAATTTTCAAAGTGGTTTTTAAATTAAAGTAAAAATTTTAAATTAAAAATGAAACATGTTTATTGTAAAAGTTATAATATAACATTAGTTTTCAAAATGTTTGAAATGATAATAAAATTTCAAAGTATGCAAAAATTTAAAATTTAAAAATTGGTTTCAAAAACTAATTTATTAACAAGATTAATAAAATAAATTAACTAAGTACGTTAATTAATTATATATATATGAATGTATTATATATATT
This sequence comes from Allium fistulosum, assembly GCA_030737815.1. Lineage (NCBI taxonomy): Eukaryota > Viridiplantae > Streptophyta > Magnoliopsida > Asparagales > Amaryllidaceae > Allium > Allium fistulosum. The sequence continues at coordinate 897,751,260 of CM060902.1, forward strand.
GATATATGTTATATTTTCTTAAAATGTTCGAGATATTATAAATATACATGTATGTACGAACATATAATGACTATCGAAATTAATTAAATTTAATTAAAAGTGTTTAATTAAATAAATTAATTAAAGGTTAATTAATTGAATTAAAGATATATATATATATGTGTATGTATGTATGTATTACTATAAAGGTTATAGTGTTTACAACCAAATTGGTCACAAACACCCGAGAATAGATTTGAGTAGTGAAACAAATGAAGAAATCAAATGGAAAATGAGGAATAACACTATATATTGCAAGAAGGAACAACAAAAAGTAAAAACAACAGGATTTATAGTGGTTCGGCGTTGATTGCCTACGTCCACTCAGAATGCTCTCTTTATTGCCTTATCAATCACTTGATTAAAATACAATTCACAAGGAATAGCTTGAATACAAGTTAGAACAAAGAGAAACTAAGTAAGAAAAATGGCAGAGTATTCTCTTGGTTCTCCGAAAAGACCCCCAAGAGTGGCCCTCTGCCCCTGTATTTATAGATGGAGGTAGCCTGACATCTCAAAGCTTGGACTTCCCCTTGGTCACTTGGGCCCATCACAAGGAAAACTTAGCCCAACTCTGTTATGCCAATAATTTCAACCCTAGAGTGCCGATCCCATAATGCCGACCACATCCAATTTAATACCTCACCCCACATTTTTACCGACCCCTCCAAGTATTCCGACCCGATTGCCTTCACACTTTACGCCAACCCGAGCTCTTATATATACCTCATGCAATGCCGACCCAGGGTTCCATCTCATGCAATGCCGACCCGGGCTCCATCTCATGCAATGCCGACCCAGGCTCCATCTCATGCAATGCCGACCCGGGGTTCCATCTCATGCAATGCCGATGCGAGCAATACTGTGTTTCATCCTTTGTCGATCCGAGCCCTACAATACGCTCCATGTCGACCTAAAAACATCCTTCATCCTATGCCGACCCGATCTCTATTACTAGGAATGCTGACCCCATGGATACCACATACTTCTTAACTCATCAACCACGAATGCCGACCCATACTAATCATCGTAATCTTGACATCCTGTTTCATTCACTTGTCGACTTTATTAACCCAAGACTAGACATAGCTGTTGGGAAACCACACTTTGGTGACGTAGATGTCGTCTCCTGGCCATTCTTCCATCAATAGTCAATTTTGATCTCTATAATTACCTTTGTGTAGCTGGGCCAAGGCACCGGGTAACATTTGGCCCCCAAAAGTGTGTCTTGTGAATATCACAACGCGCTTTGAATTAGTGAAAAATCCAGGTTTCCAGAGGCAAGCTCATTCAAGTCATCGACTGATCGTTGTTCTTCACCAACCTTTGACGAAGTCTCGTCCCATTTGAACATGCAAGTCTAGTCGTACGAAGCCCTCGGGCTTTTTTGGTTTAACCTTTCAAAGGTCGAATTCATAAGAACCTTTTCAATCTCACGATCATCCACCATCCGAGCATATCCTCTTTTCCCTTTCATTATGTAAACCCATAATAATTAATTTGTTAATTAATTAAATAATAAAATAACTTTGTGAAATTATCAGAATTGAGCCACAGGAGTTGCACCATTATGTTCATGGTAATTTTCTGGTCAATTTCCATATATAGAACGTCAAAATACGAGTCAATATGAAGAAGTTACGCACGAAACAAGAATCGGAAATTAAAAGAAAAAAAATATAAAATAAAATATATTGGCTAGGTCAACCACCAGGTCGACCTTACCTCACCCTAGGTCGACCGGCCGATCGACCTGGTATTAGGGCGGTCTATTTGGCAGTCGACCCGCCTCTGCAAATTTCGAACGAATAAACTTTCGTTCGTTCGAGCATTCCAGAGCCCCTAATCGACGTGTTTTGCATTGTTTTAACTGATCCAGTCCCTCCGTTTCTGCATCCGATGACTCTTTTCAGCCTATGACGTGGTTGCATCCTCTTCAATCTCCAAATCTAACGGTCCGAGATCCACTTGTACACATATAAATAGACCCCTAGACCTTACACTTTTTCTCATTCTAGGTTTTCTCCGCTTGGGTTCACCTTTTCAGGAAGGACCCTAAAAGGAATAATTTTCCAAGGAGAGAATCTTTTTAATAAAAATTATTTTACAACTCCAAGTGGATCCGGGAAGACTAAAGGAAAATCTTAGGACCGGAGGTGAGTGATTGTAATTATTTTAAGATTTCTTTAAGTAATTTAAAATAATAGGGTTTCCAATAGTTGTAGTTTTACTACGATTTTTGGAATAGCCTTTTTCAGTAATTATTTACAGTTTTTAATTATTTTCAATCTATTCAGCTATTCCTTTTAGTAATTTTAGTATTATTTTTGTTAATTATTATTTATTACTATTAAACATAGCTTTTTTATTAATTTACAGTCTATTTACAGTATTTGAGTTTATTTACTATTGTTTATTTCTTATTTACATCTTTTCGATGTTTTGGATTTTATGCAAGCGTCTATTCTTTTCATTCCCCTTTTTTGCACGTATGGATTAGAATAAATTGAACACGAATATGGATTTTATAAGTAAGGATATTAAATGAAGAAAATAAGATGTAAATTATAAAGACTGTAATAAATAATGGAATTGGACTGAAATTACGCCTAATTATAATTAGAATTGGACTAAATAAAGATAATTGGCATAGTTATAACTTATAATTATAACTAAATGAAGTAAAAGATGAAAGAAGCTTATATTCACACTTAGACCTTGGTTTAAGTAATAAGCATGATTATAACGTAGGTTATAATAAGATAAGAACAGAATGGGGCTTATTTTAAGGCTTGGGATAAATTAATAAGCGTAGAAAGTAAAAATGGTAATAAAGGCTTATTTAAATAATTTATCTAAGTTAATGAGCAAAGATGAAAGTAGGACCTGTACCAAATAGCATTCCCCAGGGCACGCTTATGCTAATAATGGTAGTAATTGGTTAAAAAGAAGTCCAAATCATGGGGATTTGGATAAGGGACGCAACTAGATATTGTTTGGATGAAGGGCCAATACCAACAGCATTTCCCCTATTTTTCTATGGACACACGGTGATCTCGCATTAGCCTGAAGTGAGATGAGGGGCACGCTATGCTGTATGTTGGAGGTAATAAGAAGACCCAATAGGTGGAGCAAAAGGTAGCATGGGCATGGTGGGAGTTACCCGTGCGACCTCCATTCGGGTGCTCAGTAATAGCTATGAGTTCCAAGCGCTTAGTATGGTGTCTTAGTAGACATCATTGCCTTCTGTGTAGGGAGCTATATATTTCGTCCGGATCTGCAGTAGTTGCTCTGTGCATCTTCTATAGAAACCATTGGCTGCTGTGTAGGGAGTTATATAACGACTGGTCCACAGAAAGGTCTATGGAGTAGCAGCCGATCAAAAATGGTAGAATTAGGGTCACATCCTAATTACAGGATTAGGAATTCAGCCTAACTAAATAAGAACAAGTGCAAGCAATCAAAGCTAACCTATCGTATAGTTAAATCATATTTATTCCCAGTTTATCTCTTTCATATTCCCTTTGTTTCCTCCTTATTTATGCTAGAACTGTTGTAGAGTCTATTACTTCTATCTTGCTTAAAGACTCTAGTAATTACTATCATTCACCAGACTTTTAGTCTGACCCACTCCTCTATTTCCCGCTTCCCCCCCTTAGGCAATCAAGGGAGAGGATCGTAGACTGCAGTTGCTTGGAGATTTCTTGTGGGAGTTTTCTAATATGTATTTCTTTTCTTTCAGCTTTTGTTCTTTTTATGTACTGGCTTATTATGAGGGAGATTATGTACTCTGATTTTTTAGACTATGAATTTTTATTTCATAAGACATTATGGGTTTTGAGATATGGATGTTGTATTTTGTATTTGACTTATTTATGAAGCAATTATGAAAGTTTTATTTTAAAGTTATTATTTTAGTTTCTGCTATTTTTACCTATTTTTGTCTTGTGAATCTTAGTCTCGGTTAGTTTTATTTATACCTACAATGCACCACGCCTTTTAATGTGTCCTTTTGGGTATATTAAAGGGTGTGGGGTGTTTTACTTGGTATCAGAACCTAAGGTTACAGGAATCCTAAAAATTTATTTTAAAAAGTAAAGTATTTTCCAAAATAACTTGTTTTAAAAGTATTTTTCAAAAAAGAACTCTTAGAAATAGTTTTTAAGTATAAAAGTGTTTTTATAAAAATCCCCTCAAAGTCCAGTTCAATCTTCTTTCGATTTTTTTAGCCTAAGTTTCCTTTTCTTTGCATAGTATGGCTGACTGGTTCCGTAGAGCTACGGTACCGGAGGTGCAAGGGAAAGCGCCCAATACAACACCAGTAGGTGGAAATCCCTTTAATCCACCTACACTAGCCAATTTTTCTAAGCTATGCAAGGACTTAACTAGCATAGGGGGCGGAATGTTTTCTAGCATGAAGGATTTCAAGGAGACACAAGCTAGGTTGGAAGATATGGAGTGAAAGTTTTGGCGGCTAGCTTTGGAGGACCGACGGAGTGGTCAACCTATATCTTAGCAGTTGAAAGAAGAGCTTAGGGTGGTTCCTACAAGCTCTAAGAAGCCATGGTGGAAGGGCAAGAAGATAAGAGGAAAAGGGAAGGCCCTTAGAAGCAAATCAAGAAAAGTGGGAGATGTAACTGTTGTGGAATGACTGGTCATTACGCAAAAGACTGTAAGAAGGCAGGAATGAAGGGAAGGTGTTTCAATTGTGGATAGCTTGGTTACTTTAGTAAGTTTTGTCCTCAAAAGGTGAGGCAGAGAGTGAGTGCACCTGCAGTGCAGATTCAGACTTAGGATGCAACACCTTTCAGCAGCGGGCTAGATTAAGATAGGAAAATTTGGTTTCTATTTCTGATTTTCCCATTCAGACTCTTTTCGATCCTAGAGCATCACACTCTTTCATTTCTAGTTCTTTGGTAGATTGTTTGCACTTAGACATCTCTTTAGTAGTAGACCCCATTGTTGTTTCAAACCCTATGGGAATATCGGCACTCTTGTCTATGGTTTGTAGGGGTTTGAAAATTTATATCCTAGGCATAAAATTTGACTATGACGCCTATTTTCTGGGATTTTCGGGGTATGGGATGATTTTGGGAATAGATTGGCTATCCACATATGGAGCTATATTAGATTGCGAGAGGAGAGTCGTTAGACTAGAGACATGCATCAGTAGGACTCTCGAGATTTCTTGCGACCCGCAAGGGTCAGTTATGTTGAGCTTCCTTTATTCCCTTGATCCATCATCATTGGAGTTAGATTCGGTTCCTGTCGTTGGAGATTTTTCCAGACATCTTTGAGGAGGTTAGGGGACTACCCCCTAAGGGAGAGATTGACTTCAGGATTTATTTGGTTAGCCAGTAGCATTACCCATAGGGCATATGGTGCCTAGGGGAAGGAAGGGATTGAGCAAGCAGATCCGTGAGCTTTGGAGAAAGGTTTCATAAGAAGAAGCATATCGGAGTGGGGAGTTCTAGTCATCTACGCTACCAAAGCAGGTGGTTCTCTTCGACTTTGCATTAACTAAAGAGAATTAAATAAGCTCACAAAGAAGAACCATTACCCACTCTCTAGGAAGATGATCTTTTTGATGAGTTAGTTGGCTCTTCGGTATTCTCCAGTTTGATTTAGCCACTGGATTTCATCAGCTTAGGGTCGCTGATGACAGCATTGATAAGACCGCATTTAGGACACCAGACTAATTCTTTGAGTGGTTAGTCAAGACTTTTGGGCTAACCAATGTCCCAGCCTATTTTATAGATTTGGTGAACCTTGTTTTTAGAGATGCCCTAAAATAAAGTTCATGATGGTATTCTTGGTCGACATTTTGGTATTTTTCAAGAAGTATGGAATAACATGTTATTCATCTAAAGAAGGTTCTTTGTACGCTTTGTGTTCGTCAGTTTAGAGCAGAGTTCTTGAAGTATCACTTTTGAAGTGCGTTTATTGGGGCATAGAGAATGTCTTCACATGGTAGGGATTTAAGAAACGGTTTTGTACATTTAGGATTGGGATTATGGAAATACAAAGAGAGGAAGGCAAAGGTTAGAGATGTACTATAAAATTCAGTAGATAAACAGAGAAGAAAGTCCATGTGTAGGTAATTGCAGGAATTGTAATTGTCTCAGACAAGTGGATTTGATGGTCATGCCTTGGAATAAATATGTGTATACAAGAGGAATAGGAGAAAAAGCCTTTATTGGGAAAAGTACTCGTAAGTAGGAAGACCCACTTTATGCTAAGCCCAATAAAATGGAATTTTCAAATTTTAAAAAGTTCAAATTTTTTTGTAATTGTTGGAATTGAAAATTTTCATTGATGATATTTTCTTTCAGAAAATAAACATGGGGTTTTTGAAGAATGGTATGAAATTTAAGTCGGTTTTTATATAATGAAAAATTGGAATTCTTTTTGAAGAATTATGGAGTATACATAAATAACTCACTAGTTTCATTATAAGTAAACAAAGATTTTAAACAGAAAACCTAGAGTGTATCAAGTATCGAAAACGTAGATTACAACTTTTATTGTTGTAATAAATGTTCTCATGAAAAATAAGAGGATCATGGGCTATAAAACTATTGTTATAGTAAGTGACTCCCAAGAGAAATATTTTTATATAGGTATATGAGAATTATTGGTATTGAATCCATACACTAGTATTGTTTTGGGTTGTAGTAACAGAGTTTTACGCAACATCCGTTTTAACCCAAATAATAATGTACTTTAAAAGGTAATTTCTAAGTATAGAAAAAAATGGTTTGTAAAGTACACTTATTATTAATAAGTATAAGGAAGTGTATTTGCAGTTATGGAAATATTAAAACAGTTTTGAAGATGAGTTTTTCTTAATGGAAATTGTGTAAGTTAGATATTAGAAAATATTTATCATGAAAGAGTATAATTTAAACATATTTTAATCTATTGGAATGAAAAGAATAATGGTATGATTTTCTATGAAACCGATAAAAATGTTTTGTGCAAGTTATAAGGAATACATGAAAGAGATATACAAGGTATGAAAAGCACCATATTTTGTATAGCCTATTTCAAAAAAAAAAAAATAAGTTCCTTGTAATTTCACATAAACATGAAATTCTCTTTTAAAAGGTTCATAGAAGGTTTTAGCGTTAATAACTTCTCATAAGAGAAAGTAGTTCCAATACATTAAGATATGAGACTGTTAGGTGTAATAAGAAGCTGTTTTGAAAACACATAATGGATATTTTAAAAGAAAATGGTTTGGTGAAAAAGTAAATAAGTTTTTGAAATGAAAAACTTAATAAAAGTAAAATTTGAAAATTCAAATATTTATAGAAAACTGTAAAAAAAAGTCTTTAAAAGAAAGAGAGATATAAGTTTTAGACTTAAAAATTTGGAAGTTTTTCCCTCTAGATTTGGGAAATAATATTAAGTGACAAAGTATTTTTGAAATTAATAGAAACTGAAAAGATAACACTTTTAAAGACAAAGATTTTGGGATTTGATGTTTTAAAAATTTTAGAAACCTTAGTTTTTAGAACAAGGTGATAAATACCAAACCAAACTCTTAAATGGGAAGTATATAAGAATCATTTCCTAGAAGTAACGGAAAAGGTGTAAGGTGATAGCAGTAATTACTTTTAGAAGTAATAATGGAAGTTTCCGTAAAGTGTAAAGGACACTAGTAAGAACCTAGTAATGTTGATTTTGGAAGAACTTGGGAAAAGCATCTTTCTTTAGTGGAATTCATATGGTAGTAGTTTTCAAGCTAGCATTGGAATGACACCTTTTGAAGCTCTTTTTGGGAAGGCCGTGTAAGACGTCTTCATGTTGGTTGGAATCTATGGAAAGTTTGCTTCTTAGTTTCGACATGGTTGGAGAGATTTCAAAGAAGATTAATTTGATTAGGAGAAAATTTGTATCTCATATCCATGTATCTTTGATAATAGGTTTTGGAATTTCCTTTTTCCATCTTTAGTTTTGAATATGTTCTTTCCTTTATTATCCTTTGGTAGGGTAGAACTTAGGATTTAACCTATGGATGGTAGGATTTGATGCAAACATGTTAATAGAACATGTTATGAATGATGTATGCTAGTGATTGCAAGTGTTTGCTAGTGGATGCTAATGGACGCATATAGGTACACTAGGCACTATTATTCTTTAGGGATCGACCTAACTAGGACACTGGAGCATATGTATATGGATGTGTGTGCATTTTTATTTTATTTCCATGATTGCTATAAATGGATGTTTATCACATGATTTTTTCATTTGGATGATGTTTGTAGCACGCAAATAGAATTATCAGTTATCATTAGAAGAATTTTGCATTTATTTGGATACATGGCACTGACTTGATTGCATATAAGGAGGTCAACTGAATCAGTGGACCGCCTAATCTTTTGCATTAGTTAGGGACATTAGTTAGGGACATTTACACTACAATAATTGCATTAGTCGACCCGCCTCTGCAAATTTCGAACAAACGAACTTTTGTTCGTTCGAACGTTCCAGAGCCCCTAACCGACGTGTTTTACATTATTTTAACTGATCCGGTCCCTCCGTTTCTACATCCGATGGCTCCTATTCGGCCTATGACGTGTTTGCATCCTATTCAATCACCAAATCTAATGGTCCGTGATCCAGTTCTACACATATAAATAGACCCCTGGACCTAACATTTTTTCTCATTCTAGATTTTCTCCGCTTGGTTTCACCTTTTCAGGAAGGACCCTAAAAGGAATAATTTTCCAAGGAGAGAATCTTTTTAATAAAAATTATTTTACAACTCCAACTGGATCCGGGAAGACCAAAGGAAAAGCTTAGGACCAGAGGTGAGTGATTGTAATTATTTTAAGATTTCTTTAAGTAATTTAAAAATAATAGGGTTTCCAATAGTTGTAGTTTTACTACGATTTTTGGAATAGCCTTTTTCAGTAATTATTTACAGTTTTTAATTATTTTCAGTCTATTCAGCTATTCCTTTCAGTAATTTTAGTATTATTTCTATTAATTATTATTTATTACTGTTAAGCAAAGCTTTTATTAATTTACAGTCTATTTACAGTATCTAAGTTTATTTACTGTTATTTATTTCTTATTTACATCTTTTCGACATTTTGGATTTTATGCAAGCGTCTATTCTTTTCATTCCCCTTTCCTGCGCATATGGATTAGAATAAATTGAACAAATATGGATTTTATAAGTAAGAATATTAAATGAAGAAAATAAGATGTAAATTATAAAGACTGTAATAAATAATGAAATTGGACTGAAATTACGCCTAATTATAATTAGAATTGGACTAATTAAAGATAATTGGCATAGTTATAACTTAGAATTATAAATAAATGAAGTAAAAGATGAAAGAAGCTTATTTTCACACTTAGACCTTGGGTTAAGTACTAAGCATGATTATAACGTAGGTTATAATAAGAAAAGAACAAAATGGGGCTTATTTTAAGGCTTGGGATAAATTAATAAGCGTAGAAAGTAAAAATGGTAATAAAGGCTTATTTAAATAATTTATCTAAGTTAATGAGCAAAGATGAAAGTAGGACCTGTACCAAATAGCATTCCCTAGGGCACACTTATGCTAAGAATGGTAGTAATTGGTCAAATAGAAGTCCGAATCATTGGGATTAGGATATGGGGCGCAACTAGATATTATTTGGATAAAGGGCAAGTACCAACAGCATTTCCCTTATTTTTCTATGGACACACGATGATCTCGCATTAGCCTGAAGTGAGATGAGGGGCACGCTATGCTGTACGTTGGAGGTAATAAGAAGACCCAATAAGTGGAGCAAAAGGTAGCATGGGCATGGTGGCAGTTAGGCGTGCGACTTTCATTCGGGTGCTCAGTAATAGCTATGAGTTCCAAGCGCTTAGTATGGTGTCTTAGTAGACACCATTGCCTTCTATGTAGGGAGCTATATATGTCATCCAGATCCACAATAGTTGCTCTTTGCATCTTCCGTAGATACCATTGGCTGCTATGTATGGAGTTATATAGCGGCTGGTCCACAGAAAGGTCTATGGAGTAGCAGGCCGATCAAAAAGGGTAGAATTAGGGTCACATCCTATTTACAGGATTAGGAATTCAGCCTAATTAAATCAGAACAAGTGCAAGCAGTCAAAGCTAACCTATCTTATAGTTAAATCATATTTATTCCCAGTTTATCTCTTTCCTATTCCCTTTGTTTCCTCCTTATTTATGCTAGAAATGTTGTAGAGTCTATTACTTTTATCTTGCTTAAAGACTCTAGTAATTACTATCATTCACAAGACTTTTAGTCTGACCCACTCCTCTATTTTCCCCTTTTTCCCCCTTAGGCAATCAAGGGAGAGGACCGTAAACTGCAGTTGCTTAGAGATTTCTTGGAGGAGGTTGCTACCATGTATTTCTTTTCTTTCAGCTTTTGTTCTTTTTATGTACTGGCTTATTATGAGGGAGATTATGTACTCTGATTTTTGAGACTATGAATTTTATTTCATAAGACATGATGGGTTTTGAGATATGGATGTTGTATTTGGTATTTGACTTATTTATGAAGCAAATATGAAAGTTTTATTTTAAATAAGTTATTATTTTAGTTTCCGCTGTTTTTACCTATTTTTGTCTTGTGAATCTTAGTCCTGGTTAGTTTTATTCATACCTACAACGCACCACGCCTTTTAATGTGTCCTTTTGGGTATATTAAGGGGTGTGGGGTGTTTCACATACATATGTTTATATTTTCCATCTCATGTCGACAACATCTGTGTAGTTAATGTCCCGCTATAACCCTGCTATATCTCGTAGCGGATTTCTACCGCTACGATTTTTTCATATAGCCCCAAATATAGCCTTTCCGCTTTAAGCCCCGCTATTTCCGCTATATCCCGTTATTTCCGCTATATCTTCTTTAAAAGAAATCAATTGAAAAATGACATTTATACATTATAAAATTTATTAAATTAATTTATTTAATTGAGCTTTTAATATGTTTTTAGAAATGAAAATACTCTAATATTCTACTAAATCCAATTATGTTATATAACAATTTTATGTTTATTACAGTATATTCGCACATGATTTTATTTAAAATTATTTATGTATTAATTATAAAACTAATGAATGTTAATTTTTCATTTAATTACCATTTATATATTTGTAAAAACATTAAGTACGAGTTTTATATGTTATTTTAAAGTCATCCACTATATCCCGCTATATCCTCGCTATGTCCCCGCTATGACTTTTTGCACCTCCGCCGCATTGAATTTGCCGAGCGTTTTAACTGCACAGGACAACATATATGTACAGGAAATCGTGATGATGGATAAATTACGTAAATAAGAGCATGTAATAATCAGTTATAAACCATTATAAGAGTTTTTAAATTAAGATGATACCTTGCTATTTCCTAAGAGAAATCTTGAATGTTGAATCTATAATACACCACTTTTGATTATAGGTCAACACTTCCTAAAGACGCAACCCCTTTAAGAAAGCTACACATAGTTTTCTTTTTCCCTTTTCATTGAATTTGGGTTATGTTTTTCTTGAATTTTGAGAGAGAGAAAAGAGAAATTTTCGCCTATGGTAGAATGGAGGAGTGTGGCTAAAACCCTAGAATAGAAATAAAATGAAAAGAGATGTAAGAGGTATTTAAATAGCATAAGAAAAAATGGGCTTAAAAATGGTAACATACCATTCATTTCCTTAGCCATTTTTACACCATTTGGAATCAAATTCCAAGCCATTTCCCCCTTTTATTGTTGGCCACACATTCACTTTTATTAGGCCTCAATTCACTTCAAGCCAGATCAGATATTTTACATTTAAATCAAATCTAAACGTACATTGATATCGTATATTGACAAAGTGTGTATATAAATTTTATATACATACTACTTATAATACTGATCAACACAATTCAATAAAAAATTATGATTAATATTTTATAAATAATAATTAATTTAATTAATTATAATATTTATAATTTAATTAAATCGCGTGGTAGATGGAGGATTCAACATTGTGGCTGTATTGACTCCATAAGTGTAAAATGGTCATCAGTTAATATTGAACAATACGTGTATTAATGTTCACATTTCAACTTAGCTAGTGATGTGACATTTTGGCCAAATTTATCGCTTACATAGCTTTGGTAAAAAAATCAATTTTTATAATTTTAAGCGTTACCTAGTAGTGACAATTATTTATACTAATTCTCTTCGTCAAAACCATATTACTTTGGACTTATGGAATTTAGTTATGATCAAAATTCCAACATCATCCATATTCAACTTTATAGTCCAAAAACAAAGTTCTTAGTTCAATAATAACAAATATTATTAACCGAACCACTCTAGAAAGAGATTTTGACTTTAAGCTGACTTCAGTTAACCATAATACTAACCCCACATAACTGAAGAGATGAACCATCTCTTGAATAGTGTTTCGCTTCTACTACTTCCACTCGACCCAACAATAGTCATTCTATGGACTCTGTGCCACGATTTAACTATAATCAAAATAGAGCTTTCATATTGAAGATCAACGATATTCTCAAGTCAAGGGAACTATGTAAATTAGTCACTTCGATATTTTATGTTTGACCTTGGTCATATTAACGAACTGAAAACTATCAAATGAGTCATTCCATAGTTATCTAATAACTATCAGTACTTAAATTTTTAGTACTCTCAATAGTCATGAATAGTACAATGTCCAAAATTTGGAGAGCGTTACATAATCTAGTCTCAACGAATGCATCGATATCCAATTTCGATATATCTTTACAAGGAATATTTAAAATGGTATGTTTGTATTAATTATATAATAGAATGAAAACATAATTTATTCCAAACAGGATTGGTTAACAAGTTAGATACATGCAACAAATTACATAACCCTTAGGGCATACCCCTAACTCTTTCAACTATTACAACCATTTTTCTCCTATAAACACGTGTGATAATAGACCAGTAATTCTAGTTTATGAACACCGTACAATTCAAATGAAAGGGCAAGGCATGCCAAAGCTTCATCAAAAACAAGGAATTCCGCTAAGCGGGACATATTAAGCCCAATAGACTATGTTCAATGACAACTAAACAGATTTGCAGCCCATACTCAGCCAGTAGTGTGAAAAAGAAATCGAAGTCAAAAGGCACTGCAACAATAAACAGAAGGAAGCAAATTGGGAGATCGTCGCTTCATAACACAACAGAACTTAGTACTGCATGGAAACAAAGATAAACCTAATGGGTGTCTCCACCTAAGAATGTAAAGAACAGCGCTATCGTATTCTTAAAGTCTGCATCGCCATCTCCCTCAAATCTAGACCATTATTTCCCTAAAGTCTACATCGACACTATAACATCCCTACTTTCTATGCCATATAAATAAATATATTTTATTAAAATAAAAGTGATTGAATTTGA